>CM068585.1:47667664-49072664 GCA_035048485.1 Pteria penguin
CATAGAAGTCTTACATAAAAATACCCTGTCCCTGTCAAAAACTAGCAAAGTATTTGACCTTTATCTTTCAAAATGACATATAGATTCAATTAAACACGGTGTCATATTTAGAGGCAGATACCTCGATCTGCCCCCAACCTATGGATCCAAATCGTAATATTGTCGAGTAAGGATGTTTTAAAAAAATCATATAGTATATTTAAAATTGAAGACCATACACTCACC
This sequence comes from Pteria penguin, assembly GCA_035048485.1. Lineage (NCBI taxonomy): Eukaryota > Metazoa > Mollusca > Bivalvia > Pterioida > Pteriidae > Pteria > Pteria penguin. The sequence continues at coordinate 47,667,890 of CM068585.1, forward strand.
CCCCACCCCCCACCCCCAAACCCACACCACCACACATACGCCCCTTCCTCTCTTATATTCCTATTATACTAGAATATCTTCATTAGAAAAGTAACGGGCACACGCAAATGGAATCTCAAAAATTGCTTTATTTTAAATTCCCGGAGGTCTTTGTTTTTTTACCTTTATTCTACATGTCATTCCAGTTCTCTATTACGTAATAAACCATCCGGTTGTTTAACCCGGTAAAAATTATCGCTCGTAAATCTCATATACCGGTAGTTTGGTACCCCCCCCTATCATGCTGTAAATTGGGAATCGTAATTAAACAGTACCTTAATATGTATGAGGGGACAAAACATATTTAGTAACAGGTTGAAACATATCCAGTTGATACATTTCAATGTTAATTTTGTGTTTTTGGCAAAATTAAAGTGTCATTTTAACAGTGACTTATAAAGTTTAGGACAAAAACTGATTTTCAATCTTCAAAAGTGAAATAATTTGTTTTACACACGATCATTTATTTATTTTTATGTCATAAACTAAACTACATCAATTATTTAAGTTCAATTTCTTCCGCATTTCCTCTGATAATAGCAATATTATAGAATACATGCGAAATGTGAGATTTGTAAAGCTGTGATTTAAGGTGCTATTCTGTTCCATTAATTTACATACGGATTAAATAAGTAGCTGCGTTACGACCTGTAGCGAGAAGGAAATACGCATACCCAAAGTCATGCTCGTTCAATCAAGTTGGACACTGTTAAAAAAAGGGGGGGGGGGTTAGAATTAAATTAACGCAACTTCACAGCGTTTTATCGGTGAATGGCCGCTAATTTATGAAGAATGCAATATTGATTTATCAATATTAATCATGAATGCCTTTAAACTCGAAAGAGAGTGGGGAGCGGCCTTAAGGTCGTAACATAACGATATTGGGGTGGATTCTTTACACAGATTGGAAAAGATATAAAAATAAAGATCAATCATTATGTGTTTTTAAAATGATTGATAGGGATATATAGAATTAATTTTTTCTTTTTTTTTCTGTATTTATTTATCTGTTTACAATTAAAACTATGCGTTTTCTGTAAACTTCGTCTATCGATTTTTTAAAAATCTTATTATTTTTATTAAATTTATTTTGATGTATTTTTTTTTCGTACGGAAAAGTTAAATGTTCTTATTATAAATAAATAGATGAATTAATAATTAAATAAATAGATAAATAATAAATAAATAAGAAAATAAATAAATAAATAAATGAAGTCCGCCGAGGAAGGCCGCTGGCCGAAATGTTACAGTACGGAAAAATAGTGCTTTTATTATAAATAAATAAATAAATAAATAAATAAATAAATAAATACATAAATTTTAAAATGTCTTGTTCTATATTTTATACTTATTTCCCCCTCCCTTAATGCACCTCTATGAAACAACGATGTAAAGTAACATGCTACTGCTGTAGTTAGATTATTTGTTCGTTCGTTGGTTTGTTTGTTTCATTCTTCTTTCTTTCTTTAAGTCGATCAATAAAACAAGTGACATCGGGCTGGAAAGTCCTGTGTCAATGACATTGTTTTTGCTAAGTACGTAATTCATGTGATTTATTAAACTGCAAATGTAAAGATCATCTTACAAATGTAAGTCAGAATAGGAACAATATCTTAGTAATTTTATCTATAAAAATCGTTAAAATAAGTCCTTGACAAATGGTAAAAAAATGCGGGGTTTTTTTTTTACTTATTCCCCGCTTATAAATTCATCACATTTAACACTTATTAAAGGTCATACATAGATAACAGCGAACCATTTCAAGGGCTTATATTATAAAAGGGACCGTATAGAAGTACGCGAGGCCGCGATCGCACGGCCGGAGGGCATCGCAGCAGGTGTCAGTGTTTTTCGGGGTTTTTCAGAGTTTTGCAGAGTTTTTCAGTGGCGTCAGAGTTTTTCAGAGTTTTGCAGAGTTTTTCAGGGTCGTCAGTGTTTTTCAGAGTTTTTCAGGGTAGACATCAGAGTTTTTCCTTGTTTATCAGGGCTGTCAGAGTTTTTCAGTGTTTTTCAGACAGACTTCAGTGTTTTTCAGAGTTTTTCAGGGTGTTGCAGAGTTTTGCAGTGAAAAACGGGATTCTCAGGGGTTTTTGGACCCAGTAGTGTAAAAAGGTTTATAACTCTGTGGGAACGAAAGATAGAATTCTACAAGTGGTATTATATGGACGGTGAGGTCAAGACCTTTCCACTGATATCAAATTTGATAGGGTTTGTATTGTTTAAGGGTCTTTATTAAAGAAAAAGTATTTCAAGTGTAAATTCTCCTTTGTTTACAAATAAAAAAGGGTTATAACTCTGTGGGATCGAAAGATAGAATTTTACAAGTGGTATCACATGAAAGGTGAGGTCAAGACCTTTCCACTGATACCAAATTTGATAGGGTTTGTAGGGTTTAAGAGTCTTTATTAAAGAAATAAAAAAAGGGTTATAACTCTGTGGGATCGAAAGATAGAATTCTACAAGTGGTATGATATGAAAGGTGAGGTTAAGACCTTTCCACTGATACCAAATTTGATAGGGTTTGTAGGGTTTAAGGGTCTTTATTAAAGAAAAACGGGTTTCAAGTTATAAATTGTCCCTTTGTTTACAAATAAAAAAGGGCTATAACTCTGTGAAATCGAGAAATAAAATTCTACAAGTGGTATCACAGGAAAGGTGAGGTCAAGCCCTTTCCACTGATACCAAATTTGATAGGATTTGTAGGGTAAAGGGTCTTTATTAAAGAAAAACGGGTTTCAAGGGGAAAATCTCCTTTCTTTACAAATAAAAAAGGGTTATAACTCTGTGGGATCGAAAGATATAATTCTACAAGTGGTAAGACATGAAAGATGAGGTCAAGACCTTTCCAGTGATACCAAATTTGACAGGGTTTGTAGCGTTTAAGGGTCTTTGTTAAAGAAAGACGGGTTTCAAGGGGAAAATCTCCTTTGTTTACAAATAAAAAAGGATTATAACTTTGTGGGATCGAAAGATGGAATTCTACGACTGGTATCACAGGAAAGGTGAGGACAAGCCCTTTCCACTGATACCAAATTTGATAGGATTTGTAGGGTTTAAGGGTCTTTATTAAAGAAAAACGGGTTTCAAGGGGAAAATCTGCTTCGTTTACAAATAAAAAAGATTTATACCTCTGTGGGATCGAAAGATAGAATTCTACAATTGGTATCACATGAAAGGTGAGGTCAAGATCTTTCCACTGATACCAAATTTGATAGGGTTTGTAGGGTTTAAGGGTCTTTATTAAAGAAAAACGGGTTTCAAGGGGAAAATCTCATTTGTTTACAAATAAAAAAGGGTTATAACTCTGTGAGATCGAAAGATAGAATTCTACAAGTGGTATCACATGAAAGGTGAGGTCAAGATCTTTCCACTGATACCAAATTTGATAGGGTTTGTAGGGTTTAAGGGTCTTTATTAAAGAAAAACGGGTTTCAAGGGGAAAATCTTAGTTGTTTACAAATAAAAACGGTTTATACCCCTGTGGTATCGAAAGATAGAATTCTACAAGTGGTATCACATGAAAGGTGAGGTCAAGACCTTTCCACTGATACCAAATTTAATAGGGTTTGTAGGGTTTAAAGGTCTTTATTAAAGAAAAACGTGTTTCAAGTTATAAGTTGTCCCTTTGTTTACAAAAAAAGGGTTATAACTCTGTGGGATCGAAAAATAGAATTCAACAAGTGGTATCACATAAAAGGGAAGGTCAAGAACTTTCCACTGATACCAAATTTGATAGGGTTTGTAGGGTTTAAGGGTCTTTATTAAAGAAAAACGGGTTTCAAATGGAAAATCTGATTTGTTTAAAAATAAAAAAGGGTTATAACTCTGTGGGATCGAAAGATAGAATTCTACAAGTGGTATCACATGAAAGGTGAGGTCAAGACCTTTCCACTGATACCAAATTTGATAGGGTTTGTAGGGTTTAAGGGTCCTTTATTAAAGAAAAACGTGTTTCAAGTCATAAGTTGTCCCTTTGTTTACAAAAAAAGTGTTATAACTCTGTGGGATCGAAAGATAGAATTCAACAAGTGGTATCACATGAAAGGTGAGGTCAAGACCTTTCCACTGATACCAAATTTGATAGGGTTTGTAGGGGTTAAGGGTCTTTATTAAAGAAAAACGGGTTTCAAGGGGAAAATCTGATTTGTTTACAAATAAAAAAGGATTATAACTCTGTGGGATCGAAAGATAGAATTCTACAAGTGGTATCACAGGAAAGGTGAGGTCAAGCCCTTTCCACTGATACCAAGTTTAATAGGATTTGTAGGGTTTAAGGGTCTTTATTAAAGAAAAACGTGTTTCAAGGGGAAAATCTGCTTTGTTTACAAAAAAAAAGGTTTATACCTCTGTGGGCTCGAAAGATAGAATTCTACAAGTGGTATCACATGAAAGGTGACGTCAAGATCTTTCCACTGATACCAAATTTAATAGGGTTTGTAAGAAAAGCGTGTTTCAAGGGGAAAATCTCCTTTGTTTACAAATAAAAAAGGTGTATACCTCTGTGGGATCGAACGATAGAATTCTACAAGTGGTATCACATGAAAGGTGAGGTCAAGACCATTCCACTGATACCAAATTTGATAGGGTTTGTAGGGTTTAAGGGTCTTTATTAAAGAAAAACGAGTTTCAAGTTATAAGTTGTCCCTTTGTTTACAAAAAAAGGGTTATAACTCTGTGGGATCGAAAGATAGAATTCAACAAGTGGTATCTTGTGGGATCGAAAGATACAGTTCTACAAGTGGTATCACATGAAAGGTGAGGTCGCGATCTTTCCACTGATACCAAATTCGATAGGGTGGGGTTTAAGGGTCTTCATTAAAGAAAAACGTGTGTCAAGGGGAAATCTGCTTTGTTTACAAATAAAAAAGGTTTCTACCTCTGTGGGATCGAAAGATAGAATTCTACAAGTAGTATCACATGAAAGGTGAGGTCAAGACCTTTCCACTGATACCAAATTTGATAGGGTTTGTAGGGTTTAAGGGTCTTTATTAAAGAAAAGCGTGTTTCAAGGGGAAAATCTCCTTTGCTTACAAATAAAAAAGGGTTATAACTCTGTGGGATCGAAATATAGAATTCTACAAGTGGTATCACATGAAAGGTGAGGTCAAGACCTTTCCACTGATACCAAATTTGATAGGGTTTGTAGGGTTTAAAGGTCTTTATTAAAGAAAAACGTGTTTCAAGTTATAAGTTGTCCCTTTGTTTACAAAAAAAAGGGTTATAACTCTGTGGGAGGGAAAGATGGAATTCAACAAGTGGTATCACATAAAAGGTGAGGTCAAGATCTTTCTACTGATACCAAATTCGATAGGGTAGGGTTTAAGGGTCTTTATTAAAGAAAAACGTGTTTCAAGGGGAAAATCTGTTTTGTTTATACATAAAAAAAAGGTTTATACCTCTGTGGGATCGAAAGATAGAATTCTACAAGTGGTATCACATGAAACGTGAGGTCAAGACCTTTCCCCTGATTCCAAATTTGATAGGGTTTGTAGGGTTTAAGGGTCCTTTATTAAGGAAAAACGGGTTTCAAGGAGAAAATCTCCTTTGTTTACAAATAAAAAAGGGTTATAACTCTGTGGGATCGAAAGATAGAATTTTACAAGTGGTATCACATGAAAGGTGAGGTCAAGACCTTTCCACTGATACCAAATTTGATAGGGTTTGTAGGGTTTAAGGGTCTTTATTAAAGAAAAACGGGTTTCAAGGGGAAAATCTGATTTGTTTACAAATAAAAAAGCTTTATACCTCTGTGGAATCGAAAGATAGAATTCTACAAGTGGTATGACATGAAAGGTGAGGTCAAGACCTTTCCACTGATACCAAATTTGATAGGGTTTGTAGGGTTTAAGGGTCTTTATTAAAGAAAAATGGGTTTGAAGGGGAAAATCTCCTTTGTTTACAAATAAAAAAGGGTTATAACTCTGTGGGATCGAAAGATAGAATTGTACAAGTGGTATCACATGAAAGGTGAGGTCAAGACCTTTCCACTGATACCAAATTTGATAGGGTTTGTAGGGTTTAAGGGTCTTTATTAAAGAAAAACGGGTTTCAAGGGGAAAATCTCCTTTGTTTACAAATAAAAAAGGGTTATACCTCTGTGGGATCGAAAGATAGAATTCTACAAGTGGTATCACATGAAAGGTGAGGTCAAGACCTTTCCACTGATACCAAATTTGATAGGGTTTGTAGAGTTTAAGGGTCTTTATTAAAGAAAACCAAGTTTCAATGGGAAAATCTGATTTCTTTACAATTAAAAAAAGGGTTTAACTCTGTGGGATCGAAAGATAGAATTCAACAAGTGGTATCACATGAAAGGTGAGGTCAAGACCTTTCCACCGATACAAAATTTGATAGGGTTTGTAGGGTTTAAGTGTCTTTATTAAAGAAAAACGTGTTTCAAGTTATAAGTTGTCCCTCTGTTTACAAAAAAAGGGTTATAACTCTGTTGCATCGAAAGATAGAATTCAACAAGTGGTATCACATGAAAGGTGAGGTCCAGATCTTTCCATTGATACCAAATTCGATAGGGTTTGTAGGGTAAAAGGGTCTTTATTAAAGAAAAACGGGTTTCAAGAACGAAATCTCCTTTCTTTACAATTTAAAAGGTTTATACCTCTGTGGGATCGAAAGATAGATTTCTACAAGTGGTATCACATCAAAGGTGAGGTCAAGACCTTTCCACTGATACCAAATTTGATAGGGTTTGTAGGGTTTAAGGGTCTATATTAAAGAAAAAAGTGTTTCAAGTGGAAAATCTGATTTGTTTACAAATAAAAAGGGTTATAACTCTGTGGGATCGAAAGATAGAATTCTACAAGTGGTACCACATGAAAGGAGAGCACAAGACCTTTCCACTGATACCAAATTTGATAGGGTTTTTAGGGTTTAAGGGTCTTTATTAAAGAAAAACGGGTTTCAAGGGGAAAATCTGCTTTGTTTACAAATAAAAAAGGTTTATACCTCTGTGGGATCGAAAGATAGAATTCTACAAGTAGTATCACATGAAAGGTGACGTCAAGATCTTTCCACTGATACCACATTCGATAGGGTTTGTAGGGTTTAAGGGTCTTTATTAAAGAAAAACGGGTTTCAAGGGGAAAATCTCCTTTGTTTACAAATAAAAAAGGGTTATAACTCTGTGGGATCGAAAGATAGAATTCTACAATTGGTATCACATGAAAGGTGAGGTCAAGATCTTTCCACTGATACCAAATTTGATACGGTTTGTAGGGTTTAAGGGTCTTTATTGAAGAAAAACGATGTTCAAGGGAAAAATCTGATTTGTTTACAAATAAAAAAGGGTTATAACTCTGTGGGATCGAAAGATAGAATTTTACAAGTGGTATCAGATCAAAGGTGAGGTCAAGACCTTTCCACTGATACCAAATTTTTGACAGGGTTTGTAGGGTTTCAGGGTCTTTATTAAAGAAAAACGGGTTTCAATGGAAAAATCTGATTTGTTTACAAAGAAAAAAGGGTTATAACTCTGTGGGATCGAAAGATAAAATTCTACAAGTGGTATCACATGAAAGGTGAGGTCAAGACCTTTCCACTGATACCAAATTTCATAGGGTTTGTAGGGTTTAAGGGTCTTTATTAAAGAAAAACGGGTTTCAAGGGGAAAATCTCATTTCTTTACAAATAAAACTTGGTTAATACTCTCTGTGATTGAAAGATAGAATTCTACAAGTGGTATCACATGAAAGTTGAGGTCAAGACCTTTCCACTGATACCGAAATTGATAGGGTTTGTTAGGTTTAAGGGTCTTTATTAAAGAAAAACGTGTTTAAAGTTATAAGTTGTCCCTTTGTTTACAAAAAAAGGGTTATAACTCTGTGCCATCGAAGGATAGAATTCAACAAGTGGTATCACATGAAAGGTGAGGTCAAGATCTTTCCACTGATACCAAATTCGATAGGGTTTATAGGGTAAAAGGCTCTTTATTAAAGAAAAACGGGTTTCAAGAACGAAATCTCCTTTCTTTACAATTTAAAAGGTTTATACCTCTGTGGGATCGAAAGATAGATTTCTACAAGTGGTATCACATGAAATGTGAGGTCAAGACCTTTCCACTGATACAAAATTTGATAGGGTTTGTAGGGTTTAAGGGTCTATATTAAAGAAAAAAGTGTTTCAAGTGGAAAATCTGATTTGTTTACAAATAAAAAGGGTTATAACTCTGTGGGATCGAAAGATAGAATTCTACAAGTGGTACCACATGAAAGGAGAGCACAAGACCTTTCCACTGATACCAAATTTGATAGGGTTTTTAGGGTTTAAGGGTCTTTATTAAAGAAAAACGGGTTTCAAGGGGAAAATCTGCTTTGTTTACAAATAAAAAAGGGTTATAACTCTGTGGGATCGAAAGATAGAATTCTACAAGTAGTATCACATGAAAGGTGAGGTCAAGACCTTTCCACTGATACCAAATTTGATAGGGTTTGTAGGGTTTAAAGGGTCTTTATTAAAGAAAAACGGGTTTCAAGGGGAAAATCTCCTTTGTTTACAAATAAAAAAGGGTTATAACTCTGTGGGATCGAAAGATAGAATTCTACAATTGGTATCACATGAAAGGTGAGGTCAAGATCTTTCCACTGATACCAAATTTGATAGGGTTTGTAGGGTTTAAGGGTCTTTATTAAAGAAAAACGGGTTTCAAGGGGAAAATCTCCTTTGTTTACAAATAAAAAAGGGTTATAACTCTGTGGGATCGAAAGATAGAATTTTACAAGTGGTATCACATGAAAGGTGAGGTCAAGACCTTTCCACTGATACCAAATTTGATAGGGTTTGGTAGGGTTTAAGGGTCTTTATTAAAGAAAAACGGGTTTCAATGGGAAAATCTCCTTTGTTTACAAATAAAAATAGGGTTATAACTCTGTGGGATCGAAAGATAAAATTCTACAAGTGGTATCACATGAAAGGTGAGGTCAAGACCTTTGCACTGATACCAAATTTTCATAGCGTTTTTAGGGTTTAAGCGTCTTTATTAAAGAAAAACGGGTTTCAAGGGCGAAATCTCCTTTGTTTACAAATAAAAAAGGTTTATACCTCTGTGGGATCGAAAGATAGAATTCTACAAGTGGTATCACATGAAAGTTGAGGTCAAGACCTTTCCACTGATACCAAATTTGATAGGGTTTGTAGAGTTTCAGGGTCTTTATTAAAGAAAAACGTGTTTAAAGTTATAAGTTGTCCCTTTGTTTACAAAAAAAGGGTTATAACTCTGTGCCATCGAAGGATAGAATTCAACAAGTGGTATCACATGAAAGGTGAGGTCAAGATCTTTCCACTGATACCAAATTCGATAGGGTTTATAGGGTAAAAGGCTCTTTATTAAAGAAAAACGGGTTTAAAGAACGAAATCTCCTTTGTTTACAATTTAAAAAGGTTTATACCTCGGTGGGATCGAAAGATAAATTTCTACAAGTGATATCACTTCAAAGGTGAGGTCAAGATCTTTCCACTGATACCAAATTTGATAGGGTTTGTAGGGTTTAAGGGTCTTTATTAAAGAAAAAAGCGTTTCAAGGGGAAAATCTGATTTGTTTACAAATAAAAAGGGTTATAACTCTGTGGGATCGAAAGATAGAATTCTACAAGTGGTATCACATGAAAGGTGAGGTCAAGACCTTTCCACTGATACCAAATTTGATAGGGTTTGTAGGGTTTAAGGGTCTTTATTAAAGAAAAACGGGTTTCAAGGGGAAAATCTGCTTTGTTTACAAATAAAAAAGGGTTATAACTCTGTGGGATCGAAAGATAGAATTCTACAAGTGGTATCACATGAAAGGTGACGTCAAGATCTTTCCACTGATACCAAATTTAATAGGGTTTGTAAGGTTTAAGGGTCTTTATTAAAGAAAAGCGTGTTTCAAGGGGAAAATCTCTTTTGTTTACAAATAAAAAAGGTTTATACCTCTGTGGGATCGAAAGATAGAATTCTACAAGTGGTATCACATGAAAGGTGAGGTCAAGACCATTCCACTGATACCAAATTTAATAGGGTTTGTAGGGTTTAAGGGTCTTAATTAAAGAAAAACGGGTTTCAAGTTATAAGTTGTCCCTTTGTTTACAAAAAATGGGTTATAACTCTGTGGGATCGAAAGATAGAATTCAACAAGTGGTATCACATGAAAGGTGAGGTCAAGACCTTTCCACTGATACCAAATTTGATAGGGTTTGTAGAGTTTAAGGGTCTTTATTAAAGAAAAACGTGTTTAAAGTTATAAGTTGTCCCTTTGTTTACAAAAAAAGGGTTATAACTCTGTGCCATCGAAGGATAGAATTCAACAAGTGGTATCACATGAAAGGTGAGGTCAAGATCTTTCCACTGATACCAAATTCGATAGGGTTTGTAGGGTAAAAAGCTCTTTATTAAAGAAAAACGGGTTTAAAGACCGAAATCTCCTTTGTTTACAATTTAAAAAGGTTTATACCTCTGTGGGATCGAAAGATAAATTTCTACAAGTGATATCACTTCAAAGGTGAGGTCAAGATCTTTCCACTGATACCAAATTTGATAGGGTTTGTAGGGTTTAAGGGTCTTTATTAAAGAAAAACGGGTTTCAAGGGGAAAATCTCTTTTGTTTACAAATAAAAAAGGGTTATAACTCTGTGGGATCGAAAGATAGAATTCTACAAGTGGTATCACATGAAAGGTGAGGTCAAGACCTTTCCACTGATACCAAATTTGATAGGGTTTGTAGGATTTAAGGGTCTTTATTAAAGAAAAACGGGTTTCAAGGGGGAAATCTCCTTTGTTTACAAATTAAAAAGAGTTATAACTCTGTGGGATCGAAAGATAGAATTCTACAAGTGGTATCACATGAAAGGTGAGGTCAAGATCTTTCCACTGATACCAAATTTAATAGGGTTTGAAGGGTTTAAGGGTCTTTATTAAAGAAAAACGGGTTTCAAGGGGAAAATCTCCTTTGTTTACAAATAAAAAAAGGGTTATAACTCTGTGGGATCGAAAGATAGAATTCTACAAGTGGTATCACATGAAAGGTGAGGTCAAGACCATTCCACTGATACCAAATTTGATAGGGTTTGTAGGGTTTAAGGGTCTTAATTAAAGAAAAACGAGTTTCAAGTTATAAGTTGTCCCTTTGTTTACACAAAAAGGGTTATAACTCTGTGGGATCGAAAGATAGAATTCAACAAGTGGTATCACATGAAAGGTGAGGTCAAGATCTTTCCACTGATACCAAATTCGATAGGGTTTGTAGGGTAAAAGGCTCTTTATTAAAGAAAAACGCGTTTCAAGAACGAAATCTCCTTTGTTTACAATTTAAAAAGGTTTATACCTCTGTGGGATTTAAAGATAGATTTCTACAAGTGGTATCACATCAAAGATGAGGTCAAGACCTTTCCACTGATACCAAATTTGATAGGGTTTATAGGGTTTAAGGGTCTATATTAAAGAAAAAAGGGTTTCAAGGGGAAAATCTGATTTGTTTACAAATACAAAGGGTTATAACTCTGTGGGATCGAAAGATAGAATTCTACAAGTGGTACCACATGAAAGGTGACGTCAAGATCTTTCCACTGATACCACATTCGATAGGGTTTGTAGGGTTTAAGGGTCTTTATTAAAGAAAAACGGGTTTCAAGGGGAAAATCTCCTTTGTTTACAAATAAAAAAGGGTTATAACTCTGTGGGATCGAAAGATAGAATTCTACAAGTGGTATCACATGAAAGGTGAGGTCAAGACCTTTCCACAGATACCAAATTTGATAGGGTTTGTAGGGTTTAAGGGTCTTTATTAAAGAAAAACGGGTTTCAATGGAAAAATCTTATTTGTTTACAAAGAAAAAAGGGTTATAACTCTGTGGGATCGAAAGATAAAATTCTACAAGTGGTATCACATGAAAGGTGAGGTCAAGACCTTTCCACTGATACCAAATTTGATAGCGTTTGTAGGGTTTAAGCGTCTTTATTAAAGAAAAACGGGTTTCAATGGCGAAATCTCCTTTCTTTACAAATAAAAAAGGTTTATATCTCTGTGGGATCGAAAGATAGAATTCTACAAGTGGTATCACATGAAAGGTGAGGTCAAGACCTTTCCACTGATACCAAATTTGATAGGGTTTGTAGGGTTTAAGGGTCTTTATTAAAGAAAAACGTGTTTCAAGTTATAAGTTGTCCCTTTGTTTGCAAAAAAAAGGGTTATAACTCTGTGCCATCGAAGGATAGAATTCAACAAGTGGTATCACATGAAAGGTGAGGTCAAGATCTTTCCACTGATACCAAATTCGATAGGGTTTGTAGGGTAAAATGCTCTTTATTAAAGAAAAACGGGTTTCAAGAACGAAATCTCCTTTGTTTACAATTTAAAAAGGTTTATACCTCTGTGGGATCGAAAGATAAATTTCTACAAGTGGTATCACATCAAAGGTGAGGTCAAGATCTTTCCACTGATACCAAATTTGATAGGGTTTGTAGGGTTTAAGGGTCTTTATTAAAGAAAAAAGCGTTTCAAGGGGAAAATCTGATTTGTTTACAAATAAAAAGGGTTATAACTCTGTGGGATCGAAAGATAGAATTCTACAAGTGGTATCACATGAAAGGTGAGGTCAAGACCTTTCCACTGATACCAAATTTGATAGGGTCTGTAGGGTTTAAGGGTCTTTATTAAAGAAAAACGGGTTTCAAGGGGAAAATCTGCTTTGTTTACAAATAAAAAAAGTTTATATCTCTGTGGGATCGAAAGATAAAATTCTACAAGTGGTATCACATGAAAGGTGACATCAAGATCTTTCCACTGATACCAAATTTAATAGGGTTTGTAAGGTTTCAGGGTCTTTATTAAAGAAAAGCGTGTTTCAAGGGGAACATCTCTTTTGTTTACAAATAAAAAAGGGTTATAACTCTGTGGGATCGAAAGATAGAATTCTACAAGTGGTATCACATGAAAGGTGAGGTCAAGACCATTCCACTGATACCAAATTTAATAGGGTTTGTAGGGTTTAAGGGTCTTTATTAAAGAAAAACGAGTTTCAAGGTATAAGTTGTCCCTTTGTTTACAAAAAAAGGGTTATAACTCTGTGGGATCGAAATATAGAATTCTACAAGTGGTATCACATGAAAGGTGAGGTCAAGACCTTTCCACTGATACCAAATTTGATAGGGTTTGTAGGGTTTAAGGGTCTTTATTAAAGAAAAACGGGTTTCAAGGGGAAAATCTCCTTTGTTTACAAATAAAAAAGGTTTATAACTATGTGGGATCGAAAGATAGAATTCTACAAGTGGTATCACATGAAAGGTGAGGTCAAGATCTTTCCACTGATACTAAATTCGATATGGTTTGTAGGGTTTAAGGGTCTTTATTAAAGAAAAACGGGATTGAAGGGAAAAATCTGCTTCGTTTACAAATAAAAAAGGTTTATAACTCTGTGGGATCGAAAGATAGAATTCTACAAGTGGTATCACATGAAAGGTGAGGTCAAGACCTTTCCACTGATACCAATTTTGATAGGGTTTGGTAGGGTTTAAGGGTCTTTATTAAAGAAAAACGGGTTTCAAGGGGAAAATCTCCTTTGTTTACAAATAAAAAAGGGTTATAACTCTGTGGGATCGAAAGATAGAATTCCACAAGTGGTATCACATGAAAGGTGAGGTCAAGACCTTTCCACTGATACCAAATTTGATCGGGTTTGTAGGGTTTAAGGGTCCTTAATTAAAGAAAAACGGGTTTCAAGGAGAAAATATCTTTTGTTTACAAATAAAAAAGGGTTATAACTCTGTGGGATCGAAAGATAGAATTCAACAAGTAGTATCACATGAAAGGTGAGGTCAAGACCTTTCCACTGATACCAAATTTGATAGGGTTTGTAGGGTTTTAAGGGTCTTTCTTAAAGAAAAACGGGTTTCAAGGAGAAAATCTCCTTTGTTTACAAATAAAAAGGGGTTATAACTCTGTGGGATCGAAAGATAGAATTCTACAAGTGGTATCACATGAAAGGTGAGGTCAAGACCTTTCCACTGATACCAAATTTGATAGGGTTTGTAGGGTTTAAAGGTCTTTATTAAAGAAAAACTTATTTCAAGTTATAAGTTGTCCCTTTGTTTACAAAAAAAGGGTTATAACTCTGTGGGATCGAAAGATACAATTCAACAAGTGGTATCACATAAAAGGTGACGTCAAGATCTTTCCACTGATACCAAATTCGATAGGGTAGGGTTTAAGGGTCTTTATTAAAGAAAAACGGGTTTCAATGGGAAAATCTGTTTTGTTTACACATAAAAAAAGGTTTATACCTCTGTAGGATCGAAAGATAGAATTCTACAAGTGGTATCACATGAAAGGTGAGGTCAAGATCTTTCCACTGATACCAAATTTGATAGGGTTTGTAGGGTTTAAGGGTCTTTATTAAAGAAAAACGGGTTTCAAGGAGAAAATCTCCTTTGTTTACAAATAAAAAAGGGTTATAACTCTGTGGGATCGAAAGATAGAATTCTACAAGTGGTATCACAGGAAAGGTGAGGTCAAGACCTTTCCACTGATACCAAATTTGATAGGGTTTGTAGGGTTTAAGGGTCTTTATTAAAGAAAAACGGGTTTCAAAGGGTAAATCTGATTTGTTTACAAAAAAAAAGCTTTATACCTCTGTGGGATCGAAAGATAGAATTCTACAAGTGGTATCACATGAAAGGTGACGTCAAGATCTTTCCACTGATACCAAATTTAATAGGGTTTGTAAGGTTTAAGGGTCTTTATTAAAGAAAAGCGTGTTTCAAGGGGGAAATCTCTTTTGTTTAAAAATAATAAAGGTTTATACCTCTGTGGGATCGAAAGATAGAATTCTACAAGTGGTATCACATGAAAGGTGAGGTCAAGACCATTCCACTGATACCAAATTTGATAGGGTTTGTAGGGTTTAAGGGTCTTTATTAAAGAAAAACGAGTTTCAAGTTATAAGTTGTCCCTTTGTTTACAAAAAAAAGGGTTATAACTCTGTGGGATCGAAAGATAGAATTCAACAAGTGGTATCACATCAAAGGTGACGTCAAGATCTTTCCACTGATACCACATTCGATAGGGTAGGGTTTAAGGGTCTTTATTAAAGAAATACGGGTTTCAAGTTATAAGTTGTCCCTTTGTTTACAAATAAAAAAGGGTTATAACTCTGTGAAATCGAGAAATAAAATTCTACAAGTGGTATCACATGAAAGATGACGTCAAGACCTTTCCAGTGATACCAAATTTGACAGGGTTTGTAGGGTTTAAGGGTCTTTGTTAAAGAAAGACGTGTTTCAAGGGGAAAATCTCCTTTGTTTACAAATAAAAAAGGATTATAACTCTGTGGGATCGAAAGATAGAATTCTACAGGTGGTATCACATGAAAGGTGAGGTCAAGACCTTTCCACTGATACCAAATTTGATAGGATTTGTAGGGTTTAAGGGTGTTTATTAAAGAAAAGCGTGTTTCAAGGGGGAAATCTCTTTTGTTTACAAATAATAAAGGTTTATACCTCTGTGGGATCGAAAGATAGAATTCTACAAGTAGTATCACATGAAAGGTGAGGTCAAGACCAATCCACTGTTACCAAATTTGATAGGGTTTGTAGGGTTTAAGGGTCTTTATTAAAGAAAAACGAGATTCAAGTTATAAGTTGTCCCTTTGTTTACAAAAAAAGGGTTATAACTCTGTGGGATCGAAAGATAGAATTCTACAAGTGGTGTCACAGGAAAGGTGAGGTCAAGCCCTTTCCACTGATACCAAATTTGATAGGATTTGTAGGGTTTAAGGGTGTTTATTAAAGAAAAGCGTGTTTCAAGGGGGAAATCTCTTTTGTTTACAAATAATAAAGGTTTATACCTCTGTGGGATCGAAAGATAGAATTCTACAAGTAGTATCACATGAAAGGTGAGGTCAAGACCAATCCACTGTTACCAAATTTGATAGGGTTTGTAGGGTTGAAGGGTCTTTATTAAAGAAAAACGAGATTCAAGTTATAAGTTGTCCCTTTGTTTACAAAAAAAGGGTTATAACTCTGTGGGATCGAAAGATAGAATTCAACAAGTGGTATCACATGAAAGGTGACGTCAAGATCTTTCCACTGATACCACATTCGATAGGGTAGGGTTTAAGGGTCTTTATTAAAGAAAAACGGGTTTCAAGGGGAAAATCTGTTTTCTTTACACATAAAAAAGGTTTATACCTCTGTGGGATCGAAAGATAGAATTCTACAAGTGGTATCACATGAAAGGTGAGGTCGCGATCTTTCCACTGATACCAAATTCGATAGGGTTGGGTTTAAGGGTCTTCATTCAAGAAAAACGGGTTTCAAGGGGAAATCTGCTTTGTTTACAAATAAAAAAGGGTTATACCTCTGTCGGATCGAAAGATAGAATTCTACAAGTGGTATCACATGAAAGGTGAGGTCGCGATCTTTCCACTGATACCAAATTCGATAGGGTAGGGTTTAAGGGTTTTCATTAAAGAAAAACGGGTTTCAAGGGGAAATCTGCTTTCTTTACAAATAAAAAAGGTTTATACCTCTGTGGGATCGAAAGATAGAATTCTACAAGTAGTATCACATGAATGGTGAGGTCAAGACCTTTCCCCTAATACCAAATTTGATCGGGTTAGTAGGGTTTAAGGGTCTTTATTAAAGAAAAACGGGTTTCAAGGAGAAAATCTCCTTTCTTTACAAATAAAAAAGGGTTATAACTCTGTGGGATCGAAAGATAGAATTCAACAAGTGGTATCACATGAAAGGTGACGTCAAGATCTTTCCACTGATACCACATTCGATAGGGTAGGGTTTAAGGGTCTTTATTAAAGAAATACGGGTTTCAAGTTATAAGTTGTCCCTTTGTTTACAAATAAAAAAGGGTTATAACTCTGTGAAATCGAGAAATAAAATTCTACAAGTGGTATCACATGAAAGATGACGTCAAGACCTTTCCAGTGATACCAAATTTGACAGGGTTTGTAGGGTTTAAGGGTCTTTGTTAAAGAAAGACGTGTTTCAAGGGGAAAATCTCCTTTGTTTACAAATAAAAAAGGATTATAACTCTGTGGGATCGAAAGATAGAATTCTACAAGTGGTATCACATGAAAGGTGAGGTCAAGACCTTTCCACTGATACCAAATTTGATAGGATTTGTAGGGTTTAAGGGTCTTTATTAAAGAAAAACGGGTTTCAAGGGGGAAATCTCTTTTGTTTACAAATAAAAAAGGGTTATAACTCTGTGGGATCGAAAGATAGAATTCTACAAGTGGTATCACATGAAAGGTGAGGTCAAGACCTTTCCACTGATACCAAATTTGATAGGGTTTGTAGGGTTTAAGGGTCTATATTAAAGAAAAACGTGTTTCAAGTTATAAGTTGTCCCTTTCTTTACTAAAAAAGGGTTATAACTCTGTGGCATCGAAAGATACAATTCAACAAGTGGTATCACATGAAAGGTGAGGTCCAGATCTTTCCACTGATACCAAATTCGATAACGTTTGTAGGGTATAAGGGTCTTTATTAAAGAAAAACGCGTTTCAAGGGCGATATCTCCTTTGTTTACAATTTAAAAAGGTTTATACCTCTGTGGGATCGAAACATAGCATTCTACAAGTGGTATCACATAAAAGGTGAGGTCAAGACCTTTCCACTGATACCAAATTTGATAGGGTTTATAGGGCTTAAGGGTCTATATAAAAGAAAAACGGGTTTCAAGGGGAAAATCTTATTTGTTTACAAATAAAAAAGGGTTATAACTCTGTGGGATCGAAAGATAGAATTCTACAAGTGGTATGACATGAAAGGTGAGGTCAAGACCTTTCCACTGATATCAAATTTGATAGGGTTTGTAGGGTTTAAGGGTCTTTATTAAAGACAAACGGGTTTCAAGGGGAAAATCTCCTTTGTTTACAAATTAAAAAGGTTATAACTCTGTGGGATCGAAAGATAGAATTCTACAATTGGTATCACATGAAAGGTGAGGTCAAGATCTTTCCACTGATACCAAATTTCATAGGGTTTGTAGGGTTTAAGGGTCTTTATTAAAGAAAAACGGTGTTCAAGGGAAAAATCTGATTTGTTTACAAATAAAACAGGGTTATAACTTTGTGGGATCGAAAGATAGAATTTTACAAGTGGTATCACATGGAAGGTGAGTTCAAGACCTTTCCACTGATACCAAATTTTTGATAGGGTTTGTAGGGTTTAAGGGTCTTTGTTAAGGAAAAACGGGTTTCAAGGGGAAAATCTGCTTTGTTTACAAATAAAAAAGGTTTATACCTCTGTGGAATCGAAAGATAAAATTCTACAAGTGGTATGCCATGAAAGGTGAGGTCAAGACCTTTCCACTGATACCAAATTTGATAGGGTTTGCAGGGTTTAAGGGTCTTTATTAAAGAAAAATGCGTTAGAAGGGGAAAATCTACTTTTTTCACAAAAAAAAGGGTTATAATTCTCTGGGATCGAAAGATAGAATTCAACAACTGGTATCACATGAAAGGTGAGGTCAAGACCTTTCCACTGATATCAAATTTGATACGGTTTGTAGGGTTTAAGGGTCTTTATTAAAGAAAAACGGGTTTCAAGGGGAAAATACGCTTAGTTTACAAATAAAAAAGGGTTATAAGTCTGTGGCATCGAAATATATAATTCTGCAAGTGGTATCACATGAAAGGTGAGTTCAAGATCTTTTCCCTGATTCCAAATTTGATAGGGTTTGTAGGGTTTAAGAGTCTGTATTAAAGAAAAACGGGTTTCAAGGGGAAAATCTCATTTGTTTACAAATAAAAAAGGGTTATAACTCTGTGGGATCGAAAGATAGAATTCTACAAGTGGTATCACATGAAAGGTGAGGTCAAGACCTTTCCACTGATACCAAATTTGATAGGGTTTGTAGGGTTTAAGGGTCTTTATTAAAGAAAAACGTGTTTCAAATTATAAGTTGTCCCTTTGTTTACAAAAAAAGGGTTATAACTCTGTGGGATCGAAAGATAGAATTCAACAAGTGGTATCACATAAAAGGTGAGGTCAAGACCTTTCCACTGATACCAAATTCGATAGGGTAGGGTTTAAGGGTCTTTATAAAAGAAAAACGGGTTTCAAGGGAAAAATCTGTTTTGTTTACACATAAAAAAAGGTTTATACCTCTGTGGGATCGAAAGATAGAATTCTACAAGTGGTATCACATGAAAGGTGAGGTCAAGACCTTTCCACTGATACCAAATTTGATAGGGTTTGTAGGGTTTAAGGGTCCTTTATTAAGGAAAAACGGGTTTCAAGGAGAAAATCTCCTTTGTTTACAAATAAAAAAGGGTTATAACTCTGTGGGATCGAAAGATACAATTCTACAAGTGGTATCACATGAAAGGTGAGGTCAAGACCTTTCCACTGATACCAAATTTGATAGGGTTTGTAGGGTTTAAGGGTCTTTATTAAAGAAATACGGGTTTCAAGTTATAAGTTGTCCCTTTGTTTACAAATAAAAAAGGGTTATAACTCTGTGAAATCGAGAAATATAATTCTACAAGTGGTATCACATGAAAGATGACGTCAAGACCTTTCCAGTGATACCAAATTTGACAGGGTGTGTAGGGTTTAAGGGTCTTTGTTAAAGAAAGACGTGTTTCAAGGGGAAAATCTCCTTTGTTTACAAATAAAAAAGGATTATAACTGTGGGATCGAAAGATAGAATTCTACAAGTGGTATCACAGGAAAGGTGAGGTCAAGCCCTTTCCACTGATGCCAAATTTGATAGGATTTGTAGGGTTTAAAGGTCTTTATTAAAGAAAAACGGGTTTCAAGGGAAAAATCTGCTTTGTTTACAAAAAAAAGGTTTATACCTCTGTGGGATCGAAAGATAGAATTCTACAAGTGGTATTACATTAAAGGTGAGGTCAAGACCTTTCCACTGATATCAAATTTGATAGGGTTTGTAGGGTTTAAGGGTCTTTATTAAAGAAAAACGTGTTTCAAGGGGAAAATCTCCTTTGCTTACAAATAAAAAAGGGTTATAACTCTGTGGGATCGAAAGATAGAATTCTACAAGTGGTATCACATGAAAGGTGAGGTCAAGACCTTTCCACTGATACCAAATTTGATAGGGTTTGTAGGGTTTAAAGGTCTTTATTAAAGAAAAACGTGTTTCAAGTTATAAGTTGTCCCTTTGTTTACAAAAAAGGGTTATAACTCTGTGGGATCGAAAGATTGAATTCAACAAGTGGTATCACATAAAAGGTGAGGTCAAGATCTTTCCACTGATACCAAATTCGATAGGGTAGGGTTTAAGGGTCTTTATTAAAGAAAAACGGGTTTCAAGGGGAAAATCTGTTTTGTTTACACATAAAAAAAGGTTTATACCTCTGTAGGATCGAAAGATAGAATTCTACAAGTGGTATCACATGAAAGGTAAGGTCAAGATCTTTCCACTGATACCAAATTTGATAGGGTTTGTAGGGTTTAAGCGTCTTTATTAAAGAAAAACGGGTTTCAAGGGCGAAATCTCTTTGTTTACAAATAATAAAGGTTTATACCTCTGTGGGATCGAAAGATAGAATTCTACAAGTAGTATCACATGAAAGGTGAGGTCAAGACCAATCCACTGTTACCAAATTTGATAGGGTTTGTAGGGTTTAAGGGTCTTTATTAAAGAAAAACGAGATTCAAGTTATAAGTTGTCCCTTTGTTTACAAAAAAAGGGTTATAACTCTGTGGGATCGAAAGATAGAATTCTACAAGTGGTGTCACAGGAAAGGTGAGGTCAAGCCCTTTCCACTGATACCAAATTTGATAGGATTTGTAGGGTTTAAGGGTCTTTATTAAAGAAAAGCGTGTTTCAAGGGGGAATACTCTTTTGTTTACAAATAATAAAGGTTTATACCTCTGTGGGATCGAAAGATAGAATTCTACAAGTAGTATCACATGAAAGGTGAGGTCAAGACCAATCCACTGTTACCAAATTTGATAGGGTTTGTAGGGTTTAAGGGTCTTTATTAAAGAAAAACGAGATTCAAGTTATAAGTTGTCCCTTTGTTTACAAAAAAAGGGTTATAACTCTGTGGGATCGAAAGATAGAATTCTACAAGTGGTGTCACAGGAAAGGTGAGGTCAAGCCCTTTCCACTGATACCAAATTTGATAGGATTTGTAGGGTTTAAGGGTCTTTATTAAAGAAAAGCGTGTTTCAAGGGGGAATACTCTTTTGTTTACAAATAATAAAGGTTTATACCTCTGTGGGATCGAAAGATAGAATTCTACAAGTAGTATCACATGAAAGGTGAGGTCAAGACCAATCCACTGTTACCAAATTTGATAGGGTTTGTAGGGTTGAAGGGTCTTTATTAAAGAAAAACGAGATTCAAGTTATAAGTTGTCCCTTTGTTTACAAAAAAAGGGTTATAACTCTGTGGGATCGAAAGATAGAATTCAACAAGTGGTATCACATGAAAGGTGACGTCAAGATCTTTCCACTGATACCACATTCGATAGGGTAGGGTTTAAGGGTCTTTATTAAAGAAAAACGGGTTTCAAGGGGAAAATCTGTTTTCTTTACACATAAAAAAGGTTTATACCTCTGTGGGATCGAAAGATAGAATTCTACAAGTGGTATCACATGAAAGGTGAGGTCGCGATCTTTCCACTGATACCAAATTCGATAGGGTTGGGTTTAAGGGTCTTCATTCAAGAAAAACGGGTTTCAAGGGGAAATCTGCTTTGTTTACAAATAAAAAAGGGTTATACCTCTGTCGGATCGAAAGATAGAATTCTACAAGTGGTATCACATGAAAGGTGAGGTCGCGATCTTTCCACTGATACCAAATTCGATAGGGTAGGGTTTAAGGGTTTTCATTAAAGAAAAACGGGTTTCAAGGGGAAATCTGCTTTCTTTACAAATAAAAAAGGTTTATACCTCTGTGGGATCGAAAGATAGAATTCTACAAGTGGTATCACATGAATGGTGAGGTCAAGACCTTTCCACTGATACCAAATTTGATAGGGTTTGTAGGGTTTAAGGGTCTTTATTAAAGAAAAACGGGTTTCAAGGAGAAAATCTCCTTTCTTTACAAATAAAAAAGGGTTATAACTCTGTGGGATCGAAAGATAGAATTCTACAAGTGGTATCACATGAAAGGTGAGGTCAAGACCTTTCCACTGATACCAAATTTGATAGGGTTTGTAGGGTTTAAGGGTCTATATTAAAGAAAAACGTGTTTCAAGTTATAAGTTGTCCCTTTCTTTACTAAAAAAGGGTTATAACTCTGTGGCATCGAAAGATACAATTCAACAAGTGGTATCACATGAAAGGTGAGGTCCAGATCTTTCCACTGATACCAAATTCGATAACGTTTGTAGGGTATAAGGGTCTTTATTAAAGAAAAACGCGTTTCAAGGGCGATATCTCCTTTGTTTACAATTTAAAAAGGTTTATACCTCTGTGGGATCGAAACATAGCATTCTACAAGTGGTATCACATAAAAGGTGAGGTCAAGACCTTTCCACTGATACCAAATTTGATAGGGTTTATAGGGCTTAAGGGTCTTTATTAAAGAAAAACGGGTTTCAAGGGGAAAATCTCCTTTGTTTACAAATAAAAAAGGGTTATAACTTTGTGGGATCGAAAGATAGAATTCTACAAATGGTATGACATGAAAGGTGAGGTCAAGACCTTTCCACTGATATCAAATTTGATAGGGTTTGTAGGGTTTAAGGGTCTTTATTAAAGAAAAACGGGTTTCAAGGGGAAAATCTCCTTTGTTTACAAATAAAAAAGGGTTATAACTCTGTGGGATCGAAAGATAGAATTCTACAAGTGGTATCACATGAAAGGTGAGGTCAAGACCTTTCCACTGATACCAAATTTGAGAGGGTTTGGTAGGGTTTAAGGGTCTTTATTAAAGAAAAACGGGTTTCAAGGGGAAAATCTCCTTTGTTTACAAATAAAAAAGGGTTATAACTCTGTGGGATCGAAAGATAGAATTCTACAAGTGGTATCACATGAAAGGTGAGTTCAAGACCTTTCCACTGATACCAAATTTGATAGGGTTTGTAGGGTTTAAGGGTCTTTATTAAAGAAAAACGGGTTTCAAGGGGAAAATCTGCTTTGTTTACAAATAAAAAAGGTTTATACCTCTGTGGAATCGAAAGATAGAATTCTACAAGTGGTATGCCATGAAAGGTGAGGTCAAGACCTTTCCACTGATACCAAATTTGATAGGGTTTGCAGGGTTTAAGGGTCTTTATTAAAGAAAAATGCGTTAGAAGGGGAAAATCTCCTTTTTTTACAAAAAAAAAGGGTTATAATTCTCTGGGATCGAAAGATAGAATTCAACAAGTGGTATCACATGAAAGGTGAGGTCAAGACCTTTCCCCTGATTCCAAATTTGATAGGGTTTGTAGGGTTTAAGGGTCCTTTATTAAGGAAAAACGGGTTTCAAGGAGAAAATCTCCTTTGTTTACAAATAAAAAAGGGTTATAACTCTGTGGGATCGAAAGATAGAATTCTACAAGTGGTATCACATGAAAGGTGAGGTCAAGACCTTTCCACTGATACCAAATTTGATAGGGTTTGGTAGGGTTTAAGGGTCTTTATTAAAGAAAAACGGGTTTCAAGGGTAAAATCTCCTTTGTTTACAAATAAAAAAGGGTTATAACTCTGTGGGATCGAAAGATAGAATTCAACAAGTGGTATCACATGAAAGGTGAGGTCAAGACCTTTCCACTGATACCAAATTTGATAGGGTTTGTAGGGTTTAAGGGTCTTTATTAAAGAAAAACGTGTTTCAAGGGGAAAATCTCCTTTGCTTACAAATAAAAAAGGGTTATAACTCTGTGGGATCGAAAGATAGAATTCTACAAGTGGTATCACATGGAAGGTGAGGTCAAGACCTTTCCACTGATACCAAATTTGATAGGGTTTGTAGGGTTTAAAGGTCTTTATTAAAGAAAAACGTGTTTCAAATTATAAGTTGTCCCTTTGTTTACAAAAAAAGGGTTATAACTCTGTGGGATCGAAAGATAGAATTCAGCGAGTGGTATCACATAAAAGGTGAGGTCAAGATCTTTCCACTGATACCAAATTCGATAGGGTAGGGTTTAAGGGTCTTTATTAAAGAAAAACGGGTTTCAAGGAGAAAATCTCCTTTGTTTACACATAAAAAAGGGTTATAACTCTGTCGGATCGAAAGATAGAATTCTACAAGTGGTATCACATGAAAGGTGAGGTCAAGACCTTTCCACTGATACCAAATTTGATAGGGTTTGTAGGGTTTAAGGGTCTTTATTAAAGAAAAACGGGTTTCAAGTTATAAGTTGTCCCTTTGTTTACAAATAAAAAAGGGTTATAACTCTGTGGGATCGAAAGATAGAATTCTACAAGTGGTATCACATGAAAGGTGAGGTCAAGACCTTTCCAGTGATACCAAATTTGACAGGGTTTGTAGGGTTTAAGGGTCTTTATTAAAGAAAAACGGGTTTCAAGGAGAAAATCTCCTTTGTTTACAAATAAAAAAGGGTTATAACTCTGTGGGATCGAAAGATAGAATTCTACAAGTGGTATCACATGAAAGGTGAGGTCAAGATCTTTCCACTGATACCAAATTTGATAGGGTTTGTAGGGTTTAAGGGTCTTTATTAAAGAAAAACGGGTTTCAAGGGGAAAATCTCCTTTGTTTACAAATAAAAAAGGGTTATAACTCTGTGGGATCGAAAGATAGAATTCAACAAGTGGTATCACATGAAAGGAGAGGTCAAGACCTTTCCACTGATACCAAATTTGAAAGGGTTTGTAGGGTTTAAGGGTCTTTATTAAAGAAAAACGTGTTTCAAGTTATAAGTTGTCCCTTTGTTTACAAAAAAAGGGTTATAACTCTGTGGCATCGAAAGATAGAATTCAACAAGTGGTATCACATGAAAGGTGAGGTCCAGATCTTTCCACTGATACCAAATTCGATAGGGTTTGTAGGGCTTCAGGGTCTTTATTAAAGAAATACGGGTTTCAATGGAAAAATCTGATTTGTTTACAAAGAAAAAAGGGTTATAACTCTGTGGGATCGAAAGATAAAATTCTACAAGTGGTATCACATAAAAGGTGAGGTCAAGACCTTTCCACTGATACCAAATTTGATAGGGTTTGTAGGGTTTAAGGGTCTTTATTAAAGAAAAACGGGTTTCAAGGGGGAAATCTCCTTTGTTTACAAATAAAAAAGGGTTATAACTCTGTGGGATCGAAAGATAGAATTCTACAAGTGGTATCACATAAAAGGTGAGGTCAAGACCTTTCCACTGATACCAAATTTGATAGGCTTTGTCGGGCTTAAGGGTCTATATTAAAGAAAAACGGGTTTCAAGGGGAAAATCTTATTTGTTTACAAATAAAAAAGGGTTATAACTCTGTGGGATCGAAAGATAGAATTCTACAAGTGGTATCACATGAAAGGAGAGGTCAAGACCTTTCCACTGATACCAAATTTGATAGGGTTTTTAGGGTTTAAGGGTCTTTATTAAAGAAAAACGGGTTTCAAGGGGAAAATCTGCTTTGTTTACAAATAAAAAAGGGTTATAACTCTGTGGGATCGAAAGATAGAATTCTACAAGTGGTATCACATGAAAGGTGAGGTCAAGACCTTTCCACTGATACCACATTCGATAGGGTTTGGTAGGTTTTATGGGTCTTTTTTAAGGAAAAACGGGTTTCAAGGGAAAACTGCTTCGTTTACTAATAAAAAAGGTTTATACCTCTGTGGGATCGAAAGATAGAATTCTACAAGTGGTATGACATGAAAGGTGAGGTCAAGACCTTTCCACTGATACCAAATTTTATAGGGTATCTACGGTTTACGGGTCTTTATTAAAGAAAAAAGTGTTTCAAGGGGAAAATCTCCTTTGTTTACAAATACAAAAGTGTTATAACTCTGTGGGATCGAAAGATAGAATTCTACAATTGGTATCACATGAAAGGTGAGGTCAAGATCTTTCCACTGATACCAAATTTGATAGGGTTTGTAGGGTTTAAGGGTCTTTATCAAAGAAAAACGGTGTTCAAGGGAAAAATCTGATTTGTTTACAAATAAAAAAGGGTTATAACTCTGTGGGATCGAAAGACAGAATTTTACAAGTGGTATCACATGGAAGGTGAGGTCAACACCTTTCCACTGATACCAAATTTTTGATAGGGTTTGTAGGGTTTAAGGGTCTTTGTTAAAGAAAAACGGGTTTCAAGGGGAAAATCTGCTTTGTTTACAAATAAAAAAGGTTTATACCTCTGTGGAATCGAAAGATAGAATTCTACAAGTGGTATGACATGAAAGGTGAG
Organism: Pteria penguin; assembly: GCA_035048485.1. NCBI lineage: Eukaryota > Metazoa > Mollusca > Bivalvia > Pterioida > Pteriidae > Pteria > Pteria penguin. The sequence goes on from CM068585.1 coordinate 47,694,198, forward strand.
GTCAATACCTTTCCACTGATACCAAATTTGATAGGGTTCGCAGGGTTTAAGGGTCTTTATTAAAGAAAAATGGGTTTGAAGGGGAAAATCTCCTTTGTTTACAAATAAAAAAGGGTTATAACTCTGTGGGATCGAAAGATAGAATTCTACAACTGGTATCACATGAAAGGTGAGGTCAAGGCCTTTCCACTGATATCAAATATGAGAGGGTTTGTAGGGTTTAAGGGTCTTTATTAAAGAAAAACGCGTTTCAAGGAGAAAATCTCCTTTGTTTACAAATAAAAAAGGGTTATAACTCTGTGGGATCGAAAGATAGAATTCTACAAGTGGTATCACATGGAAGGTGAGGTCAAGACCTTTCTACTGATACCAAATTTGATAGGCTTTGTAGGGCTTAAGGGTCTATATTAAAGAAAAAAGTGTTTCAAGGGGAAAATCTCATTTGTTTACAAATAAAAAAGGGTTATAACTCTGTGGGATCGAAAGATAGAATTCTACAAGTGGTATCACATGAAAGGTGAGGTCAAGACCTTTCCACTGATACAAAATTTGATAGGGTTTGTAGGGTTTAAGGGTCTTTATTAAAGAAAAACTGGTTTCAAGGGGAAAATCTGCTTTTTTACAAATAAAAAAGGGTTATAACTCTGTGGGATCGAAAGATAGAATTCAACAAGTGGTATCACATGAAAGGTGAGGTCAAGACCTTTCCACTGATACAAAATTTGATAGGGTTTGTAGGGTTTAAGGGTCTTTATTAAAGAAAAACGGGTTTCAAGGGGAAAATCTCCTTTGTTTACAAATAAAAAAGGGTTATAACTCTGTGGGATCGAAAGATAGAATTCAACAAGTGGTATCACATGAAAGGTGACGTCAAGATCTTTCCACTGATACCAAATTCGATAGGGTAGGGTTTAAGGGTCTTTATTAAAGAAAAATGGGTTTCAAGGGGAAAATCTGTTTTGTTTACACATAAAAAAGGTTTATACCTCTGTGGGATCGAAAGATAGAATTCTACAAGTGGTATCACATAAAAGGTGAGGTCAAGACCTTTCCACTGATACCAAATTTGATAGGCTTTGTAGGGCTTAAGGGTCTATATTAAAGAAAAACGGGTTTCAAGGGGGAAATCTGATTTGTTTACAAATAAAAAAGGGTTATAACTTTGTGGGATCGAAAGGTAGAATTCTACAAGTGGTACCACATGAAAGGTGAGGTCGCGATCTTTCCACTGATACCAAATTCGATAGGGTAGGGTTTAAGGGTCTTCATTAAAGAAAAACGGGTTTCAAGGGGAAATCTGCTTTGTTTACAAATAAAAAAGGTTTATACCTCTGTGGGATCGAAAGATAGAATTCTACAAGTGGTATCACATGAAAGGTGAGGTCAAGATCTTTCCACTGATACCAAATTCGATAGGGTTTGTAGGGTAAAAGGCTCTTTATTAAAGAAAAACGGGTTTCAAGAACGAAATCTCCTTTGTTTACAATTTAAAAAGGTTTATACCTCTGTGGGATCGAAAGATAAATTTCTACAAGTGGTATCACATCAAAGGTGAGGTCAAGATCTTTCCACTGATACTAAATTTGATAGGGTTTGTAGGGTTTAAGGGTCTTTATTAAAGAAAAAAGCGTTTCAAGGGGAAAATCTGATTTGTTTACAAATAAAAAGGGTTATAACTCTGTGGGATCGAAAGATAGAATTCTACAAGTGGTATCACATGAAAGGTGAGGTCAACACCTTTCCACTGATACCAAATTTGATAGGGTTTGTAGGGTTTAAGGGTCTTTATTAAAGAAAAACGGGTTTCAAGGGGGAAATCTGCTTTGTTTACAAATAAAAAAGGTTTATATCTCTGTGGGATCGAAATATAAAATTCTACAAGTTGTATCACATGAAAGGTGACCTCAAGATCTTTCCACTGATACCAAATTTAATAGGGTTTGTAAGGTTTCAGGGTCTTTATTAAAGAAAAGCGTGTTTCAAGGGGAAAATCTCTTTTGTTTACAAATAAAAAAGGTTTATACCTCTGTGGGATCGAAAGATAGAATTCTACAAGTGGTATCACATGAAAGGTGAGGTCAAGACCATTCCACTGATACCAAATTTAATACGGTTTGTAGGGTTTAAGGGTCTTTATTAAAGAAAAACGAGTTTCAAGTTATAAGTTGTCCCTTTGTTTACAAAAAAAGGGTAATAACTCTGTGGGATCGAAAGATAGAATTCTACAAGTGGTATGACATGAAAGGTGAGGTCAAGACCTTTCTACTGATACCAAATTTGATAGGGTTTGTAGGGTTTAAGGGTCTTTATTAAAGAAAAACGGGTTTCAAGGGGGAAATCTCCTTTGTTTACAAATAAAAAAGGGTTATAACTATATGGGATCGAAAGATAGAATTCTACAAGTGGTATCACATGAAAGGTGAGGTCAAGATCTTTCCACTGATACTAAATTCGATATGGTTTGTAAGGTTTAAGGGTCTTCATTAAAGAAAAACGGGATTGAAGGGAAAAATCTGCTTCGTTTACAAATAAAAAAGGTTTCTACCTCTGTGGGATCGAAAGATAGAATTCTACAAGTGGTATGACATAAAAGGTGAGGTCAAGACCTTTCCACTGATACCAATTTTGATAGGGTTTGTAGGGTTTAAGGGTCTTTATTAAAGAAAAACGGGTTTCAAGGGGAAAATCTGATTTGTTTACAAATAAAAAAGGGTTATAACTCTGTGGGATCGAAACATAGAATTCAACAAGTAGTATCACATGAAAGGTGAGGTCAAGACCTTTCCACTGATACCAAATTTGATAGGGTTTGTAGGGTTTAAGGGTCTTTATTAAAGAAAACGGGTTTCAAGGGGAAAATCTCCTTTGCTTACAAATAAAAAAGGGTTATAACTCTGTGGGATCGAAAGATAGAATTCTACAAGTGGTATCACATGAAAGGTGAGGTCAAGACCTTTCCACTGATACCAAATTTGATAGGGTTTATAGGGTTTAAAGGTCTTTATTAAAGAAAAACTTGTTTCAAGTTATAAGTTGTCCCTTTGTTTACAAAAAAAGGGTTATAACTCTGTGGGATCGAAAGATACAATTCAACAAGTGGTATCACATAAAAGGTGAGGTCAAGATCTTTCCACTGATACCAAATTTGATAGGGTAGGGTTTAAGGGTCTTTATTAAAGAAAAACGGGTTTCAATGGGAAAATCTGTTTTGTTTACACATAAAAAAAAGGTTTATACCTCTGTAGGATCGAAAGATAGAATTCTACAAGTGGCATCACATGAAAGGTGAGGTCAAGATCTTTCCACTGATACCAAATTTGATAGGGTTTGTAGGGTTTAAGGGTCTTTATTAAAGAAAAACGGGTTTCAAGGAGAAAATCTCCTTTGTTTACAAATAAAAAAGGGTTATAACTCTGTGGGATCGAAAGATAGAATTCTACAAGTGGTATCACAGGAAAGGTGAGGTCAAGCCCTTTCCACTGATACCAAATTTGATAGGATTTGTAGGGTTTAAGGGTCTTTATTAAAGAAAAACGGGTTTCAAGGGGTAAATCTGATTTGTTTACAAAAAAAAGGTTTATACCTCTGTGGGATCGAAAGATAGAATTCTACAAGTGGTATCACATGAAAGGTGACGTCAAGATCTTTCCACTGATACCAAATTTGATAGGGTTTGTAAGGTTTAAGGGTGTTTATTAAAGAAAAGCGTGTTTCAAGGCGGAAATCTCTTTTGTTTACAAACAATAAAGGTTTATACCTCTGTGGGATCGAAAGATAGAATTCTACAAGTAGTATCACATGAAAGGTGAGGTCAAGACCATTCCACTGATACCAAATTTGATAGGGTTTGTAGGGTTTAAGGGTCTTTATTAAAGAAAAACGAGTTTCAAGTTATAAGTTGTCCCTTTGTTTACAAAAAAAAGGGTTATAACTCTGTGGGATCGAAAGATAGATTTCAACAAGTGGTATCACATGAAAGGTGACGTCAAGATCTTTCCACTGATACTACATTCGATAGGGCAGGGTTTAAGGGTCTTTATTAAAGAAATACGGGTTTCAAGTTATAAGTTGTCCCTTTGTTTACAAATAAAAAAGGGTTATAACTCTGTGAAATCGAGAAATAAAATTCTACAAGTGGTATCACATGAAAGATGACGTCAAGACCTTTCCAGTGATACCAAATTTGATAGGGTTTGTAGGGTTTAAGGGTCTTTGTTAAAGAAAGACGTGTTTCAAGGGGAAAATCTCCTTTGTTTACAAATAAAAAAGGATTATAACTCTGTGGGATCGAAAGATAGAATTCTACAAGTGGTATCACAGGAAAGGTGAGGTCAAGACCTTTCCACTGATACCAAATTTGATAGGATTTGTAGGGTTTAAGGGTCTTTATTAAAGAAAAGCGTGTTTCAAGGGGAAAATCTCTTTTGTTTACAAAAAATAAAGGTTTATACCTCTGTGGGATCGAAAGATAGAATTCTACAAGTAGTATCACATGAAAGGTGAGGTCAAGACCATTCCACTGATACCAAATTTGATAGGGTTTGTAGGGTTTAAGGGTCTTTATTAAAGAAAAACGAGATTCAAGTTATAAGTTGTCCCTTTGTTTACAAAAAAAAGGGTTATAACTCTGTGGGATCGAAAGATAGAATTCAACAAGTGGTATCACATGAAAGGTGACGTCAAGATCTTTCCACTGATACCACATTCGATAGGGTAGGGTTTAAGGGTCTTTATTAAAGAAAAACGGGTTTCAAGGGGAAAATCTCCTTTGTTTACAAATAAAAAAGGGTTATAACTCTGTGGGATCGAATGATAGAATTCTACAAGTGGTATCACATGAAAGGTGAGGTCAAGATCTTTCCACTGATACCAAATTCGATAGGGTAGGGTTTAAGGGTTTTCATTAAAGAAAAACGGGTTTCAAGGGGAAATCTGCTTTCTTTACAAATAAAAAATGTTTATACCTCTGTGGGATCGAAACATAGCATTCTACAAGTGGTATCACATGAAAGGTGAGGTCAAGACCTTTCCACTGATACCAAATTTGATAGGGTTTCGTAAGGTTTAAGGGTCTTTATTAAAGAAAAACGGGTTTCAAGGGGAAATCTTATTTGTTTACCAATAAAAAAAGGGTTATAACTTTGTGGGATCGAAAGATAGAATTCTACAAGTGGTATGACATGAAAGGTGAGGTCAAGACCTTTCCACTGATATCAAATTCGATAGGGTTTGTAGGGTATACGGGTCTTTATTAAAGACAAACGGGTTTCAAGGGGAAAATCTTATTTCTTTACAAATAAAAAAGGGTTATAACTTTGTGGGATCGAAAGATAGAATTCTACAAGTGGTATCACATGAAAGGTGAGGTCAAGACCTTTTCCCTGATTCCAAATTTGATAGGGTTTGTAGGGTTTAAGGGTCTGTATTAAAGAAAAAAGTGTTTCAAGGGGGAAATACGCTTTGTTTACAAATAAAAAAGGGTTATAACTCTGTGGCATCGAAATATAGAATTCTGCAAGTGGTATCACATGAAAGGTGAGGTACAGATCTTTCCACTGATACCAAATTCGATAGGGTTTCTAGGGTATAAGGGTCTTTATTAAAGAAAAACGGGTTTCAAGGGCGAAATCTCCTTTGTTTACTATTTAAAAAGGTTTATACCTCTGTGGGATCGAAAGATAGAATTCTACAAGTGGTATTACATTAAAGGTGAGGTCAAGACCTTTCCACTGATATCAAATTTGATAGCGTTTGTAGGGTTTAAGGGTCTTTATTAAAGAAAAGCGTGTTTCAAGGGGAAAATCTCCTTTGCTTACAAATAAAAACGGTTTATACCTCTGTGGGATCGAAAGATAGAATTCTACAAGTGGTATCACATGAAAGGTGAGGTCAAGACCTTTCCACTGATACCAAATTTGATAGGGTTTGTAGGGTTTAAAGGTCTTTATTAAAGAAAAACGTGTTTCAAGTTATAAGTTGTCCCTTTGTTTACAAAAAAAGGGTTATAACTCTGTGGGATCGAAAGATAGAATTCAACAAGTGGTATCACATAAAAGGTGAGGTCAAGATCTTTCCACTGATACCAAATTCGATAGGGTAGGGTTTAAGGGTCTTTATTAAAGAAAAACGGGTTTCAAGGGGAAATCTGTTTTGTTTACACATAAAAAAAGGTTTATACCCCTGTAGGATCGAAAGATAGAATTCTACAAGTGGTATCACATGAAAGGTGAGGTCAAGACCTTTCCACTGATACCAAATTTGATAGGTTTTGTAGGGTTTAAGGGTCTTTATTAAAGAAAAACGGGTTTCAAGGAGAAAATCTCCTTTGTTTACAAATAAAAAAGGGTTATAACTCTGTGGGATCGAAAGATACAATTCTACAAGTGGTATCACATGAAAGGTGAGGTCAAGATCTTTCCACTGATACCAAATTTGATAGGCTTTGTAGGGCTTAAGGGTCTATATTAAAGAAAAACGGATTTCAAGGGGAAAATCTTATTTCTTTACAAATAAAAAAGGGTTATAACTTTGTGGGATCGACAGATAGAATTCTACAAGTGGTATCACATGAAAGGTGAGGTCAAGACCTTTCCACTGATACCAAATTTGATAGGGTTTGTAGGGTTTAAGCGTCTTTATTAAAGAAAAACGAGTTTCAAGTTATAAGTTGTCCCTTTGTTTACAAAAAAGGGTTATAACTCTGTGGGATCGAAAGATAGAATTCAACAAGTGGTATCACATGAAAGGTGACGTCAAGATCTTTCCACTGATACCAAATTCGATAGGGTAGGGTTTAAGGGTCTTTATTAAAGAAAAATGGGTTTCAAGGGGAAATCTGTTTTGTTTACAAATAACAAAGGTTTATACCTCTGTGGGATCGAAAGATAGAATTCTACAAGTAGTATCACATGAAAGGTGAGGTCAAGACCTTTCCACTAATACCAAATTTGATCGGGTTTGTAGGGTTTAAGGGTCTTTATTAAAGAAAAACGCGTTTGAAGGGGAAAATCTCCTTTGTTTACAAATAAAAAAGGGTTATAACTCTGTGGGATCGAAAGATAGAATTCTACAAGTGGTATCACATGAAAGGAGAGGTCAAGACCTTTCCACTGATACCAAATTTGATAGGGTTTGTAGGGTTTAAGGGTCTTTATTAAAGAAAAACGTGTTTCAAGTTATAAGTTGTCCCTTTGTTTACAAAAAAAGGGTTATAACTCTGTGGCATCGAAAGATAGAATTCAACAAGTGGTATCACATGAAAGGTGAGGTCCAGATCTTTCCACTGATACCAAATTCGATAGGGTTTGTAGGGTATAAGGGTCTTTATTAAAGAAAAACGGGTTTCAAGGGGAAAATCTCATTTGTTTACAAATAAAAAAGGGTTATAACTCTGTGGGATCGAAAGATAGAATTCTACAAGTGGTATCACATAAAAGGTGAGGTCAAGACCTTTCCACTGATACCAAATTTGATAGGGTTTGTAGGGTTTAAGGGTCTTTATTAAAGAAAAACGGGTTTCAAGGGGAAAATCTCCTTTGTTTACAAATAAAAAAGGGTTATAACTCTGTGGGATCGAAAGATAGAATTCTACAAGTGGTATCACATAAAAGGTGAGGTCAAGACCTTTCCACTGATACCAAATTTGATAGGGTTTGTAGGGTTTAAGGGTCTTTATTAAAGAAAAACGGGTTTCAAGGGGAAAATCTTATTTGTTTACAAATAAAAAAGGGTTATAACTCTGTGGGATCGAAAGATAGAATTCTACAAGTGGTACCACATGAAAGGAGTGGTCAAGACCTTTCCACTGATACCAAATTTGATAGGGTTTTTAGTGCTTAAGGGTCTTTATTAAAGAAAAACGGGTTTCAAGGGGAAAATCTGCTTTGTTTACAAATAAAAAAGGTTTATACCTCTGTGGGATCGAAAGATAGAATTCTACAAGTGGTATCACATGAAAGGTGACGTCAAGATCTTTCCACTGATACCACATTCGATAGGGTTTGTAGGGTTTAAGGGTCTTTATTAAAGAAAAACGGGATTGAAGGGAAAAACTGCTTCGTTTACTAATAAAAAAGGTTTATACCTCTGTGGGATCGAAAGATAGAATTCTACAAGTGGTATGACATGAAAGGTGAGGTCAAGACCTTTCCACTGATACCAAATTTTATAGGGTATCTACGGTTTACGGCTCTTTATTAAAGAGAAAAGTGTTTCAAGGGTAAAATCTCCTTTGTTTACTAATACAAAAGTGTTATAACTCTGTGGGATCGACAGATAGAATTCTACAAGTGGTATCACATGGAAGGTGAGGTCAAGATCTTTCCACTGATACCAAATTTGATAGGGTTTGTAGGGTTTAAGGATCTTTATCAAAGAAAAACGGTGTTCAAGGGAAAAATCTGATTTGTTTACAAATAAAAAAGGGTTATAACTCTGTGGGATCGAAAGATAGAATTTTACAAGTGGTATCACATGGAAGGTGAGGTCAAGACCTTTCCACTGATACCAAATTTTTGATAGGGTTTGTAGGGTTTAAGGGTCTTTGTTAAAGAAAAACGGGTTTCAAGGGGAAAATCTGCTTTGTTTACAAATAAAAAAGGGTTATAACTCTGTGGGATCGAAAGATAGAATTCTACAAGTGGTATCACATGAAAGGTGAGGTCAATACCTTTCCACTGATACCAAATTTGATAGGGTTTGTAGGGTTTAAGGGTCTTTATTAAAGAAAAACGGGTTTGAAGGGGAAAATCTCCTTTGTTTACAAATAAAAAAGGGTTATAACTCTGTGGGATCGAAAGATAGAATTCTACAAATGGTATCACATGAAAGGTGAGGTCAAGACCTTTCCACTGATACCAAATTTGATAGGGTTTGTAGGGTTTAAGGGTCTTTATTAAAGAAAAACGGGTTTCAAGGAGAAAATCTCCTTTGTTTACAAATAAAAAAGGGTTATAACTCTGTGGGATCGAAAGATAGAATTCTACAAGTGGTATCACATGAAAGGTGAGGTCAAGACCTTTCCACTGATACCAAATTTGATAGGGTTTGTAGGGCTTAAGGGTCTTTATTAAAGAAAAACGGGTTTCAAGGGGAAAATCTCCTTTGTTTACAAATAAAAAAGGGTTATAACTCTGTGGGATCGAAAGATAGAATTCTACAAGTGGTATCACATGAAAGGTGAGGTCAAGACCTTTCCACTGATACAAAATTTGATAGGGTTTGTAGGGTTTTAGGGTCTTTATTAAAGAAAAACTGGTTTCAAGGGGAAAATCTCCTTTGTTTACAAATAAAAAAGGGTTATAACTCTGTGGGATCGAAAGATAGAATTCTACAAGTGGTATCACATGAAAGGTGAGGTCATGACCTTTCCACTGATACCAAATTTGATAGGGTTTGGTATTTTTAAGGGTCTTTATTAAAGAAAAACGGGTTTCAAGGGGAAAATCTCCTTTGTTTACAAATAAAAAAGGGTTATAACTCTGTGGGATCGAAAGATAGAATTCTACAAGTGGCATCACATGAAAGGTGAGGTCAAGACCTTTCCACTGATACCAAATTTGATAGGGTTTGTAGGGTTTAAGGGTCTTTATTAAAGAAAAACGTGTTTCAAGTTATAAGTTGTCCCTTTGTTTACAAAAAAAGGGTTATAACTCTGTGGGATCGAAAGATAGAATTCAACAAGTGGTATCACATAAAAGGTGAGGTCAAGATCTTTCCACTGATACCAAATTCGATAGGGTAGGGTTTAAGGGTCTTTATTAAAGAAAAACGGGTTTCAAGGGGAAATCTGTTTTGTTTACACATAAAAAAAGGTTTATACCTCTGTAGGATCGAAAGATAGAATTCTACAAGTGGTATCACATGAAAGGTGAGGTCAAGATCTTTCCACTGATACCAAATTTGATAGGGTTTGTAGGGTTTAAGTGTCTTTATTAAAGAAAAACGGGTTTCAAGGAGAAAATCTCCTTTGTTTACAAATAAAAAAGGGTTATAACTCTGTCGGATCGAAAGATACAATTCTACAAGTGGTATCACATGAAAGGTGAGGTCAAGATCTTTCCACTGATACCAAATTTGATAGGCTTTGTAGGGCTTAAGGGTCTATATTAAAGAAAAACGGATTTCAAGGGGAAAATCTTATTTGTTTACAAATAAAAAAGGGTTATAACTTTGTGGGATCGAAAGATAGAATTCTACAAGTGGTATCACATGAAAGGTGAGGTCAAGACCTTTCCACTGATACCAAATTTGATAGGGTTTGTAGGGTTTAAGGGTCTTTATTAAAGAAAAACGAGTTTCAAGTTATAAGTTGTCCCTTTGTTTACAAAAAAGGGTTATAACTCTGTGGGATCGAAAGATAGAATTCAACAAGTGGTATCACATGAAAGGTGACGTCAAGATCTTTCCACTGATACCAAATTCGATAGGGTAGGGTTTAAGGGTCTTTATAAAAGAAAAATGGGTTTCAAGGGGAAATCTGTTTTGTTTACAAATAACAAAGGTTTATACCTCTGTGGGATCGAAAGATAGAATTCTACAAGTAGTATCACATGAAAGGTGAGGTCAAGACCTTTCCACTAATACCAAATTTGATCGGGTTTGTAGGGTTTAAGGGTCTTTATTAAAGAAAAACGCGTTTGAAGGGGAAAATCTCCTTTGTTTACAAATAAAAAAGGGTTATAACTCTGTGGGATCGAAAGATAGAATTCTACAAGTGGTATCACATGAAAGGAGAGGTCAAGACCTTTCCACTGATACCAAATTTGATAGGGTTTGTAGGGTTTAAGGGTCTTTATTAAAGAAAAACGTGTTTCAAGTTATAAGTTGTCCCTTTGTTTACAAAAAAAGGGTTATAACTCTGTGGCATCGAAAGATAGAATTCAACAAGTGGTATCACATGAAAGGTGAGGTCCAGATCTTTCCACTGATACCAAATTCGATAGGGTTTGTAGGGTTTCAGGGTCTTTATTAAAGAAAAACGGGTTTCAATGGAAAAATCTGATTTGTTTACAAATAAAAAAGGGTTATAACTCTGTGGGATCGAAAGATAGAATTCTACAAGTGGTATCACATAAAAGGTGAGGTCAAGACCTTTCCACTGATACCAAATTTGATAGGGTTTGTAGGGTTTAAGGGTCTTTATTAAAGAAAAACGGGTTTCAAGGGGGAAATCTCCTTTGTTTACAAATAAAAAAGGTTTATACCTCTGTGGGATCGAAAGATAGAATTCTACAAGTGGTATCACATAAAAGGTGAGGTCAAGACCTTTCCACTGATACCAAATTTGATAGGGTTTGTAGGGTTTAAGGGTCTTTATTAAAGAAAAACGGGTTTCAAGAGGAAAATCTCTTTTGTTTACAAATAAAAAAGGGTTATAACTCTGTGGGATCGAAAGATAGAATTCTACAAGTGGTATCACATGAAAGGTGAGGTCAAGACCTTTCCACTGATACCAAATTTGATAGGGTTTATAGGGCTTAAGGGTCTTTATTAAAGAAAAACGGGTTTCAAGGGGAAAATCTCTTTTCTTTACAAATAAAAAAAGGTTTATACCTCTGTGGGATCGAAGGAGAAGATTCTGCAAGTGATATAACATGAAAGGTGACGTCAAGACCTTTCCACTGATACCAAATCTGATAGGGTTTGGAGGGTTTAACGGTCTTTATTAAAGAAAAACGGGATTGAAGGGAAAAACTGCTTCGTTTACTAATAAAAAAGGTTTATCCCTCTGTGGGATCGAAAGATAGAATTCTACAAGTGGTATCACATGAAAGGTGAGGTCAAGACCTTTCCACTGATACCAAATTTTATAGGGTATCTACGGTTTACGGCTCTTTATTAAAGAGAAAAGTGTTTCAAGGGTAAAATCTCCTTTGTTTACTAATACAAAAGTGTTATAACTCTGTGGGATCGACAGATAGAATTCTACAAGTGGTATCACATGGAAGGTGAGGTCAAGATCTTTCCACTGATACCAAATTTGATAGGGTTTGTAGGGTTTAAGGATCTTTATCAAAGAAAAACGGTGTTCAAGGGAAAAATCTGATTTGTTTACAAATAAAAAAGGGTTATAACTCTGTGGGATCGAAAGATAGAATTTTACAAGTGGTATCACATGAAAGGTGAGGTCAAGACCTTTCCACTGATACCAAATTTTTGATAGGGTTTGTAGGGTTTAAGGGTCTTTGTTAAAGAAAAACGGGTTTCAAGGGGAAAATCTGCTTTGTTTACAAATAAAAAAGGTTTATACCTCTGTGGAATCGAAAGATAGAATTCTACAAGTGGTATCACATGAAAGGTGAGGTCAATACCTTTCCACTGATACCAAATTTGATAGGGTTCGCAGGGTTTAAGGGTCTTTATTAAAGAAAAATGGGTTTGAAGGGGAAAATCTCCTTTGTTTACAAATAAAAAAGGGTTATACCTCTGTGGGATCGAAAGATAGAATTCTACAACTGGTATCACATGAAAGGTGTGGTCAAGGCCTTTCCACTGATATCAAATATGAGAGGGTTTGTAGGGCTTAAGGGTCTTTATTAAAGAAAAACGGGTTTCAAGGAGAAAATCTCCTTTGTTTACAAATAAAAAAGGGTTATAACTCTGTGGGATCGAAAGATAGAATTCTACAAGTGGTATCACATGAAAGGTGAGGTCAAGACCTTTCCACTGATACCAAATTTGATAGGCTTTGTAGGGTTTAAGGGTCTTTATTAAAGAAAAACGGGTTTCAAGGGGAAAATCTCCTTTGTTTACAAATAAAAAAGGGTTATAACTCTGTGGGATCGAAAGATAAAATTCTACAAGTGGTATCACATGAAAGGTGAGGTCAAGACCTTTCCACTGATACAAAATTTGATAGGGTTTGTAGGGTTTAAGGGTCTTTATTAAAGAAAAACTGGTTTCAAGGGGAAAATCTCCTTTTTTACAAATAAAAAAGGGTTATAACTCTGTGGGATCGAAAGATAGAATTCTACAAGTGGTATCACATGAAAGGTGAGGTCAAGACCTTTGCACTGATACCAAATTTGATAGGGTTTGTAGGGTTTAAGGGTCTTTATCAAAGAAAAGCGTGTTTCAAGGGGAAAATATCCATTGTTTACAAATTAAATAGTGTTATAACTCTGTGGGATCGACAGATAGAATTCTACAAGTGGTATCACATGAAAGGTATGGTCAAGACCGTTCCACTGATACCAAATTTGATAGGGTTTGGTAGGGTTTAAGGGTCTTTATTAAAGAAAAATGGGTTTCAAGGGGAAAATCTGTTTTGTTTACACATAAAAAAGATTTATACCTCTGTGGGATCGAAAGATAGAATTCTACAAGTGGTATCACATGAAAGGTGAGGTCAAGACCTTTCCACTAATACCAAATTTGATACGGTTTGTAGGGTTTAAGGGTCTTTGTTAAAGAAAAACGGGTTTCAAGGGGAAAATCTGCTTTTTTACAAATAAAAAAGGGTTATAACTCTGTGGGATCGAAAGATAGAATTCAACAAGTGGTATCACATGAAAGGTGACGTCAAGATCTTTCCACTGATACCAAATTCGATAGGGTAGGGTTTAAGGGTCTTTATTATAGAAAAATGGGTTTCAAGGGGAAAATCTGTTTTGTTTACACATAAAAAAGGTTTATACCTCTGTGGGATCGAAAGATAGAATTCTACAAGTGGTATCACATAAAAGGTAAGGTCAAGACCTTTCCTCTGATACCAAATTTGATAGGCTTTGTAGGGCTTAAGGGTCTATATTAAAGAAAAGCGGGTTTCAAGGGGGAAATCTGATTTGTTTACAAATGAAAAAGGGTTATAACTTTGTGGGATCGAAAGGTAGAATTCTACAAGTGGTACCACATGAAAGGTGACGTCGCGATCTTTCCACTGATACCAAATTTTTGATAGGGTTTGTAGGGTTTAAGGGTCTTTATTAAAGAAAAACGGGTTTCAAGGGGAAAATCTGCTTTGTTTACAAATAAAAAAGGTTTATAACTCTGTGGGATCGAAAGATAGAATTCTACAAGTGGTATCACATGAAAGGTGAGGTCAAGACCTTTCCACTGATACCAAATTTGATAGGGTTCGTAGGGTTTAAGGGTCTTTATTAAAGAAAAATGGGTTTGAAGGGGAAAATCTCCTTTGTTTACAAATAAAAAAGGGTTATACCTCTGTGGGATCGAAAGATAGAATTCTACAACTGGTATCACATGAAAGGTGTGGTCAAGGCCTTTCCACTGATATCAAATATGAGAGGGTTTGTAGGGCTTAAGGGTCTTTATTAAAGAAAAACGGGTTTCAAGGAGAAAATCTCCTTTGTTTACAAATAAAAAAGGGTTATAACTCTGTGGGATCGAAAGATAGAATTCTACAAGTGGTATCACATGGAAGGTGAGGTCAAGACCTTTCCACTGATACCAAATTTGATACGCTTTGTAGGGCTTAAGGGTCTATATTAAAGAAAAACAGGTTTCAAGGGGAAAATCTTATTTGTTTACAAATAAAAAAGGGTTATAACTTTGTGGGATCGAAAGATAGAATTCTACAAGTGGTATCACATGAAAGGTGAGGTCAAGACCTTTCCACTGATACAAAATTTGATAGGGTTTGTAGGGTTTAAGGGTCTTTATTAAAGAAAAACTGGTTTCAAGGGGAAAATCTGCTTTTTTACAAATAAAAAAGGGTTATAACTCTGTGGGATCGAAAGACAGAATTCAACAAGTGGTATCACATGAAAGGTGAGGTCAAGACCTTTCCACTGATACCAAATTTGATAGGGTTTGTAGGGTTTAAGGGTCTATATTAAAGAAAAACGGGTTTCAAGGGGAAAATCTGCTTTGTTTACAAATAAAAAAGGGTTATAACTCTGTGGGATCGAAAGATAGAATTCAACAAGTGGTATCACATGAAAGGTGAGGTCAAGACCTTTCCACTGATACCAAATTTGATAGGGTTTGTAGGGTTTAAGGGTCTTTATTATAGAAAAATGGGTTTCAAGGGGAAAATCTGTTTTGTTTACACATAAAAAAGGTTTATACCTCTGTGGGATCGAAAGATAGAATTCTACAAGTGGTATCACATAAAAGGTAAGGTCAAGACCTTTCCTCTGATACCAAATTTGATAGGCTTTGTAGGGCTTAAGGGTCTATATTAAAGAAAAGCGGGTGTCAAGGGGGAAATCTGATTTGTTTACAAATAAAAAAGGGTTATAACTTTGTGGGATCGAAAGGTAGAATTCTACAAGTGGTACCACATGAAAGGTGAGGTCGCGATCTTTCCACTGATACCAAATTCGATAGGGTAGGGTTTAAGGGTCTTCATTAAAGAAAAACGGGTTTCAAGGGGAAATCTCCTTTGTTTACAAATAAAAAAGGGTTATAACTCTGTGGGATCGAAAGATAGAATTCTACAAGTGGTATCACATGAAAGATGAGGTCAAGACCTTTCCACTGATACCAAATTTGATCGGGTTTGTAGGGTTTAAGGGTCCTTAATTAAAGAAAAACGGGTTTCAAGGGGAAAATCTCCTTTGTTTACAAATAAAAAAGGGTTATAACTCTGTGGGATCGAAAGATAAAATTCTACAAGTGGTATCACATGAAAGGTGAGGTCAAGACCTTTCCACTGATACCAAATTTGATAGGGTTTGTAGGGTTTAAGGGTCTTTGTTAAAGAAAAACGGGTTTCAAGGGGAAAATCTGCTTTTTTACAAATAAACAAGGGTTATAACTCTGTGGGATCGAAAGATAGAATTCAACAAGTGGTATCACATGAAAGGTAACGTCAAGATCTTTCCACTGATACCAAATTCGATAGGGTAGGGTTTAAGGTTCTTTATTAAAGAAAAACGGGTTTCAAGGGGAAAATCTGTTTTGTTTACACATAGAAAAGGTTTATACCTCTGTGGGATCGAAAGATAGAATTCTACAAGTGGTATCACATGAAAGGTGACGTCAAGATCTTTCCACTGATACCAAATTCGATAGGGTAGGGTTTAAGGGTATTCATTAAAGAAAAACGTGTTTCAAGGGGAAATCTGCTTTGTTTACAAATAAAAAAGGTTTATACCTCTGTGTTATCGAAAGATAGAATTCTACAAGTGGTATCACATGAAAGGTGAGGTCGCGATCTTTCCACTGATACCAAATTCGATAGGGTAGGGTTTAAGGGTCTTCATTAAAGAAAAACGGGTTTCAAGGGGAAATCTGCTTTGTTTACAAATAAAAAGGTTTATACTTCTGTGGGATCGAAAGATAGAATTCTACAAGTGGTATCACATGAAAGGTGAGGTCCAGATCTTTCCACTGATACCAAATTCGATAGGGTTTGTAGGGTATAAAGGTCTTTATTAAAGAAAAACGGGTTTCAAGGGCGAAATCTCCTTTGTTTACAATTTAAAAAGGTTTATACCTCTGTGGGATCAAATTTGGTATCAGTGGAAAATCTTGACCTCACCTTTCATGTGATACCACTTGTAGAATTCTATCTTTCGATCCCACAGAGTTATAACCCTTTTTTATTTGTAAACAAAGGAGATTTTCCCCTTGAAACACTTTTTTCTTTAATAAAGACCCTTAAACCCTACAAACCCTATCAAATTTGGTATCAGTGGAAAGGTCTTGACCTCACCTTTCATGTGATACCACTTGTAGAAACGGGTTTCAAGGGGAAAATCTGCTTTGTTTACAAATAAAAAAGGTTTATACCTCTGTGGAATCGAAAGATAGAATTCTACAAGTGGTATGACATGAAAGATGAGGTCAAGACCTTTCCACTGATACCAAATTTGATAGGGTTCGCAGGGTTTAAGGGTCATTATTAAAGAAAAACGGGTTTAAAGGGGGAAATCTCCTTTGTTTACAAATAAAAAAGGGTTATACCTCTGTGGGATCGAAAGATAGAATTCTACAACTGGTATCACATGAAAGGTGAGGTCAAGGCCTTTCCACTGATATCAAATATGAGAGGGTTTGTAGGGTTTAAGGGTCTTTATTAAAGAAAAACGGGTTTCAAGGCGAAAATCTCCTTTGTTTACAAATAAAAAAGGGTTATAACTCTGTGGGATCGAAAGATAGAATTCTACAAGTGGTATCACATGAAAGGTGAGGTCAAGATCTTTCCACTGATACCAAATTTGATAGGGTTTGTAGAGTTTAAGGGTCTTTATTAAAGAAAACCATGTTTCAAGGCGAAAATCTGATTTCTTTACAATTAAAAAAGGGATATAACTCTGTGGGATCGAAAGATAGAATTCTACAATTGGTATCACATGAAAGGTGAGGTCAAGATCTTTCCACTGATACCAAATTTGATAGGGTTTGTAGGGTTTAAGGGTCTTTTTTAAAGAAAAACGGGTTTCAAGGGGAAAATCTCCTTTGTTTACAAATAAAAAAGGGTTATAACTCTGTGGGATCGAAAGATAGAATTCTACAAGTGGTATCATATGAAAGATGAGGTCAAGACCTTTCCACTGATACAAAACTTGATAGGGTTTGTAGGGTTTAAGTGTCTTTATTAAAGAAAAACGTGTT
The DNA here is from genome assembly GCA_035048485.1 of Pteria penguin. Lineage (NCBI taxonomy): Eukaryota > Metazoa > Mollusca > Bivalvia > Pterioida > Pteriidae > Pteria > Pteria penguin. The sequence continues at coordinate 47,711,721 of CM068585.1, forward strand.
TCAAGTTATAAGTTGTCCCTTTGTTTACAAAAAAAGGGTTATAACTCTGTGCCATCGAAAGATAGAATTCAACAAGTGGTATCACATGAAAGGTGAGGTCCAGATCTTTCCACTGATACCAAATTCGATAGGGTTTGTAGGGTAAAAGGGTCTTTATTAAAGAAAAACGGGTTTCAAGAACGAAATCTCCTTTGTTTACAATTTAAAAAGGTTTATACCTCTGTGGGATCGAAAGATATATTTCTACAAGTGGTATCACATGAAAGGAGAGGTCAAGACCTTTCCACTGATACCAAATTTGATAGGGTTTGTAGGGTTTAAGGGTCTTTATTAAAGAAAAACGGGTTTCAAGGGGAAAATCTGCTTTGTTTACAAATAAAAAAGGGTTATAACTCTGTGGGATCGAAAGATAGAATTCTAAAAGTGGTACCACATGAAAGGAGAACACAAGACCTTTCCACTGATACCAAATTCGATAGGGTTTGTAGGGTATAAAGGTCTTTATTAAAGAAAAACGGGTTTCAAGGGCGAAATCTCCTTTGTTTACAATTTAAAAAGGTTTATACCTCTGTGGGATCAAATTTGGTATCAGTGGAAAATCTTGACCTCACCTTTCATGTGATACCAATTGTAGAAATCTATCTTTCGATCCCACAGAGTTATAACACTTTTTTATTTGTAAACAAAGGAGATTTTCCCCTTGAAACACTTTTTTCTTTAATAAAGACCCGTAAACCGTAGAAACCCTATAAAATTTGGTATCAGTGGAAAGGTCTTGACCTCACCTTTCATGTCATACCACTTGTAGAAACGGGTTTCAAGGGGAAAATCTGCTTTGTTTACAAATAAAAAAGGTTTATACCTCTGTGGAATCGAAAGATAGAATTCTACAAGTGGTATGACATGAAAGATGAGGTCAATACCTTTCCACTGATACCAAATTTGATAGGGTTCGCAGGGTTTAAGGGTCATTATTAAAGAAAAACGGGTTTAAAGGGGAAAATCTCCTTTGTTTACAAATAAAAAAGGGTTATAACTCTGTGGGATCGAAAGATAGAATTCTACAAGTGGTATCACATGAAAGGTGAGGTCAAGACCTTTCCACTGATACCAAATTTGAGAGGGTTTGTAGGGTTTAAGGGTCTTTATTAAAGAAAAACGGGTTTCAAGGCGAAAATCTCCTTTGTTTACAAATAAAAAAGGGTTATAACTCTGTGGGATCGAAAGATAGAATTCTACAAGTGGTATCACATGAAAGGTGAGGTCAAGATCTTTCCACTGATACCAAATTTGATAGGGTTTGTAGAGTTTAATTGTCTTTATTAAAGAAAACCATGTTTCAAGGCGAAAATCTGATTTCTTTACAATTAAAAAAGGGATATAACTCTGTGGGATCGAAAGATAGAATTCTACAATTGGTATCACATGAAAGGTGAGGTCAAGATCTTTCCACTGATACCAAATTTGATAGGGTTTGTAGGGTTTAAGGGTCTTTTTTAAAGAAAAACGGGTTTCAAGGGGAAAATCTCCTTTGTTTACAAATAAAAAAGGGTTATAACTCTGTGGGATCGAAATACAGAATTCTACAAGTGGTATCATATGAAAGATGAGGTCAAGACCTTTCCACTGATACCAAATTTGATAGGGTTTGTAGGGTTTAAGGGTCTTTATTAAAGAAGAACGGGTTTCGAGATACAAGTTTTGCCTTTGTTTATAAAAAAAGGGTTATAACTCAGTGGGATCGAAAGATAGAATTCAACAAGTGGTATCACATGAAAGGTGAGGTCAAGACCTTTCCACTGATACCAAATTCGATAGGGTTTGTAGGGTTTAAGGGTCTTTATTAAAGAAAAACGGGTTTCAAGGGGAAAATCTGCTTTGTTTACAAATAAAAAAGGGTTATAACTCTGTGGAATCGAAAAATAGAATTCTAAAAGTGGTACCACATGAAAGGAGAACACAAGACCTTTCCACTGATACCAAATTTGATAGGGTTTGTAGGGTTTAAGGGTCTTTATTAAAGAAAAACGGGTTTCAAGGGGAAAATCTGCTTTTTTTACAAATAAAAAAGGTTTATACCTCTGTGGGATCGAAAGATAGAATTCTACAAGTGGTATCACATGAAAGGTGACGTCAAGATCTTTCCACTGATACCACATTCGATAGGATTTGTAGGGTTTAAGGGTCTTTATTAAAGAAAAACGGGATTGAAGGGGAAAATCTGCTTCGTTTACAAATAAAAAAGGTTTATACCTCTGTGGGATCGAAAGATAGAATTCTACAAGTGGTATGACATGAAAGGTGGGGACAAGACCTTTCCACTGATACGAAATTTGATAGGGTTTGTAGGGTTTAAGGGTCTTTATTAAAGGCCGATATCGGAGTATAAATAGCGGCCAATCAAGAAAATGGTGGTAGATTTGATTTTTCGAGACACGTTCAGATTGCAGCAATAAATTTGTAAGATTATCAACAATTACGTCGATTTAACTCACGAAAATTGTTGTGCTTATTCCTCTCCGTAATATACAAGTTCGTATCAACTAATATTGTAATGAAACTTTCCCATAATTATATATTTATTCGTCAATGTTCTGAAGCAGACCTCATTATCTAATTTCAAATTCAATTTCGTTCGTTAGTGGGCGTGTTTTCGTGTGTTTTGTTTACACCGGATGTAGTGTGAGTAGCAGCACATGTTGACGGTCTGATAAGAAATTTAGCGCCAACTGTGATAGCAGGAGTGCCTCGTCAAAGTAATAACAAAAGATCTATAATTATATAGAATAATAAGTTGACTTACTGGTCTGTCTCTGATTATCCAAGTACATCCACGAATATATAGAACACATAATACGTTTAAACATAGTTTTGCTGGTGTATTTATTCTATTGTATAACGACAATTGTGCATTCCGATGTTGGATGGTATAAAAACGGAAAATCAAAATTGTTTGTACTTATACTTTTTTGGTTTTAATTAGACTGCATCATGAGTACGTTTTTATTCCCACATATGTCCCATGTACGGTTTATCCTTTGGATGGGAAGCCATGACCTCAACAAATTCACTACACACGAAGGCATTTCGCGTCTGTGTTCTAGTGCTCTAGATTTTTTGTCAATGTATCTTTGATCGTTCCACACACCGCGATGCAATAACATTGTCCAAAACCTTATTTATTTGTCTTTTCTTATCTTAGAGTTCCTTTGATAAGTTACACTGGGTTCGGATTCCCACCACAACTGCATGAGTATTACTTTCGTCCGTATACAATGTCTGCATAAACAAAGCGGACACTCTTCACTGTTTGGGTCTTGCGATATTACAAATGTCTCTTCGGCATTATGTTCGTCTCCATCACATATAATAGTATTTTTCACCAAAGTCCGTCTGAGTCACTTTGTCCACTCCCTGGAATAGCGCGTACGAACTCCCGCCAATTCCAGTGTGTTGTGGTGGGTCAAGGAGGTGTAAGTCCCAATTGTTTAGCAGCACAAATAAAGATTTCATAGCTTTTAATTTCAACTCCGTAACATTAAAATTTAATTTCTGTTTTCCTTCCATATTTAATACCTATCATAAAAATACTGTATACTGACACATGCCACTTTTGCTAATTGATAAAGGATGCAATTGCCAGTTTTCTATCGGATAGAGGGGGGGGGAGGTCTATTACATTTCTATATAACTTATTTTGAAAATATTCGAACGATTGTTATAGCATAAAACTAATCTTAGGTATTTTCAAGTACGAGGTGTAATTAATATTTATTGTTTTCTGTGATGTGTATTTAGCGTTCACTTTGTTAAGTAACCTATGTGTGAAGCACGTGTTTGTACTCGGCCGAAACACGCTGTGTGTTATTTTTATCTCTGCTACAGCGGCAAGGACCGCCCAACTCCAAATACGCTTAATTGCACTACCACCGGATTTTCATGTAGATCAAGCTCGGCCTTTAAAGAAAAACGGGTTTCAAGGCGAAAATCTCCTTTGTTTACAAATAAAAAAGGGTTATAACTCTGTGGGATCGAAAGATAGAATTCTACAAGTGGTACCACATGAAAGGAGAGGTCAAGATCTTTCCACTGATACTAAATTCGATAGGGTATGTAGGGTTTAAGGGTCTTTATTAAAGAAAAACGGAAATGAAGGGAAAAATCGGCTTCGTTTACAAATAAAAAAGGTTTATACCTCTGTGGGATCGAAAGATAGAATTCTACAAGTGGTATGACATAAAAGGTTAGGTCAAGACCTTTCCACTGATACCAATTTTGATAGGGTTTGTAGGGTTTAAGGGTCTTTATTAAAGAAAAACGGGTTTCACGGGGAAAATCTCCTTTGTTTACAAATAAAAAAGGGTTATAACTCTGTGGGATCGAAAGATAGAATTCTACAAGTGGTATCACATGAAAGGTGAGGTCAAGACCTTTCCACTGATACCAAATTTGATAGGGTTTTTTAGGGTTTAAGGGTCTTTATTAAAGAAAAACGGGTTTCAAGGGGAAAATCTCCTTTGTTTACAAATAAAAAAGGTTTATACCTCTGTGGGATCGAAAGATACAATTCTACAAGTGGTATGACATGAAAAGTGACGTCAAGATCTTTCCACTGATAGCACATTCGATAGGGTTTGTAGGGTTTAAGGGTCTTTATTAAAGAAAAAAGGTGTTCAAGGGAAAAATCTGATTTGTTTACAAATAAAAAAGGGTTATAACTCTGTGGGATCGAAAAATAGAATTTTACAAGTGGTATCAGATCAAAGCTGAGGTCAAGACCTTTCCACTGATACCAAAATTTTGATAGGGTTTGTAGGGTTTCAGGGTCTTTATTAAAGAAAAACGGGTTTCAATGGAAAAATCTGATTTGTTTACAAATAAAAAAGGGTTATAACTCTGTGGGATCGAAAGATAAAATTCTACAAGTGGTATCACATGAAAGGTGACGTCAAGACCTTTCCACTGATACCAAATTTGATAGGGTTTGTAGGGTTTAAGGGTCTTTATTAAAGAAAAACGGGTTTCAAGGGGAAAATCTCCTTTGTTTACAAATAAAAAAGGGTTATAACTCTGTGGGATCGAAAGATAGAATTCAACAAGTGGTATCACATGAAAGGTGAGGTCAAGACCTTTCCACTGATATCAAATTTGATAGGGTTTGTAGGGTTTAAGGGTCTTTATTAAAGAGAAACGGGTTTCAAGGGGAAAATCTCCTTTGTTTACAAATAAAAAAGGGTTATAACTCTGTGGGATCGAAAGATAGAATTCTACAAGTGGTATCACATGAAAGGTGAGGTCAAGACCTTTCCACTGATACCAAATTTGATAGGGTTTGTAGGGTTTAAGGGTCCTTTATTAAAGAAAAACGGGTTTCAAGGAGAAAATCTCCTTTGTTTACAAATAAAAAAGTGTTATAACTCTGTGGGATCGAAAGATAGAATTCTACAAGTGGTATCACATGAAAGGTGAGGTCAAGACCTTTCCACTGATACCAAATTCGAAAGGGTTTATAGAGTTTAAGGGTCTTTATTAAAGAAAAACGGGTTTCAAGGGGTAAATCTGCTTTGTTTACAAATAAAAAAGAGTTATACCTCTGTGAGATCGAAAGATAGAATTCTACAAGTGGTATCACATGAAAGGTGAGGTCAAGACCTTTCCACTCATACCAAATTTGATAGGGTTTGGTAGGGTTTAAGGGTCTTTATTAAAGAAAAACGGGTTTCAAGGGGAAAATCTCCTTTGTTTACAAATAAAAAAGGGTTATAACTCTGTGGGATCGAAAGATAGAATTCTACAAATGGTATCACATGAAAGGTGAGGTAAAGACCTTTCCACTGATACCAAATTTGATAGGGTTTGGTAGGGTTTAAGGGTTTTTATTAAAGAAAAACGGGTTTCAAGGAGAAAATCTCCTTTGTTTACAAATAAAAAAGGGTTATAACTCTGTGGGATCGAAAGATAGAATTCTACAAGTGGTATCACATGAAAGGTGAGGTCAGGACCTTTCCACTGATACCAAATTTGATAGGGTTTGTAGGGTTTAAGGGTCTTTATTAAAGAAAAACGGGTTTCAAGGGGAAAATCTCCTTTGTTTACAAATAAAAAAGGTTTATACCTCTATGGGATCGAACGATAGAATTCTACAAGTGGTATCACATGAAAGGTGAAGTAAAGACCTTTCCTCTGATATCTAATTTGATAGGGTTTGTAGGGTTTAAGGGTCTATATTAAAGAAAAAAGTGTTTCAAGGAGAAAATCTCCTTTGTTTACAAATAAAAAAGTGTTATAACTCTGTGGGATCGAAAGATAGAATTCTACAAGTGGTATCACATGAAAGGTGAGGTCAAGACCTTTCCACTGATACCAAATTCGATAGGGTTTATAGGGTTTAAGGGTCTTTATTAAAGAAAAACGGGTTTCAAGGGGGAAATCTCCTTTGTTTACAAATAAAAAAGGGTTATAACTCTGTGGGATCGAAAGATAGAATACTACAAGTGGTATCACATGAAAGGTGAGGTCAGGACCTTTCCAATCATACCAAATTTGATAGGGTTTGTAGGGTTTAAGGGTCTTTATTAAAGAAAAACGGGTTTCAAGGGGAAAATCTGCTTTGTTTACAAATAAAAAAGGGTTATAACTCTGTGGGATCGAAAGATAGAATTCTACAAGTGGTATCACATGAAAGGTGAGGTAAAGACCTTTCCACTGATACCAAATTTGATAGGGTTTGTAGGGTTTAAGGGTCTTTATTAAAGAAAAACGGGTTTCAAGGGGAAAATCTCCTTTGTTTACAAATAAAAAAGGGTTATAACTCTGTGAGATCGAAAGATAGAATTCTACCAGTGGTATCACATGAAAGGTGAGGTCAAGACCTTTCCACTGATACCTAATTTGATAGGGTTTATAGGGTTCAAGGTTCTTTATTAAAGAAAAACCGGTTTCAAGGGGAAAATCCTCGTTTGTTTACAAATAAAAAAGGGTTATAACTCTGTGGGATCGAAAGATAGAATTCTACAAGTGGTATCACATGAAAGGTGAGGTCAAGGCCTTTCAACTGATACCAAGTTTGAAAGGGTTTGTAGGGTTTGAAGGTCTTTATTAAAGAAAAACGTGTATCAAGGGGAATTCTCCTTTGTTTACAAATAAAAAAATATTATAATTGTGTGGGATCGAAAGATATAATTCTACAAGTGGTATCACATGAAAGGTGAAGTCAAGACCTTTCCACTGATACCAAATTTGATAGGGTTTGTAGGGTTTAAGGGTCTTTATTAAAGAAAAACGGGTTTCAAGGGGAAAATCTCCTTTGTTTACAAATAAAAAAGGGTTATAACTCTGTGGGATCGAAAGATAGAATTCTACAAGTGGTATCACATGAAAGGTGAGGTCAAGACCTTTCCGCTGATACCAAATTTGATAGGGTTTGTAGGGTTTAAGGGTCTTTATTAAAGAAAAACGGGTTTCAAGGGGAAAATCTCCTTTGTTTACAAATAAAAAAGGGTTATAACTCTGTGGGATCGAAAGATAGAATTCTACAAGTGGCATCACATGAAAGGTGAGGTCAAGATCTTTCCAATGATACCAAATTTGATAGGGTTTGTAGGGTTTAAGGGTCTTTATTAAAGAAAAACGGGTCTCAAGATATAACTTGTCACTTTGTCTACAAATAAAAAAGGGTTATAACTCTGTGGGATCTAAAGATAGAATTCTTCAAGTGGTATCATATCAAAGGTGAGGTCAAGACCTCTCAACTGATACCAAATTTGATAGGGTTTGTAGGGTTTAAGAATCTTTATCAAAGAAAAACGGGTTTCAAGGGGGAAATCTCCTTTCTTTACAAATAAAAAAGGGTTATAACTCTGTGGGATCGAAAGATAGAATTCTACAAATGGTATCACATGAAAGGTGAGGTCAAGACCTTTCCACTGATACCAAATTCGAGAGGGTTTGTAGGGTTTAAGGGTCTTTATTAAAGAAAAACGGGTCTCAAGATATAACTTGTCACTTTGTCTACAAAAAAAAGGGTTATAACTCTGTGGGATCGAAAGATAGAATTCTACAAGTGGTATCACATGAAAGGTGAAGTCAAGACCTTTCCACTGATACCAAATTTGATAGGGTTTGTAGGGTTTAAGGGTCTTTATTAAAGAAAAACGTGTTTCAAGGGGAAAATCTCCTTTGTTTACAAATAAAAAAGGGTATAACTCTGTGGGATCGAAAGATAAGATTCTACAAGTGGTATCACAGGAAGATGAGGTCAAGACCTTTCCGCTGATACCAAATTTGATAGGGTATGTAGGGTTTTAGGGTCTTTATTAAAAAAACGAGTTTCAAGGGGAAAGTCTCCTTTGTTTAAAAATAAAAAATGGTTATAACTCTGTGGGATCGAAAGATAGAATTCTACAAGTGGTATCACATGAAAGGTGAGGTCAAGATCTTTCCACTGATACTAAATTTGATAGGGTTGGTAGGGTTTGAGGGTCTTTATTAAAGAAAAACGGGTTTCAAGGGGAAATCTACTTTGTTTACAAATAAAAAAGGGTTATAACTCTGTGGGATCGAAAGATAGAATTCTACAAGTGGTATCATATGAAAGGTGAGGTCAAGACCTTTCCACTGATACCAAATTTGATAGGGTTTGTAGGGTTTAAGGGTCTTTATTAAAGAAAAACGGGTTTCAAGGGGAAAATCTCCTTTGTTTACAAATAAAAAAGGGTTATAACTCTGTGGGATCGGAAGATAGAATTCTACAAGTGGTATCACATGAAAGGTGAGGTCAAGACCTTTCCACTGATACCAAATTTGATAGGGTTTGTAGGGTTTAAGGGTCTTTATTAAAGAAAAACGGGTTTCAAGATATAACTTGTCACTTTGTCTACAAAAAAAGGGTTATAACTCTGTGGGATCGAAAGATAGAATTCTACAAGTGGTATCACATGAAAGGTGAGGTCAAGGCCTTTCCACTGATACCAAATTTGATAGGATTTGTAGGGTTTAAGGGTCTTTATTAAAGAAAAACGGGTTTCAAGGGGGAAATCTCCTTTGTTTACAAATAAAAAAGAGTTATAACTCTGTGGGATCGAAAGATAGAATTCTACAAGTGGTATCACATGAAAGGTGAAGTCAAGACCTTTCCACTGATACCAAATTTGATAGGGTTTGTAGGGTTTAAGGGTCTTTATTAAAGAAAAACGGGTTTCAAGGGGAAAATCTCCTTTGTTTACAAATAAAAAAGGGTATAACTCTGTGGGATCGAAAGATAAGATTCTACAAGTGGTATCACAGGAAGATGAGGTCAAGACCTTTCCACTGATACCAAATTTGATAGTGTTTGTAGGGTTTTAGGGTCTTTATTAAAGAAAAACGGGTTTCAAGGGGAAAATCTCCTTTGTTTACAAATAAAAAATGGTTATAACTCTGTGGGATCGAAAGATAGAATTCTACAAGTGGTATCACATGAAAGGTGAGGTCAAGATCTTTCCAATGATACCAAATTTGATAGGGTTTGTAGGGTTTAAGGGTCTTTATTAAAGAAAAACGGGTCTCAAGATATAACTTGTCACTTTGTCTACAAATAAAAAAGGGTTATAACTCTGTGGGATCTAAAGATAGAATTCTTCAAGTGGTATCATATCAAAGGTGAGGTCAAGACCTCTCCACTGATACCAAATTTGATAGGATTTATAGGGTTTAAGGGTCTTTATTAAAGAAAAACGGGTTTCAAGGAGGAAATCTCCTTTTTTACAAATAAAAAAGGGTTATAACTCTGTGGGATCGAAAGATAGAATTCTACAAGTGGTATCACATGAAAGATGAGGTCAAGACATTTCCACTGATACCAAATTTGATAGGGTTTGTAGGGATTAAGGGTCTTTATTAAAGAAAAACGGGTTTCAAGGGGAAAATCTCCTTTGTTTGCAAATAAAAAAGGGTTATAACTCTGTGGGATCGAAAGATAGAATTCTACAAGTGGTATCACATGAAAGGTGAGGTCAAGACCTTTCCACTGATAGCAAATTTGATAGGGTTTGTAGGGTTTAAGGGTCTTTATTAAATAAAAACGGGTCTCAAGATATATGTTGGCCCTCTGTTTGTTTACAACAAAAATCTTTATTTTTCACTCAAAATTATGTTATAACTCCCTCAAATGAACAAACAGAATTGTGCAATACGTATCACATGAAAAATGGGTTCAGGCTCTTTCCGTTTGTACCAAATATAATAGGGTATCAAAGGACTAGGGCCTCTTATGAGAAAAAATGTGGTTTCTAACAAAAATCGTTATTTTTCATTCAAAACTATGTTATAACTCCCTCAAATTAAATGGTATCACATGAAAGATGGGACCAGGCCCTGTCCATTGGTACCACATATGGATGGGTTTCAAGGGCTTTTGAGGGTTTATTAGGAAAATATATTGTTTTCAAGAAAACTCTTTGTTTTTGACTCAAAATTTTGTGCAATAGCTATCACATGAAAGATGGGGTTTCAAGAGTTCCGGGGGTCTCATGAGAATAAAATGTGGTTTTAACAAAAATCTTTATTTTTTGACTCAAAATTATGTTATAGCTCCCTTAAATAAAACAATATGTGCAATAGGTTTCACATGAAAGATGGGGTCACGCCCTTTCCGTTCTTACCAAATATCATAGTGTTTCAAGGGTTTGGGGGTCTTATGAGTAAACAATGCGCTTTTAAACAAAAATCTCTATTTTTGACTCAAAATTATGATATAACTCCCTCAAATCAAAGGATAGAATTCTGCAATAGGTATCACATGAAGGATGGGGTCAAGCCCTTTCCGGTGGTACCAGCTTCCATACGGTTTCAGTGGTGTTGGGGCCCATATGAGAAAAAATATGGTTTTTAACAAAAATCCTTATTTTTTACTCAAAATTTTGTGATAACTTACTCAGACGAAAGATTAGAATTCTGCAATAGGTATAACATGAAAGATGGGATCACACCCTTTGCGTTGGTTTCAAGAGTTTGGGGGTCATATGAAATAAAACGTGCTTTATAAGAAAAATCCTTATTTTTTACTCAAAACTTTGTTATCACTCAGTCAGACGACAGAATGGAATTGTGCAATAGGTATCACTTAAAAGATGGGATCATACCCTTTCCGTTGGTACCAAATATGATATGGTTTCAATGGTTTAGGGGGTCTTTTAGAAAAAATGTGGTATTTTACAAAATTCTTTTGTTATAACTCCCTCAAATGAATTGATGGAATTTTGCAATGCGTGTCAAATGAAAGATAGGGTCACGCCCTTTCCGTTGGTACCAAATATGATAGGGTTTCAAGGGTTTTTGCGGTCTTTGGGTAGGTATCACATGAAAGATGGGGTCAGACCCTTTCCGTTGGTCAAAAATATGATAAGGTTTCAAGGGTTTGGGGGGTCTTATGAGGAAAATGCGGTTTTTAACAAAACATCTTTATTTTTGACTCAAAATTTTGTTACAACTCCCTCAGACGAAAGAATGGAACTGTACAATAGGTATCACATCAAAGATGTTGTCACGTCCTTTCCGTTGGTACCTAATATGATCGGGTTTCAATGGGTTACGGGCTTTTATGAGAAAAAAATGTGGTTTTTAACAAAAATCTTTATTTTCACTTAAAATTTTGTTATAACTCCATCAAATGAAAAGATAGAATTGTGCAATAGGCATCACATGAAAGATGGGATTACGCCCATTCCGTTGGTACCAAATATGATAGGGTATCAATGGTTTAGGGGCTCTTATGAGAACAAAATGTCGTTTTTAACCAAAATCTTCACCCAGAATTTTGTTATAACTCACTCAGACGAAAGAATAGAAATGTGCAATAGGTATCACATCAAAGATCGGTTCACGCCCATTCCGATGGTATCTAATATGAAAGGGTTGCAAGTGTTTTGGGCGTCTTATGAAATAAAATGTGCTTTATAAGAAAAATCGTCATTTTTCACCCAACATTTTCTTATAATTCCATCAGATAAAAGAATAGAATTGTGCAATAGGTATCACATGAAAGAGGGGATCACGCCCTTTCCGTTAATACCAAATATGATAGTGTTTCAATGGGTTAAGGGCTTTTATGAGAAAAAAATGTGGTTTTTAACAAAAATCTTTATTTTCACTTAAAATTTTGTTATAACTCCATCAAATGAAATGATAGAATTGTGCAATAGGCATCACATAAAAAATGGGATTACGTCCATTCCGTTGGTACCAAATATGATAGAGTATCAATGGTTTAGGGGCTCTTATGAGAACAAAATGTCGTTTTTAACAAAAATCTTCACCCAGAATTTTGTTATGTAAAGATTATGGATAAATCCAAACCACAAGTCCAAAAATCATGAAACCATAGGACATACAAATTCAGTGAAAATGAAAAACAAATGGAAAATAACAAAATATGTCTACTTGAAGAGCATATGTGAACCCCTGTGATGGAGTGAGATCAGGTGCCCGGGGAGAGTGAGCATCTCCTGCTTGCTAGCAACTATATAATTCACTCAGACGAAAGAATAGAAATGTGCAATAGGTATCACATCAAAGATCGGTTCACGCCCATTCCGATGGTATCTAATATGAAAGGGTTGCAAGGGTTTTGGGCGTCTTATAAAATAAAATGTGCTATATAAGAAAAATCGTCATTTTTCACCCAACATTTTCTTATAACTCCCTCAGATGAAAGAATAGAATTGTGCAATAGGTATCACATGAAAGAGGGGATCACGCCCTTTCCGTTGGTACCAAATATGATAGGGTTTCCATGGTTTTGGGAGTCTTATGAGAAAAAAATGTGATTTTTAACACAAAAAAGTATTTTTCACGCAAAACTATATCATGACTTCCTCAGATGAAAGAATAGTATTGTGCAATAGGCATCACATGAAAGAGGGTGTCACGCCCTTTCCGTTGGTACCAAATATGATAGGGTTTCAAGGGTTTGGGGGTTTGGAGTGGGGGGTCTTATGCGAAAAAAGTCGTTTTTAACAAAAATCCCTATTTTTGACTCAAATTTTTGTTATAACTCCCGTTAATGAAATGACAGAATTCTGCAAGAGGTATCAAATTAAAAATGTGGTCACACCCTTTCCGTTGGCACCAAATATGATAGGGTTTCAGGGGTTTTGGGGGTCTTATGACAGAAAATGTGGTTTTTAACAAAAATCTTTCTTTTTGACTCAAAATTTTCTTATAACTCCCTCAAATGAAATGATAGAATTGTCCGATGCGTAGCAAATGAAAGATGGGGTCACGCCCTTTCCGTTGGTACCAAATATGATAGGGTTTCAAGGGTTTTTGCGGTCTTTGGGTAGATATCACATGAAAGATGGGGTCACGCCCTTTCCGTTGGTCACAAATATGATATGGTATCAAAAGTTTCCGGGTCTTATGAGAAAAAAATGTGGTTTTTAACAAAAAATCTTTATTTCTGACTCAAAATTTTGTTATAACTCCATCAAACGAAATGATAGAATTGTGCAATAGGTATCCCATCAATTATAGGATCACACCCTTTTTGTTGGTACCAAATATTATAAGGGTTCAAGGGTTTTGGATTCTTATGAGAAAAAAATGTGGTTTTTAATAAAAATCTTTATTTTTGACTCAAAATTTTGTTATAACTCCGTCAGACGAAAGAATGGAACTGTGCAATAGGTATCACATGAAAGATGTTGTCACGCCCTTTCCGTTGGTACCAAATATGAAAGAGTTTCAGGGGTTATGAGACAAAATGTGGTTTTTAACAAAAATCTTTATTTTTGACTCAAAATTTTGAAATAACTCCCTCAAATGAAAGAATAAAATTGTGCAAGAGGCATCATGAAAAAGATGGGATCATGCCATTTTCCTTGGTACAAAATGTGATGAGGGTTCAAGAGTTTTGGGGTATAAAGCGGTTTTTAACAAAAATCTTTATTTTTCACTCACAATTTTGTTATAACTCGCTCAAATGAAATGATAAAATTGTGCAATAGGTATCACATGTAAGATGGAATGACGCCATTTCCGTTGGTACCAAATATGATAGGGTTTCAAGGCTTTGTGGGGTCTTATGAAAACAAAATGTTGTTTTTAACAAAAATCTTTATATTTGACCCAAAATTATGTTATAACTCCCTAGAATGAAATAATAGTATTGTGTAATAGGTATCACATGTAAGATAGGGTCACGCTCTTTCAGTTGGTACCAAATATGATAGGGTGTCAAGAGTTTTGGGGGTCCTATCAGAGAAAATGTGGTTTATAACAAAAATCTTTATTTTCGACTCAATTTTTTTTCATGACTCCCTCAAAAGAATTGATAGAATTGTGCAAGAGGTATCACATGATAGCTGGTGTCACGACCTTTCCGCTGGCACCAAATATGATAGGGTTTCAAGGGTTTTTGTGGGACTTATGAGAAAAAAATGTGGTTTTCCATACAATTCTTAATTTTTGACTCAAAATTATATTATTTCTCACTCAGATGAAAGAATAGAATTGTGCAATAGGTATCAAATGAAAGATGTGGTCACGCCCTTTCCGTTGCCACCAAATATGATAGGGTTTCAAGGGTCAGTTATGACTCCCTCAAATGAAATGATAGAATTGTGCAAATCACATCACATGAACATGAAAGATGGGGTCACGCCCTTTCCGTGCGTACGAAATGTGATAGGGGTTTCAGGTGTTTTTGGGGTCTTTTGAGAAAAAATGTGGTTTTTAACAAAAATCTTTATGTTTCGCTCAAAATTATGCTATAACTCCATCAAATGAAATGATAGAATTGTGCAAGATATATCGCATGAAAGATGGGGTCACGCCCTTTCCGTTGGTAAGAAATATGATAGGGTTTCAAGGGATTTGGGGGCCTTATGAGACAAAATGTGGTTTTTAACAAAACTCTACTTTTTGTTATAACTCTCTCATACGAAATGATAGAATTGTTCAAGAGGTATCACATTAAAGATAGGGTCACGACCTTTTCGCTGGTACCAAATATAATAGGGTTTCAGGGGTTTTGGGGGTCTTACGATAAGAAATATAGTTTTTAACAAAAATATTTATTTTTCACTCAGAATTTTGTTATAACTACCTCAGACGAAAAAATGGAATTGTGCAATAGGTATCACATGAAAGATGGTGTCACGCCCTTTCCGTTGGTAACAAATATGATAATGGGTTCAAGAGTTTTGGGGGCCTTATGAGAAAAAAAATTGGAGGTTTTTTTAACATAAATCATTATTTTGACTCAAAATTATGTTAGAACTTCCACAAATGAATTGATAGAATTGTGAAATAGGTATCACATGAAAGATGGAGTTACGCTCTTTCCGTTGGTACCAAATATGATAGGGGTTAAAGGGTTTTTGGGGGTCTTTTGAGAAAAAATGTGGTTTTTAAATAAAATCTTTATTTTCGACTCTAAATTGTGTTATAACTCCCTGACATGAAATGACAGAATTGTGCAATACGTATTACATCAAAGATGGGGTCAAGCCCTTTCCGTTGCTACCAAATGTGATAAGGGTTTGAAGGGTTTTGGTAGTCTTATGAGAAAAAATGTGATTTTTAAGAAAAATCTTTATTTTTTAATAAAAATTTTGTTATAACTCCCTCAAATCAAATCATAGAACTGTGCAAGAGGTATCTCATGAAAGTTGGTGTCACGACCATTTCGTTGGTACCAAATATGATAGGGGTTAAAGGGTTTTGGGGGTCTTATGAGTAAAAAATGTGGTTTTTAACGAAAATCTATATTTTTGACTCAAAATTACGCTATAACTCTCTCAGATGAAAGAATAGAATTGAGTAATAGGTATCACATGACAGAAGGGGTCACGCCACTTCCTTTGGTTATAACTATTATTATTGTTTAACGTCGCACCGGGAATATTGCACCCATATGGCGACGATTACAATTCTCGTATTAACATTATATAAATACAAATGACTTAAGACCAGTTTTAATGTATATAATATATACAAATAAAAATGATACTAAAATCATTTTACAAATTCATATTACACATCGATACCATGATAAGAAATATATATATATATATATATATATATATATATATATATATATATATATATATATATATATATATATATATATATATATATATATATATATATATATATATATAACCATTCAATATACTATATTTTATTATACAAATTTACTTCTTTTAAAAATTCTAATATGTTCGTTATATCTGCAGTAAAATAATTAATTCTAATATGTGCAGTATCTGCACAATCAAGTAATATGTGTTTTACACTAAGTAGACATCCGCAAGGGATACACTTTGGAGGAGATTCTTCCTTTAACAGGTAAGAGTGCGTGATCCAAGAGTGTCCAATGCGGAGTCTACTAATAACAACTTCATCTTTTCGACAGTCATGAAAATAATGTATTTTATTTTTAAATATTGGCTTGACCTCGTGAAGCTTATTATTATTTTCATGATCCCAGGCTTCCTGATATAAAGTATCGATATAATTTGATATTGAAATCTTAAAATCAGTATAAGGTATTTTTCCTACAACATTTGATTTATTTAAACCATCCTTCGCTGCTTTGTCAGCTTTATCATTACCTACAAGGCCCGTATGGCCAGGCACCCAAGAAAATACAATGTCAAATTTCTTGGAGATAAGAAAATCTATCTTCTCCAGTATCCTCAATATATACGGATTGTTAACATTACGATGTTTTATAGCTTGGAGACACGATAAAGAATCTGAGAATATTATGCTTTAGAAATTTTATTCTGTTCAACGTGAACAAGTGATAGAAGTATAGCTTTTGATTCTGCTGTAAATATAGAAGCATTATTTGGTAAACGAATTGATAAAGATATATCTTTATCAGTTACTACAGCAGCCGCGACTCTATCATCGACCATCGACCATCCGTAAAATATAGTTTATGATTTGAATATGAAGACTTGATTTCTGAAAGGAGTTGTTGATATTTAATGGAATTAGTATTTATTTTCTTGTGATCTGATAATGTGAGTATAACTGTAGGTTTTCTCATCAGCCATGGCGGTGAAGAAGGTATTTCATAATTTGTTATATCAGATAATGTTATGCCAGCCTGTACAATATGGGGTCTAATACGTAAACCTATATTTTTTAATACAATTTTGTTTATTATTGTATAAAACTTCATGTTTAGGTTGAAATACACAGTCAAAAGCAGGATTTAATGGATTTGAATATAGTTTCGTTATGTATTGCAAGTTAAGTTTAAGTCTTCTCTCTTTTAAAGATGGTTCGCCTGCCTCAGCATATAAGCTCTGCACAGGTGAGGTCCTGAAAGCACCAAGACTTAATCGTAAGCCCTGGTGATGTATGGTGTCCAGAAGCTGTAAATAAGACTTTCTGGCCGAACCATAAACAATACAACTGTAGTCCAACTTCGATCGGAAAAGCGATCTATAAAGCTGAAGCATGGTTGTACTTTCAGCACCCCATTCCGTACTAGATAAAACTTTTAAAATATCCAAGGTTTTAAAACACCAAAGTTTCAAATATTTAATATGTGGTAAAAAAGATAAACGATTATCAAATATAATTCCAAGGAACTTGACTTCTTTAACTACTTTTATTTGGTCTCCATCTAAGAAAAGCTCAGGGTCATTGTGCATACGTTTCATCTGACAACAATGTACACACGAAGTTTTATTTTTAGAAAATTTAAAACCGTTCTCTACAGACCATTTATATATATTATTTAAGCAAAGCTGCAGCTCTATCAGATTCATATTTTTTCCACAACAACAAATAAGAAAGTCATCAACATATAATGATCCGTCAATGTCATTTTTCAAAACTTCTGCCAAGCTATTAATTTTATACTGAAAACGGTAACAGAGAGAATACTTCCTTGGGGAGCACCCATTTCCTGCTCGAATGTATCGGAAGTATGTGCCCCTAGACGAACATTAAAATGTCTATTTTTAAGAAAATTCGAAATAAAAATTGGCAAATAGCCACGTAAACCCATGGTATATAAGTCTTTTAATATGCCATACTTCCAAGTGGTATCGTATTTGAATTATATGAAATATCTGTATCTATCGGAGGTGTATTTGAATCCTCCATTTCTACCTCAAGTGCATCAAATTTGTTGCTGACAACCACTGCAGAACTTGTGCTGGGGATACGTCTGATAGACTTTGTTTTACTCTGTGGTTTATTCTGTTTGTTATTTTGTTTAACTGGAGATAATTTTGTATTTACAACTGGTGTTGTCTGTGATGAAGATGATGACTTTGACAACGATGACGGCTTAGAAGATAATCGTGACGTCTCAGAGAAACCAGATGCATTATCAAGAACTTTTTGCAGTCCTGTAATTTCGGTTTGACAAGCTACAGATACAGTTTTCTTGGAACTAAGAAAATTAGCGTAACTCTGTGATGCGCAAGAACGCAGTTGTTGGCTATTATAAATATTTCTGGCCT
Organism: Pteria penguin; assembly: GCA_035048485.1. Lineage (NCBI taxonomy): Eukaryota > Metazoa > Mollusca > Bivalvia > Pterioida > Pteriidae > Pteria > Pteria penguin. Next base: position 47,730,188 of record CM068585.1, read on the forward strand.
CAGGATAGGGAATGCGTTTGCCTACTTTTATTTGAATGATTTCAACTTCTTTCTTGTATGCTGGACAATCTTTTGAGGTAGATTTATGATTACCTTTGCAGTTAATACTCTGCATAATAGAAGAATCACATGGTTCATCAAAGTGATCATCTTCGTATGAAGGTCCTGTGTGACCACATCGGTCGCATGTCTGATGGTTTTTACAGTGTCCTCTTGTGTGTCCAAACTTAAGACAACAAAAACAACGCAGAGGAGAAGGATAATACTGCTCTACGTTGGCCAAAACGTAACCTAGTTTAATTTTTGTAGGTACAGTAGGCGTACTAAACGTCAGAAGAAAAGTATGAGATTTAATCTCCTTACCATCACGCTTAATGATAAAGCGTTTTACAGCTATAACCTTTTGATTCTTGAGGCCATCAAGAATGACATCATCAGCCAACAAATGTAAATTTCGGTCCTTGTCCCTGAGTATACCTCTACTAGTATTGAGAATGGAATGCGGCAATACTTTAACGGGTATTTCACCGATATGGTCACACGTTTGCAAGTTCAAGGATTGTTGTTTTGATGCACATTCGACTACGAGATTGCCGTCACGTTGTTTAGTGACGTTTTTAACAGTTCCAGCAATAGACTGTATAGTTTTATCCACTGAGAATGGAGCGTAGTCCTCAGCAGATGTAACTAAATACCTTGACCAGTCATCATCTTGTTGTTGGGCGTTCTCTATTGTGTCAGCTAAATGCTTACGTTTGGTAATTGTTTGGTGTGGTGTTTGTATAGAATCCATGAGAAAAGTTGTGATTCATTCCCGCAACCACCCACCCTCCAAGGAGTGTCAACAAGGACCAGGCAATACACTGTGGATCTCCGACAGCAATGCACTGGAATGACTGCGAGAGGATACTCGGAATATAAAACAAAGAAACACATTAGGCTGAATATAATGTATTCTTGTGTACCAAACGAGAAAACAACAATACAGCCCTTATCATGCGAATACTCTCCATTCATACCCGATTGACCCATAAGCCACCGCCTTCTCGCATTCAATATGTACATATCTATAACTAAGTAATGTAAATAAAGTAACGTATTACAAATATATAGAGAGATAGAAATCTCTAGTGAATGAATACTTCTACATGAATTACGAGGGCTCGGCATGACAAAGCCGATTGATCGAGATCGGGCCCATCCGACCGCCCGTCTAGCAGAAGTACGGGCCAAAGTAGAGTGTTGAGAATTAGCATATCGCAACATGCCAACCCCCTCAGACACCAGGATTCCGTCCTTCCTCAAATGAAATAATAGAATTTTGCAATAGGTATCACATGAAAGATGGGGTCATATTCTTTCCGTTGGTTCCCAATATGATATTGTTAACAGGGTTTTGGGGGTCTTATGAGGAAAAAATGTTCTTAACAAAAATCTTTATTTTTCACTCAAAATTTTGTTGTAACTCTCTCACATGAATCGATATAATTGTGCAATAGGTATCAAATGAAAGATAGGGTCATGCACTTTCCGTTGGTAACAAATATGATAGTGTTTCAAGGGTTTTGGGGGTTCTTAAAAGAAAAAAATATGGTTTTTAAGAAAAATCTTTATTTTTCACTCAAATTTTCGCTATAACTCCCTCAAATAAAATGATATCATTGTGCAATAGGTATCACATGAAAGATGGAATCAATACCTTTCCATTGGTATCAAATGTGATAAGGGTTTCAAGGCTTTTGGGGGTCTTTTGAGAAAAAGTGTGATTTTTAAGAAAAATCTTTCTTTTTTAATATAAGTTTTGTTATAACTCCATCAAATCAAATGATAGAACTATGCAAGAGATATCTCATGAAAGTTAGTGTCAAGACCTTTCCGTTGATACCAAATATGATAAGGGTTCAAGGGTTTTAGGGGTCTTATGAGAAAAAAAATGTGGTTTTTAACAAAAATCTTTATTTTTAACTCAAAACTACCTTATAACTCTCTCAGATGAACGAATAGAATTGTGTAATAGGTATCAAATGAAAGATGGAGTCATGCCCTTTTCCTTGGTACCAAATATGATAGGGTTTCAAGAGTTTTGGGGGTCTTATGAGAAAAAAATGTGGTTTTAAACCAAAATCTTTATTTTTGACTAAATTTTTTTATAAATCCCTTCAATGAAATGATAGAATTGTGCAATACCTATCACATGAAAGATGGGGTCACGTCCTTTCCGTTGGTAGCAAATGTGATAAGGGTTTCAAGGGGTTTGGGGGTCTTATGAGAAAAACTGTAATTTTTAACAATAATCTATATTTTACAATGATACAATTGTGCAAGGGGTATCACTTGAAAGTTGGTAGCAAATGTGATAAGGGTTTCAAGGGGTTTGGGGGTCTTATGAGAAAAAATGTAATTTTTAACAAAAAAACTTTATTTTACAATGATACAATTTTACAAGGGGTATCACTTGAAAGTTGGTGTCACGACCTTCCGTTAATACCATAAATGATAGGGTTTCAGGTGTTTGGAGGTCTTATGAGAAAAAAATGATAGGGTTTCAAGGGTTTTGTTGGTCTTATGAGAAAAAAATGCAGTTTTTAACAAAGATCTTTATTTTTCACTCAAAATTTGGTTATATCCCTCTTGTAACCTTGCTCTTTCAATCGTCGGCGTACTGTACTGGGGTGGATTTGCCTACCGTGACGATCTATCACATCTCTTTACGTGCTTACGGCTGTCGCAAACCTGTCAAGTAGATGATGTTGGCTTATGAAAACGTCTTGACGTCTTGTAGTTACGCGAGGCTGACCATTTCGAGGACGATCTTTTAACACTTCCTGTGGTCCGATACTTCCGTACAAATCTCGTGATTGTAGACAAATGGACGTTGAAGCGTCCTGCGATGATACCTGGATTTACGCCGGTGTTATATAGTAGTTTTCTCCCATAATATCCCCCCCCGGAAAAATGGCTATATAGTAGTTTTTCCCCATGGCAGAAAAACTACTATATAGTAGTCTTTTCCCCATAGTAGTTTCCCCCTTACGGAACGGTTTGGAAATTATACACGATCGTTCTGTATCAGTCAAATAACATTTGAAATACAAATGTACTACAGTAATAGCCTGTGGATCAAACCGATGGTGTTATGGTTAATGGATTTCTATATACTGTTAAGTGTTTTGTTTGTGTGTATGTGTGTGTGTATTTATTTTTTGTTTTATTTCTTTATTTACTTTTTATCTTTTCATATATTTACCATAGTATGCTATTTTCTTCTATTATTTCATTGTAAAAATTGTCGTTTACTTGCGTATATATGTCAATCATGACGTCAGGCTGTGACTCAAGATTCGATCCCAGGCAACTTTTTGTAATACATCATAAGTAAAATAGGAATTTATCAATCAAAATGTGCCGATGACAAATATAAGAATTGAACGTGCAAGAATTCCTTGAACATTCAATTCTTAGATTAAGACTGATGTATTATATATATATATATATATATATATATATATATATATATATATATATATATATATATATATATATATATATATATATATATATATATATATATATATATATATATATATTGGGGGGAAATCCACTATATAGTAGTTTTTCCCCGGGAGAAAAATGGCTACTATAAGAGGAGGGGATGGCTATATAGCCAAATTTCCCCCGGGGAAAAACTACTATATAGCCATTTTTCCGGGGGGGGGACTACTATATAGCCATTTTTCCGGGGGGAAAATGGCTAGGGGGAAAAACTACTATATAACACCGGCGTCTACAAGGCCAAGAACAGCATACCTCTGTTGCTCAGACAGTCTCGGCATTTCACGCGTTAGTTTTAATGAAGCAACGTTTGAAACCAGGATAGATAAAGGCACTAGGAACCAGAATACGTTACGTTCTGAAGAAAATGACTCAATGTAGAGCACGTGGTCGAGTACTTTTTGAAAAGCGCACGGGTGAGCAGTTTTACGTTATGGTTGAGTGATATGTCTCGCCGATAGCATGAAAGATACCGCAATCACACAATATTATGGTCAAATTTTCGAGGCGATCGGCCCCTTCCTCAGGACAAAACAATATAAAAAAGCTACATGAATAGAAATATGAGAAAAGGAAAATATATACAAAGCACTAGTCTAATTATGCGGTGATATCGGGCGTCAACTACATTTTGCTTGTTTGTAGTTCGCTGCCCAAATGTAAACATGTAGCTCTTTAAGTCTTTTTTCTCGACAGATTATGGTACATATTCTTCTGGCCATATTAAATGGTATATTTCGTTTTGTGTTGGAAGGATGGCAAGATCGGAAATTTAAATACTGGTGTGTGTCTGTATGTTTGTAACAAAGATCTGTAATAATCTTTTCTCCACTTTTGATAATTAATATTTCTAAAAATGGTAATTCGTTTTCGCTGAATTCTTTGGTAAATTTGATTGAGTGGTGTAAACTGTTAATTAGTTCATGGAATTTTTCAAGATCCTTTTCTCCTTTTCGCCAAAAAATAAAACAATCGTCAAGGTATATATATAAAGCACAAAGATCGTGCAGCTAACAAGACACCTTATTTTTCACTTATATTCGTTCCTAGATGGGGACTCGAACCTACGACCTATGGTACCTGGTTTGGCATGCATCCGACCCTCTAACCGACTGAGCTACCCAAGCTCCACAAAAAATAGAGCTTTAATAGCCAATCATTAGCTAATCGTATGCATGACAACGCGGACGCAGAAAGTGAAGGGATTTACCTGACGTAAACGCAGACGGATCCTCTGAAAGAATACAATCACATACATGTATAAAGCACAAATAGAATCAGCGAGACCTGGAAGTACTTTGGACCTTGGATCTCAAATTAGACAAACATATAAAGCACAAAGACACTACAGCTAACAAGGTAAATGTTTATCGGTCTATCACATGTTCCCTTTGCACTTAGTCTGACGTCTGACTTTGTTGTCGCAGCAGTATTTAGTCCAGTTATGGTCAGTTCTTGTTTATTTTTCTGTTCGTCTCATGAAAATTAAATGGTTGCTTCTTTAGCATTTTCCTAAGTCAATGTGCTGCGCTACGTAAAGTTTATTTATCGCGTTCCCTTGTCTGTGAAAATGCTCTCTTTGAGGAAAATAAAATTGGGAGGCGATAATTTAATAATTCATATATGTTTTTGTTTTTCCTTATTTTAGATTGCACCACTATGTTTAAGAGGTTGGTTACCTCCTGCTTCCATGTCGCAGTACAGCTGAAAATTGTTGAAAGCGACGTAAAACACCAATCAACCAGCCAATCTTATTTTAGATAAAAGAGAGGACGTTCATTTTTTTTTTAAATTGAAATAATACTGCTTTTTAGGACATACCAGTGCCATCCCGGCGATTTCAAAGAGATTATTTTGACCAATAAATACAACCTACTCCGAGTAAAACCCGACCTGAGAGAAATTTATCAAAGTAGAGACAACGAATCTCTCAAAAGAAGAATGAGAGAAAGAAACACAGTGCTCAAAAAATGATTGAAAAAAGAATTGTATCCAGACGATAGGTTACATTTAACACTACTCTGTCCTAACCAGCAGAAAAGCAAGTCCTGCTCTGGTCATGCGGTGTTGTAGCATAGCCTTTCCTCCTCGAGCAAAAACTATACTAGTTCTCAAGATATGAACCTCTAGCATAGAATTTCTCGCAAACTTCAGCATTATCTTTCCCCCCCTGTAAAAACGTTTTCGGTTTGATTTTTGTAATACTTAAAATAAATTTATCAAGTTTTATATACAGTTCGTGCTTAAATATCATGAATAAGGACAATATAATGGAATTATTTCAATATTGGCGATATATTAAAATATTTGTATTTCAATTCTGTCTCTATGTAACGTGTCTGGGCTCAGAAATAAAATTAATTTCATACCCGAACCACGTGTAGATATATACAAATACTAAACAACATATATTTATGTTATTTAAGTTATTTAATTGATTGTATGATTGGTAAAATGATGTTGGCAAATGACTGGTACATGAAAATAATTGATATGAATTACGTGGGTTTATATCTAAAATAGTATATTTACAAAATAAAGGAGGTACGCTGAAACTCGCTGCCTCTGGCGATACTGAATACTTCGTCCTTAATATACTGAAACGAAAAAAAAAAACGCAACTTGGAAAATTGTTATTAATTTTGTATTAAATATACATAGCTGTATGAAAATCGCGGAAATAAAAGTGCACCCTGCCTATCAAACTATCCAATGTTCAAAATCAACCAGGTGTGATGAGAAACCTATGCACATCCGGCGCGGTAAAAACATTAAAACCCGTGCCTGTACAAACACGTGCGTTCTTTTTTCATTCAAACAAGTATCAATTTATCAATAACATCGGGATACATCATCGCCAATACTTTTGCAAACAATAATTCCTTTTACAATTATGCCACGGTTATCACAGGTTGATAGAGGACGTGCTATCGCGATGCTTATGGCAGGGAGCACGCAACTTCACGTCGCTCAACACTTTAGAGTTCACAAATCGACTATTAGTCGATTAGTTTCACGTCTTAACGCCACAGGTAGAGTCGATGACCGGCCGAGATCAGGACGTCCACGTGTAACGTCGCGACGTCAAGACCGGGTTGTTAGGCTGGCACACCTGCGTAACAGGAGGTTAACGGCTGCTGAAACGGCAAGGAATACGATTGGTAATCATAACCATCGGATTCATCCCAAACAGTGATCAACAGACTGCGTGAGGCTAATTTGCGTGCAAGGCGACAGTACCTTGGTTTACCACTAACACCGCAACGTCGAGCACGTCGTATGCAATGGTTGACGGCACATATGCCCAGACGTTTTCCTATGAGACGTTGGAGGTCCATGCTCTTCACCGATGAATCTCGATTCACGTTATTTCGATCAGATGGCCGTCAACGTGTGTACCGGCGTCGAGGCGAACGTTTTGCTGACGCCTGTGTTCTGGAGCATGACCGATTTGGGGGTGGCTCAGTTATGGTTTGGGCGGGAATCTCCCATGGTTTGAAGACACCTTTGGTGATAGTCAATGGGAATTTAACGGCCGTACGCTATCGGGATGAGATCCTTAGACCCCACGTTGTGCCGTTTGTTAGGCAGCATAATCTAACCTTGCAGCAAGATAACGCGAGACCACACGTCGTTGCAAGAGTCTGTAGAGCCTTTCTTGCGACACAGAACATCGTTCCTATAGATTGGCCTCCATACAGCCCCGATTTGTCCCCAATCGATCATTTGTGGGATGAACTAGACAGAAGAATTCGCAATCGCCGATATCCCCAAATACCCTCCCCCATTTAGCAAATGCACTCGTCCAAGAACGGAATAACATTCCAATACGGACAGTCAATGCCCTGATGAACTCGATGCAACGACGAATTAGAGATGCTATAGCTGTTCGAGGAGGACACACACGATATTAGGGCACGGTTTCAAAACTGCTGCCATTTCAACTTGGATACACGTAGGGTACTACCAATCATGACCTTCTAGCGAAGTGACCTGTTCTAATAAAAAATCTCCAACCATTTATAAGGATGTTACATCAATATTCAATATTAACTATTACATATTGAATTTAGACATTATGCTCGCAAGTATTATTTTATAAAACCTACAATTTGAAGTTGCGTTTCTTATTCGTTTCAGTATACTTGCCTGTGACACACAACCAGTGAACTCTGTAAGTAACTTCCGTATACCGCAAGTGACGCTCTGCCTCTGGCAACTTGCCACAGGCACTTGCCTCTGTTATACATCGTCACTATACCTTGCCTTCTGGCCACCTAGCCACCGTCAATCTATACGTTTGCCCATGGTTACTGACTATTTCTATAAATATAGCTTTGCCAGTGATAGTGTACCTTTGCTGTCTCTGAATGATCAATTACCTGAATTAATTTTTATACTTTCCCTATTCAGGAATAGCATTTCCTTTCCTTCTTCAGCAATAGGATTTTTTCAGGCTCTATTTTCAGACCGATGCCTACCGTTCGATAGCCCGGCGACAAGTGTCTCTACTACAGCGAGCGAGAGCTTTTATAGTCTTCTAGACCATGTGATTTGTTGATTACCGAACCCGAAGAACATTAAATTTAAAAGAAAAAAAAAGTTACACATGTATCATATTTAGCTATTATTTTACGATCGTCCGTTGCCTTCACTATATACGTGCAATAATTGCGGTGTTTTGTAAGATGTATTAAATACATGTATTTCAATTTCGTTTTGTTTCAAAAATTGTTAACATACATGAATTTATATCATTTGAACATCGATATTTATGCACACGTGTTTGATTTCATTTAAAGGAAAGTTTGATCGTATGTTTCCTGATATCGCCGAGGCAGGAGCCAGTGGTAGGCCTTCGGGTTCCCCCTCTTCGTCTGAGGGTGTCCACTGGATGTGAGAGAAGAATGGGAAGGGCACATCGCTGATGGTACACAATTTCACGTATATTCGTTTCCCGTCATGCATCCAACTATTTAGCCGACTGAGCAACCAGATTTCATTTATATACGCTTTGCTATCATTTCATTCGGAAATTGTGTTACGGATTGTTTCAAACTTTACTCACAGATACATGAGTGGATACGTTTAACGATTCGATACGGCTTAACGATTGGATGCATATTTAAGTTTGCACAGAACGGTTATCTGTTTTGAGACAAGTGTTGTAATTAATCTAACATGATTAGACTATTTCGCCTCTGAGAATCAGAGTCCGAGGTATGTATGTGTAGTTCATGGGTTAAGTATTTCTTCAATGAAATTAAAATCAATATGATAATGAATGAAATTTGCTTGACTTGATCAAAATATCATGATTTTATTCTTTTGTGGATTAAAATCCACCAAGGACTTATATGTGTAGATATAAGTCTTTTAATCCATACTCGATCAAAGGCCTTACTTATATCGCAAAAGTGAAGCAAAACTGTTCCCTATTCCCTTTCATCAATAGCAAGACATATTTGAATGTAGATTTCAATGATGTACCGTCAGCTTGAAGGTTAATCAAAAAGGTCATTGTCATAAAAGTAATTATAAATTTGTTTGAACATGATTCGTTCAAATAGTATTCCAATGCAACTGAAAACAGATCGATAGTTACTTGGTGTCACGGACGGACGAGCAGCGATCACCAATATTAACAGAGTCTAAGTGTTGAATTTGAAACTTTAAACTATTCTAAAATAATAGATGAATACAAATACTTTTATACAATTTACTACTTTACAACAGCATACATAAAACAATGACACTTAATATGGTATACAACTGTCATTAGTTAGACATGGGAAGTTGGCGTTACACACGGTAGGATGGCGTCCTCACGTGGAAAGATGGCGGATTCTCACGTAGACTTTCTCATGTTCAGGAAATGATGATTACATGATCAATAGAATACGTCAGCACAGGTAGTAATGCCTGATAGATAAGACAGACTTATAAATATAATGTATATAAACCTTACACAAAATAAATACTTTAAATACACAAGAATACTTCACTCTGCAGCATCGTACACGCACTTTACTATACGTGCGAACATACACCGTGCTATGCGAACACTCGAACACTCTAATAAATTTCGTATACATGATACGTAAAATTGTATAGGAACACAAATGATTATACTCGATATAGATATACAGCAGTATACTTTATACATGATATTTTTACTATATTATACTGAAGAAAATATGAAATAAACACTTTCTACTTTATGAGGTATATAAACAATATACATATATGAAAAATATAGACTGCTGACAGCAAGTATGCTAAATAGTTGAACAGTTGAATACAAAATATATAATAAAATAACTTACCTCGGTCTTGCGAATATGTGCTATAGAGTTATGTACGAAACAGCATGGCAAAATAGCCAAGGATACTGGTAAGAGAAAAGTACAACCTCTCAATACGAGAGACACCGTCTAACTGGTGGTCAAAGCACGGACCTAATGCAAGTAAACTTTAAAAATAGAAAACCGGTTTGACCACTACACGATGAATTGAAACGAGGTACTTTAAGGTGTATCAAACTAAACACAAGGTGAACACAAATGAGGGTCAACACAGGTAAATACAAACATTGGATTACTAGTGAAGACATAAAATAAATGACATAAATGAAATACGATAAATTTAATGTGAAAAAACCTCCCATATTGCAGAAAGTATGAAATACTTTTTAACACACATTCAATTTTTTTCCGTATCGTCAATATAATACCATTTATAAAACAGGCTATAACACAAGCTGACTTAGATACGGCTGAGGTAATCAGCACCTACATTGTTTTTGCCTTTTATTGAGACAATGCGAAACCGTTAGGGTTGTAGAATGAAAGCCCATCTCATAAGCCTTGTACTATTGAGTTTTGCCTTGTCCAAGTAAATGAGAGGCTTGTGATCAGTTTCAATTATTAATTCATTTCCGTACAAGTACCGTTGGAATTTCTGTACTGCCCATACAATAGCAAGACACTCTTTTCAACTGTGGCATAAACATTCTGCATTTTTGAGTTTACGGCTCGCGTACGCCACCAGATGTTTCTTACCTTGCTCTTCTAGCAAGATAACTGCAAGATACCGCGATCTGACGTGTCGGTCTGAAGCACACAAACTGCTCGCTGAGATTAGGAAGTTTAAGGATTGGATATTTACTAAGTGCGTTTCGGAGGGCATAGAAAAGTGAAAAGTTAGGCATAAATTTACGATAAAACCCAACTAAACCTAGGAAGGATCGCAATTGCTTTTTCGTACTAGGACGATTAGCTTGCTGTATGGCTAACACTTTGTCGACATTGGGGCTCAAACCATCAATTCGTACCATATGACCAAGACATTCGACTTTGTCAAAAGCTATGGTGTATTTACTTCGCTTGGCTGTCAAAATGGCGTTGCGCAACCTAGACAAAAGCTTTTCAAGAACTTTGATATGCTCATCAAATGTGGTAGTATATAGTAGGATATCGTCGATAAAATTATCGATATTCTGCATATCGCTAAGTAAATTTCGCATTAAGCGAGAAAATGTTGCACTAACAGTAACTAAACCGAAAGGCATGGTTTGGAATTGAAATAATCCTTTGGGCGTTTGAAAAGCAGTAAGCGTCTTCGAATTCTCAGGAAGGGAACCTGCCTATATCCCTTACAAAGATCTGACTTGGAGAAGTAATTGTGATTTCCAAGTTTAGAAAACATTTCATCCGCATCGGGCATTGGTTCAGCATCAAACACGGTTTGGCTTTTTAAAGCTCGAAAATCGATACAGAAGCGATTAGTACCATCTTGTTTTTTCTTAACGAGAACAGTTGGAGAACTGTAAGGACTGACTGACTAAAAGGTGAAAAACTTTCTTTCCAAATGACGTATTTCTTAATTAATGTGTATACATTTCTTGTTCTTTTTAATATCATTAAACATGTATTTATATATAAAAATTCAGTGTCCAAAATTTACTGATTCATTGTAAGGTGTTTTATTGTTACACATATTACTAAATTCTGCAAGGCAGTTACCATTACATATGAAATATTATGTTTTCAAAATACTGAAATGTACGTTACCTGATGTAACGTATATTTCATTAGATATATAACGAAATGTTAGAAAACAAATACGCCATACAAGCAATCCACATGTTGCATATTCATTCTAAGATACTATGAGAAGATTTAACACTTAGATACAAAACAATATCCTTTTTACATCTTTAAATAATTGATAATAAAGTAATATACGATACATACTTTTCTTCTATATTTAAATTCTTTTTTGTACGAAGAATATGAGTTTTCTCAGTTTCTAAATGTAGCATCGATTGAACTCTCCCGCGCGGAAAAATACAGAAAAGTTGCATAACTCTGGGACGCGTCGTCATTGCTTCTTTCGATTTACATGGTATCGTACATTTCGATAACGGACATTTCAACAAAAGTATTTTTGCAGACTAGGTTGAAAACATTGTTTTATACTCAAAGACGACTGTTGTTGTTTTCAGATATACCATGTGATATGTTAATGCGGAATATAATATATTTAGTATCGCTACACATAAACGAGAAATACATGGTATCGTACATTTCATTCTTATCCATACGCGTAGGAATTATGAGAAATCACTTGTAAAAGTTATTGTATAATATATATTATGTCTAATGGAAATAAAGAAAGTTTGGCGACAGGCATATAATGCAGAACAAAATAAAATAAATAGTCCAGAACATCTAAGGAATTTAATGATTTATCATCATGGACATCGGCTATATCAATGAGTTAAAATGAAATCATTCGAGGTATGTTTATGTATTGTAAAATTGACATAATCCATTGAAATTGCTTCAGCGACAGTAACGTACATTTCAAAACACGTATTTTAAATCTCATACTGCCATAGTTTGTAATGAAGTCGTCCATGGACATATGGTCTACGTGTAGATATTATAAAAGTCTCTGATAGGAACATATTTTCCGAGTAATATATGCGGCAACTCTGTTTGTGTTCTTTTTTTTTTTTTTTTTTAGATTGGGTGTTTCCCATTTTTTCAAATAAGAAATATATGGTACGTCTCTATTGTACTATTCCCGATGACATCCTTGAACGGTATGTAGCACTGTAGATGATCGTAGTGAATTGTCATTACTGCATAATGACTTCTATCGGGAAGCTGCTGCAAGTTGACGGTTTTCGGCTCTAAAACTGTCAAATTTCATCGTACATTTCAATGTACATTATTTCTCGTGGTTAGCACAGAAGCATCTATAGACGGAAATATTTGAAAAAAGGGTTGTGTCCTCCCATGAATGCTTTTCAGTCAGGAATAAGGAGGGGTAGGGGCTGAAATCTTAACCCTAGCCAAAATCAGCCGCAGAAGTTAAATAGATGTACGGTTATTGAATTCATAATAGTGTGTCGCGTAAACAATTGTACTTGATAGTCTCTCTTTCTCGTTCTCTCTTCGTTAACTTCCTATATAAGGTATATACAGACTAAAATGTATTACTGGAATGGGATATATAGGCATAACAAGCGTGTAGACCAAAAGAGGATACATATTTGCAATATGCACAGCATATGAATGCGAATGGTGTCGCACATTACATAATATATGCCCAACATTGTCAAATATATGAGTGAGTAGAGTGTCATCGACTCTAGCTGCACATCCTTGTCCAAAATCATTGAAAGTTAAACCCCTACCTTTCCTCGTGAAGAAGTATAAAATAGCGCACCATGGACGACTCAAATGGGTCAAAGAATTATGATACAAATGATATTTGATTGGCTAGTCTTCTGATTCTGCAGTAAAATCATAATTCTAGTATGACCTAAAACGTGTCGTTGTTGTTGTTTTTGTTTACATTAGAAATTTGGCTTTGTGTTTTGGGGTGGTTTTTTTTGTTTTTTGTTTTTTGTGTTTTTTGGCTTTTTTTTTTTTTTTTTTGGATGACCCTCTTCCAACAAGATTTTCTCAAATGGAAGGTGGATTACCTACAATAAACTGTACATTTCTGTAAACTGTAAATTTCGCTAAAAGTTTGGAAAACACCCAAAAAATTGGGCCCTTTTAGTAGGCCTACATGAAATTGCTTTGATCAATGTCTGGCAAACTGCGATACTATTTAAAGGATTACTTGCTGATAATTCCGGAACTTGTCCCCCTCTTCTTTATTATTGTATTTCAAATAAGGGGGTGGGCTTATGAACCTCTGTATCTCCTCTAGTTTCACCGTCCTTGGGCATTTCGATATATTGAATTATCATAGAAAAGAAAGGGCTTCTTTTTTTACTTTTGAGTAAATTATGTATGAATGGAACCAAAAACACTTCTTACGGCATCCGTCTAGATCACGCTGTTACTTTTGGTTTGTTGATCTATGCATCTAGTATGAAGAAGTTTATCAAAGGAGGGTACCCTATAACTACCCGTCAGCCACCCTGTATCTACCCCTTGACTGATCCTGCTAAACAGCAACACTTGTATTGGACCTTGAGTACGTACCATTAAAATCCTATCATAAGTTCTGTTGGAGAAATTTTTCATAACTAATTATTTGAAAAGTAAATTATTCTAAAACTGGCTTGAGGAGTATCTCCCTCGTGTATAGCTCTGGATTTGGTCCTGACATTTACGTTAATTTGGCAATGCTCTTCACATATTTTACTTCCGATATCCATAGTAACAACAAAATGCACATATGGTGCACAAAATTAAATTCTTGGGCAGAGTAGTTGATCTTTGGAATAATTTGCCACAACATATTTATACAGAAATTGTTTAAAAATTCTCAATACTGAAAGACGACAACTGGAAAAGAAATCGCATCTGGTATAATAAATAAATACTAATTCTATGTAGCCATTACACCGAACTAATCAATTTAAACAAGTTGTATGATGTATTCGATATCGATACAGAACCTTTATAAACCTGCGTCCCTAATGTATCCGATAAAATCCTAATAGAATTGATACACGTATATATCTTGTAATACTTATTATTTTTATACAAATAGTATATTCAGCCCTTCCACCTTTTTAACGTAAAAATACCGTTATCGTTTCTTTCCATTTAGAACTAGACTGCTGAAAAAGAAATTGAAAAAGTAGCAGATGAACTATACACTGACACAGTATTTGCTTGAAGTCATTGGCCCAGTTGAGCTAAAAGGCAGTCCATATTCGGATCTAGAAATTTTTAAAGGAAGGGGAGGGGTTGTAGTCTCCCATGACTAACGTTTTGAATTATTCGGTCTGGAAAGAGGGTTGCAGCACTAAAAATGGTCGAAAATGCCTTTTGTAAAATTTACTGACCAAATGGGGGATTACAACCCCCCCCCCCTCTGAATCCGCCTATGTGCAGTGGAATACGTATATGAATAGCGCCCTTTGTTCAGAGACGCAAATGAATACAGATCCAGTGGCGGATTTAGATGAGGGGTTGCCACATATTTATAAATAAAAATCCAAAATTGGCACCAAAAATGACTGATACACATCAGTTAATACACATGGGCCCCCCCCCCCCCCCATTTCGGAAATCCTGGATCCGCCTGTGAGATCTTTGTTGTATTATTAATATTTATTAGAGTGTATACAATTCATGTTATTTATAGTTTGATGTTTGAAGTTTGCATTGTTCTATAGGTATAATTTCCTCTTTACATATACCCCTGCCTTTGTTTTCTTTAAATTTGAATACATGAAATTTTAACTACGCCAGTGAAAGGGCGGTCCATGGAAATGCCGACAACATCAGGTAATTACCGAAAACACCATAAAATGTACCAAAAAACCCAATGTATTTTAAATTAACTTAGATTTTCTGAAAGATTAGACAATTTTACATTTACATTCCACGTTCCAATTATGTTGGACGATATTTGACGGAGTTATGATAAATTATCTTTATTTCACAGGTAAATTGTCTGAGTGGTCGGTGGCCAGTACTGTATAGTATACGACAATGACGTACCTGTAACGCTAACTGAACCGGTACCTGTGATACGATATTCACACACACACACTAAAATTTTATTGCGAAACATTTTTAAAAGAGAAAAAATGAATTATTGCATATGACTAAAGCACACGTATGCTGTATATAAGTAGGCAACAATTACGATGTATACATTATCATAATACCATGTTGTACAATCACAGATCCGCGCCATAATCGGCATAAGATTATTAAATCGACAATAAGGAGGTAAATAAACAATATTGTTCGTGAAAATTTATAATCAAAAAATAGGACACAAGTAAGATCATTACAAATGATATGACTATTGTAGATTTCAAGTGATTTGACTAACGACAGATGACCAAAATGCGGAGTATTATTTTATATGACTAAAGCATATATATATATGTTGCATATAAATAAGCAAGTATAAGGAAATATATATAAGCACATTGTCTTAATATCATGCAGTGCAATCACAGATGTACGCTGCAAATACTGGAATTAATGTTCACTAGTTAAATTGACAACAAGCAGGCGAACAAACAATATTATTTGCAAAACTTGTGTCAAAAATAGGATACAAGTATAATTATAACATCATTACAAATGATACAGCCATTATAAAGTTCAACAGAAAACACTGAGTAGATGGGCATGAGTGTCATTGAATTGTTTCCTACAACTAAAACACAGATGTGATACATATAAGTAAACAATAATATATATATGTATATATATATATATATATATATATATATATATATATATATATATATATATATATATATATATATATATATATATATATATATATATATATATATATATATATATATATATATATATATATATATATCTCAGAATATCTTCATCAGAAAGTAACGGCACACGCATGGAATCTGTGAAATTGCTTTATTTTAATGCGACATGTCTTTGTTTTTTACCTTTGTTCTTCTACATTTCATCATTTCTCTATAACGTAATAAATATCCGGTTGTTTGACCCGGTAAATATCGCCCGTAATCTCATATAGTGTGTTACCTATCATGATGTAAATTGGGAATCGTAATTAACAGTACCTTCGTATGTATGAGGGGACAGAATATATTAACAGGTTAAAATACATCCAGTTGATACTTTTCAATGTTAATTTTGTGTTTTGGCAAAATTAAAGTGTCATTTTAACAGTGACTTATAAAGTTTAGGACATAAACTGATTTTCACTCTTCTAAAGTGAAACAATTTGCTTTACATACGATCATTAATTTATTTTTATATTATAAACTAAACTACATCGATTATTTCAGTTCGATTTCTTCCGCATTTCCTCTGATAAAAGCAATATTATAGTATACATGCGAAATGTGAGATTTGTAAAGCTGTGATATAAAGTGCTATTCTGTTTCATTAATTTACATACGAATTAAATAAATAGCTGCATTATAGTCTGTATCGCGTAGCGAGAAGGGAATGCGCACACCCAAAGCCATGCCCGTTCACTCAAGTTGGACACTGTTTAAAAAAAAGGGGGGGGTTGGTGTTGGTGGAATTAAATTAACGCAACTTCAGAGCGTTTTATCGATGAATAGCCGCAAATTTATTAAGAATGCAATATTGACTTATTAACATTAATCATGAATGCTTTTAAACTCGAAAGGGAGTGGGGATTGGCCTTAAGGTCGTAACATAACAATATTTGTATGGGGTCTCTACACAGATTCAGAGATTGCAAAAGATGTAAAATAAACATCAATCATTATGTGTTATTAAAATGATTGATAGGGATATATAGAAATAATTATTTCCTTTTTTCTGTTTTTATTTATCTATTTACAATTAAAACTCTGCGTTTTCCGTTAACTTCGTCCAGCGATTTTTGAAAAAATCTTTTTATTTTTATTAAATTCATTTTGATCTATTATTTTCGTACGGAAAAGTTTGATGTTCTTATTGTAAATAAATAAATAAATTTATAATTAAATAAATAGATAAATAAGCAATAAATAAGACAATAAATAAATGAATTCCGCCGAGGAAGGCCACTGGTCGAAATGTACGGGAAAAGTGCCTTTATTGTAAATAAATAAATAAATAAATAAATAGATAAATAAATAAATAAATAAATAAATAAATAAATACATAGATTTAAATATGTCTTGTTCTATATATTGTACTTATTTCCCCTCCCTTAATTCACCTCTATGAAACAGCGTTCTTAAGCAACATGCTACTGCTGTAGTTAGATTATTTGTTTGTTCGTTTGTTTCATTCTTCTTTCTTTATTTAAGTCGATCAATAAAACAAGTGACATCGCGCTGGAAAGTCCTGAGTCAATAAAATTGTTTTTGCTAAGTACGTAATTCATGTGATTTATTAAACTGCATATGTAAAGATCATCTTAAAAACGTAAGTCAGAATAGGAACAATATCTTTGTAATATTATCTTTTAAAATCGTTAAAATAAGTCCTTGAGAAATGGTAAAAAATGAGATTTTTTTTCTAATTCCCGGCTTATAAATTCATCATATTTAGTGCGTATTAACGGTCATGTATAGATAACAGGGAACATGGCTTATATTATAGAAGGGACCGTATAGAAGTACGCGAGACCGCAATCGCACGGCAGGAGGGCATCGCAGTAGGCGTTAGTGTTTTTCAGAGTTTTGCAGAGTTTTTCAGTGGCATCAGAGTTTTTCAGAGTTTTTCAGGGTCGTCAGTGTTTTTCAGAGTTTTTCAGGATAGACTTCAGAGTTTTTCAGTGTTTATCAGGGCCGTCAGAGTTTTTCAGTGTTTTTCAGGCAGACTTCAGTGTTTTTCAGAGTTTTTCAGTGTGTTGCAGAGTTTTGCAGTGAAAAACGGGATTCTCAGGGGTTTTTGGACCCAGTAGTGTAACGAAACGATCACAAAGACACCGGCTCGTTATAATTACATTAAGACCGACGTTAAAATGAGTACTATACCTATCGGCTCTACCGAGTTCATTTGGGATAACATATGGAACAATTCCAGACCTTCCAAGGTGTTTATAGCATTCGCCAAGCAGTCAAGCGTCAACGGAAGTTATCTCTCCAATCCTTATTATTTCGATCATTTCAATGTAACCGAAATCGTACTTTACGTCAACGGGGAGCCCACTCCCGTACGAGGAATGCATCTTGATTTTGCAACGAACAGAAATTACGTTACACCTCTCTGCAATTTGTACCAATCGAGTAACAGATGGAACAAGGACGACAGTTTAATCATCAATCGCGAGAAATTTGCCGAAGGATATGCCATTTACGTCTTCGATCTAGAGCCATTGGTGAGTGACGAGTATATAAGTCTACTACACAGCGGAAACGTCAGATTGTACGTCCGTTTCGGTAAGGTCACCGCGGATACTATTAGTGCGATTGCTTACTGAGAATCCCCGGGACTGTTGATGATCGATCAATCTCGTGAAGTACGTGCTCTTTAAGATGGATTCATGACAACTACAGAGAATACAGACTGCCTAATTTGAAACCTCATTTCAAAAGTATATATTCTTCCGATAATCTACCCACACGTATACACACGTATCCGGCTGCTATCATCTGTAATACAGACCCTGTCGGTACAAGGGGGAGTCACTGGGTCGATTATTGGTTCAAAGACGAAACCGAGTGCGAATTTTACGACAGCTTCCGAAGGACACCTCAAACATACAGTTTTGACATGAGGGATTTCATCGATAGAAGTGCATTTTTGTGTGTATATAACAATATACCTGTGCAAAACTCGAAGGAACAGACTTGTGGATTTCACGTGCTACATTTTTTGGAAATGAAAAGCAAAGGACATTCCATGAGAGGCATATTGAATACACTATTACGTCACATACCCGATCAAGTGGTATCTGACAAATATGTATCTCTTTTATAATCTATGTATTCGTGTTGTGTATTGATTTTATGATAAATGTTGTATATAAATGAACTTGGGTTTTTTGTTTGTTTGTTTGTTTGGTTTTTTTTTCAATTCAATTTGTCCGAATATGAGATTATACACGATGCTGTCTTTTGTAAATTATGGACTTGAAGACGTGGTTAATCCTTCGCTTCTTCTTTATTGATTACTCTCATTGGTCTGTGATTCTCGACATCTTTATCAGATTGCATTCATCAAAATAGCAAATACCAAATAAAACAGAACTTATATATAGAGATTTGAACGCTTTTATTTTTATATTACCATATTTAAAGTAGAATATATAATATATTTACACATATGTAATGAATATCAAAAGTACAGAGCCGTAAGAAATACTTTCCTCAATTCGGTAACAAATGCATACATTTTATTTATTTATTTTAGAATAACTTCTCACATGTACTAAGGCACTTATTTGTGGCGGGTTTTTTTCCCTTTTGGTTGTTTCTGGAAAGCAACACAGGATGTTTTAATGTTATATGTTCTAAAAGGACATCCTCTATTCATCATCCTCAATTTCCTCGCTTTATGATCATTAGTATGTAGAGATGATGGATAAATCCAAAGCACAAGTCCAAAAATCATAAAACCAGAGGACATACAAAATCAGTGAAAATGAAAAACAAATGGAAAATAACAAAATATGTCTACTTGAAGAGCATATGTGAACCCCTGTGATGGAGTGAGATCAGGTGCCCGGGGAGAGTGAGCATCTCCTGCTTGCTAGCAACACCCTTCACATATACCCAGTAGAAAGAGTCAGATCGTGTAAATTCCATATGTATTTATATATGGAGAAGTCGAAGTAGGTAACCTTCTAGTATAGAATGTGTCAAATCTGTGTAAAATGATCGGAATCGGTCTCAGTCCAGAATATCATTTAAAAGTCTGGATAACGAGATATCATATGGAGTAATAAGAATCTCGTAACGACCATATAATTTCCTCAGTGACGTTGCTAGTCTAGCACATATATAACCCTGGTTGAGCAGCTTAACTGAAAGTCGCCTAGCCCTCAGAACAAAGTCACTGTAATTTGAACATGCTCTGGAATAACGTATTAACTGAGATATGAATATGGAATGTTGCTACTTATGAAAGGAAAGTTTGTGATAGCGAAATTGAAATCGTCACGTTTGTCATAGAGTGAGGTGTTCAATTGACCATTAATGTCGAAAGACAACATAATATCTAAATACGAAGTAGAATTACTACTTTCTGTGGTTTCTTTGACCTCAAGTTCACTCCGATAGATGATGCTAAGGTAATCCGCGAATGAAGGATTATTAATTGAAAGCAAGTCATCTATATATCTGTAAGTAAAATTGAAGCCAAGAGGCAATTGTTTTTTCCTTTCGAAAGCAAAGACTGAATGAATTCAGCTTCGTATGAGTAAAGTTATATGTCAGCCAGAAGCGGAGCACAGTTAGTGCACATTGGAATGCCAACAATTTGATGAAAAACCTTACCTCCAAACACCACAAAAAATGTTATCGATAAGAAAGTTCAACATCTGGATGACAGCTGTTTCAGTGTATTTATTTTTGGAATCAGAATTTTCCCTAACAAAGTAAGTTTTATCATGGCCTATTACTATATATTTGAATTTGCGGCTTCCGTTTTTACTAGTAAATGCATTTTGAATAATTTCCGCTAATCTGTCTTATAATTTATGATGAGGGATCGTTGTGTAAAGAGTCGAAAAGTCAAAAGACTTGATAGAGTGAATTTTAGTAAAACTTTTTGAATTTTAGATTTTCTAACAACTCTTTTGAATCTTTAAGGATCCACATTTGATTAATTCCACTTCGGGAATATACTGTTTCGCAATATCTATGAAGGCCAGATTTAATTTCTGATAATATTTTTGTGAGTAGCATCGATACAGATTTTGTGGAACACTTCGAGTAACCAGCGATAAAGCGTTGTTTGTAAGGATTTTTGTGCATTTTTGGAATGCAGTACAAATATAGAAGTTCTAAATTTAATTTATTTGAGTCAATACCAAACGTATTGAGGACAGATTTATGATTCTCGAGTACTTCCGAAACCGAAAAGTTCGTGAGAGTATAAGTAGGATTTCCTGGAGCTGAATTTAATCCTAATTCTTTCACTAGGCTGTCAAAGTAATATTTCTTACAAGTAAATGTATAATTATTGGATGCTTTATCTGCTGGTGTAATGATATAATGTTCTTGGGGGAAGGTACGTTCTCTGACAACATCAGGATCTTTAAAAATAGATTCGAATCTGGTGTTTACAGAACGTTGTAAGTATCCGTATCTTCTTCGTTGCTGCTATCCCCAACATCACACATTTCTTCTAATACATGTCTGTGTTTCTTCACAGACAACTTTATAGCTTTATCTTCCTCGTATCCTTCCTTTATCAATCCCTTTACATCACGCATGACCTTATCGTGGACAGCTCCGTTTTCCAACTGCAGCATATACTTTATGACGGTCGCATATCGGTCTATGAATTTCCTCACATCTTTCTCTGTCATTTTCCTGTTTGCCTTTTCTATCGCTTCTTCTTCTGACATTCCTTCTTTTTCGTATTTATCGAATTTTCTTATCCATTTCTCTTCGTTGTCAGCTTTAGCCAAGGCCAACATGTTGACAAAAGCTTCCTCTTCTCTATTTTCCGCCAAAGACTCGTCATCGTCGTCACTCTCCCAATGCATCCCTTTCTTGGTTGGAGCGTCATCATCTTGCCTTTTCCCTTTTTTAGAGCACCTTTCTTTTACGTGTCTCTGTAGATCGTGTACATTGTCAAACATTATGCCACAATCGTCGCAAGATAGCATGTCTGGCTGTTGAACACTCGTCTGACCCGTGTCGTTTTCAGAATAAGTCGATTTACTTTTAATGTCTGATCGCTTAGAAAGTTTTGAATGCAAAGAGTGTCATCCCGCGAGTAACCACGCTTTGATTCATCACTGTGATAATCTGATTGGTCAGTCAAAACATCTGTGCGCAAGCGCAAATGTTCTGGTGTGAAAGGCTTCAAGTCAATCAACAAATATCCATAGGGCTTGGATGTTGCATCTTGAAAATAACGTAATATGTGGTTTGATTTATCGGGATACATCTGACGTGCTAAGGTCATCACCTGTTGCTGATCGATTGGGTTTTTAAACATTACTAGATAATGACAATTGCGTCTCTGGGTAGGATCCTTGCTAGAATATAAATTTTGATTGATGGCGATCACTGACAGTTTTCTATGATGACTCCCCTCTGTAAATAATTCACTAATACGTGGATCTTTGGCAGATGTTGACATAAGATCATCCAAGATAATAAGATTTCTAGTACTTGGACGTATGAACGAGTCATGCTCTAGATCTAACGGTATTCCTTGAATGAATTCCACACGTGGGTAAACAGTTCTTTTGATATCATCATAGAGAGGTTGCCATCGTTTATACAGCCAAATAATACGTTCGGGTGGTGGTGATATCTTCATAAGACAGTTCTCTAGCATTATCTTGACAAAATAAGTCTTGCCACAGGAAGCTGGTCCGGATACCGTTGCCGTAAAAGGATGTTCAAATACAAACATATCTTCTTGTTGTTGTTGTTGTTGTTGTTGTTGTTGTTGTTGTTGTTGTTGTTGATGATGATGATGATGATGATGATGATGATGATGATGATGATCCCCGTGCTTATGTTTTAAATGTCTTTTCAAACTATCTGGCCACATATAGGAACTAGGACACAGCGAACAGTGAAACATTGTTCTTTTTTATCCTAAGGTCACACTGCCTCTTATAACTTTACTCTGTTGTTCTGGTGGTTGTTGTTGTTGTTGATGTTGATGATGATGATCCCGTACTATCAGATCACATATAGGAACTCGGACAGAGGACACTGAAACATTTTATCCTATTGTCTCATACGTTGTTGTTGTTGTTGTTGTTGTTGTTGTTGTTGTTGTTGTTGTTGTTGTTGTTGTTGATCCCGTACTATCAGATCACACATAGGAACTCGGACAGATGACACTGAAACATTTTATCCTACTGTTTCATACACTGTTGTTGTTGTTGTTGTTGTTGTTGTTGTTGTTGTTGTTGTTGTTGTTGTTGTTGTTTAAATTCAATGAAATGATTAGAATAACTTATCATCATTTCATACATGATTATTTTTATTTATAGAAAATATCATATGCGCATGATTATAAATGTTGTAAAACACTTTATAACTAAGCTGCGTGTTATTTTTACGTTCCCCTTTAAGTAGCCCTAGAGTTCGCCCTATACGCTTCACGAGTTAATGACTTTTAACATCTGCCCTATTGATAAATAGGTTTCTCAATTTAACTCTTAAGCGATACTCGACTATTCATTGATGGAATGATTTATAAGTACAGATTTCTATATCAAATAATATATATATATTCATAAAATAAAATAAAATAAAAAAAAATAAAATAAACATAAATAAATGATCAAACTTGTCACTTGTTTACACATCTGGCATTATGAGAAAGTAATGTATGCATTTAGATCTACTCGATTTTTTTTAAGCCACACACATGTTAAATCTATTTAATAATTCGTTCTTCTACTTAACTCTCGAACTCTTTAATGAAATGATAAACTTCAAAGAGACATTTCCGCTGTCCGTCGCACACAGCTTGTCTCCGCTATTAACACGTAAATGAGGAATGTAACAAAGCACGTGTGTTTTAAGAACTCGCATCATTTTGCACTACTGGGTCCAAAAACCCCTGAGAATCCCGTTTTTCACTGCAAAACTCTGCAACACCCTGAAAAACTCTGAAAAACACTGAAGTCTGCCTGAAAAACACTGAAAAACTCTGACAGCCCTGATAAACACTGAAAAACTCTGAAGTCTACCCTGAAAAACTCTGAAAAACACTGACGACCCTGAAAAACTCTGCAAAACTCTGAAAAACTCTGACGCCACTGAAAAACTCTGCAAAACTCTGAAAAACACTGACACCTGCTGCGATGCCCTCCGGTCGTGCGATCGCGGCCTCGCGTACTTCTATACGGTCCCTTCTATAAGCCCTATTAGTATAAATGTATATAAAATGTGATGAGTTAATAAGTGGTGAATTAGAAAAAAAAGGGGGGGGGAAGAGAAAATAAATAAAACATATCTTGCATTTTTGTACGGTGTTTTGAAGTGAAATTATTTTAACGAATCTCTAAATTTAATTTTACTGATGCATTATTCAAAACCAAACAAACCCAGCAGAGGCGTACTACAATACAAAGGCTTTTCTTACCGAGATTTATATATACATTTGTATTTCCAAATGAAAATGTATGTGCATATATTCCTGGTAAATATCACTGTTTCATAACTCTGTATTTAAAGTGAAGAAAAAATTAAAAATATATATATAAAAAAGAAGCTCCAGAACTATAAATTAGTGAATAAATAATAAATTATTGAATAATAAATAAAAAAGTGAATAAATAAATGAATGAATAAATAAATAAATAAATAAATAAATAAATAAATAATATTTGAATGTGACCAGTACCTATAAATTTTATACGAAAAGCGAATTTAATACACCAGTACTGACAACAAATCGACCACAAAGAAAATCGCTTGTCATTCATTTTAAATAACACAATGCATTCTATTCCAATTCTGTTGCAACATTTATAGAGACTATACCCATATATTTTCATGTGACGACCTTTAGGTTTAAACACCCCCGCCCCATTCACACACACACGCAATTCTTTTTTCTCTATCAATACTTTCCACACAAAATTAAGATATACAAATTTAACCTTTGTTCTTATTATAACTGTGTAATATAACAAAGTTCAGAGGACAATAACTTTCTTTAACTGAAAATTTTACGTGTCTACGTGTTGCTCTTTTATTCGAATGACATACGTGAATTTTGTCCTATAAAATATTTCAGTGATTAAATATTCTCTCGGTATTCAATAATGTTGCTTGAAATAGCATCAAATAAGTTTCATTATATCAGTGTAACAACGTATCTGCCGTTTGTTATATCACTACCTACTTAATCTACATCATGTAACTCTATACAATAAAATGATTTTATCTAACAGCACCCCCACCCCCCGCCCTTTTCAATGGGAGACTGGGCCGTCCCCCCCCCCCCCGCCTCCCACTTTTCTTTCAAAAATTTCTAGCCCGCCTATTACGTATTGTAACAATGTATCCAGTAAGGGTCATGTATAGCAATGGCGAATACAAGGGCGCTCGCCTAACACAACCGCCCCCCCCTTTTTTCAATGGGAGACTGTGCCCTCCCCCTCCCCTTTTTCTTTCAAAAATTTCTAGATCCGCCTATGAACAGTATCTCCCTTATTACGTATTGTAACAATGTATCCAGTAAGGGTCATGTATAGCAATGGCGAATACAAGGGCGCTCGCTCTGTTGACTGGGACATAGAAGTCTTACATAAAAATACCCTGTTCTGTCAAAACTAGTAAAGTATTTGACCTTTATTTTCAAATTGACATATAAATTCAAGTAAACGGTGTCATATTTAGAGCAGATACCTAGATCTGCCCCAACCTATGGATCCAAATCGTAAATTGTCTAGTAGGATGTTTAAATCATATAGTATATTTAAATCGAGACCATATACCCCCCCCACACACACACACACACACACACGCCCCTTCTCTTTCTTATATATATATATATATATATATATATATATATATATATATATATATATATATATATATATATATATATATATATATATATATATATATTTATTTATTTATATTATACTAGATAATCTTCATTAGAAAGTAACGGCACACGCATGGAATCTGAAATTGCTTTATTTTAATCCGACATGTCTTTGTTTTTTACCTTTATTCTACATGTCATCAGTACTCTATTACGTAATAAACATCCGGTTGTTTAACCCGGTAAATATCGCTCGTAATCTCATATAGTTTGTTACCTATCATGCTGTAAATTGGGAATCGTAATTAACAGTACCTTCGTATGTATGAGGGGACAAAACATATTTAGTAACAGGTTGAAACATATCCAGTTGATACATTTCAATGTTAATTTTGTGTTATTGGCAAAATTAAAGTGTCATTTTAACAGTGACTTATAAAGTTTAGGACAAAAACTGATTTTCAATCTTCAAAAGTGAAATAATTTGTTTTACACACGATCATTTAATTATTTTTATGTCATAAACTAAACTACATCAATTATTTAAGTTCAATTTCTTCCGCATTTCCTCTGATAATAGCAATATTATAGAATACATGCGAAATGTGAGATATGTAAAGCTGTGATATAAAGTGCTATTCTGTTCCATTAATTTACATACGGATTAAATAAGTAGCTGCGTTACGGCCTGTAGCGAGAAGGAAATACGCATACCCAAAGCCATGCTCGTTCACTGAAGTTGGACACTGTTTAAAAAAAAGGGGGGGGGTGGGGTTGGTAGAATTAAATTAACGCAACTTCACAGCGTTTTATCGGTGAATGGCCGCTAATTTATGAAGAATGCAATATTGATTTATCAATATTAATCATGAATGCCTTTAAACTCGAAAGAGAGTGGGGAGCGGCCTTAAGGTCGTAACATAATGATATTTGGGTGGATACTTTACACAGATTGGAAAAGATGTAAAAATAAACATCAATCATTATGTATTATTAGAATGATTCATAGGAATATATAGAATTAATTATTTCTTTTTTTCTGTATTTATTTATCTATTTACAATTAAAACTATGCGTTTTCTGTAAGCTTCGTCTATCGATTTTTTAAAATTATTTTTATTAAATTCATTTTGATGTATTTTTTTCGTACGAAAAAGTTTAATGTTCTTATTATAAATAAATAGATGAATTAATAATTAAATAAATAGATAAATAATAAATAAATAAGAAAATAAATAAATAAATAAATGGAGTCCGCCGAGGAAGGCCGCTGGTCGAAATGTTACAGTACGGAAAAATAGTGCTTTTATTATAAATAAATAAATAAATAAATAAATAAATAAATAAATAAATAAATAAATAAATTTTAAAATGTCTTGTTCTATATTTTGTACTTATTTCCCCCTCCCTTAATGCACCTCTATGAAAAAACGATGTTAAGTAACATGCTACTGCTGTAGTTAGATTATTTGTTCGTTCGTTTGTTTGTTTGTTTCATTCTTCTTTCTTCCTTTAAGTCGATCAATAAAACAAGTGGCATCGCGCTGGAAAGTCCTGTGTCAATAAAATTGTTTTTGCTAAGTACGTAATTCATGTGATTTATTAAACTGCAAATGTAAAGATCATCTTACAAACGTAAGTCAGAATAGGAACAATATCTTAGTAATTTTATCTATAAAAATCGTAAAAATAAGTCCTTGACAAATGGTAAAAAATGCGGTTTTTTTTTTCTTATTCCCCGCTTATAAATTCATCACATTTAATACTTATTAAATGTCATATATAGATAACAGCGAACCATTTTAAGGGCTTATATTATAAAAGGGACCTTATAGAAGTACGCGAGGCCGCGATCGCACGGCCGGAGGGCATCGCAGTAGGTGTCAGTGTTTTTCAGTGTTTTTCAGAGTTTTGCAGAGTTTTTCAGTGGCGTCAGAGTTTTTCAGAGTTTTGCAGAGTTTTTCAGGGTCGTCAGTGTTTTTCAGAGTTTTTCAGGGTAGACTTCAGAGTTTTTCAGTGTTTATCAGGGCTGTCAGAGTTTCTCAGTGTTTTTCAGGCAGACTTCAGTGTTTTTCAGAGTTTTTCAGGGTGTTGCAGAGTTTTGCAGTGAAAAACGGGATTCTCAGGGGTTTTTGGACCCAGTAGTGTTGGGTTAATTTGCTGCGCGTGGGAAACAAATGTCATTCATAATTAGAATCTTAAATCAACACTTGCTATTCACTTTTAACACACGAAAATGATTTTATCTGTCATATATCAGTGGCGTCTTGCGTGTCGAAAATAGCATCAGCGTAGATCTACGCATTAACATATTATCATGTTCAGTTTATTTATTTGAAGCAGGGTAAATTTAGGTTGTAATGAAATGTGGATATGTAGCTATACTGCGATAAATTTTAAAGCTTATCAAGGTTTTATGCTCCGTACTCTGCATGATATAACTGTTCCGAAAATGAATAGTTTAATTGTTTATACACTACTGGACTGTCAAAATATTGAGCAATGGACTGTGACTTATAATAAAATAAATATATATATATATTTATATAATATTTTTTATTCACATACATACATACATACATACACACATACATACACACACACATACATACATACATAGGATTACAAAGGAGCATTTAACTATAATAGCATACAAGAGCAACACATTACAGCTAATATAAACACATGAATACACACATACAAAAAACATGTAGAATACAATCACAAGACAAAATGCATTCAATGAAATAAAACATACACAAATATCTATAACACAGTAAAGCTACATTATGAACACATGTTGAACACATTCACAAAATAAAAAGATTCACATATACAGAGAAAAAGAAAAAAAATACAGAAAAAAGCACACAAATTTACACAGTCAAAAGTAATAATTCAGAGAAATTTATCTAAGTAATAAGTTTTGAAACCTACCCCATTTCCTTGAAAACTTTTCATTTTGAGCATTCTTTTTAAATATGTATTTTTCTGATTTTATATAGTTAATAATATTGCCTTTAGCACATGTAAAATATGGAATGCAATTTGTCAACTTCTGTTTGAAAATATAGTGTTTTACTATATAGATAATAATATTTAATCTATTGTTCCTTTTCTCTGTTAATCCAAATATAATATTTTGGACATTTAAACAAATATCAATTTCGAAAGTATCTAGGAGCCATTCTTCAAATTCTCTCCATAATTTAAGAGAAAAATCACAATAAAATAGAAGATGGCAAATTGTTTCTGGAAAAATATGACAAAAGGAAGACATATTTGTATCTTTGATACCTATTTTTTGTAAAATGACATTTGTTCCTAAGATTCTGTGGATGACACGATATTGAAGCCATTTTAGATTACAATCATTAGTGCTGGTATGTACTGATAGGTTAACATTCTCCCAATAAGATAAGCCAAAAGGTAACTAAAGTTCAACTTCCCATTTTCTCTCACTATTTGGTGTAATATACTTATTTCTAACAAAGATGTCATAAAAATCTCTGGAACCCTTTTTGTTTCTATTAAGGATTTGTATATAATAAGGGTATCTTATTTGATAATGAACCAAAGGGAACACATCTATATTTAACTTCCTTTTCTCAATACATGATTTTAAGCCATAATATATTGTGAATGGTGGATGGAAGCTGTTTCTAGCACAAAACAATTCATAAGACAGCAAATTCCCATGTTCATCCATTAAATCACTGATAAAAATATTCCTTTGTTAATCCAATTCATATAATACAGTGTTTCGTTGTTAATTTTAAGCATATTATTGTACCACAATGGTTTATACAAATATTCTTCACAGTCAACAAGATTTCTAAACTGCTAAAATGATAGGAACACATCTTTCCAAAAAGCATTATCAACTAAGTTTGAAATAAATCTTAAATATTAGTACCAAAGTTTAGAAAAAATCCCAAGTTAAGAAGAAGTGAATTAGATAAAAGTTTCAGCCATGATAGATGCTCATCTCCATTTATTATTCTTCTTATCCATGTTATCTTTAAACTTTTCATAAATTATTTAATACATATCATTCTTAACCCACAAAATTTGTAATCCTGTATTATGCATTTTCTAGAAATTAGTAATTAGTAATTTGTCTTTATTTTCTACAGGTATTTCTTCGGAGATCCAAGGTTCATAGTACTCCCAGGTGTTTCACTGATTCTATTTGTGCTTTATCTGTTTATTTCTCTTTCAGTGTTGTATTCTCTATAAAAATCTCTGGAACCCTTTTTGTTTCTATTAAGGATTTGTATATAATAAGGGTATCTTATTTGATAATGAACCAAAGGGAACACATCTATATTTAACTTCCTTTTCTCAATACATGATTTTAAGCCATAATATATTGTGAATGGTGGATGGAAGCTGTTTCTAGCACAAAACAATTCATAAGACAGCAAATTCCCATGTTCATCCATTAAATCACTGATAAAAATATTCCTTTGTTAATCCAATTCATATAATACAGTGTTTCGTTGTTAATTTTAAGCATATTATTGTACCACAATGGTTTATACAAATATTCTTCACAGTCAACAAGATTTCTAAACTGCTAAAATGATAGGAACACATCTTTCCAAAAAGCATTATCAACTGAGTTTGAAATAAATCTTAAATATTAGTACCAAAGTTTAGAAAAAATCCCAAGTTAAGAAGAAGTGAATTAGATAAAAGTTTCAGCCATGATAGATGCTCATCTCCATTTATTATTCTTCTTATCCATGTTATCTTTAAACTTTTCATAAATTATTTAATACATATCATTCTTAACCCACAAAATTTGTAATCCTGTATTATGCATTTTCTAGAAATTAGTAATTAGTAATTTGTCTTTATTTTCTACAGGTATTTCTTCGGAGATCCAAGGTCCATAGTACTCCCAGGTGTTTCACTGATTCTATTTGTGCTTTATCTGTTTATTTCTCTTTCAGTGTTGTATTCTCTCAGAGGATCCGCCTGCGTTTACGTCGGGTAAATTCCTTCACTTTCCGCGGCTGTTTTGTCATGCATGCGATTAGCTAATTATTGGCTATTAAAGCTCCATTTTTGTGGAGCTCGGGTAGCTCAGCCGGTTAGAGGGTCGGATGCATGACAGCTATGTGATTCGGTACCATTGGTCGTGGGTTCGAGTCCCAAACGGGGAACGAATATAAGTGAAATATAGGGTGCCTTGTTAGCTGTAGTGTCTTTGTGCTTGATATGTTTGTCTAATTTGTCTTATTTTCTACAGGTATTTCTTCAGAGATCCAAGGTCCATAGTACTCCAGGTGTTTCACTGATTGTATTTGTGCTTTATATATATATATATATATATATATATATATATATATATATATATATATATATATATATATATATATATATATATATATATATATATATATATATATATATATAAAGAGTTCTGCACATATTAAAATATATATATATATATATATTAATATATGTAGAACTCTTGGACAATCATTGTTTTGAATGTTTCCAGATCCTACGACTTGGACGTGGTTCTAATTTCCAAATATATGAGTTTTTAGAACAGTGTATCAGATTGCGCATTACATATATTAATATTTTACTAAAGTGATTGTTTTCATAATTTATTTTTATTCATTCAACAAACTTACCAATTATGAAATGTTCCTCCAAAGGGAAGTCCCGTACATTAAAAGTAAAAGAACACAAATACTCTTTACTTGTTCTGTTCTTTTACTTTTAATCTGCCAGTTATGACTAAGCTCAAATGCGTAAGAAAAGCAGAGATATGGAAACTTGTCATGAAGCAAGAAGAATCCCAAGCTACACATGATCGTGCAAGAATGCCGGATTTACGTGCTTTACCCATTGCTACGAGTATGCCAATTATTAAAGGATAGATTTTTGGGGGTTCTTATATTTCTTGGAATCATTTGCTAACTTTAATCTTCATCAAAGAATTTCATTTCAATCTGCATATTATGAGAATTATGATATAAAATAAATAAAAATATTATTAAACGCTTTAAAATGAGGAAATATTATAAATATTAGTACTTGAACCGATATATTTATAGCAGTTAGTAAATAAAGTTGCGGATATCATGTTTATATAAGTTTAATTACATGTATTTCAATATGACATATATACGCGCAGCATAGTGTGCGCGTAGTGCGTAAATAAAGAATTTGTCAAATATCAATAAAACTATTTTTCTAAGACTAAACCCGTATAAACTATATATTTTTGGAATCGTAATATCCCCCTTTATCAAAATATTTAATTATTTTTCAATTTTGACCGCCCTTATCGAAATAAAATCTTGTTTTCTTTAATGTTCTTCATTTAGGCGCACCGGATGGTTTAATACTTTCGCTGATTTGCAAGTTAACAAAGGTAAACTGACTTCTCCCAATTAAAAGAAGATTGGCCGTTAACCATGGCTTCGCCGGGTGATAATTGGTTATCGGGTAGACTAAACCAAGGGACGAAAAGTGACGAAAAGGGGGAATAAAATGACGAAAAGTAGTAATATAAGGATGAAATATCTATATAGTGACATATTATTCATGCTTATAACATGTGTTAATACGTTTATAAACCCACCAAGATCTAATATTGATCCCTCAAGCCTGAACAATAACGGCGAATACAAATGAATGTAAGGTCGCCTCCAGTATTATTCATACAGCAATATATCGAGCCTGAAAAATTCAATCACTTAAAGTTTTCGTCTGCCTGCCTCTTGCTACAAACTGAGGGTGGTTTTGGTTACCATGATAACGTACAGATAATAGTAAATATTCTACCATGCGCGGATACAGAGGGGGGGGGTTAGGGGGGTCTGGACCCCCCTGGGATCCGAAAAATTTTCCAAAAAAAGGTAATATTTGGGCATTTTTGGGGTTGGACCCCCCCCTCGTCTAAGAGAAAAATTTACCGTTTTTGGTTGGACCCCCTTTGACAAAAATTTCTGGATCCGCGCATGTTCTACCTTTAGGGGAAGGCCTAATCTACAACTACAAATTTGTCTCAGTCTACAGCACTGAGATTCTCCCCCCTCCCCCGGGGAAAGTCTACTCCAGAGTAGGTTTTTCCCACGGGAGAAAATGTACTCGAGCCAAGTTTACTCTAGAGATCATTGTCCGGAGGGAAAATCTACTGGGGGGGGGGGGTGGCGGATTTAGAGGGGGAGCTGGGGACCCGGCCCCCTTTTCGTCACATATTTACTAGTACAGATCCAGATTTAGCACCAAGAATGGCATAAAAGTTAGGCTAATATACATGTGCGGCCCCCTTTTCGGAAATCCTGGATCCACCATTGGGGAGGAGGGGGTAAGTCTAGTCTATGACACCTGGCAACGGTATTGATCAATAAAATTTAATTTGTTTGACCGGGAGGGAATTAAAATTAAATCATTTTCTCCTAAAGTAACACTGAGTATTGTTCGGGTTAGATATAAATTGTGCATTGAAGTGAGACCATAGTGGTCATTTCAGTCATTCGACGTGGCAGTGCTCGTGCTGAACAAACCTAAATTTTTAAAGTTATTGTTTAGAATTAAGTTTATTTATGTGACAGAATAGGTTTTTCGACTTATAAATTAATTAATTTTATGGTTTGGAGTTTGTTAATATATCATGATTTAATATCTATTTAGAATTATCTATCAGTAATATTTTTGCTTATTGTATTAATAATTTTTATGATCATTATTTGTCAAAATAAGAAACTGAATGGAATTTAGTTTACAACATAATAGAATGGTGTTTTCAGAATTGGATATGTACATATGCATATATATATCAAAATTATGATGAACACAGTTTATTTGCATTACATTGATGATCATGATGAATATGGTGTATGCAGTATTGCATTGATGATTACGATGAATATGGAGTATTCAAATTGCAGTATTGCATTGATGATTCTGATTGAATCTGGTTTATCCCTGAAGCAGTATTGCATAAAGGGATGTTATGTTTTTTTGGATTTTGATGTGATCAGATTAAGCAGAAGTTTGAGTTGTTTGCAGTTTAGATGTAATAATGATTTTCAAATAAATAAATAAATAAATAGACGAGCATTGTCGCGTGCCGTTTCCACTTTATGATTGTGTTTGTTTTTTTACGAAGTGTGAAGGGCCTAGGAGAATTAAATTACCGGGTGACAGCCATAGTCATTTAAATGCGAGTTGTTTGACCGTATCCATATGAATGTAGGCTTCGCCTAACACATATGTAACATTTGTTTATGCATATATGTTGTTTTTCCTAACATTTTTCATTCATATGATACCACTTTTCGTCATTTTGTAACTTGTTTTCGTCACTCTAAAATCGCTTTTCGTCACTTTTCGACGTTTAGTCTACCCCATTGGTTATTAATGTATCGAAAATATTGCCGTAACTACCTCAAAATGCAACCTACTTGCATAATATTTGGTGAAAGGGTACACAGAGAAACTTCGTACGGTGTTATGAGGTGATCATTCAAATCGTAATTCGAATATAATTCATGATATATAATTTATTTATTTAAACCAGATCTACCACTGTCACAATCATAGACATGGGATTTTAAGAGTTGTATGACTTGAAATAGATGGCGCTGTAAGACGGTACAGAAGCCTGCAGACGGATTTCGATCACGGTCAAGACGAAAATGAGCAATGTAAAACATTTAGCGATGGCATTTACATCATGATGGTCACAGATTCTGTATAACCATTTCATAAGGCAGCATGGGTATTGTGTTCAGTCATACAGTTGCGTTTATTTTCCTATCGGTGCGTGGAAATCTGAGGGCACGATCTCAAGAACGAAGGTTTTTGACCAGTTGGAAGAATAAAGCCTTTCAGGTATGATGCATTTTATATAGTCTACCATCACAAAACGGCCATTCTTCTTCTTCTTCTCTTCTTCTTCTTCTTCTTTTGGTATAGTATTTCTTCATGAAGTATAACACTCAACTTTTGAGTACAGATTACTGTGTACACTTCATATTGCTATTGGAAGAAGTACTTAGTAGTGCATTGCCACAGTACACGATTAAATGTTAAAAGATACAGTTGGTTACTGTCGGGTGTCACTGGACAGCTAGGTCATTCTTAAAGCTGTCCAGGGTCTTGGCCCGGGGGCCTCACTGCTCTTTCTGGTAATCTGTTCCAGACTACCAGAGCCAGATTTTCAATGTAGGCGTGACATCACACTGACGTCTAAATATCGATAATGCGCGAAACATTCTGAGGATCATCTGGCGGATAAACTTAGTGTTTATCATAGACTATAATGCAACTTTGCTGAATTATATTTTGAGCACAAGAGCACTATGAGTCATAAAACTGCCGGAATTCTTTGAGGTCATGCTAAACAGCCTGGGGGAGCCCGGGGAAAGAATAGTTGTGTGTAGGTTTTAATGGGATATATGACTTTATTTATCGATTTAACATTGTTTGTATCCTATTGGGTATGAACAGAGACATATATACACAGAGACTGGAAACTCCCATTGAAAGCTATATAGCTCCCTGACATAAGTAACATTTCCCGACAGGCATCTCGATAAGCCGGAAGTCCGCCATATTGTTCTCGGCATTCATTCGCTTGAAAGCATTAAGCTTGCAAAGAAGAGGAATTTTCATCACTTTTTAAACAAAGGTAGTTCAGATAAGTAAAAAAAAGCAATATACTAATCATTTGAATCATAAAACATTTCATTTATGATCTATTCAATGTGAAGACATAACCCCGATCAGAAGCCATT
This sequence comes from Pteria penguin, assembly GCA_035048485.1. Classification (NCBI taxonomy): domain Eukaryota; kingdom Metazoa; phylum Mollusca; class Bivalvia; order Pterioida; family Pteriidae; genus Pteria; species Pteria penguin. The sequence goes on from CM068585.1 coordinate 47,766,108, forward strand.
AGTTTTGATATACCTCTGAAAACATTCACTTGGGTTTATGCAAAAAGTTTACACAATATTGAAGCACATGCCACCATTTTTCGTTTATAGCACCATCAATGTTTATTATAGTCCTAGTGCTTTAATTTTCGTATGAACTACCTGTAAATCATGCATAATTACCTGGCCGTATTTGAGGATCTTACGACATTTTTCTCCTCACTACCGAACCCACTGAGAAACAACAACGGCAAGAAAAATAGCTAAAACAACAAAAATTAATGTTCTTTACATGACTAAACTCGCACGTATGTGTTAAGAAAGGTTTCAGACACATTTAATATCATTGAGTGTAGAAGACTTTATTCGTTATTTGATTTTAATCCAATTTTATACACGCGATAAATCTTCAATCGTTTTTAACATGAAAACTGATACCATACCATATAGAACAAAATAATCATAAAACCTGTCGATATATATATTGTTTTTATATTGAAAGTCATTCTATAAACATCAAAGAAGTAATGGTTGTTATTTTAATACGAACTGAAGCAGTTATAAACACGTAAGAGGACATCTTGCAATGCAAATTTTCTGTGGCTGTGGGGTCATCATTTTGTTTTTACTTCTTTACATAGGAGGGAGTAAAATAGCTCATACCACGTCAACAGTGCATATAAGATAAAACATTATTTTGTTTGCTATTTACCATCTGAATTTTTAAATAAACACAACATTGACAAGACAGACGCTGATGCTTCCCCTGGGGTGGTGAACAAACAGTAGTAAAGGCAGGGGCATTGGCTGCATATATCGACAACGCGTAAAAGGCAACAAACGCTGTTTAAAATGAATAAATATATAAAAAGAAATAATTGTTTTAAAAAAGCAGGAAATGAAGGCATCATTAAAAGTCTTGGTTTTAAAAATATTTTTTATAATGATTAATGATACAAGTTTGTCTCGATTTTGTTAGAAAGAAAAAGGAGAATATTATTTCTACACATTGATAAAATTAACAAGAAATATAAAAGAAAAAAAAAAAGGGGGGCCTGTAGAATTTGAACAGAGGTGCGTCGGCAGGAATAGACCAACTGCGCTATACGTCCCCAGGCGATATCCAACGGTTAAAATCGGTGTATTGTAGAGCGCGGTCACCTAATTAGCATAACAAAAGGACGTGCATCATATGCCGGACGAAGCGGCGAGTTTCCAGTCTCTGTGTATGTATGTCTCTGGTATGAATTTTAAGAAAATTTGTATGCATTTTTAATCATGAATTACCAAACCAAAAATAAGCGTACTCATGAATGAATTCATGATCAGGGCTGCAAATTACTGCTCGCCCACTTGCCAATGCGAGTAAAAAATCAATGTGGAGGCCTAAAATTTCGATCTCATTCACCCACATGGCGACCGTAAAATTCCAGTTTGAATTATTCTTTATCCAAGTTCACTTAAATCCCGATCGGTAAAATGTTTGCTAAAACGAAACTCTGTCTTCATTATTTCAAACGTTTAAATGACTTTGTTGACCTTGTTGACTCTGTTGTTAATGAAATTGACATCATGTGTAGGGCTGCAACGATACACTTGACTCACGATATGATTCGTATCGCGATATTTTGTCACGATACAATTCGTATCACGATACACAAAATTTTAAAATAGGGCAGCAGAACACGGACCACTTCTTGAGATGGAATGTCCTCGAGTAAAGCCAGTTGTTGTACACATAGTTCATGACTTCCTGGGGTGGTTGGTAGTCAGCTTTCTCGTCCAACCAAAAGAAGGTATCTAAGATATGTTCATGAGGCATGGAGGGAAGGGCCATCATGTGACGGAGGAAGTTGTACACGTCGCCTCGTTTGCTGTACGCTGTCTCCAGTCCCTTCTCCTGAATCTTACGGAACACAGCTTGCGTCAAGTGGAACACACATCCACGTACTTCAACCCAAGAGAATCGATCACTGATGGCATTCCATACAGCCCTCTTGAAGTCCAGCACTGCTCTCTCAAATGCGATGGAACTTGGCAAAAGATGGTCAACTGCTTTGAATACCTCGTAATAGTCTTCCTCTGCCATTCCTGACATATAGCAAAACATCAATGGTACCTGCTTCACATTATGGTCACTACTGACGAATGCGTAACCGTTGATGGTGTACAATTGCTTCCATGGTCTGTTGACTACACGAAATGTCCCATCAAGGTACCAGGTTTTGGCCTTCGAGAGGAGTTCCAGTTGGAGGTCTGTATATAGTAAGAGGTGACGACGGCTGCCTACAAATACTTCCTCTTTGTGCAGGTCTGGAGCGTGGGTGTCGATGAAATAATCATCTAGAACGAAGTCCAGGTCCTTCGGATCGTCTGGTCTTTGTGCACGTCTTTCTCTATTTACTGCTCTCACTAGATTGCCAACATGTGGACGGCTGGGTTCTGGTGCGTCTGAGTCTCCATATGATCGCAGTGCGTCTTCTACTATACTGGGTGCTGACTTCTGGAAAAGACTCTGTGCTGCCTGTCTCTTAGTTTCTGCCTTGATCTTTACAGCCACATGTGAACCAGGTTCTGGGGGGTGGATGTGATTTTTAAGGCCTTGGCGGTGGGAATCGCCAACCTGGATAGTCGAAATGAACCGTAAAACTACGATACGGACAAAAGCCGTATCGTGAATCGAACCGTTTGTGTTGAATCGCGGTGTATTGAGAATCGCGGTTAATCGTTTCAGCCCTAATCATGTGGCGATATTTACAAGGAGTATCTAGGCCAGGTAAATGGAAGGAAGAAGCGGACAGGGGTGAATACTTCAAAGATTATGACAGAAAGAGATCACGTTCATTCAACGAGAAACAATTGATGATTAAACTTATTGAACGATTGAAATACTCTTCATTTTATGTGGGCCCCTAGATTTTTTTGTGGGCCCCTAAATTTTGAAATTCAGTAGCCAACATGGCCCCTAGAAAAGTTTGCCAAGTTGCAGCCCTGATGATTTAACAGGTTTTGGGGGGAATAGGACGGGTTTTAAAAAATATGAAAATGAACAATTTTAAAAGTAAATAATTTGCAACATGAATTATATCAATGTATCTTTGACTTCATAATCAGCTGCATACAATTGCAGTTGTGCGGAAGGGGCGTCCCTCCCTCCTCCCGGCAGTGACCAAAAGTTTGTACATAAAACCTTGTTCTGACAATTTCTGTCAACACTAGAAAATTTTGCCCCTCATCCCTGGTAAAGGTGGCTCTAGATACGCCAGTGGTATATATAGCGGAAAATCAATCAGTTGAGATAAATTATTTTTAACCCCCCCCCCCCCCCCTCTCTCTCTCTATCTCTCATTAGAATTACGTTTTGGTCTTAAAATAGCTACGTGCCCATTTATTGAAACCCTTCCCCTTCATAAGCAAGTTGGACAAAAATTGGAGGGAACCCCCACCTTCCTCTAAATACCTGCTGTCTGTCCCGGAATTGTAATGAACATTGTCATTGTATAACAATTGAGTATAATTTCTGAATTATTTCTTATGCATCAGATGAATATTGATATGCAAACTTGACACTAAATTTAAAGCAAGTGTTTTTCGATGAGGGGAAGAGGGGTGCTCAGATAATTTTTTAAATTGTGGAGTAATCATCACATAGTATAAAATGCATGACCAAAGTAGAACTTCAGTGTAAGAATCGAGCATTACCAATAATACTAGCCATACACCTTTAATTTTTTGAAAAAAATTCTCATTTGCATGCAGTCTTTCAGATTTGCGTCGGCTATCGGCCATTTGCCGATTAAAACTCCAAATGGCCAAAAAATGTGTTCTGTATCTGCCAAAATGGCCTACTATTTCTTTGTGATTAGCGGATAGAATGGCCGACAATTATCTACTTGAAACAGACAGTCTTCTAGTAAAGTTTGCATGCTGATTACTTTTCAGTGATATATATATAATTATAATGTAATAGCAATTTTCATTGGGTTGATTTGGAATAAAAACTTCCCACGTCACTTCTAAATAATAATAATAATGAGTTCTATCTCTCATCCTTTATATCTGCATTAAACTTCATAGGCGATTTGAAAACTTCCTCGACGGCCATTTTCTCTGATTTGGTGGGAATTTTTTCCAAATATGGAGTAGATCACATGACATATCATACATCATCTTTATTTAAGGATCAAACCATATTATATCTCAATAAATTGCATAATTGTTAAAGTTAATCCTTATAATTTGATATATGCACTTAACCTTTGTAATTGCCTGAGATAAAACTTTCAAGACCGATGTTGTTTTTTTCAGTATAAATTAGATCTACATTGATCGGTGACGTCATAACACCCCATATTTGATCTACTTTTCAGCACGGAAAACAATGTTTGCCAGACTTTTAATTGTTATGCTTTTGAAAATTCCCACAAAGTGTGATTGTGATTCACAATCAGCTTGCATCATTACCAGGGATCCAAATTAATGGGAAATCCTCGCGAAATGCGAGTGAAATTTGGAAATTGCGAGTTGAAAATTTTGGAACTCGAAAAAAATTGCGAGTGACTAATTTACATTGTGTCATATGATCTCCGCTGTTTTCAAATCAGTTTTTTATCAGGATGTCAGTTTTACAGGGTTTGGACCACATCTGCGTTAGTAAAATGCTTGAATAATCCTGTATGTTTTAGGCAGTAAGTAAAGTGTTTACAATACATGTACCATATGACAGTGTAGATTCGATTTGATTGTGCAAAACGTCAGACATAATGACTGGTCACTAGTTTATACATGTATTGTAAATGTTACATTGTTACATGGTGCATGATGTATTTGAAGTACAGTGTTGAAAACATTATTTTTCTTGATTTCTATTTTAGCCTGTAGATTTTTGTTTTAGCCTTTGGATTTTTGTTCAACAGGATAAAATTAGCCAGTGGCCAAAAAAGTTAATTTCAATCCCTGATTACGGCAAATGGCACAGCGTTGAAGGCCCAAACACACACAATAAACGACCAAATGATAAGTGTTTGGATGATATATTGAAGCTAGGGTCTGATCTGTACAAGGATGACTTTCCTAGCATCATGCGATGAGCACAAATAGCTTTGACACGTCCAGCTAATACAGCTGGATGTGAACGTGGATTTTCAGTACAGAACCAGACACTGACTCCACCGTGCAATCGCCTGAATACAGAGACTCGAGATCATTTAATGAGAATAAAGATTAATGGTGAAAAATTGGTAGGAGCATTATCTGAATGGAAAACAAAACAAACAGAAAACTGTTTAGTATTGCTGCAAAGAATTGGATAAAGGAAATTTTGTGCATTAATTTACTTTTTACATTACTTTTGCTAAAGAAAAATAAATGGCCTAAAATACTTTGAGGTTTAGGACAATATGGCCTATACTTTTTTGATGAAATAGGCCATATGTCCTATAATATTTGTTTCAATCTGAAACACTGCATTTGATATATGTTCAGACAACCCCTACATTTTTTTAAACAGATTTTTACTGTAACAAAATGGTGAAAAAATTTATAAGGGACATTTCTTTGATAAACATGTATTTAAAGAATTTGAAACAAAAAGTTTTGCAAAAAATCTTCAGTGTATTACACATAGTTTATCTCAAAACCAATTTGATTAAAACCATATCTTTATTCCTCTTCTCTATTTGTCCCATGGCGGATAAAGATCTGGCGAAACTCCGTAAGGGGTCATGTTCTGGTGAACTCTCATTTTCAGTCAATCAGTGGATCGGCTACAAATTCCTAGGAATGAAATTAGCATCCCAGCATCCGTGACCTACAAGGTAGTCTTTGAACAGTGTTTGTTACATATTGCGTCACTATCACGTGCCTAGCCGAGTCATTGATTGGCTATAGGAAATAACGGTTTCGGTGACTGAAGCGTTATCAGAGCTCACCAGAACATGACCCCTTACGGAGTTTCGCCAAATCTTTATCCGCAATGGGACAAATAGAGAAGCGGAATAAAGATATGGTTTTAATCAGATTGATCTCAAAACTTGGGGAAAATGCTTTGCAAAAATATCTTCGGTGTATCACACCTGCCTCGTTCAAGATTACGTGTACTTATTGCAAAATTATTTTACTAATTTTATATCTGATCAAAAACCCGGACTCCTGCCACGGAAATTTGTTTATATGCGGTATTTTAGGTATGTAGACACATTTAACCGATATTGTCGCTCACCATATTAATAAAACAAGAACTCTAGATATTCAGTCAACTCCATGTACATAGATATTTACGTGTTGTTTATGCATGTATCGGCATCTACTGGCATATTTTCTACATTTCAAACAACGACAGTTTAATTGCTTAGAAAAAGCTCAACACTATTCCCAATAACCAATGACGATTTCATGAATACATTTATATTTGGTTTAGTCATTCGTGATCAAACATGCAAATATTCTTAAATTTCTTACCAAATAGGATACAAATACTATTGAATCAATAAAGGCATACAGACTGTATATATACATAAAAACCAACACACAATTCCCAGGGCTGCCCTGAACTGTTTTTAACATGAGCTTGAATATTGACCCTCTTTTCTTTTTAAAATTTGATACGATGCCAGTTTGAAAAATGAGATTTCAGAATATTGGATTTTTTTTATAAAAGAAAGATAAATCCAGAGACTTATCCCCCAACAGATATTGCATAGACTGGGTCATGTGACCAATCAGACTTCAAGAATGGCTTCGGGAAACAATGAGGTCTTGTACACTTGTAGTCCTAATGTGTGGTACAAGGAAACGCAGTGTATGGTCTCTGGTCTGCAGTGTTGCTGGCTGTAGGTAGCTTTCCACCGGGATGTCAACAAAAAGACAAATTATCCTGTATAGCATGATGACTTGTGCCTTTTCACGACAGGATTGGAGTGATTGCCACCAGAGTTGTGACTGCCACCAGAGTTGCTGTAGTATAGATGTGATGCTGCTTTTGTGCTAATGGCAAATCTAACTGCCCTATGTTGAACAGCCAGGAGTTTATTTATCAGGGACGTACCTTTACAAAATCAACATCAAGGCCAACTGGGCCCCAAGCTTTAAAATTTTAGGAGCCCAAAACAAAAATTGGGGGCCCAGCAAAAGCACATAAAATTAGTTTGGCATTGATTTTAACCTGTTCAGAATCTGTTGAGAAGTGACGACTCCATTTTTTTTTTCATAATTCTTTTGATATATGCCCTTTCAGGTTAATTTTGGGATTGATGTTGGAAAATAGTTAACGTTTCCTGTGAAATATTTGACGTCATAATGTAGTTTTTATTGTACCTTACGTCATTTTGAGGGAACAGTGATGATTTTGCCACTCAACACCATGGTTTGTAGGGTCATGGAAAGTCATGGAATTAGACCGTGGGTCTTGAAAAGGTATGGAATATTTGGTGCAGCCATGGAAAGTCATGGAATTTTGTGTAAGGTCTTTGAAAAATCATGGAATTTCACTGTTCCCCATTTTCCAGTCTTCCAGGCGATATATAAATTTTCTGAAATATTTTCCTTTGTTTGCTTCAAAACATCGTGAAATCCTGATTTTCTGAAAGTGTGTTGGTTCATATGTTTAGTTTTGCACTGTTTCAAGGAAAACTATGAGAAATCACTTAGGTTATTATCTGGTTTAAATTGTTAGTCACGGACTCGGATATACAGTAATTTTCATCTGTAAAATAATTATCTCCAAGTTTTATATTTTTGAAAGAGAAAATTAAAGTAACCGGCGGTTTCAGCTAAAATTATCGTTGAATTCGCTGGTTGCCGTTTTCTAATGACATCCCTGGATATAGTTACTCTAGATGTCTTAGCTGGGCTCCACATGCAGGATGCATATTTGATGGTTGGTCACACCAGTGTGGAGTAGCGCTGTGCCTTGATGTTGGTTGAGAATCACTGATGTTTCTGCCTAGGAGTAGGAAGGTGAGAGTGGAATTTGACTTCATGGTATTCTTATCTATATCAGAGTTCTTGATATCCTTTGGTCCTACCGGCAAAACCGATTAAAATTGATCTACGTCGGTCTATGTGAATGGTAAACTCTCAAAGAGCAAAATGTGCTTTCGCAATTCTGATCCCTATAAAATCTTGCCTAAATCTTACTCTGTGAAATATCTGGAAACTCCTGGCATCAAACTGAATGTTTAAAACAGGTGTATGATGTTTTGAGGGAATAATAAGAGAGATGGAAATGGAAATCTAGTGAATTTGAATAAATTTGATTTTTCTTGTCAGGATTTGTTTTATATTTCATAGTATGTACCATAATTTAGGGCTGCTCCTGACCATAAATCACAGTTTTTACGCTGAAAATTTTTTGGACTGACAAGTCTTTGTCGGGACTGACAAGTTTGTGTCCAGTGTCAGTTCGAATGACTGACACTCAAAAAAAAGATTTCGAGAACTCTCCTATATAATCCACTTGCTGAGTTAGGTTCTTTTAGATGGTCAGACCAAGATACTTGGCAGAGTCGACTGTTTGCAGGGCTGCAATTGGTGACCATTTTAGTCGCCATGGTGACATAAGTTTTCCGGAGGTGCTTAGAGTAAAAGTACCCCTATTACTGATGTATAATGCACATCCGTGTATAATGCACACTCCCAAAATCGAGAAAAAAAAGTTCCAGAAAAAGCCTTCTTCTCCTGTATAATTCGCAGGTAAAAATTGATAAATATGATAACATTCCTGTTATAAGTGTACAATAACAGTGAATATGAAATTGTAAGAAAAAAGAGGAGTTACCGGCTCAGTTATGTGGCAGAAGTCACCATGGAGCTATACAATACATGAATATAAATAATATAATAGAACATTTAACACATTACAAAAATATTTGATTGTAGTGCAATTACGATACCGACTTAGGACGGTCATTTAATTTGACAAAAGCCGAACAAATGGTGTGGTTAACCGGTTTACGGGCCCACCTTCCCACTCACCGTAACAGCAGAACAATCAAAAGACGTACATTTAAAAATTTATAAATAATCCTCCATGTAAAGAACAAGGGTCAACAGGTATCGCATATTTAGAGCTCATAAAAATATAAATACGTAAGGTATTGTAAAACACATAATGGTATAAAAATATATGCGACATCAACATGATAAACCGTGCTCTGCTAGTATGAAAGCGAGCTAAGACCCTAGATCTGTAGGAGTCCCGACTAACAGTCAGAGGGGACAAGGTTCAGGACCATGTCTCCTCTGAAAGTTGTTTGGACAAGGCCCGTCATATAGTCCCCACCGCCCTGTTTGTCAGCGTGCAACGTTCAAGTAAAAGTCTGCATAAGGCTGTAGAGGGGCCAAATACAAGACCTATAGTCTTTTTGATGATCTCAATATCATATTGTCTATTTAGGAGACGTTTGACTATTTTATTACATGATAAAATAATGTTTTGTAAAACATTTTACAGGACATTCAGTTTGGTAAACTAGGACAGTTCACCAGACCATTTAGCAACTTTTACCTGACTGAAAAAAGAATGTACATTTTTGGAAAGATGGTCACCAAAATCATGTACAGGACTGCTCACTTTAATTTTCATTGGTTTATTGTGCATCTTCAACCTTGGTCGTAACTTAAGAACCATTAGAGAAAGAGCTTTAATATTTGACATGTGTATTTCTTGTGCCAAGACCTTTCATTGAGTACTGAAATTTTTTACCTGTGACCTTGATCTTGAAGTAGACCTATTCTAAGAAAATCTTTGTTACAGTACTTTCTCAGAATTCGGTTGAGTTTTGCAGCAATAGTCTTGTGCACTTCACTGCCAGTGTAGAGTTAAGTTCCTTTAATGCTCGATCTTTATCTGTGACTTTTCTCTTTTCACATAATCGTTAGTGTGCGTAACTATTTCAAAACTCCTGACGATTAATTAACAAATACTTTGTAAGGCCATCCTTAAATGAAAGTATGTTTGCTGTAACATGACCGACTCACACGAAATTGCGCGACTCGATTTTTTTTAAGACTACTTGAGCATATTTTTTTTTTTGGATCGAGATCGGGCTAATATGGGATTTAGATTTATTAAACATGGCAGAGGCCAAGAAACCGTTTTCTCAATACAGTTATTTTGACATTTGAAACCAAGAAAAATGCATTAAGGAAAATGAAATTAGAAAATTTAGTACTAAAGAAACATGGTTCGATGTATTTGAAAAAGTACGCGATGACATTATTGATGTCATCCCTTCTTAAGTTGCTGAGCAGTTTGAGAAAAGAGCAAGTTTTCTTGTTTCGACAAATGCCAACGCATGCGAACCACATCGCGCTTCGCCATACGACCAAATAAATGTTCTAACAGACTTTAATAAAAGATTGAAGTATGTTTCAATCGCTGTTGATTGCAAAGGACTTGTTCTTCTTGTCAGTGAAGAAGAACCTGGTCATAGCAACACCGCCAAAGGGATTGCATTTGATATCTTGATGCAACAACAATGTAGCAAACCTGTACCAAAATTAAGCATGGATAAACGAAGATTCACAGGTAAAGCAGACTGCAAATCTGTTTGTTTATTTAGGCTTTTTGTCTGATTAATCAAACCGATAGATAATCCATGTTACTCTATGAAGTACATGTATATAAAAAGTTAGAATACTATTCTATTGAATATAAAGACAGACATTGTGGAAATGTTAAAGTCAAGAGTCTTTATACTATCATGCATTTCCAGAGCTTTATTTTGTCTGATGGATCAGTTCCAAAAAATTTCAAGTTTGAAGAATATTCAAATTAATAGCTTTGTTTTCTTTTTTATCCACAGGTGATGGATAACAGGGAGTGGTATTCGTAAGACTGCAACTTAGTTGCCAGAGTTCAATTGATGTCCCTTACTATTCTGCAGCCTGTGGAGTTACACGAGAGGAGATCTGCTGCTATTGCGCCTCAACGGACGATACCAGAAGGGATGCGGATGCACAAAGTCACGTAGAGTGGTGCTGCCCATGTGCAAATCATGCAGAGAAAATAAACGAGAAGTTATTAAGGGATTACCAAAGAAGAATTAACTTTAACCCTGGCACTATCTGTGTTTTTTGATATTCAAGTTTTTGCAGTATTTGAATGTTTTGATCTTCTGGCATAGACTACTGAAATTAAATTCAACAAAAATAAGTTTTGGAAGTATTCTATTCTTTTTGCCATGATGAAGTGCTTACACAGAATACACTTTGTCTTGTGTCTGTCTTTTTTCGATGCAAATCAAAGAATATTAAATAAAATCTAAATTTTCATACTAAAGATGGTGAAATGAATTTTGATATCTTTATTGAGTTATATACAGTTGGTCTGAACCCACCCCCCCCCCCAAAAAAAACTACCTACCTACCCACATACAAAAATCTGAGTCGCGTTACAGCAAACATACAATTTTTTAAGGATGGCCTAATCATATTCCTTCATTGTATGAGCTGATTCATGCAGTGCTGTGTATTTATTTTTTTATCAGAAAATTAGTAGATTTGCGCAGGTATTGAAATCCAGCGTTTAGATTTACTGTATTTTGCCTGATACTAGCAATATAACTTTATTAGTACATGCAATACCTAGACATTATCTGTGTTATCTTTGCTATAGAGAGTAATAAATAACACAATACATAAAGGAGACGAAAAAAAAGGAACCTAAACAATTTTGAGAGTACAAGTAGTTTGAATGCAACCTCGAGCGGTAGATAATTAACGTTTTGTAGGTGTTTGTATCATCTAAGCAGACTCGTCGTTCGAAGTGAAAGTAGGATGTCCATGAGCATTTCATTAAGAAAAAATTTTTAATACTAGATCATTTTTAGCTCACTTGAGCCTTTGGCTCAGGTGAGCTATAGTCATAGTGCGCAGTCCGTTGTCTGTCGTCGTCGTCCGTCGTTAACTTTTTCACATTTTTGACTTCTTTTCTGGAACTACATTGCAGATTTGGATCAGACTTTGTGTAAGTGATGTACTCAAGGTCCCCTACTAAAATTGTGTTTGGGATCCAGATTCCCTCAGGGGTGGATCCAGGGCGGGGCCAAAAGTGCCCAAAACGGTACCCCTCTTCAAACATCTTCTCCAGAACCAGTACATATATGGGGAAACTAATTGCATTTCAACAATCTATAAAGATGGGTTATTAAAAATTGTGTTCGGGGTTAAGATCTGTCAAATAGAAATTTACGCTTTTTTGACGTGTTTTTGGACTTAGTCATTTCAATGCTGAAATGTGTCATGTTTTTCAGTTAATTGATATTGATGATTTTTTAATGACTATTTTGATCATAATTGTGGTAAGGAATATTATTGTGAAAGAATTTTGTCATTATCTCAATTTTTGGATTTTTAGGCATGGAGCATGCGAAGCATGATCGACAGCCTATAGCAATCGTAAAATTTTACCTCATCGCCGCCAAATCTCATTCGCGAAAGAAAATAGTACTCTCTTTTACATGCTCATATTAGATTCTAGAAATGCAATTATACTTCCTGATTGTCTTCTAATGCCTCGAAACATTTATTCGTAGAAATATTTAATATGCAATGTGACGTAAATGACATACATAAACATTGTGATTCATGATTAAATAATGCGAAGGTATATACAAGATTTGACCTTAACCAAGGGTCAAATTCGACGTTTATGCTTTCGGATATCCTCGACCTTTTTCATGTAAAAGGCGAGATTGTTCTGAATGTTGTTTATAAACTGAGATATTGGGGCGTAAGGATACATGATGTCATGTTTTCATTAAAGATCGATTTGTGAACTGTGCGCGTAGTTATGAGTATGCAACTGTAGATACAGCAAGTAGTAGTGAGTTTGTAACAGATCAGTGCCTTAAATGATAAATTTAGGATTTAAGTTGTGAATATCTGGCATTGATAAGAATAAACATGTCCATTACAATGTCTGTAGAAAGTTTCACAAGGAAATATTTGGAACTTTTAGAGAAATCACTATTTTTCATTTTCAAGTCGGACTTTCTCAAGTCCGCGTCGGTGTCCACGTACTAGTTTTAGTGAGCGCCCCTGCAGACTACCTTAACTGACCATAGTCTACAGTTTCCTCCCTTGTTTCATGTACCACGCACATAGTCCCGAAAAAAATTAATGTTTGCATCTTTTTCGATTTATTTACCAGTGTTGTCATGGTATTTATAGTGATTTAAACATGCGCTCTGGTAGAAAAGAGTTTGAAAAAAAAATTATAAAAATGATATTAAAGCTTTTTGGTGCATTCCTGAGTGTGTCATGAGGCTGAAATGTTGTCGCATGAATACACTACTGCAAGACTTGAGAGTGAGGTCATAGGGGTCAAGATGTGTATTGATAGATATTTTGAGTTTGGCGTATGCAATTTTTTCTGCAGATCATGAAATGACAACTCTTATGTAATAGAACAACATACGTAAATTTCAGAAAAATATAAGCGGTGGGAATTTTGCAATGATTTTTTAATTTACAAAGGAAACAACAGGAAAAAAAAACTGTAGTCTATGGTCTTACTGTAAACAGGGAAAGTTGAGAATTTGACAGAAATATCCATTCTAATGCATTTTTTTCTACAGTACATCTTAGAAAATAATTTATTAAGGTAATTTAATGCGATTTCTGTTCATGTATATGCTCAGAAAAGTATTTAATGTAATTTTTACAGAATTTCCTCTGCCCTATTATGTGAGAGGCTGACTATGTCCTATGCCTTCTTTTGCATATTAATCATGCAAATATGCATGTATTCATTTTAAATAGACTCTACTTCACATATATATGCTTCAAAGTGATGAAGGAGGTATTTTTGGACAAGCATTAAAGAAATTTAGGGTAAAATTTTGTCAATAAACTACTAATTTCATTCCTAAACTATGGGAATATTACCGTATTCAAATAAAACAAAAACAGGAGAGGAGGTTTCTCATACTTAGGAAATTGATAATGTATATGTATGCTGATAAATTCTGAATGCTTTAATCACTCCAATTTCCCCTTATAATGTAAAACCAATGAAAAAAAATCTAGAACTTGACCTTGAAAAAAAGGGGGGGGGGGGGTGAGGTGCTCTGAAAGATGTATTATACAACAAAGGAAGATGACATTGGTTAGAAAGTCATAGTTTGGCAAATGTTTGTTTTGCGCACTGATATTTTCTTCATTGATAATGCTTTCCTAGATGGTAAAACTAGTATTCCACTCAATAACACAGAAAAGGGGGGAGGGGGAGAATACTGTTACTTAGGCTTTGTATCTGACCTTCATTCCCTATATGGTAGAAAATACTGGTATTGTTATAGTTAGAATTTTCATATTTATACACTCATTTCTTTATACTGACTGTGTAACAGGCAAGACAATAGCTTATTTTGATTGTTTTATGGACTTAAGGAAGGTCTGGTTTCCAGTGCCTTGATCATGACATTTACATGTCTTATAACACAAAAAATGAAAAATTCACAGTATAAATCATTTATTTGTTGTATTGCTCTTCTTTGTGAAGCTGTTTGCTTTGGTTTTTGTAAACAGAAAGATCTATAATACCCCTCACAGTCAGTACATATACAAATACCTCTTCCTTTATCCCCAAAAAGTTCAGACCACCCCTGGCTTTATCATTGTAGTACTACATTCCCTAAACAAACATTACAGTTACTCCAACATTTTTATCTGATTATCTAATATCCTTAGTATTTTTCTAAGGCATAATCATACTCCTTCCTGTTTTCTAAGAATTTAATTTGAATTTTTAAATTAATTTTTCTTTCATGAATTTAAAAATTAAAAAATGAAATCTCCAATCCTTATCTTAAATATGAATGCAAAGTACTGTTATAACATTTTGAAGTAAAAAAGATTCCAAGTTGATATTCCTTTTAATTATGAAGTTATTTGAGTTTGAAATTGAAGTATTTGATTCACTGCTTACATTTTACAACAATATTTTAAGTCCTTTAATGTTGGTTGATTTCAATGAAACTTGGCACTTCAGTTCAAAATATGTCTATCTCTGTGTCAAAAAACTTTGGATAGGATTGGTGCAAAAAAGTGACCCTTTTAGACCATAGTCTACAGTTTCCTTCCTTGTTTCATGTACCACGCACATAGTCCCGAAAAAAATTAATGTTTGCATCTTTTTCGATTTATTTACCAGTGTTGTCATGGTATTTATAGTGATTTAAACATGCGCTCTGGTAGAAAAGAGTTTGAAAAAAATTATAAAAACGATATTAAAGCTTTTTGGTGCATTCCTGAGTGTGTCATGAGGCTGAAATGTTGTCGCATGAATACACTACTGCAAGACTTGAGAGTGAGGTCATAGGGGTCAAGATGTGTATTGATAGATATTTTGAGTTTGGCGTATGCAATTTTTTCTGCAGATCATGAAATGACAACTCTTATGTAATAGAACAACATACGTAAATTTCAGAAAAATATAAGCGGTGGGAATTTTGCAATGATTTTTTAATTTACAAAGGAAACAACAGGAAAAAAAACCTGTAGTCTATGGTCAACTGCCGATCTAGGAACTATCGGCAATGGATTTCACGGCTGACCGCACCAAATATCCGGCACGCGGTTTAGTCTGTTATTTGCTTTGTTACAACGCACATGCCTTTACCTGTACATATGGCTTCATTTGAAATAATAAATCACTAATTACGCAGCAACTGTAATATGTTTATTCTAGACTCAGTATTTCTTCGTAAATATTTTATACATTACATACACTGTACCATATAAATTAAACAGAACACAATAGAGTTCGGTAATGACCGTAATTAGAGATAGATAGATAGATAGATAAGCTTTATTTAAAGTCGGCATGTCAATATACAACAGGAAAACATTGGAGTTGTCTCCAAGTTTATTAATTGAAAATTTTTTATTTATATCATTTTATACGAAATAGCAGCAATTCGTATATATCAGCCATTTTAAATTTGTTTAAACAACAAATTTAAATTCAGAAATACAGACATGGCCGTTGTAACGAGAGTTACTGCACCACAATCGTAACAACTCGTCCATTTCCGTACGCAAATACGACTCGTACGTACTACGTAGTCAGCCATTGGGACTACTTGCAGTTGTAATGTAAACACACATGGCCATGATCAGCATGCCTGTCATGTTTGCACGAAAATAAGCAATTATGTCCATTGCCTGCTTTTGTCTATATTTGTTTCTCTCTGAATGGGTGAACTAGTATGATTTTTCATGGCGGAGTCTACGCACATGCACTGGTTAAATGTCACTTCGAGTTTCCTCTGAGTCGTTTCCAGTGTTCTAACATTTCAAAAAGAAAATTGAAATTCGCTAGGATTTCTGAATTGCAGTACGATTGTATAATACTAATCAAAACGGGTGTTACATTTCATACTAAACTTCTCATATCCTAAATTACAAAAACTATCTTATGAACTTTTTTTCGCCTCATTTTGCAGTGTGCTTCTACGAGGAAAGCCGAAGAATTGAAGCGATTTGGTATATGTCGCTGCGCCGTGGGGTTTCCGAGTCTATTTTTGTAAAAAATGGCGACGGTGTTCCGATTGACTGCACCAGAGTCGTTGATGTACTCTATAGACTTGGGATTCCAAATTTCAAGGACATGGAAATATTTATCATGATCCCCCGCCAAGGAAGTTTGGGGGTGGGGGGCAATATAGAAATCACCATGTCTGTTTGTCCGTGCATCCCGATTCGTGTCCGCTTGATAACTTATGTACCATAGGACTCAGGATGATCAAACTTGGTATGTGAATACCTCATGGGAACGAGATGTGTCATGTACCAAAATTTGGTCACTGTGACGTTGACCTTGGCTTAAGACCTCTTTGATAGTAAAACCTGGGCCTTTTTTTTGTCCGGAGCATAACTTTTTATTTGGTCTATAGATTTGGATAATATTTCACAGGATTGTTGCCCATGAACTAAGGGTGTGTCATGACCTTAACCCAAGGTCAAGGTCAATGTGGACTTGGTTGTTAAAGTCCTGTCCGGGCCATATCTTTTTAGGGTGGATGGATTAAGTGTTGCCCATTGCCTAAGAATGTGTCATGACCTTGACCCAAGGTCATAGGTCAAAGGTGGAGGTTACTGTGGACTTGGTTGTTAAAATACTATCCGGGCCATATCTTTATATGGGGTTGATGGATTTAGGTAATATTTCACAGGATTGTTGCCCATCGCCCAAGAGTGTGTCATGGCCTTGACCCAAGTTCAAAGGTCAAGTTTAATGTGGACTTGGTTATTAAAATTGTGTCCGGGTCATATCTTTTTATTTGGTCAATAGATTTGGATAATATCTCACAGGATTATTGCCCATGACCCAAGGGTGTGTTATGACCTTGACCGAAGGTCAACAATCAAGGTCACTGTGTACTTGGTGTTAAAGATCCTGTCCAGGCAATATCTTTTTATTGGGTCAATAGATTTGGATAATATTTCACAGGATTGTTGCCCATGACCTAAGGGTATGACATAGTTCAAGGTCGTTGTTTCTTTGGTGACTAAACTCATGTATGATTGGATTTTGGCTAGACTAAATTTTCAGCTTCCTGAATTATTGCATGTTCAACTTTTTTTTCCACGTGAGGTATTTGTCCCGTTAGGACAGCTCTAGTGTTTAGCTTGCCAGGACAAGTGTCTGGAGACCTACTATCATACGTTTGTTGTCACATGCATCCAGTCATAGTTAATTTAAAGAAATTAATCAACATAGTTGCTCATTGTCCCACTTGCACTTTAAACGGCTTGATAATCAATCCTGCTCGATGCCTTTATGGCCTTTCAGGCCTTTGATTATGAATTTTTTAAGACTTCCCCATCAAAAAAAGGGGGGGGGGGGTGTTGGCCATTTTACACATTTTCAACTTTTTCTACATAACCACATGAAAGATTTTAATGAAACATGGAATACATGAAGTACTAAAGGTCCTCTATCAATTTGGTAAATTTCATCCAAATTGGTTAACAGATAATGCCACCATGTCTAAAAAGTAGGTCTCACAATGGTATATATACCACTTGGTAATTGAAATATGGAGAGTAGCGGTTAAAATCCAGCTGTGGTAAAAAAAATTTGTTTCATTTCTTTACACATCTAAATAAGTTTTTAGATGTTAATCAACACTCAACATATGAAATTAGACAATTTTAAGTTTAAAACTTCCAAAAAAAAGGGGGAGGCAAAATGGTACCCCTCTTCAAACATCTTCTTCTCCCGAACCAGTACATATATGGGGAAACTAATTGCATTTCAACAATCTATAAAGATGGGTTATTAAAAATGTGTTCGGGGTTAAGATCGGTCCAATAGAAATTTACGCTTTTTTGACATTGATTTGGATTTAGTCATTTCAGTGCAGAAATGTGTCATGTTTTTCAGTTAATTGATATTGATGATTTCTGAATGACTATTTTGATTATAATTGTGGTAAGGAATATTATTGTGAAAGAATTTTGTCATTATCTCAATTTTTGGATTTTTCATGAATTTTTTAAGACTTCCCAAGAAAGGGGTGGGGGGTGGGGTGGGGGTTGGCCAGTTTTCACATTTTCAACTTTTTCTACAAAACCACATTAAAGATTTTAATGAAACATGGAATACATGAAGTACTAAAGGTCCTCTATCAATGTGGTAAATTTCATCGAAATTGGTTAACAGATAATGCCACCATGTCTAAAAAGTAGGTCTCACAATGGTACATATACCACTTGGTAACTGAAATATGGAGAGTAGTAGTTCAAATCCAGCTGTGGTCAAAAATTTGTTTTTCATTTATTTACACATCTAAATAAGTTTTTAGATGTTTCTCAACACTCAACATATGAAATTAGACAATTTAATGTTTAAGACTTTCAGAAAAAGGGGGGTTGGTTGGCCATTTTTCACATTTTCAACTTTTTCTACAAAACTGTTTGAAGGATTTTAATAAATCTTGGTAGAAATAAGTCACTTATGATCCTCTTCAAATTCTGTTGTTTTCGTCCAGACCTCTTTACAGGTGGTGCCACCATAGTCAAAAGTAGGTCACAAAAGAGTTCCCTCCTTTAACAATATTCTTTTTCATACGGGCTGTATACAGAGACAAACAGAATGCATAGAAATGATCTAGAGTAATGAGTGAAGATGCATTGTCATTTTGGTTTCCTTCCAAAATCAAATTTTAGAATTTTTTTTCGACATTCCTTTGGACTTGGTGATTTCAATGCAGAAAAGTGTTATTTTTCCTAGTTAATTGATAATGATGATTTCTTATGGACTATTGTGATCATAATTATGGTAAGGAATATTACTTTGAAAGAATTTTGTCAATATCTCAATTTTTGGATTTTCTATGAATATTTTAAGACTTCCAAATGAGGGTGTATAGGAACAATTCAATCACATTTTTGAGTCGGCTTCGGTGAAGCCGTAACCATTGCAATTACTTTCTTTTCAGGGGTTATAACTTTCACTACCGATATAGAGCTTACTACGCTGCTGAAAAATAAAGTGCCGAAAAATTACAGATGTTATCTTAAAAATTCTTGATCAGCACAATGTACCTTTAGCTCATTTAATTTAAGCTAAACATAAACTAGTTTCAATAACCCGAAAAAGGAGTTGCAATAATGTTTTCAAATTTCGTGTAATAATATGTAGTTGTGACTACTTTAAGATGTGTTTACCACCGACATCGTCGGATGTACTCGATTGTGTAATTCTCCGGGCAAAGCATTTGTCTAGATCTTGTATCGCTTGTTTTTATCGAGATATTTCAATTCAAGTTTTCCCCAACATGTTCTGGAACTTTAGTTCTTTTTCACATATATGACAAATTTAAAGATCGATCTTCCCGCATTTCCTCTGATAATGAAAATGCAATTAAAATATTTAGGTAAATGTTGTATGTTTCTAAATATAAATGATGTTAAAACATTATGAGAATCGTGAATAAGATGGTTATTTAATGTCCCACTTGAAGGAATGTCGTTCCTTGGCTCGGCTTCGACTCGTGACAACAATGCAGTAAAACTTGTTGCCATGAAGTTGTCGATTGCACGTTCATTTCGGATACAAGCAATTGCAAACTCTTTGCCGTAAGATAGTATGAAGAGAGGAAATTTTATAAGCATTTTGTACATAGGTATAATGACGATGTAGTTGCAACAAAGACGTAATTTTTGCCCCCCCCCCCCCCCCCCCCCATTTTCCTGAAATCCTGAATCCGCCACTAAAATGGTAAAATGATTACATACTTAAAATCAGCAAAGCCGACTCTCAGGAGTATTGAGTCCTTTGATTCACTTCTGCTGTTATACCACATGAAAGATTTTAATGAAACATGGAATACATGAAGTACTAAATGTCCTCTATTAATTTGGTAAATATCATCCAAATTGGTTAACAGATAATGCCACCATGTCTAAAAAGTAGGTCTCACAATGGTTCATATACCACTTGGTAATTGAAATATGGAGAGTAGCGGTTCAAATCCAGCTATGGTCTGAATTTTTTTTTTCATTTCTTTACACATCTAAATAAGTTTTTAGATGTTTCTCAACACTCAACATATGAAATTAGGCAATTTTAAGTTAGATCTGGACAATATTTGAAATAATTGTTGTTCATGACCCAGACTTGAAATCACTCAACAAAAGGCCCCACCTAAAGAAAATGACTAACTTGTTGCCCTGAGTCACATTTTGCAGAGACAAAGGATATGCTTAATATCAAAATCACCTGAATGGATGTGCAAAAAAGTGTTGTTTTTTATTCTTGTCTGAAATAAAATTTGACATATTTTCAACATTTGTGTTGACTTAGTCACAGTAATGCAAAAATAAATGAATTCTTCCTTCATGCATGACTGATCATCTAGGTACTCAGGTGAGCGATATATGCCCACTTGGGCCTCTTGTTTGACAGTGCTCAGATTGAATCAGTATTGAATTGCTTTATACTACAAGCAGTAAATGAAATATATCAACTTTAAACTAGCCTGACTGGCAAATTTCATGGGGGTTGTTGATATGATGCTTGCGCATGCGCACTGGCAAATTTCACGGTGCTGGCGGATTTTCTTTTGGGAGGCATGGACCCTTTAAATCATAGTTAACACGACACTCAATTACCAATAGCTATTCTAAAACGATCTTTCAAACGCCAGAATGATCGTGATTCATAACACAGCTGAAGACAATTCGAACAATATTTATTCATTACAAATCTCGTGAAAAATATCAATGGGATTTTTGGCGCAGACTGAGAGTTTTAATGGGATTTTGACGAAAATAATGGCCCAAAATGATCCCTGATTAAGACGAATAGTTTTTTAGCTCTACTGGTCTCGACCAGTCGAGCTCATGCGATGGTCCTTCGTCCATTGTCCGGCCGTCCATCCGTCTGGCCGTAAACAATTTATTTGTTCCCTCTTCTTCTCTGAAGGTATATGTCCCAGAGACTTAATTATGGTTTCATCTTGTTCGATTGGTGGTCTAGTTGTGCATGTGCAATTTTGGTCCAGTTCGGACCCCCTGAGGTCCCACAAAGGGACGTGGTTCCAAAATCTTGTTCCATCTTCTTCTCTAAAGGTATTTGCCTCAGCGACTTAATTATTGTCTCATCTTGTAAAGTAGATGGTCTAGTTATGCATGTGCCATTTTGGTCCGGTCCGGACCACTTGGGGTCCTAACAAAGGGGCGTGGTCCCAAAATTTTGTTCCCTCTTCTTCTCTGAAGGTATGTTTCAGAGAGCGAATTAGGGTCTGATCTTGCTGGGTAGGCGGTCTAGTTGTGCATGTGCAATTTTGGTCCAGTTCGGACCCCTTAGGGTCCCACAAAGGGTGTGGTCCCAAGATTGTGTTATGTCTTCTACTATAAAGGTATATGTTCCCGGGACCCAATAACATTCTCATCTTGTTTGGTATGTGGTTTAGTGGTACATGTGCAATTTTGGTCCAGTTCGGACCCCCTGGGTCCCACAAAAGGGTTGTGGTCCCAAGATGTTGTTCCCTCCTCTTCTCTAACAATATATGTCCCACAGACTAAATTATAGTCTAATCCTGTTTGGTAGGATGTCTAGTTGTACATGTGTAATTTTGGTCCAGTCTGGACCACTTTGGACCCCTACAAAGGGGTGTGGTCCCAAGATTCTGTGCCTTCTTTTTCCCTGAGGGTATAAATCCCAGAGACCTCTTTGTGGTTTCTTCTTGTTTGGGTGGTCTAGTTGTGCATGTGCAATTTTTGGTCTAGTCTGGACCCCTGGGGCCCCTCAAAGGGCATGAGTTACCCATACAGAAATGACCCCAATTGTTATTCTCACTACAGGGTACTGTAATTTGAAAGGGGGGTTATAGCTTTGTAGACATATGTGAAACACCTCAACATTTGTATTTCATGTATGTATTTTTATCTTTCAACTATCTTCAATTTCCTCTCTTAATTATTTCCTGTATGGTTGACTTAAGATCGCAGTGTTTGTATGCTAGTCAGAATTGATTTTGGGCGAGTTGTCTTCTAATGTTTATATAACAGCGGCCATTTTGAATAAATTATTGAGAAAAGATCATAGTCCTAGAAAAGAAATAAGAGGAGAAAAACAATGAAGTGTAAAGTATGCATTCATATTTTGTTTGTGTAACTAGCAGCAGATATCTTCTCTTCTCTTCTAAGAAACGGATGAAACTACGGTCGTTGACCTCTGCATTTATTAGTGTAAAGCGGACGTCAAAGGAAGGGTGTCGAGACAATTCGTCACCGAGACAACTCGTAACAAGACAACTCGTAACCAAAAAAACACAAGTCGTAACCAGGCGTTTTTGGTTACGAGTTGGTTACGAGTTGTCCAGACAATTAGTAACCTGGTTACGAATTGTCTGGACAACTTGTAACCAAAACTTAGAAAATGTTTACTTACAACAAAAATTCGTCACCAAAACTTACAAAATTTGTACTAACAAAAAAATCGTCACCAAAACTTGGTTATATGAAACTCATCACCAAATCGTGTATCAAAATTAACAAGGCCAATATGCACGGCCAAGTCTGCGTAGCAGCTGCTCGGTGGTCACTGCAGCCTCCCTGTAGGCTACCCACACATCTCTGATTTTACGGTGAATCTGAAATGATAAATATTGTACATTTACATTTAATACAAATGAATATGATATGAATGTGGTTATAACAACAATGCATTTTATTTTAAAAGGTATTCAATATACGCACCGCGGTAGCTGATACCTTGTATAGAAATATTAGCACATTCGTATGAACATTAGTATTAAAATTTGATATTTTGTTCAAACCTATCTTCAAAGTTGATTTCTTTTGGTGTCTCGACAGCTTGCCTTCGGAAACAAGCTTCCTCTGCAGAGGGAGCAGGTCCGCCTCCCGGCGAAAAACCTGAATCAAGAGATAGAGGTTCAAGCTAATACGACCCTGAAAAGAAAATAAATACCTTTGCGTAATATTTCGACCGCTTCCCTGACATCAAGGCAAATGCCAGTATGTATGTACTTACCAGTTTTGCAGGTCCTATGTTGCCACATGGAGCACCCGTCGCACTGCACCGCCTCGTCTTCTTCTAAAACTTCTCTTCTACACTCAATGCACGACATTTTGGAAATGACAATAAAACCTCGAGACCGCTTATATATACCCATCATGGCTTCAACATGGCTTCTTTTATAATTTTTTCTTCCTTGATGTTGTCTATTGTTTTATCATTCCCCAAAAAGCCAACCGTTAACGGGGTACATGGTTTAATTGGATGGCTTGGTGCATTGGATACATTAGATTGGCTTCTTTTTGAAGCCATCAACTACATAGATAATTAATCGATCCTTTGTCAAAATAAATCATTAGCATATTATTAAATATAAACAGACCATTATACATTATCTTTTTTTTAAAGATCGTAGTACCAGTGCCTAATAACGAAATTATATTTCCGTCTTCTTTATGTAAAATATATCTTTTAACCTTCAAATATGCGATGCTGTGGTTAAGTACATAGATTACCATTACATATTACAACATATCTATACATCACTGAAATACTAAACATCCGAATTTAAAACTGAATTGCTTAATAAACGAGTTTCATATTACCACGGTTTGGTGACGAGTTTTTTGTCAGTAAATATCTTTTTTGTCAGTACATATTTCAAAGTTTTGGTGACGAGTTTATTAGTTAGTAAAAATTTTCTAAGTTTTGGTGACGATTTCTTAAGTAAAACTGTTCTCAGTTTTGGTGACCATTTTTTTTTTTTTTTGTTGGTAAAAATTATCTAAATTTTGGTGACGAATTTGTTTGTTAGTAAAAAAAATTCTAAGTTGTGGTGACGAATTTTTGTAAGTAAAACACTATTACTGAAGCTTTATACAAATTCCCCACGATTTGGTGACGAGTTTCGTATTGCTAAGTTAAAACTTTGGTGACGAGTTTCCATTAATAAGGCTATTAATGAAACTTGATACACGATTTGGTGACGAGTTTCATATTACCAAGTCTTGGTGACGATTTTGTTTTGTAAGTATAAATTTTCTTAAGTTTTGGTTACGAGTTGTCCTGACTATTCGTAACCAGATTACGAATTGTCTGGACAACTCGTAACCAAAAACGTCTGGTTACGACTTGTCTGTTTTGGTTACGAGTTGTCTTGTTACGAGTTGTCTCGGTGACGAATTGTCCAGCAATCAAAGGAAGCACCCCACGCTCTTGTCAACAAAGGCTAGGCGGGGCCGTGTTGACCGCTGGCGTTGTGCTTTTGGCCACTACGAAAAAGCGAATATCCAAAGTAAAAAAAAAATGCATGCAATATCTTAAAGTTTTTATCAATAATGGTTGACCGAAAGTATTTAATGCCCAGTAGTAGGCCGTGAATATATCATTTATAAAATAATTATTGTAAGGAAACGGCAATGTATGAAGGAAAAAAAGTCACAACCAGTGATTTCTTCCAACATTTACAGTTTCATTTAACTAGGAATAACCAAAATATTGCAAGTAAACGATGTTCACAGTATCCAAAAGTACGGAGGGAATCTGTTTTTTTTTTTTTAATAAACCATGTTCTTCGTGGTTATAGATATACTGAACCAAGGAGCACGTAACTCTTCTATCTGCACCAGGGTTCAGCGCTTACACTTAGCTATTCATGAATTAATCATTGTCACTAGATAAGAATGGAACAGTGTGAATAAAACCACCAAAAAGATAAATTGTGTATATTTGTAAATAAAATAAACACATTAGCCTACAGTGCGTTTATTATACTATGTCAAGTAATCTCCAGAATTTCCTCTGACTCATGAACTTTATGATGGCCCTCTCTCTCTCTCTCTCTCTCTCTCTCTCTCCATATATATATATATAGCACCATGTGATAAAATTTTTTACGACACTTTTACAACCAGATATTGTCAAAAAAGAAAACAGACAAAAGACATTATTAAACATATAACAGTGCCGTAAACTCCTCTTGAAATAGTATGAAGTCATTCATAGTATAAAGCATTGACGGGCAATGAAAAAAAAATGGGATAATGATTTATATATAAATGTGTATATGGCTAGCAAAAAAAATTAAGCTAGTCGGAAGAAAAACTAGTGTTTGCATACTTTGTTTCTACACTTGAACCGACATTGGAAAAATATCGGAAAGAGGGGGGGGGGGTGTTACAAAAATACTTCATCCCATCCCCTGTTTTGAAAAAAGAGGGGATGGGGCACATGCCCCTTTTGCTACCAGAAGAAAAACTAGCGTTTTACTGCTTTGTTTCACTTTAACTGATATTCTAACTACTTGATGATAAAAAATCTTAAAGAATAAAGGGGGTGGAACATACCCCCCCCCTGATTTGAAAGAGGGGCACATTCCCCCGCTGCTGCCCCACCCTTTTAAAAGATAATAAAAGGAAACAAGTAGAACTTCAGTCTCGACAGAGATTTCTGGTTTGTAAGTAGAATATTCGGATTTACAAATAACATTCAGTGTCAGTTTAACTATGAATATTCCAACAAAGCTAAGAAATAGGTAATTTTCATAAGTTCGTGGAAACTACCATAAAGAGATTTCGCTTGTTCGTGACAAAATCATGACTTTTGTCACAATGTTTGTAAAGACTACAATGTTTTATTGATTGAAAAGTTGACAATTATATCAGTATCAGTTTGTACAAGAACATGGGCTATGAATATATATTGATTGATTGATTATTGTTTTACGTCACACCATGAATATTTCATGTATATGGTGATGGCATTTGCCTGATGCGGAGCATACAAATTTTGACATTTGCAACAGACCCACCCGAAGCAGTGAGGGATCTTAAACGTGCCATGCATACCACGACACAGGGCCTCGGTTTTTACTGTCTCATCAGAAAGACATGACAGCAGCATGACCAGAGCGGGACTCGAACCCCAGCCTCCCAATCAGGATGAATATATATAAATATGTCAGTACAATTATCAAAATACCTGTTTGTACTCTTCAAAGCGAGCTTTTTGCCTCCACTTTGAAATCTTGGATTCAACAACTTTAGTAAAGTGATGCTACACAGTGCTAATACACTCCTTTGCTGTAGTAATGGCACGTTTGTACTATAACGCATCTTTGTGATGACGCGTTTGAGAGATTACATGTTAGATCAATTTTATTCTAATATCACTTTCACAAACGTTGATGAAATGTTCTTAAATGGGTAACTTGTGTCAAGCACATACAAAAGAAACGCATGTTTATTGTGTTGTTGAAGAACACATGCTTATGACATTATTACAATATTTTAATTTTAGTCACTCATGTGGAAAATGTAGGTCAGACACATCATCTGATGCATACGCTGAAGTCTGTCAGCAACCAAAGATGAACCTAAGGTGCAAATTTGGTAATTGTAGCATCTACATGTATACTTTCTCCAATATTGAATTACCCCAATAATATTTCACAGAACTGTTACTTAGAACACAAGGGTGTGTCATGATCTTGACCAAATGTCTTAGGTGAAAGGTCAAGGTCACAATATGCAAAGTAAGTAAAACCTTGTCCGGGGCATAACTTCTTGCCCTGTGCATGGATTTCAGTAATATATCACAGAATTATTACTTAGGACACAATGGTGTGTCATGACCTTGACCCAAGGTCATAGGTCAAAGGTCCAGGTCACAACATGCAAAGTAAGTAAAACCTTGTCCGAGCCATTACTTCTTCCCTTGTGCATGGATTTCAATAATATTTCACAGAATTGTAACTTAGGACCCAATGGTGTATCATGACATTGACTCAAGGGCATAGGTCAAAGTCATGATCACAACATGCTAAGTGAGTAAAACCTTGTCCAGGCCATAATTTCTTCCCCTGTGCATGGATTTCAATATTATTTCACAGAATTGTTAATTAGGACCCAAGGGTGTATCATGATCTTGACTCAGGGTCATAGGTCAAAGGTCATGGTCACAACATGCAAAGTGAGTGAAACCTTGTCCAGGCCATAACTTCTTGCCCTGGGCATGGATTTCAATAATATTTCACAGAATTGTTACTTAGGACACAAGGGTGTGTCATAACCTTGTCTCAAGGTCATAGGTCAAAGGTCATGGTCACAACATGCAAAATGAGTAAAACCTTATCCAGGCCATTACTTCTTGCTCTGTGCATGGATTTTAATATTACCCAGAGTTGTTACTTAGGACCCAAGAGTGTATCATGACCTTGACCCAAGGTCATAGGTCAAAGGTCAAGGTCACAACATGCAAAATGAGTGAAACATTGTCCGGGCTATAACTTCTTCTCCTGTGCATGGATTTCAATAATATTTCACAGAAATATTACACAACACTTAACCCAAGGTCATAGGTCAAATGTCATGGTAACAACATGTAAAGTGAGTAAAACCTTGTTCAGGCCATAACTTTTTCCCCTGTCCATGGATTTCAATAATATTTGACAGAATTGTGAAATAGGAACCAAGGGTGCATCATGATCTTGACCCAAGGTCATAGGTCAAAGGTCATGTTCACAACACCCAAAGTGAGTTAATCTTCTCCAGGCCATTACTTCTTGCCCTGGACATGGATTTCAATAATATTTCACAGAATTGTTACTTAGGACACAAGGGTGTGTCATAACCTTGACACAAGGTCATAGGTCAAAGGTCATGTTCACAACATGCAAAATGAGTAAAACCTTGTCCGGGGCATAACTTCTTGCCCTGTGCATGGATTTCTGTAATATATCACAGAATTATTACTCAGGACACAATGGTGTGTCATGACCTTGACTGAAGGTCATAGGTCAAAGGTCCAGGTCACAACACGCAAAGTGAGTAAAACCATTTCTGGGCCATTACTTCTTCCCCTGTGCATGGATTTCATTAATATTCACAAAATTGTTACTTAGTACCTAAGGGTGTGTCATGACCTTGAACCATGGTCATAGGTCAAAAGTCAAGGTCACAACATGTAAGTGAGTAAAACCTTGTCCGAGCCATAACTTCTTCCCTTGTACATGGATTTCAATAATATTTCACAGAACTGTTACATAGTATCAAAAAGTATGTCATGACCTTAACCCAAGGTCATAGGTCAAGGTCACAACATGCAAAGTAAGTAAAAACTTGTCCGGGCCATAACTTCTTCCCTTGTGCATGGATTTCAATAATATTTAACAGAATTGTTACTTAGGACCCAATGCTGTATTATGACCTTGACTCAAGGGCATAGGTCAAAGTCATGATCACAACATGCAAAGTGAGTAAAACCTTGTCCAGGCCATAATTTCTTCCCCTGTGCATTGATTTCAATATTATTTCACAGAATTGTTAATTAGGACCCAAGGGTGTATCATGATCTTGACTCAGGGTCATAGGTCAAAGGTCATGGTCACAACATGCAAAGTGAATAAAACCTTGTTCAGGCCATTACTTCTTGCCCTGGGCATGGATTTCAGTAATATTTCACAGAATTGTTACTTAGGACACAAGGGTGTGTCATAACCTTGACTCAAGGTCATAGGTCAAAGGTCATGGTCACAACATGCAAAATGAGTAAAACCTTATCCAGGCCATTACTTTTTGCCCTGTGCATGGATTTTAATATTACCCACAGTTGTTACTTAGGATCCAAGAGTGTATCATGACCTTGACCCAAGGTCATAGGTCAAAGGTCAAGGTCACAGCATGCAAAATATAAGAAACATTGTCATAACTTCTTCTCCTGTGCATGGATTTCAATAATATTTCACAGAAATGTTACACGACACTTAACCCAAGGTCAGAGGTCAAAGGTCATGGTCACAACATGCAAAGTGAGTAAAACCTTGTTCAGGCCATAACTTTTTCCCCTGTGCATGGATTTCAATAATATTTCACAGAATTGTTACGTAGGACCCAAGGGTATGTCATGATCTTGACACAAGGTCATAGGTCAAAGGTCATGTTCACAACATCCAAAGTGAGTAAACCTTGTCCAGGCCATTACTTCTTGCCCTGGACATGGATTTCAATAACATTTCACAGAATTGTTACTTAGGATACAAGGGTGTGTTATAACCTTGACACAAGGTCATAGGTCAAAGGTCATGGTCACAACATGCAAAATGAGTAAAACCTTATCCAGGCCATTACTTCTTGCCCTGTGCATTGATTTCAATATTACCCAGAATTGTTACTTAGGAACTAAGAGTGTATCATGACCTTGACCCAAGGTCATAGGTCAAAGGTCAAGGTTACAACATGCAAAATGAGTAAAACATTGTCCGGGCCATAACTTCTTCCCCTGTGCATGGATTTCAATAATATTTCACAGAAATGTTACACAACACTTAACCCAGGGTCATAGGTCAAAGGTGAAGGTCACAACATGCAAAGTGAGTAAAACATTTTCCGGGCCATAACTTCTTCCCCTGTGCATGGATTTCAATAATATTTCACAGAATTGTTACTTAGGACCCAAGGATTTGTCACGACCTTGATCCAAGGTCATAGGTCATAGGTTAAGGTCACATCATGCAAAGTGAATGAAACTTTGTTACTGTGATAAGATGCTATGGAGATGCTATGTAAATGTGATAATTCAAGTAAACCTCAGTTGTTTTTCATGAAACTCGTACAGAATGCTTAAATGGTGTAGGGAAAGCCACTTTTCAGTTTTGAGCAAATTCCATTTTGTTGTTACAGAGTTATGGGACTTGGATTCCTCTTTTTGGATTTCAATATTTCATAAAAGTATTACCAAAGGGGTAATAAAACCATGCGTTCACATTTATCCTGTCCAAAGTAAGCGACGGGCGTATTATGCCACGCTAGGCGTTGCTCTTGTGTGTATTATTATCAAAATGACTATTTTTCAACATAATATATTGTTCCTCAAAGAGCATATTCCACCTTTTTTTTCTGATTGTTTTGCAGAATGATCATTATTTTCTTTCCTTATAGATTTTCCATTATCCTTTGGATCTAGATATTATTTATGCTCATTAAAGACAAATCTGACATTGATTTACTGAGCAAAAACATTATCCTTCAAAGCATAGATAACAACAAACAGTATGGGTGAACAACAGGGATGAAGAGAAATCAATATTCTATACAATGAGTCAGGTGCCTCTTATGACAAGTTTAATGAGGCATTTTATCTATGTTTGGTATCAAAACATGATTAAGGGTTTTATTGACTGGATTGCAAAGCAATTCCGGTCTATGAATTGGCGAAAACCGTCTGTCAGTCCGTCCATCCGTCTGTCCATCCATCAGTCCATCTGTCTGTCCGTCAGTCTGTCCGTATGGCGTCAACATTTTGCATTTAGCATTTGCGTTTAGCTTGGTTTCTCTCATTCCCTAAAGGGTTGGTAGGTTTGTAGATACTTGAATGTTCTATCCAACCAATACAAAAATTTAGTGACCTTGACCTTGACTTTACGCTTCAGTGAACACACTGTTTTTTGCCTTTAGGGTGACCACTTGCATACATGTATCGTTAATGTTAATGCAAAGCAATTCTGGTCTATAAATTAGCAAAATCGGTCTGTTCGTCTGTCTGTCCGTCCGTCTGTTGTCAACTTTTTGCGTTTAGCATTTGCAATCCGGTTATACCCTCGTTGACGGTTTCTTGTTTTGATTAAATTTAGAAAAAACCTTTTCCTTTTATTATCAAGTGATTCAATCAATCAGTTTATAAAACATGTGTTCAAAGGAACTTTTACTCAATTAATATGTACATACAGTGATGTCAAAAAACCGAAGGCTCAAGTGAGCTATTGTGATGAATCGCCGTCCGTCGTCTGTCCTGTTGTCTGTCCGTCGTTGGCTTTTCTACATTTTCGACTTCTTCTCCAGAACCGCTGCACATAATTTCACCAAACTTCATAGGAAGAAAGTACTCAAGGTCCTCTAGAAAGTTTGTGTTTTTCTTGCCGATCGGTAATCCAAGATGGCCGCCATTGGCTCTGATTGGTTGACGCATTTTCGACTTCTTCTCCAGAAGCGCTGCACAGAATTTCACCAAACCTCATAGGAAGTAAGTACTCGAGGTGCTCTACAGAGTTTGTATTTTTTGTGACGATCCGTAATCCAAGATGGCCGCCATTGGCTCTGATTGGTTGACACATTTTGGACTTCTTCTCCAGAAGTGCTGCACAGAATTTCACCAAACCTCTTAGGAAGTAGGTACTCGAGGTTCTCTACAAAGTTTGTGTTTTTTGTGCTGATCCGTAATCCAAGATGGCCGATATTGGCTCTGATTGGTTGACACATTTTGGACTTCTTCTCCAGAACGACTGCACAGAATTTCACCAAGCCTCATAGTAAGTAACTACTTGAGGTCTTCTATAAAGTTTGTGTTTTTCTTGCCCATCTGTAATCCAAGATGGCCGCCATTGGCTCTGATTGGTTGACACATTTTGGACTTCTTCTCCAGAACGGCTCCACAGAATTTCTCCAAACCTCTTAGGAAGTAACTACTTGAGGTCCTCTACAAAGTTTGTGTTTTTTGTGCCAATCCGTATTCCAAGTAGCAGCCATTGGCTCTGATTGGTTGATGCATTTTCGACTTCTTCTCCAGAACCGCTGCTCAGAATTTCACCAAACTTCATAGGAAGTAAGTACTCAAGGCCCTCTACCAAGTTTGTGTTTTTCGCACTCATCCGTAATCCAAGAGGGCTGCCATTGGCTCTGATTGGTTAACACATTTTCAACTTCTTCTCCAGAACGACTGCACAGAATTCTACCAAACCTCATAGGAAGTAAATAGTCAAGGTCCTCTACCAAGTTTGTATTTTTCGTGCCGATCCGTTATCCAAGATGGCCGCCATTGGCTCTGATTGGTTAACACATTTTCTACTTCTTCTCCAGAACGACTGCACAGAATTCTACCAAACCTCATAGGAAGTAAATAGTCAAGGCCCTCTACCAAGTTTGTATTTTTCGTGCAGATCCGTTATCCAAGATGGCTGCCATTGGCTCTGATTGGTGAACACATTTTGGACTTCTTCTCCAGAACCGCTGCACAGAATTTCACCAAGCCTCATAGGAAGTAACTACTTGAGGTCCTCTACAAAGTTTGTGTTTTTCTTGCCGATCCGTAATCCAAGATGGCCACCATTGGCTCTGATTGGTTGACACATTTTGGACTTCTTCTCCAGAACCGCTGCACAGAATTTCACCAAACCTCTTAGGAAGTAACTACTCGAGGTCCTCTACAAAGTTTGTGTTTTTCGTGCCAATCCGTAATCCAAGATGGCCGCCATTGGCTCTGATTGGTTGACACATTTTTGACTTTTTCTCCAGAACGACTGCACAGAATTCTACCAAACCTCATAGGAAGTAAGTAGTCAAGGTCCTCTACCAGGTTTGTGTTTTTCTTGCCCATCCGTAATCAGAGATGGCTGCTATTGGCTCTGATTGGTTGACACATTCTCGACTGCTTCTCTAGAACCGCTAGACAGAATTTCACCAAACCTCATAGGAAGTGGGTACTCAAGGTCCTCTACAAAGTTTTTGTTTTTCGTGCCGATCCGTAATCCAAGATGGCCGCCATTGGCTCTGATTGGTGGACACATTTTGGACTTCTTCTCCAGAAGTGCTGCACAGAATTTCACCAAACCTCTTAGGAAGTAGGTACTCAAGGTCCTCTACAAAGTTTTTGTTTTTCGTGCCGATCCGTAATCCAAGATGGCCGCCATTTACTCTGATTGGTTGACACATTTTGGACTTCTTCTCCAGAAGTGCTGCACAGAATTTCACCAAACCTCTTAGGAAGTAGGGACTCAAGGTTCTCTACCAAGTTTGTGTTTTTCGTGCCAATCCGTTTGATTATTGTTTTTACGTCACTCCACGATTATTTCACGTATATGGTGACGGCATCTGCCTGATGCATTGCATACAAATTTGGACCTTTGCAACGGACCCACCCGAAGCAGTGAGGGATCTTTTACGTGCCACGCCTACCGTGACACAGGACCTCGGTTTTTACTGTCTCATCCGAAAGACAGAACACCGGTGTGCCCAGGGCGGGAGTCGAACCCGCGACCTCTCGATCACGAGCCGAGCACCTTATCCACTAGGCCACACCGGCTTCGTGCCGATCCGTAATCCAAGATGGCCACCATCGGCTCTGATTGGTTGACACATTTTGGACACTTCAAAACAACTGCACAAAATATCACCAAACCTTATAGAAAGTCTTGTAGAAAAAAAGCAAAATTTTCAACTGAAATGAGCTGTCATTTTATTGTTAATAAGCAATTTGTGCTTAGATGAGTGATACAGGCCCATTTGGGCCTCTTGTTTAATAAAGCGCAGTATTGGTTTCTTTTAAGAAGGTGCTTGTACTTTTTCATTGGGGAATTTTTTGTACTGTTTGCATAATATTAAAAGATAAATGTTACGGGAAAAATTTAGAGAAATTTTAGGAAAAATCTATAAAATTTCCATTGGAAAGGGTCTTTATAACAGACCTGGTTTGATGAAAAATTTCAAGAAACTTCGGAGCTGGTTTGAAGGAAAAAACCCACCGAATCATACTGTTAAAATATATTTAGCGTTATATTTTAACCACATATATACATGTAGTGCTCGAAGCTCCTAGATAATAGACCAAAGTGACCCCTTTAAAGTATATGCAAGGAAGATTTCTTGAAAAATAATACACCAGAGCATAATTACGTTTCCACATCCAGAGCGTAGTTGAAAACCAACTTCAATGCAATCATATGAAACAATGACACCCAGAGATTCGGATTTGTGTTTGTCTGTTTTGATTCTTGCAACGGGTTATTTTTCGTTAACGAGACCTCTTTTTAGGCATCGAGCATGCGAAGCATGATTGAGAGCCTAAAGCGATCGTAAAATTTTACCTCTTCGCCCCATTTCCTGGTCAAATCTCTTTCGCGAAAGAAAATAGTACTTTCTTTTGAATGCTCATATTAGATTCTAGAAATGCAATTATACTTCCTGATTGTCTTCTATTGACTTGAAACCTTTATTCGTAGAAATTTTTAACATGCAATGTGACGTAAATGACATACGTAAACAGTGTGATTCATGATTAAATTATGCGAAAATATATATACAAAATTTGACCTTAACCAATGGTCTAATTCGACAAGGGATTTAACGGCTGACCGCACCAAATATCCGGCATGCGGTTTAGTCTGTTATTTGCTTTTTTAATACAACGCACATGCGTTTACCTGTACATATGGTTTCATTTGAAATAATAAATCACTAATTATGCAGGAACTGGAATATGTTTATTGTACACTCAGTATTTCTATGTAAATATTTTATACATTACATACACTGTACATATAAATTAAACAGAACACAATAGAGTTCGGTAATGACTGTAATGATAGTTGTCTCCAAGTTTATTAATTGAAAACTTTTGATTTATATCATTTTATATGAAATAGCAGCAATTCGTATATATATTAGCAATTTTTAATTCGTTTAAACAGCAAAATTCAGAAATACAGACATGGCCGTTGTAACGAGAGTTACTGCACCAGAGTCGTTGATGTACTCTTTAGACTTGGGATTCCAAATTTCAAGGACTTGGAAATATTTACCATGATACCCCCGCCAAGGAAGTTTGGGGGGGGGTCCTATATAGGAATCACCATGTCCGTCTGTCCGTGTGTCCCGATTCTTGTCCGCTTGATAACTTATGTACCATAGGATTCAGGATGATCAAACTTGGTATGTGAATGCCTCATGGGAACGAGATGTGTCATGTACCAAAATTTGGTCACCTTGACCTTGACTTAAGATCTTTGATAGTAAATCCTGGGCCACTTTGTGTCCGGAGCATGACTTTTTATTTGGTCAATAGATTTGGATAATATTTCACAGGATTGTTGCCCATGACTTAAGAATGTATCATGACCTTAACCCAAGGTCAGAGGTCAAGGTCAATGTGGACTTGGTTGTTAAAATCCTGTCCAGACCATATCTTTTTACTGGACGGATAGATTTAGTGTTGCCCTTTGCCTAAGGATGTGTCATGACCTTGACCCAAGGTCATAGGTCAAAGATGGATGTTACTGTGGACTTGGTTGTTAAAATACTATCCGGGCCATATCTTTATATGGGATTGATGGATTTAGATGATAGTCGCAGGATTGTCGCCCATTGCCCAAGGGTGTGTCATGGCCTTGAACCAAGTTTAAAGGTCAAGTTCAATGTGGACTTGGTTATTAAAATCGTTTTCGGGTTGTATCTTTTCATTTGGTCAATAGATTTGGATATCTCACAGGATTATTGCCCATGACCCAAGGGTGTGTCATGACTTTGACCGAAGGTCAACAATCAAGGTCACGGTGTACTTGGTGTTAAAGATCCTGTCCAGGCAATATCTTGTTATTGGCTTTATAGATTTGTACAATATTTCACCGGATTGTTGTCCATGAACTAAGGGTGTGGCATAGTTCAAGGTCGCTGTTTCTTTGGTGACTAAACTCATGTCAGATTGGATTTTGGCAAGACTAAATGTTCAGCTTCCTGAATTATTGCATGTTCAACTTTTTTGCCGCGTGGGGTATTTGTCCCGTTAGGACAACTGTAGTGTTTAGCTTGCCAGGACAAATTGTAAGGAAGCGGTATACCACGCTACCTAAGGAACAACCTAAGGATCACCAACCATGGATCCGCTGATGAATTGCTATTCACAATTAACTTTGGTGTGGCCATTTTGATGCAGAAATGATGAATTTTATTACAATTAATTGTCAAAGTGATTGTGGACACTTGACAGTAATTGTTGACATTTTGTTACAGGATACTGAGTTTCTTTACAATTAAATGAACATTATAGTTTTATGCTATTTACAATTGTTGTAATAATTGTTGTAAGCAGGTGGCTTCGTAGAGGTTATTAGTTTGATTACTCTAAAATTATAGTAAATTATTTATACTTTGGGTATAAATGTACAGTGCTAAATAGAATTATTAAGACCCAGACCCAGACCAAGACCCAGACCTAGATCAAGATCGAGAATTAGACTTGATTTAGACACTGAAGATAGTAGATCATCGTACTGCCGGGTCTCCCCCTTTTTGGTTACTCACGAAGCCACTACATCTACACTGTATATTGCCTCGAGTATATTGCTGTAAAGATTTCATTAAAAGTATAAACTTTCTTACTGACTTTAATTTGTCGCCTAAACACAACGCATTTCGAAGTACTACCCTACAAAATGTCCGGAGACCTACTACCATACCCTTGTTGTCACATGCATCCAGTCATAGTTAATTTAAAGAAATTAATCAACACAGTTGCTCATTGTCCCACTTGCACTTTAAACGGCTTGATAATCAATCCTGCTCGATGCCTTTATGGCCTTTCAGGCCTTTGATTTTTTTATTTGTTTATTTTTTTTTTGACAATGGGAAAATTTTGTCGAACATTTATTCCGGCACTCTGGCTTTTTTTGTTGGCATTTATAAAAAATGTCTGATTGTCCGACAAGTCTGACAAAATTTCGACATCATTGTACATATAACAAGGATCTATCATTTTCATGATATACACATGATGCAATATCAAAACAAGTACTGAAATTCATTTTTCGGTCAAAGGGACAATGGTCTCTTCTGCTACATACAAAAATCTGATCAGTTCCAGATAGTAAAAAGAGAATATGAATACTGGTTTCCTCAAAGACTTTCATCATCATTCACATTTGAAATTTTTCTCCATTTTTAGCTCTACTGGTCTCAACCAGTCGAGCTCATGCGATGGTCCTTCGTCCGTTGTCCGGACGTCCGTCCGTAAACAATTTATTTTTTACCTCTTCTTCTCTGAAGGTATATGTCCCAGAGACTTAATTATGGTTTCATCTTGTTCGATTGGTGGTCTAGTTGTGCATGTGCAATTTTGGTCCAGTTCGGACCCCCTGAGGTCCCACAAAGGGGCGTGGTTCCAAAATCTTGTTCCATCTTCTTCTCTAAAGGTATTTGCCTCAGAGACTTAATTATTGTCTCATCTTGTAAAGTAGATGGTCTAGTTATGCATGTGCCATTTTGGTCCAGTCTGGACCACTTGGGGTCCTAACAAAGGGGCATGGTCCCAAAAATTTGTTCCCTCTTCTTCTCTGAAGGTATATGTTTCAGAGAGCTAATTAGGGTCTGATCTTGCTGGGTAGGTGGTCTAGTTGTGCATGTGCAATTTTGGTCCAGTTCGGACCCCTTGGGGTCCCACAAAGGGTGTGGTCCCAAAATTGTGTTATGTCTTTTACTATAAAGGTCTATGTTCCCAGGACCCAATAACATTCTCATCTTGTTTGGTATGTGGTTTAGTGGTACATGTGCAATTTTGGTTCAGTTCAGACCCCCTGGGTCCCACAAAAGGGGTGTGGTCCCAAGATGTTGTTCCCTCTTCTTCTCTAACAATATATGTCCCACAGACTAAATTATAGTCTAATCCTGTTTGGTAGGATGTCTAGTTGTACATGTGCAATTTTGGTCCAGTCTGGACCCCTGGGGCCCCTCAAAGGGCGTGAGTTACCCATACAGAAATGACCCTAATTGTTATCTCACTACAGTGTACTGTAATTTGAAAGGGGGGTTATAGCTTTGTAGACATATGTGCAACACCTCAACATTTGTATTTCATGTATGTATTTTTATCTTTCAACTATCTTCAATTTCCTCTCTTAATTATTTCCTGTATGGTTGACTTAAGATCGCAGTGTTTGTATTCTAGTCAGAATTGATTTTGGGCGAGTTGTCTTCTAATGTTTATATAACAGCGGCCATTTTGAATAAATTATTGAGAAA
This sequence comes from Pteria penguin, assembly GCA_035048485.1. Classification (NCBI taxonomy): domain Eukaryota; kingdom Metazoa; phylum Mollusca; class Bivalvia; order Pterioida; family Pteriidae; genus Pteria; species Pteria penguin. The sequence goes on from CM068585.1 coordinate 47,804,361, forward strand.
AGATCATAGTCCTAGCAGAGACATATATACACATGTGTATATATGTCTCTGGTCCTAGAAAAGAAATAAGCACTAGATAAGATTGGAACAGTTTGAATAAAACCACCAAAAAGATAAATTGTGTATATTTGTAAATAAAATAAACACATTAGCCTACAGTGCGTTTATTATACAATGTCAAGTAATCTCCAGAATTTCCTCTGACTCATGAACTTTATGATGGCCCTATATATACATATATATATATATAGCACCATGTGATAAAAATTTTTACGACACTTTTACAACCAGATATTGGCAAAAAAGAAAACAGACAAAAGACATTATTAAACATATAACAGTGCCGTAAACTCCTCTCGAAATAGTATGAAGTCATTTCTCTAAAGCATTGACGGGCAATGAAAAAAAAAATGGGATAATGATTTATATATAAATGTATATATGGCTAGCAAAAAAAAATTAAGCTAGTCGGAAGAAAAACTAGTGTTTGCATACTTTATTTCTACACTTGAACCGACATTGGAAAATATCGAAAAGGGGGGGTGTGTTACAAAAATACTTCATCCCATCCCCTGTTTTGAAAAAAGAGGGGATGGGGCACATGCCCCTTTTGCTACCAGAAGAAAAACTAGCGTTTTACTGCTTTGTTTCCACACTTTAACTGATATTCTAACTACTTGATGATAAAAAATCTTAAAGATTAAAGGGGGCGGAACATAACACCCCCCTTGATTTGAAAGAGGGGCACATTCTCCCGCTGCTGCCCCACCCTTTTAAAAGATAATAAGAGGAAACCAGTAGAGCTTCAGTCTCGACAGAGACTTCTGGTTTAGTCCCCTACCGGCATCGCCGAATGGGACTATAGGTTTGCACTCTGTCCGTCAGTCATACACACATTTTCCGGACTTTTTTTCTAAACGCTTGTAGATATTCATCCAATTTTTGGTGTGTGAGTCTACCACCATGAGTTACAGATCAAGATCGAGTTTGTTTTTGATTCGCTGATTTTTGACGAAATTTTGGACTTAAAAAATTCAGTTATATAGAAAATTTCTTTAAAATGGCAGTTTTCCGGACATACAGATCAAGTTCGAGTTTCGTTACGGTCCACTGATTTTTGATGGAATTACGGCCATTGGAATTAGTAAATTTTTTTAAAATGGCAGTTTTCTTGACTTTTTTTCTAAACGCTTGTAGATATTCATCCAATTTGTGTGTGTGTGTGTGTGTGTGTGTCTGTTTTGGGGATCTTGGTTTTCCATTTGCCGGTAGGGGACTTAGTATTGCTTAAGCAATACTTTCAGAATGCTTGTTTTCCTTAATGAGAGCAAGAATAAACATATATGTTTCAGATAATGCCCATTGTTGCTTAGTTTTAAGAGGGCAAGTTTCAACATTAGGGCAAAAATTATGTACTAAAATTCAATAGCACTTGAAAGTGTAAAAAAAAATTGTGTTTGTGAAACGCTATGCTCCAAGTGGCAACAAAAGTCTGTCTGGATATTTCAAGCAGTGAATGCGAAACTTTGCAAAGGATTACTTGCAGTAATCTTCAAAACATTACTGGCCAGTAATCTTCAAAACATTATTGGTTTGAACTAGTTAGAAATTTTTAGTGTTTCGGGAACAATTTATGCTGCCTATGGAAGTTTGGATACTAGAATGTTACTAACCGAAAGACAGACAGACCTATGTTCACACAGACAAATTCCAAACGTAATTCCAAAATCAAGTTCAGCGAAACATAAAAATGGAGCAAGTCATTATACATCTTTTGTGTAGATTTACTAATTATAGCTATTCCCTTGCAAACATAAACACATTCTGTGCTGGCAGAAGCATAATTAATTGTTCGATAGCCATTTAACTAATGCAAGCACAAATAACTCAGAAAACAAAACTATTGATTACTCTAAAAGTCAGCATTACTGTGGTAATATTTAATTTAGTACATCTTTAGTAGCGATAAATCAAGGTTTGTTTTGTCAGACTTTATCAAGTCTGCGTCGGCGATCGCATACTGTACTCTTTTAGTGTGGGCCGTCACTGAGTCAACGGTCCGGTTTCGCTTCTGAATTATTTTTGACATTCGTTTTGATTGCCCCTTCACCCAGAAAAAGGAGCAGACAGAGAGAAGTAATGTAAAGAGAGTTACATAGGGACAAGGATATATATAAGGAGAGACTGGGTGAAGAGTAAGAGGATAAAGATTCAGAGATGTCAGAAAATAAAAGTGATGTTAATGAGCGTGTTTTTTTAAACTGAAAGAGAAATAGAAATTTGTTTACTTTACATTTGAGGAATTGAATATAAAGTTCGAAAAAGTTTCGGAAGCCTGCATTTATTTATGTGCTAACAAACACTACTCTGGGCTCCTAATTTTTAAATCTAGGGGCCCGGATGGCTACCATGTCAAAACAGTTAATTTTAGTCCCTGTTATTGTGGGCCGGCACTAGCCCTTTGATATAAGTTTAGGAAAGTCGCATGCGTTACAGCGGTACAGTAAAACCACGCCCCCAACAGTTTTACACCAATGGTTTAATTAGGATTAAATTCAGTGCGGATGACCACGTGTTAAGTCGCTGACACGTTCTGATAGATTTATATGAGTGTTGTATAAAAATTATTTTGATTGCCAACTTTTATTGAAAAATAAAAGTGAGACTAAAAGCTATTCAAAGACATTCTATTTTGGTTCCCCCACATGTTTGACCTAGATACGCTAGATGTAGGCACCGTCCATTCGACATTCAAGGGTGTACTCTGATATTTATGCTAGGATCAGTAAGAGCGATATTTTTTTCACATAAAATTTGTAGAAATAAAGTATTCCGTTATCTTGTGAAATTGGGTTTGTTCGTTTGATATACTTATGACAGTTTTTCTTAATTTTTTGCACAAACGCCCCCCCCCCCTCCCCCTCATTAGAAGAACTATGGACTGTGCCTTATTATGCTTACATAAGCCGTGCATTCGGTTACTTATGTGTTATCCTTACACAAACGGACTCTTTTTCTATGAAACCTGGGTCCAGAATGGATGATATCTAGAATAAAATTGCAGTTCAATATGTTTTTTATGTAGTGTATATTTCTGCAATAAACATTTGTGAATTTATTTCTCTTCTAAGTTTTGTTTAACACAAAATTTTGATTGCCATTGTGAACGTATATGCCAACATGTTAATAGTTATTAGTAGGTCAAATAAGTAGGTCATTGTTACTAAAAATGGATTTTGGGTTTCCAGATGATAACCAGTTATAGGAATCTTTAATATTGAAAATACTTTACACAGTGATAGTACATGAAGACAGCTTGCATGGGATTGTGTTTGGGGACAATAGGTCAAATAAGTAGGTCAAATAGATTTTTTCAGATGAAACTTCTGTTAGCAATGTACAATTTTGAAGTAACTTTACACAGTGATAGTAGATGACGAGCATTAATTTCTAATGTTGGAACGAATTAAAAGTTGTGTTTCAAAGACTGACGAAGGCAGGGGACAAGTGTTGCATGCAACACTGAATGTAAGCTTGCTCGTTGTGTATTAAAATTGTATCAGTCTTTAACGTACTGCACAGTTTTAACACGCACGTCTTCCGGCCCATCGTTTGGTGCTTGCACCAAATTGTTTCTTGTATCTATATGTCCTTGGTATCAGTAGCCGATTCCACTATCATTCGTAAGTGAACCAGTCATGCCCATAAACTTGCGGCAAGTGCAACATATGCAACTCACGATGAAAATGCGTTTCACTAAAAATCGTAAGCGTTAGCTTACAATGAAAATTCCTCAAAAGTTACGTCAAGTACGAATTCGTAGTTGATCCCGTAAATACCATAGGTACTTGGAACGAAAATTTTGATACGACCCCTAACTTTTCAGTCTATACTCTATCAAATACAAGGTGTCTAACTCCCCCGTCGCCTCGTAATTTCGAACCTCGATTTCTCCATATAGAAAACTATAATCATACAATTTCTTGATTTCATTTATCTTATAACATGATACTATTATTATTTCTCAACCAATTCTGTACATATAATCACTATACCTCACATACGAACCGATTTTAACACTTTTGGCTGAAGTCTGACGGAAGTAAACAGAATACGCGCTTGCGCGATTTATTTTTAGGATTCCACGTGTATTTTTTTTCGGAAGCACTTGTCTTTTGCCATGTGGTTTCTAAATACGAGAGAATGTATCGAATATAATAAATGCGCCAAATTTGAATGATATAAAAATGTCACAATTAAATCAAAAAATCACAAAGCGGATTTTCGAGAATCTCAAACCTTGCTCTTTAGATTGTTTTATTGACTTTAATGAAGTAAGTGAATTGTTGACAAATGAAATAAAAGTGACATCCTCAAAATTTACAAAAGTCATTAAGAAAATATACAAAAATCTTGTGGTCAAATTGGGAGGAAACACTGAAAATTGGGCAAGAAAACGTGTTTCCAGATATTATGGACTTTTCTTTAATGATGAAAAAGAAAACACACAAGATTTATCATTTTCAGCTAAACCACATATTATGCCACCTGACTTTTCCATCATATCATCTACAAATTGAAAAGTAATATTTGGTAATTTTCTTGATATCCAAATCTATGAAAGTAAATTATTGATTGAAAATGAGGTAAATGAAAATCTCTCCTGGTTTATAAGCTGCATGGGACAATGTGTACAGCCAGTGAAAATAGGGGCATGTGCTTTGTTTTGTTTACAAAGTGTCAAATTGAACTCAGTGTTCCAAATTATAAGAAACCTACCCATTTGTGTGGGAATAGAGCATGATGAAAGAGAAAAACATGTAGATGAATATCAAGAAACTGTAATTATTCATGAAAAAGAGATTCTATGTGCAAGATCAAAAACTTGTGAAATTTTTATTCCCTTTACATCAACATCTGCAGCTTGTCACAACTGTAAAACATTATGTGATAAAACACTAGTCTTCAAGCTGTGTAACAGATGAACAGAATATTGATAAAGATGATGTTGTTCTCTCTAAAACGGATCATAATTTGAAATGTATCTCAAATGTTAAGGTCAGAGGTGAAAATTTATTGTTCTAACAGAAATGTCTTGTTACAATGGATATATATGTGTGTGTGAGTGTGTGTGTGAAGGTGTGCATGTGTGTGAAATGCAAAGCCATACATTTTATGACTCAAAAATTGTAGCAAATATTAAAGTTGTTTAATGCACATTAACATGGTCTAAATTGTAGGATAAAGAAATATTATGTCAACAAAATACACATGAAAAATATTAAATGAAAAATATGAAATTTAGTTGTTATGTAATGTCAATATTTTTTGTGACAGAAAGACAGGCCAAACACTATATATCCCCCACTTTGATTCTGGGCGATTAACATACATTCTTTTAATGTTTCATTTGTAGAATTTCACATAAACATTTTTAATTACATTTATCATTAATTCTGTAATATGTTCCCTCTTTCCAAATACATGCATATTTTATTGATTACTTAATGACTAATTCACACATATTGCACAAGGTAATGACTGCTTAGTATTTACTGTCTCATGTGAAAGACAATACACTATTGTTTCATTGTGGAATCGAACCAAGGTCATCTAGATCAAGAGTTGAGCACCTTTGAACATTATCAGCTATATTCATTGAAAGTCACAACCAAAGAATGAATCTCTGGATTATCCAAGTTATAAGCAAACATGTAACTCTAAACTACTACACTACAACTGGATATAAATTTGAATGCTGACTTCTATTTTCTCTAAAAGCATAGTGAGCAGCATCATATACATGTGTTTAGCATACTCAGTGGCAGATTTAGAAGGGGGGGGGCCGAGCCCCCCTTTTGCCCACATATTTATTAGTAAAAGTCCAGATTTTGCACCAAAATGGCTGAAAGTTTGGCTAATACACATGTGGCCCCCCCCCCCTTTTCGGAAATCCTGGATCCGCCAGTGATACTATTAACAAAAACTTCTCCTAAGACTTAGACCTCATTGTATACTTCCCTATAAGCTAGTTGCAAAATAACTTATGACCTATTCCTCGACTTACCACACATGTTGTGATAGGTCTCACATTTTACACTTGGGTACAGTTTTCTTTATGAATAAGTGTGACTGCATTTAGGGTTTGTTTTTCTTGTGCATAGTATGAACAAATGAATGGTACATACTGTGCAGAAATGATGCAACATATTCCACCAATAAGGCCATGGTGGCCTTCTTCATAGGAATAATTTTATGATACAATGTTCATTGTTCATACTGGGAAGACTGCAGTGTCAATAAAATTGATCCAGTGATTTACCTCAAAAATTTGATTTATTTTAAATGGGCCAAGAGCATAATCTCATATAAACAATATCTATAAACTGATAAACTTTTCAATAGTTCATGTGTAATCTTCAGTCTGGCATGCGTATCATCATACATATTACCGCCGTACTTTGTAATTCGTTCATTACAATCTCGTAACTCGGGTAAACAACACGTGCATTTGTAGTGCGCAAGCGCGTATTCTGTTTACTTCTGTCATACTTCAGCTAAAAGTGTTAAAATCGGTTCGTATGTGAGGTATAGTGATTATATGTACAGAATTGGTTGAGCAATAATAATAGCATCATATTACAAGATAAATGAAATCAAGAATTTGTATGATTATAGTTTTCTATGTGGAGAAATCGAGGTTCGAAATTACGAGGCGACGGGGGAGTTAGACACCTTGTATTTGATAGAGTATAGGCTGAAAAGTTAGGGGTCGTATCAAAGTTTCCGTTCCTAGTACCTATGGTAAATACTTGATATGTCTACGGTTGTTACTTTTAGTGAAACGGGCCACAGTACTGAATGTCATGCTTTTCGCTGAAATCTAGATTTAAACAGGTACATATATACATATATGTGTATGTATGTCTCTGATTTAAAAGTCTTGCGAATGTTTGAGCTAAAAGCTACATGTAATCTGTTTGAAACCTTTTTCTCACAATGATTTTTCGCCTAGTTGGTTGGTTGGTTGGTTGGTTGGTTGATTGGTGTTTTACGTCGCTTTTAACAATATTTCAGTTATATCGCGACATGGAAGCAGGTGGTTACCAACCTCTTAAACATAGTGGCGCAATCCGGGAATTGAACCCGTCGGCGCCACAATCCAAGCGCTTAACCACTACACCACGCCTAGAAATTGCGAACAGTTTTGTTTGTTTTTGGATTTTCATACGTGCGCTCTTCCGTCCGGGGTCATGTTTTCCGGACTTTTTTGCCGTCTTTCAAGATATTGAGTTGAAATTTGGTATATAGCTTTATATCAAGCGTTGTCAGTACCAGTTCGAGTTTTGTTATGATTGACCTACTTTTGACGGATTTATGGCCCTTGGACTTATAAATTTCAAGATTTTTTCAGAAATTCATTAAAAATCTAGTTTTTGTCAAAACATTATGAAATTTCTCATGAAAAAAACAAGTAAAATGTACCAACTAACATATGTTACGGATTTTAATATCTTTTTCTTCATTTTTGAAAAATTTTAGGAGGGGGCGGGGCTTGTACTAAAACATTTCAAGTTTTTTTTTTTGCAGGTCAAGTTCCAAGATGGGTTGGATAGGACCATTTCTGCAGGAGTTATTGCCTTTGGACTTATTCCTATGATAAAATGCTATGAAACGTCATTAACTTCAGTAAACGACAGATGTTTTTCATGAAAATCATGCCAAATGCGAAATGATCCTGTCCGAATTAAGTGACGGGCGTATTATGCCACGCTAGGCGTTGCTCTTGTTATTTATTTTATTTTATTATTTTTTTTATTTTTTTGGTATTTTTTTTGTTTTTTGTTTTTGTTTTTTTTTTTTGTTTTTTTTTTTGATAGCCTCGTAAAAAATTCTAGGGTTGGCGGTAAAAAGTAAGGTCGGTCGAGGAAATGGAAACATATCTATTTTTTTTTTCGCCTAAGATAATATGACAACTGGACAATAGTCGTTCTCTGTAGTGTATGCTTTAAATGTCAACAGTTGATCAGACGTTTAAAAAGATTAAACATTTTACAGAGTTTTTCTTTTCTCTGGGTCACAATTTCGAAATGGCAGTATCAGGTAGAAGATTTTGTCAGTCAGACGGACCGGCGCAGTATTCAATCGTTTCAGACATTATCAAATTTAATCGTTTTTGCCAACAGGACCGAAAGATTTCAAGAACTCAGGTTCAGTTGTGGAGGGACATTACTCAAAGTACTGTGAAGATAAAGTACGTAAGGTTCATAAAAATGTTGCTGTTTTTCACCAGATCCTTCATAGTGGCCAAGGGAGGTGTGCTGTGCTTTTTGGGTGATTTTAATATGTTGCATTCTACTTGCATTCCAGATATGAAGCAAACAACAAATTTTTCAATACATGTACAGACTATCTGATAGATTGAGTTAATAATACATTCTCTTTGATAATTACTTTTGTTGACACAGGAAGCTGTTATAGAGGTGTCAGAGGCAACATGTATTCAACAACTACAGCAAGCCATTCAGAAATCCATTTCAAGCCTATGGAATGGGGTAAGAATTGTCCTAAAACATTTACCATAAGCTGCCAAATGCTGAAACGTTTGATATTATCAGAAAGAGTTTCTTGATTTCTTTAACATTCCTACGAATGTGTATACATACCATTCCGAGTGTTTTGCATTTGAATGTAGTAAGTAGTAGTACGGTATTACCATGTTGATAACAATTTGTAGTGAACCATAAACAAAGACTCGTGTGAGCTATTGTGATTGGTGCATTGGCCATTGACCATAAACTGTTACCAGTTTTAACTTCTTGTAAACCAATACATGGGTTTGAACCAAATTTTGCATGGGAATATAAGATGCAACTTTGCATTTTTATGCCCACATTAAAGTGTGGGCATATTTTGCTATTCTGCTGTTGTCCATCTGTCTGCAAGCATGTACATATATCTGCCATCCCCACAGTCTTGTCTGCTTTCTCCTCTTTAACCTCTACATGTACAAATGTTTTTAGTGGTGGACTGGTGGTATATAAGAGGGTCTGGATTTTAAGGTTGTGCATCTGGGTTTCAAACAGGGATTTAGTCCCTGGTGTTGTCCACGCTTCTTCTTGACTGAGATAGATGCAGGTGAATTGATGGCGGCATATGAATGGGTCTAACTTGAAGTTGTGCACTTAGGTTTTAAACTTTGGTCTAGTCCCTTGGGTAGGAGAAATTGGGTGGGGCTCAGTCACTTGTCCGAACTTCTGATTAATGTCAAATGAAGACAGATGAGATTATTTGGTTGTGGTATATATACCGTGTGACTTGAAGTTGTGCACATGGGTTTTAAACTGAAGTCTGGCACCTGGGGCAGAGTTCTCCCTATCTCATAAAGTAGCGAATGATTTTGGAAAAGGTGCATTAAGGTGTGAGCGCCAAAGGCACGAGCCTTCTAAAGGGGAAGTATCAAGAGGAAACCATTTCCTTGATTCTAGACACTTAATTGTCTTATTTAATGATGTGTAATCTTTGCTCGAAATAAACAAGAATAGTTTATGAATGCATTCCAGGTCATCACCTATTTGTATGCCTCCGCCATGAAATTGCCGGGGTCATATAGTGTTAAACCTGTTCTGTCATTCCCTCCTTCCTTCATTCTGTCATCACTGAATTTCTGCTCATTTTCTCTTTGAAAGTTTGATGAATCAAATTTATATTGTATATACAGATGTATCAAGGGAAGGGGCAGGTCAAGTTCCAATAGGGGTCCAGGGTGTGGTGCGGTAATTTTTAACAGAGTTGTTGTCCTCATTGGATTAAATCGATATTGGGTATATAGGTGTATCAAGGGAAAATAAGGTCAAGGGTGAATATGGATGTGTTGTACAGTGCCCACCACTTAATTGAATATCGCATTATTGAATAGTTTGTTTTATTGAATAAGATCCTGAAATCCAAAACCATTTTCTATCAAATCTATTGAAAATCCGCCACTTATTACACCAGAATTAAGAACCGACTTCGTTTATTTGAATAGTGCCATTATTCTATCAAGCATACCTTTGTTAAAACTTCAGTGTATCACGCCCAAGGTCATGTTGTTTACTACGGTGCAAGCGACTTATCAATTAGAGATAAATGGTTTCATACCTGTCCAGGTAATCTCAAAAGAGATTACTGTCCAGGTAACAGTCATTGACCAAATCACACGTTAATTAGCTAATAGGCCGCGGCGCTAGGAATGAAAGGATTAATTAATTACCAACTGCCGAAGTCACGTCGTACACAAGATCAACGGAAACATCTCCAAGATGACGCTGTTAGCCAACGGTATTGCGTGAAGACTGACCCTACTAGATGCCGTCCACTTACTCTGTAAGGCCTGGCGCACCGTCAAACCAACAACCATTGCCAACTGCTTCCAAAAGGTTGGCTTTGCCTCGTCAGACAACAACACAAGCGAAATTGACGATGTCTGGCCACCAGAGGATGTTTATAGCTAGACGTTTGCTACCTTCATCACAAACAATGGCAGCTTGGAGAGCTAAGCTTTCCGGACTGACGAGAAAATATTCGCAAGTTTCCACGAAGACGAGCCCCGACCATGAGACGCCAGTGACGACGAGGAGGCTGAAGAAACGGCACGAGTAACGCACGGCGAACGTACAGACGCAATGGCCACAATTTGACGATTCCTTGAGGAAATGCAAAGCGACGACTTCAGCCTGTTCTATCATTTGGAAAATTGAAATTTCTCACTCGCTTGAATATGCCTTTTAATTTGCCTTTGTTAAAACAAATTGTTTAACCTGTCTTATGTCTTTGACCACCCTGGTTACACCACTGAAATACAATTACGTGCATTTCAATAGACGACGGTTTTATCTTTAAGGTCAGTTGAGCGAAAGTTATAGACGTATGCAATTCTTGCAAAATCTGTCGATCATCTGGATCATCATGCTGTGTAATTGAATGTTCGTTTATTTGAATAATAAAGTCCTGACAATTAGCCTATTCAATTAAGCGGCTTGCACTTATTGGAATTACCTTGTCTGTCTGTCTGCCTGTCCAGAAATATTTAACCTAGGTCATAACTTTTGAACCAAAAGAGATGAGGCCTTCATACTACACTTGTGTATTCCATGTAGCAAGACCTTTCTGTTGGTACCTAAATTTTTGACTCCTTGACCTTGACGTTTAAGCTACTTTTGAAAAACTTTAACCTTGGCTATAACTTTTGAACCAAATGAGATGGGGTCTTCATACTACACATGCATATTCCTTGTGGCAAGACCTCTCTGTCAGTACCAAAATTTTTGACCCTGTGACCTTAATTTTACCTACTTTTGAAAAACATTAACCTTGGCCATAACGTTTGAACAAAATGAGATGGGGTCCTCATACTACAGGTTTATTCCTTGAGACAAGACCTCTCTGTCGGTACCAAAATATTTGACCCTGTGACCTTGACCTTCTTTTGAAAAACTTAAACCTTAGCCATAACTTTTGAAACAAAAGAGTTGGGGACTTCATACTATACATTTTTATTCCTTGTGGCAAGACCTGTCTGTCGGTTTAAAAATCTTTTACCTTGTGACCTTGACGTTTGACCTACTTTTGAAAAACTTTAACCTTAGCCATAACTTTTGAACCAAGAGAGATTGGACCTTCATACAACGCATGTGTATTCCTTATGGCAATACCTGCCTATCAGTTTTAAAAGTTTTGACCCAGTGACCTTGACCTACTTTTGAAAACTTTAACCTTAGCCATAATTTTTGAACCAAAAAAGATGAGGCCTTCTTACTACACATGTGTATTCCTTATGGCAAGATCTATCTGTCAATACCAAAGTTTTTGACCTCGTGACCTTAACCTTGGTCTTTGCCATACTTCAAATTTTGTTGCAGCAATTGGTATTTGTCCGGTTACGACAGTTCTAGTTTTTGACAGAGTTATTACTCTTGAACATTGAAAATCTCTTGAAAATATTAGTTCTCTGGCAATTATATTTCACTACCTTAGCTGCCAGCGGGGGCAATTGTGTTGCACAGACACATTAAAAGTTGTGTCAGACAATATAATTTATGCTATATTATGTGTAGTGAATTTTGCCACTGTCAGGGGTAGCCATGTCGACAGACACACTCTTCTCCTACAACTTTCATCAGAATCTGATCATGCTTCACCAAAATCTTATTTAGGTTAAGGGCTTTTGGACAATTGTCACTCAGTCATTTCTGAAAGGTGAAGGTCATTTATTAACTTGGCCTTAAGGTACCACGAAGTATGTATATCGCCTACATCTTTCATCAGAATTTGATCATACTTCACCAAAAATGTTATTTAAGTTAATGGCTTTTTGGACAAAGGTCACTCAATGTATTTTTTTAAAGGTCAGTATCTCTTATTAACTATGACTTAAAATACCATGAAGTACTTTTATCTCCTACACATTTTATCAGAATTTAATCATACTTCACCAAAATGTGATTTAGGTTAAGGGCTTTTGGACAAAGGTCACTCAAGTTCATTTTCGAAAGGTTAAGGTCATGATAAAAAGTTTTATTTAATAACTGATCAAGGTAAAGCTTACTCATTTAAGTTTCAGATACTGTGATCACTTGTTGTTATACAGTTGACTGAATTGGATATATCCATATGATACATTGAGATTTGAAATCGTCAACAATTATTGAATTAATACAATGATTTTCAATATATTGAGTCATTCAATTCCTTCATTATTGCTGCGCATCTTGGGACATCCATTGGTTTTACTGATTTTATGTGTATGAAATGAGTCATCAATTTTCGGCATTATAAGTGCCATTTTGGGAGCATCCATCAGTTTGACTGATACTTGTTGAGAATGACCAATATTTAAGCATTGTCACTTTTTAAATTCCCATCATCCCTGAATAAAGAGCTTGGAGAGAACTCGGTTATCCCAATGGATTAAAACTCTTTAGTCTTATCCTTGCTATCAATCTAATCATCTTATTCATTTGTTTATGTTCGTATAATCAGTGAATGTAACTTTCAAAAGAGAAACTGAAATCGAAAAGTAAAATTAATAACTTCATTATATTAGATTCTAAAGGGCCTAGCTATCACACTATAATGAATTGGCCAAGGGTACGTCTGCGTATGACAAATATTCATCATTAGTTGACATATTCTGTTTGACATCGCTTTGGATTTGTTGTTTTCATTCATATGTGTAAAAGTAATGGTCTGGACGAGGTGGTGTTATTCTTGTGGCACATCCCCAGGCGGAAGCATATGGGAATGTGAATGTTATTTTCAAAATCTTATGAATAAAAAAAAAAAAAAAGAAAGTTGCGGCAACTGCTGTAGGTCATTATGAAGATTTGAGGGACTTCATGTTCAACTTTCATGAAAGGATTTTGATGTTACTTGTCATAATTGAAGAGTTTGTTGTGAAAGGAGGTAGGGGAGACTATATATTATCAATTCAATGAAACAAATTATTGATTTAAGATTCAGTTAAAAGAAATTCTAGAAGTGACAGTAATTGGAATATTTGATACTTTGCCTTTTAAGTAATTGTAGAAACTGTAAGTCAGCATGCATCACATTAAATTCCATTCCATCTTACATTTCAGGTTTATAGTTCAATTTATGTAGCTGAAAATCAGGGATCCAGTTTCAGAAATGAAAAAAGAGAACTTCTTCCAAACCAAGGCATATCTAGGTATATATTAAAATCTGTATCATTAAAAAAACTTCTGAAGAGATATGCTTGGTGCTTATTAATTATAATTATCACATATTTAATTTAAAACCATAAGGCAAATTCAACTTAATTGATAGATCATCACCCCCACCCCCTTCAAATTCGGCAAAAAAACTTCTTATTCAGACCAGCTGCATACAGAGAAAAACCAATTGCATAAGAATAATCTTGAGGGTTGTGTGATGAAGGAAGAAGTGAACTACTGTCATAGTGTACCAATCATCCGTCATTGTTGTCTAACATGTTTTTATATGCCTGTCATAGATGGGACATATTATGTAATGGTGTTGTCTGACCAAGGTCAAGTTTGCAGGATTTTTATACACTCGCATTTAAAAATGTGGGTGTATTATGCTATACTGCTGTTGTCTGTCCGTCCATCTGTCTGTCTGTCGTTCTGTCCATCCATCCTTGTCCGGGCTTCTCCTCCTTAACTAAAGGGGGAACAAAACTTTTAATGGTGTCACATGAAAGGGTGTGGCTTGTAGTTGTGCATGTGGGTTTCAAAGTTGGGGTCAGGCCCTTGGGATGGGGGAAAATGGGTGGGGTTGTAAAGGTGTTCCGGGCTTATACTCTGTAACGAAAGGGGGAACAAAACTTTTGATAGTGTCATATGAAAGGATGTGACTTGTAGTTGTGTATGTGGGTTTCAAAGTTGGGATAAGGCCCCTGGGGTGGGGGAAAATGGGTGGGGACGGAAAAGCTTGTCCGGGCTTCTCTTCCTTAACTAAATGGGTTTAACAAAACTTTTGATGGTGTCATATGAAAGGATGTGGCTTGTAGTTGTGCATGTGGGTTTCATTGTTGGGGTCAGGCCCCTGGGTGGGGGCAAATGGGTGGGGTATGAAAAGCTTGTCCGGGCTTCACCTCCTTAACTTAAGGGGGAACAAAACTTTTGATGGTGTCATATGAAAGGATGTGGCTTGCAGTTGTGCATGTGAGTTTCAAAGTTGGGGTCAGGCCCCTGGGGTGGGGGAAAATGGGTGGGATTAGAAAGGTTTGTCTGGGCTTCTCCTCCTTAACTAAAGGGGGAACAAAAGTTTTGATGGTGTCATATTAAAGGATATGGTTTGTATTTGTGCATGTGGGTTTCAAAGTTGGGGTCATATGAAAGGATGTGGCTTGAAGACCACATTAAAACATGATGTGGGCGTATCAAGCACTCGTTAGCAGTGCCCTATTTTTTTCTTCAGTCTTTCAAGATATTGGATTGAAACTTCATATCAATGAGGGTAAATACCAGTTAGCATTTCGGTATGATTGTCTTGGTTTTGCCAGTTATGGCCCTTCAAGAATTTTAAAGTTTTTCTTTTTTCTGAAGTCTTTCTAGGTATTGGATTGAAACTTGGTATAAAACTTTATATCAGTGAGGGTACCAGTTTGCATTTTGGTATGATTGACGTGGTTATGCCAGAGTTATGCCCTTGAACTTACAAGATTTCATGGAAATTACAGTTTTCTGGACTTTTTAGCTCACCTTAGTCAAAGGCTCAAGTGGGCTTTAGTGATAGTGCTCAGTCTGTCGTCCGTCCATCATAAACTTATGGACTATTTTGGTCATAATTATGGTAAGGAATGTTATTTTTAAAGAATTTTGTCATTATCTTAATTTTTGGGTTTCTATTAATTTCTTAAGACTTCCAAATGATGGTGTATAGGGACAATTCTTCACATTTTTAAGATACTCCCTATCAAGGGGTATCTTACTGTTATCCTGCTCAAGGTTTTAAAGGTCAGATTTACGTCCACCCAACTACAACCTTTGAAGAAATAGTGCGATGTTTGTGTCAGTGTTTGTCTATTCTAGCGATGACAGCTGTGACGATTTAATCGATTCCGGGTTAGAGTCTTTTCTTAAAGATAAGTTTTGACCACAGTCGTGTGAATTCTTTTAGAAAACGCCCCCTCCCCACCAAGGCGAAAGCGACGGTGTATGAATTTATGTTCATCAATCTATTCGCACGATCAACATTCGTGGTGAAATACATTCGTACGTGTAATCGTTGATTTCCTTGTTTCTTCTCCTTTTCTCTTAATTTTCACACTTTATATAATAAAGATGAAACATTTCAAACTGCAAATGTATAACAATGTGTTTTATGAACTGATTATTTATTGGTACTGTCTTTTACCTAAACTACGTTCAGATCAACTTGTCTAGGGACTACTTTACAGTTTTCATTGTAGTTTGAGATTCTCTGCCCTTCTCCCACTTTTGATATCAATGGTTTGTGAGAGAGGGTCAGAGAGACTTTGTTCATCAAACGTTGGAATTTCCACAAACCGCCGATATCAAAAGTGGGAGAAGGGCAGAGAATCTCTGACTATTTTCATTGCAATACACTGTCGTTACTGAGAATTTAAGGACGTATGTGGAAAACATAACCCAGCATGTAGCCTTCACCAAAGTAGTAAAGGGATAATGTGCTGCGCAGAACACTGTTGCTTTTAGTTAATCAATCTCATTGCATAATTTGAATAACCAGTCTAGCCTTTAAATATATGAAACAGTATAAATTAAAATTAAAAACACCTAACTGGGAAATTAAGATGGACACTCCATGCAGTGGCAGATCCAGGATTTCTGAAAAAGGAGGGCCCACATGTGTATTACTCAACTACTGGGGCATTTGTGGTGCCAAATCTGGATTTTTACTCTTAAATATGTGGCGGAAGGGGGGGGGGAAGAGCCTGTACTAACAATAAGATGTAAGGGCATCTTTTAGGACATACGGGTCCTTTGATTAACTTCTGCTGTTATACCCCATGAAAGATTTTGATGAAACTTGGTATACATGAAGTACAATAGGTCCTCTATCAATTTTGTACATTTGGTCAACAGGTGATCCCACCATGGCTAAAAAATTGGTCTTACAGTGGTACATATACCACTTGGTAATTAAAATATGGAGAGTAGTGGTTCAAATCCAGCTGTGGTCAATTTTTTTTTTCATTTCTTTACACATCTAAATAAGTTTTTAGATGTTTCACAACACTCAGCATATGAAATTAGGCCATTTTAAGTTAGATCTGGACAATATTTGAAACAATTGTTGTTCATGACCCAAACCTGAAATCAGTCAACAAAAGGCCCCACCTAAAGAAAGGGACTAACTTGTTGCCCTGAATCACATCTCGCAGAGACAAAGCAAATGCTGAATATCAAAATCACTTGAATGGATGTGCAAAAATGTGTTGTTGTTTTTGATTCTGGTCTGAAATAAAATTTGAAATATTTTCAACATTTTTGTTGACTTAGTCACAGACTTCTTCCTTCCTGCAAGACTGATCATCTAGGTACTCAGGTGAGCAATATAGGCCCACTTGGGCCTCATGTTTCTGCAGTCTTTCAAGGCATTGGATTGAAACTTGGCATATAACTGTATATGAATGAGGGTAAGTACCAGTTAGCATTTCCGTATGATTGGCTTAGTTTTGTCAGTTATTTCCTTTCAAGAATTTTACGATTTTCTTTTTTCTGCAGTCATGGCCCTCAAACTTAGAATTTTTTTATGCCCATGGATCAATAGATCTCGGAAATATTGTTTAAAAATGTCCTGTGTGTTTGTTGTCAATTTTAACCTTGGCCATAACTTTTGAATCATCGGGGACAGAGACTTCATATTTCACATGCGTACTCAACCAATGAAGCCCTTTCTAATGAATTTTTGATTTCTCTTCCACAACTGCATTACAGAATTTCATCAAACCTTACAGTAAGATACTACCTTGGGTCCGGAAAGAAATTTTGGGGTTTTTTTTTACCTCAATTGTCAACAAATATGGCTGCCAAGGGCTCTGATTGGCTAATACATTTTAGACTTCTTCACAAGTACTTCACAGAAGTTTTGCCAAATGTATAGTTATTTACAGGAAGCAAGTAATCAACATGAGGTTTAACATCACCTTGACATTTGGTCATGTGACTTAAATCACTATACTTTTATGATGGAAATGTGTACTAGTTAATGCCACTTTAATATCTATTCATAGCATGATTTCATTGAGCTATTGTCATAGTGCGCTGTCTGTCGACGTCTGTCATAAACTTCTACACATGTTTGACTTCTCCTCTGTAACTGCTTTAGTGAATTTTACCAAAAGATACAGGAAGTAAGTACTCAAAATGGCAGCCATGGGCCCTGATCGATTGACACATTTGTTATTTCTTCTCCAAAACCGCTGCACAAAATTTCACTAAAACATATATATGCGGTAAGTACTCAGAGTTCTGTACCTAGTTTGTGTTCCAATCCGTAATTCAAGATGGCCACCATGGGCCCTGATTTGCTGACACATTTTCAACTCCTTCTCAGCAACTGCTGCAGACATTTTCAGTACACCTTTACAGGAAGTAAGTACTCAAGGGGTCAAGGTCCTCTACCAAGTTTGTGGTTTTTAGCTCACCTGAGCCAAAGGCTCAAATGAGCTATAGTCATAGTGCGCCGTCTGTCGTCGTCGTCCGTCGTTAAATTTGGTTATGGTTCAATAATTGTTGTCAGAGTTATTCCCCTTGGACTTAGGAAATTTCTTAAAATTAGTAGTTTCTGCACATTATCTCTTGAACCAATAAAGATATTGAATTTATATTTGACATACTGATACACCTAAAAGATATTAAGGTCAAGTTCAAATTTGGTTATGGTTCAATAAGTTTTGTGAGAGTTATCTCCCTTGGACTTAGAAAATATCTTAAAGTTAGCAGTTTCCGCTCATTATCTTAGGAACAGATAGATACAGTCAAACTTCGATATCTCGAACACTAATATCTCGAATAACTGGGTTATCTCAAAGTCGAATGCCGATCCTGAAAAAAATCCTTCACATTATGATTAAATTCACCCCAGATGTGTCGAACACTGATATGTCGAATACCATGCTTATCTCGAATACATTTTTAAGTTCCGAAGTTTTTATTTACCCGGTTTATTTTGAAGTTGGCTTCTTATTGACACTATCTCTTGTGGCGTTTACACTAGATGACAGGTCGGTCGCGTGGTGTGATTAATTGATCGTGTCGGTGTACAAAGCCACAGTAATTACATAATCGAATGCGTCTGTAGGTAGTTTGTTATTTATACCAAATATTAATAAAAGATGATAGCTTGTTAAATTCGACATAGAATTAAATAATTAACATTAACTGTAATTAGTGCTTTTTCATACTTGCATTTATTTAAAGAATTTTTTTTTTACATTGTTCATTCATTCATTTTTATTCAGAATCCATATTTCCATGTATTTTTATGCAAAGTACTAGTAGTAAAATAAAATTCTGATGTGTGTCTTTATTTTTTCTTATGTGTTAGCCCGTCCTCGGTTTTGGGTACAGTATAAGACAGTTATATATCCAGTATTGAATTGAAATTACGATATTACTGAAAAGGAGACATGATGTTTTTAGTTTTGGAGTAAATTCTCTTTATATATTCATAAAATATAAAAGGTATGATGAGATTAGATTTTAAAATTATTTAGGAACAATATGTACATCTTCATGTGTATTTAGTGATAAATGCTTGTATACATATCTCGTACATCTACTAAAATAATCACAAATGTCAAATGAACTGGTATATGTTAACAATTGCAATATTTGTGATTTGTAACTCGAAATTTGGATATCTCGAACTACGGATATCTCAAAGTATTTTCCACGGTCCCTCCGACTTCGAGATATGGAGGTTTGATCGTATTTTGAATTGATATTTGGTATACAGATACATCTTAAAGATATCTAGGTCAAGTTAATAAGTTATAATTAGGATACCTGTCTTTGGCATATTAATTTTGATTTGTTCTGTGTCAGTTAATACTGATGTCTAAATTAAATGAAATAAGTAACATATCTGTCTGGCGACTGATGAGCAAACTGTCCTCGAGTTGTGTCATTCGAATTTGCGTTTGTTGGTGCTTTCAAACATGCTTAAATGAAATTTTGATGATAGATATCAAAAGGTTAGACATTATTTTACATGTTGGCACTTATTTTCCTTTGATTATCATTGGAACTTGTGGGAAATAATGGTTGAAGCGGCTGCATTCTGACTGTCGTTTCTTACCATAGAGGAAAGGGGAACGAGACGATATATAAAGGAGGGGAGTTAGTTTTAAAAAGGCACTCTTCATATAACACAGTGCCAGTGCTCTGACTGTTAGTTGGGACTCCTTCATTCCATTCATTTCTTTATTCCTTATGTCAAATGACACACTGGTTACATGATATTACAATATATACAATATGTACAAAGTGGTTGGTTGGTTGATTGGTGTTTTACGTCGCTTTCAACAATATTTCAGTTATATCGCGACATGGAAGCAGGAGGTTACCAACCTCTTAAACATAGTGGCGCAACCCGGGAATCGAACCCGGATCGTCGGCGCCGCAAGCCAAGCGCTTAACCACTACACCAAGCCTGCCCCCTGTACAAAGTGAGCATAATCAGAGACATATATACACATGTATATATATGTCTCTGACATAATATAGAATGGGAGTGAACAGATGTCATAGTGGAATTATATGTATCATTTCTTCTTTTACATGATATATACAAGTATTTACCCAACTTCTGTATTTCGTTTACATTATTAACACTAAGGGGGCCAGGTAGCGCAGTTGGTAGCGCGCTGGCTTCTCACCAATGCGACCCGGGTTCGATTCTCTGTGTGGTATGTGAGATGGTGGGGCTGTCACCAACCTGGCTTTGTGGGTTTTCTCCGGGTACTCCGGTTTCCTCCCACACAAACGACACCCTTACGTCAAGATCTGTGCCAACGAGCAAGATTTATATAAGTTGTTAACTTGTTTCTTAATTGCTGTAAAATAAATAAAGTTTAAATTTTAAATTAAATTATTAACACTAAGGAATTGAACTAATTTAAATACACTGGGTTTTCTATAATAGTATGGCTTGATATACAATTGTCTTAAATCATGATAAAATGGACAAGTGAATATAAAATGAAATTTGTCTTCGATATCATTTGAATTACATAATGTACACAATCTATTAGATCTTATTTCGTTTCTATATCAAGGATCTAAGCTGGCTTCAAGAAGGGAACAGCATGGTTTACTTGTGTTGATGTCGCCTTACATATTTTTGATAACAATATATTATTCTATAAATGTTTCGTGTGTAATAAAACTTTTATAACCTCTCTTCTTGAGAAACCTGTTGATCCTTATTCTTTAAATGGATTATTATTTATAAATTTTTAAATGTGTGACCTTTGATTGTGCTGCTTTTGCGGTGAGTAGGAAGATGGGCGTCTATAAGCTGGTTAACCACACCAATTGAATGACGTTTGTTACTTCATTTGACTGTCATAAGTCGGTATTGTAACTGCAGCACAATCGAATATTTTTGTAATGTCGTTTTTCCGTGTATATTCTAATATTGTCATTTTTGTGTGCATGTCCTTGGTGATTTGTGTCATACAGCTTTGTCAGATGTCTGTTTTCTTTGTTATATTCACTTAGTCACCTATTTATGTATTTCTTCAGCACATAATACATCTCTTCAAAAAAATAAATAAAAAAAAATGAATGAAAAAAGGAAATCAAAACACCCCTCCTCAAAAAAAAAAAAAAGAATGGGGAGTGGCAGGTGGGGGCTGATTCAATTTCTAAGTCGTTAAAACATTTCATGGAAACCTATTATTATAAATTGAATTTCGGTTTTCTGTCATATTTTTATGAAAATCTAGAGAAGATTTCTTGAATAAATCTCTGTAAAAATATAAGTAAATAATCAAATGAAAATTATGATAGAAAAATTTATTAATCAGTTCTGACCAAGAAACCTCTTCCAAATGACTCATTGTACCGATAGTACCCTAACTGTACTCCTTTATAAGTAGCTAGAAAAAAGTCGATATTTGATTGTTAGAATTTCCAAAGGCTCAGGTGAGCTACATGTATAGTCTTAGTGCGCCGTCCGTCGTTAACTTTTTCATATTTTCGACTTCTTCTGTGGAACTACATAGCAGATTTGGATCAAACTTTGTGTAAATGATGTACTCAAGGTCCCCTACTAAAATTGTGTTCGGGATCCAGATTCCCTCAGGGGTGGATCCAGGGCGGGACCAAAAGTGCCCAAAAGGGTACCCCTCTTCAAACATCTTCTTCTCCAAAACCAGTACATAAATGGGGAAACTAATTGCATTTCAACAATCTATAAAGATGGGTTATTAAAAACTGTGTTCGGGGTTAAGATCCGTCAAATAGAAATTTACGCTTTTTAGCTCACCTGAGCCAAAGGCTCAAGTGAGCTATAGTCATAGTGCGCCGTCCGTCGTCGTCGTCGTCCGTCGTTAACTTTTTCACATTTTCAACTTCTTCTCTGGAACAACATTGCAGATTTGGATCAAACTTTGTGTAAATGATGTACTCAAGGTGCCCTACTAAAATTGTGTTCGGGATCCAGATTCCTTCAGGGGTGGATCCAGGGCGGGACCAAAAGTGCCCAAAAGGGTACCCCTCTTCAAACATCTTCTTCTCCAGAACCAGTACATAAATGGGGAAACTAATTGCATTTCAACAATCTTTAAAGATGGGTTTTTAAAAATTGTGTTCGGGGTTAAGATCTGTCAAATAGAAATTTACGCTTTTTTGACGTGTTTCTGGACTTAGTCCTTTAAATGAAGAAAAGGAGAGTAGCGGTTCAAATCCAGCTGTGGTCAAAAAAAAAATTTTTTTTTTTTACACATCTAAATAAGTTTTTAGATGTTTCTCAACACTCAACATATGAAATGAGGCAATTTTAAGTTAGATCTGGACAATATTTGAAACAATTGTTGTTCATGACCCAGACTTGAAGTCAGTCAACAAAAGGCCCCACCTAAAGAAAATGACTAACTTGTTGCCCTGAATGACTTCTTGCAGAGACAAAGGAAATGCTTAATATCAAAATCACGTGAATGGATGTGCAAAAAAGTGTTGTTTTTTATTCTAGCCTGAAATAAAATTTGACATATTTTCAACATCTGTGTTGACTTAGTCACATTAATGCAAAAATAAATGAATTCTTCCTTCATGCATGACTGATCATCTAGGTACTCAGGTGAGCGATATAGGCCCACTTGGGCCTCTTGTTTTAAGACTTCTAAATGAGGGAGTATAGGAACAATTCAATCACATTTTTCACTTCTGCTGTTATTCCACATGAAAGATTTTAATGAAACATGGAATACATGAAGTACTAAAGGTCCTCTATCAATTTGGTAAATTTCATCCAAATTGGTTAACAGATGATGCCACCATGTCTAAAAAGCAGTTCTCACAATGGTACATATACCAGTTGGTAATTGAAATATGGAGAGTAGCGGTTCAAATCCAGCTGTGGTCAGAAATTTTTTTTTCATTTCTATACACATCTAAATAAGTTTTTAGATGTTTCTCAACACTCAACATATGAAATTAGGCAATTTTAAGTTAGATCTGGACAATATTTGAAACAATTGTTGTTCATGACCCAGACTTGAAATCAGTCAACAAAAGGCCCCACCTAAAGAAAATGACTAACTTGTTGCCCTGAATGACTTCTTGCAGAGACAAAGGAAATGCTTAATATCGAAATCACCTGAATGGATGTGCAAAAAAGTGTTGTTTTTTATTCTAGCCTGAAATAAAATTTGACATATTTTCAACATCTGTGTTAACTTAGTCACATTAATGCAAAAATAAATGAATTCTTCCTTCTTGCATGACTGATCATCTAGGTACTCAGGTGAGCGATATAGGCCCACTTGGGCCTCTTGTTTGATGTGTTTCTGGACTCTGGGTCATTTCAATGAAGAAAAGTGTCATGTTTTTCAGTTAATTGATATTGATGATTTCTTAATGACTATTTTGATCATAATTTACTAAGGAATATTATTGTGAAAGAATTTTGTCATTATCTCAATTTTTGGATTTTTTATGAATTTTTTAAGACTTCCAAAAAAAGTTTTTAATGAAACATGGAATACATGAAGTACTAAAAGTCCTCTACCAATTTGGTAAATTTCATCCAAATTGGTTAACAGATAATGCCACCATGTCTTAAAAGTAGGTCTCACAATGGTACATATACCACTTGGTAATTGAAATATGGAGAGTAGCGGTTCAAATCCAGCTGTGGTCAAATTTTTTTTTATTTTTTTTTTTACACATCTAAATAAGTTTTTAGATGTTTCTCAACACTCAACATATGAAATTAGGAATTTTACGTTAAGACTTCCAAAAAAAAAAGGGGGGGTTGGGGGGGGGGGGGGGGTTTGCCATTTTTCACATTTTCAACTTTTTCTACAAAACTGTTTGAAGGATTTTAATAAATCATGGTAGAAATAAGTCACTTATGATCCTCTTCAAATTCTGTTGTTTTTGTCCAGACCTCTTTAGAGGTGGCGCCACCATAGTCAAAAGTAGGTCACAAAAGAGTTCCCTCATTTAACAATATTCTTTTTCATACGGGCTGTATACAGAGACAAACAGAATGCATAGGAATGATATAGAGGGATGAGTGAAGACTTATTGTCATTTTGGTTCCCTTCCAAAATCAAATTTTAGAATTTTTTTCGACATTTCTTTGGACTTGGTGATTCAATGCAGAAAAAAAGTGTCATATTTCCTAGTTAATTGATAATGATGATTTATTATGGACTATTGTGATCATAATTATGGTAAGGATTGTTACTTTGAAAGAATTTTGTCAATATCTCAATTTTTGGATTTTCTATGAATTTTTTAAGACTTCCAAATGAGGATGTATAGGAACAATTCAATCACATTTTTCACTTCTGCTGTTATACCACATGAAAGATTTTAATGAAACATGGAATACATGAAGTACTAAAAGTCCTCTATCAATTTGGTAAATTTTTATCCAAATTGGTTAACAGATAATGCCACCATGTCTAAAAAGTAGGTCTCACAATGGTACATATATACCACTTGGTAATTGAAATATGGAGAGTAGCGGTTCAAATCCAGCTGTGGTCAAAATTTTTTTTTTTTTTTTTTTACACATCTAAATAAGTTTTTAGATGTTTCTCAACACTCAGCATATGAAATTAGGCAATTTTAAGTTAGATCTGGACAATATTTGAAACAGTTGTTGTTCATGACCCAGACTTGAAATCAGTCAACAAAAGGCCCCACCGAAAGAAAATGACTAACTTGTTGTCCTGAATGACTTCTTGCAGAGACAAAGGAAATGCTTAATATCGAAATAAAATTTGACATATTTTCAACATCTGTGTTGACTTAGTCACATTAATGCAAAAATAAATGAATTCTTCCTTCATGCATGACTGATCATCTAGGTACTCAGGTGAGCGATATAGGCCGACTTGGGCCTCTTGTTTAAATTTCCGATCTTTATACTTAATCGGTTGAATCAAATGATATTACAGATACATGTCAACCTTTATCAATACACAGGGCTTTCAGCTCATTGAAGGGGCAGGCTTGGTGTAGTGGTTAAGCGCTTGGCTTGCGGCGCCGACGATCCGGGTTCGATTCCCGGGTTGCGCCACTATGTTTAAGAGGTTGGTAACCTCCTGCTTCCATGTCGCGATATAACTGAAATATTGTTGAAAGCGACGTAAAACACCAATCAACCAACCAACCAACCAGCTCATTGACCCCCCCCCCCCTCCTTAATTATACCAATATAATAACAAGGGATAGAACTTCCGATTTACCAAAAATACACCTCCTCCCATCTATGTCTTACAACTTTTTCAATTCTTCACAAATCATCTCAAACGTGGTATCAAATAAAAGCAGACATATTCATTTACGCATCCATATTTAAATTATCCAGATCCAACTAAAATGTCACGCTGATCTGTCTCGATCATGTAATTTGTAATTTTTTGTCCATATCTAAGTATCGAACCAAAAATACCTATATTCGTATTGAACACTTATAACGATATACACATGTATATCGATTATAGACAAGCCGGCGTGGCCTAGTGGTATCGCGTCGGACTCCTGATCGGGAGGCCGGGGTTCGAGTCCCGCTCTGGTCATGCCGGTGTCATGTCTTTCGGATGAGACAGTAAAAACCGAGGCCCCGTGTCGTGGTATGCATGGCACGTTAAAGATCCCTCACTGCTTCGGGTGCAAAGGTCAAAATTTGTATGCCCCGCATTAGGCAGATGCCATCACCATATACGTGAAATATTCGTGGTGTGACCTAAAACAAAAATCAATCAATCAATCGATTATAGACTAATACAACCCTAATCTTGTGACATGCGATTCTTACACTACAGTTCTCTGAAAATTTAATTGGACGATTTCAACATTGCATCGTCCGCAAGACAAAATGTTGAAATTAAAATAAGAACAAAAGTTTACTAGTCCGACTGAAAAGTACACAATTAGTATATCATCATGCACGGTGACAGGGTAGTTCCAACCATGGAACACTCGGCATGTGATAGGGCCACTCAGCTCTATATATATATATATAATTATTTTCCGGAGTAAATGAAACGAAATAAGATAATCAATATATTTAAGATATTTGAAAGTACTCAGTATAAATGAAATAGGATAATATATAAGACATACAAGAAATGTGCAGAGATTTATGGACCACTGATGTGAAAGTTTTGAACCTGTGAACTCTACATTAGTATTAGTGAACATTTACAGTCAAAGGTAGTGCTTTGTAAGTTAACGTTCAGTACATTGTAAATATACTAACGTCCACAGTTGCGGATGTAGGATTATAGAGAAGGGGGGGGGGGGGGCATATATGTATTAGCCAAATTTCTTACATATTTTTGGTGCCAAATCTGGATTTTTATGTAATAATTCATGACTGACTTGAAATCATATATATGTTCCATAAGTTATGGAATAAATAAAGTAAACGAATGAGATTCATTCAAGTATAGATCTGAATTATGATATGATAACAAAAATTGCATTGTTGGTTACTCTCTTTACACGAATCTTGTTATTTTAAAATATCGGTGTACCTCGCTTTTATCATGTCGAAAAGCCCTTTTATTTATCGACTGCTATGGTCCTGGAGATTCCTTCCAACTGAAAATATATTAACTTTACGTTTTCCAATTTTAGAACCGTTCAAGAATGACGTCACAGGTAAACACGCGAGGTAATCCACCATTAGCGGAAGACATATAAAACATGGAGAATCCCCTACGAAAAGTAATTTTAGCTAACGATAAGGGAATGGTTGCATTGACTTGTATATTTAGTTACGAGAATGCTCAATTAATTAAAGGGCCATATTCATTTTTATCAATTTTAATGCTGTAATAGAAAAAATCCTGATTTTCCGATTTCTGAGATGTGCTGTGATAAGGAATGTTATTTTGAAAGAATTTTGTCAATATCTCAATTTCTGGATCTTCTATGAATTTATTAAGACTTCCAAATGAGGGTTTATAGGGACAATTCTTCACATTTTTAGGCATCGAGCATGCGAAGCATGATCGAGAGCCTATAGGGATCGTAAAAATTTTACCTCTTCGCCGCATTTCCTGGCCATATCTCATTCGCGAAAGAAAATAGTGCTTTCTTTTGAATGCTCATATTAGATTCTAGAAATGCAATTATACTTCCTGGTTGTCTCCTATTGCCTTGAAACATTTGTTCGTATAATATATGTTTAATATGCAATGTGACGTAAATGACATACGTAAACATTGTGATTCATGATTAAATTATGCAAAGGTATATACAAGCAGAGACATAGATTTGACCTTAACAAGGGTCAAATTCGATGTTTATGCTTTCGGATATCCTCGACCTTTTTCCTGTAAAAGGCGAGATTGTTCCGAATGTTGTTTATAAACTTGGATATTGGGGCGTAAGGATACATGATGTCATGTTTTCATTAAAGATCGATTTGTGAACGGTGCGCGTAGTTATGAGTATGCAACTGTAGATACAGCAGTGTATTGAATTTTGAAAGTTTGAACTGCATTTGCTTTATTTGTTGTTAATAAACCTCAATGGTATATACAGTCCACTCTCGTTACAACGTCACTCGAAATAACTGCATATTCCGAAATCGGCAGAAATCTGCTCGTAATAAAAGTACATGCTCTTATTTGTGTTCTTTATACCGGCATATTCGCCTTCTGGCTTCGGCAGCACGGAACAAATGTACATTTTCATACCAATTAAAATTCTATACACCGGCAGACTACCTTAACAGCCGATCTAGGAACTATCGACAAGGGATTTCACGGCTGACCGCACCAAATATCCGGCACGCGGTTTAGTCTGTTATTTGCTTTTTTACAACGCACATGCGTTTACCTGTACATATGGCCAAGGATGTATAGTTTAAGAACTAAACTATGCTTCCCTGATATGGCTTCATTTGAAATAATAAAACACATGCAGGAACTGGAATATGTTTATTCTACACTCAGTATTTCTACGTAAATATTTTATACATTACATACACTGTACATATAAATTAAACAGAACACAATAGAGTTCGGTAATGACCGTAATTATAGTTGTCTCCAAGTTTATTAATTGAAAAATTTTGATTTATATAATTTTATACGAAATAGCAGCAATTCATATATATTAGCAATTTTAAATTCGTTTAAACGGCAAAATTCAGAAATACAGACATGGCCGTTGTAACGAGAGTCACTGCACCAGAGTCGTTGATGTACTCTATAGACTTAGGATTCCAAATTTCAAGGACTTGGAAATATTTACCATGATACCCCTGCCAAGGAAGTTGGAAGGGGGGGGGGGGGTCCTATATAGGAATTACTATATCCGTCTGTCCGTGCGTTCCGATTCGTGTCCGCTTGATAACTTATGTACTACAGGACTCTGGATGATCAAACTTGGTATGTGAATGTCTCATGGGAACGGGATATGTCATGTAACAAAATTTGGTCACTGTGACCTTGACCTTGGCTTAAGACCTCTTTGATAGTAAATCCTGGGCCACTTTGTGTCCGGAGCATAACTTTTTATTTGTTCAATAGATTTGGATAATATTTCACAGGATTGTTGCCCATGACCTAAGGATGTACCATGATCTTAACTCAAGGTCAAAGGTCAAGGTCAATGTGGACTTTGTTGTTAAAATCCTGTCCGGACCATATCTTTTTACTGCACGGATGGATTTAGTGTTGCCCTTTGCCTAAGGATGTGTCATGACCTTGACCCAAGGTCATAGGTCAAAGATGGATGTTACTGTGGACTTGGTTGTTAAAATACTATCCGGGCCATATCTTAACATGGGGTTGATGGATTTAGATAATATTTCGCAGGATTGTTGCCCATCGCCGAAGGGTGTGTCATGGCCTTGACCCAAGTTTAAAGGTCAAGTTCAATGTGGACTTGGTTATTAAAATCCTGTCCGGGTCGTATCTTTTTATTTGGTCAATAGATTTGGATAATATCTCACAGGATTATTGCCCATGACCCAAGGGTGTGTCATGACTTTGACCGAAGGTCAACAATCAAGGTCACGGTGTACTTGGTGTTAAAGATCCTGTCCAGGCAATATCTTGTTAATGGGTCAATAGATTTGGATAATATTTCACAGGATTGTTGTCCATGACCTAAGGGTGTGGCATAGTTCAAGGTCGCTGTTTCTTTTGGTGACTAAACTCTGATTGGATTTCAGCTTCCTGAATTATTGCATGTTCAACTTTTTGCCGCATGGGAATTTTTGACCCGTTAGGACAACTCTAGTGTTTAGCTTGCCAGGACAAATATCCGGAGACCTACTATCATACCTTTGTTGTCACATGTATCCAGTCATAGTTAATTTAAAGATATTTATCATCATAGTTGCTCATTGTCCCACTTGCACTTTAAACGGCTTGATAATCAATCCTGCTCGATGCCTTTATGGCCTTTCAGGCCTTTGATTAACTTCTGCTGTTATGAAAGACATGACATGAAAGACATGAAAGATTTTAATGAAACATGGTATACATGATGTACTATAGGTCCTCTATCAATTTTGTACATTTCATCCAAATTGGTCAACAGATGGTGCCACTATGTCTAAAAAATAGGTCTCACAATGGTACATGCAATATATACCACTTGGTAATTAAAATATGGAGAGTAGCGGTTCAAATCCGGCTAAATATGCTTGATTTTTAATATGCATTAGATGGCTGAATTTCAAATATCTGTATCTGTAATTCTATTATCTATTGATAGTACCCTTCCGATAGTATATGATAATTGATAGTAAAATTTATCTGATTTTACCACACTAGTATTCACTGAAGCAAGACATCAAGGTCAAGGTCACGAAATTTCACATCTGGCAGGTAAAACTCATCAATGTCTATAAACCTAGAAGTTTAACATAAGTATTATTAATAATATGCAAGAAATCAAGTTAGAAGCTTATTGTTGATGCGGTCAATAAGAATCATTGAGAAACAATGTTTTATTGAGGTAAGACCTGTAGAATTTAAGTTTCAACATTCTCTGCCTTGCGATTTAAACGAAATTGATTTGATGTATTTCTTTGTAGAAAGTTACATGGAAAGTCTGAATGGTAAATGCAAAGGGAATAATAGGGCCACCATGCAAATGTAATGTGATAAATGCAATCTGATTAAAACCATATCTTTATTCTGCTTCTCTATTTGTCCCATTGCAGATAAAGATCTGGCGCAACCCTGTAAGGAGTCATATTCTGGTGAACTATGATGACGTTTCAGTCACCTAAACAGTTATTTCCCACAGCCAGTCAATGACTATGCTAGGCACTTGATAATGACGCAGTATGTTAACAAACACTCTTCAAAATCTACCTCATGGATCATGCATGTTGAAGATGTTAATTTCACTCCTAAGAATTTGTAGCTGATCCACTGATTGGCTGGCAATTAGAGTTCACCAGAACATGACCCCTCATGGAATTTCGCCAGATCTTTATCTGTAATGGGACAAATAGAGAAGTGGAATCAATATATGGTTGTAATCAGATTGGTGATGAATGCTGCTTTATGCTTTAATATATCGGATAAAATTTCAACTAAATTAATTTGATGCATATCTTTGTAGAAATTGTTCTGAAGGAAGAGTTGCACAAAGTTGTACAGCTTACTCAACTGACCCACTTCTTACAGTCATACATGATCAAAACCACCATTCAAAGGCAAAACCATTACAAGGTAAATTTTTGAGTACTGCAGATCATTACATGTTACGGATTATTTTCCCGTACCATGTAACAACAAGTTTATACCGGTAAATGTGAATTATGAATGGTTAATGCAAAGGGAATGATAATGTTACCATGGAAATAGAATGTGATGAATGCAGCTTTATGCCTTAACATGGCAGATGAAATTTAGTTATGGCCAAAACTATGGTTAGCATTGTCATGAATGATCATTAGAAAGACAAAGGATGGTTCTATTATACGGAATGTACTGAATTGGATCCTTCCTGATAATGGAATGATCTTTGCTCAGGCTTGTTATGGAAATATTTGTCTATAGGTTAGCAATAAACTTTAAACAGATATGGCCAAATTCTGCCAAGTTTTTTTTTAAAGATTTTTTAATTTCGTTTTGTTTTCAGACTGGAATATTGATGAGTCAGTTGTAAAACCTTAAAGGTCCAGATAATTCTGACCATATTATCTTCTCTAAAGTTGAAGTATTTCAACATGAAATATGTATTTCGATCATTTTGTCCATTGTATTGGAGTGATTTGGAATCACTTAAATAGTTGTTCTGGCTGATCCAGTCAATTCCTTACTACCTTAGTAACCGTACATTCCATTAACAGAAACAACTGAAACATTTTGCATAATGGAATGCACCCTTACTCTGATGTTGTGCCAATGTCTATAGTTGGATGCATTTTATGTTTTATTCATCTCCTCACTTTTTATTAGGAATGTAAAATACGAAAGTAACTGGTGTCACATGACAATGGCACCAAGGATTATTTTCGGCACTTTTTGGGGCTGTTATTTGGCCCCATTCCCAATCGGAAAAAGTATCTTTTATTCCCCAAATTCCTTCCTAAAAATTCCTAATCTGGAGAATCTAAAATTGAGAATGTCAGTGAATATGAAATTGTAAAAATATTTAAAGGACATTCGGTCTGGTAATCTAGGACAATTCGCCAGACGGAAGCAATTTTTATTGGACTGAAAGCAAAATGCACATCAAGATGACATTAGAAATAAGTTTGAATCAGAAATCCCTTCTGGAAAACACCATACAATCGGTCCAGAAATTTTAGATTTTTTACCTGATCGGCATCAATATAACGGAACTTGTCCGTCAGTCCGACAACATTTCATTTTCAGTGGAATATGAAGTCCGATTTTGTCTTTAAATAGCTGTTTAATCAAAATAAAAGTGAAGATAAAAAGTCAAGATTGATCTGACAGAATCTGATTCTTTAAAAAGTGTGTGTTAGATCAGTACAATATACTACTACATTTATTAAGCGTAGTGTCCTAGAAGAAAATGTTGCGTAATAGTAAATGTTATGTAGAGAAAATAGACAAAAAGACAATAAACAGTTCGAAAAAAATCTACAATTTTCAATCAAGCTCTTTTATGATCTTATAACCCAGGTAGACAAGGTAGCCCATCCTTTTTACTCAAGACTACTTCAAATCTATCAGTCCAAACTCGTCCGTCTCTTGTTCTGAATCCAGTCATTCCAGTGTCAATGACCCAGACCTTCAATCCTCAAGTTTCATATCAACGAAGAAAACTGCAGATCAGTGTACTGAAAACTCAGACTCTGGTTTTGATAGTAATGATGATTCACATTCAGAATGTGGTAGAGAACTGTAGGTTGTTGTGCCTGATGCAGGAATCCACACATTCACCAAATATGAGTAGAGGTTATCATGGTTATATTATAGTAGCTTATGAATTAAATAACAAGAAGTGGTATTCTTGATAAACTATAGAAAATTGTTAATTTGAAAATTCCGAAAATCCTCCAAAACGCTGCATGTTTTCCCAATTACACGGGCCCAAACCCCATTCCCAAATTACCAAAAAAAATCCCTGGGCACAAACAACTATTCAGCACAAAGGCCATTCACGGACCTCTAAAATTCAGAGGTGAAACCAGGTGCCCGAGAGGAGTGAGCGTCTCCTGTTTGGCTTGCCACACAGACTGTGAATAGACATTTCTCACTGCATTTCTGTTGCCAGATGGTAATTTGAGTTAAGAATAATTGATTTCTTTTAAATTTCATACAATGCTATATTATTTATAGGCAGGGACTAAAATTAGTGGTGGCCCGGTTGCCTAAGACGACCACTTTTGCTTCTGGGCCCCTGAAATCCTCCTACTTGATCGCCCAAGTGGTGACTAAAATTCTTGAGTGTTAGTAAACATTTATTGCCGTTTCTCTGATAGTACAATCATACTTTGAGTCGTTTGAGCGCTTCTTTTGTTGAAATCAGTGTTCTTTGGGTGTAACATCATCTCCGTCTGTCAAGTGTTTCAAGTCGCAGACCCCCACAATAAAACTAGTAAGCAAACGCCGATGCAGACTCCGGAAAACAGAACTATTGATTTCTCTAGAAGTTAGAAATATTTTAGCATAATTGTGGTAATATTTAGATATTTATTTTAGTACATCTTTAATAGCAATAAATCAAGGTTTGTTTTGTCGAACTTTGCAAGCGGTCGTCTTGGACGACCGCTGTTTTTAGTCCCTGTTTCATGAGAGGCAGAATGACAGTAATTAGATTTAGAGACAGAATGAAGGGGAAGATGTCCAGGAGATGACGGTATGTTAACTGGGTGTGCAAGATAAAGAAGGAGATCAGACGGAGACAAGTAATGGGGACAGAGAGTTAGATAGGGACAAGGATACATGTAGGGAGAGACTGGGAAAAGAGGTAGAGGATAAAGATTTAGGGGTGCCAGAAGATGAAAGTGATGTGATTGAGCGTATTTTTGAAATTGAAAGAGAAACAGATAGTTGTTAATGTTTATAGCAGTTGAAATTAAATTGAAAGAAGTACAGTCGAACTTCGATATCTTTAACACTGATATCTCGAATACCCGGGATATCTCGAAGTTGAACGTTGGTCCCGAAAAAATCCTTCATATTATGATTAAATTCACCCCTGATGTGTCAAACACTGATATGTCGAATACCATGCTTATATCGAATACATTTTCAAGTCCCGAAGTTCTTATTCACCCGGTTTATCTTGAAGTTGGCTTCTTATTGACAATATCCCCTGCGGCTTTTACCCTAGATGACAGATGTGATTAATTGACCGTGTCGGTGTACAAAGCCGCAGTAATTACATAATCGATCGCGTCCGTGCCTACCCTGTTATCTATACCAAATATTAGTAAATGTTGCAGGGCACACACTGGCTTGAAAAAAAGTGTAGCCACTTTTCTCGTGAAAGATGTATCGAAGGGGCGCAATATAATTCTCAGCTAAAATTACCTATTCACAGCTGTTTAACAAATGCATAACACTTTCCTTTGTTTTTATATATTTATTGTCACTAATTATCAAATGATGATACAATGAACAGTTTAAAAAATTGCTAAATATAAAATATTATCAAGTGAAATAAGCACAGTAATGAAGTAGCATATATTCAGAATGACTGTCTCACAAAATATACAAACATCAGCACTAGCTTTAAAATGTACTGTGGAACACTCAGTCACTATCTAGTATTTTGGAATCATAATTCTTCTTTTTTTCAGAAGAACCCACTTCTTGAATGCACTATCATAATCAAATGAGTCCACTGAATCACTGCACATAGACAGTCTCATAAGGTTTTCCAATGTTTTGACTTTCAGACTGTTCCTAAGTTTGGTCTTGATAAGGTTCTATTTGCTAAATCCCCTCTCACAATCAACAGTACTAACAGGAGCAACCAGGAGCCTTTCAACAGAAGCACTGACAGATGGGTACATCTCCCTCTTTCTAAGTGCAAACTGACAGACCTCTGACCATCCCTGATTACATGACCTTGATATTGAAATGTACACAAACTAGTGGAATCATTACAAGGTTCCTTTGGGACCACAGACAAAAACTCACTGAGATAAGGGCCAGACTGAGACTCTAAATTCTCCAGAACCTTGACTGTAGATCTAAGCAAAGGATCCACCTCAGTGAAGTCTAACTCTGACCTCTGGTAGCTTTTGCAAAGAATTGCAAGGGGCTTCAAGGCATCGGCAAGGAAATGTACCACATACAAAAAACTTGAAACAGGTGATGGGTTTGTGCATAGACAAGGCCTTGGCAGAAGAGTCCTCTAGAAATACACTCACAATCCTGGAATAATTATCAACTACTGCCTGAACACTACCCTCAAAACTGAGCGACCTTGTACTAAACACCTGCTTCAGCCTAGTACCTTGGGCAGCAAACATTACATCCTGAATAGCCTCTAACCTAGCCATGTTCTTAGGGGAATACTCAAAGTATTGGCATTCTCGCGGGCTACGTCCATGTTGGAACCCTCTCGCAATTTCATTATGGCTACAGTATGGCTGTTGTCACCTGAAATATATGAATATTTTAAAATATGTTCAATTCATTTATTTAAAGTATACATTAATCCTATGTACAAAAACAAACAGGGC
Source organism: Pteria penguin (assembly GCA_035048485.1). Lineage (NCBI taxonomy): Eukaryota > Metazoa > Mollusca > Bivalvia > Pterioida > Pteriidae > Pteria > Pteria penguin. The sequence continues at coordinate 47,839,710 of CM068585.1, forward strand.
TACAAATCGATTGCCGATTGACTAAAGTGATTCATCGCGCTTGCATGGAGCTATGAAATATTTAATTTTAAAATTCATGTCTGTGTAAAATGTTAATATCATTTAAATACCTTTACGGTTCTCATGTTTGTTTATGTTGTCTTTTTTCATCGCAGCACAGCCATCGGTAAATGAATTTTGTACGCAAGCTTTTATACATACGTCGCAAAACATAAGGCCTAAAACCGAGTCGTATCTTAACTACTCGCGATTAAAACGCCAGTTAGGATTAAAGTTTCTTACTGAAGGTGATTTACGAACAGAGACATTATCTTTTGTAAATGATTCTGACTTCAACTCGGCATTTCTTACTTTAAAGCCAAAAGCAGAAAGTTTCTGACATTTACTTGACCGATCGTCGGTCAGTTCTAACTTTCGTTTAACCATGTTATAAAGTTCTCAGTCGCATAAAGAATGATAAAATATTTCATTATCATATTCTGATCGGAAATTAAAAACTAATTACAAACAAATTAGTAATTTAGCTTCTCATCATTAAAACGGTGTTCTTTTAAACTAAGTCCAATCGAAATAGCATACCTATGATCACGGGTAATCCTTATGAAAACACATTAATTAATTAACATAATAAACGTGTATACATACCTTGATACCTTCTCAACGAGGTGCTAATGTTGTCTACCACGGATAAATCCAATCAACCAATTAACTCACCAACTGTTGTTTGGCTACAGCACGCGGACAAAAGACTTCACGCGCCAGTGACTTTTACGTTCAGCCTTAACTTGTTTCAATCAGAGACATATACACAACATAAGGAAAATTCAAAACACGGGAAAATGGCTTTCGGCAATTCATAATTTCTTTCGCCAATTCTGAACCTCTTTCGCCAATGGCGAAAATGGCGAAGGGCAGTGCGAGCCCTGTGTTGATAGCTTGTTACATTCGATATAGAATTAAATAATTAACATTAACTGTAATTAGTGCTTTTTCATAGCTGCATATATTTAAATAAATTTCTTTTATATTGTTCATTAATTAATTTCTATTTCGAATCCATGTGTATGTCTACGTATTTATTTTGTCTTATGTGTTAGCCTGTCCTTGGTTTTAGGTATAGTATAAAACAGGTATATCCAGTATTGAATTTAAATTACGTTATTACTGAAAAAAGGAAACATGACGTTTTCAGTTTTGGATATATATTATCTTTATATATTCATAAAATTAAAAGGTATGATGAGATTTAGATGAATTATTTAGGAACAATATGTACATCTTCAGGCGTATTTATTGAAAATTACTTGTATATCTCGTACATCTACTATAATAATCACAAATGTCAAATGAACCGGCGTACGTTAACAACTGCAGGATTTGTGACACTAAACTCAAAATTTGGATATCTTGAACTACGGATATCTCGAAGTATTTTCCACGGTCCCTCCGACTTCGAGATAACGAGGTTTGACTGTATTCAAATTTTATATCTGAAGAATTGAATAAAATTCGAAAAAAGTTGCGAAAGACTACATTTAATTATGGGCTACCAAACACTTATCCGGGCTCTTAATTTTTTAAATCTAAGAGCCCGGGTGGCTACCATGTCAAAACAGTTAATTTTAGTCCCTGATAGGTCTAGGGTGGGATAGATTTTGGGGCCAAGAGGTAAACTTTAAGGGTCTGTATGCTTGTTTCTTTAGTTATTAAATCAGTTCACATATTAAACTGTTTCATGTTAGTATTAGTCACTTCGAAGGTACTGGTTATAGCAAGGGACGAGTGTAACATGCAACACTGACTGTAAACTCATAAATTTTTTAAACATTAAGAACTTAATTCCAGCACATATACATTTGAACAATTGAAAATTTTATGAAAAATTCGCACATAATGAGTGTCTGTGACTGTTGTTTGTAATAATTGGTACAATATAAAAATGTGTCCCCTTTCAAAATGATTTCTCATCACATTTAGATCCATCACTAATTCATAGGTGGATGTATACAAGGAATTTTTCAAAAATCCACTTACCAAAGGGTAAGTGACTAACTGAAATCCACTTTCCCAGGGTAAAAATATATTGACACAATGTAAAAAGGCATACATGTATATTCAAAACTTAATTCTTTAAAAAACATAAAATTGGTAAATTTTGACGTATATAAAATGCATATATAAATGCACGTCATTGACTACATGAACAATAAGTGTACGATGTATAGATCTGCAATTTGTAGGACTGAAACCATGAGGGTCATTAACTTTTTATACTCCCCGAAAAATTTCGAGGGAGCATATAGTCGCAGTTGTGTCTGTGCATATGTCCATCTGAGCTCATATCTCCTATACCTTTCATCAGAATTTGATCATACTTCACCAAATTGTGATTTTTGATAAGGGTCACTCAATTTTTGAAAGGTCAATGTCACTTAATAATTATTACTTAAAGTACCATGAAGTACTGTATCTCCTACACCTTTCATCAGAATTTGATCATACTTCAACAAAATATTATTTAGGTCGAAGGCTTTTGGACAAAGATACTCAAGTTCATATCTGAAAGGTCAAGAACATGATAAAAGTTTTATTTCCTTACTAATCAAGGTTAAGCTTACCCATTTTAGTTTAAGATACTGTGATCACTTGTTGTTCTACAGTTGTTTCAATTGGATATCCATATCATACATTGTGATTTGAAATAGTCATCAGTTAATGTATTGAAATCCCATACAGACTTCTTGAAATCCCCTGCAGTATATCAAACTTTAAGGAAGTTTGGTTAGACCAAATAATAGTTATATGGTGAGCTTATATCGGACCAAACATTTTTTTTTATCGGCCAATTTGATAAAACTGATCCTCTTCAGGAGCTCTGCTGTATACTGTCATTCATTTCCTTTATTATTGCTGTGTTTCTCGGAGCATCCATCAATTTTACTGATTTTTAGCTCACCTGAGCCAAAGGCTCAAGTGAGCTATAGTCATAGTGCGCCGTCCGTCGTCGTCGTCGTCGTCCGTCGTTAACTTTTTCACATTTTCGACTTCTTCTCTGGAACTACATTGCAGATTTGGATCAAACTTTGTGTAAATGATGTACTCAAGGTCCTCTACTAAAATTGTGTTCGGGATCCAGATTCCCTCAGGGGTGGATCCAGGGCGGGGCCAAAAGTGCCCAAAAGGGTACCCCGCTTCAAACATCTTCTTCTCCAGAATCAGTACATAAATGGGGAAACTAATTGCATTTCAACAATCTATAAAGATGGGTTATTAAAAATTGTGTTCGGGGTTAAGATCCGTCAAATAGAGATTTACGCTTTTTTGACGTGTTTCTGGACTTAGTCATTTCAATGAAGAAAAGTGTCATGTTTTTCAGTTAATTGATATTGATAATTTCTTAATGACTATTTTGATCATAATTGTGGTAAGGAATATTATTGTGAAAGAATTTTGTCATTATCTCAATTTTTGGATTTTTTATGAATTTTTTAAGACTTCCAAGAAAAAGGGGGGGGGGGGGTTTGGCCATTTTTCACATTTTCAACTTTTTCTACGAAACCACATGAAAGATTTTTATTAAACATGGAATACATGAAGTACTAAAAATCCTCTATCAATGTGGTAAATTTCATCCAAATTGGTTAACAGATAATGCCACCATGTCTAAAAAGTAGGTCTCACAATGGTACATATAATACTTGGTAATTGAAATATAGAGAGTAGCGGATCAAATCCAGCTGTGGTCAAAAAATTTTTTTTTTTTTTTTTACACATCTAAATAAGTTTTTAGATGCTTCTAAACACTCAACATATGAAATTAGGAATTTTACGTTTAAGACTTCCAAAAAAAAAAAAGGGGGGGGGGGGGTGGCCATTTTTCACATTTTCAACTTTTTCTACAAAACTGTTTGAAGGATTTTAATAAATCTTGATAGAAATAAGTCACTTATGATCCTCTTCAAATTCTGTTGTTTTCGTCCAGACCTCTTTACAGGTGGCACCACCATAGTCAAAAGTAGGTCACAAAAGAGTTCCCTCCTTTAACAAATTCTTTTTCATACGGGCTGTATACAGAGACAAACAGAATGCATAGAAATGATCTAGAGGGATGAGTGAAGACGTATTGTCATTTTGGTTCCCTTCCAAAATCAAATTTTAGAATTTTTTTTCGACATTTCTTTGGACTTGGTGATTCAATGCAGAAAAAAAAGTGTAATATTTCCTAGTTAATTGATAATGATGATTTCTTATGGACTATTGTGATCATAATTATGGTAAGGATTGTTACTTTGAAAGAATTTTGTCAATATCTCAATTTTTGGATTTTCTATGAATTTTTTAAGACTTCCAAATGAGGGTGTATAGGAACAATTCAATCACATTTTTCACTTCTGCTGTTATACCACATGAAAGATTTTAATGAAACAAGGAATACATGAAGTACTAAAGGTCCTCTATCAATTTGGTAAATTTTTATCCAAATTGGTTAACAGATAATGCCACCATGTCTAAAAAGCAGTTCTCACAATGGTACATATACCACTTGGTAATTGAAATATGGAGAAATTTTTTTTTTTCATTTCTTTACACATCTAAATAAGTTTTTAGATGTTTCTCAACACTCAACATATGAAATTAGGCAATTTTAAGTTAGATCTGGACAATATTTGAAACAATTGTTGTTCATGACCCAGACTTGAAATCAGTCAACAAAAGGCCCCACCTAAAGAAAATGACTAACTTGTTGCCCTGAATGACTTCTTGCAGAGACAAAGGAAATGCTTAATATCAAAATCACGTGAATGGATGTGCAAAAAAGTGTTGTTTTTTATTCTAGCCTGAAATAAAATTTGACATATTTTCAACATCTGTGTTGACTTAGTCACATTAATGCAAAAATAAATGAATTCTTCCTTCATGCATGACTGATCATCTAGGTACTCAGGTGAGCGATATAGGCCCACTTGGGCCTCTTGTTTGTATATGAATTGGGTCATCAATTTTCTGCATTATCAGTATAACTGCTGTTCGGGGAGCATCCATCAGTTTTACTGATACTCTTGTTTGTCATAATAATTGCCTGACTGGGACTGGCGTATGTACTATATTTGAGTAATTACTAAAATACGTCTCTGAATGGAAGGTGGAGTTTCATTATTAAAGCCAATAAAGGTCATATTTCTATTGTCACTGACACTCTGGAATACTGTGTTGTTTCCTTGTCAGCACCACAATTCTCATAATCTTTATTTTCTGCCCAGTACATTTATTTTTTCAACCAACACCACTCTGTTGATGCCAAATATAAGTTATTATGCTCTGTCTAAGATTTATCTCATTTAAGTTCAAGGCATTCTTAATCAGTGGTAGTAAAGTTTAGTACATTTCATGGACGTGGTCATTATCAATTATTAATGATTTCTTCTAGAGTTATCTTTCTTATAGTACTACAACTAATAATTTAGTGTTTGTTTACAGTGACCTGCATTCCTGTTATAGACCATGCATACAGTAAAGTAATAGCTGTACTAGTGGTAAGTAATAATACAATGCCACTTGTCATTGCTTTGTTCAGTTCAAGATATCTTTACAATGACATTGATTTCGATTGACTGCTGGCTTTAGGATGTCATTTTTTCTTCTTAATAAATCTAGGATATTCATATTCTCTGTTTATCTAAAATATGTAAAATCAAGGTGATTTATGATTTATGCAGTGATTTGATTTTACTAGCTACATTTTATGCAGGATGAACAGATGATTTATTTCTTTTGTCAGAATAAGTATATTGACTTTTCTCTTTAGTCATTTCATTGAAAAAAAATTAAGGAAAATTAAAAGATGCATTGAGTGAATGATTTTTATCGCTCCAATTGAGTGAATTGACCCATCGTTTTGGCAGAATATATCTTGAATTTCATGACATCATAATACATTTTGATGTTTGTCCAAGTATTGTGATTTAACAATTTACCAGTACAATATCTTTACAATTAACAAAGGATAAATAGAAGGGTTAGTTGAGTGACAGTTATCGATTTTATTGACTGTCCTAAGTCAGTATCACTACTGCATTATAATGGAGTATTTTTGTCTATTTGTGTGCTTATTCTTTTGTCATGTATATGTTCTTGGTAACTTTTCACTTAAAAATGAGTAGGATATTTGCTTTCTTTTCCTTTTTAGGTTAGTCACCATACAGACTTGGGAGACCTTGAAGTAATAGAATCACTTCAAGATCAGGTAAAGCAAATCACTTGCATTTTCTTAGTGTTCAAATTGATGTTGAGAATTTCAGCAAATCCTTCCAAACTTCACATGTAGATAGACATTGATAAACTTTATCCATTGAAAACCTTTGTTTGTAACCATGACCTTGAAGGTTCTTAGTTTCTTAGTTTTACTTTAGTACAATTACAGGAAGAGTTATGTCTTTCAAATCTCATACATAGATTGACTTTGATGAACACTGTTCTTGGTGACTTTCTTGTGATCTTGACCTTGAGGATTCCCAGTTTCAAGGTCAAAAGCATATTTAAGTTTAGTTCAATTACAGAGAGATCATGAGAATTATATCTTACAAACCACACACTTTGAAGTTAGACAGACCTTAATGGACTGTATCCCAGAATGATATTGGTGACCTTGACCTGAAAAGGTTCACCGTTTCTTCATGCTATGTGTACTCATTCAGCCAATGAAGCTGGTGCAGATGTCACAGAGTTAAATGACTTTGTAAATTTGTCCTTTATACGTAATTAGATTATATTGCACTCTTGCTTCTGTGGGCATAGTGTTTCAGAATACATTCTGCTTTCAGTAATTGTCAGTGCTTCACAATTTGGGCATACCGCCTTTAGCTGTTTCATGTTAGTTTTTTATGCCCCCGCCATGAAATGGCTTGTGGCATATAGTGGTACCCGGTTCCGTCATTCTATCATCCTATCATCATTCTCATCATTCAGTTTCTGCTCATTATACCCCTTGCAAACGAAATTTGGGGGGTATATATAAGAATCACCTTGTCCGTCTGTCTGTCCGTCCATCCTGATTCGTGTCCGAGCCATATCTTTTTATTGGGTGGATGGATTTAGATAATATTTCACAATATAGTTGCCCATGACCAAGGGTGTGTCAAAACTTTGACCCAAGATCATAAGTCAAAGGTCAAGGTCACTGTGGACTTGGTTGTTAAAACCGTGTCCGGGCCATATCTTTTTATTGGGTGGATGGATTTAAATAATATTTCACAGGATTGTTGCCCATGACTCAAGGGTGTGTCATGACCTTGAACCAAGGTCATAGGTTAAGGTGATAATAGACACAATAAGAAAAACTTTGTCTGCACCATAACTTCTCACCCTGTGCACAGATTTCAATAGTATGTCACAGAATTGTTGCTTAGGATCCAAGGAGAGAATATGGAGAGAAGCAGTTCAAATCCAGCTGCGGTCAAAATGTTTTTTTCATTTCTTTACACATCTAAATAAGTTTTTAGATGTTTCTCAACACTCAACATATGAAATTAGGCCATTTTAAGTTGGATCTGAACAATATTTGAACAATTGTTGTTCATGACCCAGACTTGAAATCAGTCAACAAAAGGCCCCACCCACCTAAGGAAAATGACTAACTTGTTGCCCTGAATCACATTTTGCAGAGACAAAGCAAATGCTTAATATCAAAATCACCTGAATGGATGTGTAAAAAACTGTTGTTTTTGATTCTGGTGTGAAATAAAATTTGACATTTTCGACATCTGTGTTGACTTAGTCACAGTAATGCAAAAATAAATGAATTCTTCCTTCCTGCCAATCTGATTAAAACCATATCTTTATTCTGCTTCTCTATTTGTCCTGTTGTGGATAAAGATCTGGTGAAATTCAGTAAGGGGCCATGTTCTGGTGAACTCTGATGACGCTTCAGTCACTGAAACTGTTATTTCCCATCGCCAATCAATGGCTCGGCTAGGCACGTGATAGTGACGCAATATTTATATAACAGACACTGTTCAAAGACTACGTTGTACGTCACACACGTTGGGGATGTTAATTTCATTCCTAGGAATTTGTAGCTGATCCACTGATTGTTTGAAAATCAGAGTTCACCAGAACATGACCCTTTATGGATTTTCGCCAGATCTTTATCCGCAATGGGATAAATGGAGAAGCAGAATAAAGATATGGTTTTAATCAGATTGCCTTTCTGCATGACTGATTATCTAAGTTTTAGGTGAGCGATATAGACCCACTTGGTCCTCTTGTTTCATACATCACATGTATGATGTTCTATCAAGGTGAACAGTGTTAAGGTTTTAGGTGTATATTCATTATTGGTATGTATTATGGAAAATACCACAACTGCTAATAAATCGTGAATAAATAATTTCAGGTTAATTGGTGTTAGTCTTAGGGTTCTAATGGCAATTTACATCTTTCTGTCTTGCCTACCATTTTTAAGGAAAGCAGCTTATATAAATGACTTAGTCCAGCATTGGTGACAGCTAGAAGTCACACTTTCATGTTAATCATGACTATGATTATTCCAAGCAGGTGGTACATGTTCACTTGTACACACTACTGAAGCTCAACTGTGAATGCAGAAATTTAATAAGGTTCCTTTTATATGTTAGTTAAAAAGCTGTTTGTGTAACAATCTCATATATCAGTGCGTACTGTGAATTATTGAATATTTGTTAATAGACTGAAAAAAAAATTCTCAATTTGAAAAAAAATCCCAATTCTATAGCTTAGGGGACCCATTTGAAAATGTCTAGAATCAACCCAGCTTCACCAAAATATTATTTAGGTTAAGTGTTTTTGGACAAGGTCACTCAAGGTCATTTCTGAAAGGTCAAGGTCACTTATTAACTATGACTTAAAATACCTTGGAGTACGCACATCTGCTACACCTTTTATCAGAATTTGGTCATACTTCAAAATGTTGTTTAGGTTAAGGACTTTTGGACAACGGTCACTCAAGGTCATTTCTGAAAGGTAAAAGGTCACTTATTAACTATGACTTAAAATACCATGAAGTACTTATATGTGCTACACCTTTCATCAGAATTTGATCATACTTCACCAAAATGTTATTAAAGATACATAATGTCTAATTTTATAAATTCAGAGGGACAATAAATTTAAATATATTCCTAACTTATTTTACTTATAAAAAGATAATAAACTGCAGCGACCCCCAAACCCAATAAGCCTTGGATATACAGTTATTGCTGCAGCAGGTTAGAAATATGACCCTTAAATTTAACTTATGTTCGTACGAGACTGGAGAATATGCACATGACCTTAAAATTATTCATTTGCATACGGAGTAAAGCAACAATGGTGAATATAAGAAAGAGAAAAAGAAAAGAAATCTGCCTTCTGCACTAAGTGACTCGGAAAAGGAAAGAAAAAATAAGTACCGGTATGATGTAAAGCATGCGAGAAGCAGAATTTGTATCATGTGCAATGCATACATTATGCAAATGAATATTTCCGAGGTTGACCAAGATGAATAAATCTCAGAAGGAAAACGTGGGTGATGTAGCGTATTTGTACACGATAGCTGCATTTAATACCGATGGACAGTCAAAAGATACTGTACTAAAATAATTTACGATCTTACTTTAATCACAATAGTAGACGCTACAAGAGACCATATGTATCTTTAAGGTTAAGATCTTTTGGACAAAGGTCACTCAAGGTCATTTCTTAAAGGTCATGTTCACGATAAAAAGTTTTATTTCATATAAGTAATCAAGGTCAATCTTACTGATTTTAGTTTAACATGCTGTGATCACTTGTTGTTCTACAGTTGACTCAATTGGATATCCTTATGATACATTGAGATTTGAAATCGTCATTAATACAATGATTTTCTATATACTGAGTCATTCATTTCCTTCTTCATTGTTGTGTTTCTTGGGGCATCCATCAGTTTTACTGATTTTTTGTATATGAATTGAGTCATCAATTTCCTGCATCATAACTGCCCTTCGGGGAGCATACATCAGTTTTACTGATACCCTTGTTAATTCAGGCTAGTTCTTGAATGCTGAAGGCTAGGCAAAAAGTTTTTCATTTCATTTTATACTAAAACAAAAGTTTTAAGTGTTGTGCAGCATTTAATAGTAAGTCGTATTAGGAAAATTACTGCTGTAGCTTTTTAGCTTGTTGGGACAAATGTCTGGAGAGCTATTGTCATACCCCGGCATCATTGTATTTACTGTTGTCGTAATTCATAGACCAAAACTTTAACCTAGATCATAGCTTCAAACCCTTAGAAAGAGGGCTTTAATATTTCACATATGTGTTCCTTGTGTCAAGACCTTTCATTGGGTACCAAAATGTTTTACCTTGTGACTTTGACCTTGAAGTTTGACACCTACTTTTAAAATACTTTAATATTGCTGATAACTTATGAACAGTAAGAGAGAGGGCTTAAATGTATTCCTTGCAACAAGACCTTTCATTACCGATCAGATTTAGAATTTTTCTTTTTACTTTGACCTTGGAAGATTGACCTACTTGCAAGAAAACTTTTGCTATTTAAATTTGGTTGCTGCCGGCGAGCTCTGTTTTCTGACAACTCTTGTGTCACATTTTTGTGTCATTTTCTTGATTTCATTGAATTCATATAGAAAAGCCTTAAAGCATTTATTTGGGAACTTTTATCAGAAAATATATATATGAAGGGATATTTTAAAGTTTTGTTTCAAAGTTTAGTTTTCTTGTTGTTTGATGACTTTGATATTTTAATATGGGCCAGTTCTGGCATGCTGAAAGGAAGTGATTCAAATCCTGCTAAAAACAAACAAAAAAAAATAATTTTGTTAATTCCACACCAAAACAGAATATAAATATTTTTTTAAATATGAAAAAACGAATATTGACTTAATCTTTTTCACATAATTTTGTATCATTTTCTTGATTTAAGAAAAGGAATGAATATATGAATCTGGGAATTTTTTCAGTCACCTGTTTTTAGCTCACCTGAGCCGAAGGCTCAATTGAGCTATTGTGATCAGTCACCATCCGTCGTCTGTCGTCTGTTGTCCGTCTGAGCTTTTTCTACACTTTCGACTTCTTCTCCAAAACCGCTGCACAGAATTTCACCAAACTTCATAGGAAGTAAGTACTCAAAGTCCTCTACGAAGTTTGTGTTTTTCGTGCCCATCCGTAATCCAAGATGGCTGCCATTGGCTCTGATTGGTTGACACATTTTGGACTTCTTCTCCAGAACGGCTGCACAGAATTCCACTAAACCTCATAGGAAGTAAGTACTCAAAGTCCTCTACAAAGTTTATGTTTTTCGTGCCTATCCATAATCCAAGATGGCCGCCATTGGCTCTGATTGGTTGAAACATTTTCAACTTCTTCTCCAGAAGCGCTGCACAGAATTTCACCAAACCTCATAGGAAGTAAGTACTCAAAGTCCTCTACAAAGTTTGTGTTTTTCTTGCCCATCCGTAATCCAAGATGGCCGCCATTGGCTCTGATTGGTTGACATATTTTCGACTTCTTCTCCAGAAGCGCTGCACAGAATTTCACCAAACCCCATAGGAAGTAAGTACTCAAGGTCCTCTACAAAGTTTGTGTTTTTCGTGCCGATCCATTATCCAAGATGGCTGCCATTGGCTCTGATTGGTTGACACATTTTGGACTTCTTCTCCAGAAGCGCTGCACAGAATTTCACCAAACCCCATAGGAAGTAAGTACTCTAGGTCCTCTACAAAGTTTGTGTTTTTCGTGCCGATCCATTATCCAAGATGGCCGCCATTGGTTCTGATTGGTTGACACATTTTCGACTTCTTCTCTAGAACCGCTGTACAGTATTTCACCAAACCTCATAGGAAGTAAGTACTCAAGGTCCTCTACCAAGTTTGTGTTTTTTTCGTGCCCATCCGTAATCCAAGATGGCCACCATTGGCTCTGATTGGTTGACACATTTTGGACTTCTTCTCCAGAAGCGCTGCACAGAATTTCACCAAACCCCATAGGAAGTAAGTACTCTAGGTCCTCTACAAAGTTTGTGTTTTTCGTGCCGATCCATTATCCAAGATGGCCGCCATTGGTTCTGATTGGTTGACACATTTTCAACTTCTTCTCTAGAACCGCTGCACAGTATTTCACCAAACCTCATAGGAAGTAAGTACTCAAGGTCCTCTACCAAGTTTGTGTTTTTTTCGTGCCCATCCGTAATCCAAGATGGCCACCATTGGCTCTGATTGGTTGACACATTTTCGACTTCTTCTCTAGAAACCCTGCACAGAATTTACCAAACCTTATAAGAAGTAACTACTGGAGGTCTTCTACCAAATTTGTGTTTTTCGTGCCGATCCGTAATCCAAGATAGCCGCTATTGGCTTTGATTGGTTGACACATTTTTTACACTTTGAAATGACTGCACAAAATATCACGAAACTTTATAGAAAGTTTTGTGGAAAAAAAGCAAAATTTTCTATTGAAATGAGCTGTGATTTATTGTAAATAAGCAATTTGTGCTCAGGTGAACGATATAGGCCCAGTTTGGCCTCTTGCGTATGGAAAAAATTGGGCTCTGGTGGTGAGTGATCTAGGCCTATTTGAGCTTTTTGGTTTGCTTCATTTGATAGAAAAAGACATGCGATATACATTTTAGTTCCACTCTTCGTTAAGCTTTGAACATGAAACTGAGTATTTTGAAGTATAATAGGCTGTTGTTAGGGTCCTAATTTTCATAGATTATTAAATTTTCGTCAAGCCATGACAAATGAAATTTTTGGTACTTAGAACTTCAACCCCAAATCTGTCTTAGTGCCTGGGAATCCCCTCGTTTTTATACGCTTGCATTTAAAGATGTGGGTGTATCATGCTATACCGCTGTCGTCTGTCTGTCTGCCTGGCCGTCCGTCCGTCCATCCTTGTCCGGGCTTCTCCTCCTTAACTAAAGGGGGAACAAAACTTTTGATGGTGTGATTTGAAAGAATGTGGCTGTAGTTGTTCATGTTGGTTTCAAAGTTGGGGTCAGGCCCCTGGGGTGGGAGAAAATGGGCAGGGTCGGAAAGGTATTCCGGGCTTCTTCTCCTTATCAAATGCAAAGTTTGACGTTTTCAGCTGCCAAAATACGGTCATCACAATGCCGCTATAATTTGTTCATATTTTTTTACGGAAATTAAGTAAAGACCTTGAAAGTTTCTCTGGTATCAGAGTTTGAAGTCTTAGTTCTTCTTTCACACATCCATTACCACAACATTAAAACATGATGCGGGCGTATCATGCACCCGTTAGCGGTGCCTTATTTTTAAAAATTTGGTAGTAAAGTGACGACAAAATGTTACATACAGTATATATAGTTATGTATAGTACCCATTTTTACGAGAAATATATCCACAAGAGATTTGTTTATAATATTTAGTTAATATTAGAATGCCAAAGTTTGAATTTGGGACTATTTTCATCCACAAATGAATTGACCCATTGATAATACATCGGTTTTGTTGCACACGAGAACGATGGTGTTGGATGTGCCACTGTCATATTACAGGGCTGTCACAGCACTATTTGGTACGGGTCTTGGGTCCTTTGAAATGGGGAATTTTATCGACATTTTGGGGGAAATTGGGAAAAATTCATATTAAAGTACACTTTGGGGGTAATTGGCAAAAATTCATATTAAAGAGAATGCCTTTTTTCATTTGTTTCACAATATATACAAAGTCATATTAAAATTATTCATGTCATGCCAACCCCCCTCTCCCCTATATCTTTTGACCATGTATTATAATATTTACATTATATTATAAAATGTAATAAAATGTCTATAATGTATTGCTTTTGATCGAACAAACTAATCTAATCTGATTCATTCAATTAAATCTGAAATAAAGTGATCTAATGAATCAACATCAAGACTATAATCTGTCAATCATACATAGATTTACATAAACAATTCTATACGTCTTAGGCAAAGGTTGCAAAAAAAGAAATGAAGAAGATTGATAAAATACTTAATTACGATTGTGCACATTATATTAAATATTAGTTAATTCAGAGCATGCGCTGTCCATCGTATAATCGTAATATGAAGCGATTTTTCATTCTGAATGTGATAGAATTTTGAGAAATTCGACACGTACTAAATGTCCATTTTGAAAACTGGTGCTGTAGTTTTCATTATTCACATCGAGTTTATCATGCAACTGCCAATTGAAAATGTGTGAAACCAGCAAATACCAGTCGCACACTGTGACGGTGAATAATGGCGATCGTAATTAACATACGGTGTTACTTTAAAAAGTGACCTCGTTGAAAACTGACCCATGGGTGTCACTTTTTACTGAGACACCGGCAACGGCCATTAACATAAAACATAATTCATTCGAATAAGCTTGAAAAAAGGGGTGATAAAATGCCAAATGGAACTGAAAGATTTTCTTGGTAACTCGCATATATATTCTGTATTAGATGATACATTTCCATGAAGTTGCTGAATATCATTATGACACACATTCTCTATCATGACGACAAAAAATGATTGCAAAACAACCACTTTTATTGGTCATCTGCAATCTGTACATGTGTATATATATAACAGCCTACCTGTCATTTACACCCCCGGGTAAAATCTGTGTAGCGTACACATACGTTTTCAATGGGCTTATTCTACGGTCATTTTGTACATATCCGAATTCATGTCCTCTTCTGAGTTATAAATAAAGAATCGCTTTACATTATCGGTTGTCTGCATCTGCACCCGTTGTTAGGTATAATTTGTATATATATCCGTTTCACTCCTTATAGAATCAAGTCAAAATCAAAGCAAATCAGTAGTCGTACATGTGAATGTACAACAATAAGATACCGAGTAGTGTTCCATTGAAATGTCGATATAAAAAGACAAAATAGTGTGTAACGGAAACACAGACCCCCAGAAAATACAGACAAAATGCATATCAAGGGACAAGTTTCAGACTGCAATTGTTGTAGAAAGTAATTACTGCATTGAAGTAGCTGTCAGGAATATAATAGAATGATATAACAAATAATGAAATCTGTATGCTATTATTTCGTTCAATGTATAGATTTAACGTATTACTCAATTTTTGAGTCGGCTTCGGTGAAGCCGCACTCATTGCAATCACTTTCTTTTCAGGGGTTATAACTTTCACTACCGATATAGAGCTTACTACGCCGCTGAAAAATAAAGTGCCGAAAAATTACTGATGTTGTCTTAAAAATTCTTGATCAGCACAATGTACCTTTAGCTCAGTTGATTTAAGATAAACATAAACTAGTTTCAATAACTCGAAAAAGGAGTTGCAATAATGTTTTCAAATTTCGCGTAATAATATGTAGTTGTGACTACTTTACGATGTGTTCAGGCTACCACCGACACCGTAGGATGTACTCGATTGTGTAATTCTCCGGACAAAGCATTTGTCTTGATCTTGTATCGCTTGTTTTTATCGAGATATTTCAATTAAAGTTTTCCTCAACATGTTCTGGAACTTGAGTCCTTTTTCACATATATGACAAATTTAAAGATCGATCTTCCCGTATTTCCTCTGATAATAAAAAGGCAATATAAATATTTAGGTAAATGTTGTATGTTTCTAAATATAAATCATGTTAAAACATTATGAGAATCGTGAATAAAATGGTTATTTAATGTCTCACTTGAAGGAATGTCGTTCCTCGGCTCGGCTTCGACTCGTGACAACAATGCAGTAAAACTTGTTGCCGTGAAGTTGTCGATTGCACGTTCATTTCGGATACAAGCAAGTGCAAACTCTTTGCCGTAAGATAGTATGAAGAGAGCAAATTTTATTATCATTTTGTACATAGGTATAACGACGAAGTAGTTGCAACAAAGACCTAATTTTTGCCCCCCCCCCCTTTCCTGAAATCCTGAATCCGCCACTAAAATGGTAAAATGATTACATACTTAAAATCAGCAAAGCCGACTCTCAGGACTTTTGAGTCCTTTGATTAAAAGTATATTTCACACATACGATCATCAAAACTCGCCTTCATTCTTATCCAAATGAGTAACTTTGGTTATCAATGCTCTGGTTGATAGCATTGCAAACAATTTTTGGAAATATAGATTGGTAAATTGGGAAAAAGAGCACTATTGGGAATGGGTCCGTATAACAAAATTGGGGAATTAAATTTCTCTACTCATTACAAACATTCTGTCCTTAACTTGCGGCACACTTGTGTAGTGGCAGGGGTCGAAATTAAATTTTTCCTGCTACTGGCCAATCGGGCCTGTGGAAGATGATTTCCACTGGCCCAACCAGAATTTCACTGGCCCACATATTAAACTTGCAGAAAAGACAAAAGTTTTAATTTCAATAATTCATCGCAGCAACTTCAAGTATAGTATAGGTGGATATGGAAGTTGCTTTACTTATAGAACCAATTTGTGTGAATAAAACAAAAGACATTCATAATCTTTATGAATGAAAGTATATCAATTTGATTTAATGGGCAACTGGCTTATATGATATCTCACATATAAACTTTTTTATATATCAAAAGAAAGAGGTTGACTTTTATTTTATCATATTCATGAATTTTAAAGTTACCAAATAATTTTGTGTCATGACCCTTAGACTTTGACGATTTATAATGTTGTTGTTAATTAGCGTACAGGTAAAGCGTAGGTAAACATCTCATCTGGTTGGCTGTGAAGTTTCATGAATATTGATGAAGTTTTGACCCATTGAATATTTAATCACGTACACCCCATATTTCAACCAGGTGTCGAGTTTTGTAGCTACGTGCGGTTAGCGGGATATTCGTCAATTTCTCTTTTCAACTCATCAGGGTTCTGTCATTTTATATCAAATGTATACAAAATTTACATCATTTGAAATTTCAATTTATTCTCTCTTCATTGAGGTATTACTTGTCTATGGTGATAAACAATTAGGTAATGAATTAGGTGTTTACAAGAGTCGGTATCGATATTTGTAAAAATATTAACGGTAAATAGCGGTCAGTTCGAGTTGCTAATTGTAGCTAAATTAGCGAAGGGGTTTCCAAATTCATACTCATAAAAATTTAAAGTTAGAAAAAGACACTACTGGCCACGGGCCAGCGTTAATTTCGACCCCTGAGTGGTTACCTGGATGGGTTGCGGTGTGGGTGCGGGGGCATCTAGCGTTTATATCATATGTCCGTTTTTCTGTCCGTCTGTATGTAATTCCATCCCACCGCAGCAATTTCTTTATACTTTCTTTGTACTGAACACTAAATTCAACAGCGTATCTTGAACAGGACTTTCTCACATTGCAACAGCATCCCCATACCTAATACCCAGAGGGTAGGGCGGTGTCAAAATCTAAGACATATTGAAATTTTATACAAAAAGCTACAATGTCATGTTCTTATTAAAACCCGGCGTTGTGCGTATCTTGGACTTGCTGGCATTTCAACCACAGCCCCTGATCAAGGACCCAGAAGGTTGTACGGTGTCAATATCTAGAACATTGCGAAATCTTACAAAAGGCTACAATTTCATGTTATTAGGTTCCCGCATTGTGATGCATGCAGACAAATTTTTGGGGAACTGGGGATATCTGTTTCATGAACCTCTTATTCTCTGTTGGTACAATGATGCCTCTTTCGTTTGTTTGTTTGATCTTTTTTTTTTACAAATTGGCATTCTCTTTCTTTGGGTAAAAGTGTCAGTCGTGAATCAGCTGGCAGAAGTTCATTTATAATCATAATACCATGCATTATTTAGATACCATTTATTTGCAGTCTTTGTTTTGTTATAAATTCAAATGCGTGCCCATATTTATAATTAGTATTCCTGGAAAATACGCGTAACATACATGTATATAAGTATTGATTATAAAGGAAAGAAACTTAAAACCAATATATTTTATATTACGTTCTTTTATCGTAACACTATTACGTTCACAAGTTTTGTAAATCTCAAAACAATGTTTTGTTTTCTTTAAAATGTGTCAGTATCTTATTACAATAATATACCGAATACATATGTAAATAGTAATGAATTTCATGTCCTTCAGACATCAAGTTCTAGCGGTGGCAGAATGTTAGAGACATTTAGGCCACTTTTGACGTCAGAGAAATGAACATAGTGGTTTATTCTGGCAGTGGTGAGACTTTTTCATTGATTGCTGGAGAGACGTTCTGGGATTTGTCAAAACAAATGCTGATTGATTAATCATCTTTAAATCTTCATAGCTCCCTGCACCGTTCCAACAGTAAACGTCACGTGGAAACGATCACAAGTTTCATCTCAAACTTATTGATTTGTTTGCAAATTCTACTGCAGACTTGTCAGAAAGGAGAGTGAAATTGCTGGCGTTTTTAGCAGAATTTCATTAAGCATTCCCTTTGACATTTACAGTCGCAATTATTTTGGATTTCTTTCCATTGAAAGCTGATGTAATGGTTTAGTGATGAATGATAAAATTTATAGAAACAACTTACATTAATGGAAAGTACAAATCAAAGACTTATATATATATATATATATATATATATATATATACATATATATATATATATATATATATATATATATATATATATATATATATATATATATATATATATATATATATATATATATATATCTGTACACATTTTCAACTTTTTGAAAGGATTTTGATGAAATATTATTATCATTATTATTATTATTTTTATTGTATTCAATACCAACAATTACACATTCACACTGACAGATAACAGCTCTAGATAACATACTGAATACAATTTTTTAACATAAATTATGAGAAAAGACATACAACTAAGAAGACACATACAATCATAGACACATAGAAACATACATGCATAAGAATAGACAAAATTACATTGTAGACTGGAATATGCAAATTTGTGTATCCATAAGTGGATAAAGAAGATACAGAATACTTTAGAAGTACAAAGATCATACAGTTTCATTTCATTTATTATAATTTTAGATTTTATATAAAGAGAGGGAATGTACCATTACTTTTATACATGTCAAGGATGTAAAGAAAAATTAATTGACCTTTAGCAACTTTCAGAGGCTAGATCCAAGTACATGTCTCAACATTACAGCATATATACACACACACACACCTACACACAAACACATATACATGTATATATTATATTATATATATATTTATTTATTTTTGTATATACATGTGCACATACACACATATTCATAAATACATGTATATACACATTATAATAGACAGTTAGGCCAGTGTATTTTATGCACTGTAATACCCCTATGTCAAAGATGTAAAGAGTAAGATATACATGACCTTTAGAGACAGATTCTAGATCCATGTGTATGTTTTCAACTTTACAGGACATACACATAATTATATTCATATTTACATACATATATATACACCCAGACATGCATACATAAATAGATGCCAGATGATATTGAGCATTTATTGCATTGAAATAAAGTGCATATGTAAAGTAGACATATACCAACCCACAGTCATACAGCAAATTGGGCAATCAATGACAAGAAGAGGAATATTTCGTGTGTTGCTATTCGGATCCCCTCCGGTGAAAAAAAAATGCCCAACTACCCCCCACCAGTGTGTACCCACATGGATTTACAATGTCCACCACACCTATTTCAAGAAGAAAGGAAAGTTAGCTTTCATATTAGAATAAATATGAAGTTTGAGCGAAGAGTGTACACTTGTTTAGTCAGAGACTCTAATTCACACATTAATATAGCAATATGAATAAATAAAAATCTGGTAATCTTGAAAAGGTTATAGATCTTCAAGATGTCCCCATTTCTGTGTAAATGCTACAATATTCATATTTCTCATGTAGGTATATTTTTCCAAATCTTTGTAGTATATAATTTCTTTTTTTTTTTGCTCCCTCTATGGTTGGAATCAATTTCCTCAGCTTTTGTTTGAATATGTAATTTTTCCAAGGTCATAGGTCAAAGGTCAAAGTCACCACATGCAAAGTGAGTAAAACCTTGTCCGGGCCATAACTTCATACCCTGTGCATGGATTTCAATAATATTTGACAGAATTGTTACTTAGGACCCTAGGGTGTGTCATTACCTTGACCCAAGGTCATAGGTCAAAGGTCAAGGTCACAACATGCAAAGTGAGTAAAACCTTGTCTGGGCCATAACTTCTTCCCCTGTGCATGGATTTCAATAATATTTCACAGAATTGTTACTTAGGACCCAAGGGTGTGTCATGACCTTGACCCAAGGTCATGGTCACAACTTGCAAAATGAGTATAACCTTGTCTGGGCCATAATTTCTTCCCCTGTGCATAGAATTCAATAATATTTCACAGAACTGTTACTAAGGACCCAAGGGTGTGTCATGACCTTGATCCAAGGTCAAAGGTCAAGGTCAAAGTCACATCATGCAAATTGAATAAAACTTTGTTACTATGATAAGATGCTATGTAACGTGATAACTTAAGTAAACCTCAGTTGTTTTTCATGAAACTTATACAGAATCCTTAAATAGTGTAGGGGAAGCCCCTTTTAAGTTTTGAACAAATTCCATTTTGTTGTTACAGAGTTATGGGACTTGGATCCCTCTTTTTGGATTTCAGTATTTCATAAAAGTATACCAAAGAGACCCATGTTTGGGGGTAATAAAACCATACATTCACATTGATCCTGTCCAAAGTAAGCGACGGGCGTATTATGTCACGCTAGGCGTTGCTCTTGTTGGATTTTTTATGAATAAGACTTCCAAAAAAAGGGGGTTGGTGGCCATATTTCACATTTTCAACTTTTTCTGCAAAACTGTTCGAAGGATTTTAATAAATCTTAGTAGAAATAAATCACTTATGATCCCCTTCAAATTCAGTCCTTTTTGTCCAAACCTCTTTACAGGTGGCGCCACCATAGTCAAAAGTAGGTCACAAAAGAGTACCCTCCTTTGACAATCTTCATCTTTATACTAGTTGTATACAGAGGCAAACAGAATGCATAGAAATGATCTAGAGGGATGAGTGAAGACGTCTTGTCATTTTGGTTCCCTTCCAAAATCAAATTCGACATTTTTAGCTCACCTGAGCGTAGCTCAAGTGAGCTATTGTCATAGTGCAGCGTCCATCGTCCGTCTGTCGTTAACTTTTCTACATTTTCGACTTCTTCTCCAGAACCGCTGCACAGAATTTCACCAAACTCCATAGGAAGTAAGTGCTCAAGGTCCTCTACAAAGTTTGTGTTTTTTATGCCGATCTGTGATCCAAGATGGCCGTCATTGGCTCTGATTGGTTGACACATTTTTGACTTCTTCTCCAGAACCACTGCACAGAATTTCACCAAACTCCATAGGAAGTAAGTACTCAAGGTCCTCTACAAAGTTTGTGTTTTTTATGCCGATCCGTGATCCAAGATGGCCGCCATTGGCTCTGATTGGTTGACACATTTTCCACTTCTCCTCCAGAAATGCTACACAAAATTTCACTAAACTTCATAGGAAGTAAGTACCCAAAGTCCTCTACAAAGTTTGTGTTTTTTATGCCGATCCGTGATCCAAGATGGCCGCCATTGGCTCTGATTAGTTGACACATTTTCGAATTCTCCTCCAGAACCGCTGCACAGAATTTCACCAAACTTCATAGAAAGTAAGTACTCAAGGTCCTCTACCAAGTTTGTGTTTTTATGCCAGCAAGATGGCCGCCATTGGCTCTGATTGGTTGAAACATTTTCAACTTCTTCTCCAGATCGGCGGCACAGAATTTCATCAAACCTCATAGGAAGTAAGTACTCAAGGTCCTATACCAAGTTTGTGTTTTTAATGCCGATCCGTGATCCAAGATAACTGCCATTGGCTCTGATTGGTTGACACATTTTCGACTTCTTCTCCAGAACTGCTGCATAGAATTTCATCAAACTTCATGGAAAGTAAGTACTCAACATCCTCTACCACATTTTAGTTTTTTATGCTGATCCGTGATCCAAGTTGGCCGCCATTGACTCTGATTGGTTGACACATTTTCGACTTCTTCTCCAGAACCACTGCACAGAAATTCATCAAACTGCAGAGAAAGTAAGTACTCAAGGTCCTCAACCAAGTTTGGTGTTTTTTATGCCGATCAGTGATCCAAGATGGCCGCCATTGACTCTGATTGGTTGACACATTTTCAACTTCTTCTCCAGAACCACTGCACAAAATTTCACCAAACTGCATAGAAAGTAATTACTCAAGGTCCTCTACCAAGTATAGGTTTTTCATGCTGATCTGTAATCCAAGATGGCTGCCATTGGCTCTGTTTGATTGACACATTTTCATTTTCCTCTCCAGAACCCCTGCACAGAATTTCTTGCTTGCTTGTAAATATGCACTTTGTGCTCAGGTGAGCGATATAGGCCCACTTGGGCCTCTCGTTTTGTACTCGCTGATTTCAATGCAGAAAAGTGTCATATTTCCTAGTTAATTGATAATGATAATTTCTTATGAACTATTTTGATCATAATTATGGTAAGGAATGTTATTTTGAAAGAATTTTGTCAATATCTCAATTTTTGGATTTTCTGTTAAGTTTTAAAGACATCCAAATGAGGGTGTATAGGGACAATTCTTCACATTTTTAACTTGCTGTTACACCACATGAAAGATTTTAATGAAACATGGTATACATGAAGTACTATAGTTCCTCTATCAATTTTGTACATTTCATCCAAATTGGTCAACAGATGGTGCTACTATGTCTAAAAAATAGGTCTCACAATGGTACGTATACCACTTGATAATTAGAATATGGAGAGTAGCGGTTCAAATCCAGCTGTGGTCAAAACTTTTTTTGTCATTTCTTTATACATCTTAATAAGTTTTTAGATGTTTCTCAACACTCAACATATGAAATTAGGCCATTTTAAGTTGGATCTGGACAATATTTGAAATAATTGTTGTTCATGACCCAGACTTGAAATCAGTCAACAACAGGCCCCGCTTAAAGAAAATCACTAACTTGTTGCCCTGAATCACTTTCAGTACTTTGATTTAAAGGTCAGGGTCACAACAGCACATATTCCTTAAGTATTAGGAAAAGCCTATATTCCAGCATAACCGTTAAAACAGATAGATTAATCAGTATATAGATTTCGAATGCATAATATTTAACTGGAGTTACTTCCCTTTTCCGCTATATTGCAGGGAAATGACTGAATATTTGTGCACTTAAAATAATCAAACGTATTTGTGTAAGGAATATCTCCAAACTAAGAATGCTTCTTGAAGTTTTGCAATTGTTATGCAGTAATTAAACTATTGAACCATGTCAAAATGTTTTAGTGGAGTGAAAATATACAATAATTTACTGTAAGTGGTATGAATAAGAAGCAAAAACTCCAGCGTCACCTCCAGAATTGCCGAAAAGGGATGTAATTCGAATTAAATTTCATGCATTCGAAAACTATGTATTGTATAATCTACGTATAGTTACAACTACAAAAAAGATCGACAGAACGCTTAAGTAGTGTAGTGCTCTGATGAATATATGGTTATGAGTCATATGTATATGTATATGTATATATGTAATATTTTTATGCGAGATTTATTAAGATTTTCCTTACAAGACGAAACATTTTGAAACATGCAATTCGGCGTACATCCATGAGTCTCACTGATACACTTGTGTTAAAGTAACATTAAGAAATGTGATAAGGAAACACTTTCCTTTTACATAATCATATAAACCGTTGGGTATTATATACTATTAGATCCTTGCATTCACGATATTTGTTTTTGTCTCCCGCTTTTCGCAAAAGCGTGGGGACATTTAATCTCATTCGTCTGTCCGTTCGTCTTTCACAAAAACTTTAACATTGGTCATAACTTTTTAACCGTAAGACGTAGGGCCTTCTTATTTTTTGCATGTGTGTCCCTAATTGCAATACGTTCCGTTGGTACCAAATTTTTTTATCATGTGACCTTGACCATGACCTTTGATCTACTTCAATGTAACTATTTAACCGTAAGACGTGTGGCCTTCATAACTGGCTTGTGTGCCCCTAATGGCCGTGCAGATAGAGACCATTCTATTGGGCAATTACTCAATAGTTATCTGCCCTTTACCAATAAGTGTCGCGGTTGTATCCGCCATTATGGTACTGAAAAAAGCTATCGAGATTAATACAATCTACCGCTATTGTCCGGTGGTGACAGAGAAATCAGCTAACCCGAGTGTCAAATTAGCTTAGTCCATGCCGAGGCTTGCCGAGTAAACTATATATTTTTGGAATCGTACGAGCCCCTTTATCAAAATATTAAATTATTTTTCAATTTTGACCACCCTTATCGAAATAAAATCTTGTTTTCTTTTGTGTAAAACTAGTTTTCCTTAGTGTTCTTCATTTGACCATAGACTACAGTTTTTTTCCTGTTGTTTCCTTTGTAAACTAAAAAATCATTGCAAAAATCCCACCGCTTATTTTTTTCTGAAATTTATGTATGTTGTTCTACTACATAAGAGCTATCATTTCATGATCTGCAGAAAAAATTGCATACGCCAAACTCAAAATATCTATCAATACACATCTTGACCCCTATGACCTCACTCTCAAGTCTTGAAGTAGTGTATTCACGCGACAACATTTCAGCCTCATGACATACTCAGGAATGCACCAAAAAGCTTTAATATCATTTTTATAATTTTTTACAAACTCTTTTCTACCAGAGGGCATGTTTAAATCACTATAAATACCATGACAACACTGGTAAATAAATCGAAAAAGATGCAAACATTAATTTTTTTTGGGACTATGTGCATGGTACATGAAACAAGGGAGGAAACTGTAGTCTATGGTCTAAAAGGGTCACTTTTTTGCACCAATCCTAACCAAATTTTTTCGACACATACATTGACATATTTTGAACTAAAGTGCCAAGTTTCATTGAAATCAATCAACATTAAAGCACTTAAAATATTGCTAAGAAACACCTATGTAACCATGCAATTTGTGTTGTAAAATGTAAGCAGTGAATCAAATACTTCAATTTCAAACTCAAATAATTTCATAATTAAAAGGAATATCAACTTGGAATTTTTTTACTTCAAAATGTTATTACAGTACTTTGCATTCATATTTAAGATAAGGACTGGAGATTTCATTTTTTAATTTTAATTAATTTTTAAATTCATGTATATCAAATGAAAGAAAAATCAATTTAAAAATTCTAGAAAAATACTAAGCATATTAGATAATCAGATAAAAATGTTGGAGTAACTGTAATGTTTGTTTATGGAATTTAGTCAGTGTTTTATCTAAAGCGAAATAGCATGGCGCCGCGCCATGCCCTTTTTCTGAGCGCCATGCCCTTATTTTCACTGTGATTATTTATGAGACTAAAGAAGATCAATCTTTGTTCACGTAATATGAAACCGTCAAAAAGATCGTTATTTACAGGGCCAGTATATTACGAATATCGCTTGGGACATGCCCTCTTTAGATTTGGTAACACTTTCCGTACAACATTACGAAATGGTCTAAGTCAGCTGTTTGACCCGCTAAATATCAGCCGTAACCTGTGTACTGCACTGTCTGCTACTTTTGAGGTGTTAATTGGGACAATTTAATCAATGTTACCTTCTTAGAATTAGATTACATCCGTACACGATGAGAGTTTGACATGGTTGTCTGAATGCCGAAATAGTAATTTTGCAGGTCAAATTCACATCTGTTACCAGTCAGATATTAAAGAAAATTAAAGGATGTTTGAACTTTAAAAGCATTTATTCTAGGTTTATAGGAAAAGTAAAACATTAAATGAAAAGTGACTGGTTTACATAGCAGGTCACGATCGCTACCCATTTTAAATGCTTTACTTAATATCATTTAACAGATTTTCACAATTTGACACCAAATATTTAAAGATCTACTCTCCACATTTCCTCTGATAATTTTGAACATTGTTTAGTAATTCCCGGGAAGATGATATTTCAGAACATCTTTTTCATTTGATACAACAATATCATCATAAGTAGTTGCAACAAGAGAGGCAACAAACACACCAAGTGTACTGTATTCACACTATCAGACGTGTCGGTTTTTTACGATCAAAGAGCTGAACAACATAACTGATTATAAAACATGACTTTTTGGTATTTTTAGAATCAAAGGCTAAGTCCTTGCTAGAATCAATAGAATATCTACGATCTGTAAGTCAATAAATGTGAATGAACATTAACCATTATAATTTATTACTATTACTTAAGTACTTTGAGCTGAGACAATCATTTGGGCCAGCAACTTATTTACAAAAATCGTGGTATAAAGCAGTCACAAAACTAAAGTAACTAATAACCTTAAGGGGACAGATACACTTTATATTTCCCATTATTAATGCTTCCAGCAATTTCCTCAAAGATTTTGAATTTGAATTATTCAAATGTCAGTCACACATCCTTCCTGTAGCACCAGATCCAGGAGTTTATTTGTGAAGGAAAATTGGGTGGATGTTGGAGGCTGAGAGAAATTTTTGTTTTGTTAGTAGCAAACTGTTTTCTTTATTTTCATCAAAATATTGGTCAGTTTAATTAAAAATTTATATCAACCCTGAAATACAACTGCACATCAATGACTTATAAACTTGTTTATGTCTTTGTGCACATGCATACTTCTAGATCCCACATAACATTTCGTTTAATAACACATTCTTTTCAGCTAAAATAATGGCATGTCATTCAAATATTTAAGTTATGTAAAAAAAATAATGATACATTGTAAAGACTGTTCAAGGTACAATGACAAAACTTGCAGTATCTCATGTTGCCAGTAATAGACAGAAGGGACTGTGCTGGTCTTGGAGAAGTTTGAATAAATTTTTATGAACATGAAACAGTATAAGTTTACAAATTGGGAATTTATGCAATACTCAAAAGCATATAATGATTGCAATAATGTAATTGTAACAGATATTAAGTAATTGTAGCTCCTATAACTGTGAAAAGGAATTTATTCTGAAGAGAAGCTGGAATTAAGATTTTCAACCAAAGCAATGTTAAGGATTGCAAATTACATCAAATTATCAATAACAATTGTCTTTTACATTTTCAAATATCATCTATGAAAATAAAACGAGGAAATAATGCAATTTTAAACTAAATTTTTAAATGTATTTGGTGACATTTAAAGTTGCTAAATTAAGTGCCCTTTTTACCAAATACTGCGTTAAAAAGTGCCCTTTTGATGGGGAAATTTGTGTGCCCTTTTGGAATCCTAGATTTAACACTATTAGTACTACAATAATAAAGCCAGGGGTGGTCTGAGCTTTTTGGGATAAAGGAAGAGGTATTTGTATTTGTATTGGCTGTGAGGGGTATTATAGATCTTTCTATTTACAAAAACCAAAGCAAACAGTTTCACAAAAAGAGCAATACAACAAATAAATGATTTATACTGTGAATTCTTTATTTTTTGTGTTATAAGACATGTAAATGTCATGATCATGGCACTAGTAACCAGACCATCCTTAAGTCCTTAAAACAATCAAAGTAAGCTATTTTCATGCTTGTTACACAGTCAGTATAAAGAAATGAGTGTATAAATATGAAAATTCTACCTATAACAATACCAATACTTTCTACAATAAAGGGAATGAAGGTCAGATACATAGCCTAAGTAACAGTATCCCCCCCCTTTTTTTTCTGATTTTTTGAGTGGAATACTAGTTTTATCATCTAGGAAAGCATTATCAATGAAGACAATATCAGTGTGCAAAACAAACATTTGCCAAAGTATGACTTTCCAACCAATGTCATCTTCCTTCCTTGTAGAATACATCTTGCAGAGCACCTCACCTCCTCCCCCCCCCCTTTTTTTTTCCAAGGCCAAGTTCTAGATGTAGTAATTAAAGCATTCGGAATTTATCAACATACATATACATAGTCAATTTCCTAAGTATGAGAAACCTCATCTCCTATTTTTCTCTTATTTGAATAATATGCCCATAATTTGGGAATGAAATTAGTTAAGTTCGTTGACAAAATTTTACCCTAAATTTCTTAAATGCTTGTCTAAAATACCTCTTTCATCACTTTGAAGCATATATATGTGAAGTGGAGCCTATTTCAAATGAATACATGCATATGCGCTTGATAAATATGCAAAGGGAGGCATAGGACATAGTCAGTCTATCACATAATAGGGCGGTCAGAGGAAATTCTGTAAAAATTACATTAAATACTTTTCTGAGCATATACTTGAACAGAAATCGCATGAAATTACCTAAATAAATTATTTTCTAAGATGTACTGTAGAAAAAAATGCGTTAGAATGGATATTTCTGTCAAATTCTCAACTTCTGCTGTTTACAGTAAGACCATAGACTACAGTTTTTTAGCTCTACTGGTCTCGACCAGTCGAGCTCATGCGATGGTCCTTCGTCCGTTGTCCGGCCGTCCGGACGTCCGTCCGTAAACAATTTATTTGTTCCCTCTTCTTCTCTGAAGGTATATGTCCCAGAGACTTAATTATGGTTTCATCTTGTTCGATTGGTGGTCTAGTTGTGCATGTGCAATTTTGGTCCAGTTCGGACCCCCTGAGGTCCCACAAAGGGGCGTGGTTCCAAAATCTTGTTCCATCTTCTTCTCTAAAGGTATTTGCCTCAGAGACTTAATTATTGTCTCATCTTGTAAAGTAGATGGTCTAGTTATGCATGTGCCATTTTGGTCCGGTCCGGACCACTTGGGGTCCTAACAAAGGGGCGTGGTCCCAAAATTTTGTTCCCTCTTCTTCTCTGAAGGTATATGTTTCAGAGAGCTAATTAGGGTCTGATCTTGCTGGATAAGCGGTCTAGTTGTGCATGTGTAATTTTGATCCAGTTCGGACCCCTTGGGGTCCCACAAAGGGTGTGGTCCCAAAATTGTGTTATGTCTTTTACTATAAAGGTATATGTTCCCGGGAACCAATAACATTCTCATCTTGTTTGGTATGTGGTTTAGTGGTACATTTGCAATTTTGGTCCAGTTCGGACCCCCTGGGTCCCACAAAAGGGGTGTGGTCCCAAGATGTTGTTCCCTCTTCTTCTCTAACAATATATGTCCCACAGACTAAATTATAGTCTAATCCTGTTTGGTAGGATGTCTAGTTGTACATGTGCAATTTTGGTCCAGTCTGGACCACTTTGGACCCCTACAAAGGGGTATGGTCACAAGATTCTGTGCCTTCTTTTTCCCTGAGGGTATAAATCCCAGAGACCTCTTTGTGGTTTCTTCTTGTTTGGGTGGTCTAGTTGTGCATGTGCAATTTTTTGTCTAGTCTGGACCCCTGGGGCCCCTCAAAGGGCGTGAGTTACCCATACAGAAATGACCCCAATTGTTATTCTCACTACAGTGTACTGTAATTTGAAAGGGGGGTTATAGCTTTGTAGACATATGTGCAACACCTCAACATTTGTATTTCATGTATGTATTTTTATCTTTCAACTATCTTCAATTTCCTCTCTTAATTATTTCCAGTATTGTTGACTTAAGATCGCAGTGTTTGTATTCTAGTCAGAATTGATTTTGGGCGAGTTGTCTTCTAATGTTTATATAACAGCGGCCATTTTGAATAAATTATTGAGAAAATATCATAGTCCTAGAAAAGAAATAAGCACTAGATAAGATTGGAACAGTGTGAATAAAACCACCAAAAAGATAAATTGTGTATATTTGTAAATAAAATAAACACATTAGCCTACAGTGCGTTTATTATACTATGTCAAGTAATCTCCAGAATTTCCTCTGACTCATGAACTTTATGATGGCCCTATATATATATATATATATATATATATATAGCACCATGTGATAAAAATTTTTACGACACTTTTACAACCAGATATTGGCAAAAAAGAAAACAGACAAAAGACATTATTAAACATATATAACAGTGCCGTAAACTCCTCTTGAAATAGTATGAAGTTATTTCTCTAAAGCATTGACGGGCAATAAAAAAAAATGGGATAATGATTTATATATAAATGTATATATGGCTAGCAAAAAAAAACAATTAAGCTATTCGGAAGAAAAACTAGTGTTTGCATACTTTGTTTCTACACTTGAACCGACATTGGAAAATATCGAAAAGGGGGGGGGTGTTACAAAAATACTTCATCCCATCCCCTGTTTTGAAAAAAAGAGGGGATGGGGCACATGCCCCTTTTGCTACCAGAAGAAAAACTAGCGTTTTACTGCTTTGTTTCCACACTTTAACTGATATTCTAACTACTTGATGATAAAAAATCTTAAAGATTAAAGGGGGCGGAACATAACCACCACCCCCCCCCCTTGATTTGAAAGAGGGGCACATTCCCCCGCTGCTGCCCCACCCTTTGAAAAGATAATAAGAGGAAACCAGTAGAGCTTCAGTCTCGACAGAGACTTCTGGTTTTTCCTGTTGTTTCCTTTGTAAACTAAAAAATCATTGCAAAAATCCCACCGCTTATTTTTTTCTGAAATTTATGTATGTTGTTCTACTACATAAGAGCTATCATTTCATGATCTGCAGAAAAAATTGCATACGCCAAACTCAAAATATCTATCAATACACATCTTGACCCCTATGACCTCACTCTCAAGTCTTGAAGTAGTGTATTCATGCGACAACATTTCAGCCTCATGACATACTCAGGAATGCACCAAAAAGCTTTAATATCATTTTTATAATTTTTTCAAACTCTTTTCTACCAGAGGGCATGTTTAAATCACTATAAATACCATGACAACACTGGTAAATAAATCGAAAAAGATGCAAACATTAATTTTTTTGGGAGTATGTGCGTGGTACATGAAACAAGGGAGGAAACTGTAGTCTATGGTCTAAAAAAATAGGCGCAACGCATAATCAGTGCCTTAATGGCGGATAATCACGTGATCTTAAGATGGCCGCGCCCGTGTATTAAGCGATAGAATGGTCTATATGTAGACATGCACAACCATGACAGTATGTCACAGATCACTGCTTCCTTACTGATAGAACCCCCAAAGCGGGGGACCACAATTTTCTGAATTTGCTTATTTCATTTTTCTTCTTCTTTTTTTTTACAAACAAGAAATTTGTATTGATTACATATAGATATCCCCGTAGATGTGAATTATGTAAATGGCGTTCAGCAGTCTGAAGTTTTGTAGCTTTGTGTTACATGCTACAGCACATTGATCGAGACGCTCATCATTTGATGGAAAGCAGATTCGACAATCGAGTATACGTCAATAATAATGGTATTGATACCCGATTGTGCAATCAATACTGAGACTTACTTTATGTCGGAGCCATCGGTACTCCTGGCATTGATTTGATGATTTAATATTCAGGTTCTTATTTCATCGCAGTTTATTTACAGTGGGCATTTAAAAATTTTACTGTTCTCGTCATCAAATTAGTGTGCTGAAAATGCTGCCACTATTTCTTCAATATTTTTAATAGTTTATCACCAAGAAACTTGCCCACCATCTTATTATAAATAATGATACCAGATTTGTTAGACTTAATAGGGCACATGGATATAGGTTTCCCTCGGATTGTACTATAAAGAAAAACACAAGCACTGAATTTGTACGATTTTAACACATGTTTTGATGGAACTGTATTTTTATTCCTTGAAAGAGGTCAAAATGAGCAACAGTTTATCCGCTTAATATGAGTAACACAGAAAAATGTACCTCTAAAAAAGTATAAATCTCTTTTAAGGTGGGTCTGTGTCTAAAGAAGTGTTACTATAAAAATGTACAGAAATTGATTCTGTTTGTTTACGCTAACATTGTTTTACGTATGTCGGTATGATGAGGTGGAATTTACCATCTGCTCAGAAATTTATGCCTATGCAATCTCTACATACCGACGTCTACCGATTTCATCAGATGGACCGGACATTTCCGGTCACGAGCAAAGAATGCTAGACTGGGCTACATCTACTTTGCATAAATTGAAATATGCGGCGAACTAGGAGATACTGGCGTATGGTGGTCGAGGACTAAATTCCCTACTGATTTAATTACTGTGCGTATTGACAAATTATTTATTGATGTTGATCTGTAATTGACATGTACATGTCTATACCCCCTTTACCTATTATCGGATTTTGACTTTATAGTTACTAACGTTGTTGTATATATGTCATATTCAGTGTTTAAATTATCTCCTAGTACAAAAGATATTCAACGTAGATAATTCAAAATGAAAAGCAATATTCGTTTCTACAGTAAAACTTAATGTGTACATTGTGTGTATATCCGGCGACAATGAAAAAGTAAGATGTTATAAACTTTAAAACGTAGCACTTGTATGATTAGGTCGATGGGTGAATCCTTGTGATCCAAAATTACACTCGTAGAGTCCGAAGCCTATGTACTAACTAACTATACAAAATACAAATATAGTATATATAACGATTTACAACAATGAAAACTTCACGGTTATTTTTAATTGCCTTTGAGCAATGTCCATATGTGAATAGATTAGTGATGGCACCGATCAAAGTACAGCATATCGAATCAATTAACACGTCACTTAAGAAGTCTGAAATTTCGAATAGTGAGAAAGTCAAATAATTAGTTAAGATGAAATAGTAACACAAACAAACAGAGCAAAGTGGCAGTTCTAACACGAATTGTTTGCATAGCAATTTATCACAAATTGTCTTTGTGATATGTGTATGTCAGTGATTTAAGGAATGATAGCATGGCACCGTTAAAATTACGGGACCTTGCTAACTATATTATTGTTATCATTAAAACATATAAATGAATGATAAAAACAATATGCCTATGCTTAATCCGGGAACATGATTATGTACCAATTGCATATTAAACTAATGTCACTGATTTCCCGTCCCCGTGACCTTACGGAATATAATTTGAATTCGGTGGAAGGGAAAATTTTGTTTGGATGGTTTTGTAACTTAAAATACTGGTATTAATGAATTAAATTAGACAAGTTCATTTTTTTTTGTGATTATTTCTCTTTTGTTCCTACGTGACAGTGTCTCGATAACTATTGAATCTATGGTTCACATCATTTGAATTATTCTCGTGGGGAAAACTTCATACATTTTAGCGTCATATAAGAATCGATAGCAGCTACTGTCAATGTTGTATTCAAGAAATGATGTCTTGATCATAGAGGAAGTCGCGACATGAATGTCTATGCCGTTCAGTGTTATTCTTGGTACGTGTCCCAAGCCTAGATATCTCGTCACCAAGCAAGCAACATACACTGAATAATTGAAAACACGGTTATTGGACTACATGCTATAACGAAACAAAATTTACTGTGCTTCACTGAAGGATCAGGCTGATGAAATGGATTCTGAATTGAAAGCGAGTTGCAATAGCATGGGATAGCAGGGAATGTTTATCGTGTCGATATTAATCACATTGTCTGTGTCCTTATCCGAAGACATCTAGATTTTGAGACTTTAGTTCGTGTAGCATCTCGGACATCAAATATTTCCCATGAGTAATCACACACATCAACTTAATACATGTAGTGCATTCATCAAGCAACGCATTTTGGTCAGAATATGAAATCAACAAAAACAATCAACAACACAATTTTTGATTAACTTGCTTCAGCAGCAAAGAAATGGCTTGTGTGAATGCGATTGTAAGAAAAGTTAATTCGAAGGGAACGGTACAGCATTGCTAAGGAATAAATAGAAATTGATTGTGTTTATTTGTAAGAATGATGTGCTCGCTATTTTGACGGTGGATGCGTATTCATCTGTTCGTGATTATCGAAGTTTGTAGGGATAACTCCAATTTGAGAATTTTACTGAGAAATACTCTTATGTGGTTTGATTTTCTATTCGATTGTTGTTATGGCCGAATCGCCGTGAAATACATAAATTTATTTGTCTGTACCATGAGATTTATGTAATGTTTCGTATGGAGTTCTACCCTTGCAGTTTGCGATATGTACTGCCTACTACCCTGAACTTGCTGCTTACTCCCGTGCCTGACTACGTAGGTAACAGCTGTATCAGAATACGACTACAGTGTGTCAACAGTCCGACCGACATCTCTTCATGAATTATACGTATCACAGCTTCATGTCGGAGAGAGTAGTAAATCTTTAGCGGATTATGAAGCTTGTGTCCAAGTCGTCTTAATGCATGTTAAGCTCATGTCGTTATGTGCTTAATTTTTTATTACATTTGTGTATGAAATATAGTAATGAATTCACATTCCTGTTTATCTCAGATTGTTGGATGCTACAGAAGGATATGCAAGTGTCAACAAGGGAATAATTATGTACCAACCAACACGGGTAACCAGAATTTCCTGACCGTGAATGGACCTACCGATACAAAAGATGCACTTCTCAAGCTCTGTGGTAAGTAGAATTAATCAGTTTACAAGAGGTTCATGTTAGCTTTAGACATATCCTTTTATTGGGCGTCTGACCATTGTTCTCAACTATTCAATTTTCAACTCTTTTAAGATCCACCCAAGGAATTTTAATAAAACATCATATGAATGAGGTACTCAAGGTCCCGTACAAGTGTTGTTTTGTAGCCTGGTAAGTGAAGGGGTGGATCAAGGGTTAGGTCGCATAGGTCCCAGAGTTTGCCCTCCTTAAACAAAGTACTTCTTTAGACCGTTTGCATTGGTGGTCGAACCGTGGGTAGTATAGTGATTTAGAAGTGTGTCTTAAGAAGTGTTAGTGTATTGATTCCATCTTGATAATAAATGCTTGACAGATTTACACCTTTTTAGCTCACTGGAGCAAAAACTATTGTCATAGTATGTTTTCTCTCTTCCGACCATCCAATTGTCTGTCCTTACTCTACACGATCAGCTACAATACGTCGACAAACTGCGTGTGCCAGTGATTTAAAAAGGTGTCGTATGAAGTTTTGTTTTCGTTCCATTCCAAAATTTGTGTCGCATGTTGGGCCTTTTCTGATTGAGTTATTTTCAGACATTTTTACGTTACTAACTTTTTGTATACTTGATTTATAGCTCACCTGAGATGGAGGCTATTGTGATCACAGTTCATTTGGCATATGTCCGTCTCTCAGTCTAACTTTTCATACTTTCCCCTACTCTCAATCAAATTAAAATCAGATCTTTATTGTGCTCCTTTTTGGGACACGCAGGAAAGGGACACAGTAAAGATTGAATTTCAATTGTATTGCCCTACTCAGCACTAATAGAGAGATTTTGATCAAACTTAGAGGTGGTGAAGTACTCAATTATGCAAGGTCCGCCTCAGAAGTTGTTACTTTTTGGCTAGATCCGTCAGGGCAGGGTGGCTTAGACCCATGAGAGTATAATCCTTTGACAAACTCCTTCTTCAGACAAGCCGCAGAGATCAACAAACTGAATACGTCAGAGAGATCTTGAAGGGTGTCTTAAAATAAGATGCATTCTACGTTTTATATTTTAGCGTAGATTTGCAAGCAGAGATACTATCAGGTCAACATCTAAACGACCCGACCGCATTTAGACAGGACAAATTTTGTCCCCGTCTAAAAGTCACAATTAAAATATAAAGAATTGCATTAAACTAAGGACACAGACAAGATTTACTAATTGGTATGTTTATAACAGATACTGTTATTAGAGTGGACCGTAATAAATTGTTTGTATAGGAAATATCACTGGTATTTACAAATAACTGGAGACACCTAAACTGGGGACGGTGTTGACAATACAGAACTTCCGAGATACGCATCAGTGATTCGATTTAGGTGAAATGTAGGGCATTCTATATGCGGAATGATATAAACGGGTACAGCCATGACAAATAACTCTTACGGAAATTCTTCGATGATGAAAATAAGAGTTGTACTGCTGTTATTTTCGTATTGTATGATTAAAATGTGGTTCTAAACATTATTGTAGAAACAAATGTCCTCTACTACCTTCTTTTACAAAAGTTTGTTATTACGGTTTTACTCTATTTATACAATCGATCATAGACTACAGTTTCATCCCTTGTCTCATGTACCACGCACATAGTCCCCCAGAAATTCTTTACGTCTTCCTCAATTTATTTACCAGTGTTGTGATGTTATTTATAGTGATTTAAACATGCCCTCTAGTAGAACAGAGTTAGAAGAAAATTAAAAAAAAATGATATTTAAGCTTTTTGGTGCATGTCTGAGTGTGTCATGAGGCTGAAATGTTGTCGCATGACCTGAGAGTGAGGTCATAGGGTACAAAATGTGTGTTGATAAATATTTTGAGTTTAGCGCATGCATTTTTTTCTGCAGAAGAAAAAAATGACAGCTTTTGTGTTGTTTAAGAACATTCCTAAATTTCAGAAAAAAATAAGCTCTGGGATTTTTGCTACAATTTCGTAATTTACAAAGGAAACAAAATGGAAAAAAAACTATAGTTTAATGCCTAGCATTTCACGAAAAAGTGTGTAAAATTTGAAAGCGAATGCGTATCTCGGTAATCCGGTCATCGTCCCGTTACTGCCGGAGCACCAGTGCTTGGCACTGCTGATTCGGAAGGGGGGGGGGGGGGGGCGGCACGTGCCCCGTGCTCTTCTCTTGAATGGTAATAATTCATATTAAATCATACTTCTTTGTGATGTGTACATAGATACCTTGTCGTGTTTGTTCGCCAGCGCCATAATTATTGTTAATCGAAATAATGCAGTGTAATTTCGGCACAGCTGAACAGGCTCTCAATATTCGCAGTATTCATTGGCCTAAAGCGAGCTCACTCTTGACTGGAATACGTCTTTGATTTAAGATAACTTTACTTCACGCTTATGTTGCTTCAATAATCGTAAATCATAATATATCCCACGTTTGTGAGAGGATGTATACACAGATTTATTGATCGCTGGATATTTCATACCCGGGAGAATTCGTACCCAAAATGAATGGATCCGAATTCTTTGGTGAATTCGTACCCTGGGTACGAATTTTCCAGAGAATTCGTACCCTACATATATAGATATATTCTGGGCGCCCCAAAACAAAAATAAATAAAAGAAAAGGAAGTATCTATCGTATACAATTGAGTTATTGTCTAAACTGTAAATGCTATCTTTTTCAAATTGTTTCTATGAATAATTTAGACATCTTATGATAACATTCGACAATCTTGTAAAAATTTTATAAGCAGTTCGCTGATAACAGGCAGAGAAAAGTATAAGGGGTCATTTCAGAAAATCACAATATTCTGATTGGGATCAGAAGTTAACAATTCATTGTCAAATCCATCCATAATTGCATAATATCGGGTATGACCACCCATGTTTGCTAAAACAGCTCGAATTTTACTTTGCATGCAGTTGACATAACGTTTATTGACATTAGGGGCTGGATTATTCCATTCTGCTATGAGAGCATTTTTGTGACACGAAGTGTTACTTTTTTATCATCGGTGTTCTGGGCGCCGTCATATTGAATTCTTGTGATTGACCCCTTTGCTCATGCATTCCTACACTAAGGAAATAGGTCCATGGTGATGTGCATATATTCATGAAAAATTGATACTGTTTGCGTATTAAGAACTACATATTCATCAAATTATTTAGGAAAATGCATGGAAAGTTTATACCAGAGCTGAACAAACACGAGGGTTATTGTGAGACTTACTAGTATGTAACCTATGTTTTCATTCAGTTGTTGATTACTACGCACTGATCGCACGTTTTCGGGTCTTTCCGACGGCCTTTGCCAACATTGATAACAACATGCTTTTGAGGACGTTATGCCGAAAAATGATGTTTTAATTGATTTAACTGGGACAACAGACTGTGTTAGTTAAACTTCTTCCTTTCCGTATTGTAAACATTCTACGTAATCTTCTCCAGAGCTAGATTTTTAACGTGACCTATACATGCAGGCTTCGTTTTCCCAATTAATAATTAATAATAGACTTACAAGACATGTCGTGCAATAATCTTTCATTTTAAATATTCGACGCGTTAAATATTAAAATTTGTTTCAGATATAATCGTTAAAATAACAATAAGACATTGCATGGATTTAAAAAAAAAATTAAAAAGTTTATTTTGTAGATTTTATATGAGGATTTTACATTTTATATGATCTACAACAAAACATTTTATGTACATTGTTATTGTATCTAGTCTCAAGATTTTAAATTTTCAATGAATTTGTTACTGAAAAATTAAAATGTCTTTTTAACATTACTTTTTTGTCCCCCGCTTTTGTGAATGCGAGGGGATATTAAATCTCATTCTTTCGTCTGTCACTAAAACCTGGACTATAACTTTGATCCAGTAGGGGTACGACTTTGAAACTTCACATGTAGATTCCTTGTGATGAGACCTTTCATTTGAGACCATAACTTTTGACCTCTTAGAATTATATGAATTCGCTTGTTTCCTCTTTACATTTATGTATCTTCAGGACCACCCTCATCTGATAACAACCCCCTCATAATTACAAACATGGATTCACCATGTCTTCTCTGTCTTTGTACAAATCAAATCCACAGCAAATGCTCAGAGCAAGGACAGTTTTAGATCACCTTGACATAATTTAGATGATCTTGTGTTACAGGCCTGACATGGGTAACCGTTTTACCTGTATGGAAAACTTGGTTCTGGACAAACTGCAAATGCCGCAAGCAGCAAACATCTTGGGATATAGACTTCGTTTAAACAGGACATGTATATATTTAGTAATTTTCAAGACAGTATAAATATAGCATAAAAAAATTTGGATTGAGCAACAAGAACAATGACTTATATAAAGCTCGCTCCACGTACATTTCAATATAAACTTATAGGATATAGTGCACTAAATTAAAAGGTATATATGTTTTATATTTATATAGACTTCATTGCATGCTTTGGATGCTGCATGTGACATAATTTTTCGGCTTGAATGACATAATTAGCCTTTTGGGATACCTCATTTCTGGGAAAGCTACAAGTACCAAACTTACTCTAACTAATTATTTAGCTTGGGATGCAGACTCCAAAGCATGTTTCAAGCGGTACCTGACATACTTTTTCCGTTTGAGCCCTTTTGGTAACCTGTTTGGGGTACGAGTATCTCAGTTATGGACAGTACAAGTACCAAACTTGCACCAATGATTCATCAATGGGATGCATACTACAGTACCTGGTTCGGTTGCTTCATGTGACATTTTTTCGACTGGAGTGATTTGGTTAACCTGTTTAGGGTACCTCAGTTTGCGACAAACTAGTAAAAGATAAGAGAGTTCTGACTCGGTCGTATGCCACGTTACCTCGAATAAAGAGTATGTGAAAAATCCCAAACTAATATATGTATTTTATAGTTATTATCTTAAATATCTTATAGTTATATGTGTAATAACGCTGTATATTGAATATGTTATTTTAGCGGAACCGCGCTAAATGTTATACGTGTATACGCTATGACGTAATTCTTTGTTAATTGTAATTTTCCATATATCGGTTATAAAATATGATGGATATTACATAACTTAAGCCACCAATACCAATAAAATTCACTAGAAAAAGGTCAGGAGACCGAAATATTGTGAATACTGAGTTAAAATTTTGTTCTTTGTTTTATGACACTTCCCTTCGGAGGACTATTAAGATGTTTATTAATGGCATCATTTAGGAGAGGTTCAAATTTAGAGAGAGAGAAAAAAAAGAGAGATAGAAAATGATGGTGGTGGTAAACATTCAAGATAAAGTCTGAAAATGTTTCTTATTAAGTCACATAACTTCACATTCTTTTAAGAATACTGGCACTATTGCCCAGAAGATGCGTTTTCTTTATTAGTAACCCTGTGGATTTCTTTAGACTTGACTCATCAATTTTTCTGGTATTGTGGTGATAATGTTGAATCAAATGCTAATGTGCTGCACACTTACAGAACTTGGCAAACTTTATTGGTCATTTAAGACGCGACCAATCTGTAGACTTGCAGTCTGTTGATGTGGGCTCTGGTAACGATAGTGTTGGAATGTATTGATTGGAGTGGTTATGACTTGTCAATCAAGTATTGGATAGCTCAAGGTTGTGTCTCTGCTCACACATTAATCTTGTTTGTAAGGATACCTCACAATTCTTTGGAACAAGATTTGCTATAGACATATTGTTTTGTTCTTTTATTGAGACTTAAATTTCTGTGAATATATTATATAGAGCTGTATATTTTTAATACCTTAAAGAACACAGATGTGGAAAATTTTCGGTCGTATCGGCAAAACCGACTAAATTCGTTCGTGTTCGACAAATATTCTTTGAGAGCCAGTCCAAATGTTCGACATGGTCGGCAAAATACGATTTTGACCAATGTTCCAATATCATGGTCATATCAGTGTTTGGAATAGAAGAGTTTGTTTTTGAAGCGCCTAAATGAGTTTGAATTGTTTAGAAATGGCCGACAATAGCGAGAAGAGCAAGGTTGAATGATATTAGATTTGTGCCGGGTGTCATGTTCTAATTTTTGAATTTACTAGGGAATGGTAAATACAAAATTGTCATGTTCTAATTTTTGTATTTACCACCCTCAAGTAAATTCAAAAATTAGAATATGACACGGGGGCAAAACCTGGCCAATAAAGAAATTAACAACTTCGAAAGGAAAAAAAAGTACTGGGTAACATTAAATTATGAAATAAATAGAAAGGATAGAGGTTTTAAAGAATTTTGGAAAGAGGGTCGATAGTGGCTTGTTCACGACGAAGGTATAGGGATGAAATGCAATTACTGTGTAGAGAGTAATGAGCAGAATGGAAGTGAGGATGAAAGATATATGATTGAAATAATCAAGGAAATAGAGTATGAATAAAAATTGTAATAAATAAAATCATTAGATGGTGCTCTAATCTATTCTTTGTTTTTATTTAGTGCATAGAAAACATGTTTTCCATGCAAATTTATTCAGTCTGACAATAATGCATCTCGGCTAATTCTCTGAGATTTCGTACCCGGGAGAATTCGTACCCAAATGAGTGGTTACGAAATCGATCTCTGGAGCTTTCGTACCTGGGTACGAATCTTCCAGAGAATTCGTACCCTACATATGATTTATAAGTATATATTTATAATATATCGTAGCTTTCGCTGAATTCGATACATTTTATAATTTTGTATTAAATATATTAATATAAATTTTGTATTACATATAATTTATAAGTAAATATTTATAATATATCGTAGCTTTCGCTGAATTCCATACATTTTATAATTTTGTATTAAATTTTTAAAGAAGACTGTTTGCATGCTGAATTTTATACTTGACATTATCATGATTTGGCCCCGAGCAATAACATTACGTTTCAGCTGCTAATGTTTTGATTTCATTCGAAACATTTCTCTGTGTCTTTGTTGTATTTATGTATGGTACTAAATAAACTGTAAAACATTATAACACTAGATTTTTATGTACATTTGTTACAATTATAAGTGCGTCATACAGTAAAAGTTTGTAAAAATGCATGAATCAATCGGAATGAAAGAAATAAAGTAAGGGTTACCCCAGCTATGTAGCGAGGTGCCCATCCTAGAGTGGAAGCATTTAGATATGGCACACGATTTATAATTCACCTCAGCCTGTTAATTGGTAAACTCAACTCACTATCGTATTGTGTACTGAGCGAGAGTTATAATAACCACTTTTAAATACTAGGAGCTGCGAAAGTCGATCGGACGCTTGTGTTTTATCTGTCCGTTTGTGTTTCCATCCGTTCGAGGTTATACATTCTACGTGTAGTTACATGCAATTGCAACATGCATACGTCGATTGCAAATTACTATATTACTCTTCTTTAAGTACTTTAATACGAAATTATAAAATGTACAAAGTATTATAAATATATACTTATACATTATATATAGGGTTCGAATTCTCTGGAAGATTCGTACCCAGGTACGAAATCTCAGAGATTCCGTACCCATTCATTTGAGTACGAATTCTCCGGGGTACGAATTCTCCCGGGTACGAAATCTCCAGCAATCGTTCGAACGTATGACAAGATAAAAATGTTTTCGACATCTCTGGTTCATAACATACATGTCAACATTATGATTATTATTGCTTTTGTGTGTAAACAAAAACATTTATTGATGGTTTTATTGATACAAAGTGATTCCAGTCCATAGATTGGTAATGTCCATCTGTGGTAATGTCCATCTGTCATTTCGCCTGGATGTCTGTCAGTCAACATTTTAGTTAAATTTCTGGTTGAAGCAAAATTACAGCAACCTAGAGGAGTAAACATAATATTTCACACATAGGTTCATTACTTTTTAGACATGGTGGCACCGTCTGTTGACCAGTTTGGATGAAATGTAAAAATTGATAGAGGACCTATAGTACTTCATGTATACCATGTTTCATTAAAATCTTTCATGTCTTATATTGATTAATTGATTGATTTTTGTTTTACGTCACACCACGAATATTTCACGTATATGGTGACGGCATCTGCCTGATGCAGGGCATACAAATTTTTGACCTTTGCAACGGACCCACCCGAAGCAGTGAGGGATCTTTAACGTGCCATGCATACCACGACACAGGGCCTCGGTTTTTACTGTCTCATCTGAAAGACATGACACCGGCATGACCAGAGCGGGACTCGAACCCGGCCTCCTGATCAGGAATCAGACGTGATACCACTAGGCCATGCCGGCTTTTCATGTGGTATAACAGAAGTTAAAAATGTGAAGAATTGGCCCTATACACCCTCATTTGGAAGTCTTAAAAAATTCATAGAAAATAAAAAAATTAAGATATTGACAAAATTCTTTCAAAATAACATTCCTTACCATAATTATGATCAAAATAGCAGTGTCCGCCAAAGACCGGCCGGACTAAGTTTTGATCGGTCCGATTTGTGCCATTTCGTGCCGGACGGGGTTGTCTGATGTTGGTTCTGCTACTATGATGTCCGGTGTTGTTTCCACTACTATGTTTATTCCAAATCTCATAAATTATTTTACTTTCGGTCAGACAGAAATCATTTCGGTTCTATGAAATGTTTCTCCTAATAGGACCTAATGTCCTATAGAGTCTCAAAATCTTTCGTGGACACTGAAATAGTCCATAAGAAATCATCATTATCAATTAACTAGGAAATATGACGTTTTTCTGCATTGAAATCACCAAGTCCAAAAAAATGTCGAAAAAATTTCAAAACTTTGATTTTGGAAGGGAA
Organism: Pteria penguin; assembly: GCA_035048485.1. Taxonomy (NCBI): domain Eukaryota; kingdom Metazoa; phylum Mollusca; class Bivalvia; order Pterioida; family Pteriidae; genus Pteria; species Pteria penguin. The sequence continues at coordinate 47,882,773 of CM068585.1, forward strand.
CGAAAATGACAAGACTTCTTCACTCATCCATCTAGATCATTTCTATGCATTCTGTTTGTCTCTGTATACAGCCCGTATGAAGAAGAAGATTGTCTAAGGAGGGTACTCTTTTGTGACCCACTTTTGACTGTGGTGGCACCATCTGTAAGGAGGTCTGAACGAAAACGACAGAATTTGAAGGGGATCATAAGTGATTTATTTCTACCAAGATTTATTAAAATCCTTGGAACAATTTTGCAGAAAAAGTTGAAAATGTGAAAAATGGCCAACCCCCTCCCCCTTTTTTTGGAAGTCTTAAGAAATTCATAAAAAAATCTAAAAATTGGGATATTGACAAAATTCTATCACTATAATATTCCTTACCATAATTATGATCAAAACAGTCGATAAGAAATCATCATTATGAATTAACTGAAAAACATGACACTTTTCTGCATTGAAATTACTATGTCCAGAAAAATGTCGAAAAAAATTTGATTTTGGAAGGGAACCAAAAATAAGGACACATCTGTCTAGATCATTCCTATGCATTTGGTTTGTCTCTGTATGCCCCCGGTCTGAAGAAGAAGTTTCTTAAAGGAGGGTACCCTCTATAACCTACTTTTGCTAGTGCTGGCACCATCTGTTGACAAATGTGGACGAAAAAGAACAACACTTGTAGAAGACTATGAGTACTTCATGCATACCAAGTGTCATCAAATTCTATCCAGTTGTTCTAAAGAAGAAATGGAAAATGTGAAAAGTTAATGACAGACGACAGACGACGGACAAAGGACTACGATTGATCAAAATAGCTCATTTGAGCCTTCGGCTCAGGTGAGCTAAACACCATAAATCTGCAGGTGATAACTTTCAACATGTCTGCCTTCTACTTATTATAAACATCTAGAATGAATGACAAAAACAATGAAGAGGGAATTCAAGATGCAATAGACAAAGTTCTTGTATTCAAAAAGAGAAATGAAAATATATCTTTACAAGTCAGTGACCTTTGTGACCTAAGGTGACCCTTGTGATGTAAATACTTTTCCTGAATGTAAAAATAGATCTATATATACAAAAGTATATAGGGAAATTCCATTTCTATAAATATCTATAAATAGACACAATGCACAGTACACAGTACACATAGAAAATACGTATATCAAAACTATAAATAAATGTATTACAAATCAGTAATAAATCACACTACAATACATGTAATACAATGCATATAAATAGAATTTATTACAAATATAGTTGTAATAAATCACTCTACTATAATAAGGCAAACACAAAATGAGAAAACAACTCCCAAAATATATGAGACAGTGAGGCCCCCCAAAAAATGCCATTAATATAATGACCTGCTTTCTTGGCGGCGATAATTAGTGAAGAAGAACTAGTATCCATGCCAGAAAATTCAAAAATTCAATTTTTCTGAGATTCAAGTTCCTGGGTTGATACATGCATTTACACATGCAATTCCAACCCTCAGGACTATGAACATGTTACATATTGCAATTTATATTTCCTGCTTCTAAATGAATGTCATTCTGAAAGTCATAGTTGATATGATAAGATTCACTGAGAGATTTTCTTCTTTAGAATCAACCAAAAATGTCTGGACTCATAAATGATTGCTTTAGTATTGTTTGCAGCTTTAATGTCTTTATTTTAACAGGTGATTTATATGATCAAGATGCAACAGCCTTACAGCTGAAGATCATCAAATATGTAAGTAGCCTTTCACAACACAAATTACAGTGAAAAAGAGGAATATTATGATATACAGTAAGATGATGTATAGCTCTGTCTGGTGTCTGTATAGTTTGTTCGAGCCATAACGTTTTACCTCTTGCAATGCATGGATTTGAAAAATATTCCAGTGGCGTAGCTTGGCAAATAAAAGTGGAGGGGGGCCTTTCCTCTTAGTGTCGTGTTAGTTTAACTTGTTAACTTCACCTTTCATAACTTTAATTTTCTGTATGCTTTAATGCTTATAGGGAATTGGTAGCTGACTGATGATAAAATGATGGCAACAAAACATATAATATCATCTTGGTTTATTTTGCCATTTTATGAACATCTTTTCTGGAACATAGGGAGGATTGAAACTTAAGGGTACTTTCGGAAGATGAGCCTCTTGTCTGACTTTTTTTTTTTTTTTTAAATTTTCATGTAGGCCACCTCTTGCATGCTAAAAGGAAGTAGTTCAAACCCAGCTAAAAGCAAATTTTGGTGTTCATTTTATACAAAACAAGATTTTAATTTTTCAATCTGATTAAAACCATATCTTTATTCCGCTTCTCTATTTGTTCCATTGCGTATAAAGATATGGTGAAACCCCGTAAGGGGTCACGTTCTGGTGAACTCTGCCAATCAGTGGATCGGTTACAAAATGTTAGGGATGAAATTAACATCCACAGCATGCGTGACCCACAAGGTAGTTTTTGAACGGTGTTTGTTACAGATTGCGTCACTATCACGTGCCTAGCAGAGTCACTGATTGGCTATGGAAAATAAAGGTTTCGGTGACTGAGACGTCATCAGAGGTCACCAGAACGTGAACCCTTACGGGGCTTCACCAGATCTTTATACGCAATGGGACAAATAGAGAAGTGAAATAAAGATATGGTTTTAATCAGATTGTTAATTTTTATAAATTTGAGAGTGAAAAAAAAAATGGGAAATAAGAATTCTGACTTAAACTTTTCACTCATTTTTGTATCATTGCCTTGATTCATTGAATGTTGAAAAGCAAGTTTACAGGACTATTTTTGTCCGTTATGTAGTCACTTGTCAATAACAGAATAAGTAAAAGAATATAAATATCTGAAAATTTCCATAAGCAATCAGTTATTTGTGAATGAGTAAAATTTAGGGCCTCTTGTTTATGTTCTCAGTGTTTGTCTGTTTGTGTGTCCCATTTCATGTGTCCAGAAACACTTGTCAAGGTATGATGATACTCCACACAATGTTCACGGGGAATATGGATTTTTATGCTCCCTGTCAGTGTGTCTGTCTGTCCGTCCGTTTGTCAATCAATCCGCCTGTCCATCCATCTGTCATCCATCCCAGCTCATATTTCTTATACATTTCTGGCTTTTGGACAAAGGTTACTCAAGGCCTTTTCTGAAAGGTCACTTATCAACTGTGACTGATAGTAACATTAAGTACTTATATCTCCTACATCTTTCATCAGAATTTGATCATACTTCACCAAAATATTATTAGAGTAAGGGCTTGTTGACAAAGGTCACTCAAGGTCATTACTAAAAGGTCAAGGTCACTTATTAACTATGATTTAAAATACCATGAAGTATGTATATCTCCTACACCTTTCATCAGAATTTGATCATACTTCACTAAAATATTGTTTAGGTTAAGGGCGTTTGGACAAAGGTAACTCAAGGTCATTTCTGAAAGGTCAAGGTCATGATAAAAAGTTTTATTTCAAAACTAATCAAGTTCAATCTTACTCTTTTTAGCTTAAGATACTGTGATCACTTGTTGTTCTACAAGTGAGTCAATTGGATATCCATGTGATGCATTGAGATTTGAAGGTGTCATCAATTAATACAATGATTTTCTATGTATTGAGTCATTCATTTCCTTCATTATTGCTTTTTTAGCTCACCTGAGCCGAAGGCTCAAGTGAGCTATTGTGATCAATCACCGTCCGTCGTCCGTCGTTAACTTTTCGACTTCTTCTCCAGAACTACTGAACAGAATTTGATGAAACTTGATAAGCATGTAGTACTCATGGTCCCCTACAAGTGTTGTTGTTTTTCATCCGGATTCATCAATAGGTGGCGCCACCACAGGCAAAAGTAGGTCAAAGAGGGTACCCTCCTTTGACAAACTTCTTCTTCAGACCGGGGGCATACAGAGACAAACCGAATGCATAGGAATGATCTAGAGGGATGTGTGAAGAAGTGGTGTTATTTTTGGTTCCATTCCGAAATCAAATTTTTGACTTTTTTTGACGTTTTTTTGTACTTGGTAGTTTTAATGCAGAAAAGAGGTATTTTTTTCTTTTAGTAAACATTGATGCATTAATTTGGTTTAATTTGATCATTTTGATGGTAAAAAATACAACTGCGAAGAAAATTTTTCAATATTTTATGTTTTGGATTTTTTATGAATTTTTTAAGACTTTCAAGAAAAAGGGGGGTGGGATAATTGGTGTAAACATTTCACAGTTTGAACTTTTTCTTCGGAACCACTTGCTGGAATTCAATGAAACTTGGCATGCATCAAATACTCAAGGTCCCCGACAAATGTGGTCATTTTTGTCAGGATCCATGAATAGGTGGCACCACCACAGACAAAAGTGGGTCACAGAGGGTACCCTCCTTTGACAAACTTCTTATTCAGATCGGGTGCATACAGTGACAAACCGACTGCATAGGAATGATTTAGAGGCATATGGAAAGAAGTGTTGATAGTTTTGGTTCCATTCCGAAATCAAATTTTTGATGTTTTTTCATTTTTATTTTGGACTTTGTTATTTTAATGCATTAAAGAGTTATTATTTTCTTTTAGTAAACATTGATGCATTCATTTGGTTTCATTTAATCATTTCTATGGTAAGGAATGCTGGTGCGAAGGAATTTTTTCAATATCTCGATTTTTGAATTTTTTATGAATTTTTTAAGACTTCCAAGAAAAGGGGGGGGGGGCAATTTTTCATATCTTCAACTTGATCTACAGAACAACTTGAAGGATTGTGATAAAACTGGGTAGGATGCAAGTACTCATAGTCCTTTTCAAAGGTTTTGTTTTTTGTGCGGATCAGTCAGCAGATGGCACCACTACAGGCAAAAGTAGGTCACAGAGGGTACCCTCCTTTGACAAACTTCTTTTTCAGACTGGAGGCATACAGAGATAAACTCAATGCATAGGAATGATCTAGAGGCATGGGTGAAGAAGTGCTGTTGTTTTTGGTTCCATTCTGAGATCAAATTTTTGACCTTTTTTCAAGTTTTTTTTTTTTTTACTTTGTTATTTCAATACAGAAAAGAGGTATTTTTAGCTCACCTGAGCTGAAGGCTCAAGTGGGCTATTGTAATCAATCGTTGTCCGTTGTCTGTCCGTCGTTAACTTTTCACATTTACAACTTCTTCTTCAGAATTACTGAACAGAATTTGATGAAACTTGGTATGCATGAAGTACTAATGGTCCCCTACAAGTGTTGTTATTTTTCATCCAGATCCATCGGCAATGGGCAAAAATAGGTCACAGAGAGTGTCCTCCTTTGACAAACTGCTAACCGGGTGCATACAGAAACAAACCAAATGCATAGAAATGATCTAGAGGGATGTGTGAAGAAGTGTTGTTATTTTTGGTTGCATTTTGAAATAAAAGTTTTGACGTTTTTTCGACATACTTTGCATAAATAAAATTTAGCATTTATTTCTTACATGTATCTGAGGGTGTTTTTCTGACTTCCTCCTCTCTGGATGAAGAAGGGATCAAGAACTTCATTGTACATTTTATTGATATTTACCATATACTTGATATATTTTATTAAGTCATAGTAGAGCGAAATTTTTCAGTTATACGAAAATTTACGGACGAAAAGTTTTGATGCGATCTCTCCCGTATGACTAGTGAGTTGCATGCTGTTAATTTAAAACATTGTCATTGACGCCGTAAATGTGTAAGATTTCAATTTCTATGGAGTAGTTATACATTTTGGTATATAAAAAGGCATTTCGTTGATATTCATTTTACGTCTAATCGATGAGGATGTGGTAATGTGTATTATTATTTAGCTCTTGTTTATGCCAGTCCGTGATCCAAGATGGCCGCCATTGGCTCTGATTGGTTGAAACATTTTCAACTTCTTCTCCAGATCGGCTGCACAGAATTTCATCAAACCTCATAGGAAGTAAGTACTCAAGGTCCTCTACCAAGTTTGTGTTTTTTATGCCGATCCGTGATCCAAGATAACCGCCATTGACTCTGATTGGTTGACACATTTTCGACTTCTTCTCCAGAACTGCTGCATAGAATTTCATCAAACTTCATGGAAAGTAAGTACTCAACATCTTCTACCACATTTTTGTTTTTTATGCCGATCCGTGATCCAAGATGGCCACCATTGACTCTGATTGGTTGACACATTTTCGACTTCTTCTCCAGAACCACTGCACAGAAATTCATCAAACTGCATAGAAAGTAAGTACTCAAGGTCCTCAACCAAGTTTGGTGTTTTTTATGCCGATCCGTGATCCAAGATGGCCGCCATTGAATCTGATTGGTTGACACATTTTAAACTTCTTCTCCAGAACCACTGCACAAAATTTCACCAAACTGCATAGGAAGTTAGTACTCAAGGTCCTCTACCAAGTATAGGTTTTTCATGCCGATCCGTAATCCAAGATGGCCGTCATTGGTTTGTTTGATTGACACATTTTCATCTTCCTCTCCAGAACCCCTGCACAGAATTTCTTGCTTGCTTCTAAATATGCACTTTGTGCTCAGGTGAGCGATATAGGCCCACTTGGGCCTCTTGTTTCTTGGAGCATCCATTAGTTTTACTGATTTTTAGCTCACCTGAGCCAAAGGCTCAAGTGAGCTATTGTCATCACTCTTCATCCATCGTCCGTCCGTCGTCTGGCGTCCGTCGTCCGTCCGTAAACTTTTCATATTTTCAACTTCTTCTTCAGAACCGCTTAAAGGATTTTCATGAAACTTGGTATGGATGAAGTACTAGGGGTCCTCTACCAAGTTTGTTCATTTCGCATAAATCCCTCAACAGGTGGCGCCACCATTGCTAAAAATAGATCTCAGAGGGTACCCCTCTTTGAAAATCTTCTTCTCCAGAACCAGTGTATGGACTATAAAAGTATTGGCATCTGAGTGATCTAAAAGGATATATGTCTCAAGTTTGCTCATATCGTTGAAATCCGATAAATATTTTTTGACGTGTTTTTTACGTTTTTTTAGCTCACCTGAGCCAAAGGCTCAAGTGAGCTATAGTCATAGTACGCCGTCCGTCGTCATCGTCGTCCGTCCGTCCGTCGTTAACTTTTTCATATTTTCGACTTCTTCTCTGGAACTACATTGCAGATTTGGATCAAACTTTGTGTAAATGATGTACACAAGGTCCCCTACTAAAATTGTGTTCGGGATCCAGATTTCCTCAGGGGTGGATCCAGGGTGGGACCAAAAGTACTCAAAAGGGTACCCCTCTTCAAACATCTTCTTCTCCAGAACCAGTACATAAATGGGGAAACTAATTGCATTTCAACAATCTATAAAGATGGGTTATTAAAAATTGTGTTTGGGGTTAAGATCCGTCAAATGGAAATTTACACTTTTTTAACGTGTTTCTGGACTTAGTCATTTCAATGAAGAAAAGTGTCATAGAAGGAATATTATTGTGAAAGAATTTTGTCATTATCTCAATTTTTGGATTTTTTATGAATTTTTTAAGACTTCCAAAAATAGGGGGGGGGGGGGGGGGGGGTGTGGGTTGGCCATTTTTCACATTTTCAACTTTTTCTACAAAACCACATGAAAGATTTTAATGAAACATGGAATACATGAAGTACTAAAAGTCCTCTATCAATTTGGTAAATTTCATCCAAATTGGTCAACAGATAATGCCACCACGTCTAAAAAGTAGGTCTCACAATGGTACATATACCACTTGGTAATTGAAACAATTGAAATATGGAGAGTAGCGGCTCAAATCCAGCTGTGGTCAAAAAAATTTTTTTTTTTACACATCTAAATAAGGGGGGGGGGGGGGGGGTGTTGGACATTTTCAACTTTTTCTACAAGACTGTATGAAGGATTTTAATAAATCTTGGTAGAAATAAGTCACTTATGATCCTCTTCAAATTCTGTTGTTTTCGTCCAGACCTCTTTACAGGTGGCGCCACCATAGTCAAAAGTAGGTCACAAAAGAGTTCCCTCCTTTAACAATATTCTTTTTCATACGGGCTGTATACAGAGACAAACAGAATGTATAGAAATGATCTAGAAGGATAAGGGAAGACGTATTGTCATTTTGGTTCCCTTTCAAAATCAAATTTTAGAATTTTTTTTCAACATTTCTTTTCACTTGGTGATTCAGTGCAGGAAAAAAGTGTCATACTTCCTAGTTAATTGATAATGATGATTTCTTATGGACTATTGTGATCATAATTATGGTAAGGATTGTTACTTTGAAAGAATTTTGTCAATATCTCAATTTTTGGATTTTCTATGAATTTTTTAAGACTTCCAAATGAGGGTGTATAGGAACAATTCAATCACATTTTTCACTTCTGCTGTTATACCACATGAAAGATTTTAATGAAACATGGAATACATGAAGTACTAAAGGTCCTCTATCAATTTGGTAAATTTCATTTAAATTGGTTCACAGATAATGCCACCATGTCTAAAAAGCAGTTCTCAGAATATACCACTTGGTAATTGAAATATCCAGCTGTGATCAAAATTATTTTTTCATTTCTTTACACATCTAAATAAGTTTTCAGATGTTTCTCAACACTCAACATATGAAATTAGGCAATTTTAAGTTAGATCTGGACAATATTTGAAACAGTTGTTGTTCATGACCCAGACTTGAAATCAGTTTACAAAAGGCCCAATCTAAAGAAAATGACTAACTTGTTGCCCTGATTGACATCCTGCAGAGACAAAGGAAATGCTTAATATCAAAATTACCTGAATGGATGTGCAAAAAAGTGTTGTTTTTTATTCTGGCCTGAAATAAAATTTGACATATTTTCAACATTTGTGTTGACTTAGTCACATTAATGCAAAAATAAATGAATTCTTACTTCATGCATTACTGATCATCTAGGTACTCAGGTGAGCGATATAGGCCTACGTAGGCCTCTTGTTTTGTATATGAATTGAATCATCAATTTCCTGCATTATAACTCCTGTTTGGGGAGCATCCATCAGTTTACTGATACATGTACTCTTATTAGACAAAGGTCATTCTACAATTTTTAAATTGTTAAGGTTACTCAGGTAAATAGAATGTGTACAAGATTATAGATTTTAAAAAGTTCAACGTCAATCTGCAGGGCCTTTCATCTCTTTATTATAGCCCCCGCAAACAAAGTTTCGGGGGTATATAGGAAACACCCTGTCTGTCTGTCTGATTATCTGTCTGTCCACGAAACCTTGTCATGACATTGAACCAAAGTCATAGGTCGAAGGTCATGATAGACACAATAATTAAAACTTTATCCACGCCATAACTTCTTCCTCTGTGCACGGATTTCAATAACATTTCAGAGAATATTTGCTTAGGATCCAAGGGTGGTCATGACCTTGAATCAAGGTCATAGGTCAATGATCAAGAGCATAATAAACATAATAATTCAAACCTTGTCCGGGCCATGACTTCTTCCCCTCTGCACAGATTTCGATATTTCACAAAATTGTTGCTTAGCATCCAGTGGTGTGTCATGACCTTGAATCAAGGTCATAGGTCAAAGATCAAGGTCTTAATAGGCACAATAAGTAATACTTTGTCCGGGCCGTAACTTCTCAACCTGTGCACAGATTTCAATAATATTTTAGAATTGTTGCTTATGATTCAAGGGTGTGTCATGACTTTGAACCAAGGTCATAAGTCAAAGGTCAAGCTCATAATAGAAACAATAATTAAAACTTTGTCCAGATCATAATTTCTCACCCTGCGCACAGATTTCAATAATATTTCACAGAATTGTTGCTTATGATCCAAGGGTGTGTCATGACCTTGAACCAAGGTTAAAGGTCAAGGTCATTATAGACACAATAAGTAAAACTTTGTCTAGGTCATAACTTCTCACCCTGTGCACAGATTTCAATAAAATTGCAGAAAATTGTTGCTTAGGAACGAAGGGTGTGTCAGTGCCTTGAGTGAAGGTCATAGGTCAAGGTCACAATAGACACAATTGGTATAACATGTCCGGGCCATAATTTCTTACCCTGTACACGGATTTCATAAGATATCACAGAATTATAGCTTAGGAATCAAGGGTGTTTCATTACCTTGAACCAAGGTCATAGGTCAAAGATCAAGTCACAATAGATAAAACCTTGTTACACCTGCTCTGTGGATGCCTCATGGGTTGTCATAAAGTGATGAATTATTGCATGTCTCCACTTTGTTGCAGCAGGGGGTATTTGTCGTATGAGGACAGCTCTAGTTGTACCCCGCTTTTCGTGAAAGTGTGAAGACATTAAATCTCATTCATCTGTCTGTCCGTAATGATAGGTTATGAAGTATTAGTTCAGTGTCTTTTACAATGATGTATTGCTCTTACAGCTGGAAGAAACCACTAATGCAGAGTGTGCATTTCTATTGCTGGTAGTACCAGAGACTCGGGATCTATGTTGCCAAGTAACCATTTACCTAGAAGTTTTAAAAACTAATTGAAATGGAAATAATTAAAGATACTTACAACAATGTACAGCTAGGTGCTGTCCTAACTTAACATTATGTTAATTTAAACTGTGTTATAGAAAAAATATTGACATGTATTGAGGATCTCCAATACATGTGTTTGTGTTGATGCAAATTTCCACATAAACTTGATCTCTAAACTGCATTTATGTGCTTCAATGCCACGTTTACATGCTTGTCAGTCAGGTTTGCTTGTTCATAATTAAAACCATGTATTTACATGTAGAAGAAATTGGAAGAAAATCGATATATATGAAAATGAAAATAAAATATTTAGAAAAGAATTAAATCCTTATGACTTTGTGTAGAGGAATAAATTTCAAGAATATTAAATGCAATTTTCAAACACTGAATAGAACGAATTTTATCTCTTTATTATTATTTTATTGAAAAATATAAGTAAATAAATAATGAAATGATTAAAGAAAGAAGAGAATAATTAGTGTTGTATTTAAAAAAAAAATAGCAAAGTTAATGTAAAAATATATATAAAAAATGTATATACATGTATAAAACAAGCTTGTATAAGGCCAATTAAAATTAATTGGTAGATTTTCATCCCCGCCCGCCCTAAAAAATCGACCCACCCCGGAATTATTTATTTTTCAAACACGTTTCAGTTTATATACATATCGCAATTTCCGGTAGTAGACAAAATGGTTTTCACTGTCGTGAGAGTTGTTGCCGGCATAACCGAAAAGAAAAGCTGGTTTGCTTCGAATTTTAACGATTCAAAGACACTTTATACAAGATATTGTTACAGAATAGTACTGCTATTGCTTTTCTGGCACACATTTTTTATACAAGAAAAATAATTTATAAAAAATAAATTCCACCCACCCGCCCCATATATTTTCACGAGGTTGGATGAAAATCTACCTATTAAGTTTAATTGGCCTAATTACATATAAAAATTTTTCTCAAATAATTTGAGTAATTTGCCAGTTATTATGGACTGTTCTATGTCAGGATTGTTAAAAGAATCATACTAGAATAATCATAGAATAAAATTAACATTATATGAGTAGTGTTTTGTCAGTTAACAGAAAAATTCACAGGACCAAGATTACAATATTTGCTTGTTAGAGGTAACATTTTCCATGACAATTCTGTGATAGAAATGACTACAATTTAGATTATCCAAATCTTCAAAATTACGATCTGATGCATCAAGAAAATCACACATGTTGTTCTATCAAATACATATTTAGTCAAAACTCAATCAAACAGTAACAATTCACAATTAACCTGTATTCCAATTAAATTTTACAATTACATTAATCTAATTATTCAGTATCAAGGTAATAAAATTATTATCAGTAACCTATCAAAAATGTGCAAACTTCCAGATATCAATAACATAACAGAGTACATGTACTCAGATTATAGGATTCATTTTGTAATAACTAGAAAATAGAAAGTTATGAAACTTCCATAAAAGGAATTGAAATTCTATCTATCAAAGCAGTCATTAGTAATCTGATTTAACAATTTGGTCTTTACCCTTCAAGGAACAATTTGTTTGTGATGTAGAATTACTGGAAAATTGTATTTTCAGGTTGTAGGGTCGAGAGTGCTACATGAAGAAGTGGGTTTCCCAGTAAGTATTGGAATCTTTCCCGTTCTAAACGACAAGAAGAAGCTTAATGTCACTTGATCTATTTGAAGTGCATGGAAATGATGGTTTACTTAGCAAGCAATTTATAGATGAACTAGTGGTTTTCTTTTGTAATGTGTGCCTTTAATGTATAACACGCAGCAGGAGCAAGTGACATGTGCCATTTAACCACAAAAATTTAGCCATACACAGTTCTAATATGACACATATTAAAACATACATTTTGTGTATATGAAAGGTTCAACTAGAAGATGTGGACCTGGGTTTTATTAGAGTTTGGTCTTGCCTTTGGGAGAGGAAATCATGTCAACATGTGGATGTATCATGCAGTTGTTTAGTGGTGCCCTATTTTCGTATCATTGTCTCATTTCATTCAGTGCAAAGCAAGTTTACAGTCCTTCAGCGAGAATGAAATGTCGTCGGATTGACGGACAAGTCTGGTAAAAATGCCGTCGGTCCCGTAAATAACATTAGATTTCCGGACCGATTGTCCGGTGAAGATGAACACAAAGTAAAAGAAAAATGAAAGGTTTAAAGGCCCTTTCATTTGTACGGGGAAAAGATGTTGACAATGGTGATAATTGTACTGATTTTCAGTTTTCCTGAAAATTCACTATCCCGACGCGCGAGGCTTCAAAAAGTTCCCTCGGGCAAGTAAAATTTGCTTTTGAAGTAGCCCGACTGGCTAGTAAAAATATCGATGTCTCAGTAAAAGAAATTCAGATCAACAGATGACTCCTTGCTAGTACTGTAGGACTGAAACAATTCATTGCAATTTCCATTCGGCTCGATATTTTCTTTTCATTCGGTGTTTGATACATCTGTCTGAATTTTAGTTTGATTCAGCTGTAAGAACGACTTGCGATAATTTCGTTTTGTAATTTCTACTGTTTAATAATCTTTTTTATCGCCATCAAGTAGGCTTACAATTTTAAATAAGCGAATGTCTTTGATTTCTTAAACACTTCGTCAGTGATAGAGGATCATATTTTATTTGAACATTTTAATTTGGTTTAAAACTGTATCTAATGAAGAATTTTACATGATTATTGAGGATTAATTTATCAGAGGAAATTCTGAATATAAAAACGATCTCTCCTAAACCAGGGACGTATATCCCTGCCAAAACGGAAATAAAACTTTTAAAATGGAAATCAAAACATATTATTGTAAACTTTCTCTACAGTATAGTCAGATAAATTATCTTTAATGTATCTATAAATGACCAAGTGATTTACCAGAAATCTTACTCTCAAATGGGTCACAGTAATAGAATTAAGAAGAAGAGAAAATGTGTTATGGTTTTACTATTATCAGGGACGTACATGTATATAACGTTATATACGTCCCTGCTATTATACAAATTTCTATTTTTATTCGTGAATGCATTCATGAATGCATATAACATATGAATGCATATAATATATATATACCTTTATCTTATACAAAATGATGGATGTGTGCAGATTTAAAGAAGTTTAGTGTACATATCCAACTATATGACGTTTTGATGAAATTACATAATGGGAATGCATGGATAAAGTTGGTTTTGGCGATCTCTTCATTACAGTTTTTCTTTAGATTTAAGAAGTATTGGTCACATAAAAATCATCGTATTGCTAATGTCGTATCATAAGTATCATATCCTGATGGTAGTATATCGTTTCAGCCTTGCAAATTGCAGATAGGTCTTCGTCAACGACATGCTTTTCAATACGCAAAATTTAGTGCAATGACAATTGTAATTATGATTATGACTTCGTGTACAATGATGAATTATAAAGTAAAAATTTATCAAGATTAAAGACTTTTTGTCTAGGCTAGTAGAATTTTTCTTTGGCTAATAAAAGTTTGGGCTGGACTAGTGATGTAAATTAGTTTTCGGAAAGACTGGATTTTGTTGGAGAAGAAATTGGAGAAATGTGTTTTTTATAATAATAATAACTTGGCAGAGATTCGCAATAAACCAATGAAAATTAAAGTGAGCATGCGTGGTATGACTTTTGTGACCATCATTCCAAAAATGTACACTTTATTTTCGGTATGATAAAAGTGTCTTTGGTCTGGTGAATTGTTCTAGTTTACCGGACCGAATGTCCTGTAAAATGTTTTACAATTTCATATACACTGGTCCTTGGTCAGATTTTAAAAACGTGATAAGGAAGAGAATATCATCTTTTCAAATTCAGACCTTTGTGATTCTGTCCCTCACACAAACCCTTGACAAAATCTCATTAAAAAGTTGGGCTTACGATTTAAATTTTGATTGGTTCAGTGAAACATATGGAATCAAGGGGGAAACAGTTCTCAGCAAACAATATGTTAACATTGATACACACAAATAAATGTGTTCTATATTTGAAGGTGAATGATAATAAAGTCTTCCTCATGTACATATATATATATATGGTAATATGCTCATATTTCAATATTATGGTTCTCTGTATGAAGAAAGAAATAGGAAGATACATATGAATGCATAATTTTATACTTGCATTTGAAATTCAAGCAGGCAATTTCATTGGATGATCTATTTTTAAAGGTATGTGTTGTTTATTGCAAGCTCAGCTATTGAATAGCCACGTTCGTCAAGGGTTTGTGTGAAGGACGAAGCCTTGGCTTTGTGAAGGTGAGAGAATATATTTATGTATCTGCAGATTTCCTTTAGCAGCCGTGTATCTGAATGAGCAAATTGTGCTCAGGTGAGTGATATAGGCCCATTCAGGTGTCTTGTTTTGGATTTAACATTTTTGCACATTTTCAGGTGTTTGCTTTGATTATTAATCTCATTGAGTATTTTCTTATGATGCATTAAATTTGTGTATATAATCTGATTAAATAGGAATACAGTCAAACTTTGATATCTCGGACACTGATATCTCGAATACCCAGGATATCTCGAAGTTGAACGTCGGTCCCGGAAAAAATTCTTCATATTATGATTAAATTCACCCTGGATGTGTCGAACACCGATATGTCGAATACCATGCTTATCTTGAATACATTTTCAAGTCCTGAAGTTCTTATTTACCCAGTTTATCTGGAAGTTGGCTTCTTATTGACAATATATCTGGCGGCATTTACCTTAGATGACAGGTCTCTCACGTGGTGTGATTAATTGACCGTGTCAGTGTACAAAGCCACAGTAATTACATAATCGATCACACGTACCATGTTATTTATACCAAATATTAATAAATAATGATAGCGTGTTAAATTCGACATAGAATTAAAAACATGTAATTAACATTAACTGTAATTATATAGCTGCATTTATTTAAAGAAATTTCTTTACATTGTTCATTAATTCAATTGATTTCGAATCCATGTCTATGTATTTTTATGCAAAGTACTAGTAGTAAAATAAAATTATGGCGGGTGTCATTATTTTGTCTTATGTGTTAGCTCGTCCTTAGGTATAGTATAAGACAGTTATATCCAGTTTTGAATTTAAATTACGATATTACTGAAAAAGAAACATGACGTTTACAGTTTGGGAGTATATTCTCTTTATATATTCATAAAATATAAAAGGTATGATGAGATTGAGATTAATTATTTAGGAACAATATGCACATCTTCATGCCTATTTATTGAGAAATACATGACTGTATATATTATACATCTACTATCACTACTGGGTCCAAAAACCCTTGAGAATCCCGTTTTTCACTGCAAAACTCTGCAACACCCTGAAAAACTCTGAAAAACACTGAAGTCTGCCTGAAAAACACTGAGAAACTCTGACAGCCCTGATAAACACTGAAAAACTCTGAAGTCTACCCTGAAAAACTCTGAAAAACACTGACGACCCTGAAAAACTCTGCAAAACTCTGAAAAACTCTGACGCCACTGAAAAACTCTGCAAAACTCTGAAAAACACTGAAAAACACTGACACCTACTGCGATGCCCTCCGGCCGTGCGATCGCGGCCTCGCGTACTTCTATAAGGTCCCTTTTATAATATAAGCCCTTAAAATGGTTCGCTGTTATCTATATATGACATTTAATAAGTATTAAATGTGATGAATTTATAAGCGGGGAATAAGAAAAAAAAAAACCGCATTTTTTACCATTTGTCAAGGACTTATTTTTACGATTTTTATAGATAAAATTACTAAGATATTGTTCCTATTCTGACTTACGTTTGTAAGATGATCTTTACATTTGCAGTTTAATAAATCACATGAATTACGTACTTAGCAAAAACAATTTTATTGACACAGGACTTTCCAGCGCGATGCCACTTGTTTTATTGATCGACTTAAAGGAAGAAAGAAGAATGAAACAAACAAACAAACGAACGAACAAATAATCTAACTACAGCAGTAGCATGTTACTTAACATCGTTTTTTCATAGAGGTGCATTAAGGGAGGGGGAAATAAGTACAAAATATAGAACAAGACATTTTAAAATTTATTTATTTATTTATTTATTTATTTATTTATTTATTTATTTATTTATTTATAATAAAAGCACTATTTTTCCGTACTGTAACATTTCGACCAGCGGCCTTCCTCGGCGGACTCCATTTATTTATTTATTTATTTTCTTATTTATTTATTATTTATCTATTTATTTAATTATTAATTCATCTATTTATTTATAATAAGAACATTAAACTTTTTCGTACGAAAAAAATACATCAAAATGAATTTAATAAAAATAATTTTAAAAAATCGATAGACGAAGCTTACAGAAAACGCATAGTTTTAATTGTAAATAGATAAATAAATACAGAAAAAAAGAAATAATTAATTCTATATATCCCTATGAATCATTCTAATAATACATAATGATTGATGTTTATTTTTACATCTTTTCCAATCTGTGTAAAGTATCCACCCAAATATCATTATGTTACGACCTTAAGGCCGCTCCCCACTCTCTTTCGAGTTTAAAGGCATTCATGATTAATATTGATAAATCAATATTGCATTCTTCATAAATTAGCGGCCATTCACCGATAAAACGCTGTGAAGTTGCGTTAATTTAATTCTACCAACCCCCCCCCCCCCTTTTTTTTAAACGGTGTCCAACTTCAGTGAACGAGCATGGCTTTGGGTATGCGTATTTCCTTCTCGCTACAGGCCGTAACGCAGCTACTTATTTAATCCGTATGTAAATTAATGGAACAGAATAGCACTTTATATCACAGCTTTACATATCTCACATTTCGCATGTATTCTATAATATTGCTATTATCAGAGGAAATGCGGAAGAAATTGAACTTAAATAATTGATGTAGTTTAGTTTATGACATAAAAATAATTAAATGATCGTGTGTAAAACAAATTATTTCACTTTTGAAGATTGAAAATCAGTTTTTGTCCTAAACTTTATAAGTCACTGTTAAAATGACACTTTAATTTTGCCAATAACACAAAATTAACATTGAAATGTATCAACTGGATATGTTTCAACCTGTTACTAAATATGTTTTGTCCCCTCATACATACGAAGGTACTGTTAATTACGATTCCCAATTTACAGCATGATAGGTAACAAACTATATGAGATTACGAGCGATATTTACCGGGTTAAACAACCGGATGTTTATTACGTAATAGAGTACTGATGACATGTAGAATAAAGGTAAAAAACAAAGACATGTCGGATTAAAATAAAGCAATTTCAGATTCCATGCGTGTGCCGTTACTTTCTAATGAAGATTATCTAGTATAATATAAATAAATAAATAAATATATATATATATATATATATATATATATATATATATATATATATATATATATATATATATATATATATATATATATATATATATATAAGAAAGAGAAGGGGCGTGTGTGTGTGTGTGTGGGGGGGGGGGGGGGTATATGGTCTCGATTTAAATATACTATATGATTTAAACATCCTACTAGACAATTTACGATTTGGATCCATAGGTTGGGGCAGATCTAGGTATCTGCTCTAAATATGACACCGTTTACTTGAATTTATATGTCAATTTGAAAATAAAGGTCAAATACTTTACTAGTTTTGACAGAACAGGGTATTTTTATGTAAGACTTCTATGTCCCAGTCAACAGAGCGAGCGCCCTTGTATTCGCCATTGCTATACATGACCCTTACTGGATACATTGTTACAATACGTAATAAGGGAGATACTGTTCATAGGCGGATCTAGAAATTTTTGAAAGAAAAAGGGGAGGGGGAGGGCACAGTCTCCCATTGAAAAAGGGGGGGGGGCGGTTGTGTTAGGCGAGCGCCCTTGTATTCGCCATTGCTATACATGACCCTTACTGGATACATTGTTACAATACGTAATAGGCGGGCTAGAAATTTTTGAAAGAAAAGTGGGAGGCGGGGGGGGGGGACGGCACAGTCTCCCATTGAAAAGGGCGGGGGGTGGGGGTGCTGTTAGATAAAATCATTTTATTGTATAGAGTTACATGATGTAGATTAAGTAGGTAGTGATATAACAAACGGCAGATACGTTGTTACACTGATATAATGAAACTTATTTGATGCTATTTCAAGCAACATTATTGAATACCGAGAGAATATTTAATCACTGAAATATTTTATAGGACAAAATTCACGTATGTCATTCGAATAAAAGAGCAACACGTAGACACGTAAAATTTTCAGTTAAAGAAAGTTATTGTCCTCTGAACTTTGTTATATTACACAGTTATAATAAGAACAAAGGTTAAATTTGTATATCTTAATTTTGTGTGGAAAGTATTGATAGAGAAAAAAGAATTGCGTGTGTGTGTGAATGGGGCGGGGGTGTTTAAACCTAAAGGTCGTCACATGAAAATATATGGGTATAGTCTCTATAAATGTTGCAACAGAATTGGAATAGAATGCATTGTGTTATTTAAAATGAATGACAAGCGATTTTCTTTGTGGTCGATTTGTTGTCAGTACTGGTGTATTAAATTCGCTTTTCGTATAAAATTTATAGGTACTGGTCACATTCAAATATTATTTATTTATTTATTTATTTATTTATTTATTCATTCATTTATTTATTCACTTTTTTATTTATTATTCAATAATTTATTATTTATTCACTAATTTATAGTTCTGGAGCTTCTTTTTTATATATATATTTTTAATTTTTTCTTCACTTTAAATACAGAGTTATGAAACAGTGATATTTACCAGGAATATATGCACATACATTTTCATTTGGAAATACAAATGTATATATAAATCTCGGTAAGAAAAGCCTTTGTATTGTAGTACGCCTCTGCTGGGTTTGTTTGGTTTTGAATAATGCATCAGTAAAATTAAATTTAGAGATTCGTTAAAATAATTTCACTTCAAAACACCGTACAAAAATGCAAGATATGTTTTATTTATTTTCTCTTCCCCCCCCTTTTTTTTCTAATTCACCACTTATTAACTCATCACATTTTATATACATTTATACTAATAGGGCTTATAGAAGGGACCGTATAGAAGTACGCGAGGCCGCGATCGCACGACCGGAGGGCATCGCAGCAGGTGTCAGTGTTTTTCAGAGTTTTGCAGAGTTTTTCAGTGGCGTCAGAGTTTTTCAGAGTTTTGCAGAGTTTTTCAGGGTCGTCAGTGTTTTTCAGGGTAGACTTCAGAGTTTTTCAGTGTTTATCAGGGCTGTCAGAGTTTTTCAGTGTTTTTCAGGCAGACTTCAGTGTTTTTCAGAGTTTTTCAGGGTGTTGCAGAGTTTTGCAGTGAAAAACGGGATTCTCAGGGGTTTTTGGACCCAGTAGTGTATAATAATCAGAAATGTCAAATTAACCGGCGTATGTTAACAACTGCAAGATTTGTGATCCTAAACTCAAAATTTGGATATCTGGAACCTACGGATATCTTGAAGTATTTTCCACGGTCCCTCCGACTTCGAAATACTGAGGTTTGAGTGTAGTATAATGAAAATTGTAATACAGCATTTCTTTTTATATTTAGCCTTGATGGACCCCTTCAGAACGAATGGTAGAATTTTGATGAAATTTGGTAGAGATGAAATACTCAAGGTCCCCTACATGTGATGTTACTTTACAATCAGATCCACCAAGGGGTGGATCCAGGATGAAGTAACAAAAGCTACAAAGGGTATTCTCCTTTGTTAAACTTCTTCAGACCATTATCTAGCGGGGCTTCTGAGGAAGTGTTGTTGACTTTTGAACTTTTTTCTCCACCCTGAACATAAATTTTTGATGGTTTTTTTTTGACAAATTCTAAAGTTTCTTATTTTTTTCAGTTTCCTGATTATTGCTTTGATTTTGTTAAAGTAGAATTCTGTACTTAAAATGATTCAATTTAAATTTGAGTATTGTTAAGATTATAAAAAAAATTGTAAAGAATATGCATACAAAATTAATTGTAAGATTTTACAGTTTTCTAAATATTGCAAAGAGAAATAAAAAAAAGGGGGGGGGGTGGAAGGGGGGGGGGTTTGCATATTATGCTCATTTGAGCAAATTTGCCCATTTGGGCCTCTTGGTATAAACCTAAAGATTTCTACAGTACTTAGAGTTTGAAACAAAGAATATCATATGGAGAATATAGAATATTATACTAGATGAAACAGTACTTGATGAGGCTTTCTCATATCAGTTGTTTTTAAGACATGAATAATCTGGTAAGTCTTGATATTTGGTGTGTATTGCATCTGACTTGTCAGCCGATGTAATGTGACAGGGAAAAGTAATTTGTATTTGCATAAATAATCTGATAATAGTTTTCCTCACACTAATTCTTTGCATAATCAATACATTTATTGGTCTGTGTATTAAGTAGGAAAGGCTAGTCAATTGGAAGCCAGAGCCTGTGTTCAGTTTAATATTTACTGTAGGCCTGAAACTAAAATTTTGTTTTTTGAAGATCCAAATATGACAGACACTTTCAATTAGGACATGAATGTACTCACCTATCCCATATATGTTGAATTGATCACATTTTGTGATCTATAAGTTTTTGTTCATCTGAACTAATGGTTATTGTAAGACAATGGCATAGTGCATCTTCCAGCATACCGTATATTATCTGTCTGTCTTTTAATTTCTCACATTTTCAACTTCTTCAGAACTGCAAAATGGATTTTGATGAATCTTTATAGGGATAAAAGTACTTAACATCCTTCACAAGTGTTACTGTTTTTTGACCAGATGCATTGGGGGATGGATCCAGGGCAGGTAGACACAGGCCCTAGAGGGTATGTCTCCTTTGATAAACCCCTTCTGCAGACTGGCTGCATAGATTAACTCAGGGTCATCATGCGCGGATCCAGAAATTTTTGTCAGAGGGGGTCCAACCAAAAACGGTAATTTTTTCTCTTAGACGAGGGGGGTCCAACCCCAAAAATGCCCAAATATTACCTTTTTTTGGTAAAATTTTCGGATTCCAGGGGGGGTCCAGACCCCCCTAACCCCCCTCTGTATCCGCGCATGGTCATTTCTGAAAGGTCAAGGTCACTTATTAACGAGCACTTAAAGTACCATGAAGTACTTATATTTCCTAACATTTCATCTGAATTTGATCGTACTTCATCCAAATGTTTTACAGGTGCTTTTGGACAAAGCTTAAGATCAGTGTGAAATTAAAACATAGATCATTAGTGATCATTTATAAAAGGTCCAGGCCACTTAGAACATAGACTTCAGGTATTGAACTTAATAGAACTTAAATTATCAAGAAGAGAATGTTTGAGAAAAATATATGCTGATATGGGACTAATCAGAATATTGTTGCTTTTGGTATACACCATAGCAGCTACATCATATTTCATCAGAATATTTTATAGAATGTGAGCTTTTGGACAAATGTTACTGAAGGTCAATTCTGAAAGGTCCAAGTCTCTTGTTAACTTACATTTAAGATACATGAAAGTACTCATAATGCTTACACCTCCATTATTGCCGTGCTTCTTACAGCATCCATCAGTTTTACTGTTTTTTTGCATGTGAATTGAGTCATCAATTTCCTGCATTATAATTTATAAGTATAACTGGTTTTCGGGGAGCACCCATCAGTTTCACTAAATTACTCTTGTTAACCTTGTGACCCTGACCTTGAAGTTTTACTTACTTTTAAAAAACATGAACTTTGATCATAACAGTTTGAGATAAGGCTTAAATATTTCATGCTTGTATTCCTTGTAACATTACAAACCAGATGTTTTTATGATTTAACCTTAACCTTGGAAAATTGACCTACTTACAAAAAACATTTGCTATTTGAATTTGGTTGCTGCGGGCAATCTTTTTCGTCTTCTGACAGTTTTTGCCTTATTTCAGACAATTCCCCAGATTTTCTCTTTGCATTTTGCTAATAATGCAATGATTTTATTATTTGTACTGATTTGATTGTCATGAATGTAATTGGGGAGAGATATAAGATCTTTATTGCTGATACACAATGTGTGCCGAATAATGAATTACACAAGGCACCTATACTGCTTTAGTAAAAAATGTTCAGTTGAATGTAGATGTGTATTCAGTATAACACCGTAAATTATTAAGGATTCCCAATACACGAAACTCAAGATAGTTAAATTGTCACTTCAGTACTCGAGGAATGTGATGTGTCATCATGCCTGTATTTTGTTAGCATAACTTTCAGCAATTGTGTATAATTCATATATAATTGGGCTGGTGTAGCTAAGTGGATGAGGTATTTGGCCCCTGACTGAGAGGCCCGGGACGACTCCTGCCATGGTCACACCGGCATCAGATCTTTTTCAGGTGAGGCAGTAAAAACCAACAATCTAATTAAAATCAGATCTTTTCATATTGCTACGATACTCTCCGCTAGCGTAGAGTATCGTAGCGATATGAAAAGATGTGATTTTAATTAGATTGTAAAAACCAAGGTCCTCTTATACATAAATTTTTTAAAACTCTGTCACACTGCTTCAGAGGGGTCCATTGCAATGGTTTAAATTTCTATGAAACACAACTGACAATTTTACTAGTATACGTATTGAAATTTATCAAGTAACACATGGGACTTAAACATTACTTAACTTGAATATTAGAAATGGCACAGGGAAAAATTGCAAAATGTATATCGAACAAAATTAAACATGTTTTGCCACATTGTCAAATTTTATTATTGTTTTAATATTTGTCGAAATTTTGTTGGGTTCAAGGTTAACACGCTATTAACTGTTTTCATTGGTTAGTTTGTTGTCACGTCCATCTTTTAACTCTTGATCCCGATATTTTTAGATACCAGACAAACAAAATTGTCATAAACCAATAAAACTGAAAAAAGACCAGGTCATTTTAAACTTGCGGAAATGAAGAATCTTATTATATTTGTGATATATTTTCAGTCTTCTCGTGGGCAATACATTTAAAGCTCTTCACTCGATTTCAAGCATTTCTTGTCACCTGGGATGTGCGAGCGACCATCTTTCTTCATGCCTACATTCAATTGATTTTGTTTTAGCTCACTTCAGCCGAAGGCTTAAGTGAGCTATAGGCATAGTGCGCCGTCTGTCGTCGTCGTTGTTGTCCGTCCGTCTGTCGTTAACTTTTTCACATTTTCAACTTCTTCTCTGGAAGTACATTGCAGATTTGGATCAAACTTTGTATAAATGATGTACTCAAGGTCCCCTACTAAAATTGTGTTCGGGATCCAGATTCCCTCAGGGTTGGATCCAGGGTGGGGCCAAAAGTGCCCAAAACGGTACCCCTCTTCAAACATCTTCTCCTCCAGGACCAGTTCATAAATGGGGAAACTAATTGCATTTCAACAATCTATCAAGATAGGTTATCAAAAATTGTGTTCGGGGTTAAGATCCATCAAATAGAAATTTACGTTTTTTTGATGTGCTTTTGGATGCAGAATGCAGAAAAGTGTCATGTTTTTCAGTTAATTGATATTGATGATTTCTTAATGGTTATTTTGATCATAATTGTGGTAAGGAATATTATTGTGAAAGAATTTTGTCAATATCTCAATTTTAGGATTTTTTATGAATTTTTTAAGACTTCCAAAAAAAAAAAAGGGGGGGGGGGTGGCCATTTTTCACATTTTCAACTTTTTCTGCAGAACTGTTCAAAGGATTTTAATAAATCTTGGTAGAAATAAGTCACTTATGATCCTCTTCAAATTCTGTTGTTTTTGTCCAGACCTCTTTACAGGTCATTTTGGTTCCCTTCCAAAATCAAATTTTAGAATTTTTTTCAACATTTGCTTGGACTTGTTGATTTCAATGCAGAAAAGTGTCATATTTCTTAGTTAATCGATAATGATGATTTCTTATGGACTATTGTGATCATAATTATGGTAAGGAATGTTACTTTGAAAGAATTTTGTCAATATCTCAATTTTTGGATTTTCTATGAATTTTTTAAGACTTCCAAATGAGGGTGTATAGGAGGAATTCTTCACATTTTTAACTTCTGCTGTTATACCACATGAAAGATTTTAATGAAACATGGAATTCATGAAGTATTATAGGTCCTCTATCAATTTGGTAAATTTCATCCAAATTGGTTCACAGATAATGCCACCATGTCTAAAAAGTAGGTCTCACAATGGTACATATACCACTTGGTAATTGAAATATGGAGAGTAGCGGTTCAAATCCAGCTGTGGTCAAAATTTTTTTTTCATTTCTTTACACATCTAAATAAGTTTTCAGATGTTTCTCAACACTCAACATATGAAATTAGGCCATTTTAAGTTGGATCTGGACAATATTTGAAACAATTGTTGTTCATGACCCAGACTTGAAATCAGTCAACAAAAGGCCCCACCTAAAGAAAATGACTAACTTGTTGCCCTGAGTCACATTTTGCAGAGACAAAGCAAATGCTTAATATCAAAATCACCTGAATGGATGTGCAAAAAAGTGTTGTTTTTAATTGTGGTCTGAAATAAAATTTGACATATTTTCGACATTTGTGTTGACTTAGTCACATTAATACAAAAATAAATGAATTCTTCCTTCCTGCATGACTGATCATCTAGGTACTCAGGTAAGCGATATAGGCCCACTTAGGCCTCTTGTTGAAGTTATATAAAGCACAAATAGAATCAGTGAAACACCTGGGAGTACTATGGACCTTGGATTTCCAAAGAAATACCTGTAGAAATAAAGACAAATTAGACAAACATATATTTATGAATGATGAAATGAAGAAATCAAAAATCAATTAATCTATCTATAAATTATTTATCATTGAATTTGCATTACCTGTGCATTTTATGGTTGTTACACATTTTGATGGAGTTTGTATAAATTATAGTTAGGCAGTCATTCAAGGAATTATAATAAACTGTGGTAAAGAATCAGAAACTTGGTAATTGGCATTTATAGTATGCCAGAATGACTTAAAAAATCACAATTTTCAGTAAATTAAGTGTGAGAAAAATGATTTTGCACCACTTTGAGTAGATCAGTCACAGGTGTGATAGCTTAATATCCCAACTTTTGCTATTGCTTCAATTCGGATTTGTTGATCCAACCTTTGACTGATCTTTTTCTTTGTCTTCTATGTAGTATACAAACTGATGTACTTCCTGCCTTTCATTTAATGATATAAGATGACATATTCTTGATCTTATGTATGATTGTGGTTAGGAGAGAAATTCTTACTTTGTGCATGTTGATTTTCAGACTAGAACATGAAAATGGTCTGGGAATTGAAAGTAAGGAGAGTTCAAAAGACAGTATTGTTAAGGGGCATGTTATTCTGAGTATTTATGTGAAATTTTGTTGAAGTCAAATGTTCTCCATATAAAAAAACCCGACTTCAATGTAAATTTGGTGTATTGGGGAATTTGGAATTGTTTAATTATTTATCTGGCCCCCACCAACAAATTTGAAGGAGTATACTGATTTCACCAGTCTGTCTATCTCTCCATAGACAGATTTTTTCTGGACTGTAACTCATTTGGATTTCATTCTAGGATCATAACTCTGCGCACACAAGATATCCTTGACGAAAAAAGATCCCTGTTGTTTCTGGGACTTTGCTTCTATAGAGTGGAATTTGTTCAGATGGGACAGTTCTACTGTCCACTCCACTCACTCTGGAAACTGGAAAATCTGGATTTTCAGTTATTAATCTTCAGAATAATTTCAAAAAAGGCAGAACCATTCGATAGATCTTGTTTAGTCGTAACTTTTGGTGTATGCTATATTTTTGCATGAAGAAGCGTTCATATTTTATAGAAAAAAAATCAATTTTAGATAGGGCGATTTTCATGTTAAATTTTGATGTGACGTCGCCAAGTTTCCCATAGACTCAATGTTAAACATTGGCGACGTCACGTCAGAATTAACATAAAAAACACCCTATCTAAAATGATTTTTGCCCCATAAAATACGAATGCTTCTTCGAAGAAACATATAACATATACCAAAAGTTACGACTAAACAAGATCTGTTGATTGATATTACTTTTGTAAAACTATTTTAAAGATAAATAAGTAAAAATCCAGATTTTTCGGTTTACAAAGTGAGTGGCGCGGTTAGTAGTTTAAACTTGTCTTAAAAGGAAATTCCCTTGTTGAAGAGCATAAATGGTATCCCCCACCCTTTATCTTGGTCACCTCACTATCAAGTATGTGTAGTGATTTAAAAGAGAAAAATAGTCCCAAATTCAAGTGCATGTAATTCCAACTTTGCCTCTGTTTTGTCGGCTTTTTATGACGGAACTGCATATTTCTGTGATAATTTCTGGAAAGTATTATAGAACTGGATGACCAGTGAATTTTTTTTATCACTTTAGTACTGAATTAGAATACATTTATCCAAAAAAAAAATTCAAATTTTGATACAAAAAGTAGATTTTTAGGACAGATTCATTCTATTTAATGTTGCTTTACATTCTTAAAAACTTTTATTAGATATTTGATAAGAGTATATATTGAATATTTTATTTGTAACTGACCTAATTCTGTATGCTTACAAACTGAATATTTTATAGGATGTTATCTAATATTATAACTTTATACACTAGATATTTTAGGCAATTCATTTGCTCTCATAATCTAGTCACTGAATATTGCAATCTCATATAAACTATGATTATAACAAAAAACCCATTACTATCAGTCATTTGTCATTTCATTAGATATTTAATACTTTTAATTGTAGGAATTCAACTTTTTTTTCTTTTCATTTGCATTGCATAATTCTATTTAGAGGACTTACTGAATATAAGATGTAGATTTGTCTTATGATAGGTATTTTAAGCCTTAAACTTTTTTTGTATAATACAACAGGTAAGAGGAATGGTAGAGGAAGCGTCATCAGTTTTACAATATATTATTTTTTACAGAGAACTATATTTTATGTTTTTGTTTTCCATAGGGAGACTACAGCACTTTTTCAGCAGCTCTGGAAACCAAAAAACCAATATCACTCCAAGATATACCATTAGTAAGTAGATTAGCTCATGTGTCCTAAATTGACTCATTTAAATGTCATTATCTATAATGCTTTTGGTTTATACAATTGTGTATATCTCCAGTTTAATTATTATACCCCCCACAAACAAAGTTTGGGGGGGGGGGGGTATATAGGAATCACCCTGCCTGTCTGTCTGTCTGTCCGTCTGCCTGTCTGCCCACCAAACCTTGTGCGGGCCATAACTTCTATCCCTGTGCATGGATTTCAATATATTTTCATAGAATTGTTGCTTAGGATCCAAGGGTGTGTCATGATTTTGAACCAAGTCAAAGGTCAAGGTCACAAGGTAATCACAATAAGTAAAACCTTGTCCGGGCCATAACTTCTTCCCCTGTGCACGGATTTCAAAAATACTTCACAGAATTTTTGCTTAGGATTCAAGGGTGTGTCATGACCTTAAACCAAGGTCATAGATCAAAGGTCAAGGTCATAACTGCAGTGTGTTAAATTTAACTTTGAAGTGCTATAGACATTCGGTTGACAGTAATTTTAGTAATTAAGACCTCATCAATTTCCTATAGACTGAAATAAAAAGGCACAAAAATCAGAATTTTAATGCATTTTATTTGTGTGATTTTGAAGTCTCGTGGGTCTTAAAAGATTCTACCTTGAACCCAAAGCTTAGACTGGGCATTCATACAGTCCAGATTGTCGCCCCAATATTCCCTACAGTAGGAACAATGCATATTCCCTGTACCCGCATCCTCCTCAAAAACCAGCCAAGCTTTATCATTCTTCCAATGGTCTTGGAAGCTCCTTTTTCTTTTCTTCTCATACTCTTCTCGTGCTTAAGAGTTAGAATTAGCACCTGCCGGTTTCCGTTTCATACCCGGGTGCGCACCTACAACATACTTTAACCGGTCAAAGAATGACAATGAGACAATGGCTTTCTAGGGCGAAAGGACAATTAAAAGCGGAAGTACAACAAACACATCAATGTTTTATAGACGCTTATCATTGGTAGTACAAATAGACCATTCTGACATCCTCGTCCTTTTCTTGCGTGAAAAAAAACTTGGACGTCACTCGTAGCCATCATTGAAAAATAGTTCCTGTAGTTATGGAGGCTCGCATGTGTACCAGACAAATAGGTCAGTGCTTGGCAGGTAATGAAGACAGTAGAAGACTTTCACGATTCAAAGGACCCGAGTTAAACAGTAATCCCAAACTACTGCAGCTTTAATTACTTTCTTTGACATAGATAACAGAGATTGTGTACTGGATTACATTTTACATTACTGATATATTACTCAGCACAATGCTGGAAACCGATTGATGCAAGACGTTTCGGGATCAAATGTATACGACATTTAAGGACTTGAATGCATCGTTTCGGGATATGCTATGGAATGCACTAGAGGACAGATTCCCGTGGGTGACAATTCAAGGCTGTGTTATTCATTGGACCCAAGCTGTCTTTAGGAAGTGCCAAGACTGCAAAAGAAAGGACTGCAGGTTGCGTACAATCAACACGGGGATGTCTATGACTTCATCAGACAGGTGCTTGCATTACCTTTCCTACCCCATGAACTTATTCTTGACACATTTCTCTAGTTAGATGGTGGGGCTGATCCAGAACCCCTGATAAGTCTCATGGACTATGTGTACAACACTAGGATTATTTCCAGGACCTTCAGTCCAAAGAGATGGTCTATATTTGGTCAACACATACGTACAAACAACGACCTGGAAGGCTACCACAATTGCTTGAACTCAAAAACAACGACACGAGATCCAGTTCCGTTTTATCTCCTCCTAATTGAACTTTACAAAGAGGCAGAAGACATACCGATGCAAGTTCGTTTACTTTCCAAATAGAAGTTGACTCGTCACCAGAGAAAGAGAAATGCAACTCTGCAGGGGAAAATAGCATCACTTTGGGAAGCATACACAGCAAGAACAATCATTGCCACCAAGCTTTTAAGGCGATGTGCTTATATCTATTGACCTTCCGTTCAGCTGTAATGTGAATTTGAACACGAACTCATTGATATATATTTATAAACTCTGTGCATTACTTTGATTAGTGCTAATATATTAAGTCAGTATTTAAAGCAATTGCAGCCATCACATATTACCACATACATGCCCATATACATGTCAAAAAGACAAATAAACATAAATTAACATGGAGAGAATACTATGAGTTGACACTATTGCTGAGAAAAAACAGATTCAATTAATAATCCAAAATAAAAGACTTTTAGCATTTTAATCACACAAAACATAACATTAAAGATAAATATATTATCATATCTAAGGCTTATGATGAATAATTATTAATATTAGATCCCGAAACATGTATATTAAGTCCCAAAATCTCGTATAGGTCCCGAAACGTCATGTATTCCATGGAATCGATGTAAGTCATTCCGCCGAGTGGCGTCTGAGTCTTTTTACGTAGGTACAAGTAAAGGGCGAGGTTGTTCCGAAGGACAAATAGACTGGAGTTACCTGCTCTTGCTAAGCTATCACTGCACGAAGAACAAAACATTTAGAAGACTTGGGTCAGATTTCCTATAGACTAGTCGGTCTACTGAGTTTTCGATCTTTTTAGACAGACCCAAATTATGGTACTATAGACATTGTTTATCGGTCCACCGTTAATTTCGCACACTGATAACTGACACAATAAGTAAAACTTTGTCCGGGCCAATTTCTCACCCTGTGCACAGGTTTCAATAATATTTCACACAATTGTTACTTAGGATCCAAGGGTGTGTCATGACCTTGAACCAAGGTCATAGATCAGAGGTCAAGGTAATATTAGACACAATAAGAAAAACTTTGTCTGGGCCATAACTTCTCACTTTGTGCACAGATTTCAATAATATTTCACAGAATTGTTGCTAAGGATCCAAGGGTTAGTCATGACCTTGAACAAAGGTCATAGGTCAAAGGTCAAGGTCATGATAGACACAACAATTAAAACCTTGTCCGGGCCATAACTTCTTTCCATGTCCACGGATTTCAATAATATTTCATAAAATGTTTGCTTAGGATCCAGCAGTGTGTCTTGACCTTCAAACAAGGTCATATGTCAAAGGTCAAGGTCATAATAGACACAATAAGTAAAACCTTGTCTGGGCCATAACTTTTCTCCCTGTGCACGGATTTCAATAATATTTCATAGAATTGTTTCTTAGGATCCGAGGGTCTGTCATGACCTTGAACCAAGGTCATATGTCAAAGGTCAAGGTCAAAAACTGACACAATAAGTAAAACTTTGTCTGGGCCAATTTTTCACCCTGTGCACAGCTTTCAATAATATTTCACACAATTGTTACTTATAATCCAAGGGTGTGTCATGACCTTGAACCCAGGTCATAGGTCAAAGGTTTAAGGTCATGCTAGACACAATAATTAAAACCTTGTCCTGGCCATAACTTTTTTCCCTGTCCACAGATTTCAATAATATTTCACAGAATTGTTGCTTAGGATCCAAGGGTGTGTCATGACCTTGAACTAAGGTAAGTAAAACTTTGTTTTGGGCCATAACTTCTCACCCTGTGCACAGCTTTCAATAATATTTCACAGAATTGTTGCTTAAGATCCAAGGGTGTCTCATGACTTTGAACTCCAGTCAAAGGTCAAAGGTCAAGGTCACAATAGACACAATTGGTATAACCTTGTCTGGGCCATAACTTCTTCCCCTGTGCACGGATTTCAATAGTATTTCACAGAATTGTTGCTTAGGATCTAATGGTGTGTCGTGACCTTGCACTAAGGTCTTAGGTCAAAGGTCAAGGTCACAAAAGGCACAGTGGTTAAAATTTTCATTGATTATATACCTCAAAATGTGCATGTAAGTGGGACATTTATTACACTTTTACCAGTGATGTATATTTGGATGAATTATTGCATGTTTCAACTTTGTTGCCACAGGGGGTATTTGTCCTGTTAGGACTGCTCTAGTTAATGATTCAAATGGAGAATTTATGATTTTGAGCTATTGCTGATGTATATTGTAAGTTATTGTTCCCTGCTTTTCCCAAAAGTGTGGGGACATTAAATCTCATTCATCTGTCTGTCTGTCCATCTGTCACAAAAACTTTAACCTAAGTCTTAACTTTTTAACCATAAGACATAGGGCCTTTTGGCATGTGTGTCCCCAATTGCAGTACTTTTCCGTTGGTACCAAATATTTTTATCATGTGACCTTTACTGTGACCTTTGACCTACTTCAATTTAACTTTTTAACATAAGATGTGGGGCCTTCATATTTAGCTTGTGTGTCCCTAATGGTGCTGCAGATACATGTAGATATGCACAAACATGACAATATGTCACAGGTCATTGCACCCTTACTGATAGAACCCCGAAAGCGGGGGCCACAATTCTCTATATTTGCTTGTTGAATTTTTAGTTTGGGTCTTTGTCTGGGGTTTGTCTGTACCTTGTAAACAAGATGCATACCACACTGTTTAGGCTAGGACATTTCAAATTTTGTACACTTATTTCTTGTGACATGAGGATGCAGCTTATTTAATGTCAAGGTCATTGTTTGGGCAGAAATAGCAAATTTTCAGGAAAACACATTGTAAACAAGATACAGACAAAACTGTTTATGCTAGAATATTTAAACTTTGAACTCTTATTTCAAAACTTATTGCTTTTCAGTGTCAATGTTGAGGTCATTTTTGAGGTAAAAAGTGAAAATATTTGTAGAAAAATATTTTTAAGAATTATGAAAAATTCATTTCAATCTGTCTGTCTCATCCCTCTATATGGTCAGTCTATTAATCTGTCCAGGAACAAGATAAATTTTGCATACAACTCTTCTAGTGTAGTCATGCATTGTGGTGTATTATGGTAAAACATTTCCTAAAGTTGTTGGTTATGACTCGAGGTTGTGTCATAACCTTGATTCAAGGTCATGGTCACAGTGAATTTGTTGAGTAAAATCTTGACTGGGCCTTTTTACTTTTTACTGCCATCGTGGATTTATGTGACATTTCTTAGATTGTTGCCCATGACTCAAGAATGTATCATGAACTTGACCCATGGTCATACCTCCAAGGTCATGGTTACAATGCCTTTGATTTAATCTTTGTAAGATGTGCACATCAAGGTATCAGTTGCATTTGAAGTTATGATGGGCATATTATGCTAGATTGGGGTTGCTCTTTAATCTTTATTGACACACAGACTGTGTTTTGGTTCAAAAGGTCAATTATTAAAGTCACTTGCTAAAGAGATTTTGGATTTCCAGATGATAACTTTAGTTATGAATGACCTATTGGTTTGAAACTTGATGTCATTAGTTTATGAAGAGTGTTAGTGACAGAAAACCTTCCTAAAATACCATATCTAAACTAATATACCTACCAAAAAATAAGATGGTAGTGGTTACTGGCTCACTAGTGTTAATTTCCTATGTGTTGGTGCTATTTGATATTGCAATCAATTAAGACATTTACCTCAAACATGCCAATGACAGCAGAGTGAGTGTTCCATGCAACACTGACTGTAGGCATTTTAACTTCATAGCTTGAAGATCAAAAGAGTTTATACTTGTATTTGATTCAAAATACAGATTTTCCCCATCTGATACCAGTGGTTTTTTTCTTCAAATCAGGTCCGTTATAAGGACCCTTCCTAATGTTAATTTCATTGATTTATCCCAAAATTTATCTAAATTTTTCCCAAACATTGATCTCTTAGCATTATGCAAATGACACAAAAATTCTTAAATGAAAAAGTACAGGCACCTTTGAAAAAAAAAGAAATTACTGGATACTCAAAATGGATCTTGTTATCAATTCTTCTTAATATGAGCTCTTTGACCTGAAGTTAGTTTTAGATGGGAATTTGACTTGTCTAATGCTCAAAATAAATCGTCTGCCCTCTTGAAAATTCTGATAAAGCTATTCCTCCTAAATCTATCAGAAAACATGATAAGGATTTACCTGTACTCTTAAAGAAAATCAACCCTGCTCAAGATTCAGATTGAAATACTGTAATAGCTGTTTTATGAGTCGAATGGCAAGTTCTTTTATTATATGACTGACTTGTTGAAAGAGGAGAAGCTAAAGCTGGTCCTATATGAAGTTCTGATTTGTTTGGTAGTCAAAATGATGTGATCTCTTATCATTTCTAGTTATCCCATGATATGATCCCTTAAAATTTCTAGTTATCCAGAATTGACAAACATTTTTAAGTTTCTATTACATGTATCAAGATTTCTTTACATTGTTCTAGGATAAGAGGAAAGGAATAGAGGAGTTTGTAGGAGTAGCTATAAAATCCTTTCTATGTGTGCCTGTTAGCTGTAAGAATCAGAACAGTCTCTTAGCACTTACTTGTGTTGTCAATAAACAGGAGTCAGACAAGTATGTATAGTGTATATATAACATTAAATAATATGGTATTTTATCATCATAAGCAGGGATGAAAACTAGCTAAATTTTTAGGGGCAAAGTGGGCTCTCAAGTCAAAAATTTTAGGTGCCTACATTGAATACAATTAGCCAACATCCAAAATGACATATTTTATTTCATTTATTACACCAATTTAGTGAATTAACATACCAGAGAAGCTACAATTGCTCTCCTTCAATTTCATGTTCAATCTGTCTCAACCTTTCATACAACACATGTTCTTCATCCTCACTCATCTCACTCAGACTTTCATTACTTTCATCCTCACATTCACTCTCCTCACTCACATCTAAATCTTAATTAAATGACTGTGCGCTCTTCTTATCGTACTATTTGAAGTACAAATTTCGATCATTGTATTTGCGCATTGAGGCCCCTAATTTTGAGACACCTTAGATGTGTCTCCACATTTCCCCCCATTATCGTTCAATATGAAACTCAACAAACAGCTGGTAGACAGGTGAGGAATACTGATTGATGATGACATTGAGAATGAGGTCAAGAGAGCGCTTTTAGTTGACCGAATAACTGAAATTTTAACAGCAATAAATATGTCTCATTGACATCGATCAACTAGAATGGGACTAAACCAGAAAAAAAGAATTATGGTCAGAATTTTACAACTGCCAATTGGGCAATCAGAAATAGATTTTCAGGAGCCTACAAACATAATTTGGTCGCATTAGGGAGTGGGCAAGTGCTTATTTTCATCCCTGATAAGGAAGTATCATACATAGTTTTTATACGGCCGCCATAAGACAGGACGTATTATGTTGTGGAGTTGTCCATCCGTGCATCCAGGGTCATGTTTTCCGGACTTTTCTGCAGTCTTTCATGATATTGGATTGAAACATGGCATATAACTTTATATCAACGAGGGTTAGTACTAGTTCGCATTTGGGTATGATTGCTTTGGTTTATACCAATTTGCATTTGGGTATGATTGCTTTGTTTCTGTCAGAGTTACGGCCCTTGAACTTAGAAATTTTCAAGGATATTACAGTTTTTGTACTTTTTTTGCAGTCTTTAAAGGTATTGGATTAAAACTTCGTATATAACTTTATATCAATGACATTCAGTGCCAGTTTGCATTTTGGTATGATTGTTTTGGTTTTGCCAGAGTTGCAGCCCTTGAACTTAGAAATTTTCAAGGATTTTACAGTTTTCCGGACTTTTTTCTGCAGTCTTTAAAGGTATTGGATTAAAACTTGGTATTGGGTCTTTTCGTTATGCAGAGTTATTTCCCTTTTGAGCAGGTATCTGACGTCAAATCATTTTGACATCGTATAATTTCTATATCACTTCCCGTAATTTTGCACCAGTTGCCATAGAACTGGTTGACTTCACAATGGTTTGATGTCAGATACCTGCTCAAATGGGAAATAACTCTGTATAACGAAAAGACTCAATATTACTATATATCAGTGAGGGTCAGTACCAATTTGCATTTTGGTATGATTGCTTTTGATTTGCCAGAGTCATGCCCCTTCAACTTAGAAATTTTCAAGGAATTTACAGTTTTCCAGATTTCTTTATGCAGTGTATCAAGGTATAGGGGGGGGGGGGGGTGTTATATAGGAATCGCCCACTTGTCAGATCTAGATATTTCACACAATTGTTCTTATCAGATCTGGATAATACTTCACACAATTATTGTCATGACCCAAAGGTGTGTCATGACTTTGACCCAAGATCATATCTTCAAGGTCAAGGTCACAGTGCATACATAACCAAAATTCCTTGTACGGGCCATAACTTCTTATCCCCTCATTGGATCTGAATAATATTACACAGAATTGTTGTCCATGACCAGTGGGTGTGTTATGACCTTGAGCAAAGTCAAGGTCAAGGTCACAGTGCACACATAGCAAAATTTTTTGTCTGGGTCAGAACTTCTTATCCCCTGATCAGATCTGAAAAATATTTCACACAATTGTTGTCCATGACCAAACGGTGTGTCATAGCCTTGACCCAAGATAATGTCTGCAAGGTCAAGGTCACAGTGGATACATAGCCAAAATCTTTGTCCGGGCCATAATTTCTTACTGCCAAGTTGGATTATTATCTCTGATAATATTTCACATAATTGTTGTCCATGACCCAAGGTCACAGTACAGACTTGGTTGAAATCCTTGTCCGTACCATAACTCCTTACTGCTAAGTTGGATCTGGATAACATTTCACGCAAATTGTTGTACATGACACAAGGGTGTGTCATGACCTTGACCCATGGTCATATCTCCAAGGTCAAGGTCACAGTACGCAAATAGCAAACGTTTTTGTCTGGGCCATAACTTCTTATCCCCTCAGGCTCAGCGAATCTGGTTAACATTTCATGCAATTCTTGTACATGACACAAGGGTGTATCATGACCTTGACCCATGGTCTTATCTTCAAGGCCAAGGTCACAGTGCACACTGACAGTGTTTTCTCAAGGGCGCGGGAATGCGGGATTCCCCGCTAAACATACATTAATCCCCCTTGAAAATCACAAACCGCGAGCAGGATCCCGCATACCTTATATCGCTGTTTTTCCGAATTATGCTATTAGTCTACTCCAGCCTAGTTCAGAATTTACAAATTAATTTGATTGTTACAGACCTCCATATATTTTTATTTCGCATTTCGAATTAAAAAGGATTTGTTTGTGAATTTGATGAGTTTTTCCTTTCTTTGATATACAGTACCATGAATCAAAGCAGAGTCAGGTCTAGTACCTACTTGTCAAGTGTCTTAATTGAATCCCCCAAGATTTTATACTGTCCCCCTCAAACATAATGATGTGGGCTTAATTTCCCTCCTGCATGAAAAAAATTCTGGAGAAAACACTGCGATACATAGAAAAAATCTTTGTCCAGGTCATAATTTCTCACTGCCACGATGGATTAGGATCATAATATATCATACAATTGTTGTCCCTGACCCAAGGATGTGTTACGACCTTCACTAAAGAAGTATCTCCAAGGTTAAGATCAAAGTGCAGAGTTATCAAATTCTTTGTCGGGCCCTATCTCATTGCTGCAATGTTGGATCTGGATAACATTTTACACAATTGTTGTTCATGTCCAAGGGTGTATCATGACCTACACCAAAGGTCATATCTTCAAGGTCAAGGTCACAGTGCACACATAGCCGTAATCTATTTACATGACACAACCTTCTTCCATGTTGGATCTGAATACTCGTAATATTTCATATGATTTTCGTTCATGACCCAAGGGTTTGTCAAGACCTTGACTCAAGATCATATCTCGAAGTTCAAAGTTATAGTGCACGCATTTTCAAAATCCTTGTATGGGTCATAGCTCTTTACTGCTATGTAGGATCTGGATAATATTTCACGTCATTGTTTTCTTTTATCCAAAGGTGTGTATCATATTGTACGGAGCGTGTTGTCCAACTGTGTGTCTGTCCGTCTGTCTGTCCATGAAACTTGTCCGGGCCATAACTTCTTCCTTTTACTTTGGAGGGAGATCAGATTTTACATAATTGTTGTTCATGACCCAAGGGTGTGTCATGATGTTGAAACAAGGTCATATATACCAGGTTAAGGTCACAGTGCATACATACTTAGGGTAACATAGCCAGAATTCTTGTCCGAGTCGTAACCTTCCTTTTAATTTGGAGGGAGATAATATTTTACACAATTATTGTCCATGACCTAAGGGTGTGTCATTACCTTGAACCAAAGTGGTATCTACATTGTCAATGTCACAGTGCACACATAGCCAGAATTCTTGTCTGGGCCATAACTTCTTCCTGTTATGTTGCTGGAAGACTATATTTTACACAATTGTTGTCCTTGACCGAAGGATGTGTAATGACCTTGAACCAAGATCATATCTACAAGGTCAATGTCAGAATGCACACAAACCAGATTGTTTTCATTCATTATACCGCAAATGTACAAGTTATACCCTTATACCAGTGATGTATCTTGGGATGAATTATTGCATGTTTCTACTTTGTTGCCACGGGGGGTATTTGTCCCATTAGGACAGCTCTAATTCAAATTGATCCCCTTAAAGCTAGGGGACGGGTGTATTATCCCATGCTAGGCATTGCTCTTGTTTCTATTATGTCTATCACAAAATATCTAGATTTAGTATAATAAATAACTTTATTTTCCAAATAAACAGGGATTCCAGCACTTGGCGAAATAATACTGCTTCAAATGGTGGAAATTGCTGGTCCCAATTTCTTCTGATCTCAAATTTACTACTCCCATTTGTGCATACG
This sequence comes from Pteria penguin, assembly GCA_035048485.1. Taxonomy (NCBI): domain Eukaryota; kingdom Metazoa; phylum Mollusca; class Bivalvia; order Pterioida; family Pteriidae; genus Pteria; species Pteria penguin. The sequence goes on from CM068585.1 coordinate 47,920,807, forward strand.
GTGAACAAAATGATACTCCTGAAATTTCTAAATCACCTCCTCAAGCAATTTTTTTTAAAAACCCTGAATGAAACTCTGGGCTAAAACTTGAGTGTGCTTATTTGATAACTCCTCATCTGGCATTTGTTCATTCATCTGTCATCATCTGTCTGTCTGGCAAAAACTTTTTATATTAATTTATTTTCTTTATACCCATGGAAGCGATTGTGGTTAAAAAAGTTTTGTTAGTATTTGGACCAGATTTGTCAAGGGGTTTATCTGGGAGTGTGGTGACCAGAGTCATCGAAGAGTAATCTTCTCTGGCAGACTTCACTCCAACTACATAGATTGACTTCCTTTTAAATTTGCTTTGCAAATTGGCCATACTCAGTGAACACAAAACTTTGCAAGGGATTATTGGACATTCAGGCCAGTATTCATCAAAGCACTACTAGACTGAACCTGTTATAACTGGACCAAAGAATTTTCTTAGTTTTTCGGGAACAATTTATGCTACTTATGGAAGTTTTGATACTAAAGTGTCGCTACCTGAAAGATGGACAGACCTATGTATACACAGACACATTCCAAACATAATTCCAAAATTAAGTTCTGCAAAACAGAAGCAGCATAAAAATGGAGCAAGTCATTATACTTATTTTGTATAGACTATATAGATTTACTACATATAGCCATTCCCTTGCAAAGGTAAATACACACACACATTTCATCAAAAAAATTGTTGCAATATTTATCATTATTGTCATCCTTTTTATTCTGTCATTCAAGCTGTCATTCAAACAATTCGTTGGGGACGGCTTTGCACTCTTCAAGGACCAAACGAAAAAATAGATTGTTCAGGTAGTTGTTGCAAAACTGAAATCACAAGTGAAATATGAGCATATGGATATCGACACAATTTGATTGATTATATTGTTAAACTTAAGGAGTTTAAATACCATTTTTTGCTCTTAACTGGGGAAATATTACTGAATATTCAATCCAGTAGTGACAATTTTTTTACCGTACCAAACTGATTTTTATTGGTCATGTCCGACGGACTGACTAGGTTTGGGCTTCACTGCATACCATATTTAGTAGTTTCTTGCTAGACTTTGGTCTAGCTCCTTGGGTAGGGAATCATGTCAACATTCAGGCATTCTAATCAACATTGTAATCTGAAAGATAGGACACTGGTGTGCCCACAGTGGAAGTTGAATCCAGTACCTCTCAGTCATAAGCCGAGCACTACATCTACAGAACTGCACAGGTTTAAGAGAGGGAAGGGGCAAGAATATACTATTAACATTACATGTATTAATAAGACTGTATTAAAGTATTTTGCAGCACTCAATAAGTCATCTTAGAAAAGAAAGTTTTGACTCAGTCTTTTTGACTTTTTAGCTCACCTGAGCCAAAGGCTCAAGTGAGCTATAGTCATAGTCCGTCGTCCGTCGTCGTCTGTCCGTCGTTAACTTTTTCACATTTTCGACTTCTTCTCTGGAACTACATTGCAGATTTGGATCAAACTTTGTGTAAATGATGTACATAAGGTCCCCTACTAAAATTGTGTTCGGGATCCAGATTCCCTCAGGGGTGGATCCAGGGTGGGGCCAAAAGTGCCCAAAACGGTACCCCTCTTCGAACATCTTCTTTTCTAGAAGCAGTACATATATTGGGAAACTAATTGCATTTCAACAATCTATAAAGATGGGTTATTAAAAATTTGTGTTCGGGGTTAAGATCCGTCAAGTAGAAATTTACGCTTTTTTGACGTGTTTTTGGACTTAGTCATTTCAATGCAGAAAAGTGTCATGTTTTTCAGTTAATTGATATTGATGATTTCTTAATGATTATTTTGATCATAATTGTGGTAAGGAATATTATTGTGAAAGAATTTTGTCATTATCTCAATTTTTGGATTTTTTATGAATTTTTTAAGACTTCCAAAAAAACAGAGGGGGAGGGGGGGGGGGGGGGGTTGGCCATTTTTCACATTTTCAACTTTTTCTACAAAACCACATGAAAGATTTTAATGAAACATGGAATACATGAAGTACTATAGGTCCTCTATCAATTTGGTAAATTTCATCCAAATTGGTTAATAGATAATGCCACCATGTCTAAAAAGTAGGTCCCACAATGATACATATACCACTTGGTAATTGAAATATGGAGAGTAGTGGTTCAAATCCAGCTGTGGTCAAAAGAATTTTTTTCATTTCTTTACACATCTAAATACGTTTTTAGATGTTTCTCAACACTCAACATATGAAATTAGGCAATTTTAAGTTTAAGACTTCCAAAAAAAAGGGGGGGGGGGGGTTGGCCATTTTTCACATTTTCATCTTTTCCTAAAAAACTGTCTGAAGGATTTTAATAAATCTTGGTAGAAATAAGTCACTTATGATCCTCTTCAAATTCTGTTGTTTTCGTCCAGACCTCTTTACAGGTGGCGCCACCATAGTCAAAAGTAGGTCACAAAAGAGTTCTCTCCTTTAACAATATTCTTTTTCATACGGGCTGTATACAGAGACAAACAGAATGCATAGAAATGATCTAGAGGGATGAGTGAAGACGTATTGTCATTTTGGTTTCCTTCCAAAATCAAATTTTAGAATTTTTTTTCGACATTTATTTGGATTTGGTGATTTCAATGCAGAAAAGTGTCATATTTCCTAGTTAATTGATAATGATGATTTCTTATGGACTATTGTGATCATAATTATGGCAAGGAATGTTACTTTGAAAGAATTTTGTCAATATCTCAATTTTTGGATTTTCTATGAATTTTTTAAGACTTCGAAATAAGGGTGTATAGGAACAATTCAATCACATTTTTCACTTCTGCTGTTATACCACATGAAAGATTTCAATGAAACATGGAATACATGAAGTACTAAAGGTCCTCTATCAATATGGTAAATTTCATCCATATTGGTTCACAGATAATGCAACCACGTCTAAAAAGTAGGTCTCACAATGGTACATATACTACTTGGTAATTGAAATATGGAGAGTAGCAGTTCAAATCCCGCTGTGGTCAAAAAATTTTTTTTCATTTCTTTACACATCTAAATAAGTTTTTAGATGTTTCTCAACACTCAGCATATGAAATTAGGCAATTTTAAGTTAGATCTGGACAGTATTTGAAACAATTGTTGTTCATGACCCAGACTTGAAATCAGTCAACAAAAGGCTCCACCTAAAGAAAATGACTAACTTGTTGCCCTGAATGACATCTTGCAGAGACAAAGGAAATGCTTAATATCATAATCACCTGAATTGATGTGCAAAAAAGTGTTGTTTTTTATTCTAGCCTGAAATAAAATTTGACATATTTTCAACATCTGTGTTGACTTAGTCACATTAATGCAAAAATAAATGAATTCTTCCTTCATGCATGACTGATCATCTAGGTACTCAGGTGAGCGATATAGGCCCACTTGGGCCTCTTGTTTTTGTATAATTGCTTTGGATTTGCCAGAGTTATGCCTCTTTTTATATGAGTTATCTTCCTTTGTTTTAATACCGGTAGTACTCGATTGTTCTATCGATGCAATGCCATGTTTTATTGACTTTTTCCAGCAGTCTCTCTCAAGATAGTACATGTAGATTTAAAACTTTATATTCATTCAAATTGATCCCCTTCAGGCTAAGCGACAGGCGTATTATGCCACACTAGGCATTCCTCTTTTTTCATTATATTTTATGACTGTTTTTTTTAATTTTTAAATGAAAAAGAAGCAGTTTGAATGTAAATATTCATTTGAAAATGCTTTGTAAATGGAGAGTTCAAAGAATTTTTTTTTCAAAAAGTTCTTATCATGAAAGTTGATAACCAAAGATTATACATCAGTTTGATTTTTCAAACACTGTTACAGAAAGATATGTTCTTTATGCTCTTTAACCTCAGTTTCACAAGAGAAGATACACAATCCATACTACAGTGCTTTCAATATACATCTACCATCTTGCGGAGTATACTTGCATTCCAGAATGAAAGAAAGCTCAAGCTACAAACTCAGGTATGTTGATTAGGTCATAGACAACAAAGTGTTGTTGAAACATCTTGTGTGTACTAGATACATAGAGATTGTATGTATATATATAAATTTAATAAGAATACAAGCACATAGTAACTATTAATCTTTCAGATGTGAATTTAAATCTTTTAATTGTGAATAAATCTTGACTCCGATGTTTAGTTATTCAAAATATAATCTATAGGTTGGGGATTATCCTCACTAACATTGCATTTTGCTTGATATAAACTTTGAATGACGATAAACATTTCAAAATTTTCAAGATTGGTTACACTAACAGAAAAGGGAACATAAGAACAGGGTTTACTCCTTAAATATTATGATTGATTGATTATTGTTTTATGTCACTCCTCTGTTATTTCACATATATTTTTACCTGCCATGCCTGCCATGACACAGGACCTCGGTTTTTACTATCTCATCCAGAAGACAGAACACAATTGCACAGTGCAGGAATTGAACCTGGGACCTCTTTGTCACGAGCCAAGCACCTCATCCACTAGGCCACACCAGCTTAAAATATTATGTAGTACATACAACCTCACATGACTGTAAATGGCAGCAATTTGTTTTTGTAATTTAACGTTTTAAACAAAATGGGGAACAAAATACTATGCAAATCATAACAAAATATCATGTTCACAAATTCTCAAGTGCTCAGTTTGTATTTTTATACCCCCCACAAACAAAGTTTTGGGGTATATAGGAATCACCATATCCGTCTGTCCGTCCATCAATCCCGATTTGTGTCCAGGCCATATCTTTTTCTTGGGTGGATGGATTTAGATAATATTTCACAATATTGTTGCCCATGACCCAAGGGTGTGTCATGACCTTGACTAAAGGTCAAAGGTCAAGGTCACTTTGGACTTATTTGTTAAAAATGTGTCCGGGCCATATAATTTTATTGGGTGGTTGGATTTAGATATTTCACAGGATTGTTTGCCATGACCCAAGGGTATGTCATGACCTTGACCCAAGGTCAGACATCAAGGTCACTGTGGACCTGGTTGCTAAAATCATGTCCCGGCCATGTCTTTTTATTGGATGGATAGATTATGATAATAATTCACAGGATTGTTGCCCATGACCAAAGGGTTGGGTGTGTCATGACTTTGACCCAAAGTTATAGGCCAAAGGTCAGGTCAATGTGGACTTGGTTGTTAAGGTCAAGGTCACTGTGGACTTGGTTGTTAAAACCGTGTAGTAACAGTTATTTTTTTACCTCCTTTATTGTACCTCAAGGGTTTCCATAAGAGATGTTCTTTTGCATATCTGAACTTTATGCCGCGGGGGGTATTTGTCCTGTTAGGACAGCTGTAGTTGTTTTACACATAAGACTAGTGTTAACTTAAAGATTATCATAGTTTTGTAATCATTCTTGTAAACCAAAGTAGAAATAATATAATCCCATTCTAGAGTGTATAATGTATTTTATGTATAGCAAATACTGTATAAAGTGGAGAACTTTGACTAATAATAGTTATAATAAGTATCTGTGCATATGGTCTGTCGTCTCTTCACTGCAGGGTTTTTAGGATTTCTGGAGCGCCGAAATTTGGTCCCATTACCAATGCCAAAATGTGCTACTTTTTCCTAATACCAGATTGGAAAATTCCCAATTGATTATTCCTTACCTCATCTAAAAGAATTTACATGAATTATTAATAAAAATTTCATTCACAGGATATTTCAGATTGATGATAAGTGTATGTCCATATCCACGAACTTAAATTAAAATCAGATAACTGCTGATCTGATAGTATATGTCATACATTCAGACATTTAGTTTTATTCATTTCTTGATGGAAACCAAATATCTGTGTGACAGAGACTACCAAACTAATAATCACTAGTGGTTTCATTCCTTTGTTTGACGTGGTAAAAAGTTCATTTGTATGTCTGAAAACAAAAGTTGTGAAAATGATATTTATCCAGAACCATCAACTTCTACATCAGAGGAAATTTGACTATGAAAATACATTGCAAAGTTCCCAATTTGAATGGCCCTGGTCCCTGGTTTCAGAAGCTAAAACACCCCAGCACTGTCTGTTTAGTACAAACAATTAAACCAGCAAATACAAGTACTACTTAAATAATGCCAGTTGCCATATTTTGATTCATTCACTCACTGAACTGGCGTTTATCTTGACTGCCACTTGAAGTATAACTTTTGAGTACACTTTGTACTGGAAGGAGAAGAAATATACAGTCATATAGTAACATTTTGTCTCTTACCCTTGTGTTAAACATTTACTATATTCTGTGAATGTTTCACCCTTACACATGACATATGAAAGGTCATATGCAAAGGTTTTTCGAAGAAATTCTAATCCTTACGAAAGAAAAGGAGGACTTCCTGATAGATGCATAGACTTCTTGGGTTATTCTTTAAAGAAAGTGGATGAATTTTGTCATACAAATGAGTCGGACCTCTTTCCTGGCTCTTATGATTTCCTTGCCATTTTTTATGCTTCCTGAAAACTTTCGGGAAAGCATATAGTCGCCGTCATGTCCGTTTGTCCATCTGTCCGTCTGTCCATCCATCCATCTGTCCGTCTGTCCGTCTGTCCATCCATCCATCTGTCCATCTGTCCGACTGTCTGAGCTCATATCTCCTATACCTATCATCAGAATTTGATTATACTTTGTCAAAATATTTTTCAGACTAAGGTCTTTTGGACAAAGATCTCTCAAGGTCATTTCTGAATGGTCAAGGTCACTTACTAACAGGGACTTACAGTACCTTGAAGTAGATATATCTTGTACATCTTTCATCAGAATTTGATCATACTTCACCAAATATTATTTAGGTTGAGGGCTTTGGGACAGAGGTCACTCAAGGTCATTTCTGAAAGGTCAAGGTCATTTATAAACTATGACTAAAATACCATGAAGTACTTATATCTCCTTCACCATTCATCAGAATTGGATCATACTACACCAAAATGTTACTTAGGATAAGGGCTTTTGGACAAGGTCACTCAAGGTCATTTCTGAAAGGTCAAGGTTACGATAAATATTTTTATTTCAAAAAGAATCAAGGTTAAGCTTACCCATTTTAGTTTAAGATACTGTGATCACTTGCTGTTCTACAGTTGATTCAATTGGATATCCATATCATACATTGTGATTTGAAATCGTCATCAGTTAATGTATTGAAATCCCATACAGACTTCTTGAAATCCCCTGCAGTATATCAAACTTTAAGGAAGTTTGGTTAGACCAAATAATAGTTATATGGTGAGCTTATGTCGGACCAAACATTTTTTTAGCTCACCTGAGCCAAAGGCTCAAGTGAGCTATTGGCATCACTTCGTCCGTCGTCCGTCCGTCGTCCGTCCGTAAACTTTTCACATTTTCAACTTCTTCTTCAGAACCGCTTAAAGGATTTGCATGAAACTTGGTGTGGATGAAGTACTAGGGGTCCTCTACCAAGTTTGTTCATTTCATATAAATCCCTCAATAGGTGGCGCCACCATTGCTAAAAATAGATCTCAGAGGGTACCCCTCTTTGAAAATCTTCTTCTCCAGAACCAGTGTATGGACTATAAAACTAATGGCATCTGAGTGATCTAGAAGGATGTATGTCTAAAGTTTGTTCATATCGTTGAAATCCGATAAATAATTTTTGACGTTTTTTTTACGTTTTTACGTTTTTTTGGACTTTGTAATTTTAATGCAGAAAAGAAGTATTTTTGTCTTTTAGTAAACATTGATGCATTAATTTGGTTTAATTTGATCATTTTTATGATGAGAAATACTACTGCGAAGAAATTTTTTCAATATTTCATTTTTTGGATTTTTTATGAATTTTCTAAGACTTTCAAGAAAAAGGGGGGTGGGATAATTGGTGTAAACATTTCACAGTTTGAACTTTTTCTTCGGAACCACTTGCTGGAATTCAATGAAACTTGGCATGCATCAAATACTCAAGGTCCCCGACAAATGTGGTCATCTTTGTCAGGATCCATGAATAGGTGGCACCACCACAGACAAAAGTAGGTCACAGAGGGTACCCTCCTTTGACAAACTTCTTATTCAGATCGGGTGCATAAAGCGACAAACCGACTGCCAAGGAATGATTTAGAGGCATATGGGAAGAAGTGTTGATATTTTTGGTTCCATTCCGAAATCAAATTTTTGACATTTTTTCATTTTTATTTTGGACTTTGTTATTTTAATGCATTAAAGAGTTGTTATTTTCTTTTAGTAAACATTGATGCATTCATTTGGTTTCATTTAATCATTTCTATGGTAAGGAATGCTGGTGCGAAGGATTTTTTTTATGAATTTTTTAAGACTTCCAAGAAAAGAGGGGGGGGGGACAATTTTTCATATCTTCAACTTGATCTAGAGAACAACTTGAAGGATTGTGATAAAACTGGGTAGGATGCAAGTACTCATAGTCCTTTTCAAAGGTTTTGTTTTTTGTGCGGATCATCCAAATTGGTTAACAGATAATGCCACCATGTCTAAAAGTAGGTCTCACAATGGTACATATACCACTTGGTAATTGAAATATGGAGAGTAGCGGTTCAAATCCAGCTGTGGTCAAAAAAAATTTTTTTTTTTTTTACACATCTAAATAAGTTTTTAGATGTTTCTCAACACTCAACATATGAAATTAGGAATTTTACGTTTAAGACTTCAAAAAAAATAAGGGGGGGGGGGGGGGGGTTGGCCATTTTTCACATTTTCAACTTTTTCTACAAAACTGTTTGAAGGATTTTAATAAATCTTGGTAGAAATAAGTCACTTATGATCCTCTTCAAATTCTGTTGTTTTCGTCCAGACCTCTTTACAGGTGGCGCCACCATAGTCAAGAGTAGGTCACAAAAGAGTTCCCTCGTTTAACAATATTCTTTTTCATACGGGCTGTATACAGAGACAAACAGAATGCATAGAAATGATCTAGAGGGATGAGTGAAGATGTATTGTCATTTTGGTTCCCTTCCAAAATCAAATTTTAGAATTTTTTTCGACATTTCTTTGGACTTGGTGATTCAATGCAGAAAAAAGTGTCATATTTCCTAGTTAATTGATAATGATGATTTCTTATGGACTATTGTGATCATAATTATGGTAAGGATTGTTACTTTGAAAGAATTTTGTCAATATCTCAATTTTTGGATTTTCTATGAATTTTTTAAGACTTCCAAATGAGGGTGTATAGGAACAATTCAATCACATTTTTCACTTCTGCTGTTATACCACATGAAAGATTTTAATGAAACATGGAATACATGAAGTACTAAAAGTCCTCTATCAATTTGGTAAATTTCATCCAAATTGGTTAACAGATAATGTCACCATGTCTAAAAAGCAGTTCTCACAATAGTACATATACCACTTGGTAATTGAAATATGGAGAGTAGCGGTTCAAATCCAGCTGTGGTCAAAATTTTTTTTTCATTTCTTTACACATCTAAATAAGTTTTTAGATGTTTCTCAACACTCAACATATGAAATTAGGCAATTTTAAGTTAGATCTGGACAATATTTGAAACAATTGTTGTTCATGACCCAGACTTGAAATCAGTCAACAAAAGGCCCCACCTAAAGAAAATGACTAACTTGTTGCCCTGAATGACTTCTTGCAGAGACAAAGGAAATGCTTAATATCAAAATCACGTGAATGGATGTGAAAAAAGTGTTGTTTTTTATTCTAGCCTGAAATAAAATTTGACATATTTTCAACATCTGTGTTGACTTAGTCACATTAATGCAAAAATAAATGAATTCTTCCTTCATGCATGACTGATAATCTAGGTACTCAGGTGAGCGATATAGGCCCACTTGGGCCTCTTGTTTTATCGGCCAGTTTGATAAAACTGATCCTCTTCAGGAGCTCTGCTGTATACTGTCATTCATTTCCTTTATTATTGCTGTGTTTCTCGGAGCATCCATCAATTTTACTGATTTTTTGTATATGAATTGGGTCATCAATTTTCTGCAATATCAGTATAACTACTGTTCGGGGAGCATCCATCAGTTTTACTGATACGCTTGAGCCTTAAGTGAGCTATTGTGATCAATCGTCCGTCCATCGTCCGTCCATCTGTCGTCAACTTTTCACATTTTCGATGGCTTCTTCAGAACAGCTGAACAGAATTTGATGAAACTTGGTATGCATGAAGTACCGGTACTCATGGTCCCCTACAAGTGTTGTTGTTTTTCATCCAGATTCGTCAACAAGTGGTGCCACCACAGGCAAAAGTAGATCACAGAGGGTACCCTCCTTTAACAAACTTCTCCTTCAGACCGGGGAATACAGAGACAAACTGAATGCATAGAAATGATCTAGAGGGACTTCTCCTTCAGACCGGGGAATACAGAGACAAACTGAATGCATAGAAATGATCTAGAGGGACTTCTCCTTCAGACCGGGGAATACAGAGACAAACTGAATGCCTAGAAATGATCTAGGGGGATGAGTGAAGAAGTCTTGTCATTTTGGTTCCCTTCCAAAATCAAAATTTTAGAATTTTTTTCGACATTTTTTAGGTCTTGGTGATTTTAATGCAGAAAAGAGTCATATTTCCTAATTAATTGATAATGATGATATCTTATGGACTATTTTGATCATAATTATGATAAGGAATGTTATTTAGAAAGAATTTTGTGAATATCTCAATTTTTGGATTTTCTATGAATTTTTTAAGACTTCCAAATGAGGGTGTGTAGGAACAATTCTTCACATTTTTAACTTAGAACTGCTGTTATACCATATGAAAGATTTTAATGAAACGTTATATACATGAAGTACTATAGGACCTCTATCAATTTTGTACATTTCATCCAAATTGGTCAATAGATGGTGCCACCATGTCTAAAAAATAGGTCTCACAATGGTATGTATACCACTTGGTAATTAAAATATGGAGAGTAGCGGTTGAAATCCAGCTGTGGTCAATTTTTTTTTTCATTTCTTTACACATCTAAATCAGTTTTCAGATGTTTCTTAACACTCAGCATATGAAATTAGGCCATTTTAGGTTGGATCTGGACAACATTTGAAACAATTGTTGTTCATGACCCAGACTTGAAATCAGTCAACAAAAGGTCCCACCTAAAGAAAATGACTAACTTGTTGCCCTGAATCACATCTTAGCAATGCTTAATATCAAAATCACCTAATGGATGTGCAAAAAGTGTTGTTGTTTTTTATTCTGGTCTGAAATAAAATTTGACATATTTTCAACATTTGTGTTGACTTAGTCACAGTAATGCAAAAATAAATGAATTCTTCCTTCCTGCATGACTGATCATCTAGGTACTCAGGTGAGTGATATAGGCCCACTTGGGCCTCTTGTTTTGTATAAAATTTCACATTGTCCTAGGTATTGACCCAACCCATCTTCCTGGGTTCTGTGTAGGGGAATGTTGTTGAAATGTGAGATACACAAAAACAATGCAGTGCCATAGTAAACACATGACATTGTAGCTTATTGTATGAAATTTCACAATGTCATAAACAGAACTACATATGAACAGATGGACAAACAGAAGTTTGGACAAACAGACAGACAGATGGACGATCTAAATGCTAGATGTGCCCTGATCTTTCACACTGGGAGCATAATTACAAAGCATTTTCAGAGAATGAAATGAAAGTAAAAGAGAATTACAGACCCGACTCAAAGATTATAGGGTTTACAAATTCAAAGAACACATAATTATATGTCCACATCAGTTGAATTCAAAAAATTTAATGTAATTATTTAACCATGGTTATTATGTGTTTACTTCAATTTTTATGGCACCTACAAGTATGGAAACACTTATGGATCACTGTATTATTGTCTGTCCATTGTAATGTGAATGTCATCCGTTTTACACCTGTTTTATCGGTCTTTGTTGGTGACATGCGTTTCTTGTAACTCCACACCCTAGTTAAGTTTTGTTGTCAGTTTAAGTATTTTTGACAAGTATGATTATAGAGTAATGTAATTAATCCTGTTAATCAAAGTGTTTTCATTATTAAATGTTTCTTTTCTCTTTGAAGTACAGATTCTTCGATTGAGATTTTGGCTTTTTTTCTTTTCAGGCCATGTTACAAGTTGCTAGAAATTTATTCACACATTTGGGTGAGTTTTCTCTTGATCATTACCATGTGCAGGAATATTATCCTGATCTTGCAGAATTTCTGCAAATGTGCAAGAAACAAATTCCAGTATCTTCATGCCAAAAGAGAAGGTTTCGAAACTCAAATAGTTCAGTTAACATACTTAAAAGGATTGAGTCTCTTGACCTAGTAGCATTAAAGAAAATATTGGCTGACAAATTGAGTGGAATGAAATATGAAACTTGCAGGAATTCTGAAGATACAGTAAGTCAGTATGTAAAGTCCTCAACACATAAGATAGGTATGAGATTTTTTGATAATTCAAAACTGTATGATACAGAAGAAATTCAGAAGTTGAATATAGAAAACTCTGCTGAAGAAGATCAATGCACAGATTCCAAAGAATTGCTCCTTACACATTTAAAACCCAAAGTATATATCACTAGTTATGAGAGTGAGTCAGAAAATGCCAATTTTTTGCCCCAATGTGCTTTGAATGTACTAAAAGAACTAACACCTGCTGCTGCAGCAAGTCCTAGTACTGGGAAGGAAGAAGTAGATATCAGTAAACTAACCATAGAAAGACCAGTTGACATCAACTCTGTCAAATCATATTGGACAGCTCAAAGTGAGACTGATGATGATGAAAGAACAATCATGTATTCAGCAGTAGATGACATAGATGATTCCATCAGATATGATGTAATGGAGAAAGACCTTGAAGAGAGTGAAGATGATCAGAGATTGTTTGATGGAGATTTAAAGATTACAAAGACGATGTCTCAAACAAACTTTCCGCCTTATGTAACAGATACATATGTAATGGATGTATCAGGTCACTCTCATCCGTCTGATAAAAACTCCCCATCCCTAAGGATCTCTAATAGTGCTCCTTCTTTATGTAGTCTGACAGAAAGTGTAGCAGAATCTGTACATTCAACAGAAGTCATAGAGAGCAAACCTGACCTAAATTATGCATTTATATCAGACTGCCAACAATCAGCAAGTGAAGTGTCTGGAGTCTGTATTCATAGAACAAAACCAGTGAGCAGCCATGAGTTGCTTGGCTTGAATCCAGACTTGTCTCGCTCCAAAATAGATATTGTTGTAGAGGATATTGATACAGAAGACCGAGTGACCCTTTCCATGCACAGGTTGTCAGTTAGTAATACATGTCCTATTAAAGGCTCAATAAGTTTATTATCAGGTCCACGTTGTACTTTAGAAAAGACTATTCTAGATGACTTGAACTTGGCTCTGGATAACCACCCTCCACCTTTTAGTGATGAAGTGATCATGCTTGGTAGGGCTTTTGTTCATCTGATTCTTCACTGAATGTCAGATGTATAGGTTTCGTTCACACAGTTTTTAATACTAAAATCAATTGCATAGCTTTTGGTTTTTGTCTTGTGCCAGTTTAAATAAAAATTGGGCTACTGTATGTACTGAGCTACCCTAGGAATAGTTCGATTATCGTAGGGATAGTTCAGCTACCCTAGGGACAGATTACCTTAAGAACCACTGAGCTACCCTTTTGACACTCAGATTAGCCTAGAGATAGCTAACCTACACTAGAGACAGTCACATTACCCTAGAGACTACTGAGCTACCCAAAGGACAGTCACATTACCCTACAGACAGCTGAGCTACCCTAGGGACAGATTACCCTGGAGACAGCTGAGCTACCCTAGGGACAGTCAGATTACCCTAAGGACTGCTGAGCTACCCTAGGGACAGATTACCCTGGAGACAGCTGAGCTACCCTAGGAACAGTCAGATTACCCTAAGGACTGCTGAGCTACCCTAGGGACAAATTACCCTGGAGACAGCTGAGCTACCCTAGGGACAGTCAGATTACCCTAAGGACTGCTGAGCTACCCTAGGGACAGTCAGATTACCCTAAGGACGACTGAGCTACCCTAGGGATACTCAGATTACCCAAAGAACCACTAAGCTACCCTAGGAACAGTCAGATTACCCTAAGGACCACTGAGCTACCTTAAGGGCAGTAAGATTACCCTGGGGGACAGCTGAGCTACCCTAGGGACCCTCAAATTACCCAGGAGGCAGCTGAGCTACTCTAGAGACAGTCAGATTACCCTAAGGACAGCTGAGCTACAGTAGTGACACTCACATTACCCTAGGAACAATTGAGCTACCCTAAGGACAGATTACCCAAGAGACAGCGGAGCTACCCTAGTAACTCCCAGATTATCTGAAGGACCGCTGAGCTACACCAGTGACTTTCACATTACCCTAGGAACAGTTGAGCTACCCTAGGGACAGATTACCCTAGAGACAGCCGAGTTACCCTAGGGACAGTTAGATTACTCTAGAAACAGCTGAGCTACCCTAGTGACACTCACATCACCCTAGGAACAGTTGAACTACTCTACGGACAGATTATCCTAGAAACAGCTGGGCTACCTTAGGGACAGTCATATTACCTTAGAGACAGCTGAGCTACCGTAGTGACACTCACACTACCCTAAGAACAGTTAAGCTACTCTAGGGTCAGATTACCCTAGTGACAGCTGGCCTACCTTAGGGATAGTCAGATTACCTTAGAGACAGCTGAGCTACCCTAGTGACACTCGCATTACCCTAGGAACAGTTGAGCTACTCTAGGGACAGAATTACACTAGTGACAGCTGACCTACCTTAGGGACAGTCAGATTACATTAAAGACCACAGAGTTACCCTAGGGACACTCAGATTACCCTAAGAACCACTGAGCTACCCAATGGACAGTCAGATTACCCTAAGAACCACTGAGCTACCATAGGGGCTGTCAGATTACCCTGAATGATTTGTTACTTTTGTCTAATTAATTTGATCTTCATTTATTATAAAAAGCTGTGTTAAGAGACATTGAGATTCACAAGCGTATTTCTGATTGAATTTCTAGTTATAAGTTTGATTCATACTAATATTTTGCTTTAATATTCTAGTTGCTTCTTTTAGTATTTAGATTTTAAACATTCTGGAGTTCTTTATTTTGTGAAAATTGTTAGAACTGTTTATGTAAGTATTATTCTTGGTTTTGTTTTCATTGCAATTTATCACACCTTGGACAAAATTGTTGCATTTTATTGGGTAAAAACTTATGACCCCTTATGAGACTATAGGGGATCAGTAAAATATGGCCACCACCTGTCTTTTTCATTACTGCCAACTATATAAACAAATAAGATAGTCTATCTACAGTTGTTCAATGAACATTTTCGTGTTACCTCCCTCAGTGTGTGTAACGTGATATAAATTGAAAGTGTCTTGGTGATCTAGTTTAACAAGTATGGCGTGGTTACTGTTTCATTGCCTTTGTTCATTCATTACAGGGTATAAACAGGGACATACCTTTACAAATTCAACATGGGGGCCAACTGGGCCCCAAGCTTTAAAAATCTAAGAGCCCAGAACAATAATTTGGGGCCCAGGAAAAAACACATAAAATTAAGTTGGCATTGATTTTAACCAATCTATTGAGAAGTGACGACTCCATTATTTTTATACGTTTTATATATTGCTCTTGTTTCATAATTTGTTCATATAGGCCCTTTCATGCTAACTGTGGGATTGATGTTTTGAGTGGAAAATAGCTATGTTTCCTGTGAAATATTTGATGTTACAATGTAATTTTCATTGTATCTCTCATCATTTTGGGGGAACAATGATGATTTTGCCACTCCATACATAAGTATAGTAATTAACGTGAAAGGGTCTATTGTTTGTTTTCATCTTCAATTATCAGTATCTGTTCCTTTTACTGGGGGGGGGGGGCTGAGACACCCCTTCTGGAAATCTCCACATCGTTGTTGATCTGAGCTTGGCCGTTGATGTTTTTAAAAAAAAATCTACGTCACTCGTGTATGCGTTCTTGTCATTGCTTTCGTTAATTCAGTGCTATATATGACAAGATCACATTTGTGGGTGACATTTTCATGCAATTATTGCAATATCGATGGCCTGTAATTTAGGTTAAAATGCATTTAGATTTAGACGTAATACAACAATTAAATTAAATTCGCCACATGGGTGATCAGGACTTGAGGTTTTGGGGGCCTAGCTAAAATTTTGGTGGCCATGGGCAACTAGGCGACCGCCAGTTTCCGTCCCTGTATGAAGAGTTCCTCAGTGTGATAAATTCGTTATATGGTTTGTTACTTACCTACTATTGAACCATAGAGAGTCAGTAAAATCCTTAGGAACCATCCTATGAATTTTACTGACCCTCTATGGTTCCATGGTAGGTCAGTAACAAACCATATAGCTAATAATGTTCACCCTTGTATTGCATGATGTTAATATCATAGTATTAATGATAGTAGCAAAATGGGAATAAAAACCTAAAATAAACATGTGCTGAAATATTGAATAATTAAGACTACAATTAAAAGTATTTTAAGCTACAAAAATGTAATTATAATTATGCTAATAATTCATTTTGTTTGGTAATTAAAACTCTTCTTGTGGTAAGGACCAAGGTCACTTATTCTCACTTACAACCTTGTGATATTCACAAAACGGTAATTTGCTAAAAAAAATAAGTACATTAGTTTTGTATTTCTGTCTTTTCATGTGCCAAATGACACAAAAAATTTTTCATAAAATAAGGTCATAAAATGTGGTATGATGCCATAAAAACTTAACATATTTGAATAGATGTGAGAAATGGCCAAAGAAATGCTTAAAGTTGAATCAGATTCTTTCTTGCCTATTTCAGAGAGCAAGCTTAACCCAATTTTATTTTATGATTATTATATGTGAAGTAAACTACTTGTGACAAAAATATCACATTGAATCTTGCACGTGCTCATATCCAAATTTAAGAATATTTTCCTTTGTAGCTCACCACACAAGGTGAGAGGGAGCTTATGTTATCACCCCGTCGTCAGCGTCGGCGTTTGTCCGGGCAATAACTCAAGAACTATTGTAGCTAGGAAGTTTAAACTTATATGGATGATGTATCTATTGTGTAGATGTGCATGCCTGTTTCAGATTTAGGTTATGACCTATATTTTCCTCTCCACTGCACATGTTCAGAAAAATTGAGTAAAGATGTTAAAAAGTTTTTTTAGCTCACCTTAGCCAAAGGCTCAAGTGAGCTATAGTCATAGTGCGCTGTCCCTCATCCGTCATCGTCGTCGTTCGTCCGTCGTTAACTTTTTCACATTTTCGACTTCTTCTCTGGAACTACATTGCAGATTTGGATCAAACTTTGTGTAAATGATGTACTCAAGGTCCCCTACTAAAATTGTGTTCGGGATCCAGATTCCCTCAGGGATGGATCCAGGGCAGGGCTAAAAGTGCCCAAAAGGGTACCCCTCTTC
This sequence comes from Pteria penguin, assembly GCA_035048485.1. Taxonomy (NCBI): domain Eukaryota; kingdom Metazoa; phylum Mollusca; class Bivalvia; order Pterioida; family Pteriidae; genus Pteria; species Pteria penguin. The sequence goes on from CM068585.1 coordinate 47,938,230, forward strand.
AAACATCTTCTTTTCCAGAACCAGTACATATATGGGGAAACTAATTGCATTTCAACAATCTATAAGATGGGTTATTAAAAATTGTGTTCGGGGTTAAGATCCGTCAAATAGAAATTTACGCTTTTTTGACGTGTTTTTGGACTTAGTCATTTCAATGCAGAAATGTGTCCTGTTTTTCAGTTAATTGATATTGATGATTTCTTAATGGTTATTTTGATCATAATTGTGGTAAGGAATATTATTGTGAAAGAATTTTGTCAATATCTCAATTTTTGGATTTTCTATGAATTTTTTAAGACTTCCAAATGAGGGTGTATAGGAACAATTCAATCACATTTTTCACTTCTGCTGTTATACTACATGAAAGATTTTAATGAAACATGGAATACATGAAGTACCAAATCGGTTAACAGATAATGCCACCATGTCTAAAAAGTAGGTCTCACAATGGTACATATACCACTTGGTAATTGAAATATGGAGAGTAGCGGTTCATATCCCACTGTGGTCAGAATTTTTTTTTTCATTTCTTTACGCATCTAAATAAGTTTTTAGATGTTTCTCAACAATCAACATATAAGTTAAGTTAGATCTGGACAATATTTGAAACAATTGTTGTTCATGACCCAGACTTGAAATCAGTCAACAAAAGGCCCCACCTAAAGAAAATGACTAACTTGTTGCACTGAATGACATCTTGCAGAGACAAAGGAAATGCTTAATATCAAAATCACCTGAATGGATGTGCAAAAAAGTGTTGTTTTTTATTCTAGTCTGAAATAAAATTTGACATATTTTCAACATTTGTGTTGACTTAGTCAGATTGATGCAAAAATAAATGAATTCTTCCCTCATGCACGACTGATCATTTAGGTACTCAGGTGAGCGATATAGGCCCACTTGGCCCTCTTGTTTTATTTGGACATCTAGAAAGTCCAGACTTGCACAAATGATGTATCTATGTATGCAAAGATGGATGATGGTTTCAGATTTAGGGAATGACTTATATTTTCCACTCCAGTGCACATGTTAGGAAAAATTGTGTAAAATGTTAAGAAGTTTTATTTTTTATTTGGACATCTAGTAAGTCCAAACTTGCACAAATGATGTATCTATGTATGCAAAAAGGGATGCTGGTGTCAGATTAAGGTCATGATCTATATTTTCCGCTCCATTGCACATGTTAGGAAAAATGGAGTAAAATGTTGAAAGTTTCATTTTTTTATTTGGACATCTGGGAAGTCCAAGCTTGCACAAATGATGTATCTATGTATGCTGGTTTCAGATTAAGGTAATGACCTATATTTTCCCCTCCAGTGCACTTGTTAGGAAAAATTGAGCAAAATGTTAGAATGTTTTATTTTTTCATTTGGACTGCTAGGAAGTCCAAACTTGCACAAATGATGTATCTATGAATGCAGAGATGGATGCTGGTTTCAGATTTAGGTCATGATCTATATTTTCCACTTCAGTGCACTTGTAAGAAAAACTTGAGCAAAATGTTAATAAGTTTTTTTCAGTTGAACAGCTAGGAAGTTCAAACTTGCACAATTGCTGTATCTTTATATGTAGAGTAGTTTCTTGTTAGGAAAATTGAGCATTTTTTTATTGGTCGGAATTGCGTAGCAATTCCAGACCCTAGTCGTTACAATAAACTGTGGAGAATGTGTGGAACGCAGAAAATACCTCCTCGTGTATAAATAGTGCGTCGATATTTAGAAAAAGCGTGATTGGATTTACTTTCAGTACTTATAATTCATATTGTACGAGTCAATACAAGATAAGTTTGTTCAGATGAGAAAATAGATGTGCCGTTATTCCATCGATTTAGACGAGTTATATTCATACGCTGGAGGACATGCAGTATTTCCGAATACTCGACGGAAAGTCCCGAAAAAGTACGATTGACATTATTGTGTAGCTGTGCCGTAATTTAAGAAGTACACTACTAGTCCGTACTAGTATCCGTTGTATTATAATTAATAAAACTATCTCTTCTTTTTATAGCAGTGGAATTTGAAGTACTTTACAATCTTCTCGTCACAACGATAAACAAACGTCTCAGTAGTTGTTGATATGTAATGCTACTAAAAATAGCCAGTTATTTATAGATCTCCACGTGTAAACGTGGTTTTCCCCAAATGTACATGTACAGCGGGAGACTGTCCAGATTGTTAATTTTACACTACTGTCAATATCAAAAGTGATGAGATAACTATATAGTACGAGACGGAGACGTACAGGGGTGTACATGGGCGGAGCCGTTGTTTATATCAGGGACGTATATAACTAAGATATATATGTCCCTGTTTATATGAAAACGAGCACCTGTGCGCAGACCGTGTTTTTGTCAATACTGATCCTAAACACTACACGCTTGGTGTGTGATCTCTTGGTGGATCACGACTTTATTACCTTTGATTTACTTGACCATGCAATTCCGACCTTGAGGACTTTCAAGTCCTTTCATTTGGACAGCTAGCAAGTCCAAACTTGCACAAATGCTGTATCTTTGTATGTAGAGATGGATTTAAGTTTCAGATCTAGGTCATGACCTATATTTTACACTTCAGTGCACTTGTTGAGAAAAAAGCAACGTGTGAAAAAGTTTTATATTTTTATACGCTTGTTGAAAGACGGGACGTATAATGGTATGGCAGTGTCTGTCCATCTGCTATGGAACGCAATAACTTTAGTAAACGTCAGCTGTATTTCATGAAACTCATAAAGAAAGCTTAAATAGTGTAGAGGAAGACGCCTTTCGATTTTGAGCAAATTCCATTTTGGTTTTCCTAAGTTATGGGACTTGGATTTGATTTTACTATAAAAAGATGCTATAGAACGCAAAACTTAAGTAAACATGAGTTGTTTTTCATGAAACTCATACAGACTGCTTCGATAATGTATGGGAAGCCGTCTTTTGATTTTGAACAAATTCTGTTTCGTCGTTCCAGAGTTATGGGACTTGGATATTATTTTTGCTATAGTACGATGATATGGAACACAATGACTAAATATCAACTGTTTTTAGGTCACCTGACCCGAAGGCTCAAGTGAGCTATTGTGATCAATCATTGGCTGTCGTCCGTCCATCAGTCGTCCGTCGTTCACTTTTCACATTTTCGACTTCTTCTTCAGAACAGCTGAACAGAATTTGATGAAACTTGGTATGCAAGAAGTACTCATGGTCCCCTACAAGTGTGTTGTTTTTCGTCCAGATCTGTCAACAGGTGGCACCACCACAGGCAAAAGTAGGTCACAGAGGGTACCTTGCTTTAACAAACTTTTCTTCAGACCGGGGGCATACAGAGACAAACCGAATGCATAGGAATGATCTAGAGGGATGCATGAAGAAGTGTTGTTATTTTTGGTTCTCTTCTGAAATCAAACTTCTGATGTTTTTTCGACATTTTTTTTGACTTGGTAATTTCAATGCAGAAAAGTGTTATGTTTTTCAGTTAATTGATAATGATAATTTCTTATGATCATAATTATGGTAAGAAATATCATTGTGAAAGAATTTTGTCAGTATCTCAATTTCAGGATTTTTTATGAATTTTTGAAGACTTCCAAAAAAAGGGGGTGGGGGGGGGGGGTTGTTGTGTTTGGCCATTTTTCACATTTTCAACTTTTTCGGCAAAGCTGTTCGAAGGATTTTATTAAATCTTGGTAGAAATAAATCACTTATGATCCTCTTCAAATTCTGTCATTTTCGTCCAAACCTCTTTACAGGTGGCGCCACCACAGTCAAAAGTAGGTCACAAAAGAATACCCCTTATTTGACAATCTTCTTCATACTGGCTGTATACAGAGACAATCAGAATGCATAGAAATGATCTAGAAGATGAGTGAAGAAATCTTGTTCCCTTCCAAAATCAAATTATAGAAATTTTTTCGACATTTCTTTTGATTTGGTGATTTCAATCAGAAAAGTGTCATTTTTCCTAGTTAATTGATAATGATGATTTCTTATTTTGTCAATATCTCAATTTTTCGATTTACTATGAATTTTTTAAGACTTCCAAATGTGGGTGTATAGGGGCAATTCATCATATTTTTAACTTCTGCTGTTGCACCACATGAAAGATTTTAATGATACATAGTATACATGAAGTACTATAGGTCCTGTATCAATTTTTACATTTCACCCAAATTGGTCAACAGATGGTGCCATCATGTCTAAAAAATGGGTCTCACAATGGTACATATACCATATAATTAAAATACGGAAATTAGCGGTTCAAATCCCGCTGTGGTTAAAATTTTTTTTTTTTTCATTTCTTTACACATCTAAATAAGTTTTTAGATGTTTCTCAACACTCAACATATGAAATTAGGCTTTGACCTTGGCTTTGAGATTTGACTTTTTTTCGGAAAAACTTTAACTTTGACGGTAAAGTATAGTCATAGAGAGATAAGGAGTCCATTTTACATGTGTGTATTGTGTATGACAAGTCCTGTACACTGATACACGAAGAATTTACACAACCGCCTTCACCTTCACCTTCTTCTCCAAAACTTAAATATTGGTCATATATATACTTCTATGTCCTATTTTGAATTTTGGTGCCGCAGGGGGTATTTGTCCCGTTAGGACAGTTCTAGTTTATTCTGGTTTGAAATAAGATTTGACATATTTTCAACATTTGTGTTGACTTAGTCACAGTAATGCTAAAATAAATTCTTCTTCCTTCCTGCATGACTGATCATCTAGGTACTCAGGTGAGCGATATAGACCCACTTGGGCCTCTTGTTTATTCAGATATGTGAACAATTTTGGCATCAACAATTGGTTTCCGGACTCTAACTCCTACCACTATTTATATGTAGTAATGAAGCTTCACATACATTCCCCATGAGCCAAAGATGTACCCTATGGATTTCGGAATCAAAAAGTCCAAGTTATGTGGTCTTTATGAGTGAAAATGGTTTCCAGAGTATAACTGTATTTACATTCCACCTATTATTATGAACATTCACATACGTACTCCCCAAGAGTTGTGGATGTGCCTGAAATAATATTGGATCAAAAGGTCAAAGTTTAAGGTCATAAGGCTTTGATAAATGAAATTGAATATGCTTTCCGGACTACAACTATTTACATTCCACTTGCTACAAAACTTCACATAGATATTCCCTATGGGCAGAGGATTTGTGCTATTGATTTCACGAATGAAAAAGGTATAAAATTTCGTATATATTTCGTCTTTCATGCAACTTTCTTGTATCATTGTCTTGATTTATTCAATGTAGAAAAGCAAGTTTGCAGTTTTTAGTTAATAGTCAAAAGAACATTAGGAAATAGAATATACCTATCTGCAAATTTCTTCAAGTAGGCAGTTTCTGAATGAAATAGTTGTGCTCAGGTGTGCAATATAGGACCATTTGAGCCTATTATTTAATCAGTTTTAAGATGAAGGATTGAATGTTTTCAAATTTCATTGAAATTTATTGTTATTTTAATTAAAGATGATTTAACGAAACTACTCAGAGAAATTATGCAAGAAGCTAGAAATCTTACCCAAGCAGAGAGGTAAGTTTTTACTTGCATTCTAAAATTCCTTTATAGGGGTCCTGATTCTTGCATTACCCACCCCCACCCCCCCTTATTGTACTAATATTAGAAGCTTCTTCTATTATTGATACTATTTTAGGGTGTGGGTTGCTCGAATTGGGAACCCTGTGATGTATTCATTTATTCTGTCAAAAGTAATGCATGTAGTTTTTTGCTCACCTGAGCCAAAGGCTCAGGTGAGCTTTAGTCATAGTGCGCCATCCGTTCGTCGTTAACTTTTCACATTTTCGACTTCTTCTCTGGAACAGCATTGCAGATTTGGATCAAATTTTGTATATATGATGTACTCAAGGTCCCCTACTAGAATTGTGTTCGGGATCCAGATTCCCTCAGGGGTGGATCCAGGGTGGGGCCAAAAGTGCCCAAAACGGTACCCCTCTTCAAAAATCTTCTCCTCCAGAACCAGTGCATAAATGGGGAAACTAATTGTATTTCAAGTAAAGGAACACAAACCACTCTGTATTGCAAATATTTGGCCTCACGACCTTTTTGGTCGTGAGGCCGGAAATTTACAATACAGAATGTTTGTGTTCCTTTACTTTTTATGTACTGGACTTCCCTTTGGAGGACGTCTTTGAAATTCAATCTGAATTGCATTTCAACAATCTATAAAGAAGGGTTAAAAAAAAAAATTGTGTTCGGGGTTAAGATCCGTCAAATAGAAATTTACACTTTTTTGATGTGCATCTGGACTTAGTAACTTCAATGCAGAAAAGTGTCATATTTTTCAGTTAATTGATATAATTGATGATTTCTTAATGACTATTTTGATCATAATTATGGTAAGGAATATTATTGTGAAAAAAATTTGTCAATTTTTGGATTTTTTTATGAATTTTTTAGGACATCAAAAAAAAAAGGGGGGGGGGGGGAGGGGGTTGGCCATTATTCACATTTTCAACTTTTTCTGCAAAACTGTTAAAAGGATTTTGATAAATCTTGGTAGAAATAAATCACTTATGATTCCCTTCCAATTCCCTTGTTTTTGTTCAGACCTCTATACAGGTGGTGCCTCCATATTCAAAAGAAGGTCATAAAAGAGTACCCTGCTTTGACAATATTCTTCTTCATACTTGCTGTATACAGAGACAAACAGAATGCATAGAAATGATCTAGAGGGATGAGTGAAGACATATTGTCAATATGATTCCCTTCCAAAATCAAATTATACAATTTTTTTTCGACATTTGTTTGGACTTGGTGATTACAATACAGAAAAGTGTCATATTTTCTAGTTAATTGATAATGATGATTTCTTATGGACTATTGTGATCATAATTATGGTAAGGAAAGTTACTTTGAAAGAATTTTGTCAATATCTCAATTTTTGGATTTTTAAAGTATTTTTAAGACTTCCAAATGAGGGTGTTATAGGGACAATTCTTCACATTTTTAACTTCTGCTGCTATACCACATGAAACATGGTATACATGAAGTGCTATAGGTCCTTTATCAATTTTGAACATTTCATCGAAATTGGTCAACAGATAATGCCACCATGTCTGAAAACAAGGTCTCAGAATGATACATATACCACTTGGTAATTGAAATATGAAGAGTAGTGGTTCAAATCCAGCTGTGGTCAAAATGTTTTTTATTTCTTTACACATCTAAATAAATTTTTAGATGTTTCTCAACACTCAACATATGAAATCAGGCCTTTTGTAGTTGGATCTGGACAATATTTGAAACAAATGTTGTTCATGACCCAGACTTGAAATCAGTCAACAAAAGACCCCACCTAAAGAAAATGACTAACTTGTTGCCCTGAATGACATCTTGTAGAGACAAAGCATAATTATGCTTAATATCAAAATCACCTGAATGGATGTGCAAAAAATTGTTTTTTATTCTGGTCTGAAATAAAATTTGACATATTTTCAACATTTGTGTTGACTTAGTCGCAGTAATGCAAAAATAAATGAATTCTTCCATTTTGCATGACTGATCATCTAGGTACTCAGGTGAGCGATATAGGCCCACTTGGGTCTCTTGTTTATTTTCATTCTTCTAAGACTATTTACGAAAGTGAATTGTTAGGTCTACCAGTGATTTAGAGTTATCTGCCCTATGAGAAGATACCTGACACAAAATAATTGTGACGTAAATCTTTTCTACGAAAAACAAATCAAGCACTCAGAACACAATGACTCCCTGTCCATAGATGTTAAATCAGTGGTGTCAAGGCCGAGAGGCCAAATTTCATGGAGTAAATTAAGTGCTTGCTGGCAATGGTAAAACCATTCTTAAGTAAAATAAAACTTATAACAGTAACATTTCATTTGAACATTTTATTATACACTGTATAATTGACATATTGACCACTGTCACCAAGGTAATAACTGTATAATACAGTTATTACCTTGGTGACAGTGGTCAATATGTTTGAAAAAAACAGGACTTTTTCTTCATTCAAGTTTAATTAGTGTGACCTTTTTCAATTTTATTAAAACTGATAACAGTAATACCTCTTTTGAATACTTTATTAACAATATATTACCAATTAGTACATATGAACAGGAATGTTTTTACAGTACAAATATGGTAAAGTACAATTGTTTTCTGAAATACTCAAAAAAATAATGCAAAAAAGTAGATCTAATTACCATATGGGAACAGGAATTTGCGAGTTGAAACTACAACCACTAGCTAAAATTTGCAATTAAGTTTTGAGCCCTGACATGTACTTTTTATTTTACCTATAATTCAAATAAAAACAAGCTGTGTTTGTGAAACACTAATGCCCTCAGTGGCACTGAAGTCCAAAAAGTTATTTTTAGCGTGAATATCATTGTCAGAGCAAAAAGGTCATCTACCTTGGTGTCATTTGAAAGGGCTTTGTTGGTTGAGTATGCATGTGAAATATGAAGTTTCTGTCCCTCACGGTTTAAAAGTTAATATGGCAAAGGTTAAAGTTGACAACAGACAAACAAATAGAGAGACAAACAGATAGGAAGCTATTTTTAGTATGAAGGTCATTGTCAAAGTCAAAAAGTCATCGACATTGGTGTCATTTGAAAGGGCTGCATTAATTGAGTATGCATGTGAAATATGAAGTCTCAAGGTTCAAAAGTTATGGCTAAGTTGCAAGTTGACAATAGAGAAACAGACAGACAGACAAACAAACAGACAGACATGTTTAATCAACATATGTGTGAGTTCAAAGTAATTTGTGGTTTGCAAATGACATTTTTATGTAGGTCAGTGTTTAGGTGGTTTTATCACCATTTAAAATTAAAGATTAAAGCCAAATGGAGTCCAGAAGAGTATTAACATTCAAAGATTAAATGAATTAATAAGTGGATATATACAGCAAATAAAATGATGTACAGAAAAAGTTGTCCTATTTATTTACTATTGCAAGGAATTGGGAGGCTTCCTGGTATAGAAAATTGCTGAACATATATAATAATTTTTTTTCCCTGTCTGGTACTTTTTATACCCCCGCAAATGAAGTTTGGGGGGGTATATAGGGATCACCATGTTCGTCTGTCCGTCTGTCCCGATTTGTGTCAGGGCCATATCTTTTTTTGGGTGGATGGATTTAGATAATATCTCACAAAATTGTTGCCTATGACCCAAGGGTTTGTCATGACCTTGACCCAAGGTCGTAGGTCAAAGGTCAAGTTCACTGAACTTGGTTGTTGAAATCATGTCGGGCCATATCTTTTTATTGGGTGGATGGATATAGATAATATTTCACAGGATTGTTGCCCATGACCCAAGGATGTGTCATGACCTGCCAAGGTCAAGCATCAAGGTCACTGTGGACCTGGTTGATAAAATCGTGTCCCGGCCATACCTTTTTATTAGATGGATAGATTATGATAAAACTTAACAGGATTGTTGCCCATGACCAAAGGGTGGGGTGTGTCATGACCTAGACCCAAGGTTATAGGTCAAAGGTCAAGGTCACTGTGGACTTGGTTGTTAAGGTCAAGATCACTGTGGACTTGGTTGTTAAAATCATGTAGTAACAGTTATTTTTTTACCTCCTCTATTGCACCTCAAGGGTTTCCATAAGAGATGCTCTTTTGCCTATCTGAACTTTATGCCACAGGGGATATTTGTCCTATTAGGACAGGTATAGTTTATTTTAGATATCTTTATACATGTAAAATGAAATAACGTTAATGAATGTTCTTTCAAAATGAAATTTATTTTTCAGTGTAATGCATTAAATTCTAAGTAAAGTTAAGCAGTACAAAAAGTAAACTAGGCTCGAAGTGCAATTTGAATCAAGTTTAATAGCAAACTTAGAGAACAATGTGTAGGACAAATTCACTAAGTAGTCACACAGTGAACTATGACAATAGTCATGAAGTTTGCATATTAAAGTGCACTAAATGCAAATTTAAGACTGCACCCAACTGTATTTACTAAATATGGAAACTATTTGTGCCAATTTCAACCCACAAGAAAAGTTGATTATGTAATTAAAAGCAAAATCTTCTTATAAAATGTGATAAAATGATCCTCTTGACACTTAAGTAGTGTGACAGACTACACAGAGTCTTGTTCGTTTTTGATTGATTGATTGATTATTGTTTTACGTCACACCACGAATATTTCACGTATATGGTGACGAGTCTTGTTCGTAATTAGTCCCCTACCGGATCGCCGAAAATTTCTTTAAAATGGCAGTTTTCCTGACTTTTTTTCTAAACGCTTCTAGGTATTCATCCAATTTTTGGTGTGTGAGTCTACCACCATGAGTTACAGATCAAGTTCGAGTTTCGTTATGGTCCACTGATTTTTGACGGAATTACTGCCCTTGGAATTTGAAAATTTCTTTAAAATGGCAGTTTTCCGGACTTTTTTTCTAAATGCTTGTAGATATTCATCCAATTTTTGGTGTGCGAGTCTACCACCATGAGTTACAGATCAAGTTCGAGTTCCGTTTTGGTCCACTGATTTTTGACGGAATTATAGCCCTTGTAATTAGAAAATTTCTTTAAAATAGCACTTTTCCTTACTTTTTTTCTAAACGCTTCTAGATATTAATCCAATTTTTGGTGTGTGAGTATACCACCACGAGTTACAGATCAAGTTCGAGACAGTTCTAGTTTTCATCATCATCAAAGGTTGTGATCAAATACTTAACTTGCTGGCAGCCTGAAAGACAATATGTTGTGTGAGTGTGTGTGTGTGTAGGTGTGTGTGTGTTTTGGGGATCTTAGTTTTCCATTTGCCGGTAGGGGACTTAGTATTGCCTAAGCAATACTTTCAGAATGCTTGTTGATATTACTTTTGCATTATGTTACCAGTGTCTAGATCACCTGAACTAAAAAATCTATTCACATTAAGATTTTGATCATGTTAAAGAAATATTTGAGATGTAGGAGTTTATTATTGATCCATTTCAGGTGTTCAGTTTTTTTGATTGACAAGGAGACTGATGAATTAGTAGCTAAAGTTTTTGATGGCATAACCACTAATGATAGCGAGGTAGGTAAGGTAGTGTGTACTTGTTGATGGATTATTGTATGGTAGTCTTGCAATGTCAATTTTTTTCACACTTATAGATACCCTATACCCTTTGAATTGGGAAAAACATTGACAAAAATGCTGAAATTGGGAATTTCATAAGGTATGCTTACCACTATATACAATTACAAAACTTGAGAAATTACTCAATGAATCATTTACTGATATCTTTATTACAGGTCTATTATAATGTCAGATCTTCACGGTAAAGTTCAGAGTATGTTTATTAGAAACATGATTTTCAGAGCCGATGGGGCAAGGTCATGGGACCCTTGCTCATTATTGTATAACAATCTATATATTTTAGGAACAAGACACATTTAATATACTTAGGGGATAAACATACTGTGTTTGATTGTTTCTGACAGGTATATCGTGATTATACTGTTTGAAACAGAGTTTTCCTGGCGACGCTTGCAGAGCCAGGAAAACAGTGGTTTCCAACAATATAACCATGGTATACCTGTCGGAAACAATCAAACATAGTACGTTTATCCTCTTTCTAATTCACAATAACACGTCAAACATTGTTTTTTCCCTTTGAAATTGCCTCCAAGACCATTTCACTTAAACTGCGGGACTGAAGTTTGAGGTGGCAAAATCATCACTGTTCCCACAAAATGACGCAAGAGAAATCAATATCTTATTATAACGTTAAAAATTTTACAGGAAACGTAACTATTTGCCAGTTTTAACGTCAGTCCTGCAGTTAACCTGAAAAGGTCTATTCCTCATTGCTAAGGGACGGATAGCACCATGTTTAAAATTCTTCTGAGAAACAAATTGATAATTATTGCACCAACATAAGAAGTTTCTTCATTTTCATATTCTGAAACATTTATGATTAAATCATTAGTCACAAATTGATTCACACATGTGTGACTTGACATCACATCGTAAACGGCTCAAAGGTAATACATTTGAAGATGGTATATCATGGTTATACATGCCTGAATGCTAATATGTGGACCAATCAGAATTGTCAAAACAAAACAAGTGAATTAGAAATGTATATTGATTAGGGGTTTTAGCCATTTTTATTTTTATGAAGTGGTTGCAGAGGAGATATAAAAATAACTGATTTTCTTGTCATAAATGGCTATGATCATCACTTTTGGACTTTGACCTTTGAAACCTAACAAATAACACCCAATAAAATACACACGAAACAGGAAAATGTAATTTCTGACCCGGAACCCCCAAAATGCCTGTACTTATATTTTTTCGAAAAGTAGGCACCTTACCAAGTAAATTTCTACCACATTCATTATAAGAGGGGGCCATAAACCCGTCCCATGTCCTTTTGGGAAAAATTTTGCCAAAAGGAAGTAGCCAAGTATCAGCTAAAGATACAGCAGTGAAAAACACTATACTGTAGCATTCACAACTAAAATTTGAAGTAGCAATTATTTTGCTCTAACCATGTTTTTCCTACTACAGGAACAGACAGAAATAAGAATGCCATCAAATCGAGGTATAGCTGGACATGTTGCAACAAAGGGTAAGTAACTATAGTTGAAATGTACAGTGTATGACCAATGTAATAAAATGTAAGAGGGGGGTGTTAATGATTTACTGTTACCTGCTCATTTGCTTATGATGACAGAAATTCAGACTGAGCACCTAAAAATCATGATTCAGTGGTCTTGGTTAGCAAAGAAATGTATTTCCTACTGTATATAGTACACTGTTTGGTATTGCATGCAACTCTCTTAATCATAATGTTGTATTTTATCCCAAAGTTTAGATTGAAATGTAAAATTCTGACTTGATCTTTTTCAGATATTTTTGTTTCATTCCTTTGATTATTATTGAAGAGAAGCAAATTTACAGTCATTTGTTAAAAGCACATTAGGCAAAGGAACATGTGTCACTGCAAATTCCGTCAAGCAGTCACTTGTTTGTGATTGAAGAAATTGTGCTCAGATGAGCAGTATAGGCCCAATCTGGCCTCTTATTTATGTTTTTTTTTCTACTCCCCTGCCAGTTAAACTGGAGGGGACTATAGTGTTTGTCTTCCATCTGTCTGTCCGGATGGTTTCCAGACAAAAACTTAAGTAAGGAATGACCAATTTGCTTCAAACTTCATACAGAGTTAACTCATATAACGATCTAATGTGGAACTGATTTTCGGGTCAAAAGGTAGGGGCAGACTTGGTGTAGTGGTTAAGCTCTTGGCTTGTGGCGCTGACGATCCGGGTTCGATTCCCTGGTTGCACCACTATGTTTAAAAGGTTGGTAACCTCCTGCTTCCATGTCGCAATATATCTGAAATATTGTTGAAAGCGACGTAAAACACCAATCAACCAACCAACCAACGGGTCAAAAGGTCAACTCTAAGGGTCACAGTTACTAAAAAATAGACATTTATCACTGTATTTTGGTTTCCAGATAACTTATGATTGGTTTCTTTCAAACTTCATATAAGGCTAGCTTATGTAAAGGTCTAGGGTAGGATTGATTTTGGGGTCAAAAGGTCAATCCTGAAATAACTCTTACTAAAAATAGACATTAATCACTGCATTTCATTTGCCAGATAATAACTTGAGTCAGAGACATATATACACATATATATGTGTATATATGTCTCTGCTTGAGTTAAGAATGATTGATTTCTTTTAAACTTCATGTAAGACTAGATTATGTAAAGGTGTAGGGTTAGATTGATTTTGGGGTCAAGAGATAAATTCTGAGGATCACTGTTACAAAAAATAGACGTTTATTACTGCATTTCGGTTGCCAGATAAGAACTTGAGTCAAGAATAATTGATTTTCACAAATTGGTAAGAAGTACCAATCTCGTTATGTCAGCTCTTTCAAAAATTGCAGAATGACATAGCACTACTATATATCTTATACATTTATTCTGACCATCTCCTTACGCAACAAAACATAGAAACCATACTCCTTTATATTCATCGACAGACATATTCTTGGAAATAAATTACTATTTGAAATATGTAGTAGCCTAAGGGCAATCATTTCAACTTTGACAAGATAAGATTTTATTTCCATGTGATTTTAAATATCACTACGCGCTTTGTTTACATCAACTTCGAGGATAGGGAGATAGAAAGTGCGGCATGTGAGCTATTATTAGCACCGGCGGTCAAGACCATGAAAGACCATACTCTCAGAATGGTTTTGAAGATTTGAAAGTTTTCAATTTTATTAATTTTACTAAGGTACCTTGCTGAACATTAAAGATGCATATTCCCACCCACTTTTCTTCAGGGGTATTGATGATTCAACTGGTTTCAAAACAAGGTAAGACATTAAACATAGCCATTGCAACTGTTAATGTTTTAAGTTGAAAATATACATATATCTTACTGTCTTTGATTTTCAAATTATATGTTGCATGTAACACTCTTATATTGGGTATTTCATCTGTTTTTGAGGATGTAAATATTGTTAAATAGGAATGCAAAGCTGCAGCCATGAGTTACTGTGGAAAAACAAAAACCCACCTACTGTTGCTTATTACCATCATTCCATCTTCATGTCAATAAGAGATCTTTTGAAAAAAAATTCTTGCCCCTAATTTTGACTACATGAAATGATTTTGCTCAGTGACACACAAACAGATTTTCCTTGATTTTATTCAGTAGATATTTACAACTTGAATAATAAACAGGTATATATGTAATTATGTTTTATTGATGCTGATACATTTACAATTACATGGTTAAAGCAAAAAACATGCAGTTACTGATTTACACGTATCAGAACAGTGAAATGGTCAGTTTCTTTGGTAGACTTTTACTTGTAAGTAGGTTCTTCTTCTCATCTACAATTAATCTATGGCAGGGTCCTTCATGAGGAAGTAAGTACTCAAGGTCCTCTACAAAGTTTGTGTTTTTTATGCCGATCCGTGATCCAAGATGGCCGCCATTGGCTCTGATTGGTTGACACATTTTCGACTTCTCCTCCAGAACTGCTGCACAGAATTTCACCAAACTTCATAGGAAGTAAGTACTCAAGGTCCTCTACAAAATTTTTGTTTTTTTTGCCGATCCGTAATCCAAGATGGCTGCCATTGGCTCTGATTGGTTGACACATTTTCCACTTCTCCTCCAGAACTGCTGCACAGAATTTCACCAAACTTCATAGGAAGTAAGTACTCAAGGTCCTCTACAAAATTTTTGTTTTTTTTGCCGATCCGTAATCCAAGATGGCTGCCATTGGCTCTGATTGGTTGACACATTTTCCACTTCTCCTCCAGAACTGCTGCACAGAATTTCACCAAACTCCATAGGAATTAAGTACTCAAGGTCCTCTACAAAGTTTGTGTTTTTTATGCCGATCCGTGATCCAAGATGGCCGCCATTGGCTCTGATTGGTTGACACATTTTCGACTTCTCTTCCAGAACTGTTGCACAGAATTTCACCAAACTTCATAGGAAGTAAGTACTCAAGGTCCTCTACCAAGTTTGTGTTTTTTATGCCGATCCGTAATCCAAGATGGCCGCCATTGGCTCTGATTGTTTGACACATTTTCGACTTCTCCTCCAGAACTGCTGCACAGAATTTCACCAAACTTCATAGGAAGTTGGTACTCAAGGTCCTCTACCAAGTTTGTGTTTTTTATGCCAGTCAGTGATCCAAGATGGCCGCCATTGGCTCTGATTGGTTGAAACATTTTCAACTTCTTCTCCAGATTGGCTGCACAGAATTTCATCAAACCTCATAGGAAGTAAGTACTCAAGGTCCTCTACCAAGTTTGTGTTCGGGATCCAGATTCCCTCAGGGGTGGATCCAGGGCGGGACCAAAAGTGCCCAAAAGGGTACCCCTCTTCAAACATCTTCTTCTCCAGAACCAGTACATAAATGGGGAAACTAATTGCATTTCAACAATCTATAAAAATGGGTTATTAAAAATTGTGTTCGGGGTTAAGATCTGTCAAATAGAAATTTACGCTTTTTTGACGTGTTTCTGGACTTAGTCATTTCAGTGAAGAAAAGTGTCATGTTTTTCAGTTAATTGATATTGATAATTTCATAATGACTATTTTGATCACAATTGTGGTAAGGAATATTAATGTGAAAGAATTTTGTCGTTATCTCAATTTTTGGATTTTTTATGAATTTTTTTAGACTTCCAGAAAAAAGGGTGGGGGGGGGGGGGGGGGGGTTGGCCATTTTTCACATTTTCAACTTTTTCTATAAAACCACATGAAAGATTTTAATGAAACATGGAATACATGAAGTACTAAAAGTCTACTATCAATCTGGTAAATTTCATCCAAATTGGTTAACAGATAATGCCACCATGTCTAAAAAGCAGGTCTCACAATGGTACATATACCACTTGGTAATTGAAATATGTAGAGTAGTGGTTCAAATCCAGCTGTGGTAAAAAAAAAAATTTTTTTTTTTTTTACTCATCTGAATAAGTTTTTAGATGTTTCTCAGCACTCAACATATGAAATTAGGAATTTTACGTTTAAGACTTCCAAAAAAAAAGGGGGGATCCATTTTTCACATTTTCAACTTTTTCTACAAAACTGTTTGAAGGATTTTAATAAATCTTAGTAGAAATAAGTCACTTATGATCCTCTTCAAATTCTGTTGTTTTTGTCCAGACCTCTTTACAGGTGGCGCCACCATAGTCAAAAGTAGGTCAGAAAAGAGTTCCTTCCTTTAACAATATTCTTTTTCATACGGGCTGTATACAGAGACAAACAGAATGCATAGAAATGATCTAAAGGGATGAGTGAAGACGTATTGTCATTTTGGTTCCCTTCCAAAATCAAATTTTAGAATTTTTTTTCGACATTTCTTTGGACTTGGTGATTCAATGCAGAAAAAAAGTGTCATATTTCCTAGTTAATTGATAATGATGATTTCTTATAAACTATTGTGATCAGATTTATGGTAAGGATTGTTACTTTGAAAGAATTTTGTCAATATCTCAATTTTTGGATTTTCTATGAATTTTTTAAGACTTCCAAATGAGGGTGTATAGGAACAATTCAATCACATTTTTCACTTCTGCTGTTATACTGCATGAAAGATTTTAATGAAACATGGAATACATGAAGTACTAAAGGTCCTCTATCAATATGGTAAATTTCATCCAAATTGGTTAACAGATAATGTCACCATGTCTAAAAAGCAGTTCTCACAATGGTACATATACCACTTGGTAATTGAAATATGGAGAGTAGCGGTTCAAATCCAGCTGTGGTCAAAAAATTTTTTTTCATTTCTTTACACATCTAAATAAGTTTTTAGATGTTTCTCAACACTCAACATATGAAATTAGGCAATTTTAAGTTAGATCTGGACAATATTTGAAACAATTGTTGTTCATGACCCAGACTTGAAATCAGTCAACAAAAGGCCCCACCTAAAGAAAATGACTAACTTGTTGCCCTGAATGACATCTTGCAGAGACAAAGGAAATGCTTAATATCAAAATCACCTGAGTGGAAGTGCAAAAAAGTGTTGTTTTTTATTCTAGCCTGAAATAAAATTTGACATATTTTCAACATCTGAGTGTGTTGACTTAGTCACATTAATGCAAATATAAATGAATTCTTCCTTCATGCATGACTGATCATCTAGGTACTCAGGTGAGTGATATAGGCCCACTTGGGCCTCTTGTTTACCTTATTGAAATGTTTAATGATACATCTAGCTACATCTAAATGTACATGTGTCTTGACGACATCTTAGTTACAGTTAACCTTCAGTTTGAAAGATTTATTACTGATATATATCCACCTGAACTTCAATGAAACAGACAATATTTGTGATGCAGAAACACCTTTCTTGGACCTGGATTTGTTTTGCTTTAGCAATACTCTCAGAATGTTTGTTAATTATACCCTCCGCAAATGAATTTTGGGGGGGTATATAGGAATCACCTTGTCCATCTGTCCGTCTGTCTGTCCGTCCCAATCCGTGTACGGGTCATATCTTTTTATTGCGTAGATGGATTTATTTAATATAACACAATATTGTTGCCCATGACCCAAGGGTGTGTCATAACCTTGACCCAAGGTCATAGGTCAAAGGTCAAGGTCACTGTGAACTTGGTTGTTAAAATCATGTCCAGGTCATATCTTTTTAGCTCACCTGAGCCAAAGGTTCAAGTGAGCTATAGTCATAGTGCGCCGTCCGTCGTCGTCGTCGTCCGTTGTTAACTTTTTCACATTTTCGACTTCTTCTCTGGAATTACATTGCAGATTTGGATCAAACTTTGTGTAAATGATGTACTCAAGGTCCCCTACTAAAATTGTGTTCGGGATCCAGATTCCCTCAGGGGTG
This sequence comes from Pteria penguin, assembly GCA_035048485.1. NCBI lineage: Eukaryota > Metazoa > Mollusca > Bivalvia > Pterioida > Pteriidae > Pteria > Pteria penguin. The sequence goes on from CM068585.1 coordinate 47,956,567, forward strand.
GATCCAGGGCGGGACCAAAAGTGCCCAAAAGGGTACCCCTCTTCAAACATCTTTTTCTCCAGAACCAGTACATAAATGGGGAAACTAATTGCATTTCAACAATCTATAAAGATGGGTTATTAAAAATTGTGTTCGGGGTTAAGATCCGTCAAATAGAAATTTACGCTTTTTTGACGTGTTTCTGGACTTAGTCATTTCAATGAAGAAAAGTGTCATGTTTTTCAGTTAATTGATATTGATGATTTCTTAATGACTATTGGCCATTTTTCACATTTTCAACTTTTTCTACAAAACCACATGAAAGATTTTAATGAAACATGGAATACATGCAGTACTAAAAGTCCTCTATCAATTTGGTAAATTTCATCCAAATTGGTTAACAGATAATGCCACCATGTCTAAAAAGTAGGTCTTACACTGGTACATATAATACTCGGTAATTGAAATATGGAGAATAGCGGTTCAAATCCAGCTGTGGTCAAAAAATTTTTTTTTTTTTTTACACATATAAATAAGTTTTTAGATGTTTCTTAACACTCAACATATGAAATTAGGAATTTTACGTTTAAGACTTCCAAAAAAAAAAGGGGGGGGGGGGGGCATGTTTCACATTTTCAACTTTTTCTACAAAACTGTTTGGAAAATCAATTTTTATAATTTTTTTCAACATTTCTTTGGACTTGGTGATTCAATGCAGAAAAAAAGTGTCATATTTCCTAGTTAATTGATAATGATGATTTGTTATGGACTATTGTGATCATAATTATGGTAAGGATTGTTACTTTGAAAGAATTTTGTCAATATCTCAATTTTTGGATTTTCTATGAATTTTTTAAGACTTCCAAATGAGGGTGTATAGGAACAATTCAATCACATTTTTTACTTCTGCTGTTATACTGCATGAAAGATTTTAATGAAACATGGAATACATGAAGTACTAAAGGTCCTCTATCAATTTGGAAAATTTCATCCAAATTGGTTAACAGATAATACCACCATGTCTAAAAAGCAGTTCTCACAATGGTACATATACCACTTGGTAATTGAAATATGGAGAGTAGCGGTTCAAATCCAGCTGGGGTCAAAAATTTTTTTTCATTTCTTTACACATCTAAATAAGTTTTTAGATGTTTCTCAGCACTCAACATATGAAATTAGGCAATTTTAAGTTAGATCTGGACAATATTTGAAACAATTGTTGTTCATGACCCAGACTTGAAATCAGTCAACAAAAGGTCCCAGCTAAAGAAAATGACTAACTTGTTGCCCTGAATGACTTCTTGCAGAGACAAAGGAAATGCTTAATATCAAAATCACCTGAATGGATGTGCAAAAAAGTGTTGTTTTTTATTCTAGCCTGAAATAAAATTTGACATATTTTCAACATCTGTGTTGACTTAGTCACATTAATGCAAAAATAAATGAATTCTTCCTTCATGCATGACTGATCATCTAGGTACTCAGGTGAGCGATATAGGCCCACTTGGGCCTCTTGTTATTAAGTAGATGGATTTAGGCAATATTTCACAATGTTGTTGGCAATGACCCAAGGGTATGTCATGACCTTGAGCCAAGGTCATAGGTTAAGATGATAATAGACACAGTAAGAAAAACTTTGTCTGCACCATAACTTCTCACCCTGTACACAGATTTCAATAATATGTCAAAGAATTGTTGCTTAGGATCCAAGGATGTGGCATGACCTTGAACACAGGTCAAAGGTCAAGGTCATAATAGACACAACAATTAAAATCTTGTCTGGGCCATAACTTTTTCCCCTGTGCAGAAATTTCAATAATATCTCACAGAATTGTTGCTTAGGATCCAGGGGTGTGTCATGACCTTGAACCAAGGTCAAAGGTCAAGGCCATAATAAACACAATAAGAAAAGCTTTGTGCAGGCGATAACTTCTCACCCTGTGCATAGATTTCAATAATATTTCACGCAATTGTTGCTTAGGATCCAAGGGTGTGTCCTGACTTTGAATCAAAGTCATAGGTCAGAGGTCAAGGTCATGATAGACACAATAAGTAAAACCTTGTCCCTTCCTTAACTTCTTCACCTGAGCATGGATTTCAATAATATTTCACAGAATTGTTGCTTAGGATCCAAGGGTTTGTAATGACCTTGAACTGCAGTCATAGGTAAAAGGTCAAGGTCACAATAGACACAATTGTTATAACCTTGTCCCGGCCATCTTTTTTCCCTGTGCACAGATTTCAATGATATTGCAGAGAATTGTTGCTTAGGATCTAAGAGTGTGTCATTACTTTGAACCAAGATCATAGGTCAAAGGTCAAGGTCACACTAGACAGAATGGGTAAAACCATGTTTTCATTGATTAAACCTCAAAATGTGCTTGTAAGTAGGACATTCATTACACTTATATCAATGATGTATATTGGGATGAATTACTGCTTGTTTCTACTTCGTTGCTGCGGGGGGTATTTGTCCCGTTAGGACTGCTCTAGTTTTAAAAGTAAAAAAGTCAAGGTTACATTGCCAAACATTATTGATAAAGCTTGTAAACATGATACAAACCAAATCTATTTATTAATAAGTAGGAAGTTATACTTGTTACACATACTACTGATCCTGAAAGGATACAACATACTATTTTTCAAGGTGAGAGGTCAAAAATCACAAATGTCACACACTAGAGTTTGTTGAGAAATCTTGTTAACAAGGTACAAGCTTAAAAAATATCAGACTCGGTACATATACTCCTAATTCAAAAGGACAATGTTCAGTCTTTTTCAAAGTCAAGGATCAATGGTCAAAGTATTTCTCTTGATGCAATAGGTATGGCTTTTGACAATTTTAATTGAATTCACTAATATACTCTTTGTTGTTTGAGATGTTGAAACGGAATTTGTCATATGGTTGTATCATGAGAAGTATTATTTTTGGTCAATTATTTATACGGGACATGTGATATGGCTCTGTTTGTCTGTCTGTCTGTCCATCTGTGCTTCAAGGAAACATCTTTTTATTTTGATAGAACAACTTTTTTATCAGAAGGGAATGACATAATCAACCAATGTGATTTCATTACACAAATAAAATTATGTGTTGTATGTTATGTTTATTGTTTAGAGAATAATCATTCAACAATTATTCAGATATATCTGGCAGTCTGGGCCACTTTGAATTTAAGAAACATGCCGTATCACTTTGTCCGCTGGTGATGAGATACATGGGCCGGTTAATAGAACTTTCATTTACTGAAATTAATCGATGACTTACTCACAACATATATTTAGATTTACATATTTGTTGCTAGACACAAATATGTATGTAAGAGTGTAGTGTAGCATATCTACAGAAAGCAATCTATTACATTTTATTAAATCACACAGATTCATAGTCATTCCATGATAATAAGTGGCAAGTAATACAGACAATTTGATTGGTTAATTTTTTGACAATGACCTTCATGCTAAAAATAACTTTTTGGGCTTTGGGCTATAACTTTTGAACCTTGAGGGATAGTCTTCATATTTGACATGCATATTCAACTAATGAAGCCCCTTCAAATTACCTCAAGGTCGATAATCTTTTGATTAAGATGGGAAAAAAAAGTTACAGAACAAAAACCGGTTTAAAAAAAAATTCGGTCGCTACAATTTTTGTGAGTTGTTCGAGTTACTGCAAAACTACATTACTTTAAGGTTGGCATTATTGAAAAATTTTGATCATGCTTGACAGAAATGAAGAATTGTCTCAGCAAGGTGAGGTCCAAATGATCATCAGAGAATATTCCATAGAAGTTCTATTATTTGCAGATGCAACTCCAATCATTAGGGCTTTACATTCTTTTTATATACATATATAGCATTTTCAAGATCAAAACTTAATTATCACATTAATTTTATGTTTGTAGGAATATCCTATGTTTTCCAATTAAAAATGAAAAAGGTAAGACAATGTGTTTGTATTATATTATGCATTTACCTTATTGCTGGTCATGAGAAATTGAAATTACTTTTGAAAGGACATGTAAATAAATCAGATTTGTTCAGAGATGTTGAAAAGTTTTTCAACAAAATCAAAAGCCTTGTTCGGAGATAAATTGTCTATCTCACAATAACTCAAGTTTGCACAAGATGAAATTCTGTTGTAACATTGTAGAGTTACAGCACTTTATATATATGCTTTATATATTATAAATATAGTCTTTTTTCAGGTATATGTTGTCTATGTCTCGCAATAATTCAAGTTTTGCCTTAAAAAATACAAATTTAAATATTATAACACATTTAATATCAGGACCCAAGGAAGATCCTATGTATCAAAAAAGATACATGTTGTGTGTCTCCAGCATTTATGACTTTTATTCTCAGCATGCTACTGTTACATGTTCTTATATACCTTTGGATGGCCAGAAGAGATTTTTTTGCCACCAGAAGGATAGTGTTTCATCTTTTGATTTTGTCATTTTGCTGAAGTGTTTTTAATGAAATCAAATAATTATCTAATATCCATAATAGAAAAGCATAATTCATCATCAAGGGAAAAAAATCAAAGAAATTAAACTCATTGCTATTATTTGAGAGCAGCATTTATAGGGGTCTGTTGCACTGTAATTTTTAAAGTGAATTGAAATAAAACTGTGGCAGTATATTCATATTGTTGCAATAGTGAGCTATTGTCATTGCGTGCCAACCATCGTAATTTTTATCATATATGTGACTCCTTCTCTGCAACCACTTTACAGAATTTCACCAAACCTTACAGGAAGTGAATACTCAAGGTCCACTATCAAGTTTGTTTTTTTTTTCGACCCAATTCATATTCTAGGATTGCTGCCACTGGCTCACATTGGTTGACACATTTTCGACTTGTTTTCAAAAACTGCTGCACAGTTCACAGAAGCATACAGGAAGTAAGTACTCAAGGTACTCTACCAGCTTTGTGTTTTTTGACCCGATCCATAATCTATGATTGCTGCCATGGGCCCTGATTGCATGACACATTTTAGACTTTTCAAAAACCTCAGCACAGAATTTCATAAAAACATACAGAAAGTAAGTACTCAAGTCCTGTACCAATTTTGTGTTTTTTGACATTTCATGGGCCCTGATTGTTTGACACATTTTTGCCGCCTTCTCAACATCTGCTGCATAAAACTTCAACAGACATACAAGAAGTAAGTGCTCAAGGTCCTCTACCAACTTTCTGTTTTTCGACTTGATCTGTATTCTAAGATGGCTGTCATGACCTCAGATTGGTTGACATATTTTTGACTTCTCTGCAACCATTTTACAGAATTTCACCAAACCTTACAGGAAGTAAATACTCAAGGTCCTCTACCAAGTTTGTGTCTTTTCGACTCAGTCTGTAATCTAATATGGCTGCTATGGGCCCTGATAGGTTGACATATTTTTTACTTTTCTTCACAACTGCTTCATTAAATCTCACTAGATGTTAAAAGCAACAAGTTATCAAGTCCCTCTATCAATTTTGTGTTTTTCAACCGGATCTGTAATCCAAGATGCCCGCCATGGGCTCTGATTGGTTGAAATTTCGACTTTTCCTCTGCAACCACTTTGCAGAATTTCATCAAAACTTAGAGGAATTAAGTACTCAGGGTACTCTACTAAGTATGTGTTTTTTTGACTCTATCTGTAATCCAATAATCCAAGATGGGTGCCATGGGCCCTGATTAGTCGACACATATTCAACTTCTTCTCCACAAACTCCTCATTAAATTTAGTGCTAAAAGCAGTAAGTTATCAGGTCCTCTATCAATTTTGTGTTTTAGACCCAATCCATAATCCAAGATGGGCGCAATGAACTCTAATTGGTTGAAACATTTTTGACTTCTCCTCAGCAACGGCTTTACAGAATTTCACCAGTACTTGGAGGAAGTAAGTAGTTAAGGTCCTCTACCAAATTTGTGTTTTTATGACCAGGAGCCGTTTTCACAAAGATTCTTATGACAAATATTTCTCTTACGAAGAATCTTACGAACTCGTTCCTTTTCACAAAAAAACTTGCGAACTTCGTAAGTCAAATATTGTTTGTAACTTTACGACTGATTAATACCACTCGTAAGTATAAAATTTTTGTCGTAAGTTGAAAGTTGCTGTACAGACTACAGTACAAAAAGATTTTTACTTTTAGGGGTCGATTTAGAGGTCCCATGCCATACCAAAAAATCAAATATTCTCTTTAGTATTGTCCCATGATGCCTTGCACTGCCCTGGAGCCCGTTTAATCAACATGTGTAAATTTTCAACAGACTAAATCTTACAGTAGGCCAATGGCGTAAGTCTACTTGCGTACATTCTAAGTTCAACGAAATGTGTATTTCATCAACATGTGTAACTGTACGTACAAAAGGATCCGACTAGCAAGCTGACTAACTTTACGCAGTACAAATGCATGCATGAAGTATATTTAAATACTAATTTTCGAAAGTCCAAGAGTATTTCTTACAGATGTTTAACTTAAAATACATTTATTTTACAACACGGACTTACATTTACACACATTGCGCTTGTAAACATGTAGTGACGTCATGTAATCGCATGCAGTACTTGAGAATATGTCATCACATACAGTAACAGAGATTAAACTATTCGAATTTAACTACACATAAGGATTCTCCCTCCCCTCTCTGTCAATCTTTAAAGTCTAAGACAACTAACAGCCTCCTCATGTCCCTCTAAAAATAAAATGAGCTAATTTGTGTAAGGCAAATTGTTTCCGGTTAAATATGGACAGTATATTTCATTGGCAAATTTAGAGTTGGAGAGTGGGAGGGGGTTGCAGAAAAATGTAATTTTCGACCATTTTAGGGCTGCAATCTCCCCCTCCCTCTCTCCAGAGCGAATAGTGCAAAACATTAGTCATGGGAGACTACAACCTCCCCCTTTCAAAAATTTCTAGATTCGTCTATGTATTTTACTATTTATTTATTTATTTTATTTATTTATTTTTTATTAAAGAAGATTTGTTAGTTGGTTGATTGGTGTTTTACGTCTCTTTCAACAATTTTTCATTCATATCGTGACATGGAAGCAGAAGGTAACCAACTTCGTAAACTTAGTGGCGCAATCCAGGGATCAAACCCGGATCGTCGGTGACGCAAGCCAAGCGCTTAAACACAAAACCAAGCCTGTCCCCATTAAAGAAGAAGTCCTAGAAGTCATTACATTGATTTACGCCAACACTTGAAAGAGTTAGATAGGTTGGCGTAGAGTTACGCCGCATGATGTTGATAAAACATTGATAAATCATTACATTGATTTACGCCAACACTTGAAAGAGTTAGATAGGTTGGCGTAGAGTTACGCCGCATGATGTTGATAAAACGCAAAATTTGAAATTTAGTCTAGTCTGGTATTTTTGCCAAACTAAGCATACGCTAGGAATCACGCCATTGGATAAAACTGGCTCCTGGGCCCTCTCAATATGTATAACATTCCATATACATGTACATGATGATGTGAGTACATTATGAAAATAGAGAATAACATATAGCATTGGCCAGTACATATATCTACATACATATAATGTCTTCTCGAGGCAAGCGTACAGGAGAAAGATATTACGACTGTTGTATTCTTGATGATATGATATACTCACAAAAAGTTAACATCGGAAGTTTGAAGGACGCATGTGCCAACTAGTTGCTAGGGAAAATTTGTCGTAAGTTTGTTCAGAACTTTTTGTCATAAGACTTCACTTACGAATGCTTTCGACGATAATTCATAAGATTTTTTGTGAAAAAGGTTGCAGATCGGTAATCCAAAATGGTCTACATGAACCCTGATTGGTTGACACATTTTCAGCTTTTCTCCACAACATCTTCATAAAATTTCACCAGACCTCACAAAAAGAAAGTAATCTGAAAGGTCTTCTGCCAACTTTGTGTTTTTTGACTCAATCCATCATCCAAGATCGTCGTCAAGGACTCTGATTGGTTGACACATTTATTATTTTCAGTGATGATTTTTATCTGATATTTAACGGAAATCCACTATTTTGAATCCACAATGCTGATAATTTCAATAGGTCTTTGATATTTACGCAAATAACATTATCCCCACGATTCGTTTCTGTTTTGTGTCTGGTTGAAATTGTTTATGTGGTTTAGTCCGTAATCTTGATCTCTCACTCTGATGTGCCTCTGATGTATATACATCTCATTGTAAAGCACATAATCGGCCTGGACATTGATCTTCAAGTTAAATTTGGAAATTAAACCAAATTAAATCAAGAAATCAAAAGGATGAAGTTGTTACTGGCTTTCACTCTTTGTTACAGATTTAAGGCAATTTGGGGCCTTCAGAAATTGTATCTTTCGACCTGATCCATCATCCAATATGGCAACCAAGGGCTCTGATTTGCTTAAACATTTTCAACTTCTTTCATTAACAGGACTACATTATTTCACTAAATCTTGCAAGGTACAAGTACTCAAGGCCCTTTACTGAAATTGTATCTTTTGAGCAGATCAGTTTTCCAAAATGTCTGTCAAGGACCCTATTTGATTGACACATTTTTGACTTCATTTAGACAACTGCTGTACAGAGTATCACCAAAACCTACAGGAAATAAATTATCAAGGACCCTTACCAAAATTGTATCTTTTGACCCAATCTGTCATTCAAGATGGCTGCCAAAAGCTATGATTGGCTGACTTATTTTTCGATTTCTTTTCATTAACTACTTCACAGAATTTCACAAAATCATATAAAAAGTAATTCCTGAAAGTACTCAAAGTCTTCTACCAAATTTGAGATGTCATTTGTTTGTGAATAAGCAAATTGTGCTCAGGTGAGTGATACAGGTCCACTTGGGCCTTTTGTTTCATATTGTGTGAATGATTTAAGTCATATAATGGAATAATTCTTATGAAGTAATGCACATAACAGACATATACTGAATGATGTGTTTAATTATGCTGTGCTATTTAAATTTTTATGAGATTTTCAACTGTGCATGTAATGTTATAAATGTTATATTAAGATAGTTGCCTGATCTTTGATTATGTAGGTGATGTGCTAGGAGTTGCTCAGTTGTGTAACAAGAAGAATGGTCCATATTTCACAACTTTTGATGAGGATGTGGCCTCAGCATTTGCAGTTTACTGTTGTATCAGTATCAGTCATGTAAGATAAATGTCAACCTTGTTGAATTATGATTTGTAAAAATATCACATATAAAATACGTATTTTGGTGGATATGTTGACCCAGGTATTAATTACCCTGAATTATAATAGTATCTATCTTCATTTATCAAAAGTTAAAACCAAAGTGATTCCATATACCCTTCTGCAGTCTTAAAATTTCTTACAAATCTTAGTTTGACTCTTAATTTTTTATGCTCCCAGATCGATGGATCTATATGTTGTCAGCTTTAGCCATCACCCTAACTTTTGAATTGTGAGAGAGATTGACTTCATACTTGGTATGCATACTCCAATAATAAAGCCCTTTCAAATTACACCAAGGACATTGACCTCATGACCTTGACATTTGACGTACATTTCAAAATATACCTTATTGACTGACTTTTGAACCATGAGAGATAAAGAATTCGTATTTGACATGCATATTCCACTATTAAAGCCCTTTCAAATTGCCCCAAGGTCATTGACCTTGTGACCATGTCCTTTGACCTAAATTTCTAAATTAACCTTTTTTGCCATAACTTTTGAACCAAGAGAGGTAGAGATTTCATATTTGGCATGCATTTTCCCTAACAAAGCCCTTTCAGATTACCCCAAGCTCGTTGATTTTGTGATCTTGACCATGACCTTTGACCTAAATTTCAAAATTTACCTTACTTGCCATAACTTTTGAATCAAGAGAGGGAGAGACTTCATATTTGGCATGCATACTCCTCTAATATAACTCTTTCAGATTACTAGAAGGTCATTGAATTTGCGACCTTGACCATGACCTTTAACCTGCATTTTGAAATTTGCCTTCTGTTGTCTTTGTTACTACCAAGGGCATTGGTGCTTCACAAACACACCTTGTTTAATTCAGAAATATTTATGAGTGAAACTTAAAGTGGTAGTGTAGTTTTAAACCGGATTGCAAAGAAATTCCAGTCTATGAATTGGCGAAAACGGTCTGTATGTCTGTCCATCCGTCGGTGTCAACATTTTGTGTTTAGCATTTGCGTTTAGCTTGGTTTCTTTTATACCCTAAAGGGTACTTAAGTCAAAGTTGGTAGGTTTATAGATACTTGAATGTTCTATCCAACCAATACAAAAATTTAGTGACCTTGACCTTGACTTTATGGTTCAGTGAGCACACTGTTGTTTGCCTTTAGGGTGACCATTTGCATACATGTATTGTTAATGTTAATGCAAAGCAATACTGGTCTATAAATTTGCAAAATCAGTCCATCCATCCGTCTGTCGTACCGTCTGCACGGCCTCAACATTTTGCGTTTAGCTTGGTTTCTTTCATACCCTAAAGGGTACTTCTGTCAAAGTTGGTAGGTTTGTGGATACTTGAATGTTCTATCAAACCAATACAAAAATTTAGTGACCTTGACCTTGACTTTACGTTTCAGTGAACATACACTTTTTTTTGGCTTTAGGCTGAACATTTGCATACATGTACTGTTGATGTTACCTACTTCAAACTTTTAGACATACTTGAGGTCTTCTTGTCTGACATACTTTGGTGGTGACTTTGACCTTGATTTCACACTTCAGTGAAAATAGACTGTTTTTGCTTTTAGGGTTAACTCTTGCTAACTGTTAATATAACCTACTTCAAACTTCGCATTGTAAACATTTGTGAGCTCTTGCCGTCTGACACATACTTCTTGACCTTGACTTGACTTCAGGCTTCAGTGAGTGAACACTGTTTTTCAGTGAACAGAATCTCGGATACCTTGCTAACTTTTATGAGGTCTTGCTCAACGACGGAAATTTTTTATCCTGGCCTTAATTTTACTGCTTCTGTGTTCACGTTATGGAATACCATACCATTGGCAATACATAGTCAAGAAGATAATCCCTATTACTTGATCAGTGCGTCAATGTCATCTTGGACTTTGTTGCTGATAGGAGGATATCCACATCTCATAAAGGCATCTTTGCATCCGGTCATACCATCCTTGACGGTTTCTTGTGATTTCTGATATCTTATTGACCGGATTGCAAAACAATTCCGGTATATGAATTGGCAAAATCCGTCTGTCCATCCACACGGCCTCAACATTTTGCATTTAGCATTTGCATTTAGCTTGGTTTCTTTCATACCTTAAAGGGTATTATGTCAAAGTTGGTAGGTTTGTAGATACTTGAATGTTCTATCCAACCAATAAAAAAATTTAGTGACCTTGACCTTGACTTTTCGCTTCAGTGAACACACCATGTTTTTTGCCTTTAGGGTGACCACTTGCATACATGTATTGTTAATGCAAAGCAGTTCCAGTCTATAAATTGGCAAAATCTGTCCTTACGTCTTTCCGGCGTCAACATTTTGCGTTTAGCATTTGCAATCCAGTCATACCGTCCTTGACAGTTTCTTGTTTATGTAGTAAATAATGTGAAGTTTCAGTATTTTAATGTTTAAAATGCAAATTAGACAAGGTTTTACTTGTACTAGATTTGTTTTGAGTTTGATTTTAATGTTTTTAGGGAACTGTTGTTATCAATTCCAACTTGTTTGTCTAGGGTATCATGTGTAATTACTGTGCATGAGGAAATTTTTAAATATTTTGGTAAAACTTTTTTTAAAATTTAAAATGAATTATTCTGACTCAGTATGTGAAAGAGGAATGCTTCAGCTGATAAAGTGTATTGATTGCATACATGTAATTAAATCATCTTAAAGAATTTAATATATATACATATTAATATGAATTGATTGCCATAGATGTTGCTGCTTTCAGTACCAATAGTTAATCTTGATTCTGGTGACCTGAAAATATTTAAGATTATTGATGAATAAAGAGTGCTGTTTAATTGTTAATTGTGGATTTAATGGATGACAGTGCTGTGTGGAATCTAATATAGCCTCTGACCTTTATCAGTTATGTGGTTTATCTCTAGTTGAATCAAGTGGAAGGGTCATCCAGGTTACCTGTCAAAGATTTACACCACCACTAGTCACTAATTGATATTTTCTCAGTTTACTACACTTTACTCCTCAGCTAGTCACTGGATGATGTTTTCTCAAGCTATTACAGTTTCTTCCACCACTATTCACTTGTTGATTTTTCTGCATTTAATAGTTTCCTTTACTACTTCACTGGTTGATGTTTTCTTATGGCATCAGTACTAGTTTCTTTCACCACTAAACATTAAATAAATGGGTTTTTTTTATTTAAAACAGTTTTTAGTTCACCTGAGCCAAAGGCTCAAGTGAGCTATTGTGATCAATCGCTGTCCGCTGTCCATCCGTTCGTCATTAGCTTTTCTACATTTTCGACATCTCCAGAACCGCTGCACAGAATTTCACCAAACCTCATAGGAAGTAAGTACCCAAGGCAAGGCCCTGTACCAAGTTTGTGTTTTTCGTGCCCATCCGTAATCCAAGATAGCTGCCATTGGCTCTGATTGGTTGACGCATTTTCGATTTCTTCTCCAGAAGCGCTGCACAGAATTTCACCAAACCTCATAGGAAGTAACTTTTCGAGGTCCTCTACAAAATTTGTGTTTTTCGTGCCCATCCGTAATCCAAGATGGCTTCCATTGGCTCTGATTGGTTGACAGATTTTCAACTTCTCCTCCAGAATCACTGGACAGAATTTCACCAAACCTCATAGGAAGTAAGTGCTTGTGGTCCTCTACCAAGTTTGTGTTTTTCGTGCCCATCTGTAATCCAAGATGGCTGCCATTGGCTCTGATTGGTTGACACTTTTTCAACTTCTTCTCCAGAACCGCTATGATGATATCTTATATGATATATGGCTGTGGTCCTTAAGCTTTTATTTTTACTCATTTCCAAAAATTATCGGAATTCAACAAAAAAGATGAACACGACTGGTCAATTTCTGCTACTTTTGACAGCTTTAAATCAAATTTAGCTCGACGCCTTTGTGGCTCTTCAAGCCTTTGATTCTCCATTTACTACTGTAACCGTTTTCTTTACTACTAGTTATTTGTTGATATTCTCCATCTACTACAGTGTCTTCCATCATTGGTCACTAGTTTTTTCTCTCCATTTACTAAATTTTCTTCACACAACTCTTTAGTGGATGTTTCTTCATCTGCAATAGTTTCATATACCAGTGGTCACTGTTTGATGTTTTCTCTATCTACTAGTTTCTTCTACTATTAGTCAAAGGTTGATATATTGTCTATCTAGTTTCCAACACCATCACTAGACACTACTTGTTGTCTCTCCATTTACTAGTTTCCTGCATCGCTAGTTGTTTCTTCCATCTTTTAGTTAATCTCTACCACTAGTCAATGGTTGATGCTTTCTCCAGCTACAGTAATGTCCTCCACCACTTGTCATTGATTGCCTCCATATAGGGGAAATTGTATCCCAGTTATTAAACAGTGATCAAATTATGTACAGGGGAGCAATGTAAGGCATGCATGGCCCTCTTGTTGGTCTTTGTATTATCATTAGCTTTTGATTTAAGGATAATACATGTAACTCAATGGCTTTTCATCCTTAAATCATGATATGTCACTCATGGGATGTCACAGTTGTTTCCCATGGTACAAGAGTTTATTATGACCAGCAGGTCATTTCTATATGGTCACTTGGAGCTTTTATAATTGTACTACACAGCAACAAGGAGTTGTTGTTCTGCTAGGGCAGTTCTTGTTGTTGCAGGCTTAACCATTCTCCTGTTTTATGCCAGCAAGTACAAAGGTTTCCAATCTTTGTTGAGAATTGTGTATTAACAAATTTAAATATACTATCTTTAATTTCAGATTATTGCAGATCCTTACATTTTATGATCTATTGAATGACCTTTGAACTTTAAATCACAATAAAATAACCTATGAACTTTCAGTCATTGATGTATCAGAATGTTATTGCATCCCAAATACGAAACAACTTGGCCAATGAGCTCATGATGTATCACATGAAGGTATAACCCAGCTCTCCACCATCACTTGATCTCACAGGGTTATAGTCGTGTGGCTTCTTCTCACTTTATTTCTCAGTGTATCTAATTTCTGTTAATATACCATTAATTTGATTATACTATGCCTCTGTTTAGCTTTTATTTATTGCAAGTAATTAAACAAGGTACTCTGAATGCAATTTAAAGTATAATAATTATGATTATTTTGTCTTTTTGATTTTGATAATTTATTAATAATATTTAGTGCTCCTGTTTAATTACTTGACTGTACTGGTGAAAGTTTTCATTTTTGTTAAGTCTTTTGAAATGTTACTGTGGTCTGTAAAAATCACTTGAGGAATTTAAAAAGTATTTATACTGAAATCTGTATCATACCTAAGTTTAACATTGTAAAATGTAGGTACCAGTAAAACATTAGATTTTTCAGTATGGGGTTTCTGCTTCTGATTGAAGATGATAGTTTGTTTTACACATTAAAAATTTAGTTCCTGATTACTTATTGAAATCAAGAACAAACTTGATCTTACTGGTGCTATATTGTGTCTCCTGTACAGAAGTTGTCAGGATTTATAAGGTATCAAATGACTTCCTGAAGATAATTAATTAGTTACCTACTACAGGAGCAGTGTTTAGGGACAAATAAAACAGTAGAGGCATGATTAACTTGTGCCCTATATTCATCATTGTAACACGTTACATGGTATATTAAAAGTCAAAAAGGCAGAAAATGCTTATGAGAAAGGAAGTACATCACCTTGCTGTAAAGTATTGATGTTTTAATCAAGTAATTATAGATCAAAAGACTTTTTAACACACCACAGTGACATTTCCACTTCTAATTTCTATGAGTTTGAGTTTGAGTAGATTTTGAGTCTAGAGTTGCTTTGTTTTCCAGTGTTTAATGTACAAGAAGCTCCAAGTGTCTCAACACAGGAATAGATTAACAAATGAACTTATGATTTATCATATGCAGGTTTGTGATGGGATTATTTACGTTTTATCATTGCTTCATTGCATTCCAGTTAAAATTTGCATTTCAGTATGTTAAATATTTATTACTGCAATAAGAGTGTCTGTCTTTTTGCATTGGCATTTATTTCATAAGAGATAAAAGGAGGGGATTTACTTTACAGTGTTTAAACTCATCAGACTAGCCATGTTGTCTTCTGACAACTCCTGTGATTTTTAATACTGTATGAGTAGTAATATTAGTGTTTCTTTCTCTGTATCATAAAATATTTCCTCTTTTTGATATATTCGGGTGTGAATATGTACTTCCATTCACTGCAGTATGACACTTTCCCGTATAATGTGATTTTAAATATCTTTTGCTATGTGTAGAATTATCTGAACAACTGTTAAATGTTTATTTCTAATTTCTGTAATTTAGTTATGTGGGTTTACCTTTACTTCTTTTTTTCTTCAAAATATGTTGTGAAATGTATTAAGTGTAGGTAGATGTTTACACAACTTATTTTATTAATGCACATATAATACACACACACACACACATATAAATATATACCAGTAACTGGTTATAACTAATATACATTGAGCTATTTACCTGTAGTATGATATTCTGAGTAGTTTTACTAATAGAGCTACACAACACATTAATTAAATATTATGGTTTATATACATATGTGTGTGTGGGTCATTTAAATTGTTTATCTTAGTTAACTTAAGGCAAAAAAACAAAACCAGTATTTATTTCAACTGAGAATTACTTATATGAGGTTTCAATGGAATTGGTTTAAGTTAAGCATAATGAGCTAATTTTTTATGTACATATTAGTGATCGTCATCCATATTTGAGATTTTTTATACATAATACTGGTACTCATGTATTTATATGTTATTTCTTCGTGTATTATTAATGATTAAATAAATAAAAAAATTATAAAACTTTGATTTAAGAAAAATATAGTGAACGATTTATTAAAGTTTTGATTTGGGAGAGAATACTTACATTTTTACTGATATTAGGTGTTACCAGAGGATGTAACAGGATTAGTGCAAACTGATGTGCCTGCTGTAGCAAAGTGGAGCATGTACTTTGACAAATTCCCTTACCCACCCAGGGAAATACCAGAGAATGACACAACACTTGTAAGCCAGTTTCTGTGAAATCTTTTAAAATGTTTATAGTATTATAAAATTGGTATAAAAGAATAACATTTGAACATCAATATATAAAATACACATTTTTATTTGTTTCAATAAGCATTGTATGATCTGATGATTGTTTATAGAATGGTTTTATATTTAGTTATGCAGTGATTTCAAACTGGAGTTAGGCCTCTGGGGGAGAAGCTTATGTGGATAGGAGAAAAATCTTCTGTCTAACCCTCATAAATACAAATGATCTGATCGTCTTATATGAATTTGTATCACTTTCAATTATGTTCTTAAGTTTCAATCAGTAGTTTATCCCCTTTTAGTGGAGGGCAAAGCAAATAGCTAAAAAAAATTGTGTCCTAGTTGCTCCCTCCAAATCATAACAGTTACATTAATCACCTTCAGTTTGGCACTTTGGTTGGTGCCATGGAGGGGCCAGTAGGTGGGGTTTTAAATCTTGTCCACATTTTTCCTCCTTGATCATTTCCAAAAAAATGATCCAAAGGTAGTCATTGAAAAAGACATAGCATGTGGAAATGTGTATCTGAGGTCTGGCTTCTTGGGGATTTGCAAATAGTCAGAGTAAAAATTTCTTGTCTACCCTTCTTTTTTTAGCTCACCTGAGCCAAAGTCTCAAGTGAGCTATTGTCATAACACTCCATCCATTGTAAACTTTTTAACATTTTCGACTTCTTCTCCTCTGAAAGTGCTGCATGGATTTAAAAACTAATTGCATCTAGGCAATCTATAAGGATGGGTTATTAAAAATTGTGTTCTGGGTAAAGATCTGTTAAATATAAATTGACCTTTTTTTAGCTCACCTGAGCCAAAGGCTCAAATGAGCTATTGTGATCTATCGTTGTCCATCATCCGTCTGTCCGTTGTTAGTTTTTCACATTTTCGACTTCTTCAGAACAGAAGAACAGAATTTCATGAAACTTGGTATGCATGAAGTACTCATGGTCCCCTACAAGTGTTGTTGTTTTTTGTCCCAATCCGTCAATAGGTGGCACCACCACAGGCAAAAGTAGGTCACAGAGGGTATTCTAATTTCACAAACTACTTCTTCAGACCGGGGTTATACAGAAGCAAACTGAATGCATAGGAATGATCTATAGGGATGTGCAAAGAAGTGTTGCTATTTTTGGTTCAAATTTTTGACGTTTTTTCGACATTTTTTGGACATAGGAATGATCTAGACAGATGTGTCCTTATTTTTGGTTCCCTTCCAAAATCAAATTTTTTTCTACACTTTTCTGGACATAGTAATTTCAATGTAGAAAAGTGTCATGTTTTTCAGTTAATTGATATGGACTATTTTGATCCTAATTATGGTAAGGAATATTATTGTGAAAGAATTTTGTCAATACCTCAATTTTTTTTTATTTTTTTATGAATTTTTTAAAGACTTCCAACAAAAGGGGGGGGGAGGGTGGCCATTTTTTACATTTTCAACTTTTTCTGCAAATAAATCACTTATGATTCCCTTCAAATTCTGTCGTTTTCGTCAAGACCTCTTTACAGGTGGCGCCGCTACAGTCAAAAGTAGGTCACAAAAGAGTACCCTCCCTTGACAATCTTCTTCATACTTGCAGTAAACAGAGACAAACAGAATGCATAGAAATGATCTAGAGGTATGAGTGAAGAAGTTTTGTCATTTTGGTTCCCTTCCAAAATCAAATTTTAGAAGTTTTGTCCACATTTTTTGGGACTTGGTGATTTCAGTGCAGAAAAGTGTCATATTTCCTAGTTAATTCATAATGATGATTTCTTATGGAATATTTTGATCACAATTATGGTAAGGAATGTTATTTTGAAAGAATTTTGTCAGTATTTCAATTTTTGGATTTTCTTTGAATTTTTTAAGACTTCCAAATGAGGATTTATAGGGAAAATTCTTCACATTTTTAACATCTGCTGTTATACCTCATGAAAGATTTTAATGAAACATGGTATACATGAAGTACTATAGCTCTTCTATCAAATTTTTACATTTCATCCAAATTGGTCAACAAATGGTGCCACCATGTCTGAAAAATAGGTATCACAGTGGTACATATACCACTTGGTACTTAAAATATGGAGAGTAGCGGTTCAAATCCAGCTGTGGTCAAAATTTTTTTCTTCATTTCTTTACACATCTAAATAACATTTAGATGTTTCTCAACACTCAACGTATGAAATTAGGCTACTTTAAGTTGGATCTGGACAATATTTGAAACAATTGTTGTTCATGACCCAGACTTTGAAATCAGTCAGCAAAAGGTGCCGCCTAAAGAAAATGACTAACTTGTTGCCCTGAATCACATCTTGCAGAGACAGAGCAAAATCACCTGGATGGATGTGCAAAAAAACTGTTGTTGTTTTTTATTCTGAAATAAAATTTGATATATTTTCAATATTTGTGTTGACTTAGTCACAGTAATGCAAAAATAAATAACTTCTTCCTTCCTGCATGACTGATCATCTAGGTACTCAGATGAGCGATATAGGCCCACTTGGACCTCTTGTTTACCTCTTTTTGGCATTGGTGTTTCATTATTGAAAAGTGTTACTTTTCTCCCTCAATGTACAGTGATGTTTTAAATTAGATTGAAATTAGATTATTTTGGTCATAATTATGATAAGGAATGTTACTGTAAAAGAACTTTGCCAATATCTCAATTTTTGTATTTTTGAGTCGGCTTCGGTGAAGCCGCACTCATTGCAATCACTTTCTTTTCAGGGGTTATAACTTTCACTACCGATACAGAGCTTACTACGCCGCTGAAAAATAAAGTGCCGAAAAATTACTGGTGTTGTCTTAAAAATTTTTGATCAGCACAATGTACCTTTAGCTCAGTTAATTTAAGCTAAACATAAACTAGTTTCAATAACTCGAAAAAGGAGTTGCAATAATGTTTTCAAATTTCGCTTAATAATATGTAGTTGTGACTACTTTACGATGTGTTTACCACCGACACCGTCGGATGTACTTGATTGTGTAATTCTCCAGACAAAGCATTTGTCTTGATCTTGTATCGCTTGTTTTTATCGAGATATTTCAATTAAAGTTGTCCCCAACATGTTCTGGAACTTTAGTTCTTTTTCACATATATGACAAATTTAAAGATTGATCTTCCTGCATTTCCTCTGATAATGAAAATGCAATATAAATATTTAGGTAAATGTTGTATGTTTCTAAATATAAATGATGTTAAAACATTATGAGAATCGTGAATAAGATGGTTATTTAATGTCCCACTCGAAGGAATGTCGTTCCTTGGCTCAGCTTCGACTCGTGACAACAATGCAGTAAAACTTGTTACCATGAAGTTGTGGATTGCACGTTCATTTCGGATACAAGCAATTGCAAACTCTTTGCTGTAAGATAGTATGAAGAGAGCAAATTGTATTAGCATTTTTTACATAGGTATAATGATGATGTAGTTGCAACAAAGACCTAATTTTTGCAACCCCCCCATTTTCCTGAAATCCTGAATCCGCCACTAAAATGGTAAAATGATTACATACTTAAAATTAGCAAAGCCGACTCTCAGGACTTTTGAGTCCTTTGATTTTATGATTTGTGGTCGGAATTGCATAGCAATTCCAGACCCTAGTCGTTACAATATGCTGTGGGGAACGCGTGGAAGGCAGAAAATACCTCCTCGTGTATAAATAGTGCGTCGATATTTAGATTGATTGATTGATTTTTAGCTCACCTGAGCCGAATCACCGTCTGTCGTCCGTCGTTAACTTTTCACATTTTCGACTTCTTCTCCAGAACCACTGAACAGAATTTGATGAAACTTGATAAGCATGTAGTACTCATGGTCCCCTACAAGTTTTGTTGTTTTTCGTCCGGATTCATCAACAGGTGGCGCCACCACAGGCAAAAGTAGGTCAAAGAGGGTACCCTCCTTTGACAAACTTCTTCTGCAGACCGGGGGCATACAGAGACAAACCGAATGCATAGGAATGATCTAGAGGGATGTGTGAAGAAGTGTTGTTATTTTTGGTTCCGTTCCGAAATCAAATTTTTGACGTTTTTTTGTACTTGGTAGTTTTAATGCAGAAAAGAGGTATTTTTTTCTTTTAGTAAACATTGATGCATTAATTTGGTTTAATTTGATCATTTTGATGGTAAGAAATACTACTGCGAAGAAAATTTTTCAATATTTTATGTTTTGGATTTTTTATGAATTTTTTAAGACTTTCAAGAAAAAGGGGGGTGGGATAATTGGTGTAAACATTTCACAGTTTGAACTTTTTCTTCGGAACCACTCGCTGGAATTCAATGAAACTTGGCATGCATCAAATACTCAAGGTCCCCGACAAATGTGGTCATCTTTGTCAGGATCCATGAACAGATGGCACCACCACAGACAAAAGTAGGTCACAGAGGGTACCCTCCTTTGACAAACTTCTTATTCAGATCGGGTGCATACAGCGACAAACCGACTGCATAGGAATGATTTAGAGGCATATGGGAAGAAGTGTTGATATTTTTGGTTCCATTCCGAAATCAAATTTTTGACGTTTTTTCATTTTTATTTTGGACTTTGTTATTTTAATGCATTAAAGAGTTATTATTTTCTTTTAGTATACATTGATGCATTCATTTTGTTTCATTTAATCATTTCTATGGTAAGGAATGCTGATGCGAAGGAATTTTTTCAATATCTGGATTTTTGAATTTTTTTATGAATTTTTTAAGACTTCCAAGAAAAGGGGGGGGGACAATTTTTCATATCTTCAACTTGATCATCTAGCTGTTCAGGTGAGCGATATAGGCCCATTCGGGCCTCTTGTTGTTTAACTTCACGCCACGAATATTTCACGTATATGGTGATGGCATCTGCCTGATGCAGGGCATACAAATTTTGACCTTTGCAACGCACCCACCTGAAGCATTGAGGGATCTTTAACGTGCCATGCACACCACGACACGGGGCCTCGGTTTTTACTGTCTCATCCGAAAGACAGGACACCGGCATGACCAGAGCGGGACTCGAACACCGGCCCGTCGATATTTAGAAAAAGCGTGAATAGATTTACTTTTAGTACTTATAATTCATATTGTATGAGTCAATACAAGATAGGTTTGATCAGATGAGAAAATAGATGTGCTGTTATTCCATCGATTTAGATGAGTTATATTCATGCGCTGGAGGACATGCAGTCTTTCCGAATACTCGACGGAAAGTCCCGAAAAAGTACGACTGACATTATTGTGTAGCTGTGCCGCAATTTAAGAAGTACACTACTAGTCCGTACTAATATCTGTTGTATTATAATTAATAAAACTTGAGAATATTGCTTCTTTTCAGTGGAATTCAAAGTACTCTACAATCTTCTCGTCACAACGATAAACAAACTTCTTGGTAGTTGTTGTTGTGTAATGCTACTAAAAATAGCCAGTTATTTATAGATCTCCATGTGTAAACATGGTTTTCCCCAAATGTACATGTACAGCGGGAGACTGTCCAGATTGCTAATTTCACACTACTGTCAAGATCATAAGTGATAAGAGAGAATGAGATAACTATATAACGTTAGTACGAGACGGAGACGTACAGGGGCGGAGCCATTGTTTATATGAAAACGAGCACATGTGTGCAGCAGAGACACATAAATGTCTCTGTGCGCAGACCGTGTTTTTGTCAATACTGATCCTAAACATTACACACTTGGTGTGTGATCTCTTGGTGGATCACAACTTTATTACCTTTGATGTACTTGACCATGCAATTCTGATCTTGAGGACTTTCAAGTCCTTTCATTTTAAGACTCCCCCCCTCCAAAAAAGAAAGGAGGGGTAAGGGGTTAAAACCGATTTAAACTTCTTCATAACCACAGCTTACTGAGACAAACCAAATGCATCAAAATCATCTAGAAGCATGCGTGAAAAAGTCTTGTTATTTTTATTCCAGTCTGACATCAAACTTTTGAAGATTTTTCAACATTTTTGTGGACTTAATCATTTTAATGCTAGAATCAGTGATTGATTATGATGCACTGTTTTGGTTTAATGAAATCAGATATAAGAAGAGGAATTTTACTGTGAAAAAAGTTTGCTGAAATTTTCATGTTTGGAATTTTTTCTAGTATCTCTTCTTTCTGCATGGTTGATGAACTAGTTTTGAAGACTGGTTGTGATGATACATTGTACGCTAAAAAAAGCCTTAAAATGCTACACACAATATACACTCTTTTGATAATCTTCTAAATGTTTTTGCAAAAATTTATTTCAATATTAAAATGTTTTTGAAATTATAACTATTGGCTGTTTGGTTTTTCATTTACGTTGAAATTTTTAAAAAGTCAAGATTGAAATTATACAATAATTATCTATAAACAAAAGAGAAGTATGATGAGGTGCCAAGAATACTGATATTACTTGAATATTTGTTATTTCTAAGGTTCAATAAGACAACAATTTATATTGAGTATGTTATAATCTTTGAAAATGTGTGGGGTTTTTTTATTATTTATTTATTGCTTTGAATTTCCTCTCACCACATCTAAAGATTTAATCAGAGAAACCACCTTTCTTCACTTTTCTGATATAGTTGAACCTGAGTAAAGAATCTTGTTAGCTCACCTGAGCTTATTTTCAGGTTATTTCTTGGTTTTTCTCTCTGTAGGTTGATTATAACGTAGAGATGTTGTGTATTTTAACTAATATTATCGTAATAAATGTAATTATTAAGAAATTGATTGAAAATGATTGTAGCTTTCACTTAGTACTATGACTCTACCTAGTGACCTTGACCTTGGACTTTTGACTTGGTGACCTTGACTTTGGACTAACTTACTTTTCATAAACTTTAAGCTGTATCTTTTGAATGGTTAAAGCTAGAGCTATGATATTTCACATGTTTCATGATTAGAGTTTTCATTTGGTGTCAGAACTTTTGACATAGTGAGCTAGGCCTTGGAATTTAACTTACTTTTCAAAAGTTTTAATATGGGCTATATTTTTTGAATTGTTTGTGGTAGAACTTTGACATTTCACTTGTAAATTCCTCATGATCTGCAAGGTCAAGTCACAATGCATATAATGAGTAAATCTTTGTCTGGGCCATAACAATTTTTAAAGCATAGTAAAATGGGCGATGTAGTAATAAGCTTTGATGGACTACTTATTCAGAAGCAGTCAAAAGGATTTTATGAATCTTGGTAGGTTGTAAGTACTCAAAGTCCGCTATAATTGATAATATTTCTCAGCCAAATACATCTTGGTGTGAATTCAAAGTGTGCCAACATAGATCCAAGAGGTGCACCAAGGCCTCTTCTTACGCTTTGTTGCCTTGACCATGACCTTTAACCAACTCCTCAAAAACTTCACAAACACATTTGGTTTCCAGTGATGTGTTCATTAACTGGATCTGCTATTGTGTGGGTTCTACAATACTGTTGTAGAATCTAGTCTGCAGATTACTCTCTGTTTTTATTATACCCTCCGCAAACGAAGTTTGGGGGATATATAGGATTCACTTTCTGTCTGTCTGTCCAGAAAACTTTAACCTTGACCATAACTTTTGAACCAAAAGAGAGTGGGTATTCATACTACACATGTATATTCCTTGTGGCAAGACCTTTCTTTTGGTGCCCAAATTTTTTATCTTGTGACCTTGGCCTTGACATTTGACCTACTTTTTAAAAACTTTAACCTTAGCTATAACTTTTGAATCAAAAGAGGCTGGGTATTCATACTACACATGTATATTTCTTGTGGCAAGACTTTTCTTTTGGTACCAAAATTTTTGACCTTATATTTGTGAATTGAAATATTACCATGTATCTGATGTTTCTGCTATGAATTGTAAATAGTAGATCTTTATATTGCACATGATTCCCCATGAACAGATCTTTCATTTGAAACCATTACTTTTGTCCTTGGTCTATGCCTTATTTTGAATTTTGGTGCCCCTGGGGGGGGGGGGGTAATTGTCCCGTTAGGACAGTTTTAGTTTAGGAAGAATTCGTGAGCATGTTGTATATACTCTTAATCTATAAATACTAAAACATAAGTATTTTAATTTCAGGCTTCTTTAACCATGTTTGAAGATTTAGGATTTATCAGTAGGTGGAGAATTAAGAAGGAAACACTTGTTAGGTAAGTGCAAGTAACAAAAGTTTAGTATCAAAATGCCATTTACCAATTGTGGAATTATGTGGTTATTCAGTTGTGATAAGATACTCTTCCACTAGAAACGTTTTATGTATAGAGCTCTATCTCCGCTTTGTATTGTATTGAATTTCCAATGAATGACATTATGCAGAAAACATAGTTGTGAATGGGGAAGGATATCAGAACAGGATATCATACACAGAAAGGCCATAGACTTGATACTTTGTATGTAAGATTACTTTGATAATTAAGTACTTTGGAACTTTGATGTCTCTAGCATCGAAAGTTGGCAATTTCTTTCTGATACATTGAAAAGTTGCTTTAAGCTTGATCTCTAACATACCATTAATACTTAATACTTACCTCAAAGGGCACCTTTGACAAATTTCTTCTTTGGACTAGCTGTGTATATCATCAGACTGAATGCAGAGTGATCTAGAAGGGTGTCTTTAAAAAAAAATAGTGATTTTGATTCCATTAGGAAATCAAATTTTTGACACTTTTCTGTTGACGTTTTTTTTTTTCCCCTTTGTTATTTTTTCCTATTTTCAGGTAATTTCCAAGATTTTCTCCTTAGTGTATATCTTAACTGATTTTGTTGTAATAAATGTAATTGGAACAAAATGGAATACAGAAATAATTACAATTTCCAGTCCAATGTCAAATTTGATTTTCAAATATTCATATTCAATTAAACTTACCTTCAGTAGCACAAGTGTTTCATCTTTGTTGTGAAGATTATATTTGGCAAGTGACTGCACAATATCATAGTATTCACAATATATATATGAAAATGTGTAATTTGGTGGTGTTATATGAAGATGTATGTCTTGAAGTTGTGTTTCAAACTGGGGTCCGACCCCTGGGGTAGGGGAAAATGAGCAGGGTAAAAAAAAAACCAAGACAGCTGCAGGTAATTTGGTAGTGGTATATAAAGGGTATGTCTTGAGGTTGTGTTTCCTATTGGGGCCCACCCCAAGGGTAGGGGAAAATGAGCTGGGTAAAAAAAATTTTCTAGGCTTCTGCTTAACCAAGACAGATGCAGGTAATTTGTAATTGTTGATGTTATATGAAGGGGTATGACTTGAAGTTGCGTTTCCTTGGTTTCAAACTGGGGTAGGGGAAGATGTGCAGGTTAAATAAACTTCTGCTTTTTAATTAAGACAGATGCAGATAATTTAATGGTAGTAGTTGTGCAACTGGGCTTTAAACTTTGGTCTAGCCTGTGCAGAGGGGAAGAATTAGTGGGTAAAAAGAAATTGTCTGTGTTTCTTCTCTATGACAGTGGAAGGTACATAACCTAAGCAGATAATGATGGTATGTGATAGGGTTTAACTTGAAGTTGTTCACCTTGGTATTAAATGCTTTAGTCTGGCCTGTGGGGTAGGAAATCATGTCAACATGCAGACATATCAGGCACCCATTTAGAGGTGCCCTATTTCTGAAGTATGATCTGAGGGATGAGAGACCTTTTAAGTATAAAACAGATATGTTACAGTATATACTTTCCATTCTCCTTTGACACAATAAAATATAAAACGGATATTCAAACCCTTACAAAGTGTATCATGATTTTGAAATGTTGTCCATATCACATGTGAAAGAAAATGTTAATGATTATTGGGAAAATTTAGATTTGCACAACAGACAAAATATTGTGATCCATTAAACATTAAATAATGCTTTGTTAGGGCCCTGCTTCATTAGCAGTTGCCCTATAGTAATCACTCTGTCAGCAAAACACTTTAACATTTGCCATATCTAATTCACTGTCACCGGTAGAGCTTTCATATTTTGAATGAGTGTTTAATGACAAACCTTTCCATTGGTACCAAAATTTTTGGTCATGTGACCTTGAACGTGACCTTTGACCTGCATTGGAAAAGCTTTAACATTGATTATAACTACTGAACCATTGGAAGTAGGGCTTTCATATTTGGCATCTGCATTCCTTATGACAAAACCTTTCTGCTTTTACCAAATTAAGGTCAAGGTCATGGTGACAGGCATCCTGGGAAGCCCTTCTGACTTTGTCAGTTCTCTAGTTCCAAATAGTATTTGGATCTTGCAATGGTTTTTGTATATTCAAACTTTAAAGTACCTTGATCTGAAATAAACCCAAATTTAGATAGATTAGAGTGACATCTTCATTTAATTTTGTCTATTTGTTAGCAATGGAAAAATAACATTAACTTTCACTCTGCGAAATTTATTATATCCCAGACTGAAGTAAGACTGCATTAGTTATGTTTTAATTATGTTAATATAATATTGTCATACTCCTGACTATAAACATGACATAAAAGAGAAAGTATACTTAAAAACTTCAAAAATGTGATTAAAGTATTTGCCCTTTTTCTACAAGTGCTAAGTCAAAGCACTCATACTTGCCTTGGCTCAACAAACTATGTCTCAATAAGCTCCTGATCTTCATCCAGCACCTTTTTTTCCATCTTCCCAGTTGGGGCTTGTGTTTTGAATTGACGGTGTATCATGAATATTTATCCAAATCTTGTCTGCTCTAGATAGTAATCAATAAACCATTTCTGTGCCCTGCATGAATGGTACTTTGACTTACTTGTCCTCTTGGTCAATGTCATACTTTCCTAATGAACCAATCATTCTGACATGTTGCAGTAACAAAATCATCTTAAAACATTTGCACTGCAATGCATTTAAATGATGCTTTAATAGGGGCTTTGGCACCCATATCAGTTGAAGGCACTTGCAAACCATCACAAATATTCCCTTCTTTCAAGCAAACAGTGCAGTAGCATAATGTGGTACGAGTCAGTAGGAACACATTGTAGACTGAATACTCCCATCTCTGATGACTCTTGTTACTGATTTGTCGTGTACCAGAGACGGAAATGGATTACTTCTCTTACCTGTAGATTGCAGCCATTTTGGAGTGCTGAAATAACTGTCCATTTTCACGTATTTTCGCCTCCAGTCAACCACAACAACTTTTGTTCATACATATCTACTTATTTCTAGTCACATTATGTCCCAAAATTGTCTGTTTTCTTTGCTCATACTGATGAGGTGAAATCCAAATCGAAATTCTTCCTTCAGGTAGGTCAACCAATCAGATTGCAAGACGTAAATACAGCAATGTCTGATTGCTTCAAATTCTGTATTCATAAACACATGCTTTAGAATTACAACTTAACAGGATAATCTTATGGAGGCAATAAGTGTTTACTAAGAAACAACTACATCTATAATTTTGCTGATAACAGCATAAAGAAAATACCAGTAAAGTATCTGTTCAAAATGTATCATTTTTGATTGGATTGCAAAGCAAGTCCAATCTATAAATTGACGAAGTCCATTTGTCTGTTCATCTGGCATCAACAATTTGCATTTAGCTTGATTTCTTGCATACCATTAATGGTACGTCAAACTTGGTAGGACTGTAAACATGAGTTTTTCCAGACTGATATAAAATTTGGTGATGCTTCAGTGAACACAGAAAACGTTAAGCTTCATTTCTTGTATACTATTGATGATGCTTACATCAAACTTGGTAGGCTTGTAGACAATGACGAGTTCTTCCTGAATGAAGCGAAATTTGGTGACCATGATGTCATGCTTCATTGAATACAGAGTGAATTTTTCATTAAGTTTGATATCTTGCATACCATTGATGATAGGTAGATCAAACTTGGTAGGTTTGTAGACACTGATGACTTCTTCCCAACTGATGCGAAATTTGGTGACTTTGACCTGGATGTGACATTTAAGTAAACACATTGTCAGAATGATTTTGCAGTATGTTTGTTTCTTGGATACCTTTAATGATACTTACATCAAACTTGGTAGGTTTGTAGACTTTAATGAGTTCTTGTTTGATTGCAAAATTTGGTGACCATGACCTTGATTTCATGCCTCATTTAACACAGACTGATATATCGCTTTTGCAGGTGAGCTTAATGACTATAATATTAATTGTTTTTGCTTTTGCAATCCGATCATATCATCTTTCACAGTTTTTTGGGGGTTTTTTTTTATAAAATTTCACAATGTGTTAAAATGAATAAAGTCATTGACAGGTATTTTCAGTTTTACATGTTCATTCTTCTAATGATTCTTAACTTTATATTTTGTCCGTAAGTTCATTATATAGACTTTTTAATAGGTTTATTCTTGTTCACAACATAGTATTGATAGGAAATTACATGTAGTAACATATCTGTTTTCAGTCTAACAAATAATATGATTTAAGCATTTTTCTTGCTGTAAAGTTTTGGAAAATACATGTTATTTTTGCAAAGTCAGATACTTGACATATCATTTGAGTTGAAATATGGATTGAATATTACCTTTTCCTAATCATTTTAGCCCTGCTTCATAAGCATTTAAAAATTTGTGGTGTTTAGACTTTGTGCCCATTACTTTTGAACCATGAGAGAGACTTCATATTTGGCATGCATACTCCACTAACAAAGCCCTTCCAAATTACCCCAGGGTCATTTACTTGTTACTTTGACCATGACCTTTGATCTACATTTAAAAATTTGCTGTATTTGGACTTTGTTGTCCACTATGGGCTTTCGTGTTGCACAAACACATCTTGTTTGTATCTGTTTGTAATACCTCTATGTTATTTTAGCAAACAAGAAATTTGTTATTGAATGCTCTTTTTTAGTATAATATATGAAATGAATACTCTTCTCGTGCAGTATTGTGCCTTAGATACACATTTGTAAAAAAGTTGGAAAGGGGAAGCACTTTGTCTGGTTCTGTTGAAATCCAAAATGCAGTCTCAGTTATTGCAATGAGCAATTGGAGATGCATCATGGTTCTCCTTTACCAGTGTGTAGGCATTTTTTGGGATGATTGCATGAAATTCTGTATGATTTTGAGAAACATCAAGTATGTTACATCGCAATGAATCATATGTTTAATGAATTTCATTTGTAGAGAGATCTGATAATTCTATGGTACATTTATTTACTTTCCCTCTATACTGAACTTTGTATTACATATAATTGAATATCAGTTAAACTATAAGCATTGTGTTGTTTTCAATTTAAGGAGTTGTGAAAAGTATAATGAAAATTTCTATAAGTTTTTACGACATTCATTACAACTTTAATAAAATAATATTATCATGATTCAGGTTCACTTTGATGGTGAGAAAAGGCTATCGGAATCCACCATATCACAACTGGATGCATGCATTTGCTGTGGCACACTTCTGTTATCTGTGTATAAAGAATCTCAGTCTAACAGAATACCTAGAGTAAGTTCTAGAAATAAATTCAGCATTAAGAATCAAGGATTACAACTTCGATACGCATGCACAAACACATTTAGACATTTGAATTTTACTCTTGTAGAAATATGTAGAAATATGATTGAAACTTTAATTTTTTAGGAGTTAATTTCAAGTTCTTAGCTCATATAAGTCTAAGAATCAAGAGAACTTTTTTGATCATTCCTCATCTAGCAACTACCTAAACAGCTGAAGGAATTTTGTTGAAATTTGGTAAGGATGAAGTAGTCCAGGTTCCCTACAAGTGCTGTTGCTTTTCGTCCAGACCATTCTAGTGATGGATCCATGGTAGTGACATAGCTCCCATCTGACACACTTCAAACTAGCTGTATAGATTGCAAATCAAGTGCTTTGAAATAATCTAGAAAGGTGTCTTTTTTGGTTTAAATGAGATACAAAACTTTTGACATCTGTTTAGACTTTGTCATTTTGTCATTAGATGTGACATCTTTTTCATCAGATGTGACCCGTTATGTTAAATATGGTGCCTTTTAATCTTGCTATATGTATAAATTTAGTAATCAAGTAGTTCAGAATGCTTGAGTTGAATACTAAAATCAAGTTGTCTGCTCATCTGGCTGGCAGGCTGTCTAGAATTTTTTCATTCATCTTTTGAGATGTTGGACTGAGATTTAATACATATCTTAATTACCAACAGCAACAGACCAAATGCATCAAAATGATTTTGAAGGATGTTTCAAGTATGGTATTATTGTTTCAAACTGGAAATGGAATGTTTGACACTTTTTCACTCACTTGAGTTGAAGCCTCAAGTGAATATTGTGATGGCACATTGTCTATCGTCCATAAACATTTATATATTCGACATCTCTGAAGCCAGTCAACAGATTTTGATTAGACTTTAGATATTTGTAGTACAAGTGGAATTCTCTGCAAAGTCTGTTTTTTATTCAAATCTATCAACAAGTAGCATCACCATGTACAAAAGTATGCCTAAGAGGGTACCCTCTTCTGAAAATTTTCTTCTTCAGAAGGGATACAAACATAAAGAAACTAATAGTATTTGAGTGTTCTAGAATTATGTAAGATTCAATTTTTTCTTTTTCCAAATTGGAGAAAAAATTTTGCCTTTCTTCTTTATTTTATTTGGGCCGGCACGAGCCGGCCCATTTACTGATTTAACTTTGGAGAAAACACTGTGATTTACTACTGCCCTGTAAAGTACTATGATTCACTGCGGTATTACTTTGTTTACTAGATATCATCTTGATCACTAAAGGTCATTAAAACGCTGGACAAATACGTTACGTTCACATCCTTTGTACATATTATCGTGAAATTTTTTCCCTGTTGTTATAAGACCAGAAAATTATGACATCATCGTTGCGGCGCTATTTATAGATATGTATATACGGCGATGTTGTGCTCAATGTTAATTAGTTTATTTTTAGAAATCTTGCTGTACGCGATAGTACAGAAGGGATTACCGGAGAGGTTCCGTTTACTGAAAAGATCGTAAAATATACCGAAAAGAAAATTACAGAATAAAAATTCACCAGTATTTCCTCTGATTAAAATTATAAGTGATCACTGAAGAAATTGTATTCTAAGACTTATATGTAAACGTATACTAAACAATGATACATAAAATGAAGCATACAAAAATATGTTTTAAGTCAAGTTATACCGATTTAAGCCTTTTAAGTCATTGATTCAAATTTTAATTCCATGTCATCATCTATAATTTCATACATTTGTCTGAAACAAGAGTGTCTTAGGTTGTACGATGAACCTCCAAAAATAAGAGACGAGATGGTCATAACTTCATAAAAACAAATTTTCTACGATATTTTTAAAGGTTAATTGTACAACAAAATGATTACTTAAAGATAAATAAAGACAACAGGTCATGTTTGAAATTATTATCACTAATTATGTAGATATGAATTTGAATTAAAGTTTTCATAGAAATTAGTAAGAAATTGCAAGAAAATTAAAAGTAATTCAAAATAGTACAAACTGTTTTGATACTACTACTTTAAACCTTTTTGTTCAAAATTCCAAAATTATAATAGGTAAGAAAAAATCCCCATGAATTTTTAAACTTAAACTGTAACATTTAAATTCAAATTTTTATTCTTTGGTGAAATTGATTTCATTTGAAAGCATTTTATGTAACAGATTTTATATTTGATACAAAGTAAAGATTGGTGAACAATTATTCCAATATATATATATATATATATATATATATATATATATATATATATATATATATATATATATATATATATATATATATATATATATACATATATATATATATATATATATATATATATATATATATATTTCATTTCCAAAGTCTTATTTCAAAATTAAAAGTTAAACCGTAGCATAGATTTATTTATTTGATATAACAATTATGATAGTCCTATTGTATTGATTAATCTTAGTATGATTTGATTTTTGATTTGTACTATAAACATTAACAGTAACACCACTTGTACTTGACAAGATTATCCAAATATTATTTGTTTTTAAATTTTGGGATTTATTACAAATTTGCTTTCAATATTAGTTTGAATTATATTTGAGCCCAGCTTAATTTGTTTACATTGACTTGCAGTCAAGTTTTGTAAGTTTTGATAACATTATCTATTTCAATGAATGACCAAAAATCTTGCATGCTAGTCAAATGTTTAGTTTTTTCTATTGTTTATACAAGTGTTTTCCTAGAGAAAAGTTTTTCATCTGATCTGTATATCATTTCTAATCATATTCAAGTATCAGTAAGAAATTTAGAATACAGAAATGAACTTTCAACATATTTGGTGTGTTATACTTGCCCTAGCTTACACATAGTGATTTTCATCAATACATTATGTTTATTTCAATCAAAGTGTTATAAATACTTGGCATGAAATGGCTGAATACATAGCATTAACCTTTACTCTCATTTTGTCTGTCTGTGATAACTAGACATGTATAATGTGCCATGACTTTCCTGCCTGCACAACTAGACAGAAGATGCTTACTCCTCCCTTAAAACTGCTTTCATATCTAGATTTCATCGAAATTGCATCTACATTGTACTTTTCAGACCCTTTTTTATGTCACCTGCGAAACAAAACATTTGAATTAATTTGTCCGATGTCCATCCGTCTGTCTGTCAGTCACGCTTTCACATTATTGGTCATAATGTAGTATTAAACATCTATATTTCAAATCAAACTTGCAGGATTGATTTATTACGATGAGAGCCGAGGGTCAAACTGAGACTTTCAAGGTCATATTCAAGGTCAAGTTTATGGGTAAACATATGGCAAGCGACATCGAGTTTGGGAGCAATGACTTTTTTTTTTATTTTTCAAAACAATTATACATGTCGCCAAATTACACACTAAGTACTAAGGGCCACATGCTAAGTATTGACTTGCTAATAGCTTTAAAGTAGTTTCTTGACGATATTTTAGGATGCTATTTTTCAGTATGAACAGGCATTATCCTTTCAAATATTATTCATTCATAACCAACAAATATCGCAATTTAACTTTTTTTTTCAAATTACAGTATTACTTCTAGGAACATATCATAATCAAACTTGTACTGAGCTTATTACATAAAGTCAAAAAAGAAAACGGTGTTTAAACAACTGTACACTATAGGTAGGTCGAAACATATAGTAATGGAAATATAAGTCAGTGAACAATTTGGTTACGGCCCGAAACTTTGACGCTTGCGTCAATAGATTTTCTTGTTTTTTTATTTATTTCCCATCTCTTTGGACTTTGTCATTTTAGCATAATTTGGGGTAATTTCTTAGATTTTCTCCATTTAGGTTGCTTATAATAATGCAATAATTTTGCTATGTTTTGTAACACAAAGTGTTACTTTGTTATCGACTCACGTCCTGGGTGCTGCCTTATCGACTCATGTCCTGGGCGCTGCCATATTGAATTCTTGGGATTCAACCCCTTTGCTCATGTATTCCTACACTAGGTAAAATAGGTCCATGGTTATGTGCATTAAATTTGCAAATTATCATGAAGATAGGATTATGCTGGTATGTTAAGAACTACATATTCATCAAATTATTAAGGAAGGTGTACGGAAAGTTTATACCACAGCTGAACAAACATGATGATTATTTTTTAAATTAACTGGCATGTAACCTATGTTTTCATTTAGTCGTTGATTACTACGCACTGATCGCATATTTTCGGGCCTTTCTTACAGCTCTTACCAACCACAACATACTTTTGATGACGTTATGCTGAAAAATTGATGTTTTAATTGATTAAAGTGAAACAACAGACTGTAGAAGTTAAATTTATTCCTATCCGTACTGTAAACATTCTGCGTAAGTTTCACCAGAGCTAGATGTTAACGTGACCTACATTTGCAGCTTACGTTTTGCCAATTTCCATTTATAGAGTTACACAAGACATGTTGTGCAATAATTTTTCATTTCAAAAATTTGACACGTTAAATATTTTCATTTTGTTTCATATGTACTGGTAATCTTTGAAATAACAATAAAGACATTGCGTGGGGTAAAACTTTATGTTCATTGTGATTGTATCTAGTCTCAAGGTTTTAAATTTTCAATAAATTTCTTACTTAAAATTAGGGGATCAACGTATTACGTTTGATTGTTCCTGACAGGTATACTGTGGTTATACCGTCGGAAACAGAGTTTTTCTGGCAACACCTGCAGAGCACACAAACAGTAACACAAACATCGGATTTATTTTTTTAGCTCACCTGAGCCAAAAGCTCAAGTGACTTATAGTCATAGTGCGCCGTCCGTCTTCGTAGTCGTCCGTCCATCATTAACTTTTTCACATTTTCAACTTCTTCTCTGGAACTGCTTTGCAGATTTGGATCAAACTTTGTATATATGATGTACTCAAGATCCCCTACTAAAATTGTGTTTGGGATCCAGATTCCCTCCGGGATGGATTCAGGGCGGGGCCAAAAGTGCCCAAAGTACCCCTCTTCAACAATCTTCTTCTCAAGAACCAGTGCATAAATTGGGAAACTAATTGCATTTCAACAATCTATAAAGATGGGTTATTAAAAATTATGTTTCGGGTTAAGATCTGCCAAATAGAAATTTACGCTTTTTTGACGTTTTTCTCGACTTAGTAATCTCAATGCAGAAAAGTGTCATGTTTTCAGTTAATTGATATTGATGATTTCTTAATGACTATTTTGATCATAATTATACCCCCAAGTTTTCGATTTTTTATGAATTTTTTAAGACTTCCAAAAAAAAGGGGGGGGGATAGGCCATTTTTCACATTTTCAACTTTTTCTGCAAAACTGTTAGAAGGATTTTAATAAATCTTGGTAGAAATAAATCACTTATGATCCCCTTCGAATTTTGTTGTTTTTGTTCCAGACCTCTTTACAGGTGGGGCCACAATAGTCAAAAGTAGATCACAAAAGAGTACCCTCCTTTGACAATCTTCTTCTTCATAATGGCTATATCAATATCTTAATTTTTGGATTTTCTATGAATTTTTTAAGACTTCCAAATGAAGGTGTATAGGAACAATTCTTCACATTTTTGACGTCTGCTGTTATACCACATAAAAGATTTTTATGAAACATGGTATACATGAAGTGCTATAGGTCCTCTATCAATTTGGTAAATTTCATCCAAAATGGTCAACAGATAATGCCACCATGTCTAAAAATAGGTCTCACAATGGTACAAATACCACTTGGTAATTATAATATGGAGAGTAGCGGTTCAAATCCCGCTGTGATCAAAATTTTTTTCATTTCTTTACACATCTAAATAAGTTTTAAGATGTTTCTCAACATTCAACATGTGAAATTAGGCCATTTTAAGTTAGATCTGGACAATATTTGAAACAATTGTTATTTATGTCCAAGACTTGAAATCAGTCAACAAAATGCACCACCTAAAGAAAATGACTAACTTGTTGCCCCAAATCACATCTTGCAGAGACAAAGGAAATGCTTAATATCAAAATCACCTGAATGGATGTGCAAAAAAGTGTTGTTTTTAGCTCACCTGAGCATAGCTCAAGTGAGCTATTGTCATAGTGCAGCGTCCTTCGTCCGCCGTCCGTCGTTAACTTTTCTACATTTTCGACTTCTCCTCCAGAACCGCTGCACAGAATTTCACCAAACTCCATAGGAAGTAAGTACTCAAGGTCCTCTACAAAGTTTGTGTTTTTTATGCCGATCCGTGATCCAAGATGGCCGCCATTGGCTCTGATTGGTTGACACATTTTCGACTTCTCCTCCAGAACTGCTGCACAGAATTTCACCAAACTTCATAGGAAGTAAGTACTCAAGGTCCTCTACAAAGTTTGTGTTTTTTATGCCGATCCGTGATCCAAGATGGCCGCCATTGGCTCTGATTGGTTGACACATTTTCGACTTCTCCTCCAGAACTACTGCACAGAATTTCACCAAACTTCATAGGAAGTAAGTACTCAAGGTCCTCTACCAAGTTTGTGTTTTTTTTGCCGATCCGTAATCCAAGATGGCCGCCATTGGCTCTGATTGGTTGACACATTTTCGACTTCTTCTCCAGATTGGCTGCACAGAATTTCATCAAACCTCAAAGGAAGTAAGTACTCAAGGTCCTCTACCAAGTTTGTGTTCGGGATCCAGATTCCCTCAGGGGTGGATCCAGGGCGGGACCAAAAGTGGCCAAAAGGGTACCCCTCTTCAAACATCTTCTTCTCAAGAACCAGTACATAAATGGGGAAACTAATTGCATTTCAACAATCTATAAAGATGGGTTATTAAAAATTGTGTTCGGGGTTAAGATCCGTCAAATAGAAATTTATGCTTTTTTGACGTGTTTCTGGACTTAGTCATTTCAATGAAGAAAAGTGTCATGTTTTTCAGTTAATTGATATTGATGATTTCTTAATGACTATTTTGATCACAATTGTGGTAAGGAATATTATTGTGAAAGAATTATGTCGTTATCTCAATTTTTGGATTTTTTATGAATTTTTTAAGACTTCCAGAAAAAAGGGGGGGGGGGGGGTTGGCCATTTTTCACATTTTCAACTTTTTCTATAAAACCACAAGAAAGATTTTAATGAAACATGGAATACATGAAGTACTAAAAGTCCTCTATCAATTTGGTAAATTTCATCCAAATTGGTTAACAGATAATGCCACCATGTCTAAAAAGTAGGTCTCACAATGGTACATATAATACTTGGTAATTGAAATATGGAGAGTAGCGGATCAAATCCAGCTGTGGTCAAAAAAATTTTTTTTTTTTTTTTACACATCTAAATAAGTTTTTAGATGTTTCTTAACACTCAACATATGAAATTAGGAATTTTACGTTTAAGACTTCCAAAACAAAAAGGGGGGGTGGCCATTTTTCACATTTTCAACTTTTTCTACAAAACTGTTTGGAACTACACATTGCAGATTTGGATCAAACTTTGTGTAAATGATGTACTCAAGGTCCCCTACTAAAATTGTGTTCGGGATCCAGATTCCCTCAGGGGTGGATCCAGGGCGGGACCAGAAGTGCCCAAAAGGGTACCCCTCTTCAAACATCTTCTTCTCCAGAACCAGTACATAAATGGGGAAACTAATTGCATTTCAACAATCTATAAAGATGGGTTTTTAAAAATTGTGTTCGGGGTTAAGATCCGTCAAATAGAAATTTACGTTTTTTTGACGTGTTTCTGGACTTAGTCATTTCAATGAAGAAAAGTGTCATGTTTTTCAGTTAATTGATATTGATGATTTCTTAATGACTAATTTGATCATAATTGTGGTAAGGAATATTATTGTGAAAGAATTTTGTCATTATCTCAATTTTTTGATTTTTTATGAATTTTTTAAGACTTCCAAAAAAAAAGGGGGAGGGGGGGTGTTGGCCATTATTCATATTTTCAACTTTTTCTACAAAACCACATGAAAGATTTTAATGAAACATGGAATACATGAAGTACTAAAAGTCCTCTATCAATGTGGTAAATTTCATCCAAATTGGTTAACAGATAATGCCACCATGTCTAAAAAGTAGGTCTCATAATGGTACATATACCACTTGGTAATTGAAATATGGAGAGTAGCGGTTCAAATCCAGCTGTGGTCAAAAAATTTTTTTTTTTTTTTTTACACATCTAAATAAGTTTTTAGATGTTTCTCAACACTCAACATATGAAATTAGGAATTTTACGTTTAAGACTTCCAAAAAAAAAAAGGGGGGGGGGCCATTTTTCACATTTTCAACTTTTTCTACAAAACTGTTTGAAGGATTTTAATAAATCTTGGTAGAAATAAGTCACTTATGATCCTCTTCAAATTCTGATGTTTTCGTCCAGACCTCTTTACAGGTGGCATCACCATAGTCAAAAGTAGGTCACAAAAGAGTTCCCTCCTTTAACAATATTCTTTTTCATACGGGCTGTATACCGAGACAAACAGAATGCATAGAAATGATCTAGAGGGATGAGTGAAGAGGTATTGTCATTTTGGTTCCCTTCCAAAATCAAATTTTAGAATTTTTTTTCGACATTTCTTTGGACTTGGTGATTCAATGCAGAAAAAAAGTGTCATATTTCCTAGTTAATTGATAATGATGAATTCTTATGGACTATTGTGATCATAATTATGGTAAGGATTGTTACTTTGAAAGAATTTTGTTAATATCTCAATTTTTGGATTTTCTATGAATTTTTTAAGACTTCCAAATGAGGGTGTATAGGAACAATTCAATCACATTTTTCACTTCTGCTGTTATACCACATGAAAGATTTTAATGAAACAAGGAATACATGAAGTACTAAAGGTCCTCTATCAATTTGATAAATTTCATCCAAATTGGTTAACAGATAATGCCACCATGTCTAAAAAGCAGTTCTCACAATGGTACATATACCACTTGGTAATTGAAATATGGAGAGATTTTTTTTTTCATTTCTTTACACATCTTAATAAGTTTTTAGCTCATTAGATGTTTCTCAACACTCAACATATGAAATTAGGCAATTTTAAGTTAGATCTGGACAATATTTGAAACAATTGTTGTTCATGACCCAGACTTGAAATCAGTCAACAAAAGGCCCCACCTAAAGAAAATGACTAACTTGTTGCTCTGAATGACTTCTTGCAGAGACAAAGGAAATGCTTAATATCAAAATCACCTGAATGGATGTGCAAAAAAGTGGGTTTTTTTTATTCTAGCCTGAAATAAAATTTGACATATTTTCAACATCTGTGTTGACTTAGTCACATTAATGCAAAAATAAATGAATTCTTCCTTCATGCATGACTGATCATCTAGGTACTCAGGTGAGCGATATAGGCCCACTTGGGCCTCTTGTTTGCATATGTGTCTGTAGACATGCACAACCATGACAATGTCACAGATCACTGCACCCTTACTGTTAGAGCATCTAAAGCGGGGGACCACAATTCTCTGAATTTACTTGTTCCGTTTGAGTCAGTTTGGTATTTTGTTCAGGGTACGAGTATCTCAGTTATGGACAGTACAAGTACCAAACTTGCACCAATGATTCATCTATGGGATGAACACTAGAGTACCTGGTTCGGTTGCTTCATGTAACAGTTTTTCCACTTGAGTGATTTGGTTAACCTGTTGGGGGTACCTCAGTTTGCAACAAACTAGTAAAAATAAAAGACTTCTGACTTTGCAGTATGCCAAGTCACCTCCAATAAACAGTTTGTGAAAATTCCCAAACATGTGCTAATGGTTCATCTTGGGATGCAGCCTTGAATGCAAGCTTCGTATAACTATTCCCGCTTCAATTTTGTTCCATTAAAAGAAAATATAGTTTGATTTAAATAGCTCAATAATGATTCAAGAGTCATTTTGAATTTGTACTCTGAATTCTTAGAATGAAACTAGTCCTGAATTAATACTATTGATAACACTAATTCCTCTTCATCTACATAGAAGTGTTACCCAGGACCTTCAGTCCTTTAATTACTTCCTTAGATTTTCTCCATTTAGGTTGCTTATTATGCATTAATTTTGTGTATGTTAATTTATTTTATTTGTGATAAATGTTATTGGAAAGAAATAAGATTTAAAAAATGGTGGGGGGAGGGGGTCTTGAATTTTGTTGCCATTTTTACCAGATCTGTCCAGGGCTGAATGACACAGGCCTCAGAGGGTACCCGTCTTTGATAAACTTTTTCTTCAGACTATTTTGCTCCTTAATTCTGGACAACCTACAAGTACATATACCAAACTTACACTAACTTATTATTCATCTTGGGATGCAGACTCAAAAGCATGTTTCAAGCTGTATCTGACATACCTTTTGTCACCCACTTTTCATGAAAGCGTGGGGACATTAAATCTCATTCATCTGTCTGTCCATCTGTCAAAAAAACTTTAACCTTGGTCATAACTTTTTTAATCGTAAGACGTAGGGCCATCATATTTGGCATGTTTGTGCCTAATTGCAATACCTTTCCGTTGGTACCAAAATTTCTATCAAACAGAATGCAACATAGTGATCTAGAAGGGTGTCTGAAAAAGTGTTGTTATTTGTGGTTCCTTTCTTACATCAAATTTTTTATATTATTTTGTCATCTTTTTGGAAATAGTCATTTCCACACATTTTTGTGTCATTTTATTGATTTATTCGATATTGTAACAGAGAAACAATAAAGCATTTATTTGCTTATGTTTGGATGATGAGTAAGTTTAGTCTCTTTTCAAAACAATTTTATGTCACTTTCTTGATTTATTCCATTGTTACCAGTGTTTATTTTCAGGCCAATTTAGATCCTTTATTCAGACCCATTCCCAATGTAAA
Organism: Pteria penguin; assembly: GCA_035048485.1. Taxonomy (NCBI): domain Eukaryota; kingdom Metazoa; phylum Mollusca; class Bivalvia; order Pterioida; family Pteriidae; genus Pteria; species Pteria penguin. Next base: position 47,996,890 of record CM068585.1, read on the forward strand.
ATCATATGTTTTTATGCTCCCTGAAAACTTTCAGGGGAGCATATGTCACTGTTGTGGCCATGTGTCTGTATGTCCGACCAAGCTCATATCTCATACCTTTCATCAGAATTTGATTATACTTCATCAAAATATTATTTAGGTTAAGGGCTTTGGGACAAAGGTCATTTGTGAAAGGTCAATGTCACTTATTAACTATGACTTAAAGTAACATAAAGTACATAAATCTCCTATACCTTTTGACAAAATTTGATCATACTTCACCAAAATATTATTTAGGTTAAGGACTTTTGGACAAAGGTCACTCAAGGTCATTTCTGAAAGGTCAAGGTCACTTATTAACTATTACTTAAAATCATATGAAGTTCTTATATCTTTTACACCTTTCATCATAATTTGATCGTACTTCACCAAAAATGTTATTTAAGTTAAGAGCTTTTGGACAAAGGTCACTCAAGGTCATTTCTGAAAGTTCATGTTTACGATAAAAAGTTTTATCACATATAATCAAGGTCAAGCATACTCATTTTAGTTTAAGATACTGTGATCACTTGTTGTTCTACAGTTGACTGAATTGGATATTCATATGATACTTTGAGATTTGAAATCGTCATCAATTAATACAGTGATTTTCTATATATTGAGTCATTCATTTCATTCATTATAGTATTAAGGTTTGTCGTTGTCTTTCTGTCTGTCTGGAGGGTCTCCAGACAATGCTTTCAGTGAGGAATGACCAATTTGCTACAAAATTCATACAAATTGAATGATAGTTTATATAAAGATCTAATATGGGATTGATTTCGGGGTCAAAAAGTCAACTTGATGGGTTACTCTTATTAAAACTAAACATTTATCATTGTATTTTGGTTGCCAGATGATAACTTGAGTTGAGTTGATTTCTTTTAAAATTTTCACAAAACTAGCTCATGCATAGGTCTAGGGTATGATAAATTTTGGGGTCAAAAGGTCAACTCTTAGGGTCACTGTTGCTGAAAATAGACATCAGCATAGTTCAGTTGTAGACTTATTACTGAAAATACTGATTCATCACTGTTTCAGTTCCCAGAGGATGACAATAGATACTGATGCCAGATATGAATAAAAGGATGCTATATTTTTCCTGTCAATTTCACTAGAACTTCGTATAAACTTCACAGAATTCAAGTTATATCTTATCAAATCGTATAAAAGGTTACCAAGTTCACGTAATTGTTTTATGTTGCTAATAAGGTATTAGTTACTTTGAAGGTACAAGTTGTGACTGTAAGCTTGTTACTTTGGATTCTTTTTAGCTCACCTGAGCCAAAGGCTCAAGTGAGCTATAGTCATAGTGCGCCGTCCGTCGTCCGTCGTCGGCGTCGTCGTCGTCCGTCGTTAACTTTTTCACATTTTCGACTTCTTCTCTGGAACTACATTGCAGATTTGGATCAAACTTTGTGTAAATGATGTACTCAAGGTCCCCTACTAAAATTGTGTTCGGGATCCAGATTCCCTCAGGGGTGGATCCATGGCGGGACCAAAAGTGCCCAAAAGGGTACCCCTCTTCAAACATCTTCTTCTCCAGAACCAGTACATAAATGGGGAAACTAATTGCATTTCAACAATCTATAAAGATGGGTTGTTAAAAATTGTGTTCGGGGTTAAGATCCGTCAAATAGAAATTTACGCTTTTTTGACGTGTTTCTGGACTTAGTCATTTCAATGAAGAAAAGTGTCATGTTTTTCAGTTAATTGATATTGATGATTTCTTAATGACTATTTTGATCATAATTGTGGTAAGGAATATTATTGTGAAAGAATTTTGTCATTATCTCAATTTTTGGATTTTTTATGAATTTTTTAAGACTTCCAAAAAAAAGGGGGGGTTGGCCATTTTTCACATTTTCAACTTTTTCTACGAAACCACATGAAAGATTTTAATGAAACATGGAATACATGAAGTACTAAAAGTCCTCTATCAATGTGGTAAATTTCATCCAAATTGGTTAACAGATAATGCCACCATGTCTAAAAAGTAGGTCTCACAATGGTACATAGAATACTTGGTAATTGAAATATGGAGAGTAGCGGATCAAATCCAGCTGTGGTCAAAAAAATTTTTTTTTTTTTTTTACACATCTAAATAAGTTTTTAGATGTTTCTAAACACTCAACATATGAAATTAGGAATTTTACGTTTAAGACTTCCAAAAAAAAAAAAGGGGGGGGGGGGGGGCCATTTTTCACATTTTCAACTTTTTCTACAAAACTGTTTGGAACTACATTGCAGATTTGGATCAAACTTTGTGTAAATGATGTACTCAAGGTCCCCTACTAAAATTGTGTTCGGGATCCAGATTCCCTCAGGGGTGGATCCAGGGTGGGACCAAAAGTGCCCAAAAGGGTACCCCTCTTCAAACATCTTCTTCTCCAGAACCAGTACATAAATGGGGAAACTAGTTGCATTTCAACAATCTATAAAGATGGGTTATTAAAAATTGTGTTCGGGGTTAAGATCCGTCAAATAGAAATTTACGCTTTTTTGACGTGTTTCTGGACTTAGTCATTTTAATGAAGAAAAGTGTCATGTTTTTCAGTTAATTGATATTGATGATTTCTTAATGACTATTTTGATCATAATTGTGGTAAGGAATATTATTGTGAAAGAATTTTGTCATTATCTCAATTTTTGGATTTTTTATGAATTTTTTAAGACTTCCAAAAAAAAGGGGGGGTTGGCCATTTTTCACATTTTCAACTTTTTCTACGAAACCACATGAAAGATTTTAATGAAACATGGAATATATGAAGTATTAAAAGTCCTCTATCAATGTGGTAAATTTCATCCAAATTGGTTAACAGATAATGCCACCATGTCTAAAAAGTAGGTCTCACAATGGTACATATACCACTTGGTAATTGAAATATAGAGAGTAGCGGATCAAATCCAGCTGTGGTCAAAAAAAATTTTTTTTTTTTTTACACATCTAAATAAGTTTTTAGATGTTTCTAAACACTCAACACATGAATTTAGGAATTTTACGTTTAAGACTTCCAAAAAAAAAAGGGGGGGGGGGTGGCCATTTTTCACATTTTCAACTTTTTCTACAAAACTGTTTGAAGGATTTTAATAAATCTTGATAGAAATAAGTGACTTATGATCCTCTTCATATTCTGTTGTTTTCGTCCAGACCTCTTTACAGGTGGCACCACCATAGTCAAAAGTAGGTCACAAAAGAGTTCCCTCCTTTAACAATATTCTTTTTCATACGGGCTGTATACAGAGACAAACAGAATGCATTGAAATGATCTAGAGGGATGAGTGAAGACGTATTGTCATTTTGGTTCCCTTCCAAAATCAAATTTTAGAATTTTTTTTCGACATTTCTTTGAACTTGGTGATTCAATGCAGAAAAAAAGTGTCATATTTCCTAGTTAACTGATAATGATGATTTCTTATGGACTATTGTGATCATAATTATGGTAAGGATTGTTACTTTGAAAGAATTTTGTCAATATCTCAATTTTTGGATTTTCTATGAATTTTTTAAGACTTCCAAATGAGGGTGTATAGGAACAATTGAATCACATTTTTCACTTCTGCTGTTATACCACATGAAAGATTTTAATGAAACAAGGAATACATGAAGTACTAAAGGTCCTCTATCAATTTGGTAAATTTTTATCCAAATTGGTTAACAGATAATGCCACCATGTCTAAAAAGCAGTTCTCACAATGGTATATATACCACTTGGTAATTGAAATATGGAGAAATTTTTTTTTTCATTTCTTTACACATCTAAATAAGTTTTTAGATGTTTCTCAACACTCAACATATGAAATTAGGCAATTTTAAGTTAGATCTGGACAATATTTGAAACAATTGTTGTTCATGACCCAGACTTGAAATCAGTCAACAAAAATTTTAAGTTAGATCTGGACAATATTTGAAACAATTGTTGTTCATGACCCAGACTTGAAATCAGTCAACAAAAGGCCCCACCTAAAGAAAATGACTAACTTGTTGCCCTGAATGACTTCTTGCAGAGACAAAGGAAATGCTTAATATCAAAATCACGTGAATGGATGTGCAAAAAAGTGTTGTTTTTTATTCTAGCCTGAAATAAAATTTGACATATTTTCAACATCTGTGTTGACTTAGTCACATTAATGCAAAAATAAATGAATTCTTCCTTCATGCATGACTGATCATCTAGGTACTCAGGTGAGCGATATAGGCCCACTTGGGCCTCTTGTTTAAATTGTGATATAAAGCCAGTTCAGGTTTATTGATGGGAAGCATTTCAAACCTCACTTAAAAGAATATATGTATCTGCCAGTTGTTTGTAGATGAGCAAATTGTGTTCAGTTGAGTGATATATTCCCTTTGCAATGCACAGAATTAAACACCTATGCAATAGACTCCCCTTCAGTAGTTAGAGATCTTTTGTATACCATGAAATACAGAATACAGATGAACCATGACTCAAACCTAACCATAGCTGTGCTAGCTTGGCCTAAATTTAGTTTTGATTTTGATGACCCTGGAAGATTTGTGGGCATCTGGTTTTTGAATTGTCTGTTTGTCGGTGGCAGAAAAACTTTCACGTAAGTTCCAACTGCAAGAGATCTATAGAGCTTTCATATTTCACATGTATGTTCCTTGTATCAAGACCTTTCCTTCTGAACAATAATTTTTTATACACCCGCATTTAAAAATGTGGGTGTATTACGCTATACTGCTGTCATCTGTCCGTCCATCCATCCAACTTTTCCGGGCTTCTCCTCCTTAACTGAAGGGGGAACAAAAGTTTGGATGGTGTCATATGAAAGGGTGTGGCTTGTAGTTGTGCATGTGGGTTTCAAAGTTGTGGTCAGGCTCCTGGGGTGGGGGAAAATGGGTGGGATTGGAAAAGCTTGTCCGGGCTTCTCCTCTTAAATAAAGGGGGAACAAAACTTTTGATGGTGTCATATGAAAGGGTGTCGCTTGTCGTTGTGCATGTGGGTTTCAAAGTTGGGGTCGGGCCCCTTGGGTGGGGGAAAATGGGCGGGGTTAGAAAAGCTTGTCTGGGCTTCTCCTCCTTAACTAAAGGGGGAACAAAACTTTTGATGGTGTCATATGAAAGGATGTGACTTGTAGTTGTGCATGTGGGTTTCAAAGTTGGGGTCAGGCCCCTGGGGTGGGAGAAAGTGGGTGGGGTTGGAAAAGCTTGTAAGGGCTTCTCCTCCTTAACTAAAGGGAGAACAAAACTTTTGATGGTGTCATATGAAAGGATGTGGCTAGTAGTTGTGCATGTGGGTTTCAAAGTTGGTGTCAGGCCCCTGGGGTGGCGGAAAATGGGCGGGATTGTAAAAGCTTGTCGGGGCTTCTCCTCCTTAACTAAAAGGGGAACAAAACTTTTGATGGTGTCATATGAAAGAATGTGACTTGTAGTAGTGCATGTGGGTTTCAAAGTTGGTGTCAGGCCCCTGGGGTGGGGGAAAATGGGCGGGGTTGGAAAAGCTTGTCCGGGCTTCTCCTCCTTAACTAAAAGGGGAACAAAATTTTTGATAGTGTCATATGAAAGGATGTGGTTTGTATTTGTGCATGTAGGTTTCAAAGTTGGGGTCAGGACCCTGGGGTTGGGGAAAATGGGCAGGGTTGGTAAGGTTTTCCGGGCTTCTACTCCTTATCTAAAGGGGGAACAAAACTTTTGATGGTGTCATATGAAAGGATGTGGCTTGTAGACCACATTAAAACATGATGCGGGCGTATCATGCACTCGTTAGCGGTGCCCTATTTGTACTCCATTTTACTTTGACTGTGACCTTTGATCTACAGTTCAAACAATTTAACACTGGGTATTTCTTTCGAATGGGAAGTGATAAGGCTTTCATATTTCACATCTGTATTCCTTGTGACAAGGCCTTTCCATCAATACCATAATTTTGAACTTGTAATCATGACCTTGGAGTATGACCTAGTTTAAGGATAACAGCTGATACTGACAAAGGTGTTGCTGGAAGCATTCATATTTCACAAATACAGCTTGTCTTGAGAGAAAATGGTTCATGTGTTGTGTTGTTATTACTAGAGCTATTGTCCTCTGAGGAAGTTGCTCACCAAAAATGAAGCAATTAGTGTAATATGCAACATAGGCTCTTGTTGGCTTTTGTGAACATATGTCATTTGATTTAGTAGCATTGTTTGTATCTTAAAATATTGACTTACTTTCAGTAATACTAGATTTTTATCACTGATATATGTTGACCAACTTTCAGTGCCACAGAATTTTTCTAGCATTGTTTCTATTTATTGTATGTTAATGTATTTTCAGTTGTGCTGAATTTTTTTTTTGTTGTTGTCTTTAACATGATATATTGACCTAATTTCAGTGATACGGAGTTACTAGCATTGTTTGTATCCTGTCTTGGTCATGATATTGACCATAGGGGTACAAATAATCAATATCAAATGGCATCTGTAAGTTTCAAAGCATGAATAAAACTTCATCTTTACACAATTGTCAAAACTGTAAAATAGGATTTTTCTTGTTATAGATGTGTATTGAAAATGGTTCAAAGAAATATTTTTAAGTCAACTTGTCAAAAAAAATATATATAATAATAATTAAAAACTTTTTAGACAACTTATTACATTTATTTCATTGTTCCTGTGTGATAACACTCTCATTTGTGTCTCAGTTTGTTTGTCTTATGGCAGTTTTGACAGCGATGTAAATGGAAGTTGCATTTTGTTGTGGTAGTGATTGTCTACTGTTTTGGACATGGTATAAATTATCATGGCACAAATAACCAGTATCTAGACACTTCTGTAAGTAATCCATACCACCATCTAACAATTCATTTTCACTTAGATCTGTTTGTTTAACAGAGTGCTTAAATTATTTGGGATAAATTTTTGGTATCAATGTTCATATTATAATTAATGAATATTTGGGTTATAACAAAGAATTTAATTAAGTAAGGGAAAAAAACCCATTGATATTTACATGGTAACATTAAAGTTACAAGAAATCATTGTGTGATTGGCATTGTGTAAGAAATTCCATAACTGTATAATTGAACTTTATGTAGGGAAAATTCTAGAAATTCCCCTGGAAAAGTTTGGTTTTAGCATTTTGAGCATAACCAGCCTTTACATGGAAATATTGCATGAGAACTTACAAAATCAAACAGTTATGTTCAGTATAGATATATTACACACATTTACTGACTGATCTTTATTCACTTTAACTGAGTTATTTCCATCACATTAGTTTAGTTATCATCAGCACAAGTTTTGATTTGCATAGCATGCAAATGTAGCACAGTAATGATTGTTATAAGTAAACAGCTATTTACAGCTCCATATTTTGATAACATATTTTTGACTTGAATGACTTGGGGAATATTTAGCATTAAATGATAAGAATCTAAAGACACCTACATCCATTTCTAGTAATCTAGGAAATTTCAGTTTCTATTGACTTTCATCTTAGGTATTTCTTTTTCTAACCAGCTATTTTGGGGTTTTTCACTAATGTTGAAAGAAATCCTTTTCTTAAATATGGTCAAACTTCAATATCTCAAAGTGGTAGAAACCATAAAATAAGACTGTAAATAGATATTGGTAGTTTTAGATAGTACCTATTATGGTATAGAGATGTCTGCCGACTTATCCAGGCCATATTTCCTTAATGCTGTAGCTTTTAATCTTCAATATTGGCACAAATATACCTTATGACTAGTCAATGTCATGTCCTTGACCCAGGGTCATAGGTCATTGATGTTAATAATAGATTTTTGGTTACTTGAGTTAGAATGATGATTACTTGAGTTAGAATTGATCAATATTAATGAAATTTTACATAGCGATAGTTTATGAAGAGTGTATACATGGACTTGTGTTATGGTGTCAATAGATCAAATGTGTAGGTCACTGTTGCTGAAAATATTTTTTGGGGGTTTCCAGATGATGACTTGAGTTGGAAATGACCAGTTTAGTCGATACTTAGTATAATATTTTTTATGAACTCTTCTATCGTGCGATTGTTTGTCTGTTCTGTCTGTCCAGATCACTGATGCTAAAAATAGATTTTTTGTTTTCAGATGATTACTGAGTTAGGATTGACCAATATTCTTGTAACTTTTCAATGATAGTTTATGAAAAGTGTTTGCAAAGAATTGTGTTTAGAGTCAAAAGGTCAAATATGTAGGTTACTGAAGCTTACAAGTTTTAGCAACAAACACACTGATGACACCAACGACAGGGACAAGTGTTGCATGCAACACTAACTGTAACTGTTGCATGCAACACTAACTGTAAGGCCTGTTTTTTTTTTGTTAAGGCTTTAGGTCTGCAGCTTCATACATTACACAGTCATTCCTTGTGATGGTGTCATGAATTTGACCTGATATCATGTAACCAAGGTAAATGCCACTCCAGACCTTTTTTCTTGTCATCCCTGCATTTCCTACATTGCATGTTACAGCCCATTTGGAAATGTTCCTCTTTAGATAACAGCTAATGTGCGCATTATGCCCTGTTTATGGTGCTCTTGTATTATATGAGACTTTTCGATTAAACTACATGTTTAAAATTGTAATTGCTTCTTTAATTGATAAAATTCAAAGAAGTGTCCTCAAAATTTTTAGAAATCGTTCTTTTCTCCTATATTGGATCTGCAGTTGATTTATGAATGATAAAAACCAAGGATAGATAGTGTTGTTGAAATCACATATTACAACCAATGAAGGTTTAGGAAATTCCCACATTTTCAGAAGAAAATTCTCAAATTTGTTATTGAAATCTGTGGATGGTTTGGAAACATTTCTGTAAAACACTATTCTAATTTGAAATAGTAGCATTTGCAACTTGCAATGTGCAGTGATGTTTTATTTTATATATTTGACTTTAAATCTCATTCGTCTGTCTGTCACAAAAACTTAAAACTTGGTCATAACTTTTTAACTGTAAGACATAGGGCCTTCATATTTGGCATGTATGTCTCTAATTGCAATACCTTTCCGTTGGTACCAAGATTTTTTATCATGTGACCTTGACCGTGACCTTTTACCTATTTCAATGTAACTTTTTAACTGCAAGACATAGGTCCTCTATATTTGGCATTTTTGTCCTTAATTGCAATACCTTTCCATTGGTACTGAAATTTTTTATCATGTGACCTTCACCGTCACCTTTGACCTACTTCATTGTAACTTTTTAATTGTAAGATGTAGAGCCTTCATATTTGGCATGTGTGTCTCTAATTGCAATATCTTTCTATTGGTAACAAAAATTTTTATCATGTGACCTTCACCATGACCTTTGACCTACTTCAATGTAACTTTTTAACTGTAAGACATAAGACATAATTGCAGATACATGTAGGCATACATAAGCATGAAAATATGTTACAGATCACTGCACCCTTACTAATAGAAAAAAGCGGGGGACCACAATTCTCTGAATTTGCTTGTTACTTTTATATTTAATTTAATTCAAATTTGTATTTGTTTGCATATTATCATTTAATAATACTAAAAATGCAGAACCGCACTGGCTTTATATACCATTGTGGAAAGCCTCCGTTTGTGCCCACATAGTTTATTGATCTGGCTATCGATCTCACTCTAATGCTTGTAGTCAATTAAAGGAAACCAACTGCGAATATGTCAATAAGAAGCCAATATCATTGTAAACCAGCTAAATTAAAGATTCAGGATGTGAAAATGAATTTTAGATAAGTATAGTATTTGACATTTTGTTGTCTGACACATTGGCTGTAAATTTAGTTCTGTTAATAAAAAACAAATTCGAGAATGTGGACTTTGAGATATTCTTGGTTTTCAAGACATCAATTCAAGTTATTGAAGTTTTGACTGTATATTTAGAAAGGAGAAGATGGGGGGGGGCAGGAGGTGAGAATGCTAATTAGTGATGATTCCTCATTATCTTAAATTTCATCATTGTTTGAGATATTATTTGTAGTTGAATTAAAATGTAATGTTAACCTTTTGGTTCTGAAAATTGTCATTAGTAAAATATCATTTAAATTGTTGTTAAAATTTATTAAAAGTCATTATATCCTTAATGGAATCAGTAGAGCATTTTACTCGTGAAAATCTGGTGTCGTTTTATATGCTCATGCATTGTACTTTTTATGTTATTTGACTGTTTATCTGACCTTCTAATTAGGCCTTTAGTTTTCCAGATCTTTCATAATACACTTAGAGATTTAGAACTGAAATTTGGAATGTGGCTTCCTGATAAGTACCATACATATCATTCCAGTTCATTTTTTCTCCTTGATTTACTTTGCCTATCCCTTATTGTCTTTTAATGAAAATTGTTTTATGACCCCGGATTGATAGATCGGGAGCATATTGTTTTTTACCTGTCTGTCTGTTTGTTTGTCTGTCTGTTGTCAACTTTAACATTTACCATAACTTTTGAATTGTGAGAGATAGAGGCTTTATATTTGGCATGCATACTCCACTAATAAAGCCCTTTCTAATTACACTTTAACATTGACCATATTGAACTGTTAGAAGTAGGGCTTTCATATTTGGCATATGTATTCCTTATGACAAGACATTTTTGCTGGTACCAAATTAAGGTCAAGGTCATGGTGACAAACATCCTGCAAGGTTCTTCTGACTTTGTCAGATTTCTAGATTGTAATTTTATGGGAGCATGTAAGTATTGTTTGGTCTGTCTGTAAGTTTGTCCATCTAAGCTCATAATTCATATCTCAAAAATTATAATTTTACAATTTTTCACATAAATTTTCCTTTGGACAGGGACTTTGGACAAAGGTTACTCAAAGTTGGCATTCTGCAAGGTCACTCAGTAAATATTGGGGAAGGCCCCATATCTCTTACAGTATTCATTAGATTTTTATCTCACAAAAATATTCCTTGGGACAAAGACTTTTGGACAAAGGTCACTGAAGGTGATTTGTGCACCTCCAGGTCACTCATTACATATCCCTAAAATATTGGGAAAGACCTTTATTCCAGCATATCTAAATAACAGAATATTGTCATATTTCACTTAAATGTTCCTTGGGAAAGGAGATATCTTTGGTCTAGGACTTTTAGACAATACTCATTCCAGTTCACAACCTTAGATATTGGAAAAAGCTTTTATTTTAAGAATTTACCCAAATTTCTAGATAATGCTACAGGCAAATTGTCATTTCATTGGTTTAGTTCAGCTCCCAGAACATCCATCAGTTTCAGATATTCTTGTTTTACCTGTCATTTGCTGTTTGTATTGTATATGTACAACTGTGTGATAGGATGTTAAGGAAAAAATGTTTTTTCTCATTTCTTTTTTTAAGCCCTTCCATAAAATAGCTTTTTTTGTTTTGTCATTCTGTCATCATACAGTTTCCGCTCATTTCCTCTTTAAAGGATTGACGGATTAAAAGATGCAGGTCAAGTTTGAATATGGGTGTGGTCCGATTATTTTTGTCAGAGTTATTGCCCTTGAACATAGAAAATTTCTTTAAAATGACTTCTCTTTGAAGATTTTATGGATCAAATTCACATTTGGTATACAGATGTATGAAGGGAAGATGCAGGTCAAATTTGAATAGGGTGTATTCCGTTAATTTTTGACAGAGTTATTGCCCTTAAACATAGAAAATTTCTTAAAAATGAGAATCCTCTCATTTTCTCTTGAAGATTTGATGGATTAAATTGATCTTGGGTACATAGATGTATCAAGGGAAAATGCAGGTCAAGTTCAAATATGGGTGTGTTCCAGTAATTTTTGACAGAGTCACTGCCCTTCATGATCAGCATTAGAAATTTTTTAAATTCTCAAATATTAGTTCTCTGGCAATTATATTTCACTACCTTAGCTTCCAGCAGGGGCATCGGTGTTGGACCGACACATTAAAATTCTAGGGGTTTTTTTTCTATCCCTGCAAAAGTTTTTAACCTTTTTGTTCATTTGTTAGTCTGTTAATCTTTAACCTTACTCATATTTTTTTAAACACAAAACATAGAGATTTCATTAAGCATTCTTTTACATGAAAGTAGTGCACAAGTGTTAATAAAAACATTGTTAAATACTAGAGCTTACCTGTTGGTGTTACAATATGACAGATCTTCCTCTTTCGAAGAAGGAAAGGGGGAAAGAAAGAAAGTTAACGATTAGTAAGATGACTATGTCATAACAATATTCTCTCCCCCAGTCAAAAAAAATAAAAAAGTAAATAAAACTTTAATAAAGAAATTGAAATTTATTGCAGCATCATACATATGTGGCTTGTATTTTACAATTTATAAAACTACAACAAATGATGACTAGTTGGAACACATGATATTTATTTGATGAAGGTTTCACATCAAGCGTAACATTTATAATGTATGAAATCACAAGAATTATTGTCTTGTACATGTATCTTTAAATACCCATACAGACTTTTAGTGTTTCACAAATACGTCTTATTCTTCATTTCATTTCTAGCACTTGGAGATACTGAACTGTGGAACTTTCATACTGTCTTACTGATACAGTTTTATGTCGTGTGACTTATTCTACAAGAGTTATTGTCCTTTTTAGGAAGTGGTTATAACTAATAATGGTGGTGTTGCTCTTGATTTTAAGTTGTTTTCTTATTTATTTTTGTGCTTCTAGACTATATTGCATTTTCTATTTTTTCATCAAAATATTTCAAACCGACATTTTTACAAAAACTCATGACGTATAACCAATGGCCAAGTACATGTATATACAACATGAAAGTTACATTTGAGTACAATTATTATATAGCTTTAGTAGCATACAGATGAAACTAAGTCAAACTGAAACTAGCATATCACACTAGATAAGTTATTGATAAGGTGGAACATTTAAAGGAGGTTTGGAATATCATACACTGATTTGTTGATGTCTTCTCTATTATGCATTGTACAACATTCTGTGATCCCATATAGTGACTGTTGTCCCTGCCTCTTTGTCTGTCTGTCTATTTGAAATCATACTTTCTATACAATTTATCAGAATTTGATCATACCGTTGGCATTCAGAATATGGTCTTTAGGACAAAGTTCACTCAATATCACTTTTAAAAGGTCATTAGCATCTAGAAAATAGATATTAAATATGGCTTATATTTTTGTGAATTTTCAAGGTGCAATGATCAGACTTTATTCAGATGTTAATTGCCACTTAGTATATGGATTTCCAGGTAAAGATCACCCAAGATCATTTTTGTAAATTAAGGTAACTGAGAACATATTAAAACGTAGGTCATTTCTGAAAAGTCAAAGTCACCTAGCAACTAGAACTTAAATATTAAAAATGAATTTCATATCTGCAGTAAATATTTCAATCTTATTAAAATGCGACTTGTATTTCGCTCCTCTACGATACTCTCCATGTACAAGATCTTACAACTGCCGATTCGAGGTCATCTCAGGATGACCTTTCAGAACAGTCAATCAGAATTGGAGTTGGAGATCTTTGAGTCTTATATTACATACAAACAATAATGAAAGATCTCTAACTCAAATTCTGACCGGCTTTACTGAAAAGTCATCCTGAGATGACCTCGAATCGGCAGTTGTAAGATCTTGTACATGGAGTGTAGCGTAGAGGAACGAAGTACGAGTCACGTTTCAATAAGATTGTAAATATTCATACTTCATTTAAAGGATATTTAAACCTAACTTTTTATGCTCCCTGATAGATTTAGATTTAAGGGTTTCCTGTCGGATAGAGTCATCTTTTGGTTTCACACAGTTTTGGGAACACCTCTTTTACTGATTTTTGTTGTTTTTCAATATGTTGTTAAAAAATGAGTGAACATTTCAAATCTTTTGCATTTCAGGGCCTTTTGCATGTCTTTTTTCAAAATGTATTTCAATAAGACTGATACATGACATTGGCCATAGTCAGAAAGTAGTTTTTTTCTGATTGTCTGGGATTAATAATACAATCATGTTTAATAAAATATGAATTTGAACTCATTTCTGAAATATTTTGTCTATCAAATACATTTTGACATCACACCTTACTAGTTTATATCTACAGATGGGTAAAATGGTAATCAAAGAAATATTACTTAGTTTGTGTTCAAATAGTCAGTAATTATCAGGAAATGAGCTAGTTTTACTGATTTATTGATCATTGCTTAAGATACACAGGTTTTCTACTGTTCCTAATTTTTCCCTCTTTTCCATAGAATTCTCCAGCTTTTCTTACTTTTTATTTACAAAAGTAAACATGAAAATATAGTACCGGTAATACAGTTGATAAGACCAATGAGAAAGTAGAAGTGAAATAAACTAGACAGATTATAAATCAAACTGAATGAGTAACAGATAATCTTAATCTAAAAACATTAGTTAGTATATTGACAGATGCATATTTTGCCAATAATTTTGCTGGTAGAAGACTGAAACCATCTTGATGAGACTGTTGAATGAGCTGGTGTAAACTGTCAAAGATTCCTCCATATTTTCCTTGTCAGGTAACATACTGCTTTATTTGATGAACCTTTATTCTTATGGTGTATACATGTACTTCTCTGCTAACATTGAAAGTGTACACTGCAGCATATACTCAATCTATACAATGGTTCGGCCTATATATGGACCAACATAGCGAGATGCCCCATTTTTAAGCCCCTCCACCTATACACCCCATCGATCTAAAGTGCAGAAGTTACGATAATATAAGCTGTTTTATTTTTATTTTTTCAATGATAGTCATCAGTGATTCAATATATATGTATCATGAAAATCTTATTCTGTTGATGTAGTTGATACTACTTTTTAAAAACTTTAACCTTAGCTATAACTTTTGGACTAAAAGAGACTGGATATTCATACTACACCTGTATATTCCTTGTGGTAAGACTTTTCTTTTGGTACCAAAATTTTTGACCTTGTGACCTTGGCCTTAAAAACTTTAACCTTAACCCTATCTTTTGAACTTTGTGAATTGAAACTTTACCATGTATCTGATGTTTCTGCTTTGAATTGAAAGTAGTAGATCTTTTATATTGCACATGAGATTCCTCATGAACAGATTTTTGATTTGAAACCATTACTTTTGTCCATGGTCTATGCCCTATTTTTAATTTTGGTGCCGCTGGGGGCATTTGTCCCGTTGGGACAGTTCTAGTTTTCTCTGTATTTATTCAGTACAGAGATGCAGTTCAGCATTTATTTGCATACATTCATTTGAAAATGTCTGTTCAAGGGTTATTTGAAAATGTCATGTGAAAAATCTGTTTTCTAAATTTATTTAATATTATGATTTTATTTCTATCATTGATATAGGCCAGTTCTGGCATGTTGTAAATTTGTGGTTCAAAGCCCTCTGGCAGAAATTGTTTTTAAGTGTTTTGCAGCGGTTGATAAGTTACTGACATTGTTAGCTCTACTGGTCTCGACCAGTCGAGCTCATGCGATGGTCCTTCGTCCGTTGTCCGGCCGTCCGGACATCCGTCCGTAAACAATTTTTTGTTCCCTCTTCTCCTCTGAAGGTATATACCCCAGAGACCTTATTATGGGTTCTTCTTGTTGGGTAGGTGGTCTAGTTGTGCATGTGCAATTTTGGTCCAGTTCCGACCCCTTGGGGGCCCACAAAAGGGCATGGTCCCAAAATCTTGTTCCCTCTTCTTCTCTGATTGTATATATCCCAGAGACCTAATTATGGTCTCATCATGTTTTGTAGCTGGTCTAGTTGTGCATGTGCAATTTTGGTCCGGTCCGGACCCCCTGGGGCCCCTACAAAAGGGGCGTGGTCCCAAAATCTTGTTCCCTTTTCATTTCTGAAGGTATATATCATAGAGACCTAATTATGGTCTCATTTTGTTATATAGGTGGTCTAGTTGTGCATGTGCAATTTTGGTACGGTCCGGACCCCCTGGGCTCCCAGAAAGGGGCGTGGTCCCAAAATCTTGTTCCCTCTTCTATTCTTAAGGTATATGTCCCAGAGACCTAATTATGGTCTCATCATGTTTGGTATGTGATCTAGTTGTGCATTTATTATTTTGGCCTGGTCCGCCCCCCCCCTGGGGTCCCACAAAAGGGCGTGGTCCCAAATTCTTGTTCCCTCTTCTATCCTTAAGGTATATGTCCCAGAGACCTAATTATGGTCTCATTTTGTTGGATAGGTGGTCTAGTTGTGCATGTGCAATTTTGGTCTAGTCCGGACCCCCTGGGACCCCACAAAGGGGCGTGGTCCCAAAATCTTGTTCCCTCTTCTTTTCTGAAGGTATATGTCCCAGAGACCTAATTATGGTCTCATCATGTTTGGTATGTGATGTAGTTGTGCATGTATAATTTTGGTCTGGTCCGGACCCCCTGGGGTCCCAAAAAGGGGCGTGGTCCCAAAATCTTGTTCCCTCATTTTCTCTTAAGGTATATATCCTAGAGACCTAATTATGGTCTCATTTTGTTGGATAGGTGGTGTAGTTGTGCATGTGCAATTTTGGTCCGGTCCAGACCCCCTTGGACCCCACAAAGGGGCATAGTCCCAAAATCTTGTTCCCTCTTCTTTTCTTAAGGTATATGTCCCAGAGACCTAATGATGCCCGTCTGTCCCGCTATGGAACGTGATAACTTTAGTGCACATCAGCTGTTTTCCATGAAACTCATACAGAATGCTTGAATAGTGTAGGGAAAGCTGCTATTCGATTTAGAGCAAAATCTGTTTTCTCATTACAGAGTTATGGGACTTGCATTTTATGTTTACTATGACAAATGCTATGGAACGCAATAGCTTAAGTAAATGTCAGTTGTTTTTCATGAAACTCATACAGAATGTTTAGATAATGTAGGAGAAGCCATCTTTTGATTTTGAGCAAATTCTGTTTTGTCGTTCTGGAGTTACGGGACTTTGATTTTATTTTTGCTATGATAAGATGCTATGGAATGCAATAACTTCAGGAAACGTCAGCTGTACTTCATGAAACTCATGTAGAATGTTTAAATAGGGTAACGGATACCACCTTTCGATTTTGAGCAAATTCTGTTTTGTCATTACATAGTTATGGGACTTTGATTTATTTTTACTGTGATAAGATGCTATTGGACGCAATAACTTTAGTAAACCTCACTTGTTTTTCATGAAACTCATACAGAATGCTTAAATAATGTAGGGAAATATGCCTTTTAATTTTGAGCAAATTCTGTTGTGTCGTTACAGAGTTATGGGACTTTTTTATTTTATTTTTGCCATGGTAAGATGCTATGGAATGCAACAATTTTTGTTAATGTCAGCTGCTTTTCATGAAACTCATTCAGAATAGTTCGATAGGATAGCAGAAGCCGCTTTTCAATTTTGAACAAATTCTATTATGTTGTTGCAGAGTTATGGTACTTGGATTTTATTTTTATTACGATAAGATGCTATGGAATGCGATAACTTTAATAAACATCAACTGTTTTTGATGAAAATCAAGCAGAATACTTAAATAAGATAATGGAAGTTATGTAATATAATATAATATAATAATAACAGTAATATATGATAAAGTATAATATAACAATTTGAGGTTATATTTCACTGCTTTAATAGAATTCAATAATTACCCTCTTTTTGGATTTCAATATTTCATAAAAATATTACCATAGAGACCCAAATTTTGGGGGTAATAAAAGTTCGAATTGATCTGATCCAAAGTAAGCGACTGGCATAATACGCCAAGCTAGGCATGGGTCTTGTTGGTAACTTTTTTTCTAGAGTTGATATAGGCCAGTTCTGACATGCTGAAGGGAAGTGGTTCAAACCCCCTCAAGACACAAATATTTTTAGTTCATTTTTATACCAAAAGAAGTTTTAAATATTTTGCGATACTTAGTATGGTATTCAAGTCATTTAAGGAAAGGAGTAAGATGAAAAAAAGAAATATGATGTTACTATTTTCTCAATTTTCAAGGCATGGGTCTTGTTGGTAACTTTTTTTCTAGAGTTGATATAGGCCAGTTCTGACATGCTGAAGGGAAGTGGTTCAAACCCCCGCAAGACACAAATATTTTTAGTTCGTTTTTACACCAAAAGAAGTTTTAAATATTTTGTGATACTTAGTATGGTATTCAAGTCATTTAAGGAAAGGAGTAAGATGAAAAAAAGAAATATGATGTTACTATTTTCTCAATTTTCACATATTTTTATTTCCTTGTCATGCTTTAGTCATTGTATAGAGGCAAGTGTAAAGTCTTTCTCATCAGTTGTCAGAAACATAATAAGCAAGGGAATATATGTATCTACTGCAAATTTCATCAATCAGTTGTCTGTTCGTGAATTAGGAAATGGTGCTCAATTGAGCAATATAGGCCCATTTGAGCCTCTTTTATAATTTGCTTACACACTAACATAAATGTGCTGCAGTGTACATGTATACATATTTATAGTATAGAATAAGAATACAGACTTAATGGTTGTAGTTTTGCTTAGTCAGCTTACAAATATTTTGTCCATGCTTTTGCTTGCACATACTTAAAACATGATGTACCATGTCTTGATATACTAGTCGATGTATCTCTATCTCTTTGCACAGTTTAGAATACTCTTTGTTAATGTTCACATTAACATACTGAAATATCTAAGGAAACGGATAATTGAATTTGATTGTTTTGATGAAATTTGATTTTAATGCATCACTAAGAAATAAAACCATTTTAGGTTAACACAGCCAGTCTCCAGTCTTGTCAAGATGATTATACAGTCAGACACTAGATTTGCATTTGTGAGTAATAATAAAATGATCACCAAAGATGGTAAGTCTCCTACTTTTTTTTTCTGGTAGATTTCCTACTTTTTTCTCACGACTATTATAATAATTATTTATTATTATTTTTATTATATATGATATGTGTAATATAATAGTATTATAATAGTACTAGATTTCAACACAGACTACTCCTACTTTTTCCTTTCTTTCCTGATTTTCATATGTTTAGATGAAAGTCTTGTAATGAAAGGCTTTGTCTTAGATTAGCCAATAAAAACAACATTCCCCCTCTTCCCCAACCACATTGATATAGGATCAAGTAGAGGCATATATTAGTTACATAGCTCTTTCCAAGTGGTGAACTTGACCATTGATTGAATTTCTAATATTCAAAATAATTTTCAGAAAATTAGTGGAGATGTAAATTTCTTTGTAGTTATCAGTGTTGTATATACAGTATAAATGAACATGTACTTTGATAAATGTCCTCTTTAGTTGAATCAGAAACTTGAATGAGATGTCAATTTCCTTACTAAGTAGTGGTGCATCATTGTGTCATTGTGTACATAGTTTAAATGTTCTTGTTACCTTGCAGAAATCAGTGTTGGCTGCTCTGTACAGTTCAGAAGGATCAGTCATGGAGGTAATATACCAAGACATTTAAGGAGGTCGTATCTGGTTTATTTGCCAAAGATTGTCAGGTTGAAATTTTGTATAAGGCATTTGAAAATTAAGCACAGATCTTCAGCTTCAAGATTCAGATTTCAAAAAGGGGATATACCCATTATTGTAGTGAAATGAGGGCCATCTTAAGTTACCTTTGAGTTTACATTGAGGTTAATGGGGAAAACCTAGAAAATAAAACAAAAAGATTGATAAAAAAAATTTCTGCGGTTTGATTTTGATATTAATTTGCACAATTACAGACCTTATAAAGTTACTTCAGATTATGAAATAAAAATGGGGTGTGTCCATGGAAATGAAGAATAGGGGCCATTTCAAAATAAAATTTTTGAGTCAAAATTTCTGAAAATCTGTTAGAAATAGATATGAAATTCATGATTTTCATAATATTATACTCCAAACCGTGAATTACTTTCAAAGATCTTAGAAGGAGTGTTTCATTACCTTGAACTAAGGTCATCGTTACAAGCTCAAGGTTACATATGGTGTTTGTCCCATTTGGATAACTGTAGTTACCTATGGTACATTGATGTGTTATATTATTGATCCAAGGTCATACCTTCGAGATCAAGGTTACAGTGAACTGATTATCAAAATCAGTTTTTTGTCCATAAAACCATAGTTGTAAAATGAAAATCTAAATGTATGAGAGTGTTTAAAATGATATGGTGATGTTTTTGGTTCATTGCTGAAATAATTTTTTTTCAAAAGGATACATAGGTGCAAGATACAGACTCACTTGTGCCTTTTGTGTTGTGTACATTTGATCCAACAACTGATTCTTATTCCAATTGTCAGAGTAATATTTCCTTTTTTGCCTCCTGAAAACTTTAGGGAGTGCATATAGACACTGTCGTGTAAGTGTGTCTGTCCGTCCATCTGTCAATTCGTCCGAGCTCATATCTCCTATACCTTTCATCAGAATTTGATCATACAGCACCAAACTATTATTTAGATTAAGGGCTTCGGGACAAAGGTCACTTAAGGTCATTTCTGAAAGGTTGAGGTCACTAATTAACTATGACTTAAAGTCACATGAAGTACATGTATCTCCTACTCCTTTTATAAAAATTTGATCATACTTCACCAAAATATCATTCAGGTTAAGGGCTTTGGGACAAAGTTTACTCAATTACCTATTAACTATGACTTAAAATATCATGAAGTTCTTATATCTCCTACACCTTTCATCATGTTTAGACATATTTCACCAAAAATGTTTTTTAGGTTAAGAGCTTTTGGACAAAATTCACTCAAGGTCATTTCTGAAAGGTCAAGGTCACAATAAAAGGTTTTATTTCTTAACTAATGAAGGTCAAGCTTACTCATGTTAGTTCAAGATACTGTGATCACTTGTTGTTCTACAGTTTACTGAATTGGATATCCATATGATACATTGAGATTTGAAATCGTCATCAATTAATACAATGATTTTCTATGTACTGAGTCATTCATTTCCTGCATTTTCTGCATTATAACTGCCGTTCAGGGAGCATCCATCAGTTTTACTGATACTCTTGTTATTATACTGACCCAGCCAATGGTTTCATATTAAGTTCTTTTGTGTATATTTATGGAAGAATATTTCCTTGTATCTGATGCAGTATGGAAGATGATTTATTGATGATTTATTTTTCTCACAATACACTTACACCATTAGGACTTCATGTTATCTCATGGTTTAGTTATCTGGTAACTGATTATATTGTAATTCTATTACAGAGACATCATTTTGCTCAAACTATGTGCATAGTGAACACAGAAGGATGCAATATTTTTGAAAATTTACCTAGCAAGGTAAACACTACTTGTAGAATGAAAAAAATGAGTATTTTAAAGGAGCTCTGCAACATACAATTAGAGATATATTTACATGTATAAATTTCAACTTTTAAATTATCCTTGTATCTCCACAAGCATTAATTATTGACCGGATTGCAAAGCAATTTCAGTCTATGAATTGGCAAAATCCATCTGTCAGTCCGTCTGCACAGTGTCAACATTTTGCATTTACATTTAGCTTGGTTTCTTTCATACCTTAAAATCCAACCAATAAAAAAATTTAGTGACCTTGACCTTGACCTTATGCTTCAGTGAACACACACTGTTTTTTCTCTTTAGGGTGACCACTTGCATATATTTATTGTTAATGTTTATGCAAAGCAATTCCGATCTATAAATTGGCAAAATCCATTTGTCTGTCCGTCCGTCAGCACGGCGTCAACATTTTGCGTTTAGCATTTGCATTTAGCTTGGTTTCTTTCATATCCTAAAGGGTACTTATGTCAAAGTTGGTAGGTTTGTAGATACTTGAATGTTCTATCCAACAACCAATACAAAAATTAAGTGACCTTGACTTTAAGGTTCAGTGACCACACAGTTTTTTGCCTTTAGTGTGACCACTTGCATACATGTATTGGTAATGTTAATGCAAAGCAATTCCAGTCTATAAATTGGCAAAATCCGTCCGTCCGTCAATCTGTCTGTCTTTCATTCGTCTGTCCAGCGTCAACATTTTGTGTTTAGCATTTGCAATCCGGTCATACTGTCCTTGATGGTTTCTTTTTTATGTAAAGTGTGTATTTATAAATGATCTCAGTTATCAATAAAACATTAAGTTTGTCTTTCGAAGGATTATACTGCAGTTCTTGATCTTGTACGTGATATAATATTGGCCACAGATCTCGCTCATCATCTGAAAATTTTAGGGAGTCTCAAAGAAATGGCCTCTGGTAAGTAACAATTATTTTTGCTGAATATTGTTAAGAGGAACTCATTAGGATAATTATAGATATTATGTTTAGATTATTTATAGATTTTTATTTGTTTCAATTCAAGATGTTATTCCCATTTTAAGTAATAATCTTAGACATGTTGCTTTAATAGGTCAGTCTTTAGATGGGACATATTATCACATACGTCTATATTTGTCTGTAAGTCCTCATGTGTGGATCATATTTTTCTGAATGGTTTAGTTCTGCAACTTTATACTGTTATCATTTATGTTATATGTAACACGCATTTTGATTGCTTTAAAGATTAGTGGTACATGTATATCTCATCCACAAAATTTTTTCTCTTACAACCTAATTTCCTGTATTTTCGTAACTGTGATGTCAATATTCACATCACCGTGGCAGAAATTTAGAGATGTTGAGAAATAGTACAAACATAACATACCAATTTCTGTGGATATAAAACATGATTGAAAGGATTTAAATATAAGGAATGATATTTATAAATCAAATGAAAAAATTTAGATTCATTTCCAGAAATCTTGCCTGTCTGTCCATCCATCTTAGCTCATATCTCTTAAATTGCTATATTATCATTTGTTTAAAGCAGTTCAGGGAGTTTTACTGATATTCTTATGTCGGTAGATGCACCCAAGCTAAGCTATGGATAGCCCTCATGTACCTATTACATCACATTACATAGATGTAATAAAATTTGATGTTACATAAGCTTATGTATTTTTGAAACATAGGCATGGATTTTACATAGCTTTATATTTGTCATCTCTGAAATTGCTTGATAAAGGTTGTGAGGCCAAAAATTTGCAATACAGAGTGTTTGTGTTCTTTTACTTTTTATGTACTGGACTTCCCTTTGGAGGACTACGTAGAATCTTTAAAGTGTAATCCTTTTTATCAAAATTTAAAGTCGAAAGCAGTGAGGTAATAACAATCAGGATGTTGATTCTCAAAGCGAGGTGTTCAACTTTGAAATCAGGATCGAAGTTCACCTGTTGGACAATTTGGTGTTATTTTTCTGTTATTTTCTAATTTTGCAATTGGTAAATACCCTCTTACCCTTATCAGGAGCTGTGTATATTTGTTAATAAAATAACTTAACACAATGATTATATTGTTTAAACTTTATTTTATTCATTACAGTAATTATAGATGTTCAGTATTGACCAATTGTCGGACAAGTAAAATTTATACATGTATTCGGACAAGTTAATTTCCTGGCTACTTGTCCGAATGGACAAGTAAGGAGAAATGTTAATCTTGAGCCCTTGAAATGGAAACAAAAAAAAAATAACTCTTGAGGTCAAGTGGCCAAAAATTTGTGGACATTGATTCTGTTACTTATTTAATTCACTCCTTTCAGAGGACTTCTTATCATTTGCAGGTAAATCAGAGTCAATTTATAATTCAGTTACATCATTCATTGTCTGACTGGCTTCCCTAAACTTTTCATACTTCTTCAGAGCTGTAGGCGGGATTTTAATTAAACTTTATAGGGATGAAGCACTAAAGGTTCCCTACAAATGTTGTTTTCAGCCAGTCTGTCAATGCCAAGGGGGGGATCCAGGGTGGGGTATTATAGACCCAAGATGGTACCATCCTTTCACAGATTTTTTATACAGACTAGCTGCGTAGATCATTATACCAAATGCATCAGAATGACTTAAAAGGGGTGCTTTCAAATACGTAGGCCATTTTGCTTCCATTATTAATATTTTTTCTTTTTTGAGTTTATAATTTTTTTATGACGGGACATATTATAATATGGTGTTATGTGTCCGTCCATCCAAGGTAATGTTTTTCATACTTTTTCTGCATCCTTTCAAGGTATTGGATTAAAATTTGATATATAACTTAATATTAATGAGGGTTAGTGCCAGTTCGCATTTGGATATGATTGCTAAGGTTTTGCCAGATTTACGGCCCTTGAACTTAGAGATTTTCAAGGATTTTACAGTTTTCCAGATTTCGTTATGCAGTGTTTCAAGGTATTAGATTGAAACTTGGCATATATATTTATATCAATGAGGGCCAGTACCAGTTCACATTTCGGTATTATTATTTTGAGTTATGCCCCTTGTTAAATGAGTTATCTTTCTTTGTATTGGTAGTACTCAATTTTCCTATCCATGCGATGCCATATTTTATGGATTTTTTCCAGCAGTTTTCTTCAAGATATTGGATTTAAACTTTATATTCATTCAAAAGCGATGGGCTTATAATGCCACACTAGGCGTTGCTCTTGTTGCCAATTATTTTCAGGTAATTCGTTAGATTCTTTCCTGGTAAACAGAAATACATTTGATTTTGTCTATTTTTATTTAACAGAGTGGTTAATGTAAATGTAATTATTAGAAAAAATGGAATACATGTGTACAGAAATAATTTCAAGTATTATTCATATTTTTTAAAGATTAAAACAGAAGAGATATGCTAAAATCATTTAAAGATTGACCTTTGCTTCCGAATTAATGAAATGATTTTGTTCAAACTTGGAAGGGATGCAGGGATTTTAATTAGAATTATTTGAGGAGGGGATATAGAAATTTGTAGCGTATCACTTTGAGTGCCCTAGTACAATAGCACAAATGGGAGTTAGTTAATTCAAAATCAAAGGAAATTCAAACCAGCGATTTGCCAATTTCCATCATTTGAAGCAGTGGTATTTCACTGGGTGCCGAATCTTATTGAAATCCCTAGGGATGAAGTACTCAAGGACCTCTACAAATATTACATTGCTGTTTTCGACTGTCATAGGAATGGATCTGGGGCTGGATGACATAGAATCAAGAGGATTTCTCCTTTGACAAACTTCTTTAAACTGACTGCCAAGATCATCAGACCGAATAAATCGATTTACTGACTGAGTTTTCAGATTAATTAAAAAAGATATGGAAAGAGGAATTCTGTTTTAAATTTTTTTTCACATAGTTTTATATCATTGTCTTGATTTATTCATTGTAGAGAGTCAAGCTTACAGTCTTTTGTCAGTTGCAGAAAATACTATTAGTAAACTTTTTCAAGCAGATAGTTATTATCCCCTTGCAACAGCATTACACGGGGAGTATAGTAAAAGTACTCTTGGGTTGCAGGTGCGTGCGTTCTTGGATGGGTGATTGTGTCTGTAACAAAACACTGTAGACACTCTGGAAGTCACAGTTTTAGCCTTATTAGGTTCATATTTCACATGCGACTATAGTGTTAGGAGAGGAAGATCCCTATTGATTTGGTCATAAATCATATCATGGATTTTGCTGCCTTGCGAGGGGATGCCACACTTGGTCTTGATAATTTTTGTTATTGAGCAAATTGTGCTCAGATGAGGGATATAGACCCATTTGGGAATTTTGTTGTTTTTCATTGCATTTTAGTAGTTTTGCACTTTGTAGAAACTTGCTCTTCTGAAATTAAACAAATAAAAATACATGTTGCTTTTGTTCACTACCGTATTTTACACTTATTTCAGTTGTACTCGGAGGAGGTAATAAGTCCCTGAAGTTCCAGTAGTAAATTATGAATATGAACATTGCATTCAAAGTATTCAAATACAATATTTATTAAACACAACTAATATTCTTCGGAGATCAGTATTATTGTGTCATTTTATTATAAAACAGCGTAATTTTCCACATGTGATAAGTGTAGTCATATGTTCATAAATGATCTTACCGTCTGTTTGATTTTACAGAGGGTTATGATAAGACCAATTGTAAACATCGTAAGATGTTGTTATGTCTGTTGATGACTGCCTCAGATTTATCCGATCAGACCAAACCATGGGACTTTACCAAACATGTTGCAGTAAGTACACTGTCATTTGTAATCCAACCCATATAATTTAAATTTTGATAATGTGAAATTCTATGTAGGCTTAGATTTGTCTCCTTATCACAATTGTATAACATTACACAGTCATTTGTTCTGATAGACTGAGGATCTGAATACTCTTTACTTAAATTTCATTCCGGAATTGTCAAATTTTGACCAACTTTCATATGTCTGCATGAAAATGTTGGCATAATTATAATGCTATACCACTGTTGTCATTCTGTCCATACCATCTTGCCTTCTCAACTCCTCCTAAACCTTTCAGGGAAGGGGGAATTTTGATTAGAATGGCACAAAGAAAGAATACCATATGTAGATTGCATATTGGAAGGGAAATGCTGTCCAAAAATATTTACAAGAGTTATAGCCCTTGGACTTAGATTTTCTTAAAATACCTTGTTTTCGCAACTCCTCCAAAACCCTCTTGGGGATTTTGATGAAACTTGTTACAAGGAAAGAACATATGATGATGTGCATATTGGAAGAAAAATGCTATCCAAAATATTTACAGTAGTTATGACCATTGGGTTTGGAATTTCTTAGATTTTTCTGTGCAAAACACATTGTATTCACATCTCCCCCTTAACCCTTTTGAGAATTTTGATGAAGCTTGTTACAAAGAAAGAACACCTTGTGAAGATGTCGGGCATTTGGCAATCAGTCAATTGCAACCACGTCATTTAGACATAGCGTCTCAATGACGTCATCCTCTGCTGCATGACGTAAATCTGCAGTCCTTTTCAAATACGTTAGCACTCTGAGGGTTAAAAATAAAAACCCTCTCTTGTTCATTAAATTTAGTTTTGATTGTTTCAAGATAATTAAATGTACTGGCCTTCACTTTTAGTTGACTATCTTGTGCTTTTTTTGGTTTTAAAATTCGCACTCATATTTTACTTTTCCCATTTCATATTTGCCGGCATATAGATCTATATCAGCATTGTCGATCATTGCTAGAACAACGGAAACCGGTATGCCGTAAACAAGTTTTGGTCAATAGAATAACTCTAAAAACAGTTTTCTTCAATATCGGATGATAATTTACAAACGCATGCATGATAGACAAATTGTTGAATATTACTGCTGTATCATGACTAAAAATGTTACATCATCGTGACATTAAGAGTTACCTCCCATTAGGCAGATTACTTTTAGGCCTAAATCGCTCATCAGACTACGTCCTTGATACTATTGACAAAACGAATTCCTCTTCATCTTCATATGAGTGTTACTCAGGACTTTCAGTCCTTTGATTTAGTATAGCACTTTGGTTTGGTTTAAATTTCGTTATCGGACTTTATTCACATATCATACTGTGTTTTAGGACTGATTTCTTCACACGGTTGTTTGTTGTGATAAACATATAGTCTGTATACTTTTTATCCCCGCAGATTGATAGATCGTGGGCATATTGTTTTTGTTCTGTTTGTTTGTCTGTCAACCTTTACCCTAGCCATTACTTTTGAAACATCAAGGATAGAGACTTGCGTACTTAACTAATGCAGTCCTTTCAAATAACACCAAAGTCGATGACCTTTTGACCTTGACAATGACCTTCTCACTAAAAATAACTTTTTGGACTTTGTTGCTCCCGGGGGCATTAGTGTTTCACAAACACAACTTAATGATTTGGTATTTGATTTTTATATCCCCATCGTAGTCGGACATATTATCGTAGTGCGTTTTTGGTCTGTTTACCTTTGGGTCTGTACGCACCCTGTAAACAAGATACAGACTATGCCATTAGACTAGGACTTTCAAACATTGTACCCTTTTGAAATGAGGATACAGTCTATTGATTTTTAGTTTCAAGGTCATAGGTCAGTCATTTTGGGGGCAAAAATAGCAAATTTTTGAGAAAGCACCTGTAAACAAGATACAGACCGAAGTGTTAATGCTAGATCTTTTGAATTTTGCCCACTTATTTTAATATAATTATATTACAGATTTTTTTAATAAAATTTTTTGTATTTTTGAGATTTTTGACATAGATGGAGGAGGGGGATTCAGTATATGCTCCTATAATAAATTTTGCTTTTTAAACAAGACAGAGATATATAAATACAAAAAAAAATATCCCATTGCATATATTTTAACTGCCTACATGGATTTAAAACATTTCACAGAATTGTTGCCCGTGACTTGAAGGTATGTCAGGACTTTGGTACCGTCAAGGTCATGGTGAATTTGATTGGTAAAATCTTGTCTTGGCCATAATGTTTTACTGTCTTCATGGATTCATGTAATATCTTCTAGAATTGTTGCCCATAACTCAAGATCATACGTGCAAGATCAAAGTCACAATGTATTTGATTGTTTTAATATTTTTAAATATCAAAATATGTGTTGCGCTTGAAATAATATATTTTGGGCAAATTATTGTACGTTGGCATTGCTCTTGTTAGTTATAGGACATTATTATACCCCTGCGAAAAAAGTTTGGGGGGTATATAGGAATCACCCTGTCTGTCCACATTTGTCCCGGCCATAACTTCTTACTCCTTTGTTGGATCTGGATAATATTTTATACAATTGTTGTACATGACACAAGGGTTTGTCATGACCTTGACCCAAGGTCATATCTTCAAAGTCAAGGGCACTGTGCACACATAGCCAAAATCCTTGCCCGGGCCATAACTTCTTATTTCACGGATGGATTTGGATAATATATCACACAATTGTTGCCCATGACCCAAGGGAGTGTCATGACCTTGACCCAAGATAGTATCTCCAAGGTCAAGGTCATAGTGCACAGTTGTCAAAATCCTTGTCCAGGCCATAACTTTTTATTGCACAAATTGGATTTAGATAATATATCACACAATTGTTGTTGATGACCCAAGAGTGTGTCATGATCTTGAACCAAGGTCATATCTACAAGGTCAAGGTCACAGTGCATATATAGCCAGAATTCTTGTCCGAGTCCTAACTTCTTCTTTTTAATTTGGAGGGAGATAATATTTTACATAATTATTGTCCATGACCTAAGGGTGTGTTATTACCTTGAACCAAGGTGATATCGTCAATGTCGAATTCTTTCCTGGGCCATAACTTCTTCCTGTTACTTTCTGGAAGACTATATTTTACAGAATTGTTGTCCATGACCCAAGAATGTGTAATAACCTTGAACCAAAGTCATATCTACAAGGTCAAGGTCAGAGTGCACAAATTGTTTTTATTCATTATACCTCAAAATGTACAAGTGGTACATCCATTACACTTATACTGGCCAGTGATATATCTCGGGATGAATTATCACATGTTTCAACTTTGTTGCTGCGGATGTATTTGTCCCGTTAGGAAAGCTCTAGTTGGTCAAATATTTTGCCAAATTTTTATGTATCTTGTAAGTTCAGAACAACTTTTTAACCTACAAAAATTCCTACTTATAGGGATGCAGTATACAACTAAATATATTGAATTACATAGGTCACAAATTTGCTCTCATTTACAGACCAGCTGCTTTTTATGGTGTAGCTGTCCATTCAGTGAGATTTACCCTCAGTTACTAAGTTCAATTCAATGATTTTTAACAACAATTTTAAAATACATCTTATTTACACAAATTGACAATGTGTGTAAAAACATTTTATACTGTCCGTAGTATTTGTATAGTTTTTAATAGGTCATTATCAATTGAAGGTATCTTCTTTGTCAGCCATCTTGCGAGTTAAACCAGAATTTTTCAGCCCCCACAAGGTATGGCAGGGGGACATTAAGTACTTGCTTTGTTCATCCTTCTGTCCTTCCGTCACACATTGGTTTCCTGAAGATAACTCAGGTATTTTTCAACATATTCAAGCTAAATTTGGATATATGCTTAGTTACTAAGAGAGGAAGAAAGCTATTGATTTGGGGTCCAAAGGTCAAGGTTACAGCTGATGAAAAGATATTGTAATTATTGGTTTTCGGATGATAACTGGAGTACCTTTCAACATATTCAAACTAAATCTGGATATATACTTACTTATCAAGAGAAGAAGAACCCTATTGATCTTGGGATTAAAAGGTCAAGGTCACAGCTGATGAATATATACCATTATTATTGGTTTCCAGATGATAACGGAGGTAACTTTCAACATATTCTAACAAAATTTGGATATATGCTTCCTTAATATCAAGAGAGGAAGAACCCTATTGATTTGGGGTCAAATGGTCAAAGGTCACAGCTGATGAAAATAGTCTGTTATTGGTTTTTGGATGATTACTCAAGTACCTTTTATCTTATTCAAACCAAATTTAGATATATGCTTCATATCAAGAGAGGAAGAATCCTTAGGTCAAGGTCACAGCTGAAGAAAATAGTCTGTTATCATTGGTTTTTGTATTATTACTCAAGTACCTTTTATCATATTCAAACCAATTTTGGATATATGATTACTTATCAAGATTGGAAGAACCCTATTGATTTTGGGGTCCAAAGGTCAAGGTCACAGCTGATAAAAAAATTATTGGTTTCCAGGTGATTCTCATATATTATTAAATGCTCATCATGTTTCACATATTTTACAGATCAGGTTCTTTTAAAGAGAGGTAATTTAAAATTTTATTAAAAGGGATGGATGCCCATGGATTTGAGGGTCAATTTTTCAAAAGGCCATACTACATTACTATTAGTATCTATAGGAGTTATTGCCCATGAAACTTATAATTTAGGAAATTTTGTTGCTCTAGTTCCTACATATTCTAACCATCTTTAAACAGCTCATTTGAAACAGGCATTTGTAATTTCATATTTATGATACTTTGATAGTTTTAGATGATTTAAATTTGAAAAGAAATCAACTACATATACATACTTTTTGAAATTGTTTTAAAGAATCATCAATTGTGGTTGAGTCATGTATGAATACAGAGGTAGACTCACAAGTTGGCTGCCAATGTGAGGGAACTCCTATACTTTCTGACTAATTGAAAACCATTTATACTGTCCTTGCGGTTACTGGAATAGACAAAGTGTGCATATCAATGTGTGCTGAAAGGATTATGATACATTAGCAACATTTCCTGACATTACTGACTAAAATCAAATGGAAACAAATAAATACAATAAATAAGAAGGTGCATAGGAAAACAGATTGCATCTTTATGTATTTTTGTATGCTGCATTCTCTTGTAACACAACTTGATCATACTGGCTTAAAAATGAAATTTAAATTATCTCATTTCAGGCCTTGATATATCGCGAGTTTTTCTCACAAGGTGATTTGGAAAAAGCTTTGGGACAAAAGCCAATAGAGATGATGGACAGGGAGAGAGCTAGAATACCAGACTTGCAGATTGGATTCTTGGATCACATTGCATTACCTGTGTATAAGTATGTATGTTACTAGTCATTCATTGTATGTGTGCTTAGTGATATCTCAAGATGAAGTACTACAGTAATCACCATAACTGTATTTCAGGGTGTTAAGTGATATATTCCCAGCTGCCAGTGAAGTCACTAATACTGTGGTAGATAACAGGAGACACTGGGAGAAGATCTGTGCTTTGATCAAGATACGGCGAGGTGGCAGCTGTGAGCAGATGAGCTATGACCAGATCCTAGCCCTAGAAGAGGAAGAAGCTGATGCAGAAATTGAAAGTTACCAACAGAAACAGAGACAGGCTGAGCATGGTGATCAATGATCATTCATGAAAAATCCAAAAGCTAGCAAATAGTGTCTCTAATGTGCATGACATGATTTTATCTCATTACGGTAATTCTTTGTTGTACCCAATGTAGAAAACAAACAGAGATAAAGGAAAAAAACTAGAGAAAACATATCAAAGAGAATTTTGATTGCATTAAGAGAAGTATGAAAAATATGTGAAAAAAAAAGTGCATGTAATATCAATAACAAGTGTGCATGGACTAAGAGGCAGAAAGTATATGGTTCTGAAAATCAGTCTAATATAGAGAAGAATGTTTAATAATGTTGTAGAAAGCATTTCATACTCCATCTTCACAACATCAAGGTTTGAGATTACACTACAACCCTTTACAAATAAATATAGCTGTTTAAAATTTGGACTGGCGCTGTGAGATTTCATTGGGCCATCGACGGCAAGGACAGTCCATTCAGAAAGAAGATAAGTCATGATACACACATGATTGTGTATTAAGTCCAAAATATGTGAATAAACCTAGCTGAGTCCTGTGTTTGTAATGTATGTGAAGGGGCCTACAGGTTAAACAAACATTGTTTAATTTTTGAAAAGACGTTTCACATGTTTTATGAACTTTGTGAGGTATTAAGTGTCATTCCAAGCAATAATGATGGATTTTCCGAATTTGTATATATGCAAGCTTAACAAATTAGTGTTAATGAACTTTGACTTGCAAACTAAAATAAACAATTTAAAAATTTATACAAGTTTAGATTATATAAATAGGTCTTTGTTTGCATCTTACCAGAGACATATGCATATATAAGTCTCTGATCTAACCAAACTGTAATTTGAATGGAGGCCTCTCATTGGTGTGTTGTTATAAATAAATATATTACATCACACACCTCCAGTCTGACTTTTGAATAGCGATGTTTTTCAAGAGTTGTAGTGAAACACAGTGTAATCTTGATGCTGTGAAGATGATTTTACTCTGGTTACATAAGAAAAGCAAGAATGTAATGCTAAGATTGTCCTCCACTTTATTAGATTTAGGTAATGTTATTTTCTCTGTCTGTTCTTAAAGATCTCTGTGTGTTGACTTTAGTTTCAGAAAAACTTAATCTAAGAGCAACTTGTGAAATATCAAAGAAAAGTTTAATAATAGTATCAGGTAGTTCTAGCTCATTAAGTATTTCAAATAACTCCAGATTTTATAAAGAATTAAATCAACAATATAAACTGTCATTGGGTACTTTTAAATTAGTTTTTCACATTCAAGACTTCTTCAATAAAGTTCATTCACTGTATAAAAATTTAACACAATCTCAGTGAACTCGCATACATGTACAGTATCAGAATTATCATAAGTGTATTAAACCTGGCTGAAAGTTGAAGCCATTGAACAGTGAAGACGCATTATCTTATTTGTGGTTTTAACCTGTTCAATTCTGTGTCTGTTCCTAATTTTTTGCATATCTGTAGTATTTTATTTCTTTACTAAATTACAAGTATAAATTATGTTACCTTAGTACAACCTAAGGACTTGGTCTAGAGTACTATCTCTTGGTGCATCAGGACTTATAGATAATTATAAATTGGTATGTCAGCACTGAGAAAGACTACTCCAACATGGTACATCAAGACTGGGTATAGAGTACTGTGACATGGTACATCAGGACTGGGTATAGAGTACTGTGACATGGTACATCAGGACTGGGTATAGAGTACTGTGACATGGGACATCAGGACTTGGTATAGAGTACTGTGACATGGTACATCAGGACTGGGTATAAGTACTGTGACATGGTACATCAGGACTGGGTATAGAGTACTGTGACATGGTACATCAGGACTGGGTATAGAGTACTGTGACATGGGACATCAGGACTTGGTATAGAGTACTGTGACATGGTACATCAGGACTGGGTATAAGTACTGTGACATGGTACATCAGGACTTGGTATAGAGTACTGTGACATGGGACATCAGGACTGGGTATAGAGTACTGTGACATGGTACATCAGGACTGGGTATAAGTACTGTGACATGGTACATCAGGACTGGGTATAGAGTACTGTGACATGGTACATCAGGACTTGGTATAGAGTACTGTGACGTGGGACATCAGGACTGGGTATAGAGTACTGTGACATGGGACATCAGGACTTGGTATAGAGTACTGTGACATGGTACATCAGGACTGGGTATAGAGTACTGTGACATGGGACATCCGGACTGGGTATAGAGTACTGTGACATGGTACATCAGGACCGGGTATAGAGTACTGTGACATGATACATCAGGACTGGGTATAGAGTACTGTTACAAGGTACATCAGGACTGGGTATAGAGTACTGTGACATGGTACATCAGGACTGGGTATAGAGTACTGTGACATGGTACATCAGGACTGGGTATAGAGTACTATTACATGTGACATCAGGACTGGGTATAGAGTACTGTGACATGGTACATCAGGACTGGGTATAGAGTACTGTGACGTGGGACATCAGGACTTGGTATAGAGTACTGTGACATGGTACATCAGGACTGGGTATAGAGTACTGTGACATGATACATCAGGACTGGGTATAAGTACTGTGACATGGGACATCAGGACTTAGTATAAGTACTGTGACATGGGACATCAGGACTGGGTATAAGTACTGTAACCTAATACTTAAGACTGGATATGAATAGAGACATACAACAAATATTGTACATCAGGACTTATTATGGAGTACTATAATATGGTGCAATAAGATTGAGTATAAAGTGCTGTCACATAGTACAACGGGACATGCTATAATGTATAAGTTGGTAGTTTGAGACTTGGTATAGGGTACTCTAACTTAGTACATCAGGATATACTATAATGTATAAGTTGGCAGATTGGGACTTGGTATAAGGTTCTCTAACTTAGTACATCAGAGATTGGTATAGGGTACTCTAACTTAGTACATCAGGACTTGGGATAGGGTACTCTAACTTAGTACATCAGGATTTGGTATAGGGTACTCTAATTTAGTACATCAGGATTTGGTATAGGGTACTCTAATTTAGTAAATCAGGACTTGGTATAGGGTACTCTAACTTAGTACATCAGGACTTGGTATAGGGTACTCTAACTTAGTACATCAGGATTTGGTATAGGCTACTCTAACTTGATACATCAGGACTTGGTATGGGATACTAGTAGTACATCAGGACTTGGTGTAGGGTACTCTAACTTGGTGAATCTGGATTTGGTAGATGGGTACTCTAACTTAGTACATCAGGACTTGGTAAAGGGAACTCTAACCTAGTACTTCAGGACTTTGTATGGGGTACTCTAAGTTACTTATAATGTTCTATAACTTAGTACATCAGACCTTGGTATAATCAGGGATATACATGTACCAGTATCTACATATCTGGTAAAATGTACTGTAAGTTGGCAGACTA
This sequence comes from Pteria penguin, assembly GCA_035048485.1. NCBI lineage: Eukaryota > Metazoa > Mollusca > Bivalvia > Pterioida > Pteriidae > Pteria > Pteria penguin. The sequence goes on from CM068585.1 coordinate 48,031,856, forward strand.
TGATTTGACTTGGTATAGGCTCTATAGAGTATTATAAGTCTGTTCTATTTGATGTCTACAACGAGCATCACCATCATGATATTATTGTGTATGTCAATGTTATTGTGTGTATGACTTGTGTGACACTTTCAAGCAGCAGACGTAGAAGATGAATGGAAGTAAATAGCTTTGGTGTTAAACCAACATTTGCTCATTAGTAGGCGAAGTCCAACTTGTTATTATATTTAATCTATTTTCATGGAAATTGAAATGTATTCTTTTCATCAGTAATAAGAAGTTGTTTAATTTTATTCTGCTATCTAGTTGTTAAGCATAATTTTGAAGTTCCATCATCTGGCAATGCATGAAACACAAAGTTTTCATGTACAGAACTTAAACTAAAAGAAATGTTAAATACATATTCTGTTTATAACGTATCACCAATGCCATTGTTTGAAATTCATTGAAAATGTGTATAGTTCGATGAGTAGTTCTTAATTTTTTTTCTAAATTTTCAAAACTTTTGAAAAATCATCTGTATGTATTTGGTTATTTGAGAATTGAATACACTCATTAACAACTTCTTATTATTACTATGTCTCTCCTTAATATATTCATAATTTAACACATTATTTTTATCAAATGTTAAATAATACCTAGACAATAGTATATAGCTACTGATGAAGACTTGTTTAGGGTCATCTTTCCTCAATCATATTCTATCTCTGACAATCCTATAATATGACAGATTAAACACTTTAGAGGTAACAACTGCAAATTTTCCCTATAAGTGATGGAGAAACACTTGGGCTATTGCTATAAACATTGCTTCCATTCTCAAGCCCAAGATTTTGCAGAGATTTTGTTCATAACCTCAATATTTAAATATAAATGAAATTAATACATGTACTTTACATATAATTGTCACACCCAATCACTTTTCACATCATTCTTTTCTTCACATCAAAACCTTTTTGTTGCTCATGAGATTGTATACCACCTGTGTTACTAAAGTATCCTACAATTGTGATATTTTTATTATTATTAGTTTTATTATTATTATTGTTATATATATATATATATGTATGTTAAATGATATTATTCCTTAGTTTTATTTTATTTCATTTTTTATTTCTTTCCTTTTTTAATAGAATATATATTAGATTTTAATGACTCTATCCCCATTTTGGAAATTCTTCTGTAATATGAAAATTCAGAAAACTAAAACCAATTAGAGTTAAATGAAATCCTACAATGCCCCCTGAATGGAAGAGTGTGGGGCATACAGTTTCTGTCTTGTCTGTCTGTGGCAAGACAATTTGTCATTGATCATAATTTATTAATGTTAAGAGGCAGCCTTTAGTATTTCAGTTGCATATTTATAGTTATAAAACTTTTTTGTTGAAACTAAAAGCTTTGACCTTGTGGCCTTCACAGTGATTTTTAAGCTTCTTAATTTGCAAACAATATTGAATAGAACTTAAGTATTTTGTAAATGCAATCCCTGTGATTAGATCATTTGTTGAAACCAAAAATATTGAGCTTATGGCATTGACTTTGTCCTGTCAGAAACTTGTACATTAACTGCCGACGGGGAATCAGTGTTTCACAAACATCCACATATTGTTTTTATTCACCCGTCATAGGCGGGATGTAGTATGTTATGGCGTTGTCCATCTGTGCGTCCGTCTATCGGAGGGAGGTAATGTTTTGCAGACTTTTTTCTGCAGTCTTTCAAGGTATTGGATTGAAACTTGGCATATAACTTTATATCAGTGAGTGTAAGTACCAGTTTGCATTTCGGTATGATTGACTTGGTTTACCAGAGTTATAGCCCTTCAAGAATTTTAGTTTTCCAAACTTTTTTTCTGCAGTCTTTCAAGGTATTGGATGGAAACCTGGCATATAACTTTATAATTTATGAATCAGGGTAAGTACCAGTTATTCTATGGGATATGACTTCAGTAATCGTGATTGATTTTCATAAAACTTGTAGAGAAAAATCATAAAACTTGTAGAAAATACTCTGATAAAATAAAAGAATATGCCTTTCGATTTCGAGAAAATCCTTTTTTTCAGTACAGAGTTATAGGTCTTTGATTCTTTTATTTTGAAAAAAAAAAGAAATTATTAAAAATCATTTGTCAGTCAATCTCTTTCAAATTTAATTTGTGCTAGAATTATTTATGAACTTTAATATAAATGTATATTATTACTGATTTTTATTTCTTCTGAATTCTTGCATTTTTGACGTAGAAGAAAGAAAGGGGGGGGGGGGGGGGTAAATTTTTCTTGGCCATAACTTCTTACAGCCTTAATGGATTTCAGTAATATTACAAAGAGCTGTTGCCCTTGGCAAAAGCATGTGATATCTCGAGTTCTGAATGATTGGGGAGGGGGAGCTTTAAAACCTTTCCCGTCAAACTAAGATACGGGCGTATTGTGCCACGCTAAGCTTTACTCTTGTTTAATGAAAACTTGATGATATGAATATTTTAGATTAATATCTTTACATCTTTTACAGTACCAAATAAACAGCTGTTTTTGTACTTGCTTGTTACACTAAGTAGTTTTACTAGTAATAACGGGATAATGATTTTGGTTCTAATAGTTAACTTTAAGGTATACTGAACTTGTAATTTATTGTAATTTGTATTTATGAGCAATTGTTTACGTCTATGTGAAATATATTATTGTGCAAGTGTAGTATTTCCCATAATTGGTTTTAAGAGAGATTTAGTTAAGCATCAATTTGAATCTTTCATCTATAGCTATATATAGAATACACATTAAATAAACTAACTCAAATTTAATATTGTACATTAGTATGCTGATATATTTAAAGAACTGTAACATACCGGATGGAAAGATTTATAGTTGATTAAAATTTTAAATTCTAGATATTGTGTTATTTATCATACACTGACATATCCGTCATGTTATCCGTGATAAAGCAGCTTTACGTACGGTAATTCATTCCATGGTGACTTTTCCGGAGACTGTCCTGCCCTATACTGGGAAGTCGACTGTTATTTTGAAGTAACTGCCATTGCAGTGAAATGCCTTACACTGGTAAAATGACTTGATATTTACTTCGAGGTAACTACCTGGAAAGTGATCTGCCTACCTTCCCCTTCCCCTAAAAAGTCATTTTTCTTTACTGGTAAGTTGACATTTATCCAAGGTTACATGCATGGAAGCGATCACATGTATCTGGAACATGCCAATCATACATTAGCTCTTTTTCCAGCACAGTACAAAATTATATCTGGAACATGTCCACCATGCATTAGCTCTTTTGCCTGCACAATACTAAATTATATCTAGAACATGCCCATCATGCATTAGCTCTTTTGCCTGAACAGTACAAAATTATATCTAGAACATGTCCATCATGCATTAGCTCTTTTGCCTGCACAGTACTAAATTATATCTAGAACATGCACATCATGCATTAGCTGTTTAGCCTGCACAGTACTAAATTATATCTAGAACATGTCCAACATGCTTTAGCTCTTTTGCCTGCACGGTACTTAAATATTTCTATAACCTGCCTGTCATGCATGATAAGTTCTTTTGCCTGCACAGTACTAAATTATATCTAGAACATGTCCATCATGCATTAGCTCTTTTGCCTGAATAGTACAAAAGTATATCTAGAACATGTCCAACATGCTTTAGCTCTTTTGCCTGCACGGTACTTAAATATTTCTATAACCTGCCTGTCATGCATGATAAGTTCTTTTGCCTGCACAGTACTAAATTATATCTAGAACATGTCCATCATGCATTGGCTCTTTTGCCTGAATAGTACAAAAGTATATCTAGAATATGCCCATCAGACTTAAGCTCTTTTGCCTTCACAGTACTAATAAATATAGAACATATATACCTTGTGATTTTGTGCACCATATGCGCATTTCGACATTTATGTCTCTTCAGTGATGCTTGTGGCCGAATGATTGGAAGTTTCAAAATAAATTGTGTCTAGAACATGTCCTTCATGCATCAGCTCTTTTGCCTGCACAGTACTAAATTATATCTAGAACGTGTCCATCATGCATTAGCTCTTTAGTCTGCACAGTACTTAATTATATCTAGAACGTGTCCATCATGTGTTGGGACTATTTCCTGACCACTTTCATATACATGTCTATCATGCGTTAGTTGTTTTGCCTGCATTTACGTATAATCTAGATCATTTTCATCATGCATTAGTTCTCTATCTTGCGCTTGACAGGTCTCCCACTTGTACATATAGCCATGACCCATTTAGCTTTATTCATTCATTAAAACATGACAACGGGTATTAAAATCAAAGTAATATGGTTGTCTCTGATTAGTTTAACGCACTGCAAAGGTTGGTGTAGCAGTAGGTAACGCATAATAAAACCAATTCATTCATTCTCCTCGATGATTTAATGATAATCTATTAAACTACAAGGACAAGGACACGATTAAGATAACATGTATCAGCCTGGTGTGCTGTGTTCCGGAGATAATGTAAATGTAGGCTAACATCTTCCGTTACTACAAGTATACACATAAAGTATACGTTTAAGTAATGACCTAATTTACAACCAGTTTAACTTCACGATTTGGATGCATGATATTGTTTACTTTTCTGTATGATTACTTTTACGATATGTAGAACACGTTTGTATGCTGATGAAAGACGACTCGTATCATTTGTGATTCAATATGGCAACCTTCACCGGAATAGGATGTATGTCGGGCTCTTCTTTAGATGGTCTTGACTTGTGCTATGTCGAATTTACCGGTGATTTGGATACCGATGTTTGGGGATACAGAATCATTAAAGCCAAAACTATACTTTACAATCCCGAATGGGAGAGGAAATTACGATATGCGTCTACTTTAACAAGTGAGGAGTTTGTTAAGCTGCATATTGACTATGGGCATCTGATCGGCAAAGAGATAAAACAATTTATTCAATCCGAAAATATTCTGTCAGTGGATTTTGTAGCTTCTCATGGACATACTATATTCCACAATCCAGGTCAAAGCTACACATTCCAACTTGGTGACGGCGAGACAACTTCCGTATACTTAGAATGCCCATTCGTCTGCAATTTCCGAAATAAAGATCTGGCGCTTGGTGGACAAGGGGCTCCATTTGTTCCTTGTGGAGAAAAATATCTGTTTAGTTCTAACGACATCTGCATAAACTTAGGAGGCATTGCTAACATAGGATTAAGAGGTTATACCGGATATGACGTTAGTCCCTGTAATTTCGTCAGTAATCGACTTGCTTCCATGCATGATCCGGATTTAAAATATGATGTAGATGGCAAAATAGCCAGTGATGGAACAGTGATTCCTAGTATTTTTGAAGCTCTAGAAGCATTGTCATACTACAGAATGTCACCTCCGAAGTCTTTGAGTACTGAGTGGATTGAAAACCAAATACTGCCAATACTGAACGTAAGTAGTGCAATCCCGCTGACCAAGTACTGCCAATACGGGACGTAGGTTATACAAACCCGCTAACCAAGTACTGCCAATACGGGACGTAGGTTATACAAACCCGCTGACCAAGTATTGTCAATACGTGACATTACTTATACAAACTCGCTGACCAAGTACTGCCAATACTTAACGTAAGTAATACAAACCCGCTGACCAAGTACTGCCAATACGCGACGTTAGTTATACAAATCAGCTGACCAAGTACTGCCAATACGCGACGTTAGTTATACAAATCAGCTGACCAAGTACTGCCAATACGCGACGTAAGAAATACAAACTTGCTGACCAAGTACTGCCAAAGCGGGACGTAAGTTATACAAACTCGCTGACCAAGTACTGACAATACGGGACGTAAGTAATACAAACCCGCTGACCAAGTACTGCCAATACGCGACGTAAGTTATACAAATCCGCTGACCAAGTACTGCCAATACGGGACGTAGGTTATACAAACTCGCTGACCAAGTACTGCCAATATGGGACGTAAGTTATACAGATCCGCTGACCAAGTACTGCCAATACGGGACGTAAGAAATACAAACTCGCTGACCGTAGATTATGCAAACCCGCTGACCAAGTACTGCCAATACGGTACATAAGTTATACAAACTCGCCGATCAAGTACTGCCAGTACAGAACGTAAGTTTTGTAAACCAGCTGACTAAGTGCTGCCAGTACAGAACGTAAGTTATACCAACTCGCTGACTAAGTACAGCCAATACTGACAGTAAGTAATACAAACCCGCTGACCAAGTACTGCCAATACAGAACAACGTAAATTATACAAACTCGCTGACCAAGTACTGCCTAAACAGAACGTAAGTTAAACCAACTCGCTGACTTAGTACAGCCAATACTGACAGTAAGTAATACAAACCCGCTGACCAAGTACTGCCGATACAGAACAACGTAAATTATAAAAACTCGCTGACCAAGTACTGCCAAAACAGAACGTTAGTTATACCAACTCGCTGACTAAGTACAGCCAATACTGACAGTAAGTAATACAAACCCGCTGACCAAGTACTGCCAATACAGAACAACGTAAATTATACAAACTCGCTGACCAAGTACTGCCAATACTTAACGTAGGTTATAGCATCTTGTTGACTAAGTACTGCCAATACTGAACAAATGCTGATCTAGAAAATTTTGCAGCCTCCCATGACTAACGTTTTGCACTAATCGGTCCAGAAAGAGGGGTTGCAGCGCTAAAACGATGGAAAATTACCTTTTGGGGGTTTTTTTTGGGGAGGGGGGGAGGGGTAATATTCTCGACTAAAGAGCAGTTGCAGAGGTTTCACATCCACCAATGCAGAACGTAATTTATACAAACCCCCTAAGTACTGTCAATACAGAAAGTAAGCTATACCAACTCGCTGAAAACGTATTGTCAGCACTAAACGTACATTATACATCCTAAGTATTGTTTATACGAGTTATATGTCTTGCAGGTACAATCACCAAATACTGCTTATACAGATCGCAAGTTGTGTTAATTTGACTCAATTTTTATTTTACGAGTGTTGCGGCTAGGCCTGTTCCGTACCTATCGGATACAGAGTTGTTAAAAAAACTAGACGGTGTTGCACCGAACTGAGTTGTATTTGAACATAAATATGAAAGAGAAACGATACGATACCGACATAGGATTGTCAATTAAAGTAACAATCGTCACTCAAATGGTATGGTTATCCAGTTTACGGGCAGCACAATCAAGGGACACACATTTAAAAAATTGATAAATAATCCTTCATGTAGAGACCAAGAATCAACAGGTTACTCAAGGTGAGAGGTCATAAAATAGTTCACACGAAACGTTTAAATAATGATATGCTGCTTTCAAAAATATGTAATGCGATATCAACATAGGTAAACCGTGCTCCGATTTATCGTATGCGAGCTAAAATCCTTATCTGTAGGAGTCCCGACTAAATGTCAGAGGGGACGAGGCTCAGGACCCTGTCTCCTCTGAAAAGGTTTGGGCAAGGTCCGTCATAGAGTCCCCACCGCCGTGGTAGTCAGCGTGCAACGCTCAAGTAACAGTCTCTACTGGGTTGTAGAGGGACCCAATATAAGACCTATGATCTAAGCGATGTTCTAGGGGCCATACTATCGATGTCGAACGCGTTAAACAAATTTAGAACCCGAGATGAAATTATCGGAACCTTTGACCCTTCGTAATTTGTACACTAGATCACCATAGAATTTGGGATGGGAAATTCTGCTGGATACGCATTGTTGAAAAGTCACAATTCCGAATTTAGGTTAAATGTATAAGTAAGATCTGTAAAATTTACCAAAAGTATTTCGAAGTTTATGACATCTAAAAACATTCGGCAAATTCTGACTAACAGGGCGGTGGGGACTATATGACGGGCCTTGTCCAAACATCTTACAGAGGAGACATGGTCCTGAACCTTGTCCTCTCTGACTGTTAGTCGGGACTCCTACAGATCTAGGGTCTTAGCTCGCTTTCAGACTGGCAGAGCACGGTTTATCATGTTGATGTCGCATATATTTTATACCATTATGTGTGTTACAATACCTTACGTGTTTATATTTTTATGACCTCTCAATATGCGATACCTGTTGATCCTTGTTCTTTACATGGAGGATTATTTATAATTTTTTTAAATTTACGTCCTTTGATTGTTCTGCTGTTAGGTGAGTAGGAAAGTGGGCCCGTAAACCGGTTAACCACACCATTTGTTTGGCTTTTGTCAAATTAAATGACCGTCCTAAGTCGGTATCGTAATTGCACTACAATCAAATATTTTTGTAATGTGTTATATGTTCTGGTATATTATTTATATTCATGTATTGTATAGCCCCATGGTGACTTCTGCCACATAACTGAGCCAGTAACTCCTGTTTTTTCTTCTATAACCATTAGTTAGAAGTTTAAAAGTAATCAGAGAACCTTTTGCGTGAAATTCAAAAAAGGTTAGTACAGAGTCTAGCCAACCGATCTAACTGACTATATAAATACCATCTAATGGGAATCAGGGGACATCACATCACATAAGGGAAATTTACAATAGGAAATCCAAAGTCGTCACGTTCATCATATATGTTAGTATGAATATTGTTATAAATAATTTTAATATTTAAGTTCAAGAAAGATGTTTCCTGATCAGAAGTATTGGCTTTGTTTGATTTAAGTTCAGGGGGATAAAAGTCAGTAATATAGTATGGAACTCAGGGTTTGCTCCAACCGCGTTTTTCCTACTCCGAAGTGCACCCGAAACTCGTTTTTTAAAGATAGCCATCATTAGATTGCAATATCTTTTATAAAATAAAATAATAAAAAGCATGACTTATTAAAAAATTTGTGACAAAAGGGATTAACTCAATAATCAATTATGAGAGGCATTTTGAAATCATCCTGACTCCCGCCAGTACAAAGAATGTATAGTCTTTATTATAGTTATACTGAAGAAATAAATACTCTGCATACTTATTTAAGAAGCAATGTATCGAAACATTATATCATTGCATGATATATATGGCTATATATAACGTATTTTACTGAGGTGAATTACCTGTTGTAAAAGTTGAAGCAACTAATAACAATGATTTTTGAAACGAATTATAAACAAAGAACGATAATTTTGCAAGCATTCTGATCGATTTTCTCGCTCTAGCTTTTTAATCGTCGTGGGCATTTCTGTGCATACTTCAAATTAACTAAATATAAGCTTTTCCACAAGCTATTGTAGTAGGTTACCATCAAAATTTCCGACAGCTTCCAACACCTCATTTTTTCCATAGAATAAAAAAATATGAATTTTTTCGACAACCATCCCCAAACGTGCAAAGGCCGATTATTATATCTTTTTAACAGTTTTTAAGCATTGTCATGTTAAGTTGATATTCATACATACAACTATCATCATTGATTCTTGCAGATGCCACCTTACATCCCAGTATTTCTTATTTGAGCCGATATTTATACGTGAATGTCATTGGGGTGTTATGTTCAAATGTGTCTTCTGCATGACTTTTATTCTATTGTCAAATATCACAAGTTCCGGTGAATGGAGTTATCGGTCTTTGACATTCCCTAGCGGCTATTGTGAATGCTACAAGATATCTAGAGATGTCATTGAACTTATCAATAAGGTCGAAACGTTTTGAAGTTTGAATAGAATGCATAGAGTCCCTCTCAAAACAGTATAAAATAAATCTACTATAAGGGGAGCGCATTTGCTGCCCATAGGAATCCCAATAATGGGAATTACAATTATTCCTCAGTATCGAGAGCTGCGCTATAACAATTCACAAGTTGACTATCGAATGTTTTTGTGATGTGTTTTACGTGCTTATTCCTCTTCCTCCACACATTCATGCCGCCATTGCTGTTATAGTTTCTTTATTTTATTTCATTATTTGAAAACTAAGGAGTATGAATATGAAATCTAGTTATATGTATCTTTACAGCGTGATGAGCATTCCGTTCCGAACCTTATGAGGACCTACATTGAACATGTGTCGACCAGGTTGAGCGAGGCGTGTCTGTATAGCAAAAACGAATTAAATCGTGTACACAAAGAACCTTTTAACATTCTAGTAACCGGTGGAGGAGCATTTAACAAAGCTTTAATGGATTGCTTCATCTCAAAGATATCAGATAAATGTTTCCATGTAATAGAAACTGATTCAGACACAATTTGTTTCAAGGAAGCTCTCATTTTTGCCTTCCTCGGACTCCGATGCCTACTAGGAGAGGAGAATGTGTTCCAAGACGTCACTGGATCCACCTCGGACTCTGTATCAGGAAGTATCCATTTACCTTCCGCCTCCCACAACACTCCAGGAAAACTCCTGAGGACTAACTTTGAGCTTAAGCGTAGAAGAGGACGTATATCTTGTTCCTTCAATCTAGAATGAGACAGATGCGTGGAATATTTAAGTCTGAAGAAAAAGATGCATGTATTTTATCAGTCTGGAGTGAATTCTAATCAGCTGTCTCTTATTTGTCAGTCTGGAACGAAGCAGGAATCTATAATTTGTCAGTCTTAAGTAAGGGTGATGTCTGTAATTTATCAGATTGGAATGAAGCAGAAATCCGTTATTTACACGTCGGGATGTCTGTAATGTTTCAATCTGTAATGAATATAAAACATATATACCTTTTAATTTTGTGCACCACATGCGCATTTCGACAAGTTATGTCTCTTCAGTGATGCTCTCGTGACCGAATGAGGCAGATGTCTGCCATTCGGTGGTCAGGAGGTATGTAAATGTCGTGATTTGTCAGTTAGGTAGACATTTGCAATTTGCCAGTCAGGGGTGAGGCAGATAAATTTATGTCTGTTGTATCATTCTGAAGCAAATTAGATGTTAATAAGATGTAGATGTTAGCCATAAGTAATGCTGGTGTTTGATCTGTAGTTTGTCAACCTGAAGTGAGGTAACTATCAGTGTCGGACAGAAATGGCCGATTGCTATAATTAATATTGAAATGTAGCAGTTGTCTGTAATTTGTCAGACTAGAGTATGGCAGATGTCTATAAATCTCAGTCTAGGGTGAGGCAGATGGATGTTTCATTTTGGAATGAGGCAGATGGATCAATATCGAATAAGTACCAAACCGTTAATCATTCTCAAAGTCCAAGGACAGATACAATATCGTGTAAGTTTCAAAAAGGAACTGTTGTGAACCCCGAAATGAATGTAATTTGTCTATTTTATCAGATTGGAATAATGCAGATTTGTTTTATTTATCAGACTGAGTGAAGTAAATCTACATTTCTGTCTTTGTAGATCAGCATATTGTGGATATTTGTATGTAAAAAAATAAAATAAATCATCACTCCACTGTAGCTCCTTGCTTTTCATTGTTCACCAGGTAATATGGATAAATACGTATAGATTTTGCAAAGACATTCTAGTACCGATATTCATTCAGGCGAAAGTAATAAGATTTATACATTTGCGATCCGGCATAGGGGCACTGGTTATATCACAGCCTCTTTCAAAAGTCAACATCATCTATTTATACGTTTGAGATCCGACATAGGAGCACTAGATTTGCCACGGCTTCTGTCAAAAGTCAACATCATCTATTTATACGTTTATGATCCGACATAGGAGCACTGGATATATCAAAGCCTCTGTCAAAAGTCAACATAATCTATTTATACGTTTATGATCCGACATAGGAGCACTGGATATATCAAAGCCTCTGTCAAAAGTCAACATCATCTATTTACAGTAAACTCACTGTAACCCGGATATTGCGAATTTACGTTTATTACGAAGTTTTTATCTTATTGCCCGGCCAGAAATGTGCATAATCTATACATTTTTTTTTCTGTGTTTATTACGAATTTGTTTACAGCGAATTTACGTTTATTGCAAATCATTTTCCGGTCCCCAAAATTGAAATCCAGCGTAAATTTCGAAGTTTAAAGCGAAGTCAAAATATTTCTGATACAAAATTTTCCAAATTTTCCAAATAAATCAATGCATAATTTTCTTTTAAACAGTTTAACGCATGTTTCAATATTCCCAGTAAACTAATACATGTATACTCGATGAAATGGTTAATTGCCTTGGGCGGGTTTCACATTAGGTTATTGGCGTTACCTGTGTGTTTGTATACTATCTGAGATAAAATCACATAATCAAATCGTTTTGACAAACACTATATATTTGGATGTATTATTCACAAGCATGGCTTCCCCAAGTAGAAAGAGAGACGGAATCGCGGTCCGACGATGACATTGTGGCCGATATACTTCGCCAGGACGAAGAGTCAGATTCTAACCCGGAGCTACTTGAACCCACCCTATCTAGCGCTAGTGAGGGCCTTTTGGCCAAGGAATACTGTGAGAAGACTTTTAGAAACGTTGCTCTCAATATGTTTCAAAATTTATCGTCCACTGAATCTTTTCTTATTTTCAAACAAACTCGATCTAAAATCAGCGACTTCTTTAAACAAGATTTAATTATCTGGACGACTTTGTTTACTCTTATGTATATAAAGAGTTCAGCACCTATTCCTCGTTCCCAGTTTGTTTTCTTTGTGTAGTGTAGTGCGAATTCGTTATAAGGTAAAACGAACTTCGCTATATCAATATAGCGAATTACGGTTATAACCAAGTTTTTATTGGCGACCCAGAATTTCGATGTAAGCGAGTTTTACTGTATACGTTTGGGATCCAGCATAGGGACACTGGATATACCGCAATTTTTGTCGAAAGTCAACATCATCTATTTATACGTAGGAAATCTAACATAGTGGCACCGGATTTACCACAGCTTCTGTCAACATTATCTTTTTATACTCTCATTATATTTTACGGAGAAATCGCATTTGCCTTTTTCCCTAATAAACCATTAACCCAATACGTTTGAGATACGGCATATGGGTACAGAATTTACCACAGTATCTGTCAAATGTCAAAATTTAGTGTACGCTGAATAAAACCAGATAACGTTCATCCCTATCAAAATGTACATTCTTCATACTTTTTTTTCTTACTCTTTGCATGCACTATGTTGACTTTTACGTACTTCCCTGTTCCTTTCCTTTCCATACACGTGCACCAGCCGAGTCTGATCTGTGAAGTCTTTGTAAGTTGTACGTTACCTGAACCCTTGTATCTTCTGTCTGTCGCGATCATTTTTCTGCTTGTCAGGTGACATTGAAACCAATCCATGTCCAAATGGACAAAACTTAAAAAATGTGAGTATTTGTCAAATTAACTCCCAAAGTTTACTCAACAAATTGATTTCATAGCAGTCGAGCTAGGTACATGTGATATAGTAACTGTGAGTGAAACCTGGCTCTATATTGAGAATAGTGAAATTATCATTCGCAATTTTCAAATGCCTATCCGTCTTGTGATAGAAATAGGAGAGGAGGCGGGGTAGCGGCATATTTTGAAACATCAGTTCCCTTCATTGAGAAAAAAGAGCTTAATGTACCAGGTGTCGAGGCAATTTGGGCTGCAGTTGTTCTTAATAAAAAGAGACTCTTGGTTGGTATACATATACATCCAAGGTTTGAAGATTGGGACCCGGTAAAACATCCATTGAACAAGCTATTCAGTGTTGTGAAAATATCATTTTAATTGGTGACTTCAATGAAAATATGTTAAATCAGAGACAATGTAATAATATAAAGAGCATTATGGACACTTTTAGTTTAAACTAACTTGTACTGTTACCGACCAGAAGAACTGAGACATCAGAGTGATAATTTATATTGCACAGATAGAGGAATTATTGAATCAGTGGCGACCACTATGGTATCCACATTTCTACTAGCTTCGTGAAAATATATAATCATTGTTACAAACGGAAAGTATGGTCATATGCTACGGTAATTTTTACATATACAGGGAGACTTTAGATAGATGCAATTGGGACTTTGATAATATTTTGCAAGCTGCTGACAAATTAAAGCCATACCTAGTGAAACATTGACAATTCGCCCACGTGATCACCCATAATTGCATAATGGCATAAGACGGGCAATGAGGGATAGGAATAAAGCATAAAAGAGCCAAAACAGTTAAAACAAATGAAGCCTGAGCCATATACAGACAAGCCAGAAATAAAGTAACAGATCTAGTCCGCGATTCTAAAATAAATTACTTTAAAAAACTAGCTACTTCTCTTCAACAAGGATATCTAAACAGTAAACAATAATGGAAAATCACTAAACAGTTCCTGAAACAAAACAATGATGGTGACACTCCACTGATAATACACAATGGTCATAATTCTAGTTCATCTGTAGATAAAGCAAATATCATTAATGATTATTTTAGTGCCCAAAGCACTATCAAGGACACACAAGTCACTCTGCCTACTCCGGATCCCTCAGATGCTGTCCTTAGTGAAATAGTTTTGTCAGAACAGGATGTGAGGGATGTACTAAAATTAATAGATGGAAACAAAACCTGTGGGCCTGATCTAGTAAGCCCCAAGCTACTAAAAGAGGGAGCTACAGTTCTCTCACCACATTTATGTGAACTATTTAATAACTCCTTATCATCTTCAATTTTCTCCACTAGTTGGAAGACAGCAAATATATTCCCAGTGCACAAAAAAGGAGACCGAACAAACACAAGTAACTATAGACCCATGTCCCTCATAAGTTGTATTGGTAAAGTGTTTAAAAAGGTTTATTCAAACACTTGCATAATTACTTAGTTGACGTCAAAAATTTTTTATATGTGTCAACATGTGACGTCAACGATTATTTAGCATAACTGACGTGCTCTGTGATATCAGTAAGGCCTTCCATCGGATGTGGCACAAGGGACTTCTATTCAGATTGAGACGGATGGGCATTAATGGACACTTACTGGATTGGTTTGAATGCTATTTGCATAACAGAACTCAAAGAGTTGCAATTCTAATTACAATTTTGTTAACGCAGGGGTTTCTCAGGAGTCAATATTGGGTCCACTGTTATTTTTAATTTATATAAATGATATAGTAGAAGAAAATGGATCCAATATTAAACTCTTCGCGGATGACATATCATTATATCTTATTGTTCCAGCAATTGCAACTGAGCTGATGAAAGCTGATCAAGGAAAAAATCCATACCTGGTCTCAAAAATGGTTAGTAAATTTTACTCCAAATAAAACTGAGGAACTAATTGTATTAAGAAATGTTGTTCCACCAGCTCACCCCCTCTATATATGAATAACACCCAAATAAAATCTGTGCATTCCCATAAACATTTAGGATTCGTCTGTAACAAAACGTACTCTTGGCATGATCATATTGAAGAAATATCATCCAAAGCATGGAAACGTATCATTAAACTTTGTAAACTAAAATACCTATTATACAGATCAACATTACAAACCATTTATTTTTCATTTATTCGACTAATTTTGGAATATGTTGACATTATTCGGGATAACTGTACACAATATGAAAAAAAAATGAATTAGAAAAAAAAATCCAAATTGAGGCAGTGACTGGCGCAACTAGGTCATGTTCAGATTAAAAACTCCTAGAGGAGGTTGGATGGGACAGCTTAGAAACCCGTAGATATAAACATCGCTTTTCATAAAATGATGTACCAAAATGCAAATACTTGCAAATATAAGTTCCTCCCAGTCCCAGTGTTCGTCAGGTCAGTCAGCGGAATCTGAGATCACAAAATAATTTTCATATTCCAAGATCAAGAACAAACCTATATCGTGACTCATTTATACTATTGGAATTCTTTACCAGAAAATATCAGACTCGCACAAACACTAAGAGAATTTCCAAAACTTTTGGACAGAGACAGATCATTGGTTCTAAGGTACATGTCTGTTACAGTGTGTCTGAGGTGAAGGTACATTTCTGTTACAGTGTGTCTGAGGTGAAGATACATGTCTGTTACAGTGTATTTGAGATGAATGTATATTTCTGTTACAGTGTGTCTGAGGTGAAGGTACATGCCTGTTGCAGTTTGTCTGAAGTGAAGGTACATTTCTGTTACAGTGTGTCTGAGGTGAAGATACATGTCTGTTACAGTGTGTCTGAGGTGAAGGTACATGCCTGTTGCAGTTTGTCTGAGGTGAAGGTACATTTCTGTTGCAGTGTGTCTGAGGTGAAGATACATGCCTGTTGCAGTGTGTCTGAGGTGAAGATACATGCCTGTTACAGTGTATTTGAGATGAATGTATATTTCTGTTACAGTGTGTCTGAGGTGAAGGTACATGCCTGTTGCAGTTTGTCTGAAGTGAAGGTGCATTTCTGTTTCAGTGTGTCTGAGGTGAAGATACATGTCTGTTACAGTGTATTTGAGATGAATGTATATTTCTGTTACAGTGTGTCTGAGGTGAAGGTACATGCCTGTTGCAGTTTGTCTGAAGTGAAGGTACATTTCTGTTGCAGTGTGTCTGAGGTGAAGATACATGCCTGTTGCAGTGTATTTAAGATGAATGTATATTTCTGTTACAGTGTGTCTGAGGTGAAGGTACATGCCTGTTGCAGTTTGTCTGAAGTGAAGGTACATTTCTGTTGCAGTGTGTCTGAGGTGAAGATACATTTCTGTTACAGTGTATTTGAGATGAATGTATATTTCTGTTACAGTGTGTCTGAGGTGAAGGTACATTTCTGTTACAGTGTGTCTGAGGTGAAGGTACATTTCTGTTACAGTGTGTCTGAGGTGAAGATACATGCCTGTTAAAGTGTATTTGAGATGAATGTATATTTCTGTTACAGTGTGTCTGAGGTGAAGGTACATGCCTGTTGCAGTTTGTCTGAAGTGAAGGTACATTTCTGTTTCAGTGTGTCTGAGGTGAAGATACATGTCTGTTACAGTGTATTTGAGATGAATGTATATTTCTGTTACAGTGTGTCTGAGGTGAAGGTACATGCCTGTTGCAGTTTGTCTGAAGTGAAGGTACATTTCTGTTGCAGTGTGTCTGAGGTGAAGATACATGTCTGTTACAGCGTATTTGAGATGAATGTATATTTCTGTTACAGTGTGTCTGAGGTGAAGGTACAAGCCTGTTGCAGTTTGTCTGAAGTGAAGGTACATTACTGTTACAGTGTGTCTGAGGTGAAGATACATGTCTGTTACAGTGTGTCTGAGGTGAAGGTACATGCCTGTTGCAGTTTGTCTGAAGTGAAGGTACATTTCTGTTGCAGTGTGTCTGAGGTGAAGATACATTTCTGTTGCAGTGTGTTTGAGATGAAAGTATATTTCTGTTACAGTGTGTTTGAGGTGAAGGTACATTTCTGTTTCAGTGTGTCTGAGGTGAAGATATATTTATGTTACAGTGTGTTTGAGATGAAGTTACAGTGTGTTTGAGATAAAGGTACATTTCTGTTACTGTGTGTTTGAGTTGAGGATACATAACTGATGTTAGGTGTTTGTGGTGAAGGTACATTTCTGCTGTTACTTGTTAGTGGTGAAGGTACATTTCTATTATAGTGTGTCTGAAGTGAAGGTATATTTCTGTTACAGTATGTTTGAGATGAAGGTATACTTCTCTTACAGTGTGTTTGAGGTGAAGAAACAGAACTGTTGTTAGGTGTTTGAGGTGAAGATTCATTTCTGTTGCAGTGCGTCTTAGATGAAGGTATGTTTCTGTTACAGTGTGTTTCAGATGAAGGTACATTTCTGTTGCAGTATGTCTGAGGTGAAGGTATACTTATGTTACAGTGTGTTTGAGATGAAGGTACCGAACTGTTGTTAGGTGTTTGTGGTGAAGGTACATTTCTGCTGTTACTTGTGAGTGGTGCAGGTATATTTCTGTTACAGTGTGTTTGGGGTGAAGGTACATTTCTGTTACAATGTGTTTGAGGTAAAGGTACATTTCTGTTACAGTGTGTTTGAGGTGAAGTTACATTTCTGTTGCAGTCTGTCTGAGGTGAACAAACATTTCTGCTGCAGTGTGTTTGAAGTTAAGGTACAATTCTGTTGCAGTGTGTCTAAGGTGAAGGTACATTTCTGTTACAATGTGTAATGTGAAGGCATATTTCTGTTACAGTTTCCCTGAGGAGAACTTACATTTCTGTTAAATTATGTCTGAGGTGAAGATATTTTTATGTTGCAATGTGTTTGAGGTAAAGGTACATTTCTGTTACAGTGTGTTTGAGATGAAGGTGCATATCTGTTACAGCGTGTTTGAGATGAAGGTATATTTCTCTTACAGTGTGTTTGAATTGACGGTACAGTTCTGTTACAGTTTGTCTGAGGTGAAGATACATGTCTTTTACAGTGTATTTGAGATGAATGTGTATTTCTGTTACAGTGTATTTGAGATGATTGTGTATTTCTGTTGAAGTGTGTATGAGATAAAGGTACATTTCTGTTGCAGTGCATCTGACGTGAAGGTATATTCATGTTACAGTGTGTTTGAGATGAAGGTATATTTCTCTTATAGTGCGTTAGGTGTTTGTGGTGCAGGTACATTTCTGCTGTGACGTTTCAGTGGTATAGGTACATACCTGTTGTAGGTTGTTTGAGATAAAGTTATATTTCTGTTGTAGTGTGTTTGAGGTGAAGGTATATTTCATTACAGTGTGTTTGAGATGGCGATAAATTTCTGTTACAGTGTGTCTGAGATGAGGGTATATTTACGTTACAGTGTATTTGTGGGGAAGGTACATTTCTCTTACAGTGTGTTTGTGGTGAAGGTACATTTTTCTTACAATGTGTTTGAGGTGAAGGTACATTTCTGTTGCAGTGTGTCTGAGGTGAAGGTACATTTCTGTTGCAGTGCGTTTAAGGTGAAGGTATATGTCTGTTAGAGTGTATCTGAGGTGACGGTACATTCTTGTTGCAGTGTGTCTGAGGTGAAGGGATATTTCTGTTACCGTGTGTCTGAAAGTATATGTCTTTTAGAGTGTGTTTGAGGTGAAGGTATATTTCTCTTACAGTTTGTCTGCGGAGAACGTACATTTCTGTTACATTGTGTTTGAGGTGCAGATATTCTCACGTTGCAGTGTGTCTGAAGGTCTATTTCTGTTACAGTGTGTTGGAGGTAAAGGTACATGTCTGTTACAGTGTGTTTGTGGTGAAGGTAAATTATTGTTGTTACGTGTTTTTGGCGAACGTGCATTTCTACTGTTATGTGTTAGTTGTGAAGTGGGTTTCTGCTAGAGTGTGTTTGAGGTGAAGGTACATTTCCATTGCAGTGTGTTTGAAGTGAAGGTACATTTCTGGCACAGTGTGGTTGAGGTGAAGGTACATTTCTGTTTCAGTGTGTTTGAGGTGAAGGACTATTTATGTTGCAGTGCGTTTGAGGTAAAGGTACATGTCTGTTACAGTGTGTTTCAGATGAAGGTACATTTCTGTTGCAGTATGTCTGAGGTGAAGGTATATTTATGTTACAGTGTGTTTGAGGTGAAGGTACATTTCTGCTGTTACGTGTTAGTTGTGAAGGTACATTTCTGTTACAGTGTGTTTGAGATGACGGTACATTTCTGTTGCAGTCTGTCTGAAGTGAAGGTATATTTCAATTACAGTGTGTTTGAGATGAAGGTATATTTCTCCTACAGTGCGTCTGACGTGAAGGTATATTTCTGTTTCAGTGTATTTGAGGTGAAGGTCTGTTACGGTGTGTTTGAGATGAAGTTATATCACTCTGACAGTATGTTTAAAATGAAAGTAGATTTATTTTGCATTGTGTATGAGGCGAAGGAACATATCTGTTACAGTGTGTCTGAGGTGAAGGTACATGTATATTAATGTTGTAATGAAACAAAGCACATTTTTCTGTATCTGTATCTTGATTCGAGTCCGATAATTGATTTTCAGATCTTTGAAGGATGGAATATTTATTTCCTTGATATCCTTGGACAGATTTATCTTTATTTATTTATTAATTTTCCTAAATTTTTTTGTCGCCAACAAATATTTGTTAGAATTGCATTGTATATATTTCCCATTAACAAAACACATGTTAATATAAAGTTATCTTGACAAATAACATGCAAACACTACTTTAATTGCATAGGTCTTTATACTACTAGTTTCTACAGTAAAGTGTATAGTCACTTTCAGTCTCCGGTATCCAGGGGGAGAATTTCGATTTATCACCATAGAAGGATGTGTAAAGAAGTGTTGCTGTTTTGTATTCCTGACCGATCGATAAATTATTCGTTTTTACTTAGATTTTTAATTTTAATATTAATCATTTTAACATTTCATTAATATTTTTGATATAATGATTTTTCACATTTTCAACTTTTTCTTCACTACTTCTAGATTGAGTTTGAGAAAACTTGACGGTACATGAAGGTATTAAGCAAAGATGTTTCTGAACAATTTTACATGTTTTTTTTTTTTTTTAAGTTTTAAAGAATCTAGAGACTTATGGCCTTCTAAAAGCTTTGTTCAGTATCACTGTGCAATGTTTTCTGTGCCTCAGATGAAAGATATAGGCCCACTTGGGACTCTTTTTATTTTTGTTATCATGTGTCTTAAGTGAGGATACATGTTTTTCTTGGTTTTACTTTTGTTCTCATTTTAAAGTTCTGTTTGATTTTAGTTTATTTTCATAAATGTGTTAAAACATTTGACGAATGTCCTGTTGCACTGATTTGAATGAAACACTGTCAACAGATATGGCCACCATAAATTTTGAAATACATATGATCCAATTAAAACATCGACATTGCATATGTGCTCAGGTGATAGATCAGGTGAATTCAATTAAGACCCCTTTTGGCCATTCATTTTAACGTTAACATATCGGTGTGTCTGGTATATAAATGAGAGGCGAACAACACCAGAGGAAGTCTGGGAAAGGAATTGTAATTGGCGACAAGGGGACGCGAATGACACAATTCCGAACCTGAAGAGAAAATCCATAGGAAAGCAGATAGTAGAGCCCTTGTCTCTTGTCTGCTCCTTAAAATGGACATGCAAATATATTTTTAATCAAAGGACTGAAGGTTCTGAGTGACACTCAAATGACAATGCAGGGAATTGATTGATTAATTTTTGTTCAACGTCACACCACGAATATTTCACGTATATGGTGACGGCATCCGCCTGATGCGGGGCATACAAATTTTGATCTTTGCAACGGACCCACCCGAAGCAGTGAGGGATCTTTAACGTGCCATGTATATCATGACACGGGGCCTTGGTTTTTACTGTCTCATCCGAAAGACAGGACACCGGCATGACCAGAGCGGGTCTCTAACCCCGGTCTCCCGATCAGGAGGTGAGCACGATACCACTAGGCCACGCCGGCTTCGATGAAGGGGAATTAGTGTTATCAATAGTATTAATTAGGACTAGTTTCATTTTTAGAATTAACAGCAGAAATTCAAAATGACTGTTGAATCATTATTGAGCCATTGTAATCAATTTTCTTTTAATAAAACAAAATTGAAGTGGGAATAGTTATACGACGCATGCATTCAAGTCTGCATCCCAAGATGAACCATTAACGCAAGTTTGGGATTTTCACACACTGTTTATTCGAAGTGACTTGGCATACGGCCGAGTCAGAAGTCTTTTATTTTTACTAGTTTGTCGCAAACTGAGGTACTCCCAACAGGTTAACCAAATCACTCGAGTGGAAAAAATATCACATGAAGCAACCGAACCAGGTACTCTAGTGTGCATCCTATAGATGAATCATTGGTGCAACTTTGGTACTTTTACTGTCCATAACTGAGACACTCGTGCCCCAAGCAGGTTAACAAAATGACTCAAACAGAAAAATTATGTCAGATACAGTTTGAAACATGTTTCCCAGTCTGCATCCCAAGATGAATAATTAGATAGCGTAAGTTTGGTATTTGTAGCTTGTCCAGAATTGAGGTACTCCAAAAGGCTAACGATGTCACTCAAGCCGAAAATTTATGTCACATGCAGCATCCATTTAGCATGCAATCAAGTCTATATCCTAAGATGTTTGCTACTTGCAGCATTTGTAGTTGTCCAGAACTGAGTTTTCCAGTCGCAGATTTCAAGCCTATAACACAAGATCATCTAAACTATGTCTAGGTGATTTAAAACTGTCATTGCTCTGAGCATTTGCTGTGGATTTGATGTGTACTAAAACAGAGGACATGATGAATCCATGTTTGTAATTAGGAGGGGCTGTAATCAAATGAGGGTGTTCCTGAGGATACATAATGTCAAGGGGAAACAAGCGAATTCAAAGAATTCTAAGAGTTCAAAAGTAATGGTCTCAAATGGAGGGTCTCATCACAAGGAATCTACATGTGAATTTTCAAAGTCTTCCCCTATTGGATCATAAGTTATAGTCCAGGTTAAAATTTTTGTGACAGACCAGCAGACGGATGAATGAGATTTAATGTCCCCTCACTTTCACAAAAGCGGGGGACAAAAAGTAATGTTAAAAAGACATTTTAATTTTTCAGTAAAAAATTTATTGAAAATTTAAAACCTTGAGACAATCGCAATGTTTATAAAATGTTTTGATGTAGATCATATCAAATGTAATTTTTTTACTCCGCGCAATGTCTTTATTGTTATGAAAGACGACATCTCTAGTAACTCTATATATTCTTATTGGGAAAACGTAGGCTGAATATGTAGGTCACGTTAAACCTAGCTCTGGTGAAGCTTACGTAGAATGTGTACAATACGGAAAGGAATAGATTCAACTTAAACAGTCTGTTGACTCACTTAAATCAATTAAAGCATCAATTTTCCGGCATAACGTCCTCAAAAGCATGTTGTTATTAAAGATGGCAAAGACCGTCGGAAAGACCAGAAAATGTGCGATCAGCGCGTAGTAATCAACGACTGAAATAAAACATAGGTTACATGCCAATAAGTCTCAAAAATAATCCTCGTGTTTGTTCAGCTCTGGTATAAACTTTCCATTCTACTTCCTAAATAATTAGATGAATATGTAATTCTTAACATACCACAAACAATATCAATTTTCCATGAATATATGCATATTTAATGCACATTACCATGGACCTATTTCCTTAGTGTAGGAATGCATGAGCAAACCAGATAAACAGACAAACAGACAGACAGGCCAAAAACTAGATGCTCAGAATCTTTGATTTCCAGGGCATAAAAAGTCATATTGATTTCCGTAACTCAAAGTTGTATCTTTAAAGAGCGATCGTGTTCTTCCTCATACAGACACAAACGACTTTTGTATTTCTTACTAGTGACAGATTGGAGATAATGTACTATTACCGACCGTTACTTAATATTTATATATGTATGAGTTTAGCTCGTTTTAATGCTGGAACGCACTAAATTTTGCCAACAAGATTATGCAACATAACTTTATAAGGAATAGTAGCTTTATCATCCAAATCTTCTCGTGGTTATTATATCAATGTGGATAACAGCGTGAAAGATTTGTGAGCGTCTCTTGTATTACCCATTTAATTATATTCATGTTTGAAAATTAAGAGGGGGTTTAAATGTTTCATGTAATTACTTTCGTTCATACGTGATGAGATACTCTGGATAACATTGGTCTGTTGCGTATACGACAAACTCTCGGAATAGCCAAGGCCCATCTCCAACTACGGAATCAAATCGTTCATGTATATCTATGCAGTCATCCTTTCTACACCTAGGGTAAGTGCAGGGAGGTCGGCGGTACTTCTTGGGATTGGAGTCCGAACAGATGAAACTTTTGCCGAGGAGCATTCTCAAGATCAGCATTTTCTTTGGACCCGATGTTCTGTTTTGTTTTGAATCTGTAATAAAGAAATCATATGTTTTTATAGACAACACTACACTGTAATTACGCCTGCGCACGCGCCAGAAATCTTACTGCCCTATTGCATGTCGGTACATGGCATCCTATCGTATGTCCGTACATGGCATTCTATTGCACTATTGCATGTCCGTACATGACATCCTATTGTCCTATTGCATGTCCGTACATGGCATCCTATTGCATGTCCGTACATGACATCCTATTGTCCTATTGCATGTCCGTACATGGAATCCTTTTAATGCATTGTCATTAAACAAATGGTCGGAACCTGGAATCTTCCTCAATTATTTCTATCAATGGTAGAACTAGATTACCCCAAGCCAATTTTTAACATGGCATGGATGGATGAATTGATGGATGTAAAGCGTACATGCATGTATCCATCCATCCATATATATGTGACAGACAGGGTGTATGGCCAGACTGGGGTACGTACCTCAAACATCCCGCTTTATAAGCTATACTGAGAAAGTCAAGTATGTATTATCATGACCATATTGGTCATACTTGTGTATATGTCTTGATATTGAATGGTATTTGTTAACTTGCTATATCACTGGCTTTGGTGGTATCACTGAGTACTTTACTGACAATGTAGTCTTCTGGACAGGTTTGATTCTAATAACTTGATAAAGACACTTTAAGTATGATATCCCCTGTACAGGTTTTGATTTTATATGCCCGTCGGGACGCCTTATGTTTTGGCGTTGTCCGTGCATGCGTCCGTCCGAGGTCATGTTTTACGGCCTTTTTTCTACAGTCTTACAAGGTACTACTGGACTGAAACTTGGCATATAACTTTATATCAATGAGGATAAGCGCCAGTTTGCATTTCGATATGATTGACTTGGTTTTGCCAGAGTTATGATCCTTGAAAAATTTCAAGGATTTTATCATGGTTATGTGCAAGTTTGTTTTGCTTGTTTATTTAAGATTTATTTTGTCAGTAAAGAAGAATGGAATTGAATTTTTACATTGATAGGATAATGACTGTTTCTATGGGACATCATAACTTGAGAAAATTTCAGTGGTTTTTTTATGAGACTCATAGAGAATGCTCATATAGTGCAGTGCAAAAGCCCCTTTGATTCTGAAAATAGCTTGGTCATTACGGAGTTATGGGACTTTGATTTTTAGCTCACCTGAGCCAAAGGCTCAAGTGAGCTATAGTCATAGTGCGCCGTCCGTCGTCCGTCCGTCCGTCGTTAACTTTTTCACATTTTCGACTTCTTTTCTGGAACTGCTTTGCAGATTTGGATCAAACTTTGTATATATGATGTACTCAAGGTCCCCTACGAAAATTGTGTTCGAGATCCAGATTCCCAAAAGTGCCCAAAATGGTACCCATCTTCAACAATCTTCTCCTCCAGAACCAGTGCATAAATGGGGAAACTAGTTGCATATCAAGAATCTATAAAAGATGGGTTATTAAAAATTCTGTTCGGGGTTAAGACCGTCAAATAGAAATTTACGCTTTTTTTTGACGTTTTTCTGGACTTAGTAATTTTAATGCAGAAAAGTGTCATGTTTTTCAGTTAATTCATATTGATGATTTCTTAATGACTAATTTGATCATAATTATAGTAAGGTACATTATTGTGAAAGAATTTTGTCAATATCTCAAGTTTTGGATTTTTTTATGTATTTTAAAAAAAAAGGGTGGTGGTGGTTGAGGTTGGCCATTTTTCACATTTTCAACTTTTTCTGCCGAACTGTTTAATGGATTTTAATAAATCTTGGTAGAAATAAATCACTTATAATCCCCTTCGAATTTTGTTGTTTTTGTCCAGACCTTTTACAGGTGGCGCTACCATAGTCAAAAGTAGGTCACAAAAGAGTACCCTCCTTTGACAATATTCTTCTACATAATGGCTATATACAGAGACAAACAGAATGCATTGAAATAATCATGAGGGATGAGTGAAGATGTGTTGTCATTTTGGTTACCTTCCAAAATCAAAGTTTAGAATTATTTTTCGACATTTGTTTGGACTTGGTGATTTCAATGCAGAAAAGTGTCATATTTCCTAGTTAATTGATAATGATGATTTCTTGTGGACTATTGTGATCATAATTATGCTAAGGAATATTACTTTGAAAGAATCAATATCTCAATTTTTTTTATTTTCTATGAATTTTTTAAGACTTCCAAATGAGGTTGTATAGGGACAATTCTTCACATTTTTAACGTCTGCTGTTATACTACATGAAAGACTTTAATGATACATGGTATGCATGAAGTACTATAGGTCCTCTATCAATTTTGTACATTTCATCCAAATTAGTTAACAGATAATGCCACCATGTCCAAAAAATAGGTCTCACAATGGTACATATATCACATGGTAATTAAAATATGGAGAGTAGTGGTTCAAATCCAGCTGTGGTCAATTTTTTTTTCATTTCTTTACACATCTAAATAAGTTTTTAGATGTTTCTCAACACTCAACATATGAAATTAGGCCATTTTAAGTTGGATCTGGACAATATTTGAAACAATTGTTGTTCATGGTCAAGACTTGAAATCAGTCAACAAAAGGCCCCATTTAAAGAAAAATGACAACTTGTTGCCCTGAATTACATCTTGCAGAGACAAAGCAAATGCTTAGTATCAAAATCACCTGAATGGATGTGCAAAAAAGTGTTTTTATTCTGGTCTGAAATAAAATTTGACATATTTTCAACATTTGTGTAATGCAAAAATAAATGAATTTTTCCTTCCTGCATAACTGATCATCTAGGTACTCAGGTGAGCGATATAGGCCCACTTGGGCCTCTTGTTAATTCTATTTCTGTATTTTTTTTTTTCATTTTTTTTTTACAAATATTTCTCTTCTGTATTACTTCATTTTCTCCATAGAATGAAAAGGATGGCCTTTTAATGTGTCATCTCTAGGTCTCCATAAATAGTTTTCATGTGTCATCTCCAGGTCCCTATTAATAATTTTCATGTCATATCCAGGTTCCCATCAATAGTTTTCATGTTTCATCTTCAGGTCCCTATTAATAGTTTTCATATGTCAAAACCATGTCCCCATTAATAGTTTTCATGTGTCATATCCATGTCCCCATAAATAGTTTTCATGTGCCATCCCCATGTCCCTATTAATAGTTTTCATGTGTCATATCCATGTCCCCATTAATAGTTTTCATGTGTCATCTTCATGTCCCTATTAATAGTTTTAATGTGTCATCTCCATGTCCCCATTAATAGTTTTCATGTGTCATATCCATGTCCCAATTAATAGTTTTCATGCGTCATCTCCATGTCCCTATTAAAAGTTTCCATGTGTCATCTCCATGTCCCTATTAATAGTTTTCATGCGTCATCTCCAGGTCCCCATTAATAGTTTTCATGTGTCATCTCCATGTCCCTATTAATATGTTTCATGTGTCATATCCATGTCCCCATTTATAGTTTTTATGTGTCATCTCCAGGTCCCCATTTATAGTTTTCATGTGTCATCTCCATGTCCCTATCAATAGTTTTCATGTGTCATCTCCATGTCCCCATTAATAGTGTTCATGTGTCATATCCATGTCCCCAAAATAATAGTTTTCATATGTCATCTCCATGTCCCCATTAATAGTTTTCATGTGCCATCTCCATGTCCCCATTAATAGTTTTCATGTGTCATCTCCATGTCCCCATTAATAGTTTTCATGTGTCATCTCCATGTTCCCATTAATAGTTTTCATGTGTCATCTCCATGTCCCTATTAATAGTTTTCATGTATCATCTCCATGTCCCCATTAATAGTTTTCATGTGTCATTTCCATGTCCCTATTAATAGTTTTCGTGTGCCATCTCCATGTCCCCATTAATAGTTTTCATGTGTCATCTCCAGGTCCCCATCAATAGTTTTAATAATAGTTCTACGTCAGATACCTTCTCAAAGGGCAGATAAAGAACCAATTCTCACTTTAAAGTTCCGTAGTAGCTACTGAGAGATATTAAAGCCGTCTTACATGAACATGAATACCCTACCTACATACTGATCAGCTTTTGTTGAGCTTTCTGCGCCGTATATTCCCATACCAAACATAGCGTTATCACTGCTCAGGCGGTAATCTAAACCCTGGTGTATGACGGTGTCCATCACGTTCGGTTTAGTGCCATGGAAGACCAAACATTCGTTGATTTCCGGAAAGATCTCTTCATTCAAGGGTTTACGCATCTTTTTCTCAGTGATGGGGTTACCTTTGTTTTGGACAGGAAGATCTGATATTTTCGGAAATGATTTCACATTTTGATCGGCTAATTTTCGGAAGAGTTCCTGTCTCTTCATGGCATATTTGACAAACAGTTCTAAGTTTTCTATGCGCTCAACTTTCTTGATTTTAAGGCTAGTGTGACTAAGGTTGACAGCATCTCGACCTTGCCCAACTAAATCTTTCTGCCAAGTTCCTTTCACGAGTTCTCGGACAGCTTCATCAGTTTTGCTATCTACTGGGACAATCTCCATTCTTTTGCTACTTGGAGTAGATCGTAAGACATCCGTCAATTGCTTACATTTTGGAAATTGTGTCCAATAGGAGGGAGTCTGCGGATATTCGTGTGCTAAATTGGACCAAAACATGGCGCCACACTTCAAAGGGTTCCCCAAATGAAAGTCGCTGCCGGCCATAAATTTCTCTACGTTACTTTTACTTTTAATCACGTGATCTCTTTCTCCCTTTAAATCTATTGCACCAGATAACGGATCTAAAATACAATAATATCATATTGTTACAATTTCAATTCATTCACTAATGTGATGCTTTTTGATTGATTGGTTTTTACCATTTAAGATTGCTATTTGTTAGTTTCATATGAACATGCAAAAAAGAAAAAACTGTTTTTTTTTCAGACTAATTCCTAGGAGGGTGCTCTCAGACTTTCTACTAGGAAACTCTTGTCAGACTTTCTACCAGGAAACTGTTGTCAGACTTTCTACCAGGAAACTGTTGACAGACTATTGATGACTTTGCCCCAGTAGTTTACTAATACACATTTGTGGCTCCCTGTGATTAGGGTACGGAAGCAACAATGTTACCTTTCTTTGGCCAGTTGTTCGAAACATTAGCCACTGGTTAAGCCAACAGACGGTTAAATTTCATCTGACTATATCTTTGAAATAAGAAGACTTTGAGTCATTGTCTTTGTACTTTATAGCATACGAAGTTTATGACCTTGTTCAAGTAGCATATCCTGTTATTCTTGTGGTTGCCTGTGACTGTATTCAAGTAGCTATCCTGTTATTCTTGTGGTTGCCTATGACTGTATTCAAGTAGCTTATCCTGTTATTCTTGTGGTTGCCTATGACTGTATTCAAGTAGCTTATCCTGTTATTCTTGTGGTTGCCTATGACTGTATTCAAGTAGCTTATCCTGTTATTCCTGTGGTTGCCTATGACTGTATTCAATTAGCTTATCCTGTTATTCTTGTGGTTGCCTGTGACCGTGTTAAAGTAACTTATCCTGTTATTCTTGTGATTGCCACTCACTGTGTTTTAACAAATCACTGCATTTCCTAAAAACAACTTACCCTGTAACTCTTGTGTCTTGTCATGTCTGCTCTAGTAAACATCTGCTATCCTTGTGGCTTCTTGTCTGCTCCAATAATTTATTTGTTATCCTAGTGGTTGTTTGTGTCTGTTCTTCTAACTTATCGGATATCCTTGTGGCTATTTCGGGAGTTTACAATACTGTCCGTCTAGGAGGTTACTATACTTCTCTTGTGGAAGGTTACTATACTACCCTTGTGGGAGGTAACTATACTACCCTTGTGGCTGTTCAGGGTGGTTACTTTACTACCCTTGTGGGAGGTTACTAAACTACCCTTCTGCTATCCAAGTGGAAGGTTACTATACTACCCTTGTGGGAGGTAACTATACTACCCTTGTGGCTGTTCAGGGAGGTTACTTTACTACCCTTGTGGGAGGTTACTAAACTACCCTTCTGCTTGTTCCGGGAGGTTACTATACTTCCTTTGTGGGAGGTTGCTCTACTACCCTTGTGGGAGGTTACTACCCTTGTGGCTGTTCCTAGAGGTTACTATACTATCATTGTGGGTGGTTACTTTACTACCCTTCGGGCTGTTCCGGGAGGATATTATACTACCTATACCACTATTATGGGAGATTACAATACTACCCTAGCGGGAGGTAAGAGGTAACTATACTACCCTTCTGCTTGTCCCGAGAGGTTACTATACTACCCTTGTGGGAGATTACTATACTGCTCTTGTGGGAGGTTTCTATACTACACTTGTGGCTGTTTCGAAAGGTAACTATACTACCCTTAGGAGGGGTGGGTTGGGGGGGTTACTATACTACCCTTAGGGGGGTTACTATACTACCCTTGTGGGAAGTTACTATCCTGCCCTTCTGCTTGTTCCGGATGGTTACTATACTACCCTTGTGGGAGGTTACTAAACTACCCTTGTGGGAGGTTACTATACTACCCTTGTGGGAGGTTACTATACTACCCTTGTGGGAGGTTGCTGTACTACCCTTGTGGGAGGTCACTTAACTACCCTTGTGGGAGGTTACTATACTACCCTTGTGGGAGGTTACTATACTACCCTTGTGGGAGGTTGCTGTACTACCCTTGTGGGAGGTTACTATACTACTTTTGTGGTTGTTCCGGGAGATAACTTTACTTCCTTTGTGGGAGGTTGCTGTACTACTCTTGTGGCTGTTCCGGTAGGTTACTTTACCACCCTTATGAAAGGTTACCATACTGCTCTTGTGGGAGGTTTCTATACTACACTTGTGGCTGTTCCGGAAAGTGACTTTACTACCCTTAGGGGGGGGGGGGTTTACTATACTACTTTTGTGGGAAGTTACTTTACTACCCTTGTGATAGGTAACTATACTACCCTTGTGGGAGGTCACTTTACTACACTTGTGGCTGTTCCGGGAGGTTACTATACTTCCTTTGTGGGAGGTTACTATACTACCCTTGGTTGAGGTTACTATACTACACTTGTGGCTGTTCCGGAAGGTTACTATACTACCCTTTTGGGAGGTACCTATACTACCCTTCTGCTTGTCCCGAGAGGTTACTATACTACCCTTGTGGGAGGTTACTTATACTACCCTTGTGGGAGGTTACTATACTACACTTGTGATAGGTTACTATAATACCCTTGTGGGAGGTTACTATACTACCCTTGTGGGAGGTCACTTTACTACCCTTATGGCTGGTCCGGGAGGTTACTATACTACCCTTGTGGTTTTCGATGACTGTGTTCCAAGTTTTTCGTATTACCCTTATGACTGACCATGACAATGTTTCATTTGCTACCCTATCATCATTATAGTTGTTCACTAGTGTATTTAAGTACCTGTTACTTTTGTGAATGTCTCTGACTATGCTCAAATAAATCACTCCATTATCCTAAAATATAGGCATGATTATGTTACAGAAGTGTATTCTGTTATTCTAATAGTTGCCCATTACTGCGTGCCAGTATTTATAATCGTTGTGGCTGTCAATAAGTGTGCCTGTTACCCTTTCGACTGTCAATAATTGTGTTCCAGTGGGTTATCCTGTTACCCTTGAGCATGCTTCTGACTGTGTCCTGGTGGCTTACTTTATTCTCGAAACGTTGTCTCCATTGCTATGTTCCCGTAAGTTTCCATGTTACCCTAGTTCTATCTATGAACGTGTTCCATAACCATTGTGACTGTCTACTACTCAGTTCCAACAATTTACCCTGTAACCATTGTGGTTGTCGATAAATGAGTTACAGTAGCTTGTCCTGTATCCATTGTGGTTGTTTATTAATGAGTTCTTGTAGTTACTCAGTAACCATTGTCGTTGTCTATTAATGAATTCTGCAGGTTACCCTGTAACCATTGTGGTTGTTTATTAATGAACTCCAGTAGTTTACATAGTAACCATTGTGGTTGTCTATTAATGAGTTCCAGCAATTTACCCTGTAACCATTGTGGTTGTCGATAAATGAGTTACAGTAGCTTGTCCTGTATCCATTGTGGTTGTTTATTAATGAGTTCTTGTAGTTACTCAGTAACCATTGTCGTTGTCTATTAATGAATTCTGCAGGTTACCCTGTAACCATTGTGGTTGTTTATTAATGAACTCCAGTAGTTTACATAGTAACCATTGTGGTTGTCTATTAATGAGTTCCAGCAATTTACCCTGTAACCATTGTGGTTGTCTATTAATGATTTCCAGTAGTTTACATAGTAACCATTGTGGTTGTCGATAAATGAGTTACAGTAGCTTGTCATGTATCCATTGTGGTTGTCTATTAATGAGTAACAGCAGCTTACCAAAACCATTGTGGTTGTCTATTAATGAGTTACAGTAGCTTACCCAGTAACCATTGTGGTTGTCTATCAATAAGTTCTTGTAGCTTACCCAGTAAGTATTGTGATTTTCTGTTAATTAGTTCCAGCAGCTTACCCTGTAACCATTGTGGTTGTCTATTAATAAGTTCTTGTAGCTTACCTTGTAACCATTATGATTGTCTATAAATGAGTTCTTGTAGCTTACCCAGTAACCATTGTGGTTGTATATTAATGAGTTCCAGCAATTAACCCTGTAACCATTTTGGTTGTCTATTAATGAGTTCCAGTAGCTTGTCATGTATCCATTGTGGTTGTCTATTAATGAGTAACAGTAGCTTACCCTGTAACCATTGTGGTTGTCTATTAATGAGTAACAGTAGCTTACCCTGTAACCATTGTGGTTGTCTATTAATGAGTAACAGTAGCTTACCCAGTAACCATTGTGGTTGTCTATTAATGAGTAACAGTAGCTTACCCTGTAACCATTGTGGTTGTCTATTAATGAGTAACAGTAGCTTACCAAAAACCATTGTGGTTGTCTATTAATGAGTTACAGTAGCTTACCCTGTAACCATTTTGGTTGTCTATTAATGAGTTACAGTAGCTTACCCAGTAACCATTGTGGTTGTCTATTAATGAGTTACAGTAGCTTACCCAGTAACCATTTTGGTTGTCTATTAATGAGTTCTAGCAGCTTACAATGTAGCCATTGTCATTGTCTATTAATGAGTTCCAGCAGCATACATTGTAACCATTGTGGTTGTCTATTAATGAGTAACAGTAGCTTACCCAATAACCATTGTGGTTGTCTATTAATGAGTAACAGTAGCTTACCCAGTAACCATTGTGGTTGTCTATTAATAAGTTCTTGTAGCTTACCTAGTAACCATTGTGGTTGTCTATTAATGAGTTCTTGTAGCTTACCCAGTTATTATCGTGATTTTCTTTTAATGAGTTCCTGTAGCTTACCCTGTAACCATTGTGGTTGTCTATTAATGAGTTCTTGTAGCTAACACACTAACCATTGTGGTTGTCTATCTATGAGTTCTTGTAACTTACCCAGTAACCATTGTGGTTGTCTGTTAATAAGTTCTTGTAGCTAACCCAGTAACCATTGTGATTTTCTATTAATGAGTTCCAATAGCTTACCCTGTAACCATTGTGGTTGTCTATTAATAATTTCTTATATCTTACCCAATAACCATTGTGGTTGTCTATAAATGAGTTCCAGTAGTTTACATAGTAACCATTGTGGTTGTCTATTAATGAGTTCCAGCACCTTACCATGTAACCATTTTATGAGTTCCAACAGCTCACACTGAAATTATTGTGGTTGTCTATTAATGAGTTCCAGCAGCTTACACTGTAACCATTGTGATTGCCTATTAATGAGTTTTTGTAGTTTACCCAGTAACATTTGTGGTTGTCTATTAATGAGTTCTTGTAGCTTACCCTGTAACCATTGTAATTTTCTATTAATGAGTTCCAGCAATTTACCATGTAACCATTGTGGTTGTCTATTAATGAGTTCTTGTAGCTAACCCATTAACCATTGTGGTTGTCTATTTATGAGTTCTTGTAGCTTACCCAGTAACCATTGTGGTTTTCTATTATTGAGTTCTTGTAGCTAACCCTGTAACCATTGTGGTTGTCTATTAATAGTTACTTATAGCTTACCCAGTAACCATTGTGATTGTCTATTAATGAGTTCTTGTAACTTACCCAATAACCATTGTGGTTATCTATTAATGAGTTCTTGTAGTTTGCCCAGTTACTTGTGTGGTTGTCTATTTATGACTTCCAGCAGCTCACACTGAAATTATTGTGGTTGTCTATTAATGAGTTCCAGCAGCTTACACTGTAACCATTGTGATTGCGTATTAATGAGTTCTTGTAGTTTAACCAGGTACATTTGTGGTTGTCTATTAATCAGTTACAGCAGCTTGTCCTGTAACCATTGTGGTTGTCTATTAATGAGTTCCAGCAGCTTACCATGTAACCATTGTGGTTGTCTATTTATGAGTTCTTGTATTTTACCCTGTAACATTTGTGTTTGTCTATTATTGAGTTCCAGCAGCTTACCCTGTAACCATTGTTTCTATGAATAAGTTCCAGCAGCTTCTAGTAACTCAGTAATTCTGTTTAGCATATATTGCTTGCGTTTAAAAGTTGTTCTACTTTATAGTAACTTTGCCCTAGTATCTTGGTTTTACCGTATTATATACCACTGACCTATTTTTATACAGGCCACATTTTCACTACCATTTATAATCTCGTATAGCCTTCCCTTCAGTCTGAGTGGTAAACCTGAATGCACTGGGATCATGGCCGTCTCCTGGTGAAGAAAATGATCGCGTAAGTCTTCTATTACAGCAATCCTCAATGACTCTGGACTGTATACCGCTGACGATATCGTTATAGCACATTCTGTTATCCGACTGGTGTTTTGTTTGGGCTTCTCATCTTTTTCGCCTAGTGTGAAATAGAACCGTTTTCAGTACAACAGGCAACACGAATTGTCTGACGACAACAAACCTTGCCAGAATAGGATGACTTTTAAAATGTTGCAACTATCAGACACGATTCCACAACTTGATAAAAAATAAAACTAAAAGGTATCCTAAGTTCAGGGATTTCATACGCCGTATAACATTTTAATGAGAATAGAATACTTAAGAAATAACAACTACCTAGCCGTGGTCATTGTTCAATAAATCCTCGAGTCGTATGAACCAATCAAATTATTTCCGAGCCGAAAAGCGGCTCGGTGAAATTTTCAGTAGTTCATGAGACAAGGGGAATTACTGGACGGCTAAATACGACAAGTACTGTTGTTACGTCAAACTGACCATTCAGCTTTCATAATAATAATAATAATAATATAAATAATAATAACAAGAATAATAAGAATAATAATAATGATTTAAGACGTTTTGGGAGAAAAGTTTATGTCATACTAGAATATAAGATAAAACTTAGGTTAAATAGCAAGGTCACTATATCAAGAGTTTCCAATGTAAGCCGTTGTCATATCAAATCTATAAATGTATTTTTACGCTTTAAAGTGTAAAACCGAGGTTCAAGCTTTTAGAAAGAAAGGCAAAATTAATAGCAACTAGGTCAAAAGTCATTATAATAGGTAAACGTGAATTTTGAAGTTAAATATGAAATACCTTCCTCTTACATTTCAAATGATATGGCCCAAATATTTTCATTTGAAAAGCAGGTAAAATCCAAGGTCAATGTCAGTCGGTCAAAAAGTCATGACCCTAAAGGAAAGCTCTGGTCATGTGAAATATCAAAGTCCTGTCCACGCCATTGCAAAAGACATTGTCCATGTTAAATTTTTGTCTACATACGACGACAACGACGCTGGGGGTATGACACTAGCTCTCCGGACTTTTGTCTGGACTTTTGTCCCGGCAAGGTTACATTTTGTTATTCATAGTATTTCAGGAACTCGGGACAGACTGAGTTTGTGCTAGATCTGGCCTTAATAATGTAACATAGCTAATGTCATTTGTGATCCACAAATAAGAAAATACCCACCTGCTACATGATTCTCATAAAGAATAAACATTTAGCAACATTCCATAGAAGCAAATATAATCCATAAATAAATCAACAAGGGAGAAATCAATCATTGTGGGCCGGCACTAGCCGGTCCATCTATTGTTATAAGTTGGGGAAAGTTGCAAGCGTTTCTGCGGTACAGTAAAGCCAGATCCCCAGGATTTTACACCAATGATAACATTAGGATTATATTCACTGCGGAGAGAGCACGTGTCACCTCGCTGACCTAGTTTGACAGATTTATGTAAGCGTAGTATATTCGAGACTCTCGCTGATTTGCTTCACAGCGGAGGAGTTCTTTGAAAATTTGTTGGAACAATTTTGGAGGGGGTGGAGTGTTACCTTACAATTTTAGAATATTTGACGTACTTTCTTCATAAGCAAGCAAAGTTGTGTAAGTGACTTTGGGTTAATCATAGCGTGAGGAAAGTCCTACTAAACTTCCAGAATACAGAATGATACACTAAGTAGAACGTACCAACATAACCAATTATATTCTACAATTCTCTCTTTCGGCAAAACGATAAACCTTAATTATTGTTTATGAATCAAAAAGGTGAGGGAATAAAAAGCCAACCAGCACGGCTATACCACTACCAAAAGTTTAACCAGTAAAGGTTTGGTTTCCACAGCAAACAGCCAGTTGCTTATAGGTTGGTTATGTTTTGTTGTTAAAAATAAGTAGTAGATTGATTGATTAATTATCGTTTTACGTCACTCCACGATTATTTCACGTATATGGTGACGGAATCTGTCTGATGCTTGCAAAGAAATTTATACCTTTGCAGCGGACCCTCCCGAAGAAGTGGGGATCTTTTACCTGCCACGCCTGCCGTGACACGGGACCTCAGTTTCTGCCAATGTGCCCACGGCGGGGGTCGAGCCCGGGACCTTCTGGTCACCTCATCCACTGAGCTCACCCGTTTAAAACAAATAGTAAATGATATTGGCTAGTAATTTTGAAAGTACATTTCCATATCATATGCAGGCTAATCCGTAAGACTATGAACTCGCTATTGCTTTAAGTACTGAATGGGTCCATATACTATTTGCTGAAATATCAACGGAAGTGATATTGGAGATTTATACGTCGATCATCATAGTCTTCATATGTTTAGTAACAGTCACATGGCTGTACAATACATACTTTAAAACGTTATTCTGATTTAAAATACTTTGCAGTTTTATCAAACATCCGATTCTGACTCTCACTTTGGTGCTTGCAGCAAATTGTTTCTTCTTTTAAAAGACAGAAATACACTTAAGAAGTTCATCTGTGAATGAAACAACACAAACACTCTTTGCCGCAAATTTTCGGCCTCCTGGCCTTTATCAAGCAATTGTTAGAAAAGTACAGAAGAACTATGTTACATCCATCTTTACATGTCTAATATAAACAAGCTTGTTTATATTAGACATGTAAAGATGGATGTTACATAGTTCTTCTGTACTTTTCTAACAATTGCTTGATAAAGGCCAGGAGGCCGAAAATTTGTGGCAAAGAGTGTTTGTATTGTTTCTTTTAGTGTATTTTACTTCCCTTTGGAGGACTACTTATTCCATCTGTGAATGATTAAAGAAACATCAACATCTAGCCGAAAATAGATAATAGTCCATATATAATTATGTCTCTATATAGATAATCGCCATATATATCTAGGAGTATATATATATATCTAGGAGTATAGATAATCGCCATATATATATCTAGGAGTATAGATAGTCGCCATATATATCAAGGAGTAAAGATAGTCGCCATATATATCAAGGAGTAAAGATAGTCGCCATATACATTTCTCTGTATAAATCAAGCCTTGAATCAATACCTGTATCATGTTCCGTTGACGTTGCTGCCCCATTGGGGGTTGTACTCAAATTTTCTTTCTTTAACAGGTCTGCTAATGCTAAATACGCCTTGTCTTCAAATGCAACTATCGTTATGGCCTGTACAATATAAACAAGTGACAATAAGCAAAGTACTCTAAAGTAGAAAAAACTCATCTTTTAAATTACAGATCTGGTTGCTTAATAAGTCTCCACGGTAACATGACATGCACCGTGACACCATGATCTTCCTAGTGACATCATGAAATACATCGTGACACCATGAAATTTCTGATGATATAATGAAATACATCGTGATACCACGAGAACACTGGTTACATCGTGACACCATGAGAACCCTGGTTACATCGTGATATCACGAGAACCCTGGTTACATCGTGACACCATGAAATTTCTGGCGACATCAGAAATGCATATGAAGTACTCTTATGATTTGAAAAGTTAACCTAGATTTTACATAGAATATTACAAGATGAGGAATTATGTTAATTAGTAGGGTCAAGTTTACTTTCACTTTGAATGTATAATTAGAAACGGGGACCACCCACTAGACGACGGTCCACTAGTCCGAATGTTCATCAGTCCGAAGGTCCACTAGTCCGAAGGTTCACTAGTCCGATTGTTCACTAGTCCGAAGGTCAAAGTGTCAACGTTGTGTTGTCTTACATGGTCCACATGGTCGTTATCAGGTGGCGTAAATATCATTGTCATGTTTTTCATTTTGAAATTACTTGGGGTGGTAAATACGAAAATTAGAAAGTAACAACCACCATTAATACATGTAAACAAATCGCCTTATCTAAACAATTCTACTGAATAATATTAGTATACCAGTACTTATTCTATAAATTTGACAATTTTTAAGTGCTTGCTATCAGAGAGAATAAAACTGTGCATGTCTTCCTTTAAAATAATGTATGCATTTAAAATCGGAAAATTCAGTAGTTAGATGGTATGTTATTCTGCAGCCATTCAGCTACATATATGCAAGCTGAAATGAATAAAGCCCGTGAACTGAAATCCACAGCAGGAGATAACTCTTTACAATTTGTTTTAAAATAGCTGTGTGCGAATACTCTGTCGTGGCATTGAGGTAAAAGAAGAAGAAGAAGAAGAAGAAGAAGAAGAAGAAGAAAAGAAAGATAAATCCAATTGCCATTGCATCCAGCACGGAGAATTTCGGACATTTTTATATCTGATAATAGTCCTAATTTTCCTGTCGGACTAGTGAACCTTCGGACTAGTGGACCGTCGGACTAGTGGGTGGTGACCTTACACACAATTGCATATGTACAAAGAAATTAGAATTACATCTTTCAAATTGTTTCTAATAACTATAATTTACCTGGTTTAAATAT
The DNA here is from genome assembly GCA_035048485.1 of Pteria penguin. Classification (NCBI taxonomy): domain Eukaryota; kingdom Metazoa; phylum Mollusca; class Bivalvia; order Pterioida; family Pteriidae; genus Pteria; species Pteria penguin. The sequence continues at coordinate 48,070,563 of CM068585.1, forward strand.
ACAAATACAGCCTCGGCCATTTATAATATGTAAACTCAAACTAGTTAAAAAGGAGATGACTTCATATAAGATTATATCTTGTTGTTAAATCCTTACCTAAAATGTATCACAATAACTTGATGTACATATTTCTGAATATTGTAATTAGAATTTTGGCGGACACCGTTTGCATAGTGTACTGATATATTGTCGAAGTGTTTCATGCCTTCACTGATTGAAGTATTTCTCATAAATGTCACAGCAGTATACCCTTGTTTTGATGTCGTGAGGTTGTAACGTTTTCTATACAGATATATTATTTTACGTCACTCCACGATTGTTTCACATAGATGGTGACGGCATCTGCCGTATGCGTTGCATAGAAATTCATACCTCTGACTTATCAACGGACCCACCCGAAGTAGTGAGGGACCTTTTTTACGTGCCGTGCCTACCGATAACATCGGACCTCGAATTTTACTGTTTCATCCGAAAGGCAGAACACCAATGTGACCTAGGTAGAACACCAATGTGACCAAGGCAGAACACCAATGTGACCAAGGCAGAACACCAATGTGACCAAAGTAAATCGAGCATCTCATTCACAGAGCCACACTAACTTATTTCTATACAGTATATTGTGTTATTCTAACCCTGTCCTGATACCGTGAGACAGAGACCGCTCTCCACATCCCATGTTTCTCTGCTGTATGCAGTCTTGATGTAGTTTTTATGTCTTCTGTACATGTACGTTTTGTGCATTCATGTTTTAGGTATGTTTGGGCATTCGTGAGTGCCCAAAACATGATGCATGTTTGAGCGTTTATGATATGCGTGTGTTTTAGGCATTCATGTATTTGTTTTGGGCATTTATGATGAGTTTATATTTTGGACACTCATGATTACTGTATGTTTTAGGCGTTTATGATGAGTATATGTTTTCTGCACTCATGATGTATGTATATTTTGCTTATTCCTGGTTTGTGTATGTTTTGGGCACTCGTTATCTTTGTATGTATTTGGCATTTATTATGTGTGTGTCTTTTGGACAATCATGATGAACATGGGTAGATACTAGTAACTGGAGACACTAATTTCGGGCACCGGACCTCAATTTCGAGTTCCTGACAAGATCCTACATTCAGAATAGAATTCTTTTGTGACAAATGCCTTTATCTGCCCGATGTTGGGAGCTTCCGCCCTACCAGTGAAGCGTTTTGGGTTTCAATTCCCGGATCAGGCCACAATTTTTCACCCTGTCAGTTACAGATATTGTGATATGAAAGTGACCTCTCTTCTTGCGAAGGAGAATCAAGCTTAATTTTCGTATCGGCCCAGAAAGTCCAATTGTGAGACCGTCCGCCTTAAAACAAAAGGTTCCGGGTTCGATTCCCGGATCCAATCACAATACATCATCCTACATCCTGAATCTGATTCCTATGATTTTCCCTTTGGATAGGAAATGGATAATGAAACTTTTAGCATTTTAATGATAATTGTGTATTGTTCTGAAAATGCATATCACTGCTATTTATTTTATTTAAAGAGTGTTGTTCTACCTTAAGAGAACATTTGGTGGTGGCGTTGACTGCTTCCTTAAACATGGTTGCCACAGCAACATCAAAGGGATATTTGAGTAATCTCCCTACTCCTATTACAGGAACGGAAATAGTTTTGAAGCCATGTTTACAACATAACTTGAAACAATCAGCCACCAACGTCGACAACACCTGGAAAACAACAATAGTACTTAGAATGTATATAAAATTCATTTAAAGTAAAATGATTTTTAAACATTAGGACATTTTGAGATATTTGAGGAAATGCATCTAAGCATAGTCCATTGTTCTTTTATATATCTCTATGTATTGAAGTGTATTGAACTGTACAAACTTGAGGAAAAAAACAGATACGACCTCTTCAGACTGTGCATTCTGCCATACATCAACGACTAAAGTGAAGACTTCATGGCATTGCAGATTACCTCCGATGGTCCGGATGATAGGATCAGAGTAACTTACGTTAAGGATCTCCTATAGAGAATGAGAATGTATTAATACATATTAAGTAACACAATAAAATCATAGCACGTTGTTTAAGATCATTTTTTAGAGTTTCCAGTGAGCAGACAGTGAAATTATCATATCAGCATTCCATCGTTGAAAATCAAGTAATTCCTAAAACACACAGCTTGGTTTAAGGGAAAACTTAAGCACGCAGTATTAAAAAAGTAACCAACAAAAAAGTAATAAAAAATAAACAAGCAACAAGAAATAATCAAAACATTTACAACAACACGACAAAGACAAAAAGCAAACAACGAAGAAATATTAAACAGCAAGCAAACAAATACTACGCAACAAGCAAACAAATACCTCGCAACAAGCAAACAAATACTACGCAACAAGCAAACAAATACCTCGCAACAAGCAAACAAATACTACGCAACAAGCAAACAGTTACTTCTCAACAAGCAAACAAATACTACGCAACAAGCAAACAAATACCTCGCAACAAGCAAACAAATACCTCGCAACAAGCAAACAAATACCTCGCAACAAGCAAACAAATACTACGCAACAAGCAAACAAATACCTCGCAACAAGCAAACAAATACTACGCAACAAGCAAACAGTTACTTCTCAACAAGCAAATAAATACTACGCAACAAGCAAATAATTACTTCGCAACAAGCAAACAAATACTACGCAACAAGCAAACAAATACTACGCGACAAGCAAACAATTACTTCGCAATAAGCAAACAAATACTACGCAACAAGCAAACAATTTACTTCGCAACAAGCAAACAAATACTACGCAACAAGCAAACAAATACTACGCAACAAGTAAACAAAATATTATAATTGTGAGAGGATTGCTTACGCGATACATGTCCCCTATCGTCCCCAACAAATTTTACCATCCAGACATTAACAAGAGGCTGATACTGTACATACATTTCTTGGAATATATAATGCATAAGTAAGTCACACTACAATTGATGGATAACATTTTCCCACTTTGTTAACCGTAACAAAACTCAATACACATACACATATATGTCTCTGGTCACAGTAACAAGAAAAAAAAAAAACAAACCCAAAACAATAAAGTCAAATAACAACAAACAGGCGACAATTAAGTCACAATAATAACACTATAAAACAAGTAAGACACAATGAAAATAACCAAAACAACAAGTAAGTCACAATAATAACACTATAAAACAAGTAAGACACAATGAAAATAACCAAAATAACAAGTAAGTCACAAGATTACCTGGATATAAACAGGGCCTCCTGCTTTCATTATGTTTTTAGAAATCATACTTTCGTCAAAATTCCTGCTTGGTCCAATTACATTTACTATGACATCTGCCTGTATAAAAATTAAATTACAATGAATTCTTTCATTTTTATCTAATATAGACGCAAAAAAAAATCAGGAGGAAGAAAACATCAATCACATTTATTTCCTTTGATTATTCTCGAAGTTGGGGTGACGTCACTGTCTCTATTGGTCTACATAGAATCCCGAGCAGTCTGGCCATGACATATGGGATAAAACTCGGGGTTTATCTTTAACGTAATACAACTTTAAGTTCTTCTGTATCAATTCCAAAGAGTATTTTTTATAAAAAACGATCGGAAATGTGTAAAACATGTATTGAAAATTTACTTGTTTAAACGATAAAATTTTTTAATTTTTCTTTTTTACCAAAATTCCTCCCGGAATATGCATTACTCTCTATGATAAAGTCCGATGTTTTACCCCAAATGTTCCGAATGCTCGTTCTCAAATACCCGGATGTCCGACTTCGAGAATGGTTTGGTTTTCAAGATTACACAAATTAAAATGCCGCTGCAAGAACGAGAATATCAAGAACATTTTATGATGGAATGGGGGTACAAGCAACATTTTATAATGGAATGGGGGTACAAGCAACATTTATAATGGAATGGGGGTACAAGCAACATTTTATAATGGAATGGGGGTACAAGCAACATTTATAATGGAATGGGGGTACAAGCAACATTTATAATGGAATTGGGGGTACAAGCAACATTTATAATGGAATGGGGGTACAAGCAACATTTTATAATGGAATGGGGGACAAGAAACATTTATAATGGAATGGGGGTACAAGCAACATTTATAATGGAATGGGGGTACAAGCAACATTTTATAATAGAATGGGGGTTCAAGCAACATTTTATAATGGAATGGGGATTCAAGCAACATTTATAATAGAATGGGGGTACAAGCAACATTTATAATGGAATGGGAGTACAAGCAACATTTTATGATGGAATGGGGTACAAACAATATTTTATGATAGAATGGGGGTACAAGCAACATTTTATAATGCAATGGGGGTACAAGCTACATTTTATAATGGAATTGGGGTACAAGCAACATTTATAATGGAATGGGGGTACAAGCAACATTTATAATGGAATTGGGGGTACAAGCAACATTTATAATGGAATGGGGGTACAAGCAACATTTTATAATGGAATGGGGGACAAGAAACATTTATAATGGAATGGGGGTACAAGCAACATTTATAATGGAATGGGGGTACAAGCAACATTTTATAATAGAATGGGGGTTCAAGCAACATTTTATAATGGAATGGGGATTCAAGCAACATTTATAATAGAATGGGGGTACAAGAAACATTTATAATGGAATGGGAGTACAAGCAACATTTTATGATGGAATGGGGTACAAACAATATTTTATGATAGAATGGGGGTACAAGCAACATTTTATAATGCAATGGGGGTACAAGCTACATTTTATAATGGAATTGGGGTACAAGCAACATTTATAATGGAATGGGAGTACAAGCAACATTTTATAATGCAATGGGGGTACAAGCAACATTTTATAATGGAATGGGGGTACAAGCAACATTTCATAATGGAATGGGGGTACAAGCAACATTTTATAATGGAATGGGGGTACAAGCAACATTTTATAATGGAATGGGGGTTCAAACAACATTTTATGATGGAATGGGGGTACAAGCAACATTTTATAATGGAATGGGGGGTACAAGCAACATTTTATAATGGAATGGAGGTACAAGCAACATTTTATAATGGAATGGGGGTACAAGCAACATTTTATAATGGAATGGGGGTACAAGCAACATTTTATAATGCAATGGGGGTACAAGCAACATTTTATAATGCAATGGGGGTACAAGCAACATTTTACAATGGAATGAGGGTACAAGCAACATTTATTGACTGAATAAACCCGCCTCTGTTTGCTCCCGTTTGTGTTTTGTCGCTGAACGAGAGACGGAATCCGTGTAGGCTCATTCCCTGTCGATAGCAGTCAATTTAAACGCGGTGAATTTACAATCGATTTTCATGCATTTTTTATAATAATTCAGCTTACACAACTGTATTTCATACATATCTACTTACTACAAGCCATGTTAACACCCAAAAAAAAAATGTTATTTTCATCCTTTTTCCTTGTTACAAATATCAAGTCGTTGTCCATATCGAAAGTGAAACTTTCAAGTAAGACAACCAATCAGATTTGTAGTATTTTGTCTCCTGCAGCCTGATTGGTTGTCTTGAGACATCTCATTTCCGTAAAAGCGTTTTTTCTCTCTTGATAGGCGTTGTACATTTTGTCCTATGAAATATTACAATTTATAAGGATGAAACTGAAATATTCATAACCATTATGAATATTTCAATTTATTCCTTATAAATTGTAATATTTCACAGGGCAATTTCGTTATCGTTCATAGTTTGAATAGCGTTATTGCAAATAATTTCAAACTTTTCTTTAAGATGTATATGTCAGGTAATTTTACAATTCTTCTCACCTTTTCTTTGGAAATGTCTCCCAGACGAATTGAGAGATCTGTCCCATTAATTGACTTGGACTGCTTAGCTCCCCTCGGGATACATTTCCTCTGATGTGGTTCTTTCGGGCTTGCATTACTTCTGCAAATACAAAAGCGTTAGCTTAACTGACTGCTTGACAGCCTTGCATATTAATCTAATACTAATCATGCTTATTGTGTTTTTGATTACTGACAACTAGAGATGCATGGTATATACCGATATACCATATACCGAAAAACCATATACCGAAATACGATATACCGAAATACCATATACCGTGGTAAATGGCTAACGGTTCAGTACTCGTTACACCGATCTATGTCTACGGCACGGTATGAAATCCGTAATATTCCGTATTTATTTTATCTTTAATTTATATCGATCACTAAGTCATGAAAAACGCTATTATGTATTACAGAAAATGTCATGAATGGTTATCTTTACAATGACTTAGATTTGTGTTAAATTAAAATCTCCACCAGCTAAGTTTAAATATTTTTGGCTTTCGATCCAACCCAGATATTGCCGAAAAACAACATGTATGCATTGTTTTGTAGATGTATTCTACAAAGGTGGACGTACTTCTAACATGGTGCACCATGTGAGGTGCCGCCATGCTAACATTGATATTTCTGAAGTGAAAAGAAAACCTAAAAATAAACATGAATCCGATGGAGTCATAGGTCTACTTCGTTTAAGTAAAGCATTCAAAACTTAACCTGAAAATGAAGAACAGAAAAACATCAAATTATAAATTTGAAAGTCATGACATAACTGTTTACAATGAATTAACGAGTCCGTGCTCGGTACGAAATTTAATGCGCTGCGCAAGTTTTAGCGCATGCCCATCGATTGTAATCGTTAAAATAGTCGGCGTCTTAAAAACATTAATGATATTAAAAAATTATCAACAAATTATAAAATCAGCATAGTTTAACCGAAATGTATCTACCCAACATTAATATATCGAAATTAATCTCCATAATATCTGATTACGAAATTTCAAAACGTTAAAAATAGTATTTTTTGACATTTTCCCACAACATTGAACCAAGCGGTGATTTTTTCTGCAATTCTCTGAAAATCATTTTTATTTAGCATTTCATCACTGACGGAAAAATGTTTAATTTTCCTATTGTAGTTTTTGAGTTATTTTTACCCAGATCGGCCTCGTTAATATTAAATGTTGTTTGACAGTGTTCTGTTTCAATTTGCAATTACAATGTTGGATTTTTATCAAAACGGTGTATCATGATATGTATCGTATCGGGAGTGATGTATCATGATATGTATCGTATCGGGAGTGATGTATCATGATATGTATCGTATCGGGAGTGATGTATCGTATCGGGAGTGATGTATCATGATATGTATCGTATCGGGAGTGATGTATCATGATATGTATCGTATCGGGAGTGATGTATCATGATATGTATCGTATCGGGAGTGATGTATCATGATATGTATCGTATCGGGAGTGATGTATCATGATATGTATCGTATCGGGAGTGATGTATCATGATACGTATCGTATCGGGAATGATGTATCATAATATGTATAGTATCGGGAGTGATGTATCATGATATGTATCGTATCGGGAGTGATGTATCATGATATGTATCGTATCGGGAGTGATGTATCATGATATGTATCGTATCGGGAGTGATGTATCATGATACGTATCGTATCGGGAGTGATGTATCATGATATGTATCGTATCGGGAGTGATGTATCATGATATGTATCGTATCGGGAGTGATGTATCATGATATGTATCGTATCGGGAGTGATGTATCATGATACGTATCGTATCGGGAGTGATGTATCATGATACGTATCGTATCGGGAGTGATGTATTATGATATGTATCGTATCGGGAGTGATGTATCATGATATGTATCGTATCGGGAGTGATGTATCATGATACGTATCGTATCGGGAGTGATGTATTATGATATGTATCGTATCGGGAGTGATGTATCATGATATGTATCGTATCGGGAGTGATGTATCATGATACGTATCGTATCGGGAGTGATGTATTATGATATGTATCGTATCGGGAGTGATGTATCATGATATGTATCGTATCGGGAGTGATGTATCATGATACGTATCGTATCGGGAGTGATGTATTATGATATGTATCGTATCGGGAGTGATGTATCATGATACGTATCGTATCGGGAGTGATGTATCATGATACGTATCGTATCGGGAGTGATGTATTATGATATGTATCGTATCGGGAGTGATGTATCATGATATGTATCGTATCGGGAGTGATGTATCATGATACGTATCGTATCGGGAGTGATGCATTATGATATGTATCGTATCGGGAGTGATGTATCATGATACGTATCGTATCGGGAGTGATGTATCATGATACGTATCGTATCGGGAGTGATGTATTATGATACGTATCGTATCGGGAGTGATGCATTATGATATGTATCGTATCGGGAGTGATGTATCATGATACGTATCGTATCGGGAGTGATGTATCATGATATGTATCGTATCGGGAGTGATGTATCATGATACGTATCGTATCGGGAATGATGTATTATGATATGTATCGTATCGGGAATGATGTATTATGATATGTATCGTATCGGGAGTGATGTATCAAGATATGTATCGTATCGGGAGTGATGTATTATGATATGTATCGTATCGGGAGTGATGTATCATGATACGTATCGTATCGTGACATTGTGTATCGTTGCATCTCTACTGACAACTGACTGTAAACTTTGAATCATAAACATTAGGCATGTCATCGCATATTAGAGGGGGCGGACAGGGTAAAAAGGGCGGGGAGGCAGAAAAAAGAATTCTGGAAGGGAGGGTCTTTCCAACACATACATGATCATCTATGATGATAATATATATTTTATACACGACATACACATAAATCAAAATGATGACAAGATGACATACATCGCGTCGGCCATAAACAATACGGTATTTCTTTTACATAAGAACCCGCAATAATACCGGAAATAACCTTAACCGTAGGTGTGATACACATCAGTGATATGATTATAGTGAAATTATTTGGTGTGATACACATCAGTGATATGATTATAGTGAAATTATTTGGTGTGATACATATCAGTGATATGATTATAGTGAAATTATTTGGTGTGATACACATCAGTGATATGATTATAGTGAAATTATTTGGTGTGATACACATCAGTGATATGATTTTAGTGAAATTATTTGGCGTGATTTACACCAGTGATATGACTTAGTGAAACTTTTTGGTGTGATACACATCAGTGATATGATTATAGTGGAAGTTTGCATATTTTTCATCCGACATGACAGAAAACAGGTTGAACTGTAACCAGCAATCCTGGCATAAACCTTCACTAACACCGTTATTATGACTTACTGTTGTGATTTTCATTGTGTATGTTTATCAATTACAGTTTACAAAGAAATGTCCTCTTCCACGATCTTTTACAAAATCTAGTTGCTATTCCTACATTTCATGAAAATCTATGCAAATTTCTAAGCGGACTCGACCACATCGAGTTCAACTGTAAAATTCTCTAGTCAACTCGATAAAGAAAATTCAATACTACATATATTTGTTAGGCATATCTGTATGACTATACTTAGCGGACTGACCTTTTATCTTGGCATGTCTTATGTAGAGATGTTGTAGGTGTATCTGTAGGACTATACTTAGCGGACTGACCTTTTATCTTGGCATGTCTTATGTAGAGATGTTGTAGGTGTATCTGTAGGACTATACTTAGCGGACCAACCTTTTATCTTGGCATGTCATATGTAGAGATGTTGTAGGTGTATCTGTAGGACTATACTTAGCGAACTGACCTTTTATCTTGACATGTCATATGTAGAGATGTTGTAGGTGTATCTGTAGGACTATACTTAGCGAACTGACCTTTTATCTTGACATGTCATATGTAGAGATGCTGTAGGTGTATCTCTAGGACTATACTCAGCGGACTGACCTTTTATCTTGATATGTCATATGTAAAGATGTTGTAGGTGTGTTATAGGACTATACTTAGCGGACTGACCTTTTATCTTGACATGTCTTATGTAGAGATGTTGTAGGTGTATCTGTAGGACTATACTTAGCGGACTGACATTTTATCTTGATATGTCATATGTAGAGATGTTGTAAGTGTATCTGTAGGACTATACTTAGCGGATTGACCTTTTATCTTGACATGTCATATGTAGAGATGTTGTAGGTGTATCTGTAGGACTATACTTAGCGGACTGACATTTTATCTTGATATGTCATATGTAGAGATGTTGTAGGTGTATCTGTAGGACTATACTTAGCGGACTGACCTTTTATCTTGACATGTCTTATGTAGAGATGTTGTAGGTGTATCTCTAGGACTATACTTAGCGGACTGACCTTTTATCTTCACATGTCTTATGTAGAGATGCTGTAGGTGTATCTCTAGGACTATACTCAGCGGACTGATCTTTTATCTTGACATGTCATATGTAGAGATGTTGTAGGTGTATCTGTAGGACTATACTTAGCGGACTGACATTTTATCTTGATATGTCATATGTAGAGATGTTGTAGGTGTATCTGTAGGACTATACTTAGCGGACCGACCTTTTTATCTTGACATGTCATATGTAGAGATGTTGTAGGTGTATCTGTAGGACTATACTTAGCGGACTGACCTTTTATCTTGATATGTCATATGTAGAGATGTTGTAGGTGTATCTGTAGGACTATACTTAGCGGACTGACCTTTTATCTTGACATGTCATATGTAGAGATGTTGTAGGTGTATCTGTAGGACTATACTTAGCGGATTGATCTTTTATCTTGACATGTCATATGTAGAGATGTTGTAGGTGTATCTGTAGGACTTTACTTAGTGGACTGACATTTTATCTTGACATGTCATATGTAGAGATGTTGTAGGTGTATCTGTAGGACTATACTTAGCGGACTGACCTTTTATCTTGACATGTCATATGTAGAGATGTTGTAGGTGTATCTGTAGGACTATACTTAGCGGACGGACATTTTATCTTGATATGTCATATGTAGAGATGTTGTAGGTGTATCTGTAGGACTATACTTAGCGGACTGACCTTTTATCTTGACATGTCATATGTAGAGATGTTGTAGGTGTATATGTAGGACTATACTTAGCGGACTGACCTTTTATCTTGACATGTCATATGTAGAGATGTTGTAGGCGTATTATAGGACTTTACTTAGCGGACTGACCTTTTATCTTGACATGTTATATGTAGAGATGTTGCAGGCGTATTATAGGAGTATACTTAGCGGCTGACCTTTTATCTTGACATGTCTTATGTAGAGATGTTGTAAGTGTATCTGTAGGACTATACTTAGCGGACTGACCTTTTATCTTGATATGTCTTATGTAGAGATGTTTTAGGTGTGTTATAGGACTATACTTAGCGGACTGACCTTTTATCTTGACATGTCATATGTAGAGATGTTGTAGGTGTATCTGTAGGACTATACTTAGCGGACTGACCTTTTATCTTGACATGTCATATGTAGAGATGTTGTAGGTGTATCTGTAGGACTATACTTAGCGGACTGACCTTTTATCTTGACATGTCATATGTAGAGATGTTGTAGGTGTATCTGTAGGACTATACTTAGCGGACTGACCTTTTATCTTGACATGTCATATGTAGAGATGTTGTAGGTGTATCTGTAGGACTATACTTAGCGGACTGACCTTTTATCTTGACATGTCATATGTATAGATGTTGTAGGTGTGTTATAGGACTATACTTAGCGGACTGACCTTTTATCTTGACATGTCATATGTAGAGGTGTTGTAGGTGTATCTGTAGGACTATACTTAGCGGACTGACCTTTTATCTTGACATGTCTTATGTAGAGATGTTGTAGGTGTATCTGTAGGACTATACTTAGCGGACTGACCTTTTATCTTGACATGTCATATGTAGAGATGTTGTAGGTGTATCTGTAGGACTATACTTAGCGGATTGATCTTTTATCTTGACATGTCATATGTAGAGATGTTGTAGGTGTATCTGTAGGACTTTACTTAGCGGACTGACATTTTATCTTGACATGTCATATGTAGAGATGTTGTAGGTGTATCTGTAGGACTATACTTAGCGGACTGACCTTTTATCTTGACATGTCATATGTAGAGATGTTGTAGGTGTATCTGTAGGACTATACTTAGCGGACGGACATTTTATCTTGATATGTCATATGTAGAGATGTTGTAGGTGTATCTGTAGGACTATACTTAGCGGACTGACCTTTTATCTTGATATGTCATATGTAGAGATGTTGTAGGTGTATCTGTAGGACTATACTTAGCGGACTGACCTTTTATCTTGACATGTCATATGTAGAGATGTTGTAGGTGTATCTGTAGGACTATACTTAGCGGACTGACCTTTTATCTTGACATGTCATATGTAGAGATGTTGTAGGTGTATCTGTAGGACTATACTTAGCGGACTGACCTTTTATCTTGACATGTCATATGTAGAGATGTTGTAGGTGTATCTGTAGGACTATACTTAGCGGACTGACCTTTTATCTTGATATGTCATATGTAGAGATGTTGTAGGTGTATCTGTAGGACTATACTTAGCGGACTGACCTTTTATCTTGATATGTCATATGTAGAGATGTTGTAGGTGTATCTGTAGGACTATACTTAGCGGACTGACCTTTTATCTTGACATGTCATATGTAGAGATGTTGTAGGTGTATCTGTAGGACTATACTTAGCGGACTGACATTTTATCTTGACATGTCATATGTAGAGATGTTGTAGGTGTATCTGTAGGACTTTACTTAGCGGACTGACATTTTATCTTGACATGTCATATGTAGAGATGTTGTAGGTGTATCTGTAGGACTATACTTAGCGGACTGACCTTTTATCTTGACATGTCATATGTAGAGATGTTGTAGGTGTATCTGTAGGACTATACTTAGCGGACTGACATTTTATCTTGATATGTCATATGTAGAGATGTTGTAGGTGTATCTGTAGGACTATACTTAGCGGACTGACCTTTTATCTTGACATGTCATATGTAGAGATGTTGTAGGTGTATATGTAGGACTATACTTAGCGGACTGACCTTTTATCTTGACATGTCATATGTAGAGATGTTGTAGGCGTATTATAGGACTTTACTTAGCGGACTGACCTTTTATCTTGACATGTTATATGTAGAGATGTTGCAGGCGTATTATAGGAGTATACTTAGCGGACTGACCTTTTATCTTGACATGTCTTATGTAGAGATGTTGTAGGTGTATCTGTAGGACTATACTTAGCGGACTGACATTTTATCTTGATATGTCATATGTAGAGATGTTGTAAGTGTATCTGTAGGACTATACTTAGCGGACTGACCTTTTATCTTGATATGTCTTATGTAGAGATGTTTTAGGTGTGTTATAGGACTATACTTAGCGGACTGACCTTTTATCTTGACATGTCATATATAGAGATGTTGTGGGTGTATCTGTAGGACTATACTTAGCGAACTGACCTTTTATCTTGACATGTCATATGTAGAGATGTTGTAGGTGTATCTGTAGGACTATACTTAGCGGACTGACCTTTTATCTTGATATGTCATATGTAAAGATGTTGTAGGTGTGTTATAGGACTATACTTAGCGGACTGACCTTTTATCTTGACATGTCTTATGTAGAGATGTTGTAGGTGTATCTGTAGGACTATACTTAGCGGACTGACATTTTATCTTGATATGTCATATGTAGAGATGTTGTAAGTGTATCTGTAGGACTATACTTAGCGGATTGACCTTTTATCTTGACATGTCATATGTAGAGATGTTGTAGGTGTATCTGTAGGACTATACTTAGCGGACTGACATTTTATCTTGATATGTCATATGTAGAGATGTTGTAGGTGTATCTGTAGGACTATACTTAGCGGACTGACCTTTTATCTTGACATGTCTTATGTAGAGATGTTGTAGGTGTATCTCTAGGACTATACTTAGCGGACTGACCTTTTATCTTCACATGTCTTATGTAGAGATGCTGTAGGTGTATCTCTAGGACTATACTCAGCGGACTGACCTTTTATCTTGACATGTCATATGTAGAGATGTTGTAAGTGTATCTGTAGGACTATACTTAACGGACTGACATTTTATCTTGATATGTCATATGTAGAGATGTTGTAGGTGTATCTGTAGGACTATACTTAGCGGACCGACCTTTTTATCTTGACATGTCATATGTAGAGATGTTGTATGTGTATCTGTAGGACTATACTTAGCGGACTGACCTTTTATCTTGATATGTCATATGTAGAGATGTTGTAGGTGTATCTGTAGGACTATACTTAGCGGACTGACCTTTTATCTTGACATGTCATATGTAGAGATGTTGTAGGTGTATCTGTAGGACTATACTTAGCGGATTGATCTTTTATCTTGACATGTCATATGTAGAGATGTTGCAGGTGTATCTGTAGGACTATACTTAGCGGACTGACATTTTATCTTGACATGTCATATGTAGAGATGTTGTAGGTGTATCTGTAGGACTATACTTAGCGGACTGACCTTTTATCTTGACATGTCATATGTAGAGATGTTGTAGGTGTATCTGTAGGACTATACTTAGCGGACGGACATTTTATCTTGATATGTCATATGTAGAGATGTTGTAGGTGTATCTGTAGGACTATACTTAGCGGACTGACCTTTTATCTTGATATGTCATATGTAGAGATGTTGTAGGTGTATCTGTAGGACTATACTTAGCGGACTGACCTTTTATCTTGACATGTCATATGTAGAGATGTTGTAGGTGCATCTGTAGGACTATACTTAGCGGATTGATCTTTTATCTTGACATGTCATATGTAGAGATGTTGTAGGTGTATCTGTAGGACTATACTTAGCGGACTGACCTTTTATCTTCACATGTCTTATGTAGAGATGCTGTAGGTGTATCTCTAGGACTATACTCAGCGGACTGACCTTTTATCTTGACATGTCATATGTAGAGATGTTGTAAGTGTATCTGTAGGACTATACTTAACGGACTGACATTTTATCTTGATATGTCATATGTAGAGATGTTGTAGGTGTATCTGTAGGACTATACTTAGCGGACCGACCTTTTTATCTTGACATGTCATATGTAGAGATGTTGTATGTGTATCTGTAGGACTATACTTAGCGGACTGACCTTTTATCTTGATATGTCATATGTAGAGATGTTGTAGGTGTATCTGTAGGACTATACTTAGCGGACTGACCTTTTATCTTGACATGTCATATGTAGAGATGTTGTAGGTGTATCTGTAGGACTATACTTAGCGGATTGATCTTTTATCTTGACATGTCATATGTAGAGATGTTGTAGGTGTATCTGTAGGACTTTACTTAGCGGACTGACATTTTATCTTGACATGTCATATGTAGAGATGTTGTAGGTGTATCTGTAGGACTATACTTAGCGGACTGACCTTTTATCTTGACATGTCATATGTAGAGATGTTGTAGGTGTATCTGTAGGACTATACTTAGCGGACGGACATTTTGTCTTGATATGTCATATGTAGAGATGTTGTAGGTGTATCTGTAGGACTATACTTAGCGGACTGACCTTTTATCTTGATATGTCATATGTAGAGATGTTGTAGGTGTATCTGTAGGACTATACTTAGCGGACTGACCTTTTATCTTGACATGTCATATGTAGAGATGTTGTAGGTGTATCTGTAGGACTATACTTAGCGGATTGATCTTTTATCTTGACATGTCATATGTAGAGATGTTGTAGGTGTATCTGTAGGACTTTACTTAGCGGACTGACATTTTATCTTGACATGTCATATGTAGAGATGTTGTAGGTGTATCTGTAGGACTATACTTAGCGGACTGACCTTTTATCTTGACATGTCATATGTAGAGATGTTGTAGGTGTATCTGTAGGACTATACTTAGCGGACGGACATTTTATCTTGATATGTCATATGTAGAGATGTTGTAGGTGTATCTGTAGGACTATACTTAGCGGACTGACCTTTTATCTTGACATGTCATATGTAGAGATGTTGTAGGTGTATATGTAGGACTATACTTAGCGGACTGACCTTTTATCTTGACATGTCATATGTAGAGATGTTGTAGGCGTATTATAGGACTTTACTTAGCGGACTGACCTTTTATCTTGACATGTTATATGTAGAGATGTTGCAGGCGTATTATAGGAGTATACTTAGCGGACTGACCTTTTATCTTGACATGTCTTATGTAGAGATGTTGTAGGTGTATCTGTAGGACTATACTTAGCGGACTGACATTTTATCTTGATATGTCATATGTAGAGATGTTGTAAGTGTATCTGTAGGACTATACTTAGCGGACTGACCTTTTATCTTGATATGTCTTATGTAGAGATGTTTTAGGTGTGTTATAGGACTATACTTAGCGGACTGACCTTTTATCTTGACATGTCATATGTAGAGATGTTGTAGGTGTATCTGTAGGACTATACTTAGCGGACTGACCTTTTATCTTGACATGTCATATGTAGAGATGTTGTAGGTGTATCTGTAGGACTATACTTAGCGGACTGATCTTTTATCTTGACATGTCATATGTAGAGATGTTGTAGGTGTATCTGTAGGACTATACTTAGCGGACTGACCTTTTATCTTGACATGTCATATGTAGAGATGTTGTAGGTGTATCTGTAGGACTATACTTAGCGGACTGATCTTTTATCTTGACATGTCATATGTAGAGATGTTGTAGGCGTATTATAGGACTATACTTTGCGGACTGACCTTTTATCTTGACATGTCATATGTAGAGGTGTTGTAGGTGTATCTGTAGGACTATACTTAGCGGACCGACCTTTTATCTTCACATGTCTTATGTAGAGATGTTGTAGGTGTATCTGTAGGACTATATTTAGCGGACCGACCTTTTATCTTCACATGTCTTATGTAGAGATGTTGTAGGTGTATCTGTAGGACTATATTTAGCGGACCGACCTTTTATCTTCCCATGTCTTATGTAGAGATGTTGTAGGTGTATCTGTAGGACTATACTTAGCGGACTGACCTTTTATCTTGATATGTCCTTTGTAGAGATGCTGTAGACGTATCGGCTACTTTGGCATACTCCACATTAAGTCGGCATTTGTTCTGTGTTTGGAATTTGTGTACGAAGTCTTGTCCGGTTGAGCTCTGGAGATGGTAAGTCAAAACTGAACTCTCTTCTGCAAAGCATTAAAAGTAGGGTATACAATAGAAACTTAATTTGCATGGTTGGCAGAATGGCGACGTATCCATCCGTTAGGGACGAAAGACGGTGAACATTGAGCTAATGTTTCTAGACTTACAAAAATGACCATTTAGCTAAGTCCATTCGATTCCTACAACATACGTTTACTAAAAGCAACCAGGGACATCTACAGTTTTCAAATGATGTCTACAGAATGCAATTTCCTACCCAAATCGAAAATTCTATTTAACATCAATTATTTATGTACGAAATTGTTGTTACCAGAATATGAAGAATCTGATAGTCGAAAGAACAAGTTAGAAACATTGGAATATACTTTTTAAAGACGATCTTTTTGAATAAAAATGCTAGGAAAATATTATCTCATACGATTAAGTTTTTCTGCTATTTAACAATTTTCATTTTACTAATAAAAACCAAAAGAAAATTATTTGAAGGAAGGGTCTTTTGTGTTGTCGTTTGTACTTCAGTTTAATCAGCTAAACACATTTAAGACAACAACGAGCAATGTGCCTAGTCGAAATTTTATTCCAATCATTGCGCATACATGTGGTACAATAAGATAAGAGGAGTTATCTTTCTTGGTATATTATGTAACATATTGCACCAGATTGATTTAGGTCTAAGCACTATTATAAAGATTCCATATTCAGATCTGAGTTTGTTTATGATTTTTTTTCTTGTTATAAAAGAAAGGGGAAGTTAAATTTTTTAAACACACCTGATAAACAGATTTTGATGAAACGTGGTAGGAATAAAGTAACCAAAGTTCCCTCAAGTATTTTGATGTTTGAATATGCCAATGCTAATGAGAAGACTGTTATGTCTCCACAGTTTTCACGAATGTGATATATGCTCACTTGGGCCTCTTGTTTATGAAACAAGAAACAGAAACATGTCCACACCGTAAAGAAACCAGCAACCCCCCCCCCCCCCCACCCCCTCTCTCTCAAAAAAAAAAAAAAACCAAAAACAAAAACAAAAACAAAACAAAACAAAACAAAACAACCCCCCCCCCCCAAATAAAACCTACTAGATATATAACTATTGACTAACAAATATCATTATCATCGAAATTTAGCAGTAATGACTAATAACTAACTTTCAAATTTACTTAGACATTTGTGTTATACAGATACATGTATGGACAATGGATGAGGTCAATATGTCACTATATGGACCTCATGACAGATATACTTAGGTCAATATGTCACTTTATGGACCGCATGACAGATATACTTAGGTCAATATGTCACTATATGTATCGCATGACAGATATACTTAGATCAATATGTCACTATATGGACCGCATAACAGATATACTTAGGGAATAAGATATAACTATGTATCATTTTTAAATTTTCGACCTACAGATCTTGAGCAACCTACTAAATCATGTCACTCTATTCGAGATACTCTTCACCAGAAGTAATTCGCTGTAATTTATTCCGAAAATTTAACGCAGAAACGATATTCCATAGTCATATCCTACTTGTAACCCCTAACAGACTTTGAGGTCGCTCATAAGTTGCCAAGCAATCTTATTCTTGGAATATATAAATTTGAAAAGTGCGACCCTTTAGAAATAATTATCGATTTTCTGTGGTGAAAATATATAAACAGGCTAAGGTTCTTGAAAACACATGGATATTTAAAACTTCCAGAAAGATTTAGATTGTTACTTTCATTGCATTCTCATTATTTATGATTAGAATATACTTTATTGATAATATCATGATAAGATACTCTATTTTGATAAGAACTGTCTACAAAGTCTCTTCAGTTCCATGTGTACCATTGTTAATTTTGCGGAGAATTTGATTATGGATTTGAAAGGATGTCTCTTTTATATAAAATTTTAAAATACTAGGTTATCGTTTTCATAATTCAAAAATTGTAACGTTATCATGTATTTCACATAGATTAGAATTTCACATCCTTTATTTCACTTGTTAAAAGCCAAGTGACCGACAATTATTCGATTATTATTATTATTATTATTATTATTATTATTATTATTATTATTATTATTATTAATACTATTATTATTATTATTATTATTATTATTATTATTATTATTATTATTATTATTATTATTTTTATTATTATTATTATACAACGACTTCCCTGTGAAAGACTTTACATGATCAGTTTGATTGATTTTAACCTTGCCGAGTGCGTTGTTTTCTTTTTCTCTTGCAAATTAGAAAAATGCAATCATCACAGAGGAATAGATTTATATACCGTGACCATAATCTAAAATTATAAAATTCGTGTTTGATAAATCGTGCAATCGAATGGGTATCAGAAAACTGTAGGAAAATTTTCGTTTTCTAGAGTCTAAAGCCAAAATTATTCTGATTATTACCCTTCCCGGTTATTCCAGGATTAAAAGTTTTCCAACTATAAAGAATAAAATCTTTGATTGGGTAGCTTGATGGCAGGACTATAGAGAATAAGAATTTTTGATTGGGTAGCTTGATGGCAGGACTATAGAGAATAAGAATCTTTGATTGGGTAGCTATATGGCAGGACTATAGAGAATAAGAATCTTTGATTGGGTAGCTATATGGCAGGACTATAGAGAATAAGAATCTTTGATTGGGTAGCTTGATGGCAGGACTATAGAGAATAAGAATCTTTGATTGGGTAGCTTGATGGCAGGACTATAGAGAATAAGAATCTTGGATTGGGTAGCTTGATGGCAGGTCTATAGAACGCTTGTAATATTTGATGCGAACTGTTACTATATCGGTACGACGTCTGTTTCGGTAAGGTGGCTAAAATTACAGCACTAAATGATAAAATGCAAAATCAAAACAAATCTTTCAAAATATACCAACTCCAATGGGTTTCTAGTTTATCTGATGGATTAGTCTGACCTTCCGGTGGGGAATTAGTTTATCTGATGGATTAGTCTGACCTTCCGGTGGGGCTCTAGTTTATCTTATGGATTAGCCTTACTCCCGGCGGGTATTTAGTTTATCTGATGAATTAGTCTGACCTACCGTAGGGACTCTAGTTTATTTGATGGATTAGTCTGACCTACCGAAGGGGTTCTAGTTTATCTGATGGATTAGTCGGACCTTCCGGTGGGGTTCTAGTTTATCTGATAGATTTGTCTGACCTTCGGTGGGGCTCTAGTTAATCTGATGGATTAGTCTGTCCTACCAATGGGGTTCTAGTTTATCTGATGGATTAGTCTGACCTCTCGGTGGGGTTCTAGTTTATCTGATGGATTAGTCTGACCTCTCGGTAGGGTTCTAGTTTATCTGATGGATTAGTCTGACCTTCCGGTGAGGCTCTAGTTAATCTGATGGATTAGTCTGACCTACCGATGGGGTTATAGTTTTTCTGATGAATTAGTCTGACCTCCCGGCGGGGATTTAGTTTATTTGATAGATTAGTCTGCCCTCCCAGTCAGGCTCTAGTTTATCTGATGGATTAGTCTGACCTCCCAGTCAGGCTCTAGTTTATCTGATGGATTAGTCTGACCTCCTGGTGGGACTCTAGTTTACAAAAAATAATAACGTCAGGAAAGTCTACTGAAATTGCTATACGCCGATCATGAAGCTTTAGAATCCTTATACGTAACGGACACTTTACTCATTATATATTCAAATTCATCCAAAACGAGAAGAAGAAACTTCCTTCAATTTGTTTTTGTATTATCTTATTGTTTAAAAAATGGCAATCCTACCTGTATCATAACTGGCATTAATATTCAGGGTAACCTTTCTGTTGTCATCATCCCTTACGTTTGGAAAATGTCCATTTTTTCGCTTTGTTGATACATTGTTACGGTCAGATAAAAGCATGCTTTGTGATGGATTTACTTTGTTTTCATCTGATGTCAGGTCTGACCCTTGAACTGTGTCTGACCCTTGAACTCTGTGTGAATCTTGAACTGTGTCTACCTGGCAACCAAAGCAATCATTTTCATTGTTCCTCCTTTCTTGCTCAGAACAGGAAATGTCCACCTTGATACAGTCCCTGTGATCATCTGACGAGTACGTCTGATTGTTACACACATTCCCTATATTTGTCCGATGTTTTTGGTATGTATGGCAACTTGACCGGGGAAACTTAACTTCATCATTCTCTTCTTTCTTCTTTTCACACGAGTTGCTGTTGAAATTCTTGCAAGAGTCAAACGAATCAGGAAACTGTTGTGTCGCCTCCCATGACTGCGTTAATGTTTTTGGTTTGTCACTGTCGCTCTTTGTCTGCGACTGACCAAGGGCTAACTCTTGACGTTTATCAATGTTGCCACCATCTGTGTATAATATAGCTCAGATATGAATAGGATTATACAAGAATGCGATAAATGGCAGGAAATGTACCTATTGTGTTCTGCTTCGGGTGGGTCCGTTGCAAAGGTTAAATTTTCTATGTGATGCAACAGACAGATGCCGTCACCATATATGTGAAATAATCGTGGAGTGATGTAAAACATCAATCAATCAGTCAATTAATCATGTATGCGGTCAGTGTATTTATGTATGTGGTCAGTGTATTTATGTATGTGGTCAGTGTATTTACATGTATGTATGTGGTCAGTGCATTTATGTATGTGGTTAGTGTATTTATGTATGTGGTTAGCGTATTTATTAAAAAATAACGAGTTTCGAGATACCATTTTTAATTTTAAATCTGCATTTGCAGATAGATGAAGCATATTGATAAAGCTAAAATTGATCACCACTTTGTTATCGATAAAAGCGACTGCAGGAAACTTAACGAGTCTACTCACATAAGCCTTGAATCTCCCTGTAGTTTACAGAACAAAGTACAGTTTGATATCAGATTGTATTTCTGTCGCCGTTGAGTTGAAAATACACATAGTGTGTCAAAATACACATAGCATGTCAAAATACACACAGTATGTCAAAATACACGTAGTATGTCAAAATACACATAGCATGTCAAAATACACACAGTATGTCAAAATACACGTAATATGTCAAAAATACACAAAGTATGTCTAAATACACATAGCATGTCAAAATAAACACAGCAAGTCAAAATACACGTAGTATGTCAAAATACACGTAGTATGTCAAAATACACATAGCATGTCAAAATACACAGTTAAGGTAAAATATATATTTCAAAAGAGGATTGAAGTATGTTACTAAGGTGACGAACGTACAAATAACCATAGAGGACATGCCACAGGAGTAATGCCACAATGTCCTGGACCACCACACTGTCCAATGAAATCATTCAAGAAGTACCTTAGCAAGCTGAATCCTACATGCTACAGTTTGTGGCAACGACTGAGAAATTCCTGCTCCTTGTACGAGGAGGGCACTGCATAATATTGTAATATAAAACTTGATCCCCCTCCCCAAAACAAAATGGGCAAAATGTATGTCGAAAATGATGAAATATGTTAGCTTGTCTGAAATATACATGTATACGAATCATTCTATAAAGGCAACAGGAGCGAGTATACTGACTAAAAGCATGTTTGGTGTCACACTAATAATGACAGAAACAGGGCATGAATCTGTACAATTGCTCACTGTTTACCACAGAACTGATATGAATGAAAACGAAATAAAGGCCGTGGGACATACACTTTCTGATCCAATGAAGAATTTGTCAGCTCTGTTTAGTCTAGGTTAACATCTTGCATTGTTACCTCCTCCGCGAAATTCATCAGAATCGATTCCATACAGAGTGAATCTGAACGGGATAGATAACATCGAATTATTTAGTGACTTCCCTGTCTCAACCTAAGTCAACGAAATAACCTGTGCCAAATATGCCAATGTACAAAGCAAACAAATACTTCCGGCATTCCATTATTGTAGCATTTGGTACATTTAACTTAAATGTCAACATTCTGAAATAGATAATTTAACACTTAGTGACTTTTATAGTATGATGTTAAAATATAAATTTAAGTGCTTCTTACAACTTATAAGACCATTATAAAATAGTTTGTTCATAACTTCTTTTTCATATCAAATTTATATGGACATTAAAACTGTGGTAACATTTGACACAGTGATGGCAAAATGTGATTAAATTTATAATAACATCTGACACAGTGAGGCAAGATGTGATTAAGTCTGTGTTAACATCTGACATTGTGGTGGCAATATGTGATTAAGTCTGTGATAACATCTGACACAGTGATGGCAAAATGTCATTAAGTCTGTGATAAAATCTGACATTGTGACAGTAAAATCTGATTAAGTCTGTGATAACATCTGATATTGTGATAGCAAAATGTAATTAAATTTATGATAACATCCGACACAGTGATCGTTAAAATATTTCTACTTTTGGCATTTGTGGCTGTTAAGGGCGGTTGTTTATTTAGATGTAACGAATTGTATATTCATATGTTACACAAGAGTGCAAGTTTTTACGAAAAATATTTCAGTAGTCTTATTATTTGTTTTCCTTGTATACAGTAGTTTTCAAGTATAATATTTAGTGAAATTATGGCTTAACATAGCTATAATGATTGTGCGTTTCTATAAATGTTTATCTCAACAAATTTTATTCCAAATTAATACATTTGTACTAGCATAATGAATTTCTATGATATAGTAACTCTTTTTATATAATTTAATTAATTATCATCTAACGATATGTAGAAATAAGAAATATTATATTTACATGTTCAGTTGCAAGAAACTTATTTCACATAAAAACTGGGTGATGCAATATATGGATAATAGATACAAAGCGGCGTCCACACGACTATAGCGGATATACAAAGCGATATAACACGACTATAGTGGACATGCAAAATCCACACGACTATAGTGGAGATACAAAGCGATATAACACGACTATAGTGGACATGCAAAATCCACACGACTATAGTGGAGATACAAAGCGATATCACACGACTATAGAGGATATACAAAGCGATATAACACGACTATAGTGGACATGCAAAATCCACACGACTATAGTGGAGATACAAAGCGATATCACACGACTATACTAGAGATACAAAGCGATATCACACGACTATAGTGGACATGCAAAATCCACACGACTATAGTGGAGATACAAAGCGATATGACACGACTATAGAGGATACACAAAGCGATATAATACGACTATAGTAGACATGCAAAGTCCACACGACTATAGTGGACATACAAAGCAATACCCACACGGCTATTGTGGAGATACAAAGCAATATCCACACAACTATGATGGACATACAAAACGATATCCACACGACTATAGTGGACATACAAAGCGATATCCACACGACTAAAGTGGAGATACAAAGCAATATCACACGACTATAGTGGAGATACAAAGCGATGTCCACACGACTATAGTGGACATACAAAGCAATATCCACAAGACTATTGTGGAGATACAAAGTAATATCCACATGACTATGGTGGACATACAAAGCGATATCACATTACTATAGTGGACATACAAAGCGATATCCACACGACTAAAGTGGACATACAAGGCAATATCCACACGACTATAGTGGAGATACAAATCGACATTCACACTACTGTAGTGGAGATTCAAACCGATATCAACACTCCTATAGTGGAGATACAAGCAATATCCACAAGACTATAGTCGAGATACAAAGTAATATCCAAATGACTATAGTGGAGATACAATAAACATCCATGACTATAGTTTAGATGCAATAGATATCTACACGACTATAGTGGAGATACAAATCGATATCCACACGACTATAGTGGAGATATAAAGCCATATCTACACAAAAATAATGGAGATACGAAGCAATATCCACACGACTATAGTGGAGATACAAAGTGTTATCCACACGACTATAGTGGAGATACAAAGTAATCTCCAAATGACTATAGTGGATATACAAATCGACAACCACGACTATAGTTTAGATGCAATAGATATCTACACGACTATAGTGGAGATACAAAGAGATATCCACACGACTATAGTGGAGATATAAAGTCATATACACACAACAATAATGGAGATACGAAGCGATATCCACACGACTTTAGTGGAGATACAAAATGATATCTACATGACTATATAGTGAAGATGCAAGGAAATATCCTCCTGACTATAGTGGATTAAATTGATTATTATTGTTTTACGTAAGTCCATGTTTAGTATACCGGAGATTCAGCAATTCACCTTTCAGTGTCACATGCACATGCATAATCCCTTTACATTAAAATTGGGCGGGGGCATTTCTTCTAAACAGTTGATCATGGGTGCATGTACTAGAGTTAATAGACCCAGGGTTGTATAGTAGCTTTTCCCTAAAGTCGCCGATTCCATCCTCCCCTCTTTCCCCTCCGAGGAAAATCAACAGAAAACTGGCTATATAGTAACTTCTCACCCCAGCCAAAACTGGCTATATACTGGGGTTTTCCCATACGGAACATTGCGTCGGTTATGAGCGGTGTGAAACAAGACCCGGACGTGAAAGCTCTTTATCAAACATCTTAAAAGTCCTCCGAAGGGAATTGACATAAAACAAAGAACAATAAACTCAGCATTCACAGTATTTCGGTCTCCTGACCTTCTTCCGGTGAATTTTATTGAAACTGTATCAATAAAATCACCGGAAGAAGGTCAGGAGACTGCAATATTGTAAATTCTGTGTTTATTGTTCTTTGAAAGGTCTTTAGTTTGCGGAGGACGGAGAATTCTAAAATTTAAAGAACAGGAGATCGCAATCTTATTGAAACGCGACTTGTACCTCGTTCCTCTACGCTACTCTCCATGTACAAGATCTTACAACTGCCGATTCGAGGTCATCTCAGGATGACCTTTCAGTACAGCCATTTGAGTTAGAGATCTTTCGGTATTGTTTATATGTAATATAACACCGAAAGATCTCTAACACCAATTCTGATTGGCTGTTCTGAAAGGTCATTTATATACATATTTTATATAGAATTTAATGCATCACCATGCCGTAAAGTGTAAAATCAACTCTTATACATCAAATCTGATATAAATGTTACACTAATATTTAAAACATTTAACATGTTTAAACATTATATGTTTTAAATATGAGTGTAACATAATCACCCAGCAGGATAAAATTAGACAAGTCTTGAAGCTGCCAATTTGATTTGAAATTCATTCAAATGAATCAATATTAATTATCCCTCTTTTCTTCTCTCAATGAGTCAATAAAAGGAATATGGTCGGGGTTTTAAAAAAGGATCGGTCGGGTTACAGGAAACAAACATATGTTTTTATTTGGCCTTGTACTCAGATTGCGAATAGATTCCGACTCCGGTTGGCGTCATGTAATTTTCCTACTTGGAAGATAATATCTCATGCTAATCTAGAAAACTAATCCGGTTACAACATTCCAGAAAAATAGGTGTTTGACGGTCATACATTGGCGGGTCTAGAAATTTTTGGAAGGGGGGGGGGGAGTTGCAGCCTCCCATGACTAATGTTTTGCACTATTCTATCTGGAAAGGGGTGGTTTGCAGCCCTAAAAATGGTCGAAAATGACGTGACCCTTTTTTGGTAAAATTTTCCGACCAACCTCTGCAACAACTCCCCCCTCCTTCCGCCTCTAAATCCGCTAATGTATGTAACTGTAATGTTTAAGATATCGCAATCACTATACATGTATGTCGGATCTAGTGATTGTGAACGACACGATTTTAAACGATCTTCAGCAGCATGATTTAATTGGCTTCAAATTTGACACTTTATTTCTGTTTCGTATGTCCCCCTCCAGAACACCGGTAACAGACTACAGGTTTTCTCAAAACTTGATCTTGTTCGATTTTTGAGTTGGAATTTTGCACTTTGGCGGTCAATGAATCTAATTTTTCTGCAAGGCGTTGAATCTCCTGTTCTTGTTTTTATGTTTTACGATCAGAATGTTTAAGTGCACTAACATGCCGTGGCTGAGAGTGCGTGCACATCTCGATTTCCTACTGCTTCTCCCATTTTAGCACTTTGCAAAACATCGTCTGTAGTACCGGTATAAGCAAGGACTTATAAAATCTTTGGTATAAGGTTCGTCTGCTCTGACGAAATAATGACGCGATTACGGTAATCCATCTACAAATTTACAGTTTACAAATTTACAAATTTCTCCCAGGTTGTATTTCTTTTAAGTAGCATAAAAGTAAAGATTCCAAATGATGTGAAATAGACCATACGTGATGAAGTGTAGTTCGATGGATCGACCTGTTTACGATGACCTAGTGTCTCCCCTACATCTTTCAATGGAATATCACATAAAAGTTACCAGAGGTTTCAAACGTTTATCATTTCGGTCTTGGTCGGTTCGGCCTCTATGAAGTATTCAGTTACATAAAGATTCCAAGATTCCAAAGCGAATATAAGTGGTTTGTTGCAATGAGTCTGGTTATTGTCATATAGTATAAGAACTGACTCGGTGTTCCCGATGAGTCTGGTTTCTGTCACGTGGTATAAGAACTGACTCGGTGTTCCCGATGAGTCTGGTTTCTGTCACGTGGTATAAGAACTGACTCGGTGTTCCCGATGAGTCTGGTTTCTGTCACGTGGTATAAAAACTGACTCGGTGTTCCCGATGAGTCTGGTTTCTGTCACGTGGTATAAGTACTGACTCGGTGTTCCCGATGAGTCTGGTTTCTGTCACGTGGTATAAGAACTGACTCGGTGTTCTCGGATGGGGGTTTTCCCATAGTGAGATTTCCCTCCTCATTATGAATTCTAGCTTTTGTTTTGTTGAAATGTGCAAGGATTTCATGTGGGTATGAGGGGAGAGTGTAAGTATTTCACGTGGGAATGAGGGGGGGGGGGGGCGTGTAAGGATTGCACGTGGGAATGAGGGGGGACGTGTAAGGATTGCATGTGGATATGAGGGGGACGTGTAAGGATTGGATGTGGGTATGAGGGGAACGTGTAAGGATCACATGTAAGGATTGCATGTGGGTATGAGGGGGGCGTGTAAGGTTTGTATTGAGTATGAGGGGAACGTGTAAGGATTGCATGTGGGTATGAGGGGAACGTGCTAGGATTGCATGTAGGTATGAAGGTGACGTGTAAGGATTGCATGTGGGTATGAGGGAACGTGTAAGGATTGTAATGAGTATGAGGGGAACGTGTAAAGATTGCATGTGTGTTTGAGGGGAACGTGTAAGGATTGCATGTGTGTATGGGGGAACGTGTAAGGATTGTATTGAGTATGATGGGGGCGTGCAAGAATTGCATGTGTGTATGGGGAAACGTGTAAGGATTGTATGGAGTATGATGGGGGCGTGTAAGGATTGCATGTGTGTGTGAGGGGGACGTGTAAGGATTGCACGTGAGTATTAGGGGAAGGTGTAAGGATTGCATTTGCGTATGGGGGAACGTGTAAGGATTGTATTGAGTATGATGGGGGCGTGTAAGGATTGCATGGTTGTATGGGGGAACGTGTAAGGATTGCACATTGGTATGAGGGGAACGTGTGAGGATTACATGTGTGTATAAGGGGGACGTGTAAGTATTGTATTGAGTATGAGGAGGACGTGTAAGGATTGTATGTGTGTGTGAGGGGGACGTGTAAGGATTGCATGTGTGTGTGAGGGGGACGTGTAAGGATTTCACGTGAGTATGACGGGAAGGTGTAAGGATTGCATGTGTGTATGGAGGGAACGTGTAAGGATTGTAATGAGTATGAGGGGAACGTGTAAAGATTACATGTGTATATGAGGGGGACGTGTAAATTTTGCATGTGTGTATGGGGGACGTGTAAGGATTGTATTGAGTATGATGGGGGCGTGTAAGGATTGCATGTGTGTGTGAGGTGGACGTGTAAGGATTGCATGTGTGTATGGGGTAACGTGTAAGGATTGTATTGAGTATGATGGAGGCGTGTAAGGATTGCATGTGTGTGAGGGGGACGTGTAAGTATTGCACGTGAGTATGAGGGGAAGGTGTAAGGATTGCATGTGCGTATGGGGGAACGTGTAAGGATTGTATTGAGTATGATGGGGGCGTGTAAGGATTGCATGGTTGTATGGGGGAACGTGTAAGGATTGCACATTGGTATGAGGGGAACGTGTGAGGATTACATATGTGTATAAGTGGGACGTGTAAGTATTGTATTGAGTATGAGGGTAACGTGTAAGGATTGCATGTGTGTATGGGGAACGTGTAAGTATTGTGCTGAGTATGAGGAGGACGTGTAAGGATTGCATGTTTTTATGGAGGGAACGTGTAAGGATTGTAATGAGTATGAGGGGAATGTGTAAAGATTGCATGTGTATATGAGGGGGACGTGTAAGTTTTGCATGTGTGTATGGGGGACGTGTAAGGATTGTATTGAGTATAATGGGGCGTGTAAGGATTGCATGTGTGTGTGTGAGGGGGACGTGTAAGGATTGCACGTGAGTATGAGGGGAAGGTATAGGGATTGCATGTGCGTATGGGGGAACGTGTAAGGATTGTATTGAGTATGAGGGAACGTGTAATGATTTCATGTGTATATGAGGGGGACGTGTAAGTATTGCATGTGGGTGTGAGATGGACGTGTAAGGATTGTACTGAGTATGAGGGTATGATTGCATGTGGGTATGATGGGAACGTATAAGGATTACACTTGTGTATGAGGGGAACGTGTGAGGATTGCATGTGGGTATAATGGGAACGTGTAAGGATTACACTTGTGTATGAGGGGAACGTGTGCATGTGGGTATGATGGGAACGTGTAAGTATTGCATGTGGGTATGAGGGGAACGTGTAAGGATTGCACGTGGGTGTGAGATGGACGTGTAAGGATTGTACTGAGTATGAGGGCAACGTGTGAGGATTGCATGTGGGTATGATGGGAACGTGTAAGGATTACACGTGTATGAGGGGGACGTGTAAGGATTGCATTTGAGGGGATGACTATGGGGAACGCATTATATAAGAGGGAGAATCCTACTACAAAGAAGGGCGAATGACTATATATGATTTCCCTAGAAGGTTTAGATCTACTGTATATGGGGATATCTGACTAAGGGGGAAAGCTACTATACAACACATGTATTGGCACCAAAGATCTAAGATTATACATACATGAAATAGAAAAGGGTGCTAACGCAGTCCATACCAGCAATAACAAGGAGGAATTAGTGACGGGGTACATTAGACTCGACATTTTCACAATTTTCTACATTTCGTTAAGTTATATCAGCCGACTATTAAATAAATTTATATGGCTATTTTGAGAATTCGTAAATGTTGAAATGAGATAGATAATGATACTAATGAAGAATAAATATATCGGTTTAGTAGCTATCAACAGATATTTTAATTTTCCCTTGTTGCAAATCAATTCAGCGTACCGGTTTAGAAGTTTACTTTGATATTATGACTGTTGGATCATAGACCACAGATAACAAAGCGTCACATGTAACATTTTATCCCAGACTGCAGAGTGCTATACTTTACTTTCTTTTGAATGAAATTAGAGTGCTACTTATATGCACTTAACTTTTATTTCTGATCAAGGACTATGTAGTAGCTGTCAATAATATTAAAATGCATGCTGCACATACAAATAAGATGTTTGCATAAAGTAAATAAATCTGTAATATTGTTGCCAGAATAATCTCTCTTTCGTGCAAGTTTTCAGTATTCTCGTATTAACTTTCCCTTTTAACTGGATAAAATAAAACGCAGATTTACTGATTAAGAATTTTAATATTAATAGTTATATAAATGTTAATTACAATGAAATAAGTTTTGTACGACATAACCAGTATTCTACAGCTTGTGACGTATTATCAACAGGTAGACATGCACGGAGATAGAGTTTAACATCTGGTAATCAACAGATTATTTTTCGCATGGTCCAGGTGGACATTGTACAGGGGGCGTCGCATGACATGTTTCGAAACAACATCCCTCTACATAGCGTGAAGTATTACCTGAAGAATCCGAGTCTTGTTGAGGAATGGCTGTAGGGCTTGTAGCAGCACCAAGCTTAAAAACGAGGTCATGAAACACTGGATAGTAGGGTTCAATGAAGAGCTCAGTTTCCCGTAATTTGTGCTTTTTGTTGAGTACGTTCGGAAGGACTAAAATAATAGATATCTATCTTAATTATATATTATATTATATTCATGAAAACATCCGTAGTTTTTGAAGTACACGTGTATCAGCTAATTTCTAAAATCTACTTGAATGAAGTAAAAGATTGTTTATTAGCTGTTTTCATCTTCTATTGACTGCTTACTGAAGTATTTTTGATAAATAAGCTAGGCGTATTTTACAGCACCATCGTTTCGCATTAGTATTCCAATGAATGTATTAAGATGCAGTGAGTAGTTCTGCCTGGAAATCACTAAACTGACAACGGTCAGTTTAAACACGCTGATACAGACATATTAGGGCTTGCTAACGTCATCCTCGCTAATCCACAATTTACTGAGGTATAAATCAAGAGCATCTTGCATGACAATCTG
Source organism: Pteria penguin (assembly GCA_035048485.1). NCBI lineage: Eukaryota > Metazoa > Mollusca > Bivalvia > Pterioida > Pteriidae > Pteria > Pteria penguin. The sequence goes on from CM068585.1 coordinate 48,102,136, forward strand.
TGACAAAATATGCATAATTTGTGGGAATCATTCATACAGAGAATTGGTTGGTTGATTAGTGTTTTACGTCGCTTTTAACAATTTTTCAGTTATATCACGACATGGAAGCAGGAGGTAACTAACCTCTTAAACATGGTGGCGCAATCCGGGGATCGAACCCGGATCGTCGGAACCTCAAGCCAAGCGCTTAACCACTACACCAAGCCTGCCCCTCATTCATACAGAGAGAGCCAAATTTCTATATTTTCATGGCGTTTATGTAAAACATTGCTTAAGTGACGTCACTACTCATACAGCGACACGGCATAAAATATCATTTGTTATTATAACACATTTAATAGGATGATTTAACGATATGTGGAGCGAGACAAAAATAAAACCGGTAACTTTTACCAAAAAGACTAACAGAGTGCATTTCCGTGAAACAATCATTGACTAAATTAATCGTTTATGGGACAGACTTAGGGTAAGTGGTCAGATCCTTGGCTCGCAGGATAGACTTAGGGTCAGTGGTCAGATCCTTGGCTCGCGGGATATACTTAGGGTCAGTGGTCAGATCCTTGGCTCGCAGAATAGACTTAGGGTCAGTGGTCAGATCCTTGGCTCGCGGGATAGACTTAGGGTCAGTGGTCATATCCTTGGCTCGCAGGATAGACTTAGGGTCAGTGGTCAAATCCTTGGCTCGCGGGATAAACTTAGGGTCAGTGGTCAAATCCTTGGCTCGCAGGATAGACTTAGGGTCAGTGGTTAGATCCTTGACTCGCGGGATAGACTTAGGGTCAGTGGTCAAATCCTTGGCTCGCAGGATAGACTTAGGGTCAGTGGTCAAATCCTTGGCTCGCGGGATAGACTTAGGGTCAGTGGTCAAATCCTTGGCTCGCAGGATAGACTTAGGGTCAGTGGTTAGATCCTTGACTCGCGGGATAGACTTAGGGTCAGTGGTCAAATCCTTGGCTCGCAGGATAGACTTAGGGTCAGTGGTCAAATCCTTGGCTCGCGGGATAGACTTAGGGTCAGTGGTCAGATCCTTGACTCACGGGATAGACTTAGGGTCAGTGGTCAAATCCTTGGCTCGCAGGATAGACTTAGGGTATGTGGCCAAGCCTTTGGCTTACGAAACAGACTTAGGATAAATGGTTAAGTTCTTGACTTACAGGACATACATAGGGTAAGTGGTTAAATTCTTGACTTACGAGACAGACTTAGGGTAAGTGGTTAAACTCTTGGCTTACAGGACATACTTAGGGTAAGTGGTTAATTTCTTGACTTACAGGACAGACTTAGGGGTAAGTGGTTAAACCCTTGGCTTGCAGGACAGGTTATCTGGGGTTGATTCCCACATTTCAGTACTATATTGGAGAGCAGTGGGCCGTTTCACAAAGAATCATACGTACGATATTTTACGTACGTACAAAAAAATCCCAGTGTTATTTCATGTTTTGTACCTGTGTGTGCGTCAGGTATTTGAATGAGTAATGCTCCCGATGTTAGTTCCAGTCTTGAATATTCACCGTTCACCCCAGATCTGTCACTTTCAAAGTAGGCCTGTAACATTGTTATATCAGCTCCATCTGGTATATCTACCACCACGCCCTTTGCTGGAGATAATGGAATCAATTGCGCATGCCCAAGTGTCCTGGCATTACCTGACAAAACACATCTTATTAATGACACTTAATATGACAAACATTTCAATATTCATTTTATAGTCATGCATAAATCTTTACAATATACAATTGCGTCGACATCAAAAGAGATCTGGAAACCAATGAACGATTACTTATATGAACTCTCATTGTGAACACTGTGAAGTGAATAAGAAATCGTTAAGACGTACACCTTGGAGCAGTATGAATGTCTCTACATTTCTGCACTAATTAGGACTCATAATCTACTAGGAGAAATATCAAAACTGAAAATTAATAAAGAAAATGCTACAAATACTATCAAATTACAGGGACGTGTGTCGTTTATACAATAAATGAGTCCATTTGAAGGGTCATGCACATGTAGATTATACATATTGAGCAATAGATGAGTTAGTGTGACAAGTTGTATACAGTATACATACTATAACTCGGACAATAACTATGGCTAATCTTCGATTTGTGTTTAAAGGGTTTTTTTTATCTCTATGGTTTCGTAAAGTCTCGCAAGGGAAAAGATATTCCTGTTTTTATCTTGTAGTAGAATTATGCTGGATCAGACGAACAGAGAATATTTATGTAGGTAACAGTTTTTGCTTTCAATAGAACCAGAAGCTTACAAAGAATATAATTTTACGTGTGTACGTTTGTATGGATGTGAGCTGATTCTGTTCTTATTTTTGAATTGTTTTTGGTGATCATGTCTTTGATGATAATCTTTAGGTACATGTAATTTGTTGGTGGTGAGATATGGGAAAGAGGTGACTTAGGTGATGAATTGTGGGACGAGATTGTTTAGGCGATTAATTGTGGGACGAGATGGTTAAGGTGATGAATTGTGGGACGAGATTGTTTAGGTGATGAATTGTGGGACGAGATGGTTTAGGTGATGAATTGTGGGACGAGATTGTTTAGGCGATTAATTGTGGGACGAGATGGTTAAGGTGATGAATTGTGGGACGATATTGTTTAGGTGATGAATTGTGGGACGAGATGGTTTAGGTGATGAATTGTGAGACGAGATGGTTTAGGTGTTGGACTTTGGGACGAGATGGTTTAGGTGATGAATTGTGGGACGAGATGGGTTAGGTGATGAATTGTGGAACGAGATTGTTAAGGTTATGAATTGTGGGACGAGATGGTTTATGAAATGAATTGTGGGACGAGATTGTTTAGATGATGAATTGTAGGACGAGATGGTTTCGGTGATGAATTGTGGGACGAGATGGTTTAGGTGTTGGATTTAGGGACGAGATGGTTTTGGTGATGAATTGTAGGACGATATGGTTTAGGTGATGAATTGTAGGACGAGATGGTTTCGGTGATGAATTGTAGGACGAGAAGGTTAAGGTGATGAATTGTAGGACGAGTTTGTTAAGGTGATGAATTGTAGGACGATATGGTTTAGGCTATGAATTGTGGGACGAGATTGTTAAGGTGATGAATTGTGGGACGAGATGGTTTAGCTGATGAATTGTGAGACGAGATGGTTTAGGTGTTGGACTTTGGGACGAGATGGTTTAGGTGATGAATTGTGGGACGAGATGGTTAAGGTGATGAATTGTGGGACGAGATGGTTTAGGTGATGAATTGTAGGACGATATGGTTTAGGCGATGAATTGTGGGACGAGATGATTTAGGTGATGAATTGTGGGACGAGATCGTTAAGGTGATGAATTGTGGGACGAGATGATTTAGGTGATGAATTGTAGGACGAGATGGTTTAGGCGATGAATTGTAGGACGAAATGGTTAAGGTGATGAATTGTAGGACGAGCTGGTTTAGGTGATGAATTGTGAGACGAGATGGTTTAGGTGCTGGATTTTGGGACGAGATGGTTTAGGTGAAGAATTGTGGGACGGGATGATTTAGGTTATGAATTGTGGGACGAGATGATTTAGGTGATGAATTATGAGACGAGATGGTTTAGGTGTTGGATTTTGGATCGAGATGGTTTTGGTGATGAACTGTGGGACAAGATGGTTTAGATGATGAATTGTGGGATGAGATGGTTAATGTGATAACGATAATTGTGGGACGAGGTGGTTTAGGTGTTGGATTTTGGGACGAGATGGTTTTGGTGATGAATTGTGGGACGAGATGGTTTAGGTGATGAATTGTGAGACAAGATTGTTCAGGTGATGAATTGTTGGACGAGATGGTTTAGATGATGAATTGCAGGACGAGATGGTTTAGGTGATGAATTGTGGGACGAGATGGTTTAGGTGTCGGATTTTGGGACGAGATGGTTTTGGTGATGAATTGTGGGACGAGATGGTTTAGGTGATAAAGTGTGAGACGAGGTGGTTTAGGTGTTGGATTTTGGGAGGAGATGGTTTAGGTGATGAATTGTAGGACGAGATGGTTTAGGTGATGAGTTGTTGGACGAGGTGGTTTAGGTGTTGGATTTTGGGAGGAGATGGTTTTGGTGATGAGTTGTGGAACGAGATGGTTTAGATGATGAATTGTAAGACGAGATGGTTTAGGTGATGAATTGTGGAACGAGATTGTTAAGGTTATGAATTGTGGGACGAGATGGTTTATGAAATGAATTGTGGGACGAGATTGTTTAGATGATGAATTGTAGGACGAGATGGTTTTGGTGATGAATTGTGGGACGAGATGGTTTAGGTGTTGGATTTAGGGACGAGATGGTTTTGGTGATGAATTGTGGGACGAGATGGTTTAGGTGATGAACTGTAGGACGAGAAGGTTTAGGTGATGAATTGTAGGACGAGTTTGTCAAAGTGATGAATTGTAGGACGATATGGTTTAGGCGATGAATTGTGGGACGAGATTGTTCAGGTGATGAATTGTTGGACGAGATGGTTTAGGAGATGAATTGTGGAACAAGATTGATAAGGTGTTGGTTTAATGGTTTAGGTGTTGGATTTTGGGACGAGATGGTTTTGGTGATGAATTGAGGGACGAGATAGTTTAGGTGATGAATTGTAGGACGAGATGGCTTAGGTGATGACTTGTTGGACGAGATGGTTTAGGTGATAAATTGTGAGACGAGGTGGTTTAGGTGTTGGATTTTGTAACGAGATAGTTTTGGTGATGAATTGTGGGACGAGATGGTTTAGGTGATGAATTGTAGGACGAGATCGTTTAGATAATGAATTGTAGGACGAGATGGTTTAGGTGATGAATTGTGGGACGAAATAGTTTAGGTGTTGGATTTTTGGACGACATGGTTTTGGTGATGAATTGTGGGACGAGATGGCTTAGGTGATGAATTGTAGGACGAGATGGTTTAGGTGATGAATTGTTGGACGAGATGGTTTAGGTGATAAATTGTGAGACGAGGTGGTTTAGGTGTTGGAATTTGGGACGAGATGGTGTTGGTGATGAATTGTGAGACATGAGAATTTAGGTGAAGAATTGTTGGACGAGATGGTTTAGATGATGAACTGTAAGACGAGATGGTTTAGGTGATGAATTGTGGAACGAGATTGTTTAGATGATGAATTGTAGGACGAGATGGTTTAGCTGATGAATTGTGGGACGAGATGATTTAGGTATTGGATTTTGGGACGAGATGGTTTTGGTGATGAATTGTGGGACGAGATGGTTTAGGTGATGAATTGTAGGACGAGATGGTTAAGGTGATGAATTGTAGGACGAGATAATTTAGGTGATAAATTGTTAGGCGAGATTGTTTAGGTGTTGGATTTTGGGACGAGATGGTTTTGGTGATGAATTGTGGGACAAGATGGTTTAGGTGATGAATTGTAGGACGAGAAGTTTTAGGTGATGAATTGTAGGACGATATGGTGTAGGTGATGAATTGTAGGACGAGATGGTTTAGGCGATGAATTGTGGGACGAGATGGTTTAAGTGATGAATTGTGAGACAAGATTGTTCAGGTGATGAATTGTTGGACGAGATGGTTAAGATGATGAATTGTAGGACGAGATGGTTTAGGTGATGAATTGTGGAACGAGATTGTTAAGGTGATGAATTGTGGGACGAGATGGTTTAGGTGATGAATTGTGGGACGAGATGGGTTAGGTGATGAATTGTGGAACGAGATTGTTAAGGTTATGAATTGTGGGACGAGATGGTATATGAAATGAATTGTGGGACGAGATTGAATAGATGATGAATTGTAGGACGAGATGGTTTAGGTGATGAATTGCTAACGTCACCGTCTTTAATCCACAATTTACTGAAGTATAAATCAAGATCATGTTACATGACAATCTGTCACAAAATTTGCATAACTTGTGGGAATCATGCATACAGAGAGTTGGTTGGTTGGTTGGTTGATTAGTGTTTTACGTCGCTTTAACAATTTTTCAGTTATATCACGACATGGAAGCAGGAGGTAACCAACCTCTTAAACATGGTGGCGCAATCCGGGGATCGAACCCGGATCGTCGGAACCTCAAGCCAAGCGCTTAACCACTACACCAAGCCTGCCCCTCATTCATACAGAGAGAGCCAAATTTCTATATATTTTTATATGTGGAGCGAGACAAAACTAAAACCGATAACTTCTACCAAAAAGACTTACAGAGTGCATTTCCGTAAAACAATCAGTGCCAACATTGACTAAATTAATCGTTTATGGGACAGACTTAGGGTAAGTGGTCAGATCCTTGGCTCGCAGAATAGACTTAGGGTCAGTGTTCAGATCCTTGGCTCGCGGGATACACTTAGGGTCAGTGGTCAGATCCTTGGCTCGCAGAATAGACTTAGGGTCAGTGGTCAGATCCTTGGCTCGCGGGATAGACTTAGGGTCAGTGGTCAAATCCTTGGTTCGCGGGATAGACTTAGGGCTTTAAGTCAGATCCTTGGCTCGCAGGTTTTGGTGATGAATTGTGGGACGAGATGGTTTAGATGATAAATTGTGGGACGAGATGGTTTAAATGATGAATTGTGGGACGGAGTTTTCGGAGAAGCCAAGAAAGTCTGAGCATGTGAAGGCGTTATAGACTACCTTCAAATGTTGGTTTGCAGTGATCCTAAATGATGTTTGAGAATAGGATGACTACCAATGAGATCCCATGTAATTAGAATTTCGTTCTCTTTAAAACGCAGAAATATTTGGTTACATTTATTATTAATGAGAAAACTGTAGTTATCTGACAAAGCTGTATGACAAAAATTACCAAGGACATGTACACAAAACATGTTAATAGTAGAATATACACGAAAAAACGAAATTACAAAAATATTCGAGTAACACTGAATTTTAAATTGTCTTCAGCACAAAGTATTTAGGCCATCAATATTGTTTGTGTGAGCCTTTATAGCAGTGTTATAATGTGTGAGCCTTTATAGCAGTGTTATAATGATTTTTATGGTTATAGTGAGGTGTGAGCTTATATGGCAGTGTTATAATGTGTGAGCCTTCATAGCAGTGTTATAATGCGTGAGCCTTTATGGCAGTGTTGTAATGTGTGAGCCTTTATGGCAGTGTTATAATGTGGGAGCCTTTATGGCAGTGTTATAATGTGTGAGCCTTTATAGCAGTGTTATTATGAGTGAGCCTTTATGGCAGTGTTATGATATGTGAGCCTTTATGGCAGTGTTATAATCTGTGAGCCTTTATGACAGTGTTACAATGTGTGAGCCTTTATGGCATTGTTACAATGTGTGAGCCTTTATAGCAGTGTTATGATGTGTGAGCCTTTATGGCAGAGTTATAATGTGTGTGCCTTTATGGCAGTGTTATAATGTGTGTGCCTTTATAGCAGTGTTATACTGTGTGAGCCTTTATAGCAGTGTTATAATGATTTTATGGTTATAGTGAGGTGTGAGCTTATATGGCAGTGTTATAATGTGTGAGCCTTTATAGCAGTGTTATAATGCGTGAGCTTTTATGGCAGTGTTGTAATGTGTGAGCCTTTATGGCAGTGTTATAATGTGTGAGCCTTTATGGCAATGTTATAATGTGGGAGCCTTTATGGCACTGTTATAATGTGTGAGCCTTTATAGCAGTGTTATATTGAGTGAGCCTTTATGGCAGTGTTATGATATGTGAGCCTTTATGGCCGTGTTATAATGTGTGAGCCTTTATAGTACTGTTATGATGTGTGAGCCTTTATGGCCGTGTTATAATGTGTGAACCTTTATAGTACTGTTATGATGTGTGAGCCTTTATGGCAGTGTTATATTGAGTGAGCCTTTAAGTCTGTGTTATGATGTGTGAGCCTTTAAGTCTGTGTTATGATGTGTGAGCCTTTATGGCCGTGTTATGATATGTGAGCCTTTACAGCAGTGTTATAATGTGGGAGCCTTTATGGCAGTGTTATAATGTGGGAGCCTTTATAGTACTGTTATGATGTGTGAGCCTTTATGGCAGTGGTGTAATGTGTGAGCCTTTATAGTACTGTTATGATGCGTGAGCCTTTATGGCAGTGTTATATTGAGTGAGCCTTTAAGTCTGTGTTATGATGTGTGAGCCTTTATGACAGTGTTACAATGTGTGAACATTTGTAGCAGTATTATAATGTTTGTTCCTTTATGGCAGTGATACAATGTGTGAGCCTTTATGGCAGTGTTATAATGTGTGAGCCCTTATGGCAGTGTTATATTGAGTGAGCCCTTATGGCAGTGTTATACTGTGTGAACTTTTATAGCAGTGTTATAATGATTTTTATGGTTATAGTGAGGTGTGAGCTTATATGGCAGTGTTATAATGTGTGAGCCGTTATAGCAGTGTTATAATGCGTGAGCCTTTATGGCAGTGTTATGATGTGTGAGCCTTTATGGCAATGTTATAATGTGGGAGCCTTTATGGCAGTGTTATAATGTGTGAACCTTTATGGCAATGATATAATGTGGGAGCCTTTATGGCAGTGTTATAATGTGGGAGCCTTTATATTAGTGTTATACTGCGTGAGCCTTTATAGCAGTGTTATATTGAGTGAGCCTTTATGGCAGTGTTATGATGTGTGAGCCTTTATGGCCGTGTTATAATGTGTGAGCCTTTATAGTACTGTTATAATGTGTGAGCCTTTATGGCAGTGTTATATTGAGTGAGCCTTTAAGTCTGTGTTATGATGTGTGAGCCTTTATGGCCGTGTTATGATATGTGAGGCTTTATAGCAGTGTTATAATGTGTGTGCCTTTATAGCAGTGTTATAATGTGTGAGCCTTTATGGCAGTGTTATAATGTGGGAGCCTTTATAGTACTGTTATGATGTGTGAGCCTTTATGGCAGTGTTATATTGAGTGAGCCTTTAAGTCTGTGTTATGATGTGTGAGCCTTTATGGCCGTGTTATGATATGTGAGGTAGTTATAATGTGTGTGTCTTTATAGCAGTGTTGTAATGTGGGAGCCTTTATGGCAGTGTTATAATGTGGGAGCCTTTATAGTACTGTTATAATGTGTGAGCCTTTATGGCAGTGTTATATTGAGTGAGCCTTTATGTCAGTGTTATTATGTGTGAGCCTTTATGGCAGTGTTATAATGTGTGAGCCTTTATGGCAGTGTTATAATGTGTGAGCCTTTATAGCAGTGTTATATTGAGTGAGCCTTCATGGCAGTGTTATGATGTGTGAGCATTTATGGCAGTGTTATTATGTGTGAGCCTTTATGGCAGTGTTATAATGTGTGAGCCTTTATGGCAGTGTTATAATGTGTGAGCCTTTATGGCAGTGTTGTATTGAGTGAGCCTTTATGGTAGTGTTATTATGTGTGAGCCTTTATAGCAGTGTTATAATGTGTGAGCCTTTATGGCAGTGTTATTATGAGTGAGCCTTTATGGCAGTGTTATTATGAATGAGCCTTTATGGCAGTGTTATAATGTGTGTGCCTTTATGGCAGTGTTATATTGAGTGAGCCTTTATGGTAGTGTTATTATGTGTGAGCCTTTATAGCAGTGTTATAATGTGTGAGTCTTTATGGCAGTGTTATAATGAGTGAGCCTTTATGGCAGTGTTATTATGAGTGAGCCTTTATGGCAGAGTTATAATGTGTGTGCCTTTATGGCAGTGTTATAATGTGTCTGCCTTTATAGCAGTGTTATATTGCGTGAGCTTTTATGGCAGTGTTATTATGTGTGAGCCTTTATGGCCGTGTTATAATGTGTGAGCCTTTATAGTACTGTTATGATGTGTGAGCCTTTATGGCAGTGTTATAATGTGTCTGCCTTTATAGCAGTGTTATAATGCGTGAGCCTTTATGGCAGTGTTATAATGTGTGAGCCTTTATGCCAGTGTTATTATGTGTGAGCCTTTATGGCAGTGTTATTATGTGTGAGCCTTTATGGCAGTGTTATAATGTGTGAGCCTTTATGGCAGTGTTATTATGTGTGAGCCTTTATGGCAGTGTTATCATGAGTGAGCCTTTATGGCAGTGTTATAATGTGTGAGCCTTTATAGCAGTGTTATGATGTGTGAGCCTTTATGGCAGTGTTATATTGTGTGAGCCTTTATGGCAATGTTATAATGTGGGAGCCTTTATGGCAGTGTTATAATGTGGGAGCCTTTATATTAGTGTTATACTGCGTGAGCCTTTATAGCAGTGTTATATTGAGTGAGCCTTTATGGCCGTGTTATAATGTGTGAGCCTTTATAGTACTGTTATAATGTGTGAGCCTTTATGGCAGTGTTATATTGAGTGAGCCTTTAAGTCTGTGTTATGATGTGTGAGCCTTTATGGCCGTGTTATGATATGTGAGGCTTTATAGCAGTGTTATAATGTGTGTGCCTTTATAGCAGTGTTATAATGTGTGAGCCTTTATGGCAGTGTTATAATGTGGGAGCCTTTATAGTACTGTTATGATGTGTGAGCCTTTATGGCAGTGTTATATTGAGTGAGCCTTTAAGTCTGTGTTATGATGTGTGAGCCTTTATGGCCGTGTTATGATATGTGAGGTAGTTATAATGTGTGTGTCTTTATAGCAGTGTTGTAATGTGGGAGCCTTTATGGCAGTGTTATAATGTGGGAGCCTTTATAGTACTGTTATAATGTGTGAGCCTTTATGGCAGTGTTATATTGAGTGAGCCTTTATGGCACTGTTATTATGTGTGAGCCTTTATGGCAGTGTTATAATGTGTGAGCCTTTATGGCAGTGTTATAATGTGTGAGCCTTTATAGCAGTGTTATATTGAGTGAGCCTTCATGGCAGTGTTATGATGTGTGAGCATTTATGGCAGTGTTATAATGTGTGAGCCTTTATGGCAGTGTTATAATATGTGAGCATTTATGGCAGTGTTATAATGTGTGAGCCTTTATGGCAGTGTTATAATATGTGAGCCTTTATGGCAGTGTTATAATGTGTGAGCCTTTATGGCAGTGTTGTATTGAGTGAGCCTTTATGGTAGTGTTATTATGTGTGAGCCTTTATAGCAGTGTTATAATGTGTGAGCCTTTATGGCAGTGTTTATATGAGTGAGCCTTTATGGCAGTGTTATTATGAATGAGCCTTTATGGCAGTGTTATAATGTGTGTGCGTTTATGGCAGTGTTATATTGAGTGAGCCTTTATGGTAGTGTTATTATGTGTGAGCCTTTATAGCAGTGTTATAATGTGTGAGTCTTTATGGCAGTGTTATAATGAGTGAGCCTTTATGGCAGTGTTATTATGAGTGAGCCTTTATGGCAGAGTTATAATGTGTGTGCCTTTATGGCAGTGTTATAATGTGTCTGCCTTTATAGCAGTGTTATAATGCGTGAGCCTTTATGGCAGTGTTATAATGTGTGAGCCTTTATGCCAGTGTTATTATGTGTGAGCCTTTATGGCAGTGTTATTATGTGTTAGCCTTTATGGCAGTGTTATAATGTGTGAGCCTTTATGGCAGTGTTATAATGTTTGAGCCTTTATGGCAGTGTTATCATGAGTGAGCCTTTATGGCAGTGTTATAATGTGTGAGCCTTTATAGCAGTGTTATGATGTGTGAGCCTTTATGGCAGTGTTATATTGAGTGAGCCTTTATGGCAGTGGTGTAATGTGAGGTATAGCATTAGAAATCGTTTTCATGAAATGGGAAGAGAGAGACTTGTATTTGGATCGCACTTTACCAGTCATTGATAACTTCTGTTTAAAGCATTTTAAAGTAGATCGAAAGAGGTATGAAATATGATGCGAAATATGTAAATAATTAACTATCATATTTATTGTACGGTTTATGGTCCTTAAAAGATGAGAATCGCCTGGCCATATCATTACATGTTATACACAGTCGTCTGACGTCCATAACAAAGACGAACTGTTGCCAATATGTCCGCCGTGGGTGGATATTTTATTTCTAGTAAATTCTCCAGGAAAAGATTTCTTTATAACATAGATAAAAAAAAAAAGGGGGGGGGTATATAACACCGAGACCAATGATCTTGGAGTAGAACTTACACAGGAGATTTACAGGACATGTTAGAAGCATTGATACTGTAGCCATTATGAATTATATTTTGAGAATTGATATATATATATATATATATATATATATATATATATATATATATATATATATATATATATATATATATATATATATATATATGTACATTAAGTTTCCTTTGAAAGTTTAATTAACATGCCTTATTCGTTTCTCATTCCATATAACTCCTCCACCATTTTTTTTTTTTTTTTTGATAAAATAAATGTTCTACTTAGAAGTGTAAAATACCGATTGAACTGTAAACAATATTATATATCAAGAGAGATGATCTACAAAATACCAGTAGCACTGTAAACAATATTATATATCAAGAGAGATGATCTACAGAATACCAGTAGCACTGTAAACAATATTATATATCAAGAGAGATGATCTACAGAATACCAGTAGTACTGTAAACAATATTATATATCAAGAGAGATCATCTACAGAATACCAGTAGCACTGTAAAGAACACTATTTTACTACTTACACAAATTTATTAAGTACATTACCTATCGACTGATTTAACAAAACCAATGCGACTTCCTGATTATTGCCATGGAAATAAGCAGCTTTTGTTTGTAATTTGAATTCAGATGATATAAAATCTGCTACACCGATGGTATCGAGGTCTGCTGGAAATCCCTGAAAAGTATAGAGCATATGCTGAGATTAAATGTAGTACACCGTATATCTGTAAAGAGCATATGCTGAGGATAAATGTAGGGCAAAGTATATCTGTAAAGAGTATATGCTGAGGATAAATGTAGGACAAAGTATATCTGTAAAGAGCATATGCTGAGGATAAATGTAGGGCAAAGTATATCTGCGGAGAGCATATGCTGAGGATAAATGTAAGACAAAGTATATCTGTAGAGAGTATATGCTGATGATAAATGTAGGACAGCGTATATCTGTAGAGAGTATATGCTGAGGATAAATGTAGGACAAAGTATATCTGTAAAGAGCATATGCTGAGGATAAATGTAGGACAGCGTATATCAGTAGAGAGCATATGCTGAGGATAAATGTAGGACAAAGTATATCTGTGGAGAGCATATGCTGAGGATAAATGTAGGACAAAGTATATCTGTAGAGAGTATATGCTGAGGATAAATGTAGAACAAAGTATATCTGTAGAGAGCATATGCTGAGGATAAATGTAGGACAAAGTATATCTGTAAAGAGCATATGCTGAGGATAAATGTAGGACAGCGTATATCTGTAGAGAGGATATGCTGAGGATAAATGTAGGACAAAGTATATCTGTGGAGAGCATATGCTGATGATAAATGTAGGACAGCGTATATCTGTAGAGAGGATATGCTGAGGATAAATGTAGTACAACGTATATCTGTAGAGAGCATATGCTGAGGATAAATGTAGTACAACGTATATCTGTTGAGAGCATCTGCTGAGGATAAATGTAGGACAGCGTATATCTGTAGAAAGGATATGCTGAGAATAAATGTAGGACAACGTATATCTTTAAAGTAGAGAGCATATGCTGGGGATAAATGTAGGACAGCGTATATCTGTAGAGAGGATATGTTGAGGATAAATGTAGGACAGCGTATATCTGTAGAGAGCATATGCTGAGGATAAATGTAGGACACCGTATATTATATCTGTAGAGGGCATATGCTGAGGATAATGACTACCTAGTATTCAAATGTTATGAATCAGGACCTAGAGAAACTGCTGCCCATTATACACCAGCAAATAAACTGACCAATCGGCCATTGGTCAATTCTGATTTATAGGCGGTGGCAGTAAATTTAAAAGCGTTACATACTCAGTGTCTAGTGACCTTAATATTAAGGCTGAGCCGATACCACATTTGACCGACCCGATACGTATCTCGATACCATCCTTACGATACGTATCACGATATCAGTCTTGCCATACGTATCACGATACCAGTCTTGCCATACGTATCCCGATACCAACCTTGCGAAACGTATCACGATATCAACCCTAGGGTATGTATCACGATACTATCCTTGCGATACGTATGATGATACCAACCCTACGATACGTATCACAATACCATCCTCATGACACATATCACGATACCATCTTTACGATATGTATCACGATACCAACATTGCCATATGTATCATGGTACTAACCGTATGATACGTATTACGATACCAGTCTTGCCACACGTATCATGGGACTAACCGTACGATACCAGTCTTGCCACACGTATCATGGTACTAACCGTATGATACCAGTCTTGCCACACGTATCATGGTACTGACCTATGATACCAGTCTTCCCACACGTATCATGGTACTAACTGTATGATACCAGTCTTGCCACACGTATCATGGTACTAACCGTATATACCAGTCTTCCCACACGTATCATGGTACTAACCGAAACTATGATACGTATCACGATACCAGTCTTCAGATACGTTGATTGGCTGATTGGTGTTTTACGTCGCTTTCAACAATTTTCAGTTATATCGCGACATGGAAGCAAAAGGTAACCAACCTCTTAAAAAAGTGACACAACCCTGAAATCAAACCCGGATCCTCGGCGCCGCATGCAAAGCGCTTAACCACTATTGCCCCTACCTTGTGATACGTATCACGATACTATCCTTACGATACTTTAAATGTAGAAAATGTGAAGGGGAAATAATCAAAATTATTAACAATTTACAAACAAAACGTGTAATTTTTCAAGTGCGTCGGCTTTGTGTGTTGGAAAACCAGACCGAAAGTGACCTTAGTTTGTGGAGGAAGGTCACACTGTAATGACGAGCGTCAACACGCCAATTAAAGCGTATCTTCCCAAGAATATATGTGGGTTTAATCCCTAGTCCGAGCACGGAGGTGGGGATTTATTTTCCAGTGTAAAACCTTTATCTATGATTAATCGTTCATGTAGAATATGTTACGAAATGGTACAGCCGCGAGCCTTATTTACCGTTAAAGGTTGAAATAAGATTAAAACTGCAAGGTTGAGCCCAAGTTTTCCTGTGTGCTTTTGTGCGGGGATCAAATCCTAAGAAGGCCATACCATTTCCATGCCGTTCTAAGCTGCAGTTGGGGTTTTAAATTGCGTCATACCCTTGGACAACGGTACTTTTCATAGATTTCATTTATATTGCCGTTAAACGGGGAAATAACGTCATGACCGCAAGCGAGAACCGCAAAATTTATACATAGCATTTTGCAGACATTAAGACCCAATCAACCTACATGTGTTTTGTAAGGTTCAGCACCATGGTTTGAGGTTTATATTCAATCGTTGATGTAGAATATGTTACGAAATGGTACAGCCGCGAGCCTTATTTACCATTAAAGGTTGAAATAAGATTAAAACCGCAAGTTTGAGCCCAAGATTTCCTGTGTGCTTTTGTGCGGCGATCAAATCCCAAGAAAGCCATACCTTTTCCATGCCATTCTTAGCTGCAGTTGGGATTTTATATTGCATCATACCCTTGGACAAGGGCATTTTTTTTCGTAGATTTCATTTATATTGCCATTAAACGTGGAAATAGTGCCATGACTGCAAGCGAGAACCGCAAAATTTATACATAGCATTTTGCAGACATCAAGACCCAATCAGGCTACATGCGTTTTGTAAGGTTCAGCACCATGGTTTGAGGTTTATATTCAATCGTTGATGTAGAATATGTTACGAAATGGTACAGCCGCGAGCCTTATTTACCGTTAAAGGTTGAAATAAGATTAAAATCGCAAGTTTGAGCCTTAGTTTTCCTGTGTGCTTTTGTGCGGGGATCAAATCTCAAGAAGGCCATACCATTTTCATGCCGTTCTAAGCTGCAGTTGAGGTTTTATATTGCATCATACCCTTGGACAAGGGCATTTTTTTTTGTAGATTTCATTTATATTACTGTTAAACGTGGAAATAACGTCATGACCGCAGGCGAGAGCCGCAAAATTTATGCATAGCATTTTGCAGACATCAAGACCCAATCAAGGTAAGGTTCAGCATCATGGTTTGGGCTTTAATTATATACAAACGTGCGGCTGGAATGGGGTATACTTTAAAGGCCACCCCATTACATTAATGGGTATCATTTTCCCTTCAAATATTTATGAAGGGTATCTTTCTAATCACAAAATATAGGAATAGGTAAAACGTATATGGAGATTTCAAGAAAAGATATTTTGGCACTAGAATTTGGAATGCAGAAACTGATTGCAAGCCTATTCATGGTAATTAATAAGGAAATTTATTACTAAAGTCATCATTAATACATCTTTTATTGCATATTGTGCAAAATTTTATGTGGATTACGTCAGTATATGTACACTTTGCTCAATATAGGGATGGGTAGGGTGTCAGCAACTCCAGCCGCACGTCCCTACTCAAAATCATCGCAAGTTATAATTTACACCCCGTGAGTCCGAATTATATGGAAACAGCTAATATGCCATTTCAAATAAATTTGGTTCTAGAATACATGTATTAGAAATAAGCGGTCTTATGCATGTTTAATGCTGGAATAGTTCTTGACCCAATCGCGGAAGATTTACGAGTAAAATTTCAACCTATTCATACATTCATATCCGGGACTTTTGTTTTCATGCTACATCTACCGTTTCACGGAACGACGGTTTTAGCGTTTCATCAGAACGAGCCAACGGCGGGATTCGAACTGCAGACCTTTTGGTAATCAGGCAAACATCTAACCGATTGAGCTACACCGGCTCTACACAGAATTAAACTAGACTGTGGCGTGTGGCGTTTAGTAAAACAAGCAAATTCACAGAATTGTGGTTGCCCGCTTTCGGGGTTCTATCAGTAAGGGTGCAGTGATCTGTGACATAAAATTATTGTCATGGTTGTGCATGTCTACATGTATCTGTGGTGCCATTAGGGACACAGAAGCCAAATATGAAGGCCCCGTGTCTTACGGTTAAAAAGTTACACTGAAGTAGGTCAAAGGTCACGGTCAAGGTCAAATGATAGAATAGTTTGGTACCAACGGAAAGGTATTACAATTAGGGACACGCATGCCAAACATGCAGGCCCCACGTCTTACGGCAAAAAAAGTTATAAAGTTTTTGTGACAGACGAAGAGACAGACAGACGGACGGACGGACATATGAATGAGATTTAATGTCTCCACGCTTTCGCTGGGGTCAAAAAGGGGAAGGCCTCTTTTGTAGTATTTGGCATTGCTGCTGGAATATAATGTAATACTGGTCACACGCGTTGTTGGACTGTCTTAAGCGATCATGAAAATATTATTCGCAATCAGGAAGTATTCTGTTGTTAACAATACATGCATCATACTAGTATCTATACACATATATTTGCAGTGGCAGATTTAGAGGGGATAGGGAACCCGGTACCCTTTTTCACCATCAATTTAGAAGGTATATATAGATAAAAAAGTTGATTGATTGATTAATTGATTGATTTTTGTTTAACGTCACACTACGAATATTTCACGTATATGGTTACGGCATCTGCCTGATGCGAGGCATACAAATTTTGACCTTTGCAACGGACCCTCTAGAAGCAGTGAGGGATCTTTAACGTGCCATGCATACCACGACACGGGGCCTCGGTGTTAACTGTCTCATCCGAAAGACAGGACACCGGCATACCAGAGTGGGACTCGAACCCCGGCCTCCCGATCAGAAGGCGAGTGCGATACCACTATACCACGCCGGCTTGAGAAAGTTGAAAACACTCAAATAATATGAGAATAATTCCAGACTTGGCTGAGAATTTTGGCCAATACTACTTGACTTTCACATGTACCCCCCCCCCCTTTTTTTTTTCTTTTTCAGAAATCCTGGATCCGCCACTGATTTTAGCGTCATTGCAGTGTAAAAGCAATCACGATATTATTAACATGCACAGGAAATCACTGAAATTACAACATTCTCCGCGCTTCAGTATTTCCTGAATTTTAAGAAATATTTCATCCTTATCCGCTTTGTACTTTACAATGAGTGGGCGGACAAGATAGGAAGGAATACATGACAGGAAGGTTGAAAGGGGAAAGGGGAGGACAGGAAAAAAGGGGAAAGCGGCGACTGAGAATATACAAAAGTAGAAAGAAGGGAAGATCACCCACACTCCCGTGTCAGTCTCCTCCATAATATACCAGATATTTGTTCGTTTTAAAGTATACGTATCTAGTCAGTTTTTGAGTTGCAAAGAAATAGTACTAGTTGGACGTTCAACACTTGCCTGTCTGTCTATTCGTCCGTCTATCCGTGTGCGTATCCCACCGGTCGTATGTATATGCTAAAGCTTGTGCATTTGATGGTGTGCATGTGATGGTAGTAAACGAATGCTAACGCTAGTACATGTGACGGTAGTAAACAAATGCTAATGTATGTGATGGTAGTAAACGAATGCTAAAGCTAGTGCATGTGACGGTAGTAAACGAATACTAACGCTGGTGCATGTGACGGTAGTAAACGAATGCTAACGCTGGTGCATGTGACGGTAGTAAACGAATGCTAACGCTAGTGCATGTGATGGTAGTAAACGAATGCTAATGCTAATGTATGTGACAGTAGTAAATGAATAGTAACGCTAGTGCATGTGACGGTAGTAAACGAATGCTAACGCTGGTGCATGTGACGGTAGTAAACGAATGCCAACGCTGGTGCATGTGATGGTAGTAAACGAATGCTAACACTAGTGCATGTGATAGTACTAGTAGGCGTTTGCTGACGGTAGTGCATGTGATGGTAGTAGGCGCATGCTGATGGTAGTGCATGTGACGGTACTAGTAGGCGTATGCTGACGGTAGTGCATGTGACGGTACTAGTAGGTGTATTCTTACGGTAGTGCATGTGACGGTACTAGTAGGCGTATGCTGACGGTAGTAAACGAATGCTAACGCTAGTGCATGTGACGGTACTAATAGGCGTATGCTGACGGTAGTGCATGTGACGATAGTAGGCGTATGCTGACGGTAGTGCATGTGACGGTACTAGTAGGTGTATTCTTACGGTAGTGCATGTGACGGTACTAGTAGGCGTATGCTGACTGTAGTAAACGAATGCTAATGCTAGTGCATGTGACGGTACTAATAGGCGTATGCTGACGGTAGTGCATGTGACGGTAGTAGGCGTATGCTGACGGTAGTGCATGTGACGGTACTAGTAGGCGTATGCTGACGGTAGTGCATGTGACGGTACTAGTAGGCGTATGCTGACGGTAGTGCATGTGACGGTACTAGTAGGTGTATTCTTACGGTAGTGCATGTGACGGTACTAGTAGGCGTATGCTGACAGTAGTAAACGAATGCTAACGCTAGTGCATGTGACGGTACTAATAGGCGTATGCTGACGGTAGTGCATGTGACGGTAGTAGGCGTATGCTGACGGTAGTGCATGTGACGGTACTAGTAGGCGTATGCTGACGGTAGAGCATGTGACGGTAGTAGGCGTATGCTGACGGCAGTGCATGTGACAGTACTAGTGGGCGTATGCTGACGGTAGAGCATGTGACGGTAGTAGGCGTATGCTGACGGCAGTGCATGTGACAGTACTAGTGGGGCTATGCTGACGGTAGTGCATGTGACGGTAGTAGGCGTATGCTGACGGTAGTGCATGTGACGGTAGTAGGCGTATGCTAACGGTAATGTTTTTCCTACTTTCTTCATGTCAGATATCCTCAGGTAAATATAACAACACAACTTATAAAACATCGACTGACTACGATATCTCACATGTACACTTCTGAACTGAATTGGGTAAATTCAATGATCAAAGCTATAGTTAGGCTTCTGTTTCAACGGATCATGTGCTCATAGTGAACAAAATCATAGAAAACTTTACTTTAATCTAAATACCTGTATAAACTCCTGAGTTTTAATGCTATGACACATACTTGTTCTTACACCAGTGGCGGATCCAGAATTTCCGAAAAGAGGGGGGACACATGTAAAGTCAAGTACTAGTCAAAATACTCAACCATTTTGAGTGCCAACTTTGGAGCTTTATTCACATTATTTGAGTGTTTTCAACTTTACCATCTGTACATGCCTTGTAAATTTTATTGTAATTATTCATTATTGTTTTACGTTACCATCGTACCATACCATACCGTGTTTTACAGGGGACCACCCACTAGTCCGACGGTCCACTAGTCCGAATGTTCACCAGTCCGAAGGTCCACTAGTCCGAAGGTTCACTAGTCCGATTGTTCACTAGTCTGAAGGTCAAAGTGTCAACGTTGTGTTTTCTTATATGGTCCACCTGGTCGTTATCAGGTGACGTAAATATCATTGTCATGTTTTTCATTTTGAAATTACTTGGGGTGGTAAATATAAAAATTAGAAAGTGACAACCACCATTAATACATGTAAACAAATCGCCTTATCTAAACGATTCTACTGAATAATATCAGTATACCAGTACTTATTCTATAAATTTGACAATTTTTAAGTGCTTGCTATCAGAGAGAATCAAACTGTGCATGTCTTCCTTTAAAATAATGTATGCATTTAAAATCGGAAAATTCAGTAGTTAGATGGTATACATGTATGTTATTCTGCAGCCATTCAGCTACATACATGCAAACTGAAATGAATAAAGCCCGTGAACTGAAATCCACAGCAGGAGATAACTCTTTACAATTTGTATTAAAATAGCTGTGTGCGAATACTCTGACGTGGCATTGAGGTTAAAGAAGAAGAAGAAGAAGAAGAAGAAGAAGGGAAAAAAAAGAAAGATAAATCCAACTGCCATTGCATCCAGCACGGAGAATTTTGGACATTTTTATATCTGATAATAGTCCTAATTTTTCTGTCGGACTAGTGAACCTTCGGACTAGTGAAGCTTCGGAGCGGTGAACCTTCGGACTACTGGACCGTCGGACTAGTGGGTGGTGACAGTATAGTTGGTTTATATCCTATAGTAAATTGTTCAAGCTTTGATGGAAGAGGGATTTATAAACATTGTCAGCTATGATAAGGCCAAGATAAAGTTGTGTTACTCTTGCCGGAAGTTGATGGTTATAACATTGGACCACCATATAAACAGGAATTACTGCATTTAATCTCACTACTATTGATAATGACGGTTAAAGTGAAGGTATACTCACAGTTAGGACGGCGACCTGAGATAAATCTAGACCTTTTCTGTAGATCCCTAAGGGTAAGCTAGGTCGATCTGCAGCCATACTTAATACAAATGATGTAAAATCCAGTTTGTGTAATAATTTCTTCCTCATTGTGTTCTCTGAATTTCCTGTCACGTATCCGTAGCAATGTATATAACGTGTCTGTAAAGCCTATCATTTAGCGGTCAGTTTCAACTTCACTTTGCATTTATTTCTGTTTTGTTTGCTTTTTCTCTGATCAACATTTGAAAATTATGGCAGTTGTATTAAAGGAATAAAGGTAAAGAGATGTCATTTGTTTTTCTCACTGTGTTTTATTTTGTGTATTTCTCACTTGTTTACATTATTAAGGTAAGTAAGTTTATCACTTCGGCGATCTGTCTATCCTATTCTCGAAGTCGGACATCCGGGTATTTGATAACAGGCTTTCGGAACATTTGGGGTAAAGCATCAGACTTTATCATAGAGAGAAGTGTGTATTTCTGGAGGAATTTTGGTAAAAGGGGATAATCAAGATATTTTATTATTCAAACAAGTAATTTCGAATACATATTTTACAGATTTCCGATCTATTTTACGAGCAAAAACCTGAAGAATTTAAACAGACGTACTTAAAGTTGTATTGTCGGTCGGTGACGATGAATCCCAAGTTTACCTCAAGTGTCATAATCAGACTCCTTGGGTATCTACATAGACCGATATAGACAATGACGTCACGACGAGCACGATAATACTGTATAGTCCCGTGTTTGCAGTTGGTTCTCATGACAATGCTTTCAACAAATCGTTGAAAACGCTACACCGCACCATTCCCAGTGGCAGATTTAGAGGGGCGGGCGACCCCCCCCCCCCCTTTCGCCACATATTTACAAGTAAATATCCAGATTTGGCACCAAAAATGGCAAATTAGTTTGGTTAATACACATGTGATCCCTCCCTTTTTTTAAATCTGGATCCGCCACTGATTCCGAAATCTGCTGAGCTTGTTCAAGACACCATCGAATTTGCTCGATCTCCGTTAGAAGCAAATCGTGGCCCTGTAATAATGATCAGCCGTCTGAAGGCTCCACACACATTTTCCATAGCCTGATAGTGTGTCGCCGGGTCGTACATATGTAGTCTGAAGGCTCCACACACATTTTCCATAGCCTGATAGTGTGTCGCCGGATGGTACATATGTAGTCTGAAGGCTCCACACACATTTTCCATAGCCTGATAGTGTGTCGCCGGATGGTACATATGTAGTCTGAAGGCTCCACACACATTTTCCATAGCCTGATAGTGTGTCGCCGGATCGTTCATATGTAGTCTGAAGCATCCACACATTTGATTCTGCAACTGAGATGCAATTACGTAAACGTGGGGATGGTCGGGGGTAAGTTATTATTGACGATCTTTGCTTAATGTTTATTTATGATTGATATCTGCTCCATTTGATGCCAAGATGCGTAGAATCGTGCCGGTGTTATATAGTAGTTTTCCCCCTAGCCATTTCCCCCCCCCCCCGGAAAATGGTTATACAGCAGTCCCCCCCCCCCCCCGGAAAAATGGCTACATTCCCCCGGGGAAAATTTGCTATATAGCCATCCCCCCTCTTAAAGCCATCCCCCCACACTACTATATAGTGATTCCCCCCCCCGCCATTTGAAATTCCGGATTTACTTTTCACACATACATGTAAGGAAATCCAGCTCGTTACTTTGTTGACAATAAAAAGAGAGATTTCTATTTAAAATAGAGATATTTAAAGTTTTGATAAGAAGTATATATCAATTGAATTTAGAAATATCTCTTAAATAGAAATGATTTCATTTTTTATATCTTTTCCAAATACAGGTGTATATATTTGGAATAGAGATATATCTATTAGAGTTTCGGGATATCTTTATTTAATCCGAGAAATCTGCATATATACTTACGGAAAAACACCAGCAGTTCGTTTTATGTCCTCGAAATCAAATTCACCTGACTGTGATTCTGACTCAGTGGGAAAACATTGACCATATCGTTTGCAAACAGGTGTAAGGGTTTGAAACTTCACATATAGATTCTTTGTGATGAGACCTTTCATTTTGGACCATGACTTTTGATTTAGTGATCTTGACCTTCGAGCTTCATTACTCTTCAAAAGCTTTTGTACTAAAAGGGCTTTGAAATTCTACATATAGATTCCATGTGATGAGACCTATCACCTTTGCAATATCTTTTGTACTAAAAGGTGTAGGGTTTGACACTACCGTATCTTTCCAACCGCTGCAGGAAGGGCTTTCGGATTTCACATATATATTTCTTAAGATGAGCCCTTTCAGGCGATACCAAAATGTTTGACGTCCAACACGACTTTTGGCCAACATTTCTGGAAACTTTAACATTGGTCATAACTTTCCAACGTTACGGGTTCACATTTCACATGCATACTCCCTATGATGCGCCAAATCGGTTTTGTTTGGCCCATTGGAGATGTGTTGTTCACTGACGAGCTTCGCTTCACGCACGGTCAGATGAACGACAATTTGTCAATCGACGTCATGGTAAGCGATATTCTGATGCTTGCTTAGTGGACAGCGACATATTCGAGGGTCTGTTATGGTTTGGGCGGTGATATCTCACGGCGTGGAAGCATCTCGTGGTTATCCATGGCAATCTTACAGCAATAAGATATCGGAATCAGGTCTTGAGACCACACGTCCTACCTCTTATCCATAAGTGTAACAAGACAACGCAAGGCCCGATGTTGCTAGGATTTATCGTGACTTTCTTACTCGCAACAACGCTCCACTTCTTGATTGGCAACCGTACAGTCCAAACTTGTCGCCACTGATTCCATGCAGTGGATTCAAAAGAGAAGTTGAAAATGCATCAACCAAGTCCTTGGCCGTCATATTCGTTGAGGGATCGGATAGAAGATTACAATCTGGTAGAATGAATGACATGACGTACACACAAACAAACGACAATGAAATAATAGGAGAAAATATCATAATATGGTAAACATATAAAGAGAAAGACTTGCACACATTTACAACTAAACACTTAACAGTATATAGAAACCCTGTAACCATAACACCATCGGTTTGATCCACAATCTATTACGGTACTACATTTGTATTTCAAATGTTATATCTAATGTATACAAAAAGAACGAGTGCGTATAATTTCAAACCGTTACGTAAAGGGAGAAAAACTCCTGTGGGGGAAAACTACTATATAGCCATTTTCCGAGGGGAAAAACTACTATATAACACCATTCCTTTTATCGAAATTGCAAATTTACGCAGCGTAAGGAATAGTAGCAAAAAACAGCTATCCTCGGTCTTCTTTGAATAATCCTCAGCAAAAAACAGCTATCCTCTATCTTCTTTGAATAATCCTCAGCAAAAAACAGCTATCCTCTGTCTTCTTTGAATAATCCTCAACAAAAACAGCTATCCACTGTCTTCTTTGAATAATCCTCAGCAAAATGAAACCTACAATCAGCAACTCCAAACGCCATCAAGAAATTCTCTATCAGCTGGGTTTTTTGTTTGTTTGTTTGTTTGTTTGTTTGACTTTTGGGAGGGGGAGGGTTGTTTGTTTTTTGCAAATTCATCTCTTTGGGTTTTTTTTCACTTTCACGTAAATCAATAAAACACACATTTGTTTATACAGGATCGGGATCCATCCTGTTTAGTGGCTAATTCTATAGCTCTCAATTGAATTATTTTTCTTGATATTAAATTATTTTTCTTATATAATTTTCGTTTACTTTGATCAAAAATTAAATTAGATAAATAATTCGCGGATTATACACTTTGTCCATCACTTTCTTTTAATCTATACGTCCACAGACATAAATATTGATAAAGATAAAATACTTTCTTAATTGGAAATATTTCTGTCAATAATGTCAAGATTAGCATAAATGAACTTGTATATTTTTCATAAATTTCTCAAGTTTATTTACACCAATAACCTGTGAGAAATACTTCGGCTCATTTTGCTGGTCAAGATGATTGTGCGAAGAGACACGTATACACTAAAGTACAGGAATTTAACGGTTTGTGTAAGAAGTTTTCAGCTTTTCATTGCAATCGGCCTCGGCCAATTGCATATTAAGATAGCAAATTCGCTTTGAAAGCCCATGTGCAAACTCCATTAGCGTGGCATGTTGGGTAATAATTCAGTACTAAGAAACAATATTAGCACATTATTCTATTTTCAATACTGAGATTTCTAGAAATAAATCTTATGAAAATGTTCACAATCTTTTTGAAAATGATTTGCTCACTACAAAAACTACTTATTTCCGAATTTTAACGATAACACCCGAGAGAGTTTCCTACCAAGGAAAAAAGGTGCGACTACTTTCCTAATAAGGAAAAAAAAATGAGGCGTTGCTTTAGAGATTTTAGCGGGAAAATTCAAAACTGCGCAAAACAGATGAAACAAAGACTTGTACCAGATCAGTGTATTATATCAATACTAGGACATGAACTTGTGCTAGATCAATGTACTATATCTATACTAGATCAATGTACTATATCAATACTAGAACAAGATCTATGTACTGTATCAATACTAGGACAAGAAATTGTACTAGATCATTGAACAATATCAGTACTAGGACAAGGACTTGTACTGGATCAAAGTTCTATATCGATACTAGGACAATGATTTGTACTAGGGCAATGTACTATATCAATACTAAAACAAGGACTTGTACTTGATCAGTGTACTATATCACTTGTGCAAAAACTACTTATTTCCGAATTTTTACGATAACACCCGAGAGATTTTCCTACAAAGGAAAAATGCGCGACTACTTTCCTAATAAGTGTGTGCATCTGTGTTTAATGACTTCATGTCACATTGTGTGCATCTGTGTTTATTGATTTCACATCACAGTGTGTGCATCTATGTTTAATGATTTCACATCACAGTGTGTGCATCTGTGTTTAAGGATTTCACATCACAGTGTGGGCATCTTTGTTTAATGATTTCACGTCACAGTGCGTGTACCTGTGTTTAATGATTTCACATCACAGTGTGTGCATCTGTGTTTAATGATTTCACATCACAGTGTGTGCATCTATGTTTAATGATTTAACATCACAGTGTGTGCATCTGTTTTTAATGATTTCACACTACAGTGCGTGCACCTGTGTTTAATGATTTCACGTCACAGTGCGTGCAACTGTGATTAAATTTAAACATCATTGTGTGCGCACCTGTGTTTAATTATTTCTCATCACAGCCAAAACACCTGTGTTTAATGATTTCACACCAGTGTGTGCATCTGTGTTTAATGATTAAATTTAAACATCATTGTGAGTGCACCTGTGTTTAATTATTTCTCATCACAGCGAGAACACCTGTGTTTAATGATTTCACATCAGGGTATGTGCACCTGATTAAATAGATTAAATTTAGGGGTTACCATGTTAGTGCTAACGCCTCGCAGTCAAACTACATTCTTGACAGTGTATTTACGGATACCCTGTCAAATTGTGAAAAACACTAACGTGGTAACCCTATTCTAATGCTTTGGACAAAAATAATTACAACTAGAGGCACAGAGTTATGGTTTTCTAAGCGAAGTGTCTAATAACAGTCATATAAAAAATGTAGGGTATCGTGACGTCACAAATCAGAAACTGCAGGATATCGTGATCGTGACCCAACGGGTCTAAATTCAACGGGCTGCAATCAAGATTCCACAGATTTTTCATGTTAAATTGTGACCCTAGAGACGGGGGTCATTGTATTACGACCCTACCCACGGATAAAATTTTGACCCGCCGTTGAATTATGACCCCACCTTCACAGTTTCAGCTTACTGTGTAGATATAGATACAAATCTATCCGTTTCCTCCTGAAAATGTAAAACATAAAGAAATTGATACTATGTCACTTTGGTAATCACAAAAGAGTACCACAATGGACACCAATTCCTCCCTATTGCCATACCGTCCGCATCGAGGTTAGGGGTATACTAGAATCACCGTGTCTGTCCGTCCGTCCGTCTGTCTGTCTGTCTTTCTGTCTGTCTGTCGCCCACATTTGGGCTTCCGGACCGTAACTTCTCTCCCTTTTCATCTATCTTCATGACACTTGGTACACGGACTCCCCATGAGTCAAGGATGATCGCGTGGATCTAAAGGCGGACGACAAACCCCCTTCTAACGCACAGTTTGGTCAAACGCAAATGCGTTGAATGGGAGATTTTTAAAAATTATTTTTCACTCGTTATATGTAATATTCTAGATCTACTTTTCATAAATAAGTACCCATGCTTTAAAGTTCCTGTATCATGATACAAACTGAATACTAGTATGTAAAATTGTGAAAGAAGGAAGTAAACATACACATTTCTGTTTAATCCAAGTTAGTAAAGCCAAAGTAAAGGCAAATTAAACTTCAATAAAATATAAATTTATTGACTTCTTATTATAATACATGTAATAATAAAGTCTTCACCGGAACAAATAAAATAAAGAAAAAGAATAAAGTCAATTCTGTGATGATGATTCATACATTTGCATACACTTGGTCATAATTACACGTGCAACATATATAGAAAAGCCTACATGTACCTCGAAACGAGCCACGGACGACCGAATGCATCGTTAACCTTATAATGAGCGACAGAAGATACGAACCAGCGACCTTGCGATCAAGAGTCCGATACGCTAACCTCTCATGGCGTTTTTTTTTTTTTTTTTTTTTTTTTTTGTAATTTTAAAAGCTATAACATATTTTCATAGTATAAGGATTTTTCGATTAGGGTTCTTATTTATGGTGGGTAGTATATCTTAAATGTAAATGTTATCTATATTACCTATATGTGTCCAACATGCAGTCGGGTATATGGACAATGTTTACACATGAGAGGCTGATTTCTGCCATTTCGTTATTTCGTTATGGCGCCCGCCATAACGAAATGCTTCGTCTTTTCACCTTCGTTATGTCGCCCCGCCATAACGAAAAAAAAAAAAAAGAAAAAGAAAAACTCGGATGTTATGTTGTTATGTCGCCGCGCCATAACGACATATGTCTTTTCGTTATTAACAAAACATTTTTTATGGCGCTATGTCGTTATGGCGGGGCGTTAAAACAAAGTCATTTGTTATCATTTTATGGCGGGGCGCCCAACTTATTTTGTTGTGGCGGGCCGACATAACGAAGGCGAAAAGAAAAAGTATTTCGTTATGGCAGGGCACCAGAACGAAATAACAAAATGGCAGAAATCAGCCACCATATTTTATTACCATGTTTGCGGTACAAGAGGTCCCGGCTTCGATACCCGATCTCCTGTCGATATCGGTTGAAGCGATGTAAATTCAACCAATCTACTACCATTGTTTTGTATACAACAGAAGAAACAATAGTGTACCTTTTTTTTCGATGTCAGTCTACATGTAATTGATTTTTATGCTTACGGTCTGAAAGATCCGGGGGCATATAGCGTTTGGATCGTCCGTCCGTCCGTCTGTCTGTCTGTAATTCCGTGCCGCTTTCAAAAATTGCAATATCTTGCCTTCGATTGGTGAAACATTCATCAAACTTTAACTATAAATGGACCCTCCTGTAACTCAACCACCTGCAACCATAACGAAGGATGACGCCCCATCCACTTCTTACCAAACGCGCCCGGCAAACCAAATCGTCGAGAGAGAGAGCACCTAGCCGGACATCGTCATCATCTTCACGTAGTGACGGTACTTCACGGTCTTCTTCCCATAGTAGTATCAATGAATTATCAGATACAGAATCAACTAGCCCCATTGCTTTAGGCGTAGGTGGGTTTCCCTTAAATTTATCAGACTCAAGAGCAAATTATCAGTTCCAGGAATCTATCAGCACCCCTATCTCATCACTAATATCTACAAAAATCAAAAGAAAATATTGAAAAACCAGTATGTAGATTTGGCGCTTCTTTTACCTTCCACATCCATACCAAACACCCAATCAAACTTCACATTTCAATTAACTGGAAAATCCAATATAAATATTGTCCACCAAACAAGCAATACGAAAATAACTAATATAGACCATTGGACTTCAGCGTTCATTCGCTATGTTGCTATTTATACTGAAAATTACCCCCTTGAAGCCCCCAGCTTATAAAGTACATGGAGGTCATAAGGGATCTCGCCTCACGTAGGCATGGAAATGCCTGGTACAACTATGACATCCAATTCAGGTCAATGAGAGAAACCGCATCGCTTAGATGGGATCGTCTGCACACAGAACTTTGGGTAATGGCGACAGTTCAGCCATCTAATCATCAGGCTCCGTATAATAAAAACCAGCCCTTTCGGAGACAAAATAGAAATTTCATTAGAAACTCCCGCTGGACATTTAATAGATTCGGCGATTGCAACCGATAAAATTGCAAATTTTCACACTGCTGCGGATTCTGTAAAGGAAACCATGCAGCAACCAATTGTAGATCATCTAACACCTTCTCAAAATCACAATCCCTATCTAGTTCAGACAGACAACAAACATTTAAACCTTCACCTAGCTAATAAAGTCTAAAGTTAGTGAACAGTCATCCCCATATTCACCAACAACACCTATAAACCTAAAATCTCTTACCCCCCCCCCCCCTATTACATGGTTACATCTACGAAAAATTTCTAATCAAAGGTTTCTCTTATGGATTTAGGCTCGGTTATCAAGGCCCTAGAAATTACCGAAGTAGTCCTAATCTAAAATCATGCAGAGAATATCCAGAAATAATTAAAAATTCTATAGAGAAAGAATTTGCATTCGGCAGAGTTAAAGGACTCTTCCCATCGAAACCTTTTCCCAAATTACAAGTTAGTCCCATTGGTTGCGTACCAAAGAAAATACCAGGCCAATATCGCCCTATACATCATCTTAGCTATCCCCTTAACAAATCAATAAATGATTTTATCTTCTCAGAACTATCATCAGTATCATATGCCTCAATGGATGACGCCGTTGACACGCTATTATCATTAGGCCATAAGACTCTCATGTGCAAAACCGATATTGATTCAGCTTTTAGACTTATCCCAATCCACCCTTTAGATCACGAATTGGTAGGGTTTAAATGGCAGGGCTCATTCTTTTATGACACATGCTTGCTGTTTGGCTACACCAGCTCTTGTGCAATTTTTGAAAGTGGATAGCAAACAATGAATTTAAAATAAATCACATAATCCATATCTTGGATGATTTTTTGATTATGGGTGAACCTAACTCAAATCGGTGTCAACAAGACTTGGACCTATTCTTGAGTCTATGTCGAGACCTTGAGGTACCTATTAAAAAAGCAAAAATTGTAATGCCCACCACTTGCCTGACATTCATGGATCTGGAGATAGACTCCTCTTCCATGGAAGCACGCTTGCCTGATGACAAACTTTTAAAGGTACATAGGCTCCTTACTATATACAGCAAATGGCGCAAAGTCAAACTTCAAGAATTGCAGTTCATAATTGGGCTTCCAAACTTCTGCTGTAACGTAGTTCGACCGGGCAGAGCATTCTTAAGGAGACTTAAAGACCTCACTAGTAAAGTTAGCAAATCCTACCACTATATCACACTGAATAAAGAAAGCCGAAGAGATATCAAGGCATGGCTTACTTTCATAGAACATTTTAACGGAAAAAGTATCCTGTTACATCAGAAATGGATATCTTCTAATAAATTACACCTCCATACTGATGCAGCTGATTCATGTGGTTATGGTGCAGTATTTGGACCCCACTGGCTATATGGCTCCTCGCCACAACCACTTCAATCACAAAATATTACAAAGAACTTTTTCCCATTGTGCTAGCTCTTGAAATCTGGGGTCATCTTTTTGTTAATTCATGCATTATTTTGCATTCCGACAATATTGCTGTAGTCCATATTCTTAATAAACAATCTTGTCGGGACGTCAATGTTATGAAACTGGTACGAAGGTTTGTGTTATCTTCCCTTAAATTTATTATTCTTACACAGGCTAAGCACATAGAAGGCAAGACAAATATTCTACCAGATTTACTCTCACGGTTTCAGATTCAGAAATCCAAAAAAAAAAACAAAACAAAAAACAAAAAACCCAAAACATGGATGAAGAAGCAACTCCCGTTCCAAACCACCTCCTGGAACTCCACTGACGTCAACAGTACAAAAATTACTCAATGCTGCTCAGTCAGATTTAACAAAACTAACATATAAGCAGGCTCTTAAACTTTACAGGCAATTTCTTTCGATATATTTTAATTCTCAAGAGATTAGGCTTCCCCTATCCATTTACAAATTAACTCAATTCATTGCATACTTAAACAACAAAGGCTACAAACATTCCTCAATACAAACCTACATTGCTGGTTTAGGGCATATGCATTTATTGAAAGGTATCAACAACCTCTGTAACCATTACTTTATAAAGAAGTTAATAAAGGGTAGTCGAAATCTCACTCAATCAGCTGATAAAAGACGCCCAATTACACCCGCTATTTAAAAACAGATGGTTAAAACAATATCTAAATCTTATCCCAAATACTCAGCCTTAATGTACAATTCAATGACAACATTAGTTTTCCATGCCTTATTACGAGTAGGGGAAGATACAGTAAGACATCAGAATATCTCTAGATATAATCACACTATCCTTATGCAACATGTTAAACTTTTCAAAAAGAAAACCGTTTCACATGCTGAAATTACTCTTCAGCATTACAAACGCTCTAAACGTCCAGTTACCCTTAGTCTTAAATCAATTTTTTCTTCACCCATTTGCCCAGTTAAAGCTTTGTACAAATTTATATCAGTAAGAGGTAGGCTGGAAAGCCCCCTGTTCGTTAACGAAAACCAGTCCCCGGTGACTGCTTTCCAGTTCTCAAGTGAGTTAAAAATTGTTTTAAGAATTGCTGTATTTAACCCCAACTACTATAAACCGCACAGCTTTAGAATAGGAGGCGCTTCTTGGGCACAATCTCTTAATATGTCCCCTACCCGGATACAATCCCTAGGAAGATGGCAGTCTTCATTATATTTACGTTACATACGAATACCCCTTATACCCGCCTTAAGATAGGTCGTTTTCTGTAAGGTAACAACTGTCTTATGCAGTTGTACTAGATTTGACCAGCCATTTATAAACCCTTATAACATGAACTACCATAGCAGACTGTCGGATGCGGCTGCTTTTCACTTACAACTTACCGCGTAGGCAATCTGGTTGTATTCTCTGCCTTATAGATCCATATATATGTCATTAGTAAATCCAGTAATCAATTGTGGCAATAGTACATCCTCCTCCTTTTTAGTTAGATTTAAGGGGAAATCCTTTTATTGGTAATTATGTATCTACATGTACGTACCACACACACTTAGTCTTTGGATACTGGTATTATTTACAATGTATGATTACATTTTGTTTATGTACAGATCCGTTTTCCACTGTTATTATTATTAAATTATGTGTTCTACTATAGCATATATTTCCATTAAATTATATATCGGCCTGCAGTTCATCACACATCTGGTGGTCCCTTTCTCATCATGCAAAATATATTCCGTGAACAGTTATAGCCCCTGTATGTTGGATGCACTCATTAGTACTCTATGCCGTCATGTGTGTCAACTGTGCGTGCAACAATGGATATCGGTTACAAATCACAGGCGGACAGACGCCTTCATTGGCAATCACAGGCGGACAGACGCCTTCATTGGAAATCACAGGCGGACAGACGCCTTCATTGGCAATCACAGGCGGACAGACGCCTTCATTGGCAATCTCAGGCGGACAGACGCCTTCATTGGCAATACTACTGGTAGCCTGATCATCTTATAAGGCGGTTAATAATATGCGTGACTCTATTACCATCCTGGTGCCACATAGCCCGACTGTCTTATGCGGTGGCTACTATGAAAACTCTTGGAGCGCTCTGGTGCCTTGTATATATGCGTTTCATATGTGTATTAATATCTGGAAATAATGCGAACAGTGTTGTCAGACACATATCAGAAATAGTTGACTGTCTAATGCAGCAACTACATGCCAGTATAATGGTCTATCCAACTTATAAAAACTGAGCACAATTTAGCCTGTTTGACTTATGCAGCGGGTGCTATGTATAGTCGTAATCATGTACGTAGCTTCCTCATTGATAAAACTAATTATGTATTTATGTATATACTTATAATATACCAGTCAGCATTACATCATCAGTGAATTCCATTCTATTCACTTGGTGCAGACAACTTTTTAAACCCAGTTTGGTTACACATAGCTTGGAATGTTTATAAGCATCATTTTTGTTACGCGTTTATATATACTAATCTTTAGAGATTTGTTACCAATTGTCAAGTCATTTTGGTGGGCAAACTTGTTGGCTTATTACTTTTAATTCCTGGAAGTAGCTTGGATGGGCATTGGATTAATTGGATTACCCTCGTAAAGGTATTCAATTAATCCTGAGTGGCGCTTTTTGTTAACGCCCAGCTTTGGTGTTTTTGTTCATCATCTTTTAAAACATGATTAAATGTATGCTACTATTGCATTATCATATACTCATTATATATTATCTGCAATTTTCTGGCATTTTGATAAATGCACTATTTCAACTCAATACCGTGTTGTTCTTATTTACACCAAACAAGCGAAGGTACCTCCAGGAAGGAATTACATAAATGAAGTTTTAAATCAATATAAAACAAATGAAAAAGCTTTAGATGTAAATATAATCACATTTACTTTGAATGATCAAGAATTACGGGAAATAATCAAATTTAAAATGAGAGGTCAAACAATAAATTACTCTTCATTTAAAAAGAAAAAATCAATTGAAAAAGAAAAGAAATTAGAAGAATGCCTTCTGACCACCATAAAAAGATACAACACAACCGGATATTATACTGAAAATAAATGAAAAAGAAAATGAATTACAAAATATCAGGGCTAAAAGGATTAAAAGTATTATTCAACGAACAAAAACATAATGACTAATTGAAGGATAAAAAAAACCCCCAAAATATTTATGTAACTCGGAAAAACTACAAACCAACATATGTTATGTCATGGGAACACTACAAACCAATCTTATGTACTGCCATGGGAACACTACAAACCAATCTTATGTACTGCCATGGGAACACTACAAACCAATCTTATGTTTTTGCCAAAACTTCCACCTACTTAAGCTACACTTACTTCAGGTTATTTAAAAGAGAACAGATACAAAACAAAAAATCTTTGTAGTGAAAATGTAATAAAGGCATTAGAAACATTATGGAGGGGATATCTTGACACTTGTTTAATGTTTTGGATACAATCATGGAGTAAAATGGAATATTTGGATAAAATAATATAAGATTTACATACGAACTTTAAAGTTGGTTGGTTGGTTGATTGGTGTTTTACGTCGCTTTCAACAATATTTCAGTTATATCGCGACATGGAAGCAGGAGGTTACCAACCTCTTAAACATAGTGGCGCAACCCGGGAATCGAACCCGGATCGTCGGTGCCGCAAGCCAAGCGCTTAACCACTACACCACGCCTGCCCCTACGAACTTTAAAGAATGACCGTTTTAAATATAATGGTCATTAAGGAAGGTAATGAAATTAGCACCGATATTTATTGTAAACCCACTGATTTACAACAATATCTACATTTTACTGTTCTAGAATGCAATAATAAAATTGTAAAGTATGGAAGGAAATGTGTATAATTTCAAAAATGTTAACGTATAATTCCATGTGAAATGAAATCTAATTTGCAATTTTGAAAATGTAACCTATGTCATATGGTGTAACAAATGTAATGAGGAATACATTGTATCAACATAATGTTTAACCCACAGAGTAATTGTACATTAAAGCAATATAAATCAGACAGAAAACCGAGATTATCTTTATAAAGTTCTGTAGTAATGACAATATAAAAATGATGCCTATATTGCAAACATACAATTATTCAATCATTACACGCAAAGAACAATCATCAATAAATATAAACCTGGAGTTTCCATAACAAAACATAACATCACCCGTAGGTGAAGGAGGGGATCTATCACATAGTTGTGTTAAAGTACTTACTTATTTACTTTACAGGATATTGTAATCTTATCTCTATTATCAAGGAATATGTGTGTATATATTTGCTTGTTTCACTATCATGTTTCATTACTTGAGGAGGTTCATGATTCTGAATCACATGTGATAATGGAATAAACCATATAATGCTTTGAAGATGACATTTCAGTGCAATGTACGCCAGACATGCAGAGTAAATCTCGAGCTCTATGCAGACACTGTGTTAGAGTACTACAGAATGTTTACACTATATCACACCCGACATATTAATGGATATGCAACCGTAGCTATACGCGGTCATATGTGATAATGTATTCTGGGTAGCATTTTGAAGAGTCATACACTAAAAACTCCCGGAAGAGCCACTGTCCATCGGCTACTATAGAATCGTGGTTCACGTGTTTAGCTGTGTTACACGTGTCATTTCGACACGTAATACAAGGAGGGTGTTTGAAATTATGCCGGGTCGCAGTGACGTAGATGTCGCCTAGTAACAGTCGAACGAGCACCATCTTGAGTCCTTGTTGTCCTCTATTAGTCTTTTCATCTTCAAAATAAGTAATACCGAAAAGTAAAAGTTATTATCATAATTATTGTTTTTATTGCTATTATAATCAACATAATCATTTAAATTTCAAAGTACTGCTTTAGGACGTAAAGGATAAGAAAAGCATAGACCAGTCATTCAGATTGAATGTTTTGATATGCACACACTGTTTAGTTTAAACGTTATCTTTAAATTATGCTTGTGAAATGTTTATTGAAGGAATTGATTGCGATTTGTTAATCACTTTTAAAATTACTCAAAGCGACCTGGTCCGAGACTGGAAAATTATAGCATGAAAAGGATAAACTACGACAATATGTTAGTTTTCCTGTATTGCATAAATTATAAACTTTATATTAGAATCTAATTGCAAAATTTAAAACTAAAATCCCTCTATGTCGTCGTAGAATAAAGGTAATTCAGTCGAATTAAATTCGGTTGGTTTCAATTCTCCAAATAAGGCGTTGCCCTATCTATAAATGCCCTGTCTATAATCATGCGCGTGCTCGAATATTCACTGTAGAAAACAACAACAATGACGCACATGGGGGAATACGAGCACGGGAAAAAGCTGAAGTGCGGGTGAAAAAAAACTGTACACAGACTCCGAACCCCCCCTAAAAAAAGAAGAAAAAGAAAAGTGCAACTCATGTTAGAATCAGGTAAAGCTCGAGTGCCATTGTCACTTGATTTCCTCTGACCGTCCTCATCAATATTCAAAGGGTTGGCGTGGTTATTTTGCCAATTTAAAACGGGCATATCTCGTTAACGACATCGACGTTGTAGACGATACTTTTTACACGAAATCACACGAAATTTAGATGGAATGAGGCCATGGCTTTAGAATGTAGATCATCTTTAGAACAGAACATGTATCGTTTAGAACAATGTTTTCAAGATAATGATATTACAACAGAAAATGGTATTGATAACTGTGTATCTGTATTTATTAATGAATTGAATGCCATAATGTCAATTTTTCATGAAGTACCTCCACCCAAGTCCAATCGGCAAAACAAGTATGCTGGAATCGATAACGCACACATTGACAAACCTTGGTTTAATGATAATTGTAAAAGATTGTTCTACTCTTATAAAAAAGCATTGTGTGATTTTAATGTATATAAATCACCTGAGAATCATTCGGCACTACTTTATTGTAAAAATCAGTACAAATGCGCTGAGATTAAATCTAAAAGAAAATACTTGTTTGAACAAGGCAATATGCTCAATTTATTAAGAAAACACAATCCCAAAGAATTTTACGCTCGTTTTGCCAAAAAGAAAACTGTAAATTCAAATGTACCAATGGATGATTTTGTGCAACATTTCAAATCTGTTTGTGGGGATGTTAATACTAATTTACATTTTGCAAACAATACCATTGACGAGAATGATGTTGATGATAATGTTATTTTTCATGAACTTAATGTTGAAATAACACAAGATGAAATATCTAAAGCTATAAAAAGTCTAAAGCGTAATAAAAGTCATGGAACTGATGGAATTATCAATGAGTATTTTATAGAATATGCAGATATGTTACTGCCATTTTTGTATAAAAGTTTTAACGCCATGCTTGATTTAGGAGTTTTTCCCTCAGTGTTGTGGAATTCTTTAATAGTACCTATACATAAAAAAGGTAGCACATCAGATCCTCAGAATTACAGAGGAATAAGTCTTTTAAGTTGCCTGTGTAAACTTTTTACATCTATTCTTAATCAAAGATTATTATTGTGGTCTGAGCATAATGATGTAGTAACAGACGCACAATTTGGTTTTAGACCACGCCATTGTACAGTAGATGCAATTTTTGCTCTAAATACAATTATTTATAAATACCTAAAATGCAAATCTAGATTGTACTGCTGTTTCATTGATTATAAACAAGCGTTTGACTCTGTTGATAGAAATAAACTGTGGTATAAAATCTCAAAACTTGGCATTAGAGGAAAATTACTAGACATTATTAAGTCATTGTATTGTAAAATTAAAACAAGTATTCTGTTGGATGGGAAAATTTCTTCCCCCTTTATTAATAGTCTTGGTGTATTACAAGGGGAGATCATTTCGCCGATACTCTACTCTCTGTATGTTAATGATTGCGAAATGGATTTTTTACGAAATGGCTGTGAACCAACAGAGCTTCAAGATTTATCTCTCTTTCTTTTTAATGTATGCTGACGATACTGTAATATTTTCGGACACAATTGATGGTTTGCAAACTTTATTAGATTCTTTAGCAGCATACACAGCAAAATGGTCACTTACTGTTAATGTTTCAAAAACAAAAATTATGGTTTTTTCGAAATGGAGGCAATGTTAGACCCCATGAATATTGGTTGTATAATGGCCAAAGAATTGATATTGTAAATGAGTTTTGTTATCTTGGCATTGTTCTGAATTTTAATGGTAAATTTCATAAAACGCAAAAGAAATTATCTTTACAATGTCGCAAAGCTATTTTTGCTCTGAAAAGAAAGTGTAGTGATATGACTTTAAACCACAGTACTTTATTATCCTTATTTGACATTTATATATCTAGTATCGCTAACTATGGAGCAGAAATATGGGGTTTTCATTCTGCGCCTGATTTAGAAAAAAATCATTTGGATTTTTGCAAGAGCATTTTGGGAGTAAAGAGATCAACACCAAATGCGGTAGTTTATTGTGAATTAGGCAGATTACCTTTATTGTATATGAGAAAAGTGAAAATAATTAAATACTGGTTGAAGCTCTTGAATACTAAAAACTGCATTTTTAACAGCTTCATTGAATTTTTTATGTAATGAATTAAATGAAACGTCAAAAGTTAATAACTGGGTTGAAAATGTTTATAATATTTTATCAGAGAGTGGATTGAGAGATATAGGGTTTAGTCATACTAATCTAGACTGTGAGCATATTTTAGCTTTAGTTAAGCATCGATTAACAGATATTTGTTATCAGTCTATCATGTCAGAAATAAATACATCATCAAAATGTCATTTATATAAACACTTAGTTGACCATGTTACTTTGCAGTCGTATTTGTCAAAACCAATCTATAATCAATACAAGAAGGTTATATGTAAACTCCGTCTTTCATCTCATTGTTTGTGTATCGAAACTGGTCGTTATAAAAATGTACCTTTAGAAAGACGTATATGTCCTCTATGTAAATTGGACATAGAAGATGAATTTCACTTTATGTTAAAATGTCCCGCTTATTATAACTTAAGAATTAAATTTTTGAAACCTTACTATTTTCGAAAACCCTCCGTCTTTAAATTAGTTCAGTTATTAAGCTCTGAAAATGTGACAGAATTGTGCAATATTGGAAAATACATAAAACAAGCTTTTAATGTAAGACAAACTGTATAACTCTGTTTTGTATTTGATTATGTAATTTGTAACTTATATCTGTTATTGTGTAAACCATTCATATACTTGACCTTGTTATATATTATTTATGTATACTTGTCAATTGTATATCTATAAGCAGTATTGCTTTTGATAATAAACTATATATATATACACATCTTAGATAATATACTAACAATCGATTTCCGTTTAAGAAATCCGTTAACATTTTTTTTATACTTCTCCAGACTTAATCAGACCAGGCGCCATTAAGTTCTAGTACATGTACATCACTTCATGATGAGTGTGACAATGACATCAAAGCACATAAAAAGCAATTTCAAGGTACGAAAGTTGAAATTTTCATAGCCCCATTGTAAAAAAAGAGTTCTCTTGATGTGACAATGGTTTGTCTTTTTGTACAATTCTTGTGTAGCGTCAAACCAAGATTATTTCATTATTTATGACGACATCAAAGAAATTTAAACATAAGCAACGGGGCCACCCGAAGCAGTGAGGGTCTGTTTTAACGCGCCACGTCTACCATGACATGGGACATCGGCTATTACTGTCTTATCCGACAGATTAGATACCAGCAATTCCACAATGGATCTCAAGTCTGGGAACCTTAGGTCACGAGAAAAACACCCAACAGATTGAGTTAAATCTCGATTGTTTTCAGTGACTGAAAATACTAATATTTGAAATAAAAAAAGCCTTTTAAAAGAGCCCTAAAATCAGTTTTTAGACATTGTACCAAGAGGAAACAGATTTGATAGTGGATAGGGAACATCTTTGTTATTTGTCTAACAGGGCATATTTCATAAAACACTTTTTATAAAATACCTGCGTATTGATCTGCTTTTGTAGAAGATTCTGCACAGTAAATTCCTGTCCCAAGCATGCCATGCTCCCCCTTTCTGTTATCTACTCCTTTGTATGCTATGTTGTCAACAACTGATGCCTTAGTGCCATGGAAGAGATAATGCTCATTTAGTTCTGGATGCATATCATTAAAAAGTACTGTATCCATTACTTTGGTGGTGAGTATCTCCCCCTTTGTATTACCTGGTATATTTTGAAGAGGAGTAAAACTATTGTGTCCGGAATCGTGTAGGCGTCGTATGAGGGCAGATCTTTCGTTAAGGTACCTCTGTCGCATATCCAAGTTCTCGATACGTTCTACTTTCTTCACAACTAGATTCTGGTGTGTTAATCCCACGGCATCTTTACCTTGACCTACATGAGTATTGTCCCACGTTTTGGTGACTAGATCTTCCAGAATTTGGAATGTTCTACTGTCTACTTCATACACTATACATCTGTCCTCTCCTGTATGTTTTGTCAATAGCTTACGGAGGTACATCCCTGGTTTGAACTTTTTCCAGTATGGCGCAGTCGTGTGATTTTCCGACAGCTCTTTCCAGTAGGCATCTGTCCCCTTTTTGTGTTTTGGCTTCCAGCCTCCTTTTCTTCCAGTGTTTTCCTCTGAATCCAGTGACTGGAGAAGCAAAATGTCTTTGATTTTGCTAGAAACCCATAATAAATCCTTCTCCTCGCCTTTCAATCGAATTTTACTTTCACCTTTAACAGAACACAAAACCAACATCAAATTACCTTTTAATATTAAACATAGAATGGTAACAATCAAAAACCGTATGGCAAAGCTGCCTTCACTCAACCGTGAGTACTTTACTATGGAAAGCCAAATTAACATATATTCAAATAATTGTACCTATCTTCAAATAATTGCACCTATCTTCAAATAACTGTACCTATCTTCAAATGAATTGAAGATAGGTACAATTGAATTATAGATAGGTGTAAATGAATTAAAGACAAGTGTAAATAATTATACCTATATTTAAATAATTGAACCTTTCTTCAAATAAATTACACCTATCTTTAATGAAATTGCACCTATCTTCAATTCAATTAAAGATAGGTTCAATTGAATTATACCTATCTATAATTCATTTGAAGATAGGTATAACTGATTTAAAGATATGTGCAATTGATTTGAAGATAACTGAAACATATCCACAAAGGATTTGAAGATAGGTACAATTCAATTATACCTAGGTTCAATTCGTTTTTTGAGTTATTGAAAATAATGAACTCTCCCTTGGAAAGATTTCATCATGGCGGGAAATATGGAGGTTTAATTCACTGCATTTGTACCGATCTTTAAATCAACTGTACCTATCTTCACATGAATTAAAGATAGGTATAATTGAATTAAACCTATCTCTAATTCATTTGAAGGTAAGTATAATTGAATTAAACCTTTCTCTAATTCATTTGAAGATATGTACAATTATTAAATAAATTTTAGCGCCAGTATGACGATTAGAAACAAACATAAGGGGGAGCGGTTATTATTGTCAATATCGTGATAATTAAAGACAGGTTCAATTCAATTGCACCTATCTTTAATTCAATTATACCTATCTTTAATTCACTGCATTTGTACCTATCTTCAAATCAGCTGTACCTATCTTCGAATGAATTAAAGAGAGGTATAATTGAATTAAGCCTATCTCTAATTCATTTGAAGATGGGTACAATTATTTGAAGATAGGTACAATTATTTGAATATATGTTAGTTTGGCGTTCCATACTTTACCTCTACTTTGTTCAATCAGGATCCTACTTCATTCACTATTCTGTGGAGAGTTTCACTAAAGGTCGTAAGCCCTAACGTAAACGTAGACGTAAACTTTGCCAAAAAATATTTGTCTCCTCCTAAAGAGTTCCAAACGTAACGTTCACCTTTTACAGCGTTTACCAATGTAATTACGTAAGAAAATATACTTCAAGACAAATCCAATTGACGTACACGTTAATTTAGTGGCAAAGTTTATGTGTGTACGTCTAAGTTTGGGCTTACTACCTTTATAGAAACTCCCTCCTGATTTGTTATCGTACATATAGTTATATCTATCAACAAATGTATACTGTTATATACTTTGTTCTTCACAACCCCTAACCTTTTAACTAAATTAGGCGAAGTTCTTACAGAAATTAAACGGAAGTATATGTACCATTTCCTGGTTATACTTATTTAATAACAGAATGAACCAACATATCCATGTCCCCAATAATATATAGCTGGTGGTACAATTTCTGATTGTGACCTTATCTTGTGATCCCGAAAAACAATGAGCGTAATCCTCCTGTCAAGAAGTATATGTACCAAGTTTTATGTTCCTAGCCCAAACTTCTTGGTCCGAACTCGTTCATAAAGTTTATCATATGTGACCTATGCCTTTGATCTCTGATCTTGAAAAATACCACCACTCTGTATCGGTATGAGTATTAAATCTAAAGGTTCTGGACCAAACAGTTTGGTCTGTATCATGTCTATAAGCTTTGTAAACAATGTTTAGCGTGTAACCTTGACCTTCCAACCCGACCCTAAACAAGAGGCCCAAGTGGGTCTATATCGCTCATCTGAGTACCTAGATTCTCAATCATGCAGGAAGGAAGAATTATTTATTTTTGCATTACTGTGACTAAGTAAAATATGTCAAATTTTATTTCAGACCAGAATAAAAAAAAACCCCAACAGTTTTTTGCACATTCATTCTGGTGATTTTGATATTAAGCATTTGTTCTGTCTCTGCAAAAGGTGATTCAGGGCAACGAGTTTGTCATTTTCTTTAGGTGGGGCATTTTGTTGACTGATTTCAAGTCTGGGTCATGAACAACAATTGTTTCAAATATTGTCCAGATCCAACTTAAAATGACCTAATTTTATATACTGAGTGTTGAGAAACATCTAAAAACTTATTTTAGATGTGTAAAGAAATGTAAAAAAAAATTTTGATCACAGCGGGATTTGAACCGCTACTCTCCATATTTTAATTACCAAGTGGTATATGTGCCATTGTGAGACCCATTTCTTAGACATGGTGGCACCATCTGTTGACCAATTTGGATGAAATGTAAAAATTGATAGAGGACCTATAGTACTTCTCGTATGCCATGTTTCATTAAAATCTTTCATGTGGTATAACAGCAGAAGCTAAACATGTGAAGAATTGTCCCTATACACCCTCATTTTGGAAGTCTTAAAAATTTCACAGAAAATCCAATTTCAAAGTAACATTCTTTACCATAATTATGATCAAAATAGTCCATAAGAAATCATCATTATCAATTAACTAGGAAATAAGACACTTTTCTACATTGAAATCACCAAATTAAAAAAAAAAATGTTTTAAAAAATTTCTAAACTTTTGATTTTGGAAGGGAACGAAAATGACAAGACTTCTTCACTCATCCCTCTAGATCATTTCTATGCATTCTGTTTGTCTCTGTATACAGCCAGTATGAAGAAGAAGATTGTCAAAGGAGAGCACCCTCTGTGACCTACTTTTGCCTGTGGTGGCGCCAACTGCTGACGGATCTGGACGGAAAACAACAACACTTGTAAGGGACTATGTGTACTTCATGCATACCAAGTTTCATCAAATTCTGTTCAGCGGTTCTGAAGAAGAAGTCGAAAATGTGAAAAGTAAACGACGGACGACAGACGGACGGACGACGGGCTATGATTGATCACAATAGCTCACGAGCCTTCGGCTCAGGTGAGCTAAAAACTATAGTTGTCATTTGTTGTTATGTGTACAATGTTTGACGGAACTAGTCCAAGTAGTTGGGTTTGTTCCTTGTCTACAAAGTTTACAACAATATTTAGTGTGTGATTTGACCTTCGATCCATGACCTTGAAATACAAATAGGTGTCTTGTCAAAACAAGTATGTATACAAATTTGACGGTCCTAGCCCGACCTTTTCGGTCTGTACCTTTTTACAAAATGTATGGACAGACATACACGCAAATCGATGTGCAAATGCTCAGACAGACAGACTCATCATGCCATACCTTAATACGTCTGTCTACGACTGGCGTATAAAAGCCATAAGAAAAAGCCCTTCAAAGTTATTCAGTTTGAGCCCACTGCCCTGTTAGATGTAAACAGATAC
This sequence comes from Pteria penguin, assembly GCA_035048485.1. Taxonomy (NCBI): domain Eukaryota; kingdom Metazoa; phylum Mollusca; class Bivalvia; order Pterioida; family Pteriidae; genus Pteria; species Pteria penguin. Next base: position 48,146,122 of record CM068585.1, read on the forward strand.
ACTGCTGGGGTCTTATCAAATGTTCCATTTAGTAGAGGATGACCCAACATTATTGTATTGCTTATTCATAACTAATTAATTAAAGTCTGATACAAGTCATGTGAAATTCCCTTTTTTGTAATAACAGTCACACTCATAATACTTTCTTATCAAATACTTCTCCCTTTCATCATGTACATCCTTCGCATGGATTATACTTCCCATGCCCTAGATATGTCACTGTACTACAACAAAATCGTTAAGTTTAGACAATACTTCCCATACCCTAGATATGTCACTGTACTTAAACAAAAAACGTTAAGTTTAGATATATTTCCCATACCCTAGATATGTCACTGTACTACAACAAAAATATTAAGTTTAGATTATTCTTCCCATACCCTAGAAATGTCACTGTACTATAACAAAAAATAAGCCGGTGTGGCCTAGTGGACAAGGTGCTCGGCTCGTGATCGAGAGGTCCCGGGTTCGACTCCCGTCCTGGGCGCACCGGTGTTATGTCTTTCGGATGAGACAGTAAAAACCGAGGTCCCGTGTCATAGTAGGCGTGGCACGTAAAAGATCCCTCATTGCTTCGGGTGGGTCCCATGCAAAGGTCTAAATTTGTATGCAATGCTTCAGGCAGATGCCGTCACCATATACGTGAAATAATCGTGGAGTGACGTAAAACAACAATCAATCAATCAACTACAACAAAAGCATTAAGTTTAGATTATACTTCCCATACCCTAGATATGTCACTGTACTACAACAAAATCGTTAAGTTTAGATTATACTTCCCATACCCTAGATATGTCACTGTACTACAACATAATCGTTAAGTTTAGATGATATTTCCCATACCCTAGATATGTCACTATACTACAACAAAAAACGTTAAGTTTAGATGATATTTCCCATATCCTAGATATCGTACAGCTTATATAGATGAAGTTATACCACAGGTTGTGAGTGATAATTTTAATCTGAGTTTATAGATCTGTCATTTGATAACTTTTGATACTCTTGATCAAAAGTGATCACAACACAAGAACACGAGATGTGGCGAGTATGTCGTACAGGGTTCGAGCTGATGTCTTTGCATGTCAAAGAACTGTCTCTTCATGTCGCAATACTCAAGAAGCGGCTGTCCGGATTTTGACGGCTTAAGCGTGTCACAATGTCATGAGTTATGGACCCTTAAAACTGGCCAAAATTCATTCAGTGTCGTACAGGGTTTGAAGCCTCAAGAAATATCACTCTATATCGCCAGCAAATCATCAGTCAGCAGAGCGAAAGTTTCAAATTACATGTACATTACATGGTGCAGTCCTAACATAACATTCACGTTAACGCGAAAAGCAGTCACGAGGACTGCTTTAGCGCTCGTGCTAGGACTGCTCGACCGGACGCGCGTGTGTTCCTTGCGTTAACGCGGGAGGAAATTTGCGTTAACGCGATTTATTCCCGCGTGCGCTCAGTCCAGTCGCGCGTTCACATGATTACATTTGTAATTCTCTTAACAGTGGTACGGATGGAGGAAATAAAAGGAATCTAATTAAATTACTGCAAATGTCGCCATATATACGTGCATTAGGGGCAGGCTTGGTGTAGTGGTTAAGCGCTCGGCTTGCGGCGCCGACGATCCGGGTTCGATTCCCGGGTTGCGCCACTATGTTTAAGAGGTTGGTTACCTCCTGCTTCCATGTCGCGATATAACTGAAAAATTGTTGAAAGCGACGTAAAACACCAATCAACCAACCAACCAACTATATACGTGCATTAAATGTGATGTTAAAATGACACCCCGCATTAAGGGTTTCATTTGTAATATAATAATGGAAATCACCGCGTAGACATGCACTCAGGTATTTATGAAAAACTTCGTCAGTTTATACTATAAAGACTCTAGGAAAATTACATTCTAGTTCTATTTCATTTGTGTTTTTCGAGTGCATGTGTCGTGCACAAGCCTATTTAAAGTCTTGGTGTCGCACAAATCTCGAACATGTGTTGTAGAGTTACCCTCACCTTTTCAAACCCTAATCGCGCAATGTCACTGTGCAGTTTTCTTAATACACTCGCCATAACTCGTGATAAGGTCGTGCACGTTGTTTTGACTAGATTCGTAGAATGGTTATGAAGGTTGGTTATGGAGAAAGCTTCGGACTCGGGTGGTTCAGATGTTGTTGAAACTCGTTCAAAAATGAAGATTATCATTCTGTTCGCGAATCAGTGTGGAAGAGAACTCGAGCAATTACAGTGAAAAAGAATCAACACTCCCATACTCATATTATACAATAGGATGTGATATGATATGATATATGATATAATGGGATATGATGTGACATAATATATGATGTGATATATTATGATATGATATCATACAATGTAATATAATATAAAATTTAAGAACGTAATATTTTGTTTGAGGTGTGAAAAAAAACCAAAATTCGATGCATATTTATAACTTACCAATAGAGATATGAATGTGAACATTGCGATCCTTGCCCAAATCAGCTATTTGTTTTCTCTGTTTGAGCCCAAGTTGTTTTATTGCCTTTACTTTGATGTAGTCCTTCTGTAAAAATTTAGTTTTTAGATCTTTAGATAGTTGAATTTTCCCCCTTTGCATTGTGAGTTTTGAATCTGCATACACCATGATTTTCACCTTTTGGATATCATCAACTTCCTCTTCAGAAGATGTATCTTGGGCAGCAGACGATGGACGTCTTCTCTTGCCTCTAGATGCTACTGTTCTTGACACCCCTGATTTCCTGGACTTTACTAAATTATAAATGATAAATATAGGAATCTCTCATGATGTAAATCCTGATTTTGTCGAATATAACTGGTAAATGTTTTCATTCATGTAAACATATACCTGTATATTGAACACAAATCACTTTGACCGAATAATATATATTTGAATATACAGTTAATCGCTTTGAGATGCTATGGAATCATAATACATTTTTCTTCTGTAACAGGATTAGTACTTTTTATGATTCCAAAAGAACATCTTTGTACCGGTACAATCAATGAACAGAAATCATATTTTGTTGATGAGCTCTTGAAGGAACACGTCTCTCAAGATGAATCATCACTTTCACCATTAGTCCAGCACTCGGTGCTCATCTCGTGATCGAGAAGTCCCGGGTTCGACTTCCGCCCTGGGCGCACTGGTGTCCTGTCTTTCGGATGAGACAGTAAAACCCGAGGTCCCGTGTCACGGTAGACGTGGCACGTAAAAGATCCCTCATTGCCTCGGGTGGACCCGTTGCAAAGGTCTAAATTTGTTTGCATTTTATTAGACAGATGCCGTCACCATATACGTGAAATAATCATGGACTGGCGTAAAACAATATTCAATCAATCAATCATTTGAAGTTTTCGATCTGTCATCATTTGAATGATTTCTGAAGAGTTTACAGAGTAAGTTATTGCACTGCCCTTGTTTACACATATTTTTTACTTATAATTGTATTTTCATTTTGTTGTCTACGATATTAAGACAATAAAAATTATGGAATCCCGTGAACTATGTAACTTCATTTTGTGTTAATAATTTACATAATTCCCAGGGCGTCAGCAGCTTTATTATAAAGTCGATGTCCCATTCGTCTTGAAGCAGTCAATACTCAAACCTTGGACTTCTGAAGTAGTCAACAATCAAACCTTGGACTTCTGGGATGCTTGATCCAAACAATGCTCTGAAGATATTGCTTTTCGCTGTGTTCAATTTCTGTTGCTCCTCCTTTAACTGCTGACAGAATACCTTAGCATCTGATTCGTCATAGATAACAAATGTTATCGCCTGTAATGTGAGAATACCTTAGCATCTGATTCGTCACTGATAACAAATGTTCTCGCCTAGCATGTGAGAATACCTTGATATCTGATTCGTCATAGATAACAAATGTTATCACCTGTAATGTGAGAATATCATATCATCTGATTCGTCATAGATAACAAATGTTATCGCCTGTAATGTGAGAATACCTTAGCATCTGATTCGTCACTGATAACAAATGTTATCGCCTAGCATGTGAGAATACCTTGATATCTGATTCGTCATAGATAACAAATGTTATCGCCTGTAATGTGAGAATTTCATATCATCTGATTCATAATAGATAACAAATGTTATCGCTTGTGATGTAAGAATACTTTAGCATCTGATTCATAATAAACAACACATGTTATCGCCTGTAATGTGAGAATACCATAGCATCTGATTGGTCATTGATAACAAATGTTATCGCCTAAATTGTGAAAATAGTTTAGCATCTTATTCATAATAGATAACAAATGTTATCGCCTGTAATGTAAGAATATCATATCATCTGATTCGTCATAGATAACAAATGTTATCACCTATTATGTGAGAATACCTTAGCATCTGATTCCTCATAGATAACAAATGTTATCGCCTGTAATGTGAGAACGTGAAAAGTCATCGTCTCCGTATATGACGTAGTATGCCCTCATTCTATTTTTGGCTGTAGACATTGCAAGAAGCGATGGAACACTGTGGATTATGATTTCATTGAATCTACTTATCTGTTATCAAATGAACACAGAGACTTAGAACATTATCTACCCATCTGTCATCAATGGAACACTACATCATATGATTGAATCTGCCTATCTGTTATCAATGGAACACTATATGATATGATTGAATCTACCCATCTGTCATCAATGGAACACTACATCATATGATTGAATCTCCCTATCTGTTGTCAATGGAACACTATATGATATGATTGAATCTCCCTATCTGTTATCAATGGAACACATTACATGATATGACTGAATCTACCCATCTGTTATCGAGGTGAGATATATATGCCTATGTATATAGATATTCTCTTACTACCTGTAATCGGGATTTTCCTTCCTGAGCTAATTTGAAAGCAGAACCAACGAGAAGTTCAGCGACCATCCGTACTGGATACTTCAGTATTCTTCCTGTCCCTACTGCGGGAAGTGCTACACTCGATACCGGATATCCTCGGATTGCATCGTAGAGTTCATTTATAGCCCTTTCAAGGTACTACCGCGCAATAAAAAAAACGAAACAAATTAAATTGTCAGAGAAAATATCAAAATATAGAATTTAACATTGAATTACATAAACCATCTGAAGTATGTTTCAAATCAATACTATAAATAATTTGTATCAATAATAAATACTTTGAAAAAATTACTTTTCTTGTTTTATTATCATATTCTTAGATTACAAGTATACCGTTTTTGATTCATCGTTTCTGCATTTGCCAAGAGTCACGTGACATACATAGTCACATGACTGTTTCAATCTTCCAGTACTGTTGGTAGTGGTCACAGACTTCTCTGTGTCATAAGCTCTTTTAAAGTCCTAGATCAATAGGTTAACAAAAATACTTAACTCAGATCTTGAAATCTTATATGGTTAATCACAAACTCGCAGATAATGACAACTATAAACAAATAATGCTTTACGTTTGATGCATACTGTGAATTATGTAATGTCCTAAGACAACATGTGGTTTTCTATTTGACTTTTATTTCTAGTCTTTGGTTTAGTAATTTATAAATCATTAACATGTACATAGAATTTCATCTTTTATGTTTAATTTAAAACAATCAAATGCTGCATTTAATGTTTTCCGTTTCGGAGTGGACTTATAGAAAATTATCTTCAAAAATATGAACAAATTCAGTATTGTTTACTGGTTACTTCTCTAGATAATGACTTAGAAGGAATATTGTTGAGGATCGTGTAACGGTATACAGGTACATCGATTTTTAGATGTTTTGTGTGGTGCGTCTTTAGTGTTTGGACAGATCTATACACGGCAAAATAACACGACAAAAACCACAAGTTACAGAATCACATGTAAGTTTACTGACTGCTCTATCATTATACTATATCAGTAATGTAATAGGTAAGTCATGTAAGTTTACTGACTGCTCTATCATTATACTATATTAGTCATGTAATAAGTAAGTCATGTAAGTTTACTGACTGCACTATCATTATACTATATCAGTCATGTAATACGTAAGTCATGTAACTTTACTGACTGCTCTATCATTATACTATATCAGTCATGTAATAGGTAAGTCATGTAAGTTTACTGACTGCTCTATCATTATAATTTATCAGTCATGTAATAGGTAAGTCATGTAAGTTTACTGACTGCACTATCATTATATTATATCAGTCATGTAATACGTAAGTCATGTAAGTTTACTGACTGCTCTATCATTATACTATATCAGTCATGTAATAGGTAAGTCATGTAAGTTTACTGACTGCTCTATCATTATACTATATTAGTCATGTAATAAGTAAGTCATGTAAGTTTACTGACTGCACTATCATTATACTATATCAGTCATGTAATACGTAAGTCATGTAAGTTTACTGACTGCTCTATCATTATACTATATCAGTCATGTAATAGGTAAGTCATGTAAGTTTACTGACTGCTCTATCATTATACTATATCAGTCATGTAATAGGTAAGTCATGTAAGTTTACTGACTGCTCTATCATTATACTATATCAGTCATGTAATAGGTTAGTCTTCCGTTTAAAAATCATACACCATTTAGATATATCATATATTTCTCCTGTATTGCAACTTTACACTGAATAGGTAAATACCAATATCAAATTACAGTGTCAACTTATGGTACATCTCTGTGTTGTTAATGTATACTAGTGTGTCATAACACGTTATGTCTTTTGTATTGGTAACATGTACCAGAAAGTGTCAAATAATACTGAAGATCATTGGTACTGTCAACTGACAGAATATCAAATAATATATTGAGTGTTATACAATATTGTACATCATCTGTACCGTCAGATTACACTAAAATATCATACCGTCTGTGCTGTAATTGTACATTAGAGTGTCTTATAATATGGTACATAATTTACACTGTCAACTTACACTAGTGTCATATGATATGGCACATCATCTGCACTGTCAACTAACATTAGAGTGCCATATAATATGGTACATCATCTGCACTGTCAACTAACATTAGAGTGTCATATGATATGGTACATCATCTGCACTGTCAAGTAGCATTAGAGTGTCTTATTATATGGTATATAATCTACACTGTCAACTAACATTAGCATGGCATATAATATTGTACATCATATGCACTGTCAAGTAACATTAGAGTGTCATATAATATGATACATCCTCTGTATTGTCAACTAACATTTGTCATATAATAATACATCTTATGTAATGATTGAATTGAGAATAGCTCAGAAAATCAAAACTGATGATAATGACATAATACATTACCTCTTTCATTTCCTCTCCTCCCAACTTGATGAAGTTTTTAGCTACTGTGCTATATTTCCAGAGTGATGCCTTTTCCATGAAGTTCACTAATACTTGTGCCTGACGGATACATGTACAGTATTTCTTAGTAGATTTTGACCTTTCATTGATTATCTATATACCCTGACTCTCTAAAACTTTAACCTTAGCCATATCCTACGAATGGTACATGATACAGCATTCCTATCTTATATATAGTATCATATAAAAAGAACCTTTAATTGATACCATAACTTTTAACCTTGTTTGATATTGAAAACTGACCTTAAAGACAATTATTCAAAACTTTCATCTTGACTATATCTTATGAAAAATTCATACACGATTCATATTTCATACACTGATTCTTTATAGAGATTCTTATAATGGATATCGTAACTTCTTACCACAGTCCGAAGAGCTATTCTTATAATGGATATCGTAACTTCTTACCACAGTCCTGAGAGCTATTCTTATAATTGATACCTTAAATAATTACCACAGTCCTGAGAGCTATTCTTATAATGGATACCGTAACTTCTTACCACAGTCCGGAGAGCTATTCTTATAATTGATACCTTAAATAATTACCACAGTCCTGAGAGCTATTCTTATAATGGATACCGTAACTTCTTACCACAGTCCGGAGAGCTATTCTTATAATTGATACCTTAAATAATTACCACAGTCCTGAGAGCTATTCTTATAATGGATACCGTAACTTCTTACCATAGTTCGGAGAGCTATTCTTATAATGGATATCGTAACTTCTTACCACAATCCGAAGAGCTATTCTTATAATGGATATCGTAACTTCTTACCACAGTCCTGAGAGCTATTCTTATAATGGATACCGTAACTTCTTACCATAGTTCGGAGAGCTATTCTTATAATGGATATCGTAACTTCTTACCACAATCCGAAGAGCTATTCTTATAATGGATATCGTAACTTCTTACCATAGTCCGGAGAGCTATTCTTATAATTGATACCTTAAATAATTACCACAGTCCTGAGAGCTATTCTTATAATGGATACCGTAACTTCTTACCATAGTTCGGAGAGCTATTCTTATAATGGATATCGTAACTTCTTACCACAATCCTGAGAGCTATTCTTATAATGGATACCGTAACTTCTTACCACAGTCCGGAGAGCTATTCTTATAATTGATACCTTAAATAATTACCACAGTCCTGAGAGCTATTCTTATAATGGATACCGTAACTTCTTACCATAGTTCGGAGAGCTATTCTTATAATGGATATCGTAACTTCTTACCACAATCCGAAGAGCTATTCTTATAATGGATATCGTAACTTCTTACCACAGTCCTGAGAGCTATTCTTATAATGGATACCGTAACTTCTTACCATAGTTCGGAGAGCTATTCTTATAATGGATATCGTAACTTCTTACCACAATCCGAAGAGCTATTCTTATAATGGATATCGTAACTTCTTACCATAGTCCGGAGAGCTATTCTTATAATTGATACCTTAAATAATTACCACAGTCCTGAGAGCTATTCTTATAATGGATACCGTAACTTCTTACCATAGTTCGGAGAGCTATTCTTATAATGGATACCGTAACTTTTTACCACAGTCCGGAGAGCTATTAATATAATGGATACCGTAACTTCTTACCACAGTCCGAAGAGCTATTCTTATAATGGATACCGTAACTTTTTACAACAGTCCGAAGAGCTATTCTTATAATGGATACCGTAACTTCATACCACAGTCCGGAGAACAATTCTTATAATGGATACCGTAACTTTTTACCACAGTCCGGAGAGCTATTCTTATAATGGATACCGTAACTTCTTACCACAGTCCGAAGAGCTATTCTTATAATGGATACCGTAACTTTTTACCACAGTCCGAAGAGCTATTCTTATAATGGATATCGTAACTTCTTACCACAGTCCGGAGAGCTATTCTTATAATGGATACCGTAACTTCTTACCACAGTCCGAAGAGCTATTCTTATAATGGATACCGTAACTTCTTACCATAGTTCGAAGAGCTATTCTTATAATGGATATCGTAACTTCTTACCACAGTCCAGAGAGCTATTCTTATAATGGATACCGTAACTTCTTACCACAGTCCGGAGAGCTATTCTTATAATGGATACCGTAACTTCTTACCACAGTCCGGAGAGCTATTCTTATAATGGATACCGTAACTTCTTACCACAGTCCGAAGAGCTATTCTTATAATGGATACCGTAACTTTTTACCACAGTTCGAAGAGCTATTCTTATAATGGATATCGTAACTTCTTACCACAGTCCTGAGAGCTATTCTTATAATGGATACCGTAGCTTCTTACCACAGTCCGGAGAGCTATTCTTATAATGGATACCGTAACGTATTACCACAGTCCGGAGAGATATTCTTATAATGGATACCGTAACTTCTTACCACAGTTCGGAGAGCTATTCTTATAATGGATACCGTAACTTCTTACCACAGTCCGAAGAGCTATTCTTATAATGGATATCGTAACTTTTTACCACAGTCCGGAGAGATATTCTTATAATGGATACCGTAAATTCTTACCACAGTCCGGAGAGCTATTCTTATAATGGATATCGTAACTTCTTACCACAGTCCGGAGAGCTATTCTTATAATGGATACCATAACTTCTTACCACAGTCCGAAGAGCTATTCTTATAATGGATATCGTAACTTCTTACCACAGTCCGGAGAGCTATTCTTATAATGGATACCGTAACTACTTACCACAGTCCGAAGAGCTATTCTTATAATGGATATCGTAACTTCTTACCACAGTCCGGAGAGCTATTCTTATAATGGAAATCGTAACTTCTTACCACAGTCCGGAGAGCTATTCTTATAATGGATATCGTAACTTCTTACCACAGTCCGGAGAGCTATTCTTATAATGGATACCGTAACTTCTTACCACAGTCCGGAGAGCTATTCTTATAATGGATATCGTAACTTCTTACCACAGTCCGGAGAGCTATTCTTATAATGGATACCGTAACTTCTTACCACAGTCCGAAGAGCTATTCTTATAATGGATATCGTAACTTCTTACCACAGTCCGGAGAGCTATTCTTATAATGGATACCGTAACTTCTTACCACAGTCCGAAGAGCTATTCTTATAATGGATATCGTTACTTCTTACCACAGTCCGGAGAGCTATTCTTATAATGGATACCGTAACTTCTTACCACAGTCCGGAGAGCTATTCTTATAATGGATACCGTAACTTCTTACCACAGTCCGAAGAGCTATTCTTATAATGGATACCGTAACTTTTTACCATAGTCCAGAGAGCTGTTCTTATAATGGATACCGTAACTTCTTACCACAGTCCGGAGAGCTATTCTTATAATGGATATCGTAACTTCTTACCACAGTCCGAGGAGCTATTCTTATAATGGATACCGTAACTTCTTACCACAGTCCGGAGAGCTATTCTTATAATGGATACCGTAACTAGTTACCACAGTCCGGAGAGCTATTCTTATCATTGATATAGTAACTTCTTACCACAATCCGAAGAGCTATTCTTATCAGTGATAGGTGATATTATTACCACCGTCCGAAGAGCTATTCTTATAATTGATACTGTAACTTCTTACCACAATCCGAAGAGCTATTCTTATCATTGATACCTTATATTATTACCACCGTCCGAAGAGCTATTCTTATAATTGATACTGTAACTTCTTACCACAATCCGAAGACCTATTCTTATCATTGATACCTTATATTATTACCACCGTCCGAAGAGCTATTCTTATGATTGATACTGTAACTTCTTACCACAATCCGAAGAGCTATTCTTATCATTGATACCGTATATTATTACCACCGTCCGAAGAGCTATTCTTATAATTGATACTGTAACTTCTTACCACAATCCGAAGAGCTATTCTTATCATTGATACCTTATATTATTACCACCGTCCGAAGAGCTATTCTTATCATTGATACCGTAACTTTTTACCATAGTCCGGAGAGCTATTCTAATAAAGGATACCGTAACTTCTTACCATAGTTCGGAGAGCTATTCTTATAATGGATATCGTAACTTCTTACCACAGTCCGAAGGGCTATTCTTATAATGGATATGGTAACTTGTTACCACAGTCCGAAGAGCTATTCTTATAATGGATACCATAACTTCTTACCACAGTCCGGAAAGCTATTCTTATAATGGATATTGTAATTTCTTACCACAGTTCGGAAAGCTATTTTTATCATTGATACCGTAACTTCTTACCATAGTCTGGAGAGCTATTCTTATCATTGATACCTTAAATAATTACCACAGTCCGAAGACTTATTGTTATAATGGATATCGTAACTTCTTCCCATAGTCCGAAGAGCTATTCTTATAATGGATACCATAACTTCTTACCACAGTCCGGAGAGCTATTCTTATAATGGATATCGTAACTTCTTACCACAGTTCGGAGAGCTATTCTTATAATGGATATCGTAACTTCTTACCACAGTCCGGAGAGCTATTCTTATAATGTATACCGCAACTTCTTACCACAGTCCGAAGAGCTGTTCTTATAATGGATACCGTAACTTCTTACCACAATCCGGACAGCTATTCTTATAATGAATACCGTAACTTCTTACCACAGTCCGAAGAGATATTCTGATAATGGATACCGTAACTTTTTACCATAGTCCGGAGAACTGTTCTTATAATGGATATCGTAACTTCTTACCACAGTCCGAAGAGCTATTCTTATAATGGATACCGTAACTTTTTACCACAGTCCGAAGAGCTATTCTTATAATGGGTTTCATAACTTCATACCACAGTCCGGACAGCTATTCTTATAATGGATACCGTAACTTCTTACCACAGTCCGAGGAGCTATTCTTATAATGGATACCGTAACTTTTTACCATAGTCCGGAGAGCTATTCTTATAATGGATACCGTAACTTCTTACCACAGTCCGGAGAGCTATTCTTATAATGGATACCGTAACTTCTTACCACAGTCCGGAGAGCTATTCTTATAATGGATATCGTAACTTCTTACCACAGTCCGGAGAGCTATCCTTATAATGGATACTGTAACTTCTTACCACAATCCGAAGAGCAATTCTTATAATGGATACCGTAACTTTTTACCATAGACCAGAGAGCTGTTCTTATAATGGATACCGTAACTTCTTACCACAGTCCGGAGAGCTATTCTTATAATGGATATCGTAACTTCTTACCACAGTCCGAGGAGCTATTCTTATAATGGATACCGTAACTTTTTACCATAGTCCGGAGAGCTATTCTTATAATGGATACCGTAACTTCTTACCACAGTCCGGAGAGCTATTCTTATAATGGATACCGTAACTTCTTACCACAATCCGAAGAGCTATTCTTATCATTGATACCTTATATTATTACCACCGTCCGAAGAGCTATTCTTATGATTGATACTGTAACTTCTTACCACAATCCGAAGAACTATTCTTATCATTGATACCTTATATTATTACCACCGTCCGAAGAGCTATTCTTATAATTGATACTGTAACTTCTTACCACAATCCGAAGACCTATTCTTATCATTGATACCTTATATTATTACCACCGTCCGAAGAGCTATTCTTATCATTGATACCGTAACATTTTACCATAGTCGGGAGAGCTATTCTAATAAAGGATACCGTAGCTTCTTACCACAGTTCGGAGAGCTATTCTTATAATGGATACCGTAACTTCTTACCACAGTCCGAAGAGCTATTCTTATAATGGATATCGTAACTTCTTACCACAGTCCGAAGAGCTATTCTTATAATGGATAGCATAACTTGTTACCACAGTCCGGAAAGCTATTCTTATAATGGATATCGTAACTTCTTACCACAGTTCGGAGAGCTATTTTCATCATTGATACCGTAACTTCTAACCATAGTCTGGAGAGGTATTCTTATCATTGATACCTTAAATAATTACCACAGTCCGAAGACTTATTGTTATAATGGATACCACAACTTCTTACCACAGTTCGGAGAGCTATTCTTATAATGGATATCGTAACTTCTTACCACAGTCCGGAGAGCTATTCTTATAATGGATACCATAACTTTTTATCACAGTCCGAAGAGATATTCTTATAATGGATATCGTAACTTATTACCACAGTCCGGAGAGATATTCTTATAATGGATACCGTAACTTCTTACCACAGTCCGAAGAGCTATTCTTATAATGGATACTGTAACTTCTTACCACAGTCCGAAGAGCTATTCTTATAATGGATATCGTAACTTCTTACCACAGTCCGAAGAGCTATTCTTTTAATGGATACCATAACTTCTTACCACAGTCCGGAGAGCTATTCTTATAATGGATACCGTAACTTTTTACCACAGTCCGAAGAGCTATTCTTATCATAGATACCGTAACTTCTTACCATAGTCCGGAGAGCTATTCTTATCATTGATACCTTAAATAATTACCACAGTCCGAAGAACTATTCTAATAATGGATACCGTAACTTCTTACCACAGTCCGGAGACCTGTTCTTATAATGGATACCGTAACTTCTTACCACAGTCCGGAGAAGTGTTCTTATAATGGATATCGTAACTTCTTACCACAGTCCGGAGAGCTATTCTTATAATTGATACTGTAACTTCTTACCACAATCAGAAGAGCTATTCTTATCATTGATACCTTAAATAATTACCACAGTCCGAAGAACTATTCTTATAATGGATACCGTAACTTCTTACCACAGTCCGGAGACCTGTTCTTATAATGGATACCGTAACTTCTTACCACAGTCCGGAGAAGTATTCTTATAATGGATATCATAACTTCTTACCACAGTCCGGAGAGCTATTCTTATAATTGATACTGTAACTTCTTACCACAATCCGAAGAGCTATTCTTATCATTGATACCTTATATTATTACCACCGTCCGAAGAGCTATTCTTATAATTGATACTGTAACTTCTTACCACAGTCCGAAGAGCTATTCTTATAATGGATATCATAACTTATTACCAGAATCCTAAGAGCTATTCTTATAATGGATACCATATCTTCTTACCACAGTCCGGAGAGCTATTCTTATAATGGATACCGTAACTTCTTACCACAGTCCGAAGAGCTATTCTTATAATGGATATCGTAACTTCTTACCACAGTCCGGAGAGCTATTCTTATAATGGATACCATAACTTTTTACCACAGTCCGAAGAGCTATTCTTATAATGGATAACGTAACTTCTTACCACAGTCCGAAGAGCTATTCTTATAATGGATACCGTAACTTCTTACCACAGTCCGAAGAGCTATTCTTATAACAGATACCGTAACTTATTACCATAGTCCGGAGAGCTATTCTTATCATTGATACTTATAATGGATACCGTAACTTCTTACCACAGTCCGGAGACCTGTTCTTATAATGGATACCGTAACTTCTTACCACAGTTCGGAGAGCTATTCTTATCATTGATATATTAAGTTCTTACCACAATCCGAAGAACTATTCTTATCATTGATACCTTATATTATTACCACCGTCCGAAGAGCTATTTTTATAATTGACACTGTAACTTCTTACCACAATCCGAAGAGCTATTCTTATCATTGATACCTTATGTTAATAACACCGTCCGAAGAGCTATTCTTATAATGGATACCATAATTTTTCACCACAGTCCGAAGAGATATTCTTATAATGGATATCGTAACTTATTACCACAGTCCAAAGAGCTATTCCTATAATGGATATCATAACTTATTACCACAATCCGAAGAGCTATTCTTATAATAGATACCATATCTTCTTACCACAGTCCGGAGAGCTATTCTTATAATGAATACCGTAACTTCTTACCACAGTTCAGAGAGCTATTCTTATAATGGATATCGTAACTTCTTTCCACAGTCCGGAGAGCTATTCTTATAATGGATACCGTAACTAGTTACCACAGTCCGGAGAGCTATTCTTATCATTGATATAGTAACTTCTTACCACAATCCGAAGAGCTATTCTTATCAGTGATACCTTATATTATTACCACCGTCCGAAGAGCTATTCTTATAATTGATACTGTAACTTCTTACCACAATCCGAAGAGCTATTCTTATCATTGATACCTTATATTATTACCACCGTCCGAAGAGCTATTCTTATGATTGATACTGTAACTTCTTACCACAATCCGAAGAGCTATTCTTATCATTGATACCGTATATTATTACCACCGTCCGAAGAGCTATTCTTATAATTGATACTGTAACTTCTTACCACAATCCGAAGAGCTATTCTTATCATTGATACCTTATATTATTACCACCGTCCGAAGAGGTATTCTTATCATTGATACCGTAACTTTTTACCATAGTCCGGAGAGCTATTCTAATAAAGGATACCGTAACTTCTTACCATAGTTCGGAGAGCTATTCTTATAATGGATATCGTAACTTCTTACCACAGTCCGAAGGGCTATTCTTATAATGGATATGGTAACTTGTTACCACAGTCCGAAGAGCTATTCTTATAATGGATACCATAACTTCTTACCACAGTCCGGAAAGCTATTCTTATAATGGATATTGTAATTTCTTACCACAGTTCGGAAAGCTATTTTTATCATTGATACCGTAACTTCTTACCATAGTCTGGAGAGCTATTCTTATCATTGATACCTTAAATAATTACCACAGTCCGAAGACTTATTGTTATAATGGATATCGTAACTTCTTCCCATAGTCCGAAGAGCTATTCTTATAATGGATACCATAACTTCTTACCACAGTCCGGAGAGCTATTCTTATAATGGATATCGTAACTTCTTACCACAGTTCGGAGAGCTATTCTTATAATGGATATCGTAACTTCTTACCACAGTCCGGAGAGCTATTCGTATAATGTATACCGCAACTTCTTACCACAGTCCGAAGAGCTGTTCTTATAATGGATACCGTAACTTCTTACCACAATCCGGACAGCTATTCTTATAATGAATACCGTAACTTCTTACCACAGTCCGAAGAGATATTCTTATAATGGATACCGTAACTTTTTACCATAGTCCGGAGAACTGTTCTTATAATGGATATCGTAACTTCTTACCACAGTCCGAAGAGCTATTCTTATAATGGATACCGTAACTTTTTACCACAGTCCGAAGAGCTATTCTTATAATGGGTTTCATAACTTCATACCACAGTCCGGACAGCTATTCTTATAATGGATACCGTAACTTCTTACCACAGTCCGAAGAGCTATTCTTATAATGGATACCGTAACTTTTTACCATAGTCCGGAGAGCTATTCTTATAATGGATACCGTAACTTTTTACCACAGTCCGGAGAGCTATTCTTATAATGGATACCGTAACTTCTTACCACAGTCCGGAGAGCTATTCTTATAATGGATATCGTAACTTCTTACCACAGTCCGTGGAGCTATGCTTATAATGGATACTGTAACTTCTTACCACATTCCGTAGAGCTATTCTTATAATGGATACCGTAACTTTTTACCATAGACCAGAGAGCTGTTCTTATAATGGATACCGTAACTTCTTACCACAGTCCGGAGAGCTATTCTTATAATGGATATCGTGATATTCTTACCACAGTCCGAGGAGCTATTCTTATAATGGATACCGTAACTTTTTACCATAGTCTGAAGAGCTATTCTTATAATGGATACCGTAACTTCTTACCACAGTCCGGAGAGCTATTCTTATAATGGATACCGTAACTTCTTACCACAATCCGAAGAGCTATTCTTATCATTGATACCTTATATTATTACCACCGTCCGAAGAGCTATTCTTATGATTGATACTGTAACTTCTTACCACAATCCGAAGAACTATTCTTATCATTGATACCTTATATTATTACCACCGTCCGAAGAGCTATTCTTATAATTGATACTGTAACTTCTTACCACAATCCGAAGACCTATTCTTATCATTGATACCTTATATTATTACCACCGTCCGAAGAGCTATTCTTATCATTGATACCGTAACCTTTTACCATAGTCGGGAGAGCTATTCTAATAAAGGATACCGTAACTTCTTACCATAGTTCGGAGAGCTATTCTTATAATGGATACCGTAACTTCTTACCACAGTCCGAAGAGCTATTCTTATAATGGATATCGTAAATTCTTACCACAGTCCGAAGAGCTATTCTTATAATGGATAGCATAACTTGTTACCACAGTCCGGAAAGCTATTCTTATAATGGATATCGTAACTTCTTACCACAGTCCGGAGAGTTATTCTTATAATGGATATCGTGACTTCTTACCACAGTTCGGAGAGCTATTCTTATAATGGATATCGTGACTTCTTACCACAGTCCGGAGAGCTATTCTTATAATGGATACCATAACTTTTTACCACAGTCCGAAGAGATATTCTTATAATGGATATCGTAACTTCTTACCACAGTCCGGAGAGATATTCTTATAATGGATACCGTAACTTCTTACCACAGTCCGAAGAGCTATTCTTATAATTGATACTGTAACTTCTTACCACAATCCGAAGACCTATTCTTATCATTGATACCTTATATTATTACCACCGTCCGAAGAGCTATTCTTATGATTGATACTGTAACTTCTTACCACAGTCCGAAGAGCTATTCTTATAATTGATACTGTAACTTCTTACCACAATCCGAAGAGCTATTCTTATCATTGATACCTTATATTATTACCACCGTCCGAAGAGCTATTCTTATCATTGATACCGTAACTTTTTACCATAGTCCGGAGAGCTATTCTAATAAAGGATACCGTAACTTCTTACCATAGTTCGGAGAGCTATTCTTATAATGGATATCGTAACTTCTTACCACAGTCCGAAGGGCTATTCTTTTAATGGATACCATAACTTCTTACCACAGTCCGGAGAGCTATTCTTATAATGGATACCGTAACTTTTTACCACAGTCCGAAGAGCTATTCTTATCATAGATACCGTAACTTCTTACCATAGTCCGGAGAGCTATTCTTATCATTGATACCTTAAATAATTACCACAGTCCGAAGAACTATTCTAATAATGGATACCGTAACTTCTTACCACAGTCCGGAGACCTGTTCTTATAATGGATACCGTAACTTCTTACCACAGTCCGGAGAAGTATTCTTATAATGGATATCGTAACTTCTTACCACAGTCCGGAGAGCTATTCTTATAATTGATACTGTAACTTCTTACCACAATCAGAAGAGCTATTCTTATCATGGATACCTTAAATAATTACCACAGTCCGAAGAACTATTCTTATAATGGATACCGTAACTTCTTACCACAGTCCGGAGACCTGTTCTTATAATGGATACCGTAACTTCTTACCACAGTCCGGAGAAGTATTCTTATAATGGATATCGTAACTTCTTACCACAGTCCGGAGAGCTATTCTTATAATTGATACTGTAACTTCTTACCACAATCCGAAGAGCTATTCTTATCATTGATACCTTATATTATTACCACCGTCCGAAGAGCTATTCTTATAATTGATACTGTAACTTCTTACCACAGTCCGAAGAGCTATTCTTATAATGGATATCATAACTTATTACCAGAATCCTAAGAGCTATTCTTATAATGGATACCATATCTTCTTACCACAGTCCGGAGAGCTATTCTTATAATGAATACCGTAACTTCTTACTACAGTTCGGAGAGCTATTCTTATAATGGATATCGTAACTTCTTTCCACAGTCCGGAGAGCTATTTTTATAATGGATACCATAACTTTTTACCACAGTCCGAAGAGCTATTCTTATAATGGATACCGTAACTTCTTACCACAGTCCGAAGAGCTATTCTTATAATGGATACCGTTACTTTTTACCACAGTCCGAAGAGCTATTCTTATCATAGATACCGTAACTTCTTTCCATAGTCCGGAGAGCTATTCTTATCATTGATACCTTAAATAATTACCACAGTCCGAAGAATTATTCTTATAATGGATACCGTAACTTCTTACCACAGTCCGGAGACCTGTTCTTATAATGGATACCGTAACTTCTTACCACAGTTCGGAGAGCTATTCTTATCATTGATATATTAAGTTCTTACCACAATCCGAAGAACTATTCTTATCATTGATACCTTATATTATTACCACCGTCCGAAGAGCCATTTTTATAATTGACACTGTAACTTCTTACCACAATCCGAAGAGCTATTCTTATCATTGATACCTTATGTTAATAACACCGTCCGAAGAGCTATTCTTATAATGGATACCATAATTTTTCACCACAGTCCGAAGAGATATTCTTATAATGGATATCGTAACTTATTACCACAGTCCGAAGAGCTATTCCTATAATGGATATCATAACTTATTACCACAATCCGAAGAGCTATTCTTATAATAGATACCATATCTTCTTACCACAGTCCGGAGAGCTATTCTTATAATGAATACCGTAACTTCTTACCACAGTTCAGAGAGCTATTCCTATAATGGATATCGTAACTTCTTTCCACAGTCCGGAGAGCTATTCTTATAATGGATACCGTAACTTCTTACCACAGTCCGAAGAGCTATTCTTATAATGGATATCGTAACTTCTTACCACAGTCCGGAGAGCTATTCTTATAATGGATACCGTAACTTCTTACCACAGTCCGAAGAGCTATTCTTATAATGGATATCGTAACTTCTTACCACAGTCCGGAGAGCTATTCTTATAATGGATACCGTAACTTCTTACCACAGTCCGAAGAGCTGTTCTTATAATGGATACCGTAACTTCTTACCACAGTCCGGAGAGCTATTCTTATAATAGATACTGTAACTTCTTACCACAATCCGAAGAGCTATTCTTATAATGGATACCGTAACTTTTTACCATAGTCCAGAGAGCTGCTCTTATAATGGATACCGTAACTTCTTACCACAGTCCGGAGAGCTATTCTTATAATGGATATCGTAACTACTTACCACAGTCCGAGGAGCTATTCTTATAATTGATACCGTAACTTCTTACCACAGTCCGGAGAGCTATTCTTATAATGGATACCGTAACTAGTTACCACAGTCCGGAGAGCTATTCTTATCATTGATATAGTAACTTCTTACCACAATCCGAAGAGCTATTCTTATCAGTGATAGGTGATATTATTACCACCGTCCGAAGAGCTATTCTTATAATTGTTACTGTAACTTCTTACCACAATCCGAAGAGCTATTCTTATCATTGATACCTTACATTATTACCACCGTCCGAAGAGCTATTCTTATAATTGATACTGTAACTTCTTACCACAATCCGAAGACCTATTCTTATCATTGATACCTTATATTATTACCACCGTCCGAAGAGCTATTCTTATGATTGATACTGTAACTTCTTACCACAATCCGAAGAGCTATTCTTATCATTGATACCGTATATTATTACCACCGTCCGAAGAGCTATTCTTATAATTGATACTGTAACTTCTTACCACAATCCGAAGAGCTATTCTTATCATTGATACCTTATATTATTACCACCGTCCGAAGAGCTATTCTTATCATTGATACCGTAACTTTTTACCATAGTCCGGAGAGCTATTCTAATAAAGGATACCGTAACTTCTTACCATAGTTCGGAGAGCTATTCTTATAATGGATATCGTAACTTCTTACCACAGTCCGAAGGGCTATTCTTATAATGGATATGGTAACTTGTTACCACAGTCCGAAGAGCTATTCTTATAATGGATACCATAACTTCTTACCACAGTCCGGAAAGCTATTCTTATAATGGATATTGTAATTTCTTACCACAGTTCGGAAAGCTATTTTTATCATTGATACCGTAACTTCTTACCATAGTCTGGAGAGCTATTCTTATCATTGATACCTTAAATAATTACCACAGTCCGAAGAGTTATTGTTATAATGGATATCGTAACTTCTTCCCATAGTCCGAAGAGCTATTCTTATAATGGATACCATAACTTCTTACCACAGTCCGGAGAGCTATTCTTATAATGGATATCGTAACTTCTTACCACAGTCCGGAGAGCTATTCTTATAATGGATACCGTAACTTCTTACCACAGTCCGAAGAGCTGTTCTTATAATGGATACCGTAACTTCTTACCACAGTCCGGAGAGCTATTCTTATAATAGATACTGTAACTTCTTACCACAATCCGAAGAGCTATTCTTATAATGGATACCGTAACTTTTTACCATAGTCCAGAGAGCTGCTCTTATAATGGATACCGTAACTTCTTACCACAGTCCGGAGAGCTATTCTTATAATGGATATCGTAACTACTTACCACAGTCCGAGGAGCTATTCTTATAATTGATACCGTAACTTCTTACCACAGTCCGGAGAGCTATTCTTATAATGGATACCGTAACTAGTTACCACAGTCCGGAGAGCTATTCTTATCATTGATATAGTAACTTCTTACCACAATCCGAAGAGCTATTCTTATCAGTGATAGGTGATATTATTACCACCGTCCGAAGAGCTATTCTTATAATTGATACTGTAACTTCTTACCACAATCCGAAGAGCTATTCTTATCATTGATACCTTACATTATTACCACCGTCCGAAGAGCTATTCTTATAATTGATACTGTAACTTCTTACCACAATCCGAAGACCTATTCTTATCATTGATACCTTATATTATTACCACCGTCCGAAGAGCTATTCTTATGATTGATACTGTAACTTCTTACCACAATCCGAAGAGCTATTCTTATCATTGATACCGTATATTATTACCACCGTCCGAAGAGCTATTCTTATAATTGATACTGTAACTTCTTACCACAATCCGAAGAGCTATTCTTATCATTGATACCTTATATTATTACCACCGTCCGAAGAGCTATTCTTATCATTGATACCGTAACTTTTTACCATAGTCCGGAGAGCTATTCTAATAAAGGATACCGTAACTTCTTACCATAGTTCGGAGAGCTATTCTTATAATGGATATCGTGACTTCTTACCACAGTCCGAAGGGCTATTCTTATAATGGATATGGTAACTTGTTACCACAGTCCGAAGAGCTATTCTTATAATGGATACCATAACTTCTTACCACAGTCCGGAAAGCTATTCTTATAATGGATATTGTAATTTCTTACCACAGTTCGGAAAGCTATTTTTATCATTGATACCGTAACTTCTTACTATAGTCTGGAGAGCTATTCTTATCATTGATACCTTAAATAATTACCACAGTCCGAAGAGTTATTGTTATAATGGATATCGTAACTTCTTCCCATAGTCCGAAGAGCTATTCTTATAATGGATACCATAACTTCTTACCACAGTCCGGAGAGCTATTCTTATAATGGATATCGTAACTTCTTACCACAGTTCGGAGAGTTATTCTTATAATGGATATCGTAACTTCTTACCACAGTCCGGAGAGCTATTCTTATAATGTATACCGCAACTTCTTACCACAGTCCGAAGAGCTGTTCTTATAATGGATACCGTAACTTCTTACCACAATCCGGACAGCTATTCTTATAATGAATACCGTAACTTCTTACCACAGTCCGAAGAGATATTCTTATAATGGATACCGTAACTTTTTACCATAGTCCGGAGAACTGTTCTTATAATGGATATCGTAACTTCTTACCACAGTCCGAAGAGCTATTCTTATAATGGATACCGTAACTTTTTACCACAGTCCGAAGAGCTATTCTTATAATGGGTTTCATAACTTCATACCACAGTCCGGACAGCTATTCTTATAATGGATACCGTAACTTCTTACCACAGTCCGGAGAGCTATTCTTATAATAGATACTGTAACTTCTTACCACAATCCGAAGAGCTATTCTTATAATGGATACCGTAACTTTTTACCATAGTCCAGAGAGCTGTTCTTATAATGGATACCGTAACTTCTTACCACAGTCCGGAGAGCTATTCTTATAATGGATATCGTAACTACTTACCACAGTCCGAGGAGCTATTCTTATAATGGATACCGTAACTTCTTACCACAGTCCGGAGAGCTATTCTTATAATGGATACCGTAACTAGTTACCACAGTCCGGAGAGCTATTCTTATCATTGATATAGTAACTTCTTACCACAATCCGAAGAGCTATTCTTATCAGTGATAGGTGATATTATTACCACCGTCCGAAGAGCTATTCTTATAATTGATACTGTAACTTCTTACCACAATCCGAAGAGCTATTCTTATCATTGATACCTTATATTATTACCACCGTCCGAAGAGCTATTCTTATAATTGATACTGTAACTTCTTACCACAATCCGAAGACCTATTCTTATCATTGATACCTTATATTATTACCACCGTCCGAAGAGCTATTCTTATGATTGATACTGTAACTTCTTACCACAATCCGAAGAGCTATTCTTATCATTGATACCGTATATTATTACCACCGTCCGAAGAGCTATTCTTATAATTGATACTGTAACTTCTTACCACAATCCGAAGAGCTATTCTTATCATTGATACCTTATATTATTACCACCGTCCGAAGAGCTATTCTTATCATTGATACCGTCACTTTTTACCATAGTCCGGAGAGCTATTCTAATAAAGGATACCGTAACTTCTTACCATAGTTCGGAGAGCTATTCTTATAATGGATATCGTAACTTCTTACCACAGTCCGAAGGGCTATTCTTATAATGGATATGGTAACTTGTTACCACAGTCCGAAGAGCTATTCTTATAATGGATACCATAACTTCTTACCACAGTCCGGAAAGCTATTCTTATAATGGATATTGTAATTTCTTACCAGAGTTCGGAAAGCTATTTTCATCATTGATACCGTAACTTCTTACCATAGTCTGGACAGCTATTCTTATCATTGATACCTTAAATAATTACCACAGTCCGAAGAGTTATTGTTATAATGGATATCGTAACTTCTTCCCATAGTCCGAAGAGCTATTCTTATAATGGATACCATAACTTCTTACCACAGTCCGGAGAGCTATTCTTATAATGGATATCGTAACTTCTTACCACAGTTCGGAGAGCTATTCTTATAATGGATATCGTAACTTCTTACCACAGTCCGGAGAGCTATTCTTATAATGTATACCGCAACTTCTTACCACAGTCCGAAGAGCTGTTCTTATAATGGATACCGTAACTTCTTACCACAATCCGGACAGCTATTCTTATAATGAATACCGTAACTTCTTACCACAGTCCGAAGAGATATTCTTATAATGGATACCGTAACTTTTTACCATAGTCCGGAGAACTGTTCTTATAACGGATATCGTAACTTCTTACCACAGTCCGAAGAGCTATTCTTATAATGGATACCGTAACTTTTTACCATAGTCCGAAGAGCTATTCTTATAATGGGTTTCATAACTTCATACCACAGTCCGGACAGCTATTCTTATAATGGATACCGTAACTTCTTACCACAGTCCGAGGAGCTATTCTTATAATGGATACCGTAACTTTTTACCATAGTCCGGAGAGCTATTCTTATAATGGATACCGTAACTTCTTACCACAGTCCGGAGAGCTATTCTTATAATGGATACCGTAACTTCTTACCACAGTCCGGAGAGCTATTCTTATAATGGATATCGTAACTTCTTACCACAGTCCGGAGAGCTATCCTTATAATGGATACTGTAACTTCTTACCACAATCCGAAGATCAATTCTTATAATGGATACCGTAACTTTTTACCATAGACCAGAGAGCTGTTCTTATAATGGATACCGTAACTTCTTACCACAGTCCGGAGAGCTATTCTTATAATGGATATCGTAACTTTTTACCACAGTCGGAGGAGCTATTCTTATAATGGATACCATAATTTTTACCATAGTCCGGAGAGCTATTCTTATAATGGATACCGTAACTTCTTACCACAGTCCGGAGAGCTATTCTTATAATGGATACCGTAACTTCTTACCACAATCCGAAGAGCTATTCTTATCATTGATACCTTATATTATTACCACCGTCCGAAGAGCTATTCTTATGATTGATACTGTAACTTCTTACCACAATCCGAAGAACTATTCTTATCATTGATACCTTATATTATTACCACCGTCCGAAGAGCTATTCTTATAATTGATACTGTAACTTCTTACCACAATCCGAAGACCTATTCTTATCATTGATACCTTATATTATTACCACCGTCCGAAGAGCTATTCTTATCATTGATACCGTAACCTTTTACCATAGTCGGGAGAGCTATTCTAATAAAGGATACCGTAACTTCTTACCATAGTTCGGAGAGCTATTCTTGTAATGGATACCGTAACTTCTTACCACAGTCCGAAGAGCTATTCTTATAATGGATATCGTAACTTCTTACCACAGTCCGAAGAGCTATTCTTATAATGGATAGCATAACTTGTTACCACAGTCCGGAAAGCTATTCTTATAATGGATATCGTAACTTCTTACCACAGTTCGGAGAGCTATTTTTATCATTGATACCGTAACTTCTAACCATAGTCTGGAGAGGTATTCTTATCATTGATACCTTAAATAATTACCACAGTCCGAAGACTTATTGTTATAATGGATACCACAACTTCTTACCACAGTTTGGAGAGCTATTCTTATAATGGATATCGTAACTTCTTACCACAGTCCGGAGAGCTATTCTTATAATGGATACCATAACTTTTCACCACAGTCCGAAGAGATATTCTTATAATGGATATCGTAACTTATTACCACAGTCCGGAGAGATATTCTTATAATGGATACCGTAACTTCTTACCACAGTCCGAAGAGCTATTCTTATAATGGATACTGTAACTTCTTAACACAGTCCGAAGAGCTATTCTTATAATGGATATCGTAACTTCTTACCACAGTCCGAAGAGCTATTCTTATAATGGATACCATAACTTCTTACCACAGTCCGGAGAGCTATTCTTATAATGGATACCGTAACTTTTTACCACAGTCCGAAGAGCTATTCTTATCATAGATACCGTAACTTCTTACCATAGTCCGGAGAGCTATTCTTATCATTGATACCTTAAATAATTACCACAGTCCGAAGAACTATTCTTATAATGGATACCGTAACTTCTTACCACAGTCCGGAGACCTGGGTCCTGTTCTTATAATGGATACCGTAAATTCTTACCACAGTCCGGAGAAGTATTCTTATAATGGATATCGTAACTTCTTACCACAGTCCGGAGAGCTATTCTTATAATTGATACTGTAACTTCTTACCACAATCAGAAGAGCTATTCTTATCATTGATACCTTAAATAATTACCACAGTCCGAAGAACTATTCTTATAATGGATACCGTAACTTCTTACCACAGTCCGGAGACCTGTTCTTATAATGGATACCGTAACTTCTTACCACAGTCCGGAGAAGTATTCTTATAATGGATATCGTAACTTCTTACCACAGTCCGGAGAGCTATTCTTATAATTGATACTGTAACTTCTTACCACAATCCGAAGAGCTATTCTTATCACTGATACCTTATATTATTACCACCGTCCGAAGAGCTATTCTTATAATTGATACTGTAACTTCTTACCACAGTCCGAAGAGCTATTCTTATAATGGATATCATAACTTATTACCACAATCCTAAGAGCTATTCTTATAATGGATACCATATCTTCTTACCACAGTCCGGAGAGCTATTCTTATAATGAATACCGTAACTTCTTACTACAGTTCGGAGAGCTATTCTTATAATGGATATCGTAACTTCTTTCCACAGTCCGGAGAGCTATTTTTATAATGGATACCATAACTTTTTACCACAGTCCGAAGAGCTATACTTATAATGGACATCGTAACTTCTTACCACAGTCCGAAGAGCTATTCTTATAATGGATACCGTTACTTTTTACCACAGTCCGAAGAGCTATTCTTATCATAGATACCGTAACTTCTTACCATAGTCCGGAGATCTATTCTTATCATTGATACCTTAAATAATTACCACAGTCCGAAGAATTATTCTTATAATGGATACCGTAACTTCTTACCACAGTCCGGAGACCTGTTCTTATAATGGATACCGTAACTTCTTACCACAGTTCGGAGAGCTATTCTTATCATTGATATATTAAGTTCTTACCACAATCCGAAGAACTATTCTTATCATTGATACCTTATATTATTACCACCGTCCGAAGAGCTATTTTTATAATTGACACTGTAACTTCTTACCACAATCCGAAGAGCTATTCTTATCATTGTTACCTTATGTTAATAACACCGTCCGAAGAGCTATTCTTATAATGGATACCATAACTTTTCACCACAGTCCGAAGAGATATTCTTATAATGGATATCGTAACTTATTACCACAGTCCGAAGAGCTATTCTTATAATGGATATCATAACTTATTACCACAATCCGAAGAGCTATTCTTATAATAGATACCATATCTTCTTACCACAGTCCGGAGAGCTATTCTTATAATGAATACCGTAACTTCTTACCACAGTTCAGAGAGCTATTCTTATAATGGATATCGTAACTTCTTTCCACAGTCCGAAGAGCTATTTTTATAATTGATACCATAACTTTTTACCACAGTCCGGATAACTATTCTTATAATGCATATCGTAACTTCTTACCACAGTCCGGAGAGCTATTCTTATAATTGATACTGTAACTTTTTACCACAATCCGAAGAGCTATTCTTATCATTGATACCTTATATTATTACCACCGTCCAAAGAGCTATTCTTATAATGGATACCATATCTTCTTACCACAGTCCGGAGAGCTATTCTTATAATGAATACCGTAACTTCTTACCACAGTTCGGAGAGCTATTCTTATAATGGATATCGTAACTTCTTTCCACAGTCCGGAGAGCTATTTTTATAATGGATACCATAACTTTTTACCACAGTCCGAAGAGCTGTTCTTATAATGGACATCGTAACTTCTTACCACAGTCCGAAGAGCTATTCTTATAATGGATACCGTAACTTTTTACCACAGTCCGAAGAGCTATTCTTATCATAGATACCGTAACTTCTTACCATAGTCCGGAGAGCTATTCTTATCATTGATACCTTAAATAATTACCACAGTCCGAAGAACTATTCTTATAATGGATACCGTAACTTCTTACCACAGTCCGGAGAGGTATTCTTATAATGGATACCATTTTTTTACCTCAGTCCGAAGAGCTATTCTTATAATGGATATCGTAACTTCTTACCACAGTCCGAAGAGCTATTCTTATAATGGATACCATAACTTCTTACCACAGTCCGGAGAGCTATTCTTATAATGGATATCGTAACTTCTTACCACAGTCCGAAGAACTATTCCTATAATGGATACCATAACTTCTTACCACAGTCCGGAGAGCTATTCTTTTAATGGATATCGTAACTTCTTACCACAGTTCGGAGAGCTATTCTTATCATAGATACCGTAACTTCTTACCATAGTCCGGAGAGCTATTCTTATCATTGATACCTTAAATAATTACCACAGTCCGAAGAGCTATTCTTATAATGGATACCGTAACTTCTTACCACAGTCCGGAGAGCTGTTCTTATAATGGATACCGTAACATCTTACCACAGTCCGGAGAGCTATTTTCATCATTGATATAGTAACTTCTTACCACAATCCGAAGAGCTATTCTTACCATTGATACCTTATATTATTACCACCGTCCGCAGAGCTATTTTTATAATTGATATAGTAACTTCTTACCACAATCCGATGAGCTATTCTTATCATTGATACCTTATATTAATACCACCGTCCGAAGAGGTATTCTTATAATTGATATTGTAACTTCTTACCACAATCCGAAGAGCTATTCTTATCATTGATATCTTATATTATTACCACCGTCCGAAGAGCTATTCTTATAATTGATACTGTAACTTCTTACCACAATCCGAAGAGCTATTCTTATCATTTATACCTTATATTATTACCACCATCCGAAGAGCTATTCTTATAATTGATACTGTAATTTCTTACCACAATCCGCAGAATTATTCTTATCATTGATACCTTATATTATTACCACCGTCCGAAGAGCTATTCTTATAATTGATACCGTAACTTTTTACCATAGTCCGGAGAGCTATTCTAATAATGGATACCGTAACTTCTTACCATAGTTCGGAGAGCTATTCTTATAATGGATACCGTAACTTCTTACCACAGTCCGAAGGGCTATTCTTATAATGGATACCATAACTTCTTCCCACATTTCGGAGAGCTATTCTTATAATGGATATCGTAACTTCTTACCACAGTTCGGAGAGCTATTCTTATCATTGATACCGTAACTTCTTACCATAGTTCGGAGAGCTATTCTTATGATTGATACCTTAAATAATTACCACAGTCCGAAGAGCTGTTCTTTAATGGATACCGTACCTTCTTACCACAGTCCGGAGAGCTGTTCTTATAATGGATACCGTAACTTCTTACCACAGTCCGGAGAGCTATTCTTATAATGGATATCGTAACTTCTTACCACAGTCCGAAGAGCTATTCTTATAATGGATACCATAACTTCTTACCACAGTCCGAAGAGCTATTCTTATAATGGATACCGTAACTTTTTACCACAGTCCGAAGAGCTATTCTTATCATAGATACCGTAACTTCTTACCATAGTCCGGAGAGCTATTCTTATCATTGATACCTTAAATAATTACCACAGTCCGAAGAACTATTCTTATAATGGATACCGTAACTTCTTACCACAGTTCGGAGACCTGTTCTTATAATGGATACCGTAACTTCTTACCACATTCCGGAGAAGTATTCTTATAATGGATATCGTAACTTCTTACCACAGTCCGGAGAGCTATTCTTATAATTGATACTGTAACTTCTTACCACAATCCGAAGAGGTATTCTTATCATTGATACCTTATATTATTACCACCGTCCGAAGAGCTATTCTTATAATTGATACTGTAACTTCTTACCACAGTCCGAAGAGCTATTCTTATAATGGATATCATAACTTATTACCACAATCCGAAGAGCTATTCTTATAATGGATACTATATCTTCTTACCACAGTCCGGAGAGCTATTCTTATAATGAATACCGTAACTTCTTACCATAGTTCGGAGATCTATTCTTATAATGGATACCGTAACTTCTTACCACAGTTCGAAGAGCTATTCTTATAATGGATATCGTAACTTCTGACCACAGTCCGAAGAGCTATTCTTATAATGGATACCATAACTTCTTTCCACATTTCGGAGAGCTATTCTTATAATGGATATCGTAACTTCTTACCACAGTTCGGAGAGCTATTCTTATCATTTTTACCGTAACTTCTTACCATAGTTCGGAGAGCTATTCTTATCATTGATACCTTAAATAATTACCACAGTCCGAAGAGCTATTCTTTAATGGATACCGTACCTTCTTACCACAGTCCGGAGAGCTGTTCTTATAATGGATACCGTAACTTCTTACCACAGTCCGGAGAGCTATTCTTATAATGGATATCGTAACTTCTTACCACAGTCCGAAGAGCTATTCTTATAACGGATACCATAACTTCTTACCACAGTCCGAAGAGCTATTCTTATAATGGATACCGTAACTTTTTACCACAGTCCGAAGAGCTATTCTTATCATAGATACCGTAACTTCTTACCATAGTCCGGAGAGCTATTCTTATCATTGATACCTTAAATAATTACCACAGTCCGAAGAACTATTCTTATAATGGATACCGTAACTTCTTACCACAGTCCGGAGACCTGTTCTTATAATGGATACCGTAACTTCTTACCACAGTCCGGAGAAGTATTCTTATAATGGATATCGTAACTTCTTACCACAGTCCGGAGAGCTTTTCTTATAATTGATACTGTAACTTCTTACCACAATCCGAAGAGCTATTCTTATCATTGATACCTTATATTATTACCACCGTCCGAAGAGCTATTCTTATAATTGATACTGTAACTTCTTACCACAGTCCGAAGAGCTATTCTTATAATGGATATCGTAACTTATTACCACAATCCGAAGAGCTATTCTTATAATGGATACCATATCTTCTTACCACAGTCCGGAGAGCTATTCTTATAATGAATACCGTAACTTCTTACCACAGTTCGAAGAGTTATTCTTATAATGGATATCGTAACTTCTTTCCACAGTCCGGAGAGCTCTTTTTATAATGGATACCATAACTTTTTACCACAGTCCGAAGAGCTATTCTTATAATGGACATCGTAACTTCTTACCACAGTCCGAAGAGCTATTCTTATAATGGATACCGTTACTTTTTACCACAGTCCGAAGAGCTATTCTTATCATAGATACCGTAACTTCTTACCATAGTCCGGAGAGCTATTCTTATCATTGATACCTTAAATAATTACGACAGTCCGAAGAACTATTCTTATAATGGATACCGTAACTTCTTACCACAGTCCGGAGACCTGTTCTTATAATGGATACCGTAACTTCTTACCACAGTTCGGAGAACTATTCTTATCATTGATATAGTAACTTCTTACCACAATCCGAAAAGCTATTCTTATCATTGATACCTTATATTATTACCACCATCCGAAGAGCTATTTTTATAATTGATACTGTAACTTCTTACCACAATCCGAAGAGCTATTCTTATCATTGATACCTTATATTGATAACACCGTCCAAAGAGCTATTCTTATAATTGATACTGTAACTTCTTACCACAATCCGAAGAGCTATTCTTATCATTGATACCTTATATTATTACCACCGTCCGAAGAGGTATTCTTATAATTGATACTGTAACTTCTTACTACAATCCGAACAGCTATTCTTATCATTTATACCTTATATTATTACCACCGTCCGAAGAGCTATTCTTATAATTGATACTGTAATTTCTTACCACAATCCGAAGAGCTATTCTTATCATTTATACCTTATATTATTACTCCGTCCGAAGAGCTATTCTTATAATGGATACCGTAACTTTTTACCATAGGCCGGAGAGCTAATCTAATAATGAATACCGTAACTTCTTACCATAGTTCGGAGAGCTATTCTTATAATGGATATCGTAACTTCTTACCACAGTCCGGAGAGCTATTCTTATAATGGATACCATTACTTTTTACCTCAGTCCGAAGAGCTATTCTTATAATGGATATCGTAACTTCTTACCACACTCCGAAGAGTTATTCTTATAATGGATACCATAACTTCTTACCATAGTTCGGAGAGCTATTCTTATAATGGATACCGTAACTTCTTACCACAGTTCGAAGAGCTATTCTTATAATGGATATCGTAACTTCTTACCACAGTCCGGAGAGATATTCTTATTATGGATACCGTAACTTCTTACCACAGTCCGAAGAGCTATTCTTATCATAGATTCCGTAACTTCTTACCATAGTCCGGAGAGCTATTCTCATCATTGATACCTTAAATAATTACCACAGTCCGAAGAGCTATTCTTATAATGGATACCGTAACTTCTTACCACAGTCCGGAGAACTGTTCTTATAATGGATACCGTAACTTCTTACCACAGTCCGGAGAGCTATTCTTATAATGGATATCGTAACTTTTTACCACCGTCCGCAGAGCTATTTTTATAATTGATATAGTAACTTCTTACCACAATCCGATGAGCTATTCTTATCATTGATACCTTATATTAATACCACCGTCCGAAGAGCTATTCTTATAATTGATATTGTAACTTCTAACCACAATCTGAAGAGCTATTGTTATCATTGATACCTTATATTAATACCACCGTCCGAAGAGCTATTCTTATAATTGATATTGTAACTTCTTACCACAATCCGAAGAGCTATTCTTATCATTGATACCTTATATTATTACCACCGTCCGAAGAGCTATTCTTATAATTGATACTGTAATTTCTTACCACAATCCGAAGAGCTATTCTTATCATTTATACCTTATATTATTACCACCGTCCGAAAAGCTATTCTTATAATTGATACTGTAATTTCTTACCACAATCCGAAGAGTTATTCTTATCATTGATACCTTATATTATTACCACCGTCCGAAGAGCTATTCTTATAACTGATACCGTAACTTTTTACCATAGTCCGGAGAGCTATTCTAATAATGGATACCGTAACTTCTTACCATAGTTCGGAGAGCTATTCTTATAATGGATATCGTAACTTCTTACCACAGTCCGGAGAGCTATTCTTATAATGGATACCATTACTTTTTACCTCAGTCCGAAGAGCTATTCTTATAATGGATATCGTAACTTCTTACCACAGTCCGAAGAGCTATTCTTATAATGGATACCATAACTTCTTACCACAGTCCGGAGAGCTATTCTTATAATGGATATCGTAACTTCTTACCACAGTCCGAAGAGCTATTCTTATAATGGATACAATAACTTCTTACCACAGTCCGGAGAGCTATTCTTTTAATGGATATCGTAACTTCTTACCACAGTTCGGAGAGCTATTCTTATCATAGATACCGTAACTTCATACCATAGTCCGGAGAGCTATTCTTATCATTGATACCTTAAATAATTACCACAGTCCGAAGAGCTATTCTTATAATGGATACCGTAACTTCTTACCACAGTCCGGAGAGCTGTTCTTATAATGGATACCGTAACTTCTTACCACAGTCCGGAGAGCTATTTTTATCATTGATATAGTAACTTCTTACCACAATCCGAAGAGCTATTCTTACCATTGATACCTTATATTATTACCACCGTCCGAAGAGCTATTTTTATAATTGATATAGTAACTTCTTACCACAATCCGATGAGCTATTCTTATCATTGATACCTTATATTAATACCACCGTCCGAAGAGCTATTCTTATAATTGATATTGTAACTTCTTACCACAATCCGAAGAGCTATTCTTATCATTGATACCTTATATTATTACCACCGTCCGAAGAGCTATTCTTATAATTGATACTGTAACTTCTTACCACAATCCGAAGAGCTATTCTTATCATTTATACCTTATATTATTACCACCGTCCGAAGAGCTATTCTTATAATTGATACTGTAATTTCTTACCACAATCCGAAGAATTATTCTTATCATTGATACCTTATATTATTACCACCGTCCGAAGAGCTATTCTTATAATTGATACCGTAACTTTTTACCATAGTCCGGAGAGCTATTCTAATAATGGATACCGTAACTTCTTACCATAGTTCGGAGAGCTATTCTTATAATGGATATCGTAACTTCTTACCACAGTCCGAAGAGCTATTCTTATAATGGATACCATAACTTCTTCCCACATTTCGGAGAGCTATTCTTATAATGGATATCGTAACTTCTTACCACAGTTCGGAGAGCTATTCTTATCATTGATACCGTAACTTCTTACCATAGTTCGGAGAGCTATTCTTATCATTGATACCTTAAATAATTACCACAGTCCGAAGAGCTATTCTTTAATGGATACCGTACCTTCTTACCACAGTCCGGAGAGCTGTTCTTATAATGGATACCGTAACTTCTTACCACAGTCCGGAGAGCTATTCTTATAATGGATATCGTAACTTCTTACCACAGTCCGGAGAGCTATTCTTATAATTGATACTGTAACTTCTAACCACAATCCGAAGAGCTATTCTTATCATTGATACCTTATATTATTACCACCGTCCGAAGAGCTATTCTTATAAGTGATACTGTAACTTCTTACCACAATCTGAAGAGCTATTCTTATCATTGATACCTTATATTAATACCACCGTGCGAAGATCTATTCTTATAATTGATATTGTAACTTCTTACCACAATCCGAAGAGCTATTCTTATCATTGATACCTTATATTATTACCACCGTCCGAAGAGCTATTCTTATAATTGATACTGTAACTTCTTACCACAATCCGAAGAGCTATTCTTATCATTGATACCTTATATTATTACCACCGTCGGAAAAGCTATTCTTATAATTGATACTGTAATTTCTTACCACAATCCGAAGAGCTATTCTTATCATTGATACCTTATATTATTACCACCGTCCGAAGAGCTATTCTTATAAGTGATACTGTAACTTCTTACCACAATCTGAAGAGCTATTCTTATCATTGATACCTTATATTAATACCACCGTGCGAAGAGCTATTCTTATAATTGATATTGTAACTTCTTACCACAATCCGAAGAGCTATTCTTATCATTGATACCTTATATTATTACCACCGTCGGAAGAGCTATTCTTATAATTGATACTGTAATTTCTTACCACAATCCGAAGAGCTATTCTTATCATTTATACCTTATATTATTACCACCGTCCGAAGAGCTATTCTTATAATTGATACTGTAATTTCTTACCACAATCCGAAGAGTTATTCTTATCATTGATACCTTATATTATTACCACCGTCCGAAGAGCTATTCTTATAACTGATACCGTAACTTTTTACCATAGTCCGGAGAGCTATTCTAATAATGGATACCGTAACTTCTTACCATAGTTCGGAGAGCTATTCTTATAATGGATACCGTAACTTCTTACCACAGTCCGGAGAGCTATTCTTATAATGGATATCGTAACTTCTTACCACAGTCCGAAGAGCTATTCTTATAATGGATACCATAACTTCTTCCCACAGTTCGGAGAGCTATTCTTATAATGGATATCGTAACTTCTTACCACAGTCCGAAGAGCTATTCTTATAATGGATACCATAACTTCTTACCATAGTTCGGAGAGCTATTCTTATAATGGATATCGTAACTTCTTACCACAGTTCGGAGAGCTATTCTTATCATTGATACCGTAACTTCTTACCATAGTTCGGAGAGCTATTCTTATCATTGATACCTTAAATAATTACCACAGTCCGAAGAGCTATTCTTTTAATGGATACCGTAACTTCTTACCACAGTCCGGAGAGCTATTCTTATAATGGATATCGTAACTTCTTACCACAATCCGAAGAGCTATTCTTACCATTGATACCTTATATTAATACCACCGCCCGATGAGCTATTCTTATAAATGATACTGTAACTTCTTACCACAATCCGAAGAGCTATTCTTATCATTGATACCTTATATTATTACCACCGTCCGAAGAGTTAATCTTATAAATAATAATGTAACTTCTTACCACAATCCGAAGAGCTATTCTTATCATTGATACATTACATTATTACCACCGTCCGAAGAGCTATTCTTATAATTGATACTGTAACTTCTTACCACAATCCGAAGAGCTATTCTTATCATTGATACCTTATATTATTACCACCGTCCGAAGAGCTATTCTTATAATGGATACCGTAACTTCTTACCATAGTCCGGAGAGCTAGTCTTATCATGGACACCGTAACTTCTTAAATTACCACAATACGGAACAAATATAAGTGATATCCCTAGTTAACATAAACCTGCGTTTCCCTGTACGAATCACATAACTTACCTTTTCATTTACAATGTTGCCTTGTCTCACAGTAATAGTAGTATGACCTATTTTGATCATATACTCTTCCGAGTCGGACTCCGATGAAGTGAAATCCTTCTCCTTTTCATCTGCAGTCGGTCTTAAGTAATTAAATGATATACAGGTATAAATTCAGAGAGATATACTTAGACAATGATGGCACAAAAAAGGGGAAGACAGATAAAGAGTGAAACGGAGATGAGAGGGCAGACAAAGAGAGAGACGGATAAACAGACATTTATTTTTATACAGACGGACAAAATGACAGAATTAGAGAGAGAGAGAGAGTTTTATTTTTTATCTGTGGAGCTCAATAGAGATAGTGTAAAAATGCTATAATCTTGAAATCTTAAAATCATATCTTACAGTGCAATATTAAGAATTATGTATTCGACACCGCGTACCTAGTTTCCTGAGAAAACTTTTCCTGTGTAGTAATTATATCAATACCAACGCCATTTTCTTCTTCAAATTTCTGGATGAACTCCTTCCCCTGTTGTGACTGTAAACATTGACAGAGCAGAGCCTGGTCGCTATCTATCCAATACAGTAATTTCAAAATTAGAAAAATTTATCTCTTTTTTTTTTTTGTTTGTTTGTTTAACTGACACAAAAGCACTCAATAAAACTTTATGGAGGAAATGGAGAAAGCGGATGAAACAACTGTCGATAGATATATAGACGACAATACCATTGGCCAGGTACACAACCGACAATACCATTAGCCAGGTACACAGACGACAATGCCTTTAGCCAGGTACACAGACGACAATACCATTAGCAAGGTGTACAGACGGCCATACCATTAGCCAGGTACACAGACGGCAATACCATTAGCCAGATACACGGACGGCAATACCCTTAGCCAGGTACACAGACGGCAGACTAATTGTCAGGTATACAGACAGCAATACTATTAGTCAGGCACATGACAATACCTTTGCCCACGTACAAAAATGACAATGCCATTAGCAAGGTACACAGACGACCATACCATTAGTCGGGTACATGCACACAGACGGCAGACCAATGGTCGGGTACACAGACGGCAAGACCAATGGTCAGGTACACTGACGGCAATACTATTAGTCAGGCACATGACAATACCTTTGCCCACGTACAAAAATGGCAATGCCATTAGCAAGGTACACAGACGGCAATACCATTAGCCAGGTACACAGACGGCAGACCAATGGTCAGGTACACAGACGGCAAGACCAATGGTCAGGTACACAGACGGCAATACTATTAGTCAGGCACATGACAATACCTTTGCCCACGTACAAAAATGGCAATACCATTAGCCAGGTACACAGACGGCAAGACTAACGGTCAGGTAGGCAGACGGCAATACTATTAGTCAGGTACACAGATGGCAATATCATTAGTGAGATACAAAGCCAGCTATACCAATAGTCAGATGAACAGACAACAATATTAATAGCCAGATATACAAACGGTTATACCATTAGCCAGGTAAACAGATGATAATAGACCCTTTCACTGCAGGACTAACATTTTGGTTGCCAAAATATGTGTTCCCGCGTAATGACGCCAAAGACAATTTTGCATTATGACGTTAACATTTTTACGGGATTTACAGGATTTGCCACCCAAAATGTTAGTCAAGCAGTAATAGGTCTATACCATTAGTCAATATACTGACGGCAGTACCAATAGTCAGAGACACAGACGGCAATACCAATAATCAGGGTCACAGACGGCAATATCAATCGTCAGGGACACAAACGGCAATATCAATAGCCAGGGACGCAGACGACAATACCATTAGCAAGGCACACAGACAACAACACAATTAGCAAGATACACCGACGGCAAAAACCAAAAGTCAGGCAAATAGACGGCAATATCAACAGTCAGGGACACAGACGGCAATATCAACAGTCAAGGACACAGAAGGCAATACCATTAGCAAGGGACACATATGGCAATACCAATAGTCAGGGATATAGGCGGCAATACCAATAGTCAGGGAAATAGACGGCAATACCAATAGTCGGGGATACTGACGGCAATACCATTAGCAAAGTACACAGACGGCAATACCAATAGTCTGGGATATAGACGGCAATAAAATTGTCGGGGACACAGGCGGCAATACCATTAGCAAGGTAGACAGATGGCAATACCATTAGCAAGGTATACAGGCGGAAATACCAGGTACACAGACGACGATATTATTAATCAGAGACACAGACGGCAACACCAATAGTCGGGGACACAGACGACAATACTATTAGCAATGTAAACATACGTCAATACCAGTAGCAATGTATACAGACGGCAATACCAATAGTCGGGGACACAGGCTGCAATACCAATAGTCGGGGACACAGACGGCAATACTATTAGCAAAGTACATATACGGCAATACCATTAGCAAGGTATACAGACGGCAATACCAATAGCAAGGTACACATACGGCAATACCAATATTCTGGGACACAAACGACAAAACCATTAGTCAGGTACACAGGCGGCAATACCAATAGTCAGGGACACAGACGACAATACCAATAGTCAGGGACACAGACGACAATACCATTAGCAATGTATACAGACGGCAATACCATCAGCAAATTATATAGACGGCAATACCATTAGCAAGGTATACAGACGGCAATACCATTAGCAAGGTATACAGACGGCAATACCTTCAGCAAGGTATACAGACGGCAATACAATAAGCAAAGTATACAGACGGCAATACCATCAGCAAGGTATACAGACGGCAATACCATCAGCAAGGTATACAGACGGCAATACAATAAGCAAGGTACACAGACGGCAATAGCATTTGCAAGGTATACAGAAGACAATACAATAAGCAAGGTATACAGACGGCAATGCCATAAGCAAGGTATACAGACGGCAATATCATAAGCAAGGTATATAGACGGCAATACAATAAACAAGGTATACAGACGGCAATACAATAAGCAAGGTATACAGACGGCAATACAATAAGCAAGGTATACAGACTGCAATACCATTAGCAAGGTATACAGACGGCAATACCATCAGCAAGGTATACAGACGGCAATACAATAAGCAAGGTACACAGACGGCAATAGCATTTGCAAGGTATACAGAAGACAATACAATAAGCAAGGTATACAGACGGCAATACCATTAGCAAGGTATACAGAGGGAAATACCATCAGCAAGGTATACAGACGGCAATACCTTCAGCAAGGTATACAGACGGCAATACCTTCAGCAAGGTATACAGACGGCAATACAATAAGCAATGTATACAGACGGCAATATCATAAGCAAGGTATACAGACGGCAATACAATAAGCAAGGTACACAGACGGCAATAGCATTTGCAAGGTATACAGAAGACAATACAATAAGCAAGGTATACAGACGGCAATACCATTAGCAAGGTATACAGAGGGAAATACCATCAGCAAGGTATACAGACGGCAATACCTTCAGCAAGGTATACAGACGGCAATACCTTCAGCAAGGTATACAGACGGCAATACAATAAGCAATGTATACAGACGGCAATATCATAAGCAAGGTATACAGACGGCAATACAATAAGCAAGGTATACAGACGGCAATACCATCAGCAAGGTATACAGACGGCAATACCATTAGCAAGGTATACAGACGGCAATACCATCAGCAAGGTATACAGACGGCAATACCTTCAGCAAGGTATACAGACGGCAATACAATAAGCAATGTATACAGACGGCAATATCATAAGCAAGGTATACAGACGGCAATACAATAAGCAAGGTATACAGACGGCAATACCATCAGCAAGGTATACAGACGGCAATACCATTAGCAAGGTATACAGACGGCAATACAATAAGCAAGGTATACAGACGGCAATACCATCAGCAAGGTATACAGACGGCAATACCATTAGCAAGGTATACAGACGGCAATACCATTTGCAAGGTATACAGAAGACAATACCATTAGCAATACCATTAGTCAGCTAATACCATTAGTCAGGTACGCAGACGTCAATACCAATAGTCAGGGACACAGAGGTCAATATCAATAGTGATGGACACAGACGGCAATACCATCAGCAATGTATACAGACGGCAATAATATTAGTTAGGTACGCAGACGGCAACACCATTAGTCAGGTACACAGACGGCAATATCAATAGTCAGAGACACAGACGGCAATAGCAAAGTCAGGTAATACCAATATTCTGGGACACAGACGACAAAACCATTAGTCAGGTACACAGACGGCAATGCCATTAGTCAGGTACACAAACGGCAATTTCAACAGTCAAGGACACTGAGGCCACACCACTAGCAAAGTACACAGACAATACCATTAGTCAGGGACACAGACGGTAAAAACCAATAGTCAGAGACACAGACGGCGATACCATTAGTAAGGGACACAGACGGTAATGCCAATACGGTAATACCAATACTAAAATATGCAGTTTGTCTTCACTCTGAATTTACAGTTTACAATTGAAATACAATTAACATCAACGTTTGCATTGATATTAGTAAGAATCCTACATGAAACATGAAATTAACATACACGCCAGAGCAGTCAGACTGATCAAATAAACATTGAACAATAAATAAATTTTCTTTTTATCACCTGTTATTTTTCTGTCGATTTTTCCAATATCTAGCTCCTCAGTGAGTATTCCGTCCAACAAATCCTGCACAGTTTTAACGTATTCTTGTTCAGCCCCCGACAGGGTAACGGAAATTGTGTCCGACGTTTTCTGGACCTCAATACTACCTCCAACATCTCTGCGCAATCACACAATGAGTTAAAGCATAGCAAGTGCAGGAGATAATTGTCTGACATGTGATAAATTACGATATTTGCTAATTTCATCTTCGAATCATATTGACGTTAACGTATTGCCCTATAAGGCATTTTGTTTATGTTTAGAAAATGATATTGACACAGGGGAGTTTCATTCTTTGTTATCTTCTACTGCTGTAAAGACATCTATTGTTGTATTGAAAGCACATAGTAAAGTAATTTCTTTTTATCTAATTAAATATGAAATACGATTTCTCAATATACAAATTTGGAAAAGCTTAATCAGCTGTTATTACGGTGTCACATACACTACTCTTTTTTATTTCGAAAGATCGACCTTTTATCTCGAGGGAACTACCTTTTTATCTCGAGGAAACGACTTTTTACCTCGAGGTAACGACTTTTTTTTATCTCGAGAGAACAACTTTTTTATCTCGAGGGAACACCTTTTTATCTCGAGAGAGCGACTTTTTTAAATCGAGGGAACGACTTTTTATCTTGAGGAAATGACTATTTATCTCAAGGTAACGACATAATCAACCAAGGTAATTACGTTTTGTATATCTATTATAAAACATGAATTTTAAGTATACACACACACACACATAGACCTATATATATATATATATATATATATATATATATATATATATATATATATATATATATATATATATATATATATATATATATATATATATATGCATGTATGTATGTATATGTGTGTGTGTGTGTGTGTGTGTGTGTGTGTGTGTGTGTTAATGTCGTTCAGTGGGGGAGTTAGAGCCCCCCCCCCCCCTTTTCACCACATATTTACAAGTAAAACTCCACATTTGGCACCCAAAATTGCTGAATAGTTTGGCTAATACTTGATTTTCACATGTTTCCCCCCTCTTCCTCTTTTTCGGAAATCCCGTGTCCGCCACTGTGGTTCACTAAGTACTGTACACAGAAAATCAAGCGACAACGTTGTCTACAGCAGACCAAATAAGGCTGATTTATTTATATGGTTTCATTACACAAATAAAATCAAGTGTTGTATGTTGTGTTTATTGTTTAAAGAAAAAACAATAATTATTCAAATATACAGCAGTCTGGACCCTTTGAATTTAAGAAATAATGCAGCATCGCGTCGTCCGCTGGTGACAAGAGATACATTGGCCGGTTAATAGAACTTTCGTTCATTAAAATTAAACAATGACTCATTCACAATATATATGTAGATATGCAAGTTGCTGATACCAGAAACAAATGCGTATATGTATGAGTGTAGTGCAGGGTATCGACAGATAACCATCTATTACATTTAATTACGTCACAGACTCACAGTCATTCCACGATAGAATAAAAGACAAATAATACAAACAATTTCATTCGTTGATTATCTCGAGGGAACGAACTGATAA
Source organism: Pteria penguin (assembly GCA_035048485.1). NCBI lineage: Eukaryota > Metazoa > Mollusca > Bivalvia > Pterioida > Pteriidae > Pteria > Pteria penguin. The sequence goes on from CM068585.1 coordinate 48,189,103, forward strand.
GTCGTTCCTTCGAGGTGAAAAAGTCGTTCCCTCCAGATAAAAAGTCGTTCTCTTGAGACAAAAAGTCGTTCCCTCGAAATAAAAAGTCGTTCCATCAAGATGAAAAAAGTGTAGTGTATGTCACCTCTGTGCCTGAGTACATCATCATATTGTAATATTGCATTGAGTACCACTGTATGTTGTAATGATGAAAATCATCATATTATAATACTGCACTGAGTAAATCATCATATTGTAATATGACAATGAGTGCCATTGTATGTTGTAATGATGAACATCATCATATTGTAATATGGCATTGAGTACCACTGTATGTTGTAATGATGAACATCATCATATTGTAATATGACAATGAGTACCATTGTATGTTGTAATGATGAACATCATCATATTGTAATATTGCATTGAGTACCACTGTATGTTGTAATGATGAACATCATCATATTGTAATATGGCATTGAGTACCACTGTATGTTGTAATGATTGATTGATTGATTTTTGTTTTACGTCACACCACGAATATTTCACGTATATAGAGACGGCATCTGCCTGATGCGGGACATACACATTTTGACCTTTGCAACGGACCCACCCAAAGCAGTGAGGGATCTTGAACGTGCCATGCATACCACGACACGGGGCCTCGGTTTTTATTGTCTCATCCGAAAGACATGACACCAGCATGACCAGAGCGGGACTCGAACCCCGGCCTCCCGATCAGGAGTCCGACGCGATACCACTAGGCCACGCCGGCTTATGTTGTAATGATGAACATCATCATATTGTAATATTGCATTGAGTACCACTGTATGTTGTAATGATGAACATCATCATATTGTAATATGGCATTGAGTAACACTGTATGTTGTAATGATGAACATCATCATATTGTAATATTGCATTGAGTACCACTGTATGTTGTAATGATGAACATTGTCATATTGTAATATGGCATTGAGTACCACTGTATGTTGTAATGATGAACATCATCATATTGTAATATGGCATTGAGTACCACTGTATGTTGTAATGATGAACATCATCATATTGTAATATTGCATTGATTACCACTGTATGTTGTAATGATGAACATCGTCACATTGTAATATTGCATTGAGTACCACTGTATGTTGTAAAGATGAACATTGTCATATTGTAATATTGCATTGAGTACCACTGTATGTTGTAATGATGAACATCGTCACATTGTAATATTGCATTGAGTACCACTGTATGTTGTAATGATGAACATCGTCATATTGTAATATTGCATTGAGTACCACTGTATGTTGTAATGATGAACATCATCATATTGTAATATTGCATTGAGTACCACTGTATGTTGTAATGATGAACATCGCCATATTGTAATATTGCATTGAGTACCACTGTATGTTGTAATGATGAACATCGCCATATTGTAATATTGCATTGAGTACCACTGTATGTTGTAATGATGAACATCATCATATTGTAATATGGCATTGAGTACCATTGTTTGTTGTAATGATGAACATCATCATATTGTAATATGGCATTGAGTACCACTGTATGTTGTAATGATGAACATCATCATATTGTAATATTGCACTGAGTACCATTATAAGCTGTAATGATGAACATCATCATATCGTAATATGATAATTTGAGGATGACATTTCATATTGTAATGAGGAATACAAAATGCAATATTATGCTGAGGAACATTATATTGTGATTCGGATTTCCGAAATGAAATACTGTAATATGAAATATTGTAATATTGAACATCATATTATAATATAAATTACTGAAATGGGATATTGTACATGATATTAACATAGTATATATTGTAATTGCATTGTAACGAGGAAAAGTTATTGTAATAATATAATTAGAACACTATAGTGTAGTGTGATACTTACCTAATTTTCTTTTGAAGCTGTCGGATTTTGAATTGAATAGTTGGACAGTTTATGACACATGAAGCTTTCCCTCCTTTGGCTATTAAAGGTTTTAAAATCTCATGTTTCTTTAGGAAGTTCTTCACCTCCTCCGTTGCATTCTTCACATCATTTACAACTCCTTCCAAAAGCACATTATTGGACGAGTTAATAACATCAATCGTTACTAGATACTTTTCGGACAGAATATTCACAAATTTGATCCAGTCTCTGCTACCTAATACACCAATATGGCCGTCTGTAAATGGAATGTTTTCTGCCATACAATCGTCTTGAATGTCCTTAATAGCGTCATTTGCAGCTCTCTCAGAGAAGGCAACAGCACAAAGGTAATACTTACCTTGCTCTATAGCATCTATATACACATATCTATCATTAGTATCAGCAAATTTACGCAACATAAATCCCTGACCTCGTTTTTCTTTTAACAAATTAGCAAATGCTAGAGTTAATTCAGATTGGTGGGTGCACAAAGAGTTAACAGTTTCATAATACTGTATTTTTTTGGTCATCATTGTATCTTCATCTTCAGCATATATGACAATAGTGTTGTTATTTTCATTAAAATCAATATAGCAGTCTCCCGGCAGTTTTCCACTTCCTTTCAATAGAGGTATCACTCCTTTCTTGCAAGTTATAATCTGTGATTTATAGTGGTACTTCTTTTTCATTTCATTAATATCTGCCCTCTTGAATAATTCACTCTCGTAAGCGGCTACTTGATTGCTAATAAATGTCAATGAGTGCATGCTTTGCGGCAGCTGTTCCACTTCTGGTGTTTGATCCTTGGAGATATTAGTTTCAAGTTCGATACCTTGTTTCGCACTTTCTTTGCTAATGTATTCATAGTCAATGTCTTCGTAAATGTGGTCGTTATGTGGTGGTGGTTCGTGGTGGAGCTTTGACCGCTCGCTGGATGACGACGATCTTTCATGACAATCACGGAAAGGTTCGGGAACTGGTGTATTTTCTTCGTCTGATTCTGTATCTGAAGTAATGATCATCAATTTGCCTGGTGCACGATTCACCGCCATATCTATCAATGGAATCGAAGTCTATGCTATATTGGCGCGTAAACTTGTGTAAAAATTTTTCATCATAAGCTTAATAAAACGATTTGGAATATAAATCTCAGAATTTTGTTGCGTATGGGAAGCTTTTTTATTTACACAAAAACAGATTTTATGAAAGAAAGCATAAAGACCTCTGCCTCTGCCGCATGACAGTCGTCGTCATCACAGACAAAAAAGCATATGAATGAAAATTTAAGGAGAGGGTTAACAAAATAATATAATCTGGGATTTAACATGGAGGGATTTTTCACCGATATCATGTAAATTTAAATCGAAACGCGGAAAATTTAAATATGCACGAAATCTACGATGCAGGTATAAGATATATGTACGATTCTCACATTAGGTCATTTTCTTGTTATAATGGCTCATGAATCGTTCTGATAAATTGCTCCAATTAATGTTACTTTTAAAATGACATACATAAAAAAATTCAAATTGGACGTGTGCTCTATATCTTTATCAGCCATTTTTAGTCCTTACCAGAGGTTATGCAAGGTGAATTTACATTTGAGGCCTGGGTTTCAAGGCCAGGGTTTCAAAGCCAAGATTTTAGGTCCATAATTTTTAAGCCAGGGTATCAAAGCCAGAATTTTGAGGTGTGATATCTGCTTAAGTGTAACAATATCAATGTATAAGGTGATGGCATCTGCCTAAGTGTAACAATATCAATGTATAAGGTGTGACATCTCTCTAAGTGTAACAATATCAATGTATAAGGTGGTGATATCTGCCTAAGTGTAACAAGATCAATGTATAAGGTGGTGACATCTGCCTAAGTGTAACAATATCAATGTATAAGGTGGTGACACCTGCCTAAGTGTAACAATATGAATGTATAAGGTGGTGACATCTGCCTAAGTGTAACAATATCAATGTATAAGGTGGTGACATCTGCCTAAGTGTAACAATATCAATGTATAAGGTGGTGACATCTGCCTAAGTGCAACAATATGAATGTATAAGGTGGTGACATCTGCCTAAGTGTAACAATATCAATGTATAAGGTGGTGACATCTGCCTAAGTGTAACAATATGAATGTATAAGGTGGTGACATCTGCCTAAGTGTAACAATATGAATGTATAAGGTGGTGACATCTGCCTAAGTGTAACAATATCAATGTATAAGTTGATGGCATCTGCCTAAGTGTAACAATATCAATGTATAAGGTGTGACATCTGCCTAAGTGTAACAATATAACAATATCAATGTATAAGGTGGTGGCATCTGCCTAAGTGTAACAATATAACAATATCAATGTATAAGGTGGTGGCATCTGCCTAAGTGTAACAATATCAATGTATAAGTTTATGGCATCTGCCTAAGTGTAACAATATCAATGTATAAGGTGTGACATCTGCCTAAGTGTAACAATATTAATGTATAAGTTGATGGCATCTGCCTAAGTGTAACAATATCAATGTATAAGGTATGACATCTGCCTAAGTGTAACAATATCAGTCTATAAGGTGATGGCATCTGCCTAAGTGTAACAATATCAATGTATAAGTTGATGGCATCTGCCTAAGTGTAACAATATCAATGTATAAGGTGGTGACATCTGCCTAAGTGTAACAATATCAATGTGTAAGGTGTAACATCTGCCTAAGTGTAACAATATCAATGTATAAGGTGATGGCATCTGCCTAAGTGTAACAATATGAATGTATAAGGTGGTGACATCTGCCTAAGTGTGACAATATCAATGTATAAGGTGTGACATCTCTCTAAGTGTAACAATATCAATGTATAAGGTGGTGATATCTGCCTAAGTGTAACAAGATCAATGTATAAGGTGGTGACATCTGCCTAAGTGTAACAATATCAATGTATAAGGTGGTGACACCTGCCCAAGTGTAACAATATGAATGTATAAGGTGGTGACATCTGCCTAAGTGTAACAATATCAATGTATAAGGTGGTGACATCTGCCTAAGTGTAACAATATGAATGTATAAGGTGGTGACATCTGCCTAAGTGCAACAATATGAATGTATAATGTGGTGACATCTGCCTAAGTGTAACAATATCAATGTATAAGGTGGTGACATCTGCCTAAGTGTAACAATATCAATGTATAAGGTGGTGACATCTGCCTAAGTGTAACAATATGAATGTATAAGGTGGTGACATCTGCCTAAGTGTAACAATATCAATGTATAAGTTGATGGCATCTGCCTAAGTGTAACAATATCAATGTATAAGGTGTGACATCTGCCTAAGTGTAACAATATAACAATATCAATGTATAAGGTGGTGGCATCTGCCTAAGTGTAACAATATCAATGTATAAGTTTATGGCATCTGCCTAAGTGTAACAATATCAATGTATAAGGTGTGACATCTGCCTATGTGTAACAATATTAATGTATAAGTTGATGGCATCTGCCTAAGTGTAACAATATCAATGTATAAGGTGTGACATCTGCCTAAGTGTAACAATATCAGTCTATAAGGTGATGGCATCTGCCTAAGTGTAACAATATCAATGTATAAGTTGATGGCATCTGCCTAAGTGTAACAATATCAATGTATAAGGTGGTGACATCTGCCTAAGTGTAACAATATCAATGTGTAAGGTGTAACATCTGCCTAAGTGTAACAATATCAATGTATAAGGTGATGGCATCTGCCTAAGTGTAACAATATGAATGTATAAGGTGGTGACATCTGCCTAAGTGTAACAATATCAATGTATAAGGTGTGATATCTGCCTAAGTGTAACAATATCAGTGTATAAGGTGGTGACATCTGCCTAAGTGTAACAATATCAATGTATAAGGTGGTGACATCTGCCTAAGTGTAATAATGTCAATGTATAAGGTGTAACATTTGCCTAAGTGTAACAATATCAATGTATAAGGTGTAACATCTGCCTAAGTGTAACAATATCAATGTATAAGGTGGTGGCATCTGCCTAAGTGTAACAATATCAATCTATAAGTTGATGGCATCTGCCTAAGTGTAACAATATCAGTGTATAAGGTGATGGCATCTGCCTAAGTGTAACAATATCAATGTATAAGGTGGTGACATCTGCCTAAGTGTAACAATATGAATGTATAAGGTGTTGACATCTGCCTAAGTGTAACAATGTCAATATATAAGGTGGTTACATCTGCCTAAGTGTAACAATATCAATGTATAAGGTGGTGGCATCTGCCTAAGTGTAACAATATCAATGTATAAGGTGTGACATCTGCCTAAGTGTAACAATATCAATGTATAAGGTGTGACATTTGCCTAAGTGTAACAATATGAATGTATAAGGTGAAGACATCTGCCTAAGTGTAACAATATTAATGTATAAGGTGGTGGCATCTGCCTAAGTGTAACCATATATCAATGTATAAGTTGATGGCATCTGCCTAAGAGTAACAATATCAATGTATAAGGTGTGACATCTGCCTAAGTGTAACAATATAACAATATCAATGTATAAGGTGGTGGCATCTGCCTAAGTGTAACAATATCAATGTATAAGGTGGTGATATCTGCCTAAGTGTAACAATATCAATGTATAAGGTGTGACATCTGCCTAAGTGTAACAATATTAATGTATAAGTTGATGGCATCTGCCTAAGTGTAACAATATCAATGTATAAGGTGTGACATCTGCCTAAGTGTAACAATATCAGTCTATAAGGTGATGGCATTTGTCTAAGTGTAACAATATCAATGTATAAGTTGATGGCATCTGCCTAAGTGCAACAATATGAATGTATAAGGTGGTGACATCTGCCTAAGTGTAACAATATCAATGTGTAAGGTGTAACATCTGTCTAAGTGTAACAATATCAATGTATAAGGTGGTGACATCTGCCTAAGTGTAACAATATCAATGTATAAGGTGGTGGCATCTGCCTAAGTGTAACAATATCAATGTATAAGTTGATGGCATCTGCCTAAGTGTAACAATATCAATGTATAAGGTGTGACATCTGCCTAAGTGTAACAATATCAATGTATAAGGTGGTGATATCTGCCTAAGTGTAACAATATCAGTGTATAAGGTGTGACATCTGCCTAAGTGTAACAATATCAATGTATAAGGTGGTGATATCTGCCTAAGTGTAACAATATCAGTGTATAAGGTGTGACATCTGCCTAAGTGTAACAATATCAATGTATAAGGTGATGGCATCTGCCTAAGTGTAACAATATCAATGTATAAGGTGTGACATCTGCCTAAGTGTAACAATATCAATGTATAAGGTGGTGATATCTGCCTAAGTGTAACAATATCAGTGTATAAGGTGTGACATCTGCCTAAGTGTAACAATATCAATGTATAAGGTGATGACATCTGCCTAAGTGTAACAATATCAATGTATAAGGTGTAACATTTGCCTAAGTGTAACAATATCAATGTATAAGGTGTGACATCTGCCTAAGTGTAACAATATCAATGTATAAGGTGGTGATATCTGCCTAAGTGTAACAATATCAGTGTATAAGGTGTGACATCTGCCTAAGTGTAACAATATCAATGTATAAGGTGATGACATCTGCCTAAGTGTAACAATATGAATGTTTAAGGTGGTGACATCTGCCTAAGTGTAACAATATTAATGTGTAAGGTGTAACATCTGCCTAAGTGTAACAATATCAATGTATAAGGTGTGACATCTGCCTAAGTGTAACAATATTAAATGTATAATAATGCAAACAATCTTTGACTGACATAAAGCAAGAAATGAACAAACATATCTGTTTTACTCAATTTCTCATATATTTACCATGTACTGTTAACTGAAAACTAATTATACAATAATGTTAACGATGACCACGGTCATTGGTTTAGATGTTTAACGGCTCTTTGAAAATGGTCTCAATGGTTGATTCGAATCGCCTCTCTTCTTTTGGTTGTTCGAAGTAAAGGCCGAGAAGGTCTGATAAACCTTCTTTTGGGTCACGCTATTAAGCATGCGTAAATAAACAAAAACTAACAAACACATCAAAACCCAACACTAAAAAACCAAAACAAAACAAAAAAATAAACAAAACAAAACAAAACAGAAAACAAAAAAGTAATGATAATAATAAATAAAATAGATAAATAAATAATAATATTAAAAAAAAATACCCACCTCCAACCCTCAAAGACAAAATCATCGTAGTTTGGGAGAGGGATGCCAGACAATAGGAGGAAATGAAAATTCTCAAGCAATTTTAATCATATTTCTCTTGAATTAATTTTGAATAGTATTGCTAAAGATGACATATGTAGTGAACGACATGCACAGATCCTGTGGGGTAGATATGGGGGTCTGGACCCACGCTGAAATTCGACGAAAATGATTTTTCTTGATGATTTTCGATATAAGATAAGTAATTTACACACAGAAGCATGGATGGACCCTCTCTCGGGAAATTCATTTTGAATCTCAATAAAATTTCTGGATCCGCGCCTGAACGATGTTGTAGAGTATAAAACGTACTGGCGTATATAATCAAACTAAACTATCTCAATTAAATTAAATGAAATACCATGTTTGAATTTTGAAGAGAAAGAATGACTGATTGTGACAAATAAATGAGATAAAATGAAATAGACAGTAAGGAAGATCAAGAAGGTATATATCTAAGTCCCTGGTAGTACAAACGAATTAAAATCACAGCGATATGGATTACTTAAGGAATGAATCTAATTCTTTTTTTTTTTTTTTTTCGTTGGATGGAGGTATACCGCGAAAAAAAATACGGAAAACTGATGCATCATGTACTACGCGTAATGTGTGAATTTTGACGTCACAGTTCAGAAAACGCGGGAAATTACGAGAAGTAAATTCGTGGATGAGATATTCCACAAAATTTTAAACCCATCACAATGCGTGTTACATGTTAAATTTAAGGTAAATCTGCCAATTGTTTGTGCGCATCAAGAGCGACGCGTTTGTATGACGTTTCCTGCGATAAATCACGTCGTTAGGTTAAAAATGGCGTCGCGTTACAAGGGACGCTTCTTCACGTCCAAACAAAAACAAAGGCTGTTACTCACCGAAAGAAACCATTGCCTAGCAAGACAAACACGAAACGGAGACATGTCAAATTCAAACAAATTTAATGATGTTAAACTGCCATGGATTGAAGGCAAACAGTGAATAATAGTGTCCACTTAAATTATCAAACGACTGATCGAAGGGTGCGATAGCTGTAATAAGAAGCCTAGCATCTATGTTGTATATTCTACGCTAGTGCGGTATCCCGAATAAAGTTAACACCGGCAAAATCCACTACCAGGAATCGAAGAATAAGACACGGCCAATTTTTTTTTACATCAACTCCAAAACAGCAATTTGTCGACTGCGCTTATGAGGTTCGATTTGTCCGGTGTATGTCCGTCCTTCTGTCCTGTTTTTTGAACTTGACTGTTTCGTTTTGTAATCACACCTCAATACTATCAAAGCTACCACAGGAGAAATGCGTGTTTCTTAATCAATCTGTTTAATCACTCAAAACAGGAAGTACAAATGTACAAGTGCTTGTTATTACAAAATGTGGCGCAGTGGTAAAGTCTGTTGTTTGCAGTGTATGCTTAATACGTAAGGAGTCATCCTGAGGTCGTAAGTTCGAACCCCAAATAACCCTACCTGCCCATGGCCAGGGTGCCCGACAGGAGGTCAACCAGCTTCGAATATCGCATGCACATCAATACATCGTCACATATATATGACAGAAATATCGTCGACTGTGACGATAACCGACAATGAAATAAACCGTAATATATCTGGTAACAACTTACCAGTAACCGCATGTGACATTCGTGTTCCTCGAACCCGTTTTTGGTTCTCTCCCGAATGCTCCGTAATACACTACGAAATCGATTACTTTCATAGAAAGTATATTCTAGAAAGAAAGTGTTTTGATGTCACTCAGTGATATTTCAGTAATATATATAAATATAAAGTGCATGAACATGACTGTCTAGTTTCCAAATTGTGACTGCTGCCGGGCTCCTATTAACAGCTTTTAGTCTTCCGTGCCGTGCTTATACTCCGACGCGGGCACTATGAAGTCAGCGCGCTCTTGCGCAATCTTGCAATTGGAGGCATAACCACACACGATAAGGACACGCCGAGACTCGAACACCGATCCACTATCCAGACCGCATACCGTTCAGTCAAATCTGCCCCCTAAAACCGTCAAACTGCAGGAACTTCCCGGGTGAATGGGTGGGGTGGGGTGGGGGGCTTTTGTTTATGGTCCCTCCACCAGCAGTGGCGTAGCTTCCATGTAGGCAAAAAGGCGCCGGAGTGCCGATATAAAACTTTTGCAAGAAAAAAATATATGAAAATCTCAAGAGAGAGAGAGAGAGTTGTACAAGTGTATCTAATAAACCATCTTTGGCGATGCAAAGCACGGAGTTTAAAATTTTCAAATCTAATAATTATTGCATTGGTATAAAAAAAAAATTAATTTAAGTGTTCCAATTTCGATGTCAAAGAGCAACCTTCTTTTCTAAAATTGCTAATACAGTACGTGCACCAGATATACATTTTTCGAAAGTGTAAATCAATCAAAAGAACGCAATTTCGACGGAAGTCTTTGAGAAAGAGTTTTTCTTAAAAAATCGAAGGTGAAACGTGACGTAACAAAAGATACTTGTATGACGGTTTATTATTATTATTATTATTATTATTATTATTATTATTATTATTGTTGTTGTTGTTGTTGTTGTTGATGTTGTTATCATTATTATTTGAAAAGGGGGATGGGTGGGGGTTGAAATCGTTAAAATACAGAGAAAAGATCTACATGTACTTGTATGTCTGACCTTTAGAAAAAGAAAAAAAAAAAAAAAAACATGTGGCGTATACGTAGGTGTAGGATGAGGGGAGAACGCGGATTGGTAGATGTTTAGGGGTGTGTCCATCCAATTGCAACTAATCAGCGTTCGCCTCTCATCCTACACCTACGTCACATAAAAATGGCATCGAGCCGCGGATTCAAAATACTGTCGCCGAATTATCATGAATAAAGAAGAAAGAGGGTTTCAGTGGCGTAGCTCGGCAGTGAAAAGTGGGGGCACAGCCTTCCAAAGGTGAAAAGCAAAAAAAAAAAAAAAATAAAAAATAAATAAAATAAAAAATAAAAAGGTGTCCTCGGCGGCAACAAAGTCCGAAAAAGCTATTTTTAGCACAAAGGTCACAGTGAAGGTCTCATGGTCATTGACCTTGTCCGGTGTCAATTGAAAAGGCTTCTTTAGTGGAGTATGGAGTATACATGCCAAATATGAAGTCTATCTTTTACGTTTAAAAGATTATGGCGAAGGTTTACAACAGCCACCAGACAGGACAAAAACAATATGCCCCAGATCTTTCGATCCTGGGCATAAAAAACTTCAGTTCATTTATTCCAATTTTTCTCTCTGAACGATTTAGTAAAAGACGAATTATTCTCTTTTAGTGCTTTAATGGCTACTAATCAGCAACAAAACATGTTACAGTGTGGTTATTTTTTATTTCACACTTTATGCACAAGTTAACTGGGTGGTATGCACATTAAAGGTCCGTGGCTGCTCATCATGTTACAATGTTCACACTTTGATACTTTCCAAAGAAAGCTTCACGGTGCTCGTTCTTGCTGACGAATTGTCTTTCAATTTGAATGTCAGACACGTTATCAGTCAGAGTCTCATCCGAAAAACAGAGCACATGTATGCCCCCAACGGGTGTCGAACCCGGACCTCTTGGTCACAAGCCGAACAACTCATCCACTGGGCTACACCTGCTTATATCTTTCAGATAAGAGCGAACTATAATAATGCAACTCTATTGCATAATCTCGGACTTGTATAATATTATTCAAAACATAATAAACACTTACAATGGATGACATCACACTAATGCATAAGCAGAAAGATATTTTGTTGGCGAAACTTTCTATTGTTGCAACATGTTGCGTAATCAGGATACATCAACCGCCAGTAAAACAGAAAACCTTATCCGTAATTTTGTAGTTACAGATTAGAAATCAGACATTAAAAATATAAAAGAAAATAGATTTACTTCGCTTAAAATGTCTTATTTAAGTTTATTTAAACTTTAAATATTACTCTAAAAGTGGGGGGACAAACATGGTTATGCCCCCCCCCCCTTTCTCGTACGCCCTTGGGATTTATTTCGACACTGAGTGGGGTAAGTGCATATAATTTTACATATTTGGGATAATTTTAGAAGGAAAGTCTGGAATGATGCTGTAGTTCATATGCTGTTGTCCTATAGTCAAGCCGTCAACCCATGGAGGGGCTTTTGTCCGACCAGTGAATTTACAAAAACATGGTCATATTTGAGGTGGTGTATCTCCGCTTTTACGGGAGATACAGATCTGGAGTGAGTTTTACTAAATGTCGTAAGCCCATAAGTAGACGTAGGCGGAAACTTTCCGACTAAATTTACCTGTGCGTTAATTGAATTTTGTCTTGAAGTCTATGTTCATACGTAATTACATTGGTAAACGTTGTAAAAGGTGTACATTACGTTTTGAACTCTTTACAGAGGAGACAAATATTTCTTAGCAAAGTTTATGTCTACGTTTACGTTTGGGCTTACGACCTTTAGTAAAGATCACTCTTGAAACTTGCTGAGATTATAAGAAATTAATTTATCTATTGAGGCATATAAATGCAAAGCTGGGCATCAACTGAATGTAGTGTTTAATGACTGTTAATGGAACTTGGGTGGATTTTTACCGTCGAGAGAGTTCAATCCCTTCTCCATATGGTTGACCCTCCATATATATACGAAAATCGATCCTGGGTGCAAGCGAGCTTTGTCCCTGTGTCAAAAACATACTACGCTACGCCACTGGTCCAGGGCAAAGGACGTAAGCGATACCCATACCCTTCCCTTCTTCACTCCAAAACCTGGTTCCGCCCCTGAGGGTTACACAAATTTTATCATATCGTAGGAAAAAGGAAAATTGGGTCTTTCCGTTATGGAAATTTATCTCCCATATGAGCAGGTATCTGACGACAAACCATTGTGACGTCAACCATTTCTATGGAAACCGGTGTAAAATATGGGAAATGATGTAAAATTGTATGACGTCACAATGGTTTGACGTCAGATACCTGCTCATATGGGAAATAACTCTGTATAACGAAAAGACCCTATAGCTGTAAGACAAAGCGGTTACCGGTCACAGTTTACCAGTCCGAAGGCCCACCAGTTCGACGGTCTACTACTAGTCCGATATAAAATTGTATGACGTCATGTGGTTTGACGTCAGATACCTGCTCATATGGGAAATAACTCTGTATAACGAAAAGACCCTATAGCTGTAAAACAAAGTGGTTACCGGTCACAGTTTACTAGTCCGAAGGTCCACTGGTTACCACAGCAAAACAAACATGGAAAAAAGGAATCGCATCAGATATGACCAAACTAAGGAGACAAAAATCCCAGTGTTGGTATATCGACATATACTATAGAAACACATTTATCGTAGGAAACTTACTGATTGAAATTTTGTCCGTGATACACAGTTTCTTCTTTCTGCTTTTTTTTTTCTTTAACTTTCTATTTCTCTGTAAATTCCGTTGCGGTATCGTATGTTTTTACTTTCGTTTTAAACTGTTTACACATTATGTGAACGTATCTTTGTTTTGACAGGGAAGTACATGTATATATCTAAATAGATTTACACGTTCCTGTTTTAAACAACTGAGATATTTCATACATGTAACATAACACAGGTACCTTGAATTGAGGGCGAACGTGAAGAAGGGCGTAGGAAAAGGGACTGAGTGCCGGAGCATGTGTCGCCCCTCCCCTTTTCAAAAAAAAGGGGGGGGGCACAAGTATATTTGTGCTCCATCCCCTAACACACACACACACACACATACACACACACACACACACACACACACACACTTGTTTTGCATTATATCACATGAATTGCAAGCAAACCATCATCGGATATAGTTTTAAAATGAAACTAGAAAACTGATCGGATCTCTCGTACTTTTCTATCAAACGGTCGCCAATAAATCGGTTTAACATAACGTAACATCGTAACTGCAATACAATCGAATATATTGTAAAGTCATTTTCTGTGTTTATTTAACTATAATCAAGTTTTATGAGCATGTCCTTAGTGATTTGTGTCATATAGATCTAGGATCTAGCTTGGCCAGATTTCCCATCCTCTCTCTCATTGAAATTCTAAGGAAAAGTCCGAGAGGTATCGAATGAAGGTAGATCATTAGACTATTTATAATTTACTTTCGATTTCTATACCAAGAAGCTTTTCAGAAAATGAATCTGTTACCCATAAAGGATAATCAAAGTATAATGGCGACAGAGAATTCTCTGGGACTACAAGATATTTACTTCAAACAGAATGTCTTACAGAGAGCCGTCATTGTAGCAGTGCGTATTCGATATTTATATGTAGTAGTAGACGTATAGACGAGTGTAGACTTTGTAAAATAGAAATAAGTCCTTCAGGTTTAATGAATTTGTTAATGACAAAGTCGGTATTTCCAAAATTAAAATATGTAAATTCAGCAAAAAACGAAATAAAATGTGACAATATACATAATAACACTTCTACGGAAGAGCTATTTTGTCCAAAATTTCTGTTGAAACGGTTGGCTCTTACCATACTCACGGTGGTGAATAGAAATTATTTTGCCCCAAGAGACGGACAAAACAGCTCTTCCGTTGCAGTCGTAACTATACACTTCAATAAGTTTGCATGGTCAACATAAAATACTACAGGTAAAAGGTATTCAGTCTTCAAAAATAAGGGGCATACCTAATTGAAGACCTACGGGTAATTGAAGACCCACGGAAGACCTATGGAAAACCTACATTTATATCGACATTATTATTAAAAAACAATTTCATAAACATGTTTATCATGTGATAAAAATGTATATTTCGCAAAAAAAAATTATTTAACTTTGTGTTTTTATAGCATGTTATAAATCAAATAATGTGTAAGTCTTCTCAGTGTGGATCGAAATGACCGCCATTACAGCTGTATACTCAAGTGTGCTGTAAACATACAATACAGCAGTCAGAACATATCTGATCTGATTCCTTTATATATATTAATGTATATTTAAACAAAAATATCCACTCCTGAGCTACAATATCACATTTTATAAATGGCAATGAATTTTTAATTACTCCATAAAATAGTAGATCTAATGGCGACCATTTCGATTGAAAGAAGACCTACACAATATTTTGGTCAAAAATGCAGTATAAATTATCAATATTACAGAAATAAATATTTATATTGTTTTTTTTTAATGATAAGAAACATATTTCTAATAACAGTTTTTAATAATAATGTCTCTAGAAATGTAGGTCTTCCATATAGGTCTTCCGTAGGTCTTCAATTACCCGTAGGTCTTCAATTAGGTACGACGAAAATAAGTGGATTCTAACAAAATTATTTCAAAATTGCTCTCTAAACTCCAATGAAATTCAAAATCAAATACAGCCTCTATAATTTTACCACTGAAAAATCCTTTAATTAAAATCATTAATAATCCAAAACAAACGTCTCGAAACTTCCTGTAATAAAACTCTGTAATCAAAACTCAAATAAAAAATCCTCTATCTAAATCTATATCAATAAATTCTAAAACTTCAAAACATTTCTAAATCTAAAATATCAACTTACAAAAATCTATTAAAAATATCCTCTTAAAATATCTAAGTCCAAATCTATCTAAATTCCAACTTTGAAATAAATCTTAATGTCAGTAATAAATATTTGAAGTGAAACAAATTGTTTTAATTCCCCAAGAGATAAACAAAGTGCTTAAATTACCAAATAGACCTTTGCAATGAGAATTTAACTCCCTGTGCATTCGCTTTATTATACCTGTAAGGTCACCTGACAGTAAGCCTAAAAGTGTTACTATGTGGCTAATTTGATTGGTTAAAAATTAAAGTTCTTATCTAATGAAATGACCTCTATCTGATGATCTTGGCAGACTTTATGAAACAAGAGCCAAAGATGGAAAGAAAATGTCTTTAATGGAACAAATGAATTGTAAAAAGGATTTAAGGCACTTTAAAGTTAAAATTATAAAATAACAACTCAGAAATATTCATTCACAAGAAGGCCGCTAGTTCACAAGAACTTGAAATGCTTTGTAACTCCCCATATAGTCAAACTGGTTTTATTATAGTGTAGTTACGTTTCAAGTCCCTGTGGTTTTATTCTCAAAGTTGGCGTGATGTCACTCTCTCTATTGGTCCACTTAGATACCCAACTTGGGGTAAAACTCGGGGTTTATTGTTAGCGTTAATACAACTTTAACTTCTTCTGTATCAATTCTAAAGGATTTTTCATATAAAATACGATCCGAAATGTGTAAAACATGTTTTCAAAATTAACTTGTTTAAACTATAAAATATTGTAATTATTCCTTTTTACCAACATTCCTCCCAAAATATACATTGCTCTTTATGATAAAGTCTTATGTTTTACCCCAAATATTCCGAATGCTCGTTATCAAATACCCGGATGTCCGACTTCGAGAATTACCATTAGACTTAGAGTATATAGGGAGCAAAGAAGCGTTCAAGTCCCTGTGGGCTAATTCAGTAATCGCTTTTGTCAACTTATGAAGTTATGTGAGAGATTTAGAGGTGAGGTGTGGTAACTCATACTTTATCTAAAGTCATTTTTAGAAACCATTCTGAATGCTTTAGACTTTTAAGGCAGAGTGATATTAGATATGGAGTCATCTGCAGTGATGACACAGCGTGATACCAGGTATATGAATTTGGCTTTCGCCTTGCCTAATACGTGTATATAAACCCACTATCATGCCTTATCATCCCTGCAGATTACTCCATATCTAATAATAGCACTCAGCCTTAAAAGTCTGTTTTAAAGTGCTATATGCTGTGTGAGCGCTACCTGATCACCAATTCGCCAAATGCAAATTCAAAATTGAAATGGCTAATAAAATGTTTTTAATACATGAGTATTAGGTTGGTGAATACATTTTGCAATTATTAAGTTAAAAAATTCTGTTTTATTTTCATTTTTTTTCTGTTTATATCATTAGCATAAATCATGGTCCTCACAACACTTTAATTTAGTTACTATTGACATCAGCTTTATCAAACTTCAAAGTGATCATGATGTTAACCATCTCTAAACATTCTGAACAGTGAACATGGTTAAACAAAGTTCCTTGACATCATATCTAGGGTTTATCAATCGCCGACTGGCACCCCATCATTAGAATCTGTGACAACAGATACGAGGCTCAAGGCATCAATGTTTGTTGACATGCATCGTACTACCTCATTATGAAGTAATAAGATGTGTGTCAACAAACATCAATACCTGAACCCTGTGACAACAGATGAACAAGATATACCACTGATAATCAAAGAAAAATGCTAACAAATGTAACAAATCACTTTGGTTTACAGAGTTTGGATGTTAATAGAAAAAAAAGATGAATGTTATTGTCATTTGTGTTATCAGTTATTTTTTCAATATTAAATTCAGTTATTTTTTTAATATTAAATTTTCTAAAAATTCTAAGTATAAGTTGTTTTGTCTTTGTATACATGGCTAATGACTTACATATTTGGCTAATTAATCTAGCTGTGCTTGCACTAGCCAAATGGCTATTGAACAATTATTTATACTACTGCTAGCAGAGCAATGCTGTGGGACTTTGCATGTTCATAGAAATTCAAACTGAATTATTATAAATTTTACGAAAATAAACATTCTTTCTGCTACAGTATTTCTGTGAGAGGTATCTAAAAATTCCCATTTGCTCAATTTTATGGGAAAACATGAATAAAGAAAAGCTTCATGTTCAACTTGTTGTGCAACATGTAACATCATTTTACTGTGATCTCATATTTCGAACCTTAATGTCATTATTAAAACCCAGGGAAAAGTTAAGTATAATTTAATAGTAAACTTCTGACATCACATATTATGGAAATTAATGACTGAAAAATTTCATCGATCAGTTTATGGATTACTGTATATATTGTGTGATCGAATTCAGACACAAGCGCAATTTTTTGTCAACGATTCTTGTATGTAGATATGCACATTACATAGAAAAATTGTGAACATTCTGATAGCACTTTAATTAATCTTGAGATTTCAAATAATAATAAGAAAGCAATTTTAACAGCATTGACCTAACAGACGAGACATCATGAAATCATAGATGTGATTTAAACAAACCTGATATAGATTCTATATATACTGTGCTTACCTTAAAGTTTATAATTTAAAAGTCTAATGTACTTAAAACAAAAACACTCTTTTATAAACATGCAGTAAATGGTAGCAAAACCAGTGTATCAGACAGACTTAAGGACAGATATAGTGAATGCAGGATACAGATATAGTCATATGCTGCTTACATTGACCATGGTCAATGTAAGCAGCATATGACTATATCTCATTACTTATTACGTTTTTATATATCTTAAGCTGACTAATTGTGAAACAGTTTCATCAAAATAAGCCCAAAGTTTTACTTTTAATTTCAATATACATGTACAATATCCTAATCCAGACCTATACCAAAAAGATTATGTATTGTTTAATTTTCATGTGAGTGTATGTATTATGCTTAAACTAAACACTTTACTTATATTTTCAGGTTGGCAGTATATCACAATATCTGTATGATCTAATATTGCAATACATGTATATCCTAGCTAATATCATTTTGTCTGGCAATACATGTTTATCCTAGCTAATATCATTTTGACTGGCAATACATGTATATCCTAGCTAATATCATTTTGACTGGCAATACATGTATATCCTAGCTTATATCATTTTGACTGGCAATACATGTATAAATTCCTAGCTAATATCATTTTGACTGGCAATACATGTATATCCTAGCTGATATCATTTTGACTGGCAATACATGTATATCCTAGCTAATATCATTTTGACTGGCAATACATGTATATCCTAGCTAATATCATTTTGTCTGGCAATACATGTATATCCTAGCTAATATCATTTTGACTGGCAATACATGTATATCCTAGCTAATATCATTTTGTCTGGCAATACATGTATATCCTAGCTAATATCATTTTGACTGGCAATACATGTATATCCTAGCTAATATCATTTTGTCTGGCAATACATGTATAAATTCCTAGCTAATATCATTTTGACTGGCAATACATGTATATCCTAGCTAATATCATTTTGACTGGCAATACATTGTATATCCTAGCTGATATCATTTTGTCTGGCAATACATGTATAAATTCCTAGCTAATATCATTTTGACTGGCAATACATGTATATCCTAGCTAATATCATTTTGTCTGGCAATACATGTGTATCCTAGTTAATATCATTTTGACTGGCAATACATGTATATCCTAGCTAATATCATTTTGACTGGCAATACGTTATATATCCTAGCTAATATCATTTTGACTGGCAATACATGTATATCCTAGCTAATGTCATTTTGACTGGCAATACATGTATATCCTAGCTAATATCATTTTGTCTGGCAATACATGTATATCCTAGCTAATATCATTTTGACTGGCAATACATTGTATATCCTAGCTGATATCATTTTGACTGGCAATACATGTATATCCTAGCTAATATCATTTTGACTGGCAATACATTGTATATCCTAGCTAATATCATTTTGTCTGGCAATACATGTATATCCTAGCTAATAACATTTTGACTGGCAGTACATGTATATCCTAGCTAATATCATTTTGTCTGGCAATACATGTATAAATTCCTAGCTAATATCATTTTGACTGGCAATACATGTATATCCTAGCTAATATCATTTTGACTGGCAATACATTGTATATCCTAGCTGATATCATTTTGACTGGCAATACATGTATATCCTAGCTAATATCATTTTGTCTGGCAATACATGTATAAATTCCTAGCAAATATCATTTTGACTGGCAATACATGTATATCCTAGCTAATATCATTTTGTCTGGCAATACATGTATATCCTAGCTAATATCACTTTGACTGGCAATACATGTATATCCTAGCTAATATCATTTTGACCGGCAATACATTATATCCTAGCTAATATCATTTTGTCTGGCAATACATGTATATCCTAGCTAATATCACTTTGACTGGCAATACATGTATATCCTAGCTAATATCATTTTGACCGGCAATACATTATATCCTAGCTAATATCATTTTGACTGGCAATACATTGTATATCCTAGCTAATATCATTTTGACTGGCAATACATGGAAATCCTAGCTAATATCATTTTGACTGGCAATACATTGTATATCCTAGCTAATATCATTTTGACTGGCAAAACATTGTATATCCTAGCTAATATCATTTTGACTGGCAATACATGTATATCCTAGCTAATAACATTTTGACTGGCAGTACATGTATATCCTAGCTAATATCATTTTGATTGGCAATACATGTATATCCTAGCTAATATCATTTTGACTGGCAATACATTATATATCCTAGCTAATATCATTTTGACTGGCAATACATTATATATCCTAGCTAATATCATTTTGTCTGGCAATACATGTATATCCTAGCTAATAACATTTTGACTGGCAGTACATGTATATCCTAGCTAATATCATTTTGACTGGCAATACATGTATATCCTAGCTAATATCATTTTGTCTGGTAATGCATGTATATCCTAGCTAATATCATTTTGACTGGCAATACATGTATATCCTAGCTAATATCATTTTGTCTGGCAATACATGTATATCCTAGCTAATATCATTTTGTCTGGCAATAACCAAACCTACTTCATCTCACATTATATCCAATCTGTTCATACAATTTATTTTTAATGTAACTTGATCCCAGATAGCTTAATGATAATCAACATACTATGAAAAGGACACACATTCTCAAAGAGATTACACAATAAAAGACACACTCTATTGAAGAGACCAGTACACAGAAGACAATTAATGAAACATTATCAAAGAAATAACATAAAAGGCACATGCTGTCAAAGAGAGTATAAGTTCCAAAGTCCTAAAGTCATGAGCTATACACATATGAATAGCTACAAAGAAAATTATGTATCAGTGTTTTTCACGACGATTAATTTTGCGAATTAGATCCCTTAGACCTGTAGGCGGTGTTTTATATTCGCGATAAATGGATCATGTACGAAGAAGCTCAGTATACACGTACTGATTATTGACTAACATTTCAATCTAAACATTGTTGTACAGTTTGTTCGACTATTAAATCATCTTGCTTTTTCAGATGTCTTGTGTTTTCTCTTTTAGTTAATTTGTATTGATGCGGGATTGATTTGCAGACGATTGATATCCCTACTACTTACCTGTCTGAGTCTAACGATAGAAATAGTTAAACAAACTTAGAGCATGATAGTCAAACTTGGACACGTTCACTGCATTTTATTTCGCGAGACGATCCTCCTAGTGAATCTCGCGAAAATAAAACGGTCACGAATAAAACACAGTCTACAGTATTTTTCATTTTCATTTTTACGACATGTTTTCTGTAAGAAAATTAAAACAGATATTTACACAAAATTATTACAGCTACTAAAACACAGGGTAATAAGGTATCTATTTTAGCAAATCACAGTACAGATTAAGTGATTTGGAGAAATTGCACAAAACTCAGTGGCAAAAACTCCCAAACTCAGTGGCAAAAACTCCCAAACTCACAGTTGGAATCCATGTGTAAGTTTATCTGTGCTTATTTATAACATCTTGGTGAAATACACTGTGTGTAATTGTTGAAATTACACCTGGATGTGGCCCATTATGGTGGGTGGATGTGGCCCACTATGGCAAGTGGAAAAATTACAAAACACCTGAACTCCATTGTATTACCGCCAAACATTGCTCCCCATTCCACTATTTATGGCTTATAAATCAAACACAAAATCTGAGTTATACCTGATCTTATATTTACAGAATTTTCCCACTGATGTTTCCCGAGAAACCCTTGAGGATTTCCTTGAGGTTATAGTGGATAATGAATTAGATGTCATATATCCAAAACAGAAATCCACTACTCTGCTTGCAGTATTTAAAGACAACATTCTGAAGTCAGGTAAGTCCTCTGTTTTATAAGAAAAAACTTATACACTTATACAGTATATTCAGAATGTGTATGTGGCCTTCATTATCAAGTGAACTTAATATAGTCCATGACTATATCTTAACTTAATATAGTCCATGACTTATACCTTAACTTAATATAATCCATGACTTACACCTTAAATTAATATAGTCCATGACATAACTTAATATAGTTCATGACTTATACCTTAACTTAATATAGTCCATGACTTATACCTTAACTTAATATAATCCATGACTTATACCTTAACTTAATATAGTCCATGACATATCTTAACTTAATATAGTCCATGACTTATACCTTAACTTTATGATGAAGTATGTAGAGAGTTCTATTGCTGTGCAATGTACCTATCAATATTTACCCAGGATCCTCTCGCTTCCTTACCTACCAATTTATCCTCGCTTCCTTACCTTCTTTTATCAATGTCAGGGTTTAAATCGTTTTCACAACCTCAAGTCAAGAATTTTTCTTAAACTGTGTCAGCTCAATTCAATCTTACTTAGATTGTGTTTGATAAATTGAAAAATCTTTAAATTATACAGTGTTAGATAGATCAAGTCTAAAGATTATCACTCTTGACGTTTTGTTTGTGCATAGGAAACAGTGCAAATATAATATCTAAATCCAAATTTTTTATGTATGATAATTTCTATGACGTCATAGTTACAAGTTTTGTGATGTGGCATAAACCCAGGGGCTGTTGTTCTATAACGTGCATCTCTGCAAATCAAATACAATCAAATAAAGGAACACTTGTGCCCTAATGTGTTCTGGAAATTTATACATCAAATTTAAAAATATCACGCAGGCATTCCCGTAATTTCAGCATGTGAATCTGAAATATTCTCCAAGTTCCAAATTAAAATATGTTAAGACCCAGTAATTTTATATTAAATTTACTTTATTGGAAAACGCAGTGAGTCACACCATAGACCTTCCCGTCTGAAGATAACCACCCTACAAATTGTACTAGGCTTGGTCTGATTAATGAAAACTGTGACATCCATTGGCAACCAAGTGGTGTTTTTTTGGAATTCAAACAGAATTCATAGTGGTGATATCAAGCACACTGGCAGTGTGTGAAAGGCATAGATACATCATTTCAGGGCTTATTTTGGAAGATTTTGATATGGACTAAATGATATTAAATAATCACTCATATTAGGTTCAAGCTCACTATGAAAGCATTTTCAAACTGTTGTCAGAAGAGGTTGTTAGAAGAGGTTGAATCTGGATCCTTTTAAAGATGGAGATTTTTGGATGAATCCTTTGTTTCTCTCTTGATTCAACTCTAACCTTTCATGAATCGAACGAAAAGTGTGAGTTTTGCTAAATTTCAAGGGAATCAATTTTATTTGCTCCTTATCTGATGTTTACTTACAGATTTTTAATGCCCTCCTATCGATACATTGGGGGCATATTGTTTCTGACCTGTCTGTATGTTTTTTTCTGTTTGTTTGTTAAATTATTTTTTGTCTGTTAAATAAGTAACAAGAAACACTAAATATTTTATTGAATCTTTCCAGTTATTTATTTAATTCATGCTTCCCATCAGAGGACTTCTTATCATGTCTTGTTTGTTTGTCTGTCTGTCTGTTGTCAGCTAATAATTAACCTTTGCCATAACTTTTGAACCGTGAGACATATAGAATTCATATTTGGCATGCATACTCCACTAGGAAACCCTTTCAAATTACATCAAGGTCAGTGGCCTCATGACCTTGACTTTGACTTTTGACCTATATTTCAAAATTTGCCTTATTTGAACTTTGTTTCCACTGGGGGCATTCATGTTTCAGTGTGGATCTACTGATTTCTATTATCTCTATCCACTTGGCAATATGGATCCATTGATTTCTATTATCTCTATCCACTTGGCAATATGGATCCATTGATTTGTATTATCTCTCTCCACTTGGCAATATGAATCCATTGATTTGTATTATCTCTCTCTACTTGGCAATATGGATCCATTGCTTTCTATTATCTCTCTCCACTTGGCAATATGGATCCATTGCTTTCTATTATCTCTCTCCACTTGGCAATATGGATCCATTGATTTCTATTATCTCTCTATACTTGGCAATATGGATCCATTGATTTCTATAATATATCTCCACTTGGCAATATGGATCCATTGCTTTCTATTATCTCTCTCCACTTGGCAATATGGATCCATTGATTTCTATTATCTCTCTCCACTTGGCAATATGGATCCATTGATTTCTATTATCTCTCTCCACTTGGCAATATGGATCCATTGATTTCTATTATCTCTCTCCACTTGGCAATATGGATCCATTGCTTTCTATTATCTCTATCCACTTGGCAATATGGATCCATTGATTTCTATTATCTCTCTCCACTTGGCAATATGGATCCATTGATTTGTATTATCTCTCTCCACATGGCAATATGGATCCATTGATTTGTATTATCTCTCTGCACTTGGCAGTATGGATCCATTGATTTCTATTATCTCTCTCCACTTGGCAATATAGATCCATTGATTTGTATTATCTCTCTCCACTTGGCAATATGGATCCATTGATTTGTATTATCTCTCTGCACTTGGCAGTATGGATCCATTGATTTGTATTATCTCTCTCCACTTGGCAATATGGATCCATTGATTTGTATTATCTCTCTCCACTTGGCAATATGGATCCATTGATTTCTATTATCTCTCTCCACTTGGCAATATAGATCCATTGATTTGTATTATCTCTCTCCACTTGGCAATATGGATCCATTGATTTGTATTATCTCTCTGCACTTGGCAATATGGATCCATTGATTTGTATTATCTCTCTGCACTTGGCAATATGGATCCATTGATTTGTATTATCTCTCTCCATTTGGCAATATGGATCCATTGATTTCTATCAGCTCTATCCATTTTCCAATGTAGATCCACTTGTTTCTATCAGCTCTGTCCACTTGCCAATGTGCTTAGGTCAACACTAGATCATCAACAATGATTTTAATAATTTTTATTCAATCCATTTGAGCTGTTATTGCATCTTTTTGAATTTTAGTACCTCTTTTTCAGCCGCAAAATGTGATATTGAAAGATTCTTATCTCTCAGTATATAAGAACTGAATGGATCATGATAATTATTTTGTTTGTTTCTGGATAAAAATCTAAATGTTTCTCATCAAAGACTCAACAACAATTACACTGAAATGAATTGACCATGATGGCATTTTTGTATGATTTTTAGATCACCCCAAAATTCTGACCAAGACTGCTTCAAAGAAACTTAAAAACAAAACTGTGACAATATCATTTATGGAGCCTGCTGGAGGGTTTGTTATCTATTGTTCTCCTTCCTTACCAACAGAGGATTACCTCCAGTTATACCTTGAAAGACCACAATACATGGGTCGAGAATGCTCTGATATTACAATACATGAAAAAGCTGGTATAGCAGTGATGGAGTATGAGAATCTTACAGAACAAGGTAAACCAGGATATATAAACTTCAAGGCAGTTTGTGTCGTATTATGTTGAAATTATTATTTTTTTACAATGGAAGTCATTGTATGAAAAACCAAAACCAAAAATGTTATCTGTATTTGAAGAGGTCTTCTAAGGTCTTCTTACCTGTTGAACTGCGGTTATGGTTTTCTTACCTGTCAAACTGTGGTTATGGTCTTCTTACCTGTCAAACTGTGGTTAAGGTCTTCTTACCTGTCAAACTGTGATTAATTTTTATACGCCCGTTGAAAGATGGGATATATGATGGTATGGCGAGGTCCGTCTGTCTGTCCGTCTGTCCACCTGTCCATCTGCTATGGAATGCGAAAACTTTAGTAAACTTCTGCTGTTTTTCATGAAACTTTTCATGAAATTCCGTTTTGTCATTTCGGAATTACTGGGTATGGGATTTGGATTTTATTTTTACTATGAAAAGATGCTATGGAACATGATAACTTAAGTAAACGTCATCTGATTTTCATGATCTCATACAGAATACTTAGATAATGTAGAGGAAGCAGCCTTTCAATTTTGAGCAAATTCCATTTTGTCGTTTCGGAGTTATGGGACTTGGATTTTATTTTTGCTGTGATAAGATGCTATGGAATGCGATTACTTTAGTAAACGTCAGCTGTTTTTCATGAAACTCATACAGAGTGCTTAAAAAGGGTAGGGGAAGCCGCCTTTTGATTTTGAGCAAAGTCTGTTTTGTAGTTACAAAGTTATGGGACTTGGATTTTATTTTTGCTGTAGTAAGATACTATGGAACGCAATAACTTTAGTAAATGTCATTTGTTTTTCATTAAACTCAAACAGAATGTTTAAATAGGATAGGGGAAACCGCCTTCTGATTTTTAGCAAATTCTGTTTTGTTGTTACAGAGTTGTGGAACTTGGATTTTATTTCTATGATGATAAGGTGCTACGGAGATGCTATTTAACACGATAACTTAAGTAAACGTCAGTTGTTTTTGTATGAAACTTATACAGAATGCTTAAATAGAGTAGGGGAAGCCACCTTTCAGTTTTGAGCAAATTCCATTTTGTGGTTACAGAGTTATGGGACTTGGATCCTTCTTTTTGGATTTCAATATTTCTTGAAAGTATTACCAAAGAGACCAAAGTTTGGGGGTAATAAAAGTTCTGTCATAACCATTCTGTGTGTGTATATGGGAGGCTGGATTATATCAAGTTCTGTCATAACCATTCTGTGTGTGTGTATATGGGAGGCTTGATTATATCAAAGGTGCAAATTCGAAATCAATATATGATATATCATAACAACATATCTGTGCTATTCTGTAGTCACTCTAACCAGTCGCTAACGATTTGAAGATGACACATAAATTTATACTTGGATATAAAATTAAAAAGCTTGAAAATTGAAACATAAAAATGGTAACTGAATAAAAGATATTCATTATAAAACCTATATCAGGTACACTCTTGATAAAGAAGGGTAAGCATCCCCTGCTTGCTAGCAAAACCCTTTGTTTTTGAAAACAAACTTTTTAAAACTAAATTTACTTTTTATTTAGCCGATTTCTTTATATTTCTGTAAATCAAGTTTATTGGATTGAAATATTGAATATTGAAATGAAAAGTATTGTATTGTATTGAAAAATAATTTTCAATATACAGCCCTGACAACACATCAATACACAGCACTACAATACAGCAGACAGACACAACTTGGTTATATCAAGTTCTGTCATGGCCATTCTGTGTGTGTATATATTGGAGGCTGGGTTATATCAAGTTCTGTCATGGCCATTCTGTGTGTGTGTATATGGGAGGCTGGGTTATATCAAGTTCTGTCATGCCCACAACTTGATCGATCGGTTTATATCAAGTTCTTTTATCACCATTCTGTGTGTCTGTATGGGAGGCTGGGTTATATCAAATTCTGTCATGGCCATTCTGTGTGTGTATATGGGAGGCTGGATTATATCAAGTTCTGTCATGGCCATTCTGTGTGTGTGTATATTGGAGACTGGGTTATATCAAATTCTGTCATGGCCATTCTGTGTGTGTATATGGGAGGCTGGATTATATCAAGTTCTGTCATGGCCATTCTGTGTGTGTGTATATTGGAGACTGGGTTATATCAAATTCTGTCATGGCCATTCTGTGTGTGTATATGGGAGGCTGGATTATATCAAGTTCTGTCATGGCCATTCTGTGTGTGTGTGTATATGGGAGGCTAGGTTATATCAAGTTCTGTCATTGCCATTCTGTGTGTGTGTATATGGGAGACTGGGTTATATCAAGTTCTGTCATGGCCATTCTGTGTGTGTGTATATGGGAGGCTTGGTGATATCAAGTTCTGTCGTGGCCATTCTGTATGTGTGTAGATGGCTGGCTGGGTTATATCAAGTTCTGTCATGGCCATTCTGTATGTGTGTAGATGGCTGGCTGGGTTATATCAAGTTCTGTCATGGCAATTCTGTGTTTGTGTATATGGGAGGCTTGGTTATATCAAGTTCACTCACGGCCATTCTGTGTGTGTGTATATGGGAGGCTGGGTTATATCAAGTTCTGTCATGGCCATTCTGTGTGTGTGTATATGGGAAGGTAGACTATATCAATTTCTGTCATGGCCATTCTGTGTGTGTGTATATGGGAGGCTGGGTTATATCAAGTTCTGTCATGGCCATTCTGTGTGTGTATATGGGAGGGTAGGCTATATCAAGTTCTGTCATGGCCATTCTGTATGTGTGTAGATGGCAGGCTGGGTTATATCAAGTTCTGTCATGGCCATTCTGTGTGTGTGTATATCGCAGGCTGGGTTATATCAAGTTCTGTCATGGCCATTCTGTGTGTGTGTATATGGGAGGGTAGGCTATATCAAGTTCTGTCATGGCCATTCTCTGTGTGTGTATATGGGAGGCTGGGTTATATCAAGTTCTGTCATGGCCATTCTGTGTGTATGTATATGGCAGGCTGGGTTTTATCAAGTTCTGTCATGGCCATTCTGTGTGTGTGTATATGGGAGGCTGTGTTATATCAAGTTCACTCACGGCCATTCTGTGTGTGTGTATATGGGAGGCTGTGTTATATCAAGTTCTGTCATGGCCATTGTGTGTGTGTGTATATGGGAAGGTAGGCTATATCAATTTCTGTCATGGCCATTCTGTGTGTGTGTATATGGGAGGCTGGGTTATATCAAGTTCTGTCATGGCCATTGTGTGTGTGTGTATATGGGAAGGTAGGCTATATCAATTTCTGTCATGGCCATTCTGTGTTTGTGTATATGGGAGGCTGTGTTATATCAAGTTCTGTCATGGCCATTCTGTGTGTGTGTATATCGCAGGCTGGGTTATATCAAGTTCTGTCACAGACATTCTGTGTAGCTTAACATATTTTATTTGATGCTTTTTTTATTTGACAGATATATCCAAGATATTAAAGCTGCCACATAAGTCGATGTCTGGATTTCAACGTATTGAACCATATATACCTAAATTTCATGACCTGTATATTAACTCTTTGATGTTGAATTCTGACTTGAGTGCTATGAATTCTGATATTGCTGCAAGCATTTCACCTTTTCAAGCAAACCATACTCCTACTGCAGCAGGCACTACATCTTCCCCAGCAGTTCATTGTCTCAGAACACAAATACCAGAGTCTGCTGTGGTTATTGAAAAATTCCAAGAAAATTCCACCTTGGACATTGAAAGAAAGGCAGAAGTAGAAGGATATGGGGATATAGATAATTTCTCTACCGATTTATTGGATAATGAGATGAAACTATTACAACCCATATTATCTCAAAGTGAGACAACATTACTTAAAACAGCAGAAGGGAACAGATCCAAAAATCATGATTACATAAAGTCAGATTCAGATGAAAATTTGTCAACTGTTTCTTTAACATCACATGGAAATGAAAATAAATTTAGGCATAAATGTGGGAGACATATTGCTAAATCATCAGGATTTACTGAAGCTTTTGACTTGTCAAAAGGGAAAATTGTTATGTTACACATTGGGTGTATATCCAAAAAATACCCTGCTTTGCACTGGAATTTAGACACTAGGAATGAGAGAGTCTCTATACAGGGGGAATCTGATAAAAGTGTTCAAGATGCTAAACTAGCAGTTTATGAAATGGTCAATACTGTGAAAGAGCATAGGAAAAAAATAGACTCAACATTTATAAAGATATTTTCTGGTTCAAAGGGTCTAGTTTTCATTACTTCAACACTTAAAACACAAAAGATTAGAGCATTCGTGGGTTTTGATTCCTTATCTAACACAATGTATTCATATGCATTTTCCATAGGACATGCCAAAAATGCTATTTCTGTAATAGAATCCAAGTTTGCCCAACAGGAATGCTTTTATAATGATTCACATATACCTTACATTAATTCAGTGGAATGGCACTGCTTAGTAGAAGAAAAACAGAACAAAAACTTAATCCTCATACAAGTTGAATCCAATCAGAGAAAAATTGTCATTAGTGGACTAGGTACTGTAGTGGAGAATTTGCAGTCAGAAGTGAGCAATCTTCTGCAGCAACATGGACTACAGAGTTCACAGGATCCAGCTGCCTCCTGTAAAATGCGAAATGCTGAAATGAGAAGTGAAGATCAATATAAGGAACAACAAGTGTCACTGCCACGTAACAAAACAAGGGTTATAATGGTTGCTGAGGGATATGCAAGATTCCTGGAAAAAAATTCAAATTGTTTAAAGGGAGAATGGAGCAGGTAAAGATTTTTACATTAGCTTGTTTTGATGATCAATGTATGCAGAAAATGATTGATACATATTTGTGGCAAAGTTGGATATTGGCTCAGAGAACTCATTTGGTAGGCCAAGAGGTTCCACCAACTTTCAACATTTTGCCATGTTTGTGTGAAGGCAACCTTGAAGAGAAGACAATAATTTGTAAGATGTCATGAAAATGTCAGATTGGCAAGACGGGAATATAGGAGATTGGAGTTTAATTCAGATAGGCCATCTGCATAATACATAGTAGATTCTGAACTCTAATCTGGCCATAATATTTTTATCCAGCTTGCTACACATGTACCACTTGATTATGAAGTATTTTATGTCAAAAGAGAGCTAAAGCACAAATGTATGAAAAAAATCCAGTGATTTTGTCTGTTTATGTTCATGAAAAGATTCATTTTGGCATTCAGCTTAGACTCACTTGTAAATGAAGTAATTGAAGGACAGAATATGCAAGATCGTGATTACTGATTGACCTGTTAGACTCATGCTTTTATACTGACCATTCTTTTGTTTTCCACAAAATCAGAAAATCTGCCCAACTTTAAAACAGTAAATTTGGTAGATGAGTAAAATACAACACATGAACAGAATGAGCATTTGTGATCTTGTGTAGAATTTATGGTAAATGGGTAGTGATAAAATCTAAGTTGCATTTTATGTAGACAGAAATGCAAGTAATATGTATTTTTAGTGCTTTCTATTTTACATGAATAATTTCTTTATAAAGTCATAAAATTACTTTTACCTTTCCCATCCTTGTGCCTAGCATCAAGCTACCAGATTGGGTTGATATGAACATGAAATCTTACTCTTCCATTAACCTGGTCACACCTGTATCTTACTCCTCCAGGGCCCTGGTCTTACCTGTAATCTTACTCCTCCCAGGGACCTGGTCTCACCTGTAATCTTACTCCTCCCAGGGACCTGGTCTCACCTATAATCTTGCTGTTCCTAAGGACCTGGCCTGCGCCACTTATGAGTTTGAGACTGAGATTTTGCTCAAATCTGAGAAAAATAAAGAATTTGAGCAAAAACTCAAATGTGCGTCCCACGAAAACATTTCTGTCTCAGTTTGACATTGAAGTTTGAGTCCGATCTCAAATTGAGCTCAAATTTGCGTCCCACGAACATTTTATTCGGCTCAAGTGAGTCAGAAAGTTGAGATAAACTCAGATTTTATGGAGACAGCTCCCTACCAGTCTCATACACAAAGATGTCTCGTAAATGTGTTGTTTTATGTGATATTACAAGCAATAGACGGATTGTCTGTTGCAAATGTATAAAATTTCTGTGCAGTGCATCAGGCAGATGCTTTCATCAGTGGTATTCATGAAATAATCTTGAAGTGATGTATGACAATAATCAATTAATTGATCGATAAATCAATCAATATAAATAATCCCTCACGGTATAATTAATACAATCCATACATTGTCATAAAAATTACTCTCTAGGTAAGATGTGATTACTTGTCAGTGTTAATTTGTCACCAAATACATGTTCCCAATTCCGGATACTGATTACTTAATGTGTTTTGATTATTTCAAACCATACACTGAAAATTACTGTTAGGTACTTTGCTTGTCCGTCTGAATTTTCTGAAGGATCATAGTGATGGAAAGTATTTGTTCGGATCGTCCGTCTGTCCATATTCTGTATTTTACAGTCAGTCCTTCTTTGGAGGTAACTTAGCATTGTAGTATTTTATTCTTACAAAACAGTTTTAAAACGAAGTATAAGCAGTCGAAGTAAATTAGCCCTACAGTAAGGCTATAATCAACTGAAGGATGTCACAGTGGATTTTATTTTCATTGAACATTTCCGATGATGCGACTTATCGTCATTGTGACGTAATTTGTCACGTCACGATCACGTTATTATGCGTTTGAACAAGAAAGATGGGTAAATAAACAATAAAGGCACTGAAATGATGTCCAAACTTTATTTCTTTACTTATCTTCATGGAAAACAAAAGTAGGTAAGGCCGCTTACAGCAATGACAATTTACTCAGCTTTTTAGCTCAGTTGAGCTGAGCTCAAAGTTGTTTCGTCGGACGCGTTTTTTCACAAATCTCAGCTGAGCAAAATTATTTGAGTTTGAGCTTGAACTTGAGAAGAATCTCATACGTGGGATGCAGGCCTGGTCTCACCTGTCATCTTATTCCTCCCTGGGACCCGGGATTACTTATAAACTTACTCCTCCCACTGACCTGATTTAACCTGTAATCTTACTTCTCCAAGGGACCTGGTCTCATCTGTAATCTTACTCCTCCCATGGACCTGGTCTCACCTGTAATCTTACTCCTCCCATGGACCTGGTCTCACCTGTAATCTTACTCCTCCCATGGACCTGGTCTCACCTGTAATCTTACTCCTCCCAGGGACCTGGTTTCACCTGTAATCTTACTCCTCCAAGGGACCTGGTCTCACCTGGAAACTTACTACTCCCACTGACCAGATCTAACCTGTAATCTTACTCCTTCCAGGGACCTGGTCTAACCTGGTCTCATCTGTAATCTTACTCCTCCACGGGACCTGGTCTCACCTGTAAACTCCTCCCACTGACCTGATCTAACCTGTAATCTTACTCCTTCCATGGGCCTCTTGTCACCTGTAATCTTATTCCTCCCTGGGACCTGGTCTTTTCTGTAATCTTACTCCAGCCAGGGACCTGGTTTCACCTGTAATCTTATTCCTCCCTGGGACCTGGTCTCACCTGTAATCTTACTCCTCCCATGGACCTGGTCTCACCTGTAATCTTACTCCTCCCATGGACCTGGTCTCACCTGTAATCTTACTCCTCCCAGGGACCTGGTTTCACCTGTAATCTTACTCCTCCAAGGGACCTGGTCTCACCTGGAAACTTACTACTCCCACTGACCAGATCTAACCTGTAATCTTACTCCTTCCAGGGACCTGGTCTAACCTGGTCTCATCTGTAATCTTACTCCTCCACGGGACCTGGTCTCACCTGTAAACTCCTCCCACTGACCTGATCTAACCTGTAATCTTACTCCTTCCATGGGCCTCTTGTCACCTGTAATCTTATTCCTCCCTGGGACCTGGTCTTTTCTGTAATCTTACTCCAGCCAGGGACCTGGTTTCACCTGTAATCTTATTCCTCCCTGGGACCTGGTCTCACCTGTAATCTTACTCCTCCCATGGACCTGGTCTCACCTGTAATCTTACTCCTCCCATGGACCTGGTCTCACCTGTAATCTTACTCCTCCCAGGGACCTGGTCTCATCTGTAATCTTACTCCTCCCATGGACCTGGTCTCACCTGTAATCTTACTCCTCTCAGGGACTTGGTCTCACCTGTAATCTTACTCCTCCCAGGGACTTGGTCTCACCTGTAATCTTACTCCTCCCAGGGACCTGGTCTAACCTGTAATCTTACTCCTCCCATGGACCTGGTCTCACCTGTAATCTTACTCCTCCCAGGGACTTGGTCTCACCTGTAATCTTACTCCTCCCAGGGACTTGGTCTCACCTGTAATCTTACTCCTTCCAGGGACTTGGTCTCACTTGTAATCTTACTGTTTCTAGATACCTGGTCTTGTCTGTAATCTTATTCCTCCCAGGGACCTGGTCTTGTCTGTAATCTTATTCCTTCCAGGGATCTAGGCTCACCTGTAATTTTACTCCTTCCAGGGATCTGATGTCATTTGTAATCTTACTCTTTCTAGAGACCTAGTTTCACCTGTAATTTTACTGTTCCAAGGGACCTGGTCTCACCTATAATCTTTCTCCTCCCATGGACCTGGTCTCACCTTAATCTTGCTCCTGCCAGGGACCTGGTCTCACCTGTAATCTTACTGTTCTTAAGGACCTGGTCTTGTCTGTAATCTTACTCCTCCCAGGGACCTAGACTCACCTGTAATCTTACTCCTCCCAGGGACCTAGACTCACCTGTAATCTTACTCCTCCCAGGGACCTAGACTCACCTGTAATCTTACTCCTCCCAGGGACCTGGTTAAGCTAACCAATCGTTAAATTACATCTAACCATATCTTTGAAACAAGCAGACTTTAACTCATAGTCTGTGTACTGATCTGTAGCATAATTATGACACAAATTTTGTAATGTAATTTAGATTTTTATACAGAAACTTTAAAAATTGAAGTAATTGTCTCTAAAATTTTATGCACTGGTTAGCTTTACCAGTGGTTAAAGTTTCAAACAACTGGCCCCTGGTCTCACCTGTAATCTTACAGTTCTTAAGGACCTGGTCTTGTCTGTAATCTTACTCCTCCTAGGGACCTAGACTCACCTGTAATCTTACTCCTCCCAGGGACCTGGTCTCATCTGTAATCTTACTTATCCTAAGGACCTGGTCTCACCTCTAATCTTACTCCTCACAGGGACCTGCTGGTCTTACCTGTAATATTACTCCTCACAGGGACATGGTCTTGTCTGGTATATTACTCCTCCTTAGGACCTGGTCTTATCTGTAATCTTACTCTTCCTAGGGACCTGGTCTAACTTGTAATCTTACTCCTCCCGGCCTGGTGTTACCTGTAATTTTATTCCTTCCAGAGCCTTGGTAACCTTTCACCTGTAATGTTACTCCTTGCATGGACTTGGTCTCCCCTAGTATCTTACTCGTCTCAGAAACCTGGTCTCGTATGTGCTTTTCAGGGGTCTATGATATGAATATAATGAAGTAAATGATATGAAATGATATGAAGTAACTGAAGTAAAAAGTGTTTAGTATAATAAAAAAAGCAGAGTTTGACTTTCATTGAATTCCTGCTCTTCTGAAGGTTTATGTATGCCAAGTTGTATGTAAACAAAACTATAGGCCAAACACAGGTACTTATTTCATCGGATTTTTACCTCTGCCATGCAGGGTGGGGGTTTTAGTGTTCAATATGTCTGTGTGTCTCTCTGTCTGTTATAATGACTATTTCCAGATTCATTTGTATGAAGGTCATACTCAATATACTTTAGACATTTTGTACTAAAATCAAATGAAATCTGGCAAAAGCTAAATTAGATGTTTGACAGATTTTTAGCTCACCTCACAAATTGAGAGGGAGCTTATGCTGTCCGGTCAATAACTCGAGAACTATTGTAGCTAGGAAGTTTAAACTTATATGGATGATGTATCTTTATGTATAGATGTGCATTCCTCTTCAGATTTAGGTCTTGACTTATATTTTCCGTTCCAGTGCACATGTTCAGAAAATTTGAGTGAAATGTTAAAAAAGTTTTATTTTTTTATTTGGACAGTAAAGAAGTCCAAACTTGCACATTTGATGTATCTATATATGTCAAAATGGATGCTGGTTCAGATTTAGGTAATGACCTATATTTTCTGCTCCAGTGCCCACGTTAGGAAAAATTGAGAAAAATGTTAAAAAGTTCAAACTTGCACAAGTGATGTATCTATATATGCAAAAGTGGATGCTGGTTTCAGATTTAGGTCATGACATATGTTTTCTGCTCCAATGCACTTGTTAGGAAAATTTAAGCAAAATGTTAATTTAAAAAGATTTTTTGATTTGGACGTCTAGGAAGTCCAACTTCTACATATGATGTATATATGTATGCAAAGATTGATGCTGGTCTCAGATTAAGCTCTAGTGCACTTGATAGGAAAAATTTAGCCAAATGTTAAAATCTTTTATTTTTTCATGTGGACAGCTAGGAAGTCCAAACTTGCACAAATGATGTATCTATGAATGCAAAGATGGATGCTGGTTTCAGATTTAGGTCATGACCTATATTTTATGCTTCAGTGCATTTGTTGAAAAGAAAGCAACATGTGAATAAGTTTTATTTTTTTTTATTTGGACAGCTACCAAAGTTCTTGGTTCTGCTATAGGGATTATGTTATGCTTTATTGGCAAATATGCAATGAGATGAGCTTTGTAATCTTTGATTACTCTGGTTTTTTTATATATTTTTCATGAAATTTAAGTTTAAAAGGCTTTTGAACAAACTGCATTATAATGTGCTGTATGTATTTTCCTCTTAAGAGTGGTTACCATGAAAACAGATGCAAGACATGGAAAGATAACTTTAGAGGGGCATGTTGAACATCTTGATGAAGCTGAAAAGGACATAAATGACTACTGGAGTGGAGCCATTGATTTAAGAAGAATAAGTAACCAAGGTAAATATAAATGCCTGCTATACTCAAATGTGTTTAAATATGACCTGAGTAGAAATACATCAGAGACAAGGTTTTATGACTCCAATATCAAAACTACCAGAAAGTCAAGCGGTTTTGACAACCTTCCCAGGGAAACATCAAAACCTCAAAACTTCTATAACTTGAAGTGAATGTAAAGAATCCTTATTATTGTACATAATATTATTAGTTATCATAGTGCAACTGTACTTTTGGTCACCATACACCTAATATCAGCCAACTCAAAGACAGAATCAGATGGTCATTCAAGAAAAAGTTTTAGGTCCAGTGTCAGGACAACAGGATCATCTAAGAAATACTTCCCATGTGTGATGATGAAAGCATTTTTAGGATGTCAGGACAATAGGATCATCCAAGTAACAACTCTTCAGTGTGCAAAAATGAGTCAGTTTTAAGCTCGATGTCAGGACCATAGGATCATACAAGACCTGTATACACTACCTAATTAGGACCAGATGTATGGACCATACAGGACCTCTATACACTACCAATTGAGGCTTGATGTAAGGACAATACAGGACCTCTATACACTACCTGATTATGGCTCGATGTCAGGACCATAGGATCATTCAGGACCTCTATACACTATCCAATTAAGGCCTGATTTCAGGACCATACAGGACCTCCATACACTTCCTAATTAGGGCCTGATGTCAGGACTATAGGATCATACAGGACCTCTATACACTACCTAATAAGGACCCAATATCTGGACCATACAGGACCTCTATACACCACCAATTAGTGCCTGATGTCAGGACAATACAGGACCTGTATACACTACCTAATTAGGGCTTGATGTCAGGACCATAGGATCATTCAGGACCTCTATACACTATCCAATTAGGGCCTGATGTCAGGACCATACAGGACCTCCATACACTACCTAATTAGGGCCTGATGTCAGTACCATAGGAATAAACAGGACCTCTATACACTTCCTAATTAGGGCCTGATGTCAGGACTGTAGGATCATACAAGACCTCTATACACTTCCTAATTAGGGCCTGATGTCAAGACTATACAGGACCTCTATATACTACTTAATTAGGACCTGATATTAGGACTATAGGATCATACAGGACCTCTATACACTACCTAATTAGGGCCTGATGTCAGGACCATACAGGACCTCTATACACTACCTAATTAGGGCCGGATGTCAAGACCATAGGATCATACAGGACCTCTGTACACTACCTAATTAGGGCCGGATGTCAAGACCATAGGATCATACAGGACCTCTGTACACTACCTAATTAGGGCCGGATGTCAGGACCATAGGATCATTCAGGACCTTTATACACTTCCTAATTAAGGTCTGATGTCAGGACCATAGGATCATACAGGACATCTATACACTACCTAATTAGAGCCGGACGTCTGGACCATAGGATCATGCAGGTCCTCTGTACACTACCTTATTAGGGTGCGATGTAAGGACTATACAGGACCTCTATACACTACCTAATTAGGACCCAAAGCAAATGGTGGGTGCCCCATAGTATTTATCACATGAGAAATACAGCATTGTGTAATATGTATGTTATCATTAAGACAAGTCTAGGCCCATTGTCAGTACCATAAGATCATTCAGGAACAATTATTCATTACCCAATTATGAAACAATATTAGGTCAAATAGTATAGACAATAATACATGTAGTATGGAAAATGCCACATGTAGTATGGACAGTGATAGTATGGACAATGATAGTATGAACAGTGATAGTATGGACAATGATACATGTAGTATGGACAATGATAGTATGGACAATGATAGTATGGACAGTGATAGTATGGACAATGATACATGTAGTATGAACAGTGATAGTATGGACAATGATACATGTAGTATGAACAGTGATAGTATGGACAATGATACATATAGTATGGACAGTGATAGTATGGACAATGATACATGTAGTATGGACAGTGATAGTATGGACAATGGTAAATGTAGTATGGACAGTGATAGTATGGACAATGATAGTATGGACAATGACACATGTAGTATGGACAGTGATAGTATTGACAATGATACATGTAGTATGGACAATGATAGTATGGACAATGACACATGTAGTATGGACAGTGATAGTATGGACAATGATACATGTAGTATGGACGGTGATAGTATGGACAATGATACATGTAGTGTGGACAGTGATAGTATGGACAATGATACATGTAGTATGAACAGTGATAGTATGGACAATGATACATATAGTATGGACAGTGATAGTATGGACAATGATACATGTAGTATGAACAGTGATAGTATGGACAATGGTAAATGTAGTATGGACAGTGATAGTATGGACAATGATACATGTAGTATGGACAGTGATAGTATGGACAATGATACATGTAGTATGAACAGTGATAGTATGGACAATGGTACATGTAGTATGAACAGTGATAGTATGGACAATGACACATGTAGTATGGACAGTGATAGTATGGACAATGATACATGTAGTATGAACAGTGATAGTATGGACAATGATACATGTAGTATGAACAGTGATAGTATGGACAGTGATAGTATGGACAATGATACATGTAGTATGGACAGTGATAGTATGGACAATGATACATGTAGTATGAACAGTGATAGTATGGACAATGGTAAATGTAGTATGGACAGTGATAGTATTGACAATGATACATGTAGTGTGGACAGTGATAGTATGGACAATGACACATGTAGTATGAACAGTGATAGTATGGACAATGATAGTATGGACAATGATACATATAGTATGGACAGTGATAGTATGGACAATGATACATGTAGTATGAACAGTGATAGTATGGACAATGATAGTATGGACAATGGTAAATGTAGTATGGACAGTGATAGTATTGACAATGACACATGTAGTGTGGACAGTGATAGTATTGACAATGATACATGTAGTATGGACAGTGATAGTATTGACAATGATACATATAGTATGGACAGTGATAGTATTGACAATGACACATGTAGTATGGACAGTGATAGTATGGACAATGACACATGTAGTATGGACAGTGATAGTATGGACAATGATACATGTAGTATGGACAGTGATAGTATGGACAATGATACATGTAGTATGGACAGTGATAGTATGGACAATGATACATGTAGTATGGACAGTGATAGTATGGACAATGATACATGTAGTATGAACAGTGATAGTATGGACAATGATACATGTAGTATGGACAGTGATAGTATGGACAATGATACATGTAGTATGGACAGTGATAGTATGGACAATGATACATGTAGTATGGACAGTGATAGTATGGACAATGATACATGTAGTATGGACAGTGATAGTATGGACAATGATACATGTAGTATGAACAGTGATAGTATGGACAGTGATAGTATGGACAATGATACATGTAGTATGGACAGTGATAGTATGGACAATGATACATGTAGTATAATGAACAGTGATAGTATGGACAATGATACATGTAGTATGAACAGTGATAGTATGGACAATGGTAAATGTAGTATGGACAGTGATAGTATTGACAATGATACATGTAGTGTGGACAGTGATAGTATGGACAATGATACATGTAGTGTGGACAGTGATAGTATAGACTGTGATAGTATTGGCAAGAAACATCATTTAAATCAAGGAGGTAGAGATATTTTCAGCATGGCTGAGTTGCAAAGCATTGGCAAACATGTACTAAGTCTGAATATGAATACAGGTAATTGTACTTGTCTGAAATGAGTTGTAATTATTTGTTGCAGTGAGATTTCTTTTTCATTATATCCCCTAAAGATTTATCCATATATTGTAGATTTAGACATAGCAATCATGTCTGCTTCTTTGATGTCACCTGATGGACTGAAATATTTGAGAGAATTTGAGCATCAAAATGCATGTGGTGTCCACTGTTTCAAGAAAGAAAAGAAAGTAATGCTTCCTTCCTCTCACGATCTCCCTGACCTGTCCAAGTTGACCACCGAGGAGTCTAGAGGTCATATTAGATCCAGAACTTCACAATCCTGGGATCTTCCACCACCACAATCTCATGAACAGATTAAATCAACAGAATTACAGGAGCCATCAAATATTCACAGGTGAAATATGAATTAAATTTTGTAAGAGATCAAGTTGGCCTGGAATATATTACCACTGATATCAAAATGCACCAAATATAAAATCTTACATTGGATTGACTGTAAGTAATGCAGTAGAGTGACTGAAAACAGGCCAGACACTTTTTTGTGTGTTGTCTCAGCAAACAAAAACAGCTTTTGGTGTGATCTTCTCGGTTTATATTGTCTTGATGCGATGTGGTTTAGGTTTAGACATGTTGTCAAGCATCTTTATTCCAAGGAATATAGTAATGCCTTACCAGTGTAATGGACTATAGTTTTGTCTTTGTCTTCGTATTTGTTTCGATATGAGTGTGTCAGACAATTCCGCAGTTTCTGATTTTCGACCGTGAGTGAAAATCTCTTTGATGAACCTCTAGATATTATTATGTAAGATTGAGTTGGCATTTGAGATCTCTTCAGTATAATATTGATGTTACATACTTGTAGTTTAGGTGAGCTTTTGTCTCAGTGTGTTGTCAAGCATAAACTTTCTAAATTTTTTACTTCTTCTCCAAAACCACCAAAGGAATTTAAAGTAAACCTTAGTAGGGTTGAAGTACTAAAACTCCCTGCAAGTGATGTAGTTTTTCGGCTACATCCATCAAGAGGTGAATTCAGGATGGGGTGATATAGAGGGTACCCTCCTTTGACAACCTTCTTCTTTCTACAAACAAATGCAACGAAGTGATCTAGCGGAGTGTCTCAAGAATGTTTTTGGTTGCTTTCTGAAATGAAATTTTTGACACTTCTTTAACATAGTTTTGGACTTCCTCATTTTGGCATATTTTCAGGTAATTTCTTAGATTTGTTTCCATGTAGGTTGCTTATAATGTTAAATGATTTTGTTGAAATTAAATTAATGTAAATGGAAAGAAAGAGAATACAAAAATAATTTTTATGATTTTTGCAATTTGTTCAAGATTAATAAAGAAAAGGGAATGAAGAAATGTACTATTAGTTTTGTATTGGCTTTGTTTGTTTTCTTCAGAAATAATGGAATGATTTTGGTAACATTTGGTCTCCTACATAATTAATATGTTGCTGTTTGGCCAGGTCTGTCGAGGGATAGATCCAATGTTGGGTAACATATGCCCATGAGGGTACCTAGTCCCTGATCCAGAAACACTTTTGTTCCCCCCCGGGGGAATTTTGCAGACATACCTCATGTTAAAGTACATTCTCTGGGAAACATTTTAAGCGATGTTAGCACTCTGGCCGTTGGGGCTTTACTGAGTTTTGGGGCAAAAACATAAGATTTTCAACAAAAATTGCTGAAAATTGGAAATTTTGAATAAAATGTAAACAACTCGATAAATTTATGAAAAAAAACATGTAATCTGATAGATCTTGATATGATCTATCAATCTAAAAAGGTTTCAGTACCATATCATGTATCAGATCTGTTATTTTTGGGGTTAAATGTGCTATTTTTGCAAAATTAATAGATTTTTTCCTTGTTTTATTCCATTTCGTCTATCCGGCTTAGTTTAGATCCAAATATTTGTTTTAATGGTTATGGAATGATAAAACAAAAGTGAATCTATCTAATGATATGCCATTTACCCAATCATGAATTCTTGAAAAGGGATATTTAAAAATCTTTTCCATTAAAGTGATGCCAATTATGAAAATCACTGAAAATGGGAAAATCTTAAAGTTTGTAAATCATTTATGCTTTATCATTTATGAGTTTTAAATGCATCATGTTATAGGAATTTCTATACACTTTGCAAATACAAAATTTGAAAGGCACCCCATCCACCCCCCCCCCCCCCCAAACAAAAAAAAATACCAAAAAAAACCAAAACAAACAAACAAAAAAACAAACAGAAAACATAGAAAACAGGAAAATCATCTGAAAAATGACCATGATATTTTAACAAAGGTGCAAGAATTTTGTTAATCTTTGTCTTTATATCCATTGCAGATGGGGTTATAAATGTACAATTCTTTTGGAATTAACTGACACGGTGGCAACATCTATGGTTGAAACTCAGATATTTCAGCACACAGTCTGTTAAATGATCATTAGATGCAAATATCTTTAATCAACACAGAGACAAGGAAAGCTATCTTTATTGAATACATACCTATATTAGATATTTTATTCGACCTTTACTTAATTATGTTCCCTTAGAATGGAACAACCAGTGAAATTAAGGCAAAAATGGAAATTCCGAAGTTCCTCTACCATTAAGTAAGGTAGGACTTGAATAGTTCATTTTAATAATACATTGCATTAAGAGGTGGGTGGTCTTACAGAAGCTGGTTTTGAAAAGATAAAGGACGTGGCAAGCAAAAGACTGAGGTATGGTTCTGTTAAAGATAGATTAGAACATATTTCCTTAAATATTCTAGACACAATAGACCTTCAAAACATGGTATTCATAGGAAATACTTCACAAATATAAGCAGGGTAGAAAAAAATCAACTTCTGCTTCATATGATGAGAGCACTCCTAATACCTCAAAGCCCCAAAGACCCTCATCTCCTGCCACTTTGTTATTTCAAGCTAACAAATGCCTTTTCTGTGACAAGGAAACAATAAATGTAAAGGGTATTAAACAAACACTTACAGGACTATAGGATCATACGGTAGAGAAGCTTCGGAATTTTTGTTTTTGACTTACTTTCACTGTCTGTTCCATTCTAAGGGAACACGATTAAGTAAAAATCGTATAGAACAACTAATATAGGTATGTATTCAATATAAATAGCTTTCCTTAATTGCATCTGTATTCATTTGATTAAAGATCTTTGCATTTAATGATCATTTAACAGACTGCGTTCTGAAATATCTGAGTTTTTAACCATAGATGTCACCACCATGTCAGTTAGTTCTAAAAATCTGTACAGTAATTTGATAACCCCACCTACAATAGAAATTAAAACAAAGATTAACAGTATTTCAGCTCCTATGATAAAATATCATGGTCATTTCTCAGATGATTTTCCATTTTTCTATGTTTT
Organism: Pteria penguin; assembly: GCA_035048485.1. Taxonomy (NCBI): domain Eukaryota; kingdom Metazoa; phylum Mollusca; class Bivalvia; order Pterioida; family Pteriidae; genus Pteria; species Pteria penguin. The sequence continues at coordinate 48,232,715 of CM068585.1, forward strand.
CTTAAAATGTTTTTTGTTAAACTTTGTTAATTTGGGGTTTTTTGGGGGGGTGGATGGAGTGTCTTTCAAATTGTGTATTTGCAAAGTGCATAGAAATTCCTATAACATGATGCATTTAAAACAAGGAAAAATCTATTAATTTTGCAAAAATAGCACATTTAACCCAAGAAATAACATTTTTCATGGATGATATGGTATTTAAATCCTCTTTATTGGAAAGATCATATAAAAATCTATAAGATTAAATGGTTTTTTTTTCATAAATTTATTGAGGTCTTTACATTTTATTCAAAATTTCCAATATTCAGACGAGCGGTTTTCATAATCGGCATCACTTTAATGGAAAATATTTTTAAATATCCCTTTTTGATAATTCATGATTGGGTAAATGGCATATCATTAGATAGATTAGACATTGTTTTATCATTTCATAACCATTAAAACAAATATTTGGACCTACACTAAGCTGGATAGACGAAGTGGAATAAAATAAGAAAAAAAATTCTATAAGATAGCACATTTAACCCAAAAAATAAAATGTTTGATACATGATATGGTACTGAAACCTTTTTTATTTCATAGATCATATCAAGATCTATCAGATTACATGTTTTTTTTCATGAATTTATCGAGTTATTTACATTTTATTCAAAATTTCCAATTTTCAAAGATTTTTGATAAAAATCTTATGTTTTTGCCCCAAAACTCAGTGAAGTCCCAATGGCCAGAGTGCAAACATGGCTCATTTTGTAGCATTTTTAATAAGCTTTCAGAAAAATTTACTTTGAAAATTCCCCCAGGGGGGGGGGGAAACAGGGGTATATGGCAGCTCAAGGTCTAACCTTCTTTTCATATTGGTTGCATATATATATATATCAACAAAACGAATGCACCTATTAAAGTGATCTTGAAAGATGTCTTAAGATGTGTTGTTGTTTTTGGTTCAATTCTGAAGTCAAGTTTTTTTTACACTTTTTCGACACTTGTTTTGGACTCTGTCATTTTTGCACCTTTTCTCTTGTTTTCTTTAATTTTCATAATGTATGACTGTGAAAGAATGATGTGGTGTTTGGGTGGTACATGAATAGGTATCAAATGCTGAGTTATGGACCTAGGTTTTAAACAAAGGATCTGGTGCCAGGGGGATGGGCAGATTATTTGGGTTAGAATATCTTGTCTGAACTTCTAATAAACTTAACAGATGCAGATGATCTGATGGTAGTACATGACCAAAGTACTATTTACTATAATTTTTTGTTTTTTGGGCATGAGAAATAATGCTCCTCTTAATGTTGCCATACAATGCACCTCTTGATGGTGCCATATAATGTACCTCTTGATGTTGCCATACAATGCACATCTTGATGGTGCCATATAATGTACCTCTTGATGTTGCCATACAATGCACCTCTTGATGGCACCATATAATGTACCTCTTGATGGTGCCATATACAGCACCTCTTGATGGTGCCATATAATGCACTTCTTGATGGTGCCATATAATGCACCACTTGATGGTGCCGTATAATGCACCACTTGATGGTGCCATATAATGTACCTCTTGATAATGCTTATAATGCCCCTCTTGATGGTGTCATATAATGCACCTCTTGATGGTGCCATATAATGCACCTCTTGATGGTGTCATATAATGCTTCTCTTGATGTTGCCATATAATGTACCTCTTGATGGCACCATATAATGCACCTCTTGATGGTGCCATATAATGTACCTCTTGATGGTGTCATATAATGCACCTCTTGATGGTGCCATATAATGCACCACTTGATGGTGCCATATAATGTACCTCTTGATGGTGCCATATAATGCACCTCTTCATGGTGCCATATAATGCACCTCTTGATGGTGCCATATAATGCATCTCTTGATATTGCCATATAATGCACCTCTTGATGGTGCCATGTACAGCACCTCTTGATGGTGCCATATAATGTACCTCTTGATGGTGCCATATACAGCACCTCTTGATGGTGCCATATAATGCACCTCTTGATGGTACCATATAATGCACCTCTTAATGTTGCCATACAATGCACCTCTTGATGGCACCATATAATGCAACTCTTGATGGTGCCATATAATGCACCTCTTGATGGTGCCATATAATGTACCTCTTGATGGTGCCATATACAGCACCTCTTGATGGTGCCATATAATGCACCACTTGATGGTGCCCTATAATGTACCTCTTCATGGTGCCATATAATGCACCTCTTGATGGTGCCATGTTATGCACTACTTTATGGTGCCATATAATGCACCTCTTGATGGTGCCATATAATGCACCTCTTGATGGTGCCATATAATGCACCACTTGATGGTGCCATATAATGTACCTCTTGATGGTGCCATATAATGCACCTCTTGATGGTGCCATATAATGCACCTATTGATGGTGCCATATAATGCATCTCTTGATATTGCCATATAATGCACCACTTGATGGTGCCATATAATGCACCTCTTGATGGTACCATATAATGCACCACTTGATGGTGCCATATAATGCATCACTTGATGGTGCCATATAATACACCTCTTGATGGTGCCATATAATGCACCTCTTGATATTGCCATATAATGCACCACTTGATGGTGCCATATAATGCACCACTTGATGGTGCCATATAATGTACCTCTTGATGGTGCCATATAATGCACCACTTGATGTTGCCATACAATGCACCTCTTGATGGCACCATATAATGTACCTCTTGATGGTGCCATATACAGCACCTCTTGATGGTGCCCTATAATGCACCTCTTGATGGTGCCATATAATGCACCTCTTGATGGTGCCATATAATGTACCTCTTGATGTTGCCATACAATGAACCTCTTGATGGCACCATATAATGTACCTCTTGATGGTGCCATATACAGCACCTCTTGATGGTGCCATATAATGCACCCCTTGATGGTGCCATATAATGCACCACTTGATGGTGCCGTATAATGCACCACTTGATGGTGCCATATAATGTACCTCTTGATAGTGCTTATAATGCCCCTCTTGATGGTGTCATATAATGCACCTCTTGATGGTGCCATATAATGCACCTCTTGATGGTGTCATATAATGCTTCTCTTGATGTTGCCATATAATTTACCTCTTGATGTTGCCATATAATGCTTCTCTTGATGTTGCCATATAATTTACCTCTTGATGTTGCCATACAATGCACCTCTTGATGGCACCATATAATGTACCTCTTGATGGTCCCATATACAGCACCTCTTGATGGTGCCATATAATGCACCTCTTGATGGTGCCATATAATGCACCACTTGATGGTGCCGTATAATGCACCACTTAATGGTGCCATATACAGCACCTCTTGATATTGCCATATAATGCACCTTTTGATGGTGCCATGTACAGCACCTCTTGATGCTGCCATATAATGCACCTCTTGATGGTGCCATATAATGCACCTCTTGATGGTGCCATATAATGTACCTCTTGATGGTGCCATATAATGCACCACTTGATGGTGCCGTATAATGCACCACTTAATGGTGCCATATACAGCACCTCTTGATATTGCCATATAATGCACCTTTTGATGGTGCCATGTACAGCACCTCTTGATGCTGCCATATAATGCACCTCTTGATGGTGCCATATAATGCACCTCTTGATGGTGCCATATAATGTACCTCTTGATGGTGCCATATACAGCACCTCTTGATGGTGCCATATAATGCACCACTTGATGGTGCCCTATAATGTACCTCTTCATGGTGCCATGTTATGCACCTCTTGATGGTGCCATGTTATGCACCACTTTATGGTGCCATATAATGCATCTCTTGATGGTGCCATATAATGCACCTCTTGATGGTGCCATATAATGCACCACTTGATGGTGCCATATAATGTACCTCTTGATGGTGCCATATAATGCACCTCTTGATGGTGCCATATAATGCACCTATTGATGGTGCCATATAATGCACCACTTGATGGTGCCATATAGTGTACCTCTTGGTGGTGCCATATAATGCACCTCTTGATGGTGCCATATAATGCACAACTTGATGGTGCCATATAATGCACCTCTTGATGGTGCCATATAATGCACCACTTGATGGTGCCATATAATGCACCTCTTGATGGTGCCATATAATGTACCTCTTGATGGTGCCATATAATGTACCTCTTGATGTTGCCATATAATGCATCTCTTGATGGCACCATATAATGTACCTCTTGATGGCACCATATAATGTACCTCTTGATGTTGCCATATAATGCATCTCTTGATGGCACCATATAATGTACCTCTTGATGGCACCATATAATGTACTTCTTGATGTTGCCATATAATGCTCATCTTGATGGCACCATATAATGTACCTCTTGATGGTGCCATATAATGCACCACTTGATGGTGCCATATACTGCACCTCTTGATGGTGCCATATAATGTACCTCTTGATGGTGCCATATAATGCATCTCTTGATATTGCCATATAATGCACCACTTGATGGTGCCATATAATGCACCTCTTGATGGTACCATATAATGCACCACTTGATGGTGCCATATAATGCATCACTTGATGGTGCCATATAATGCACCTCTTGATGGTGCCATATAATGCACCTCTTGATGGTGCCATATAATGCACCTCTTGATGGTGCCATATAATGCACCTCTTGATGGTGCCATATAATGCACCTCTTGATGGTGCCATATAATGTACCTCTTGATGGTGCCATATAATGTACCTCTTGATGTTGCCATACAATGCACCTCTTGATGGCACCATATACTGTACCTCTTGATGGTGCCATATACAGCACCTCTTGATGGTGCCATATAATGCACCCCTTGATGGTGCCATATAATGCACCACTTGATGGTGCCGTATAATGCACCACTTGATGGTGCCATATAATGTACCTCTTGATAGTGCTTATAATGCCCCTCTTGATGGTGTCATATAATGCACCTCTTGATGGTGCCATATAATGCACCTCTTGATGGTGTCATATAATGCTTCTCTTGATGTTGCCATATAATTTACCTCTTGATGTTGCCATATAATGCTTCTCTTGATGTTGCCATATAATTTACCTCTTGATGTTGCCATACAATGCACCTCTTGATGGCAACATATAATGTACCTCTTGATGGTCCCATATACAGCACCTCTTGATGGTGCCATATAATGCACCTCTTGATGGTGCCATATAATGCACCACTTGATGGTGCCGTATAATGCACCACTTAATGGTGCCATATACAGCACCTCTTGATATTGCCATATAATGCACCTTTTGATGGTGCCATGTACAGCACCTCTTGATGGTGCCATATAATGCACCTCTTGATGGTGCCATATAATGCACCTCTTGATGGTGCCATATAATGTACCTCTTGATGGTGCCATATACAACACCTCTTGATGGTGCCATATAATGCACCACTTGATGGTGCCCTATAATGTACCTCTTCATGGTGCCATATAATGCACCTCTTGATGGTGCCATGTTATGCACCACTTTATGGTGCCATATAATGCACCTCTTCATGGTGCCATATAATGCACCTCTTGATGGTGCCATATAATGCACCACTTGATGGTGCCATATAATGTACCTCTTGATGGTGCCATATAATGCACCTCTTGATGGTGCCATATAATGCACCTCTTGATGGTGCCATATAATGCACCTCTTGATGGTGCCATATAATGCACCTCTTGATGGTGCCATATAATGCACCACTTGATGGTGCCATATAATGCACCTCTTGATGGTACCATATAATGCACCACTTGATGGTGCCATATAATGCATCACTTGATGGTGCCATATAATGCACCTCTTGATGGTGCCATATAATGCATCTCTTGATATTGCCATATAATGCACCACTTGATGGTGCCATATAATGCACCACTTGATGGTGCCATATAATGTACCTCTTGATGGTGCCATATAATGTACCTCTTGATGGTGCCATATAATGCACCTCTTGATGGTGCCATATAATGCACCACTTGATGGTGCCATATAGTGTACCTCTTGGTGGTGCCATATAATGCACCTCTTGATGGTGCCATATAATGCACCACTTGATGGTGCCATATAATGCACCTCTTGATGGTGCCATATAATGCACCACTTGATGGTGCCATATAATGCACCTCTTGATGGTGCCATATAATGTACCTCTTGATGGTGCCATATAATGTACCTCTTGATGTTGCCATATAATGCATCTCTTGATGGCACCATATAATGTACCTCTTGATGGCACCATATAATGTACCTCTTGATGTTGCCATATAATGCATCTCTTGATGGCACCATATAATGTACCTCTTGATGGCACCATATAATGTACTTCTTGATGTTGCCATATAATGCACCTCTTGATGGCACCATATAATGCTCATCTTGATGGTGCCATATAATGTACCTCTTGATGGTGCCATATAATGCACCACTTGATGGTGCCATATACTGCACCTCTTGATGGTGCCATATAATGTACCTCTTGATGGTGTCATATAATGTACCTCTTGATGTTGCCATATACAGCACCTCTTGATGGCACCATATCATGTACCTCTTGATGGTGCCATATAATGTACCTCTTGATGTTGCCATATAATGCATCTCTTGATGGCACCATATAATGTACCTCTTGATGGCACCATATAATGTACCTCTTGATGGTGCCATATAATGCACCTCTTGATGGTACCATATAATGCACCACTTGATGGTGCCATATAATGCACCTCTTGATGGTGCCATATAATGCACCTCTTGATGGTGCCATATAATGCATCTCTTGATTTTGCCATATAATGCACCACTTGATGGTGCCATATAATGCACCACTTGATGGTGCCATATAATGTACCTCTTGATGGTGCCATATAATGTACCTCTTGATGGTGCCATATAATGCACCTCTTGATGGTGCCATATAATGCACCACTTGATGGTGCCATATAATGTACCTCTTGATGGTGCCATATAATTAACCACTTGATGGTGCCATATAATGATGATGGTGCCATATAATGCACCTCTTGATGGTGCATATAATGACTTGATGGTGCCATATAATGGACTTCTTGATGTTGCCATATAATGTACCTCTTGATGGTGCCATATAATGTACCTCTTGATGTTGCCATATAATGCATCTCTTGATGGCACCATATAATGTACCTCTTGATGCCACCATATAATGTACCTCTTGATGTTGCCATATAATGCATCTCTTGATGGCACCATATAATGTACCACTTGATGGTGCCATACAATGCACCTCTTGATGGCACCATATAATGCACCTCTTGATGGTGCCATATAATGTACCTGTTGATGGTGCCATACAATGCACCTCTTGATGGTGCCATATAATGTACCTCTTGATGGTGCCATATACAGCACCTCTTGATGGTGCCATATAATGCATCTCTTGATGGTGCCATGTTATGCACCACTTTATGGTGCCATATAATGCACCTCTTGATGGTGCCATATAATGCACCTCTTGATGGTGCCATATAATGCACCTATTGATAGTGCCATATAATGCATCTCTTGATATTGCCATATAATGCACCACTTGATGGTGCCATATAATGCACCTCTGATGGTACCATATAATGCACCACTTGATGGTGCCATATAATGCATCACTTGATGGTGCCATATAATGCACCTCTTGATGGTGCCATATAATGCATCTCTTGATATTGCCATATAATGCACCACTTGATGGTGCCATATAATGCACCACTTGATGGTGCCATATAATGCACCACTTGATGGTGCCATATAATGTACCTCTTGATGTTGCCATACAATGCACCTCTTGATGGCACCATATAATGTACCTCTTGATGGTGCCATATACAGCACCTCTTGATGGTGCCATATAATGCACCTCTTGATGGTGCCATATAATGCACCACTTGATGGTGCCATGTTATGCACCACTTTATGGTGCCATATAATGCACCACTTGATGGTGCCATATACAGCACCTCTTGATATTGCCATATAATGCACCTCTTGATGGTGCCATGTATAGCACCTCTTGATGGTGCCATATACAGCACCTCTTGATGGTGCCATATACAGCACCTCTTGATGGTGCCATATAATGCACCTCTTGATGGTGCCATATAATGCACCTCTTAATGTTGCCATACAATGCACCTCTTGATGGCACCATATAATGCAACTCTTGATGGTGCCATATAATGCACCTCTTGATGGTGCCATATAATGTAACTCTTGATGGTGCCATATACAGCACCTCTTGATGGTGCCATATAATGCACCACTTGATGGTGCCCTATAATGTACCTCTGGATGGTGCCATATAATGCACCTCTTGATGGTGCCATGTTATGCACCACTTTATGGTGCCATATAATGCACCTCTTGATGGTGCCATATAATGTACCTCTTGATGGTGCCATATAATGTACCTCTTGATGGTGCCATATAATGTACCTCTTGATGGCACCATATAATGTACCTCTTGATGTTGCCATATAATGCATCTCTTCATGGCACCATATAATGTACCTCTTGATGGTACCATATAATGTACTTCTTGATGGTGCCATATAATGCACCTCTTGATGGTGCCATATAATGCACCACTTGATGGTGCCATATAATGCACCTCTTGATGGTGCCATATAATGCACCACTTGATGGTGCCATATAATGCACCTCTTGATGGTGCCATATAATGCACCTCTTGATGGTGCCATATAATGTACCTCTTGATGGTGCCATATAATGTACCTCTTGATGTTGCCATATAATGCATCTCTTGATGGCACCATATAATGTACCTCTTGATGGCACCATATAATGTACCTCTTGATGTTGCCATATAATGCATCTCTTGATGGCACCATATAATGTACCTCTTGATGCCACCATATAATGTACCTCTTGATGTTGCCATATAATGCATCTCTTGATGGCACCATATAATGTACCTCTTGATGGTGCCATATAATGCACCTCTTGATGGTGCCATATAATGCACCTCTTGATGGCACCATATAATGCACCTCTTGATGGTGCCATATAATGTACCTGTTGATGGTGCCATACAATGCACCTCTTGATGGTGCCATATAATGCACCTATTGATGGTGCCATATAATGCATCTCTTGATATTGCCATATAATGCACCACTTGATGGTGCCATATAATGCACCTCTGATGGTACCATATAATGCACCACTTGATGGTGCCATATAATGCATCACTTGATGGTGCCATATAATGCACCTCTTGATGGTGCCATATAATGCATCTCTTGATATTGCCATGTTATGCACCACTTTATGGTGCCATATAATGCACCTCTTGATGGTGCCATATAATGCACCTCTTGATGGTGCCATATAATGCACCTATTGATGGTGCCATATAATGCAACACTTGATGTTGCCATATAATGCACCTCTTGATGGTGCCATATAATGCACCTTTGATGGTACCATATAATGCACCACTTGATGGTGCCACATAATGCACCTCTTGATGGTGCCATATACTGCACCTCTTGATGGTGCCATATAATGTACCTCTTGATGGTGCCATATAATGCATCTCTTGATATTGCCATATAATGCACCACTTGATGGTGCCATATAATGCACCACTTGATGGTGCCATATAATGCACCACTTGATGGTGCCATATAATGTACCTCTTGATGGTGCCATATAATGTACCTCTTGATGGTGCCATATAATGCATCTCTTGATGGCACCATATAATGTACCACTTGATGGTGCCATACAATGCACCTCTTGATGGCACCATATAATGCACCTCTTGATGGTGCCATATAATGTACCTCTTGATGGTGCCATACAATGCACCTCTTGATGGTGCCATATAATGTACCAATTGATGGTGCCATATACAGCACCTCTTGATGGTGCCATATAATGCATCTCTTGATGGTGCCATATAATGTACCTCTTGATGGTGCCATATACAGCACCTCTTGATGGTGCCATATAATGCACCTTTTGATGGTGCCATATAATGCACCTCTTGATGGTGTCATATAATGTACCTCTTGATGGCACCATATAATGTACCTCTTGATGGTGCCATACAATGCACCTCTTGATGGTGCCATAAACAGCACCTCTTGATGGCACCATATAATGCACCTCTTGATGTTGCCATACAATGCACCACTTGATGGCACCATACAATGCACCTCTTGATGGTGCCATATAATGTACCTCTTGATGGTGCCATATACAGCACCTCTTGATGGTGCCATACAATGCACCTCTTGATGTTGCCATACAATGCACCTCTTGATGGCACCATATAATGTACCTCTTGATGGTGCCATATACAGCACCTCTTGATCGTGCCATATAATGCACCTCTTGATGGTGCCATATAATGCACCACTTGATGTTGCCATACAATGCACCTCTTGATGGCACCATATAATGTACCTCTTGATGGTGCCATATAATGCATCTCTTGATGGTGCCATATAATGTACCTCTTGATGGTGCCATATACAGCACCTCTTGATGGTGCCATATAATGCACCTCTTGATGGTGCCATATAATGCACCTCTTGATGGTGTCATATAATGTACCTCTTGATGTTGCCATATAATGCTGCTCTTGATGGTGCCATATAATGCACCACTTGATGTTGCCATACAATGCACCTCTTGATGGCACTATATAATGTACCTCTTGATGGTGCCATATACAGCACCTCTTGATGGTGCCATATAATGCACCACTTGATGGTGCCATATAATGCACCACTTGATGGTGCCATATAATGTACCTCTTGATGGTGCCATATAATGTACCTCTTGATGGTGCCATATAATGCATCTCTTGATGGTGCCATATAATGTACCTCTTGATGGTGCCATATACAGCACCTCTTGATGGTGCCATATAATGCACCTCTTGATGGTGCCATATAATGCACCTCTTGATGGTGTCATATAATGTACCTCTTGATGTTGCCATATAATGCTGCTCTTGATGGTGCCATATAATGCACCACTTGATGTTGCCATACAATGCACCTCTTGATGGCACCATATAATGTACCTCTTGATGGTGCCATATACAGCACCTCTTGATGGTGCCATATAATGCACCACTTGATGGTGCCATATAATGCACCACTTGATGGTGCCATATAATGTACCTCTTGATGGTGCCATATAATGTACCTCTTGATGGTGCCATATAATGCACCACTTGATGGTGCCGTATAATGCACCACTTGATGGTGCCATATACAGCACCTCTTGATGGTGCCATATAATGCACCTCTTGATGGCACCATATAATGTACCTCTTGATGGTGCCATATAATGTACCTCTTGATGGTGCCATATAATGTACCTCTTGATAATGCCATATAATGTACCTCTTGATAGTGATGTGATGATAGTCACTGACTTTTGATAGTGATCACTGAAACCACTTCGATTTTCGATAGTAAAATTGACTATCAATAGTCGCTTGAATTAGTGATTAGGATGGAATTTGTTACCTACGAAATGCCACAATAAAAATGATGTCAGTGGAACAACAATAACAACAATGACAAAACAATATATCCATACCTCAGTGTTATCATTGTTATTGCCATTGTAATGCTTTGCCAGGATCTTTTTAGTCTACTTGAAATTGATTTGTTTGAAAGGCCACAACATGAATGATATTTCACTGGTTTTGAACATGATTCTTATAATTTCTATAATTCCGATGATTAATCAAAAGTTAGCCTCCGATAGTGTCCCGATAATCAATAGTAAAATTTTCCAATTGCTCATCACTACCTCTTGATGGTGCCATACAATGCACCAATTGATAGTGCTATAAAATACACCTCTCGATGATGCCATATAATGCTCCTCTTGATGATGCCTTATAATGCTGCTCTTGATGGTAGCATAAAATACACCACTTGATGGTGCCATATAATGTACCTTTTGATGATGCCAATACAATGCTGCTCTTGATGGTGCCATATAATGCACCACTTGATGGTGCCATATACATGTAATTCACCTCTTGATTGTGCCATACAATGCTTCTCTTGATGATACCATATAATGCATCTATTTCTCGTGCCATATAATGCTTCTCTTGATGATATCATATAATGCACCTCTTTCTGGTGCCATATAATGCTGCTCTTGATGGTGCCATATAATTCTCCTCTTATAGTACCATATTATTGCTCTTTGTGATGATACCATACTATGCTTCTTGTGGAGGTGCCTTAGTTTTCTAGGTTGTTACAATGCTAATTCAGGTTATTATGTGTTAAATTTCCATATTGTTGTATAGCAAAGGTAATTATGCTGTTATTTGAAGGGTTTAGGTAGTATAATATATGTTATTATAATTACCATGATACAGAGGATTTTATAGGCTTCTGTATAAACAACCTGTCGTAATGTGTCAAAAATACCTCATTGTATTTAAGAATTTTACTTAGATTTTCAAATAACTTTATGCGTTTACCCTAAGGTCACATTGCTCTCCTGTCCTACCATCCCTCAGGACATCATCATCCAGGGAATACCATTCACATTTTGGTTTTGGAAATGAAGTTTGGCAGCAAAGAGCAGACAGTAAATCAGATCCAAAATTAGCCTCTGATCCATTAAATCAACATGCTTTCCAAGAAGAACAGTCTGAAATTAAAACTTTCAAGACAATAAACAATGTACAAATAATTGTTAAGCAAAGCAGTATAGTAAAGCAAAAGGTCAGTCATTTTTCCATTTATTTGTTATTAAGATATTTTTATGTCTTATTCAGTCAGAATTGCAACATCTTTATTTATACGACAGAGATAATAAAGCAAGAAAAGTCCTAGAAAAGTTTAATTTGAACACAACCCAAATTCTTTCTCACTAAGAAGAAGTGCATGAATGCTATTTTATAAAAGTAACATGGGGTTTTATTGAGTAAATACAACTATTTTATAGCTGTATGATTATTTGTATCAGTGAATTATACTAAATAAATAATTAGACTTGATATTTATAGCAGTGAAACTAACAACATTCTATGTATAGCAACATACAAGTCACAGAGCAAGGAAATCAGAATTGTACATTTTGCGTTGAACATTTTCTATTACATGTGGCTCATATTATTGTCCCAATGATTTAAAATTCACGCAATATAAGTTTTAACTTTTAGATCTACATATTCTTTTGGATAAATGATATTCCATGCTAAAATCCTAGCAGAGAATTACATGTAAATGAGTGAAAATCAGAGGAAATTGGTGATCATACAAAATCATCAACATTACATTTTATCATGTATGCATGTTATGGAACTTTAAAGCTAGAAAATATAAGCAGTTTTATTTGAAAAAATTATTTTCATTTTGTGTTGGCAATTTATCACCTGATATATGAGGCTGGATTTTTAAATTTAAAAGTATATGAGGAAATTTGTTCTACATTAAGAATGACTCCAGATACAAGCAGTACGTACATTCATACATTTCAATGTTTGTACTGAATTTGTAACCATATGTTTTAAGTGGAGCACCTAGTAATATGATGAGAGTTAACCTTATGGTAGAAGTTGTAATAATGTATGTCCCTGGCTTAATACACATTGTACTGATCCCCAGGACTATTCAGTCGTTTCATATCATTTTCAACTCGCCAACACTGTGAATGAGTTACTATTGTGTTGCTGCCATCATTGTCCATAAAGAGATCCAAGTTAAAACATTCTCAAGTTAATATATTTCCTCTACTACTTAAAGAAGTGCTTGTATTTAAAGTGCTTCTTTAAAATAATTTGAAATAAACTGCAATTCTTTCGAACATGTTGATTTTGACATAAGAACAAGATTTTAAGACCTAGCTAGAAAGCAAGAAATCAAAACCTTGTAAAATCAGCACTTTGCCGTTTTTTACCAAAATTTGATATTAAAAGTGACATGGTTATATTTTCAGGCAGACTGTTTAGTAAATTTCATCGGCTTTAACAATGGGCCAGTACTTCATGGAAGGATTTGCAGTCTGTTCTTACAAAAGGGTGGCGAGGAATTTAGAAATGTAATGTATATGTAGATACTTGTACATTACCTTTATTTAGACTGCATGAAACAAAATTGTTGAAAAGCCACCAGATGAAATTTGAACAATTTTTTAAAATTGGTAATTGGTGGGCTTACCAGAAGAATGTATTGTCTAGTTATTGTCTCCTATTAGTTAACTCATAGGGACATGACAATAGATGTTCACGAGTGACCCTCTAGGCACCTATGACTGAGGACTTGACAATAGACATTGACAAGAGACTCTCTAGGCACCTCTGACTGAGGACATGACAATAGATGTTGACAAGAGACCCACTAGGCACCTGTGACTGAGGACATGACAATAGACATGAACAAGAGACTCTCTAGGCACCTTTGACTGAAGACGTGGCAATAGACATTGACAAGAGACCCTCTAGGCACCTCTGACTGAGGACATGACAGTAGACATGGACAAGAGACTCTGTAGGCACCTCTAACTTAGGACGTGGCAATAGACATTGACAAGAGACCCTCTAGGCACCTATGACTGAGACATGACAATAGACATGGACAAAAGACTCTCTTGGCACCTCTGACTGAGGACGTGGCAATAGACATTGACAAGAGACTCTCAAGGCACCTCTGACTGAGGACATGACAATAGATGTTGACAAGATACTCTCTAGGCACCTCTGACTGAGGATGTGACAGTAGACATGGACAAGAGACTCTCTAGGCACCTCTGACTGAGGACTTGACAAAAGACATGGACAAGAGACTCTCTAGGCACTTCTGACTGAGGATGTGACGAAAGACATTGACAAGGGACTCTCTAGGCACCTCTGACTGAGGACATGACTATAAACATTGACAAGAAACTCTCTAGGCTCCTCTGACTGAGGACATGACAATAAACGTTGACAAGAGACTCTCTGGGCACCTTTGACTGAGAACATGACAATATATGTTAGCAAGATACTCTCTAGCACCTTTGACTGAGGATATGACAATAGATGTTGACAAGAGACTCTCTAGACACCTCTGAGAATGTGACAATAGACGTGGACAAGAGACTCTCTAGACACCTCTGACTGAGGATGTGACAATAGACATGGACAAGAGACTCTCTAGGCACCGCTGACTGAGGATATGACAATAGATGTTGACAAGAGACTCTCTAGACATCTCTGACTGAGGATGTGACAATAGACATGGACAAGAGACTCTCTAGGCACCTCTGACTGAGGATGTGACTATAGACATTGACAAGAGACTTTCTAGGCACCTTTGACTGACGATATGATAATAGATTTTGACAAGAGACTCTCTAGGCACCGCTGAGGACATGACAATAGACATTGACAAGAGACTCTGGGTAACTCTGACTGAGGAGTCATTGGTAATTTCTGGCACATTTTTGAGGATCATAATCCTGTCACCACTATCTGATTATCAGCAGACAAGCCAGTACCAAGTGCAGTGCGAAGCTTAGTTGATATTTTTCAGGCAACTGGATGGGTCCAAGCATTTGTTTTTTATACCAGACAGGTATTGGAGGAACACGGTGTGAAAAGTATATAAACAAAATATTCCAGAATATGTTCAGTTTCAGCAAACAGATTTTTTCAAGAAAGTGACGCAGCAAAACATAAATACACTCCAAAGTATAATACAAATATATGTATGTTTCTGTAAATATACCTGCCAGAGGTACTTAATAGTGAGGCATGCTGTACAGAATTTATAAATGGGGATAATAATACCCAGGGGGTATACCAGGATTCCTCACTGGGAATTAAATGCATAAATATTTACAGGGAACACCAGGATTCCCAACTGGGAATATAATTATCCAGAGGGTACACCAGGATTTCTGAATGGAGATATAAATACCCAAAGGGTACACCAGGATTCCTGACTGAGAATATAAATACCGCTAGGGTCCACCAAGATTCCTGAATGGGAATATAAATACCCAAAGGGTACACCAGGATTCCTGAATGGGGATATAAATACCCAGGGGATACACCGGGATTCCTGACTGGGAATATAAATACCTAAAGGGTACACTAGGATTCCTGACTGCGGATATAAATATCCAGGGGGTGTACCAGGATTCTTGACTTGGGATATAAATACTCAGGGGGGTACACCAGGATTTCTGACTAGGGATATAAATACCCTAGGGGATACACCAGCATTCCTGACTGAGGATATAAATACCCAGAGGGTACACCAGGATTCCTGAATGAGCATATAAATATCCAGGGGGTGTACCAGGATTCTTGACTTGGGATATAAATACTCAGGGGGGTATACCAGGATTTCTGACTAGGGATATAAATACCCAGGGGATACACCAGCATTCTTATCTGATGATATAAATACCCAGAGGGTACACCAGATTCCTGACTGGGGATAGAAATACCCAGAGGGTACACCAGAATTCCTGACTGGAAATATAAATTAAATACCCAGGGGGTACACCACGGTCCTTGACTGGGAGATAGAGATACACAGGGGGTACACCAGGATTCCTGACTGGGGATATAAATACTTAGAGGGTACACCAGGATTCCTGACTGCAGATATAAATACCCAGAGGGAGTGTGTTCGGACTGTGTAGGATTTTTGTACATTATATATCTTACCGTCTCCCCACAAGCTCAGTGACTTTCTGTGACATAGCACAAACTCGAGCAGTGTCTTGTCATTGACCTTCCAACATAAGAACAAAAACTTTCACAAATACTTAGGCTTAATTCTGTCCAGTCATGGATGGGTCACTAGGACTACTACAAAGATTATACATCAGCATAAAATATGGGTGTATTATGCTGACCTGCTGTCGTCCATCTGTGTGTCCCTGTGTCTCACATATCTTGTCTTCACAGCTCCTCATTAACCCTTGGGAGATTTTTATGATACTTGGTACAATGAAAAAACTCTGAATGGAGATTTGTATATTGCAAGGGGAACGCTGTCCAAAAAATTACAGGATATATGGCCCTTGGACTTGGATTTTCTTAAAATACATTAATTGTCTTTGCAAGTCCTCCTAAACCTTAGGACAATTTTGATGAAACATTGTACAAAGAGAGAACACTCTCAATTGTGCATATTGGAAGGGGAATGTTGTCCCAAAAAATTTACAGAAGTTATGACCTTTGGACTTAAATTTTTGTATGCAAAATACCTTGTCTTCGCAACCACTCAAAAAACCTTTTGGGTTATTTTGATGAAAAGTGGTACATATACAAAGAAAGAATACCTAATGAATGTGTGCATAATGGAAGGTAAATGCTGTCTCAAAACATTTACAGGAATTATGACCCTTGGAGTTAGATTTTTCTATTCAGAAGACTTTGTATTTGCAACTTCTTCTAAAACCTTTGGTGGATTTTGATGACACTTGGTACAAAGAAAGATCACATTGCGAAAATGAGTATATTGAACAGGGTTTTTCACATCTCGTTGTTAAATACAATCGTAGTCTCTTTATATATGAAAGGAGAGGGGTGTCAACTGGGAATTGATAGAAATGCGAAGAAGATCAATTAACCTACAAGCAATTGAAAAAGAAAACTGAGCTTTTTTACCAGTGATAAAGGTAATCTTAATTTACCAAAATTAGATTAGATATTTAGTTCTAATTTTGTAAAACGCCTAGGATAATAAAGTGCGGGTGTATTATGATGCCCTATTGTTCACTCATTTGTTGCAAATTCTCACCATTGCTCAATGCTCACTATACTTCAGTTAAACCCTCCAATTTCCCAAAGTTATTTGACAGCCTACGGAAGTTATGTAAAAGTAGTCATTATCAGAATCAGATACTATTTTTGAGCATGATTTTAAAGAGATAAATTATGTGTCTGTGCTTCTTGAAAATTCTCACTGAAATTCTGTTCTGGCATGCAGTATATGTACATACTTAACAAGAGTGGAATTTTGAAGAATTTTTGAATGTGTTTCTCTACTCATATAAAAATGCATTTATTTGAAAAGAATTTCTATTTTAGAACCTGAATGGCATTAAATCTGTTGGATTTTATCCCTTTTCGCCAGTTGGAGAATTGAAACACACGTTTAATTTGGTCCTAGAAAAATACAAAGATCAACATAATGTAACTGTAAGTTTTGCTGAAGTATTTTAATTCATACAGGTATAAAGCTTGACCTTTATTTTGTGTTTTATTTAGTGCTTCTGTTATATTATACACTAGTGCATCTGTGTTGTGTTATACACTAGTGCTTCTGTGTTGTGTTACACACTAGTGCTTCTGTGTTGTGTTATACACTAGCGAAAAAAAGTAACTGTGTGTTATATATATCACTTAAAAGTTAAATAAAAACATAAACATTATTCTTTGATTGCTCTTTATTCTTAAAGGCATAGTTTAATATACTTAACGTGTGTTTGAGTACTGATTTTTTTAAATATCGTGTTTGCCAATTCGGTGGAGGGAGCGTTATGGTCTGATGTGGCATGGAAAGACTCCTTTGGTGAAAGTGGAGGGCAGTTTAACCGACGTACGCTACTGTGACGAAATTGTACGTCAGCACGTCATTCCTTTCGTTCATGACAATCAGCGTAACGTCAGACTGCAACAGGACAACGCATGACCGCAGATCGCTTGCTTAATGTAAATGACTATCTACATTATCGAAACATGAATCTGCTACCCTGGCCTGCGATGCCACCAGATTTATTGCTTATAGAACATGTTTTGGATGAAATGGAACGACGTCTACGTCAAGAGCCAAATTCCTCTGCTAAGTTGGACGATTTGTATTGTTCTTTATTGTGCATATGGAAAAATATTCCCCAGGTATTTCTTCATATCCTGATTCATTCAGTGGGTCATGGATGTGAAGAATGCATCAGTTCAAATAGCAGTCATACATACTATTTAACTTGTGAAACTTTTTTTGCACCCCCTTACTTTCAGTGGCTGTTCGTACATGTATCAACCATAATGGACATAATCTGTGATTTGATGTTTTAATTGAAAGACAATGCATTATATTAAATAGTGAAATACATAATGCAACATAATATGTTGTATAATTTATGAATCTGTAAATGAGATTACTAAACAATATTTTCTTTTTTCCGCTAGTATATATATACAGTGTGTTACATGTCTAATATTTCAAATAATATGATCATATCTTATCCACATATTCAACTGTAATGTGCACCCTTCTCCATTTTTTTTTTAATTCTCCAAAAACTCTGGACAAATTGTTTTTCAGTTCAGCTCTGTACACTATAATGTATTTCCCTAGAATAAATATACAAATATTGCGTTATAAACATTCTACAATGTGCAAATCTTACAAATTACCTGAAAATCTGCAAAACAATAAAGTCAGAAGACAAAAGAAATTTGAATTTGGATTAGAACTAAAAAATACTAGACAAAGTGATGCCATCGCAATTAGCTCTGAAGCAACTGTGCTATAATAACAGCCATGTTTTAGGGTCGCCATGGAAATGTTACTGTGTCTAGGAAACACAAACGATGCCCCTGCAAATGTAAAATGTTGTTATAAAATGTACTGTTATACATAGGCAGTATATCAATGGGTCAACAAATATGGGTTTTGCAATCCCAAATTATGGGCCAAAATCTTCATTTCCTCATACATTGACATGACCAAGTTCAGCTATCCCCCAAAACAGCAAATGTTGTGAAAATTCAAACCCAAATAATATGCACATCTTCCATCTATGTATACAAACAACCAGTAAAGTAAAAAAATGGAAAAGGCATGTACCCATCCTGTTGAGAGGATAAACCCAAAACTGACGCAGTTCAAACTACCCCCAAAATTGCAAATACTTATAAAAATCAAAACCCTGATAATATGAACATTTTCAATACATGTATGAACATCCAGCAAACTAAAAACTTTCTAGCATTAAATCTGTAGGAGGAGTTATCACGAACAGATTCATCATTTATGCAAATATATACTCAAAAAAGACAAGGTGCAACTTTCCCCCAAAATTACCAATACTGATAAAAATCAAAACCCTGATAATATGTCACTGCCACATCATCAATCCAAATTACAAGCATCTAGCATATTAAAAACTTTCTAACATGAAAAACTGTAGGAGGAGTTATCTGGAAAAGCTATGTATCCCAAATAGAATGGAATAATGGACAGGGGTAAAACAATATGGCCCCAAATATAAGTTGCTGGTTCATAAAAATACCCAACACTTCTAAAGACACCCTTCTAGGTTAGTCTGATGCCTTTGCTTTACCTTGTTTTAGTTTTTGATGTTAGAAAAACTAGTTCAAGTTCACAGCCTGTATTTTCTTTTTATAGAAACTCCGAGATCTCTTGAAAGAATGTTTTTCTTGGTGTGATATTATGCAGTTTTCTTCCATTGCCTTTCCTGCTGTGGGTGTTGGCCGACTGCTACAATACCAGGCAAAACATGTAGCAGAAATCATGATAGATGAAGCACAGAAAGCAGCATCAACAATAAAATCATTGAAGGTAAAAGCAGCCTTGCCAATACAACACTGAAGGCACTTTGAAAATTGATATATTTAACCAAAGAAATCAACCTTATTAACAAACACTGCAGTTAGTACCCTGAAATACATTTAACCACAGAAATCAGTCCGAAGCAAACACTGCAAGCAGTGCCTTGAAGTATCTTTAACCAAAGAATCAGCCTCATAAATAAACACTGCAGGTAGCACCTTGAAATACATTTAACCAAAGAAATAAGTCTCATAAGCAAACACTGCAAGCAATGCCTTGATTTACATTTAACCAAAGAAATCAGTCTCATAAACAAACACTGCAGGCAATACCTTGATTTACATTTAACCAAAGAAATCAGTCTCATAAACAAACACTGCAGGCAGTGCCTTGACATATGTTTAACGAAAGAAATCAGCCTCGTAAACAAACATTGCAGGTAGCACTTTGAAATACATTTAACCAAAGAAATCATTTTCACTTACAAACACCCAAGATATCGTGAAATACATACATCACCAAAATCAGCATCACCAACAAAACATTCAAGGTTATGTAAAATATATACTGCAGACATTTCTTTACTTGAACACTAATAACTCAGATTTGTCATTATTCAAACTTATCGTAAAGGAACTTGAAATTTATATAAAATTGTATATTTAAAACAGTAAGCCTCATCAACAAACACATGAGCTAACTTGAAATACGTATAACCAAAAAAGTTCTAAAGGCAACTTGGAATATATTTATTTTAATCACTTAAAATATTCAGTATAACATACACATTTCCATACCATACAGGGTTAGATGAACTCAGTTGTCATTTAATTTTAAGAATGATTTTCAAAGCTCTTTCTATATAATACTGCTAGTGAAATAGTTGCAGGACTTAATTTATATATATTTATTACTGGTATAATGTTGTATGTTATTATGCAGAATTTGGCTTTGACTGCATTAGTAAAGGAGCCAGAACCCCAAATGGATCTTGTAGGAATGAAAATTGGTTAGCTTGAAATGAACATAAGCATTATATTTAGACACTTGTTTAAGATAACTTGTTATTGAATTAATTTTATTAACTAATTCAAAAACTTTTAAAATTGAAATGACATTTGATAACATCTGTTAGTGGTGAAAATGCAGGACTGCCATCTAGTGGTGAAAGTGCAGGACTGCCATCTAGTGGTGAAAGGGCAGAACTGCAATCTAGTGATGAAAGTGCAGAACTGCCATTAGGTGGTGAGAATGCAGAACTGCCATCTAGTGGTGAAAGTGTAGGACAGCCATCTAGTGGTAAAAGTGCAGAACTGCCATCTAGTGGTGAAAATGTAGAATTGCCATCTAGTAGTGAAAGTACAGAACGGCCATCTAGTCGAAGCTATGGCATGCAGTGAACTACCAAAATCAAGACAATTAATTTGTGTACCACTCAAACCACAATGGTTGTATGCCACATACCCATGTATCACCACACCACTGCCGTGGTTTGCTGTGTACCATCAAAACCATAGCTATGGTATGCTTTGTAGCACCAAAACCGCAGCTATGATATGACATGTACCACCGAAACTTCAGCAATGGTATACCATGTACCACAGAAACTGTGGCTAGGGTATGTATCACCAAAAATCACAGCTTTAGCGTACCATTGTGCAGTATTGTGTGGGCATACAAGGTAAACTTACCACTTCTCCTGTAAGGAATCCCAGCTCATAGACAGAGGCTAGACCTACTCAACATTAAGGTAGTGTGAGGGTAATAATGAAATCTAAGGAGTTCAGTTTTTATTATCAGTGTTTTACCACTTCTATATTTATTCTCATGTATGCAGAATGGATTGGTTTCAATCATATGAACTCTTTGAGCATGATTTTATCATATGTAACAAATATTATTGTATACTGTCAAATACTCTTTGAAGGAAATACAACTGGTAATCTTTGACGACAGAACCATCCAAGAATTCTGCCAAAAACTGAATCATCCACAACTTTTAGGTAAAAAAATTTCCTGAGTATCCCTGCATTATATATGCATGCATTTTAAATCATTCATCTCATATGATAATAATAGCACATGTCTAGCACATGCTTGTGAACACGTCCTTGATTTAGGCCAATGAGTTTGACTTTGGATATCTTGAATTATCACCATCTTGAAAGTAATGTTTATCATATCTTCACCTTAACGAAGTTTGAAGTATATTGTATATATTAA
This sequence comes from Pteria penguin, assembly GCA_035048485.1. Lineage (NCBI taxonomy): Eukaryota > Metazoa > Mollusca > Bivalvia > Pterioida > Pteriidae > Pteria > Pteria penguin. The sequence goes on from CM068585.1 coordinate 48,255,551, forward strand.
GTTCTGCTTTTTCAGTCTTTGTGTCTATGCATTTGTTTCTTACCATAGTAAGTAAGTTTTACAACTGCTATTTCATACTAATAGTGGACTTAAACCAGAGTGCTTTAAGGTCAAGGTTTTTCAACGAAATATGCATAATCCATTTACAAGAGAATTTGCCCCATACTTGATCCATTTCTCAGCACAGAAGGCAATCTTTGGCAGACTTTTGAATGGTATGCTAATTATGTCATAATGATATATTCAATATTTCCAACCTTGCGTGACGTCATGAAAGTCGTATTTTGCGTTAAAGTGCTTGACATTCGATGAAAATATGTCATTCTGGATAAACGTTATGTTGTCATACATATATATACTGATAGGAACATAGGGCACTTTTTGAAGGATTCTACATACTGATATGGATATACTTGTGAAGGACTCTTACATACTGATATAGATATAAGGCACTTTGTGAATGGTTCTAAACACTGATAGGAACATATATATAGGGCACTTTGTGAAGGATTCTACATACTGATATGGATATACTTGTGAAGGGCTCTTACATACTGATATAGATATAGGCACTTTGTGAATGGTTCTAAACACTGATAGGAACATAGGGCACTTTGTGAAGGATTCTACATACTGATATAGATATAAGGCACTCTGTGAATGGTTCTAAACACTGATAGGAACATAGGGCACTTTGTGAAGGATTCTACATACTGATACGGATATACTTGTGAAGGGCTCTTACATACTGATATAGATATAAGGCACTTTGTGAATGGTTCTAAACACTGATAGGAACATAGGGCACTTTGTGAAGGATTCTACATACTGATATGGATATACTTGTGAAGGGCTCTTACATACTGATATAGATATAAGGCACTTTGTGAATGGTTCTAAACACTGATAGGAACATAGGGCACTTTGTGAAGGATTCTACATACTGATATGGATATACTTGTGAAGGGCTCTTATATACTGATATAGATATATGGCACTTTGTGAATGGTTCTAAACACTGATAGGAAATAGGGCACTTTGTGAAGGATTCTACATACTGATATGGATATACATGTACTTGTGAAGGGCTCTTACATACTGATATAGATATAAGGCACTTTGTGAATGGCTCTAAACACTGATAGGAACATAGGGCACTTTGTGAAGGATTCTACATACTGATATAGATATAAGGCACTTTGTGAATGGTTCTAAACACTGATAGGAACATAGGGCACTTTGTGAAGGATTCTACATACTGATATAGATATAAGGCACTTTGTTAATGGTTCTAAACACTGGTAGGAACATAGGGCACTTTGTGAAGGATTCTACATACTGATATAAAGTACTTTGAAAAGGGTTGTACACACTGATAGAAATATAAGAGACACCGTTCAGAACTCTTCATCAGCTTTTGATCAACTTGTTATGAATGAAGTAGTCAAGGATGCCTTGCCTTGGAAAGGAAAAACCTGCCTTCTGTGTTAACAGTAACTCTCCTAGTAGCCTTGTATTGTATTGGTGTTGTTTGTGTTTGTGTTTCAGAATGAGATTTACTGTTTCATCAGATTTTTTAATAACATGTTTTAGAAATGGAAGAAAGCTGTGGTGGGTTGGAGAGAGAACAAATGATGGATTACACCTCACAGATACAACAGCAGATTCTAGCTGAACATCCACAGGAAACCCAGAGAATGAGACGTTACATTTCTAAGACTCCTGTAGGAATGCTGCAGCCAACTATCTGTCCATATGGAGTATCACAGCAGACTTTACAGTCACCGCTTGGATTGCAGCAGCCCCAAAAAAGCAATATATACAGGTATAAGGAAAGAAGGCAGTCAAAGGGTGTTGTTGATAGTAGTGGCTATAGAAGTGAAGGTGGTACTCCCAGAGTGCATCATGGGAAATCAAGAGGAAGGCAAGGCAACAATGATGACTTCAAAAAAGGCAAAGATCAACATGAACAAAAGAGATATAGTGTCAGACCAGAACAAGGAAAAACTATTCAGTATGGGAGCAGAAAAATTCCAGAGGCTTGCATCTATGTATACTGCAAGCATAAAGAAGAGGGAGAAACTGTACGGAGCAAGCTTTCAAAGGAAATAAAATGCAGATTTCTTAATGTAGAGAAACGTGACATTAAGATTATTAAGGAGGACACAAAAAAAATTGAAAGCATTTGTAAAAACCTGAATGTCTTTGTCACTCTTGGTAAGCACAAGATGTATATTCAATATTCATTTTATACTAAATTCATTGAAAATATTTCAGGAAGTGAATACTTAATGCATAAATAGGTTAAATATCAGTATTTGAGGACTTCATGTATAAACAGGTGAATTAATGGTATACTGATAAGATTGAAATGAAAAGAGTGAAGAGTGAAACTGGATTATAACAGTTATCCTTTCCTTGGATTCCTACTGATACTTTGCCCAAATAGGAGGCAATAGTTGAAATATCCATCTGCTTTCTTTTGTTTAACTGCTGCCTTTAACTCTGTTTTCTTTTGTTTTGCTGTTGCCTTCAGCTCAGTTTTCTTTTGTTTTGCTGTTGCCTTTAGCTTTATTTTCTTTTGTTTTGCCTTTAGCTCTGTTTTTTTTTTTTTGTTTAGCCATTGCCTTTAGCTCTGTTTTCTATTGTTTAACTGTTGCCTTTAGCTTTATTTCCTTTTGTTTTTTATTGCCTTTAGCTCTGTTTTCTTTTGTTTTGCTGTTGCCTTTAGCTTTATTTCCTATTGTTTTGCTGTTGCCTTTAACTAAATTTTCTTTTGTTTAGCTGTTGCCTTTAGCTAAGTTTTCTTTTGTTTAGCTGTTGCCTTTAGCTTTATTTCCTTTTGTTTTGCTGTTGCCTTTATCCTTATTTTCTTTTGTTTTGCTGTTGCCTTTAGCTCAATTTTCTTTTGTTTAATCGTTTCCTTTAGCTCAGTTTTCTTTTGTTTAGCTGTTGCCTTTAGCTTTATTTCCTATTGTTTTGCTATTGCCTATAGGTCTGTTTTGTTTTGTTTTACTGTTGCCTTTAACTTTATTTCCTTTTGTTTAGCTGTTGCCTTTAGCTCAATTTTGTTTTGTTTAGCCAAAGGCTCAAGTGAGCTATAGTCATAGTGTGCCATCTGTTGTTGGCATCGGCGGCGTCCGTCCGTCTGTCGTTAACTTAATCACATTTTCAACTTCTTCTCTGGAACTGCATTGCAGATTTGGATCAAACTTTGTATATATGATGTACTCAAGGTCCCCTTCTATAATTGTGTTCGGGATCCAGATTCCCTGAGGGGTGGATCCAGGGCGTGGCCAAAAGTGCCCAAAACGGTACCCCTCTTCAAAAATCTTTTTCTCCAGAATCAGTGCATAAATGGGGAAACTAATTGCATTTCAACAATCTATAAAGATGGGTTTTCAAAGATTGTGTTCGGGGTTAAGATCCGTCAAATAGAAATTTATGCTTTTTTTACCTGTTTCTGGACTTAGTAATTTCAATGCAGAAAAGTGCCATGTTTTTCAGTTAATTGATATTGATGATTTCTTATGGACTATTTTGATCATAATTATGATGAGGAATATTATTTTGAAAGAATTTTGTCAATATCTCAATTTTTGGATTTTTTATGACTTTTTTAAGACTTTCAAAAAAAAAGGCAAGAGGGGAGGGTATTTTTCACATTTTCACCTTTTTCTGCAAAACTGTTGGAAGAATTTTAATAAATCTTGGTAGAAATAAAGCACTTACAAACCCCTTCAAATTCTGTCATTTTCGTCCAAACCTCTGTACAGGTGGCGCCACCACAGTTAAAAGTAGGTCACAAAAGAGTACCCTTCTTTGACAATCTTCTCCTTCATACTGGCTGTATACAGAGACAATCAGAATGTATAGAAATGATCTAGAGGATGAGTGAAGAAATCTTGTCATTTTCGTTCCCTTCCAAAATCAAATGTTAGAAATTTTTTTGACATTTCTTTTGACTTGGTGATTTCAATGCAGAAAAGTGTCATATTTCCTAGTTAATTGATAATGATGATTTCTTATGGACTATTTTGATCATAATTATGGTAGGGAATGTTATTTTGAAAGAATTTTGTCAATATCTCAATTTTTGGATTTTCTATGAATTTTTTAAGACTTCCAAATGAGGGTGTATAGGGACAATTCTTTATGTTTTTAAGTTCTGCTGTTATACCACATGAAAGATTTTAATGAAACATGGTATACATGAAGTACCATAGGTCCTCTATCAATTTTTGCATTTCATCCAAATTGGTCAAAAGATGGTGCCACCATGTCTAAAAAATGGTTCTCACAATTGTACATATACCACTTGGTAATTAAAATAAAGAGAGTAGCAGTTCAAATCCAGCTGTGGTCAAAAATTTTTTTTCATTTCTTTACACATCTAAATAAGTTTTTAGATGTTTTTCAACACTCAACATATGAAATTAGGCCATTTTAAATTGGATCTGGACAATATTTGAAACAATTGTTGTTCGTGACCCTGACTTGAAATCAGTCAACAAAAGGCCCCACGTAAAGAAAATGACAAAGTTGTTGCACTGAATCACATCTTGCAGAGACAGAGCAAATGCTGAATATTAAAATCACCTCAGTGGATGTGCAAAAAACTGTTGTTGTTTTTTATTCTGGTCTGAAATAAAATTTGACATATTTTCAACATTTGTGTTGACTGTCACAGTAATGCAAAAATAAATAATGCTTCCTTCCTGCATGACTGATAATCTAGGTACTCAGGTGAGCGATATAGGCCCACTTGTGCCTCTTGTTTATTTTTCGCATGTGTATTACTTGTGGTAAAACCTTTTATCAATACCTTAAATTTGTGACCTTGACTGTCAAGTTTGACCTATATGAAAAAACTTTAACATTAGCAAGGAACTATAAGAGATAAGTTTTGATATTTTTACACCAGTATTCTATGATTTATTACCTTGAGGTTCATGTTTGACTTTTATTTAGAAAAATAATTAGCAAAGCTGTGGTGTTTGAACCATATGAGGTAAAACTTTCATATTTCACATAGGTGTTGCTTATGGCGAGACCTGTCCATTGATACTGTAATTTATGACATTGTTACCTTGACCGCCAAGTTTGACCTACATTTCAAAACTAACCTTATCAAAACTTGTGTTGCTTCTGGGACCATAGTGCTTCACAAACACATTTTGTTTAAACATTTTGAAAAATACACAGACAATCGTTACTATTTGCTTTGACGTATCTTTAAGATGAGTGGAACATAACTTGTACATTGCATGATCCTGCTGATATTAAATAAAAACTTAATGCATGTCTACAAAGAGCTTGATGCCCTCCACCAACATTGTTTTCATTATCCCTTAATGTGGGTCTAAGTTCTATTTGTATGTCGGAAAATTAGTATTCAAAGAAGTGAAGCATGCAAAACTTCTTCCTTTATTGCCAACTATATTTCAGATATCATATTAGGAAGTGCATTATTACGTAAGTGACCGTTAAAACCCAAGGGTAAATCCCGGATTTTGCTAGGTTTCACAGATTGGTTTCGAAAACCTCATTGATTTTTTATTATTTTTCAGAATATGATAAACAAAAACAGAGTTGCCAGATTGAACTGAAAGGCAGCAAGGAGGGTACTAATAATGCATTACTAGAGATTTATCAGTATGTTAATTCTAGAGATGGTAAACGGTCTACCAATACCCACAGGAAAGGTACCAGAGAGTACTGGAAACATCTAGAAAGCGATCTACCTACACCAACTTACTGGAGACATTTCAAGGATGGATTAAGTTTTATGGACAATATCAGGCTCCTTGTGGGTAACAACAGATGTGAGAGATATGACGTAGATCCTAAAACGTTTAGATGTATAAAGCAGCTGGTAGAGAGAACATGGAAGGCCGAAGTGGTAGGTCAAGGAAAAGATGCCCGTAATCTATCACACTCCAGAATTAGTGTACAAAAAGTGGAAAGAATAGAAAACTATGTATTGTTTGAGAAGTATGCTCTTGAGCGCAGTAAGCTGTTTAGAAGATTGTACCAGTCCTCCAAACCCAAAATACCAGAGCTGGAGAGTATTCGAGTCCAAGGTCACCGTGGAACAATTGGTCCTATCTTGACTACAAAAAATACAGACCAACGACTGCTTACAGACATATATTGTGATATTAATGAACATTACCTTTTCCATGGAGCACCACGTGATGTTGTGGAGAACATCATCAAGAAGGGAGCTGATAACCGTTACTGCAGTGATAAAGGCATGTTTGGTCCAGGTATCTATGCAGCAGAGAGTTCAACCAAAGCTGATCAGTATGCAGGTAAGCTGGTGTACAGGAATTGTGGGACAGTTAATTTACCGGTACAGTAGCCAGTGTAAAGATCAGTGTCAGCGATGAGGGAGTTTGGTTCTGACTTGTAGATATATATTTTGTTTGAAACTTGTTAGCATCTTATCAATGTTGATGTGAGGTTCAGGGGGTAGAACATGGAGTTAAACCCTGGTTCAAGCGGAAACATTATTTTTAATATTCAAATACTAAAACGCAGTAATTAAATGATGAGTCGCCCATCTTGTCTCGCCCTTTAATGCATTTTGTTCTATTATGATTTAATGACTGAGACATGATTTTGTGATCTCTTTTTTGTTTCAATTTTCAGATTCCGAGAACAGGCGACATCAGAAGAACCTACAGATGTTCCTAATGCGTGTTTTACTAGGGAACATGTTTGTCACTTGTAAAGATCACAAATATAAACTACCTCCATGTAGCAACTGTCAACAAGAACAATGCTCCAACCCAAGCCACGAACCTTTTGACTCTGTGGTAGGGGATGGAAGATGGCTGTTCCGAGAATTTGTCGTCTACAGCAGGGAACAGTGCTATCCAGAGTACATCATTACATACGATAGATTATGAGGCACCCCTCCAAGCCAGAGTACATCATTACATACGATAGATCACGAGGCATCCCTCCAAGCCAGAGTAAATCATTACATACGATAGATCACGAGACACCCCTCCCAGGCAGAGTACAACATTACATACAATAGATCACGAGACATCCCTCCCAGCCAGAGTACATCATTACATACGATAGATCACGAGACACCCCTCCCAGGCAGAGTACAACATTACATACAATAGATCACAAGACATCCCTCCCAGCCAGAGTACATCATTACATACGATAGATCACGAGACATCCCTCCCAGCTATAGTACATTATTACCTACGATAGATCACGAGACATCCTCCAAGCCAGAGTACATCATTACATACGATAGATCACGAGGCATCCCTCCCAGCCAGAGTACATCATTACATACGATAGATCACGAGGCATCCCTCCCAGCCAGAGTACATCATTACATACGATAGATCACGAGGCATCCCTCCAAGCCAGAGTACATCATTACATACGATAGATCACGAGGCATCCCTCCCAGCCAAAGTACATCATTACGATAGATCACGAGGCATCCCTCCCAGCCAGAGTAAAACATTACATACGATAGATCACGAGGCATCCCTCCCAGCCAAAGTGCATCATTACGATAGATCACGAGACACTCCTCCCAGTCAGAGTACTTTATTATATACGATAAGTCATTACCATGCTTCCCAGTACGTTACTAGATTAAGATACATCCCTCTCAGTCGGAGAACCCCCACCCCAATCCCCTCTTTACCGTGATGATACGATAAATCAAGAGACTCCCCTCCTAGCCGGAGGACAGTGTGACAGAATAGGAGATATGATACACGTTCACCTAAATGTTTGCTTGTATACATATAGACCAACCGTATCTCAGTGTCATATGTAATAAGGATAATTTTTGATCAATTACCATATTCATTAGGACTATATATAGTCCTAATGAATATTGTAATTGATCAAAAATTATCCATATTACATATGACATCAGTATGCACCGTACTTACTAGTGTGGCTGACCCCTTCGATGAATTTTTCGAAATGTTTAGATTTGAGGGTTATTTTGTACGTACCTAAAAGAAATTATGTGTGATCGCTCGCTGATTCGGTTAGGTCTGTTGTATAGATCTAAATTTCTGTACACTGCATGAGATTGATGCCATCACTGTAAAAGTGAAACAGCCTTAACATGACGTAAATATATAACACACATATGTAATTCATATGATTTTTATTGATTTTATTTCATTTAATTGTTTTATATTATTTACATATTCTGTATTGAAAATTTTATATTATTTATATAATCATTCTAAAATTACATAAATAGACCTTTTCTCTTTAACCGCAGGACTGAAATTTGGAGTGACAAAATCATCACTGTTCCCGCAAAATGACGTTAGTGACCATCATTATCCCATTATGACGTCAAAAATTTTACGGGAAACGTAATTATTTGCAACCAGCAACATCAGTCCCGTAGTTAACCTGAGAAAGGTCTGTAATCGGTAATATATTTTAAAATAGCTTTACTGGTCTAAAATATATCACAGATTATGGATCTAGACCTAGATTTACTGGTCGCATCGTGTGAAACCTAGGGGGTAGATCAAACCTGTGATGTACTACATGTATCTATCCCATGGGTTTCACACGATGTAAAGGTCGTAAAATGCATTAAGGTGTATTATATTAAAATAAAGTATATACATATTCTATATTTAAAATGTACATTAAGTGCTACAATAATCATCTGTGATATATTCTATGCGCCCGTCGTAGACGGGACGTATTATGTTACGGCCCTTGAACTTAGAAAATTTCAGGGATTTTACAGTTTTCAGGACTTTTTTAAAAGTCTTTATGGGAATTAGATTGAAACTTGGCATTAATTTAATATCAATGAGGGTAGGTACCATGATTGACTTTGTTTTGCCGCATTTTTGTGTCTCGAACTTAATAAATTTACAGTTTTCCTGAATTTTTTTTCTGCAGTCCTTAAAGGTCTTGGATTGAAACTTGGCATATAACTTTATATCGATAAGGGTCAGTACTAGTTCGCATTACGGTATAATTGACTTGGGTTTTGCCAGAATTTTGGCCCTTGACTTAGAAAATTTTATTTTATTTTTATTTAATTTTTGGGGGGAGGAGGTGGTTTTTTGTTGTTTTTTTTTCATTATAATTATTTTGGCATTGATAGCATAATGGCACTTTCTATGGGATATAGTAACTTAAGTAATCATGAATTTAAATGTGTGCTAGAATTACATATGAACTTAAATTATATTACTGGTTTTTATTATGATCCCCGAAAATTTTCTGGGGGGCATATAGTCGCTGTCGTGTCGGTGTATCTGTCCGTCCGTCCGAGCTCATATCTCCTACACCTTTCGTCAGAATTTGTTCATACTTCACTGAAATGTTATTAAGGTTAAGGGCTTTGTGACATAGATCACTCAAGGTCATTTCTGAAAGGTCATGTTCACGATAAAAAGTTTTACTTCATAACTAATCATGGTCAAGCTTACTCTTTTTAGTTTAAGATACTGTGATCACTTGTACTACAGTTGACTCAATTGGATATCCATATGATACAATGAGATTTGAAATCTTCAATAGTAGACATTTATTCTAAGCTGAAAGCTCTCAAAGCAGCTTGGATTCCACGTATGTTGAATTCAAGAGGCATTATATTTGATATAATAAACGCTTTTTGTAAAAACATGAAAATAGATATAAATTACGTCATTAAATTTAACGATAAAGATATAGAAAATCTTGCCAAAATAAATAAACTTCCTTTATTTTATAGAGAAGTAATTGGTTCCTTTATTCAGTGTAAGCAAAATCAGAATTTGAACAATGTAGTTGCTGACGAATTACTACAACAACCCATATGGAATAAATGCCTTTTATTACATAATGGGAAAACATTATTTTTTAACAATTAGGTTAAGAGTGAGATTTTATATGTTAAAGATATTTTTAATGAAAAAGGAGAATTTAAGAAAATATCAGAACTTTCGAATATTCTAAAGAACAAATCCAATTAGCTATGCGAACATAAAATTCTAAGATCAGTTTTTAGAAACATGTGCAAGCGTTTCGACTTCTCAAACAGTTGCCATATAAATATACAAAATGGATATAGCTTTATATTTGCATTAGGGTACCATAATATATTAGATAAATCCTGCAACTTTTTTTATAAAAATTTAATCTCAAAAAAATTTTGTAAGCCATGTAATCAATCTATCCTGTCTAGAGAGTATAGCATAGGTGATAATTAGGTAATACAAACTATTAAATAACATAATGTGTAATAACTCATATTTGAGTAAATGGAAATCTGAAATATCATCAGAATGTTCTATGTGTAAATTAATAGAAAATACAAAGCACTTGATCTATAAATGTAAAAATGTATTATATCTATGGAAACGTCTAAATGTTATATTGAACTTTAATGTTCAATGGAAACACATAATTCTAGGATTTTTTCTTAAAGACAACAAAAATGTCGAAACTTTAAATACAATTATATCTTATTTAGCATATAGAATATACAAATATAAAATGTATTGTAGAGTGGAATCCCTAGAAGAAAAAGAATATAACATCCATGTACATGTTAAAGAATCCTTAGAACTATACACATCTCTGTTAAGATATCTCAGTGTAAATCTAGATTATTCTTTATTTGATAAGTTTATAAGTGTACTGTGAACCATAATATGTTTTTCGGTTATACTTATATAACCATGATTTATTGACATGTACCTATACATATAAGTGCATCTATGTTTTCAATTTATATTGACATTCATATGTTGTATATAATGTAAATACTCTTTTATGGAAATAAAAAAAAAATGAGATTTGAAATCGTCATAAATTAACACAATGATTTTCTATATACTGAGTCATTCATTTTTACTGATTTTTAGCTCACCTGAGCCAAAGGCTCAAGTGAGCTATTGTGATCAATCACCGTCTGTCGTCCGTCGTCCGTCGTTAACTTTTCACATTTTCGACTTCTTCTCCAGAACCAATGAACAGAATTTGATGAAACTTGATAAGCATGTAGTACTCATGGTCCCCTACAAGTGTTGTTGTTTTTCGTCCGGATTTATCAACAGGTGGCGCCACCACAGGCAAAAGTAGGTCAAAGAGGGTACCCTCCTTTGACAAACTTCTTCTTCAGACCGGGGGCATACAGAGACAAACCGAATGCATAGGAATGATCTAGAGGGATGTGTGAAGAAGTGTTGTTATTTTTGGTTCCGTTCCGAAATCAAATTTTTGACGTTTTTTTGTACTTGGTAGTTTTAATGCAGAAAAGAGGTATTTTTTTCTTTTAGTAAACATTGATGCATTAATTTGGTTTAATTTGATCATTTTGATGGTAAGAAATACTACTGCGAAGAAAATTTTTCAATATTTTATGTTTTGGATTTTTTATGAATTTTTTAAGACTTTCAAGAAAAAGGGGGGTGGGATAATTGGTGTAAACATTTCACAGCTTGAACTTTTTCTTCGGAACCACTTGCTGGAATTCAATGAAACTTGGCATGCATCAAATACTCAAGGTCCCCGACAAATGTGGTCATCTTTGTCAGGATCCATGAACAGGTGGCACCACCACAGACAAAAGTAGGTCACAGAGGGTACCCTCCTTTGACAAACTTCTTATTCAGATCGGGTGCATACAGCGACAAACCGACTGCATAGAAATGATGTAGAGGCATATGGGAAGAAGTGTTGATATTTTTGGTTCCATTCCGAAATCAAATTTTTGACGTTTTTTCATTTTTATTTTGGACTTTGTTATTTTAATGCATTAAAGAGTTATTTTCTTTTAGTAAACATTGATGCATTCATTTGGTTTCATTTAATCATTTCTGTGGTAAGGAATGCTGGTGCGAAGGAATTTTTTCAATATCTCGATTTTTGAATTTTTTATGAATTTTTAAGACTTCCAAGAAAAGGGGGGGGGGACAATTTTTCATATCTTCAACTTGATCTACAGAACAACTTGAAGGATTGTGATAAAACTGGGTAGGATGCAAGTACTCATAGTCCTTTTCAAAGGTTTTGTTTTTTGTGCGGATCATCCAAATTAGTTAACAGATAATGCCACCATGTCTAAAAGTAGGTCTCACAATGGTACATATACCACTTGGTAATTGAAATATGGAGAGTAGCGGTTCAAATCCAGCTGTGGTCAACAAATTTTTTTTTATTTTTTACACATCTAAATAAGTTTTTAGATGTTTCTCAACACTCAACATATGAAATTAGGAATTTTACGTTTAAGACTTCCAAAAAAAAAGGGGGGGGGGGTGTTTTGGCCATTTTTCACATTTTCAACTTTTTCTACAAAACTGTTTGAAGGATTTTAATAAATCTTGGTAGAAATAAGTCACTTATGATCCTCTTCAAATTCTGTTGTTTTCGTCCAGACCTCTTTACAGGTGGCGCCACCATAGTCAAGAGTAGGTCACAAAAGAGTTCCCTCGTTTAACAATATTCTTTTTCATACGGGCTGTATACAGAGACAAACAGAATGCATAGAAATGATCTAGAGGGATGAGTGAAGATGTATTGTCATTTTGGTTCCCTTCCAAAATCAAATTTTAGAATTTTTTTCGACATTTCTTTGGACTTGGTGATTCAATGCAGAAAAAAGTGTCATATTTCCTAGTTAATTGATAATGATGATTTCTTATGGACTATTGTGATCATAATTATGGTAAGGATTGTTACTTTGAAAGAATTTTGTCAATATCTCAATTTTTGGATTTTCTATGAATTTTTTAAGACTTCCAAATGAGGGTGTATAGGAACAATTCAATCACATTTTTAACTTCTGCTGTTATACCACATGAAAGATTTTAATGAAACATGGAATACATGAAGTACTAAAAGTCCTCTATCAATTTGGTAAATTTCATCCAAATTGGTTAACAGATAATGCCACCATGTCTAAAAAGCAGTTCTCACAATAGTACATATACCACTTGGTAATTGAAATATGGAGAGTAGCGGTTCAAATCCAGCTGTGGTCAAAATTTTTTTTTCATTTCTTAAGTTTTTAGATGTTTCTCAACACTCAACATATGAAATTAGGCAATTTTAAGTTGGATCTGGACAATATTTCAAACAATTGTTGTTCATGACCCAGACTTGAAATCAGTCAACAAAAGGCCCCACCTAAAGAAAATGACTAACTTGTTGCCCTGAATGACTTCTTGCAGAGACAAAGGAAATGCTTAATATCAAAATCACCCGAATGGATGTGCAAAAAAGTGTTGTTTTTTATTCTAGCCTGAAATAAAATTTGACATATTTTCAACATCTGTGTTGACTTAGTCACATTAATGCAAAAATAAATGAATTCTTCCTTCATGCATGACTGATAATCTAGGTACTCAGGTGAGCGATATAGGCCCACTTGGGCCTCTTGTTTGTATATGAATTGAGTCATCAATTTCCTGCATCATAACTGCCGTACGGGGAGCATACACCAGTTTTACTGATACTCTTATTCCTTCTGTATTCTTACATTTTTAATGTAGAAGAAAAAAAAACGGGGGGGGGGGGGTTAAATTCTTCTATTGGCCATAACTTCTTACTGCCTTTCTCGATTTCATTAAAATCATACAGGGATGTTGCCTTTTGCTAAAACATGTGTCGGTCCTGCGTTAATCGTTAGATAACGCAAAAGTCCCTGATGGACAAGCTGCTCAACTTTATTCAGGATAACCGCATGGCACAATAACAAAAAAGAGAAGAGCTACAAATACAAGGGCAGATAACTCATATATGCAAATTATGTATGAGTACAGTATCAAGAACATTAACTCTTATACAATATTAACCACTGGCGCAACTTCTCTTTGTTCTTTCTTACGAGATAGTTACAGAAGTCCATATAAATGAAACTTTAAGAGTTGAACACAAAAATAAAGTCTGTTGCTTTCTGATTGTCTATACAGATTATTTTTAAGGTAAATATTGATGAGCTGTTAATGTTTGTTCAATATAAAACATAGTCTTTGAGTCGTTTTGGACGCTGGCGGTCACGGGCTGGACGTTAAAGTTGATTGGTCACCGTAGGTGGTGGAGTGGCATGGGTTTCCAGTACACCATGGCCGGAAGTGTCAGCGGCACCGAGTAGCATAGTCGTTCGTTAGCCTCGGGTGGCTGAGACAGCACTTGAGGTATATCGGTCGGGTTTGGAATTTGCGTTATCGGTATACATGTAGTATCTGTGTAACTCTGAAAATTCGTCATTTGTGTCGTTCTCTTCGGATCTGGCATGAGGAGACGACATTTCACTTAGCACACGGTAACACTCGGTCAGTTTCACCCCGTATGAGCAGGAACGAAGCTGCTTCTCCGCGAATTTCTTTATATAACACCATTTGCCGTCGATAACGGTAACAATGTAGCGGCTTCGCGCTTTAGACTTGTCCCGATCACTGTAGAGGTAGACGAGATCTCCGACATATATCGGTTGATCGACGGGAGCCCTTTTGCTTTTCCGTTTTGAGAACGCACTCGCAGGATGGTTGGCATCACGTATGGTGTATTTCTGATTAATCACACGGTGATCAGAAACCTGTAACTGTTCATTCGTAAGCTGGCTGCGCTGGGTCCATATTTCACGAACCGATAAACCGGTAAACCGAATACGAGAATTAAGTCGGGCAACGGCGACAGATAATGTAAAGTCAGTAACCAGACCACCTCCTGGTTCCTGGCGCAAGAGTTCTTGAACATCTTCCAGCTCGGCGATGGCTTTCTCGGCGACAGGATTTTTATTTTTATTTTTCACACGGCCGATTTCAAGTACGATCCTGAACTTGTTGAGTATTTCAATGTCGCAAAGTGCAATAGACCTTGGAGCGGGGTCAACGCGTATTACGGTGGGTGGGCCGTCAAGCGGATGTAGTTCCATGACTAAGCGTAAGAGAGCTTCCCTAAGAAGAACGCACATAAGCTGACAATTATGTTTGAGAACATCGGCGGCGAATACTGTTCCAATCCCGTCGGCGGGATCATCCGATGACCGAGGTTCGAGTTTGTCTGGAAAATTCTTCAATGACGTACATGTATGACATGACGCACACGTTTTCAATAGCTTTCTGAAGATCCAACGCGTAAAAATGTTTTAAAACCATTTGCATTTGGTGACCTGGTGGGGTGGTCAAGCGATATGTGGAGTGCCGTTATCAGTCCATCGAGCACGGATCTTGGCACAATGATAAGTTCAGTTGATGTCTGAAAGGGATCGGTACGTTCGACGACAAGTATTCCATCTCTGGCAATTCGCGCTACATTGAGATAACGTTTAACATCTTTGATGTTAGTGAGTTTTCGCGAAGGACGCGTGCATTGTTTAAGATGTGAGTGAGTCCTTCTTAAGTCGGGACACTCGGATTGTATAACCAACCATGCGGATCGGGTGGTGTACGGTAAAGAAACTTTGTTGTTAATAACATCCTGTACGGAGACAGATCATACCACCGAGTACTCAATTTGCGCGATGAAGTTGCAAATTTGACATCGAGGCTCCTGGCACTCTAAGGCATTACGACTAGCAAAGTCTGATGGCACATTTGCGGAACCAGCAAGATGTCGAATTAAAGTGTTGTACCTGCTTGCGGTTGACAGAAATAATGTTACTCTCGGACTAGCCGAGAATTCGCCGCGTCTCAATTTTTCGAACGCCTGCACGCACGGTTTGCTGTCTGTGAGAACATGTGTCTGGTGTTTAGATTGAATAATGAAAGGGCTGTAATGTTTTATTGCGGCTGCGATGCTTAGCGCTTCGATCTCGCATGGAAGCCACGTGACTTGATGTTTCCGGAGCTTGGCGCTGAAGAAGCCTGCTAAGCGGAGACTCCCTTCGCGCATAGCGTACAGGGTGGCTCCTATTCCATGCTTGCTAACGGATCCATCAGTAACGATCCACAATTCATCAGATGGCGTGGGTAGAGTGATCGCCTTGTTCGTCGAAAGACACGATTGTGCCTTTCTGAAGAATTCAATGAGTTCCTCTGTCCATTCCACTGCCTCATCACATCGCATACCCGATATTGCGTTCTCAAGTGGTGCTAACAGTTCGGCACACTTCGGGATCACACGGCTGAGAATTTTGTAGGCTCCGAGAAATGATCGAAGGCTCTTCACCGAAGTTTGCACGAGGTCAGAGTCGCAATTTTGTGTTGACTTGCGGAGATTTTTCATTCGAACCACGACCATCCGAGAATAGTAGTCGTGCGGGGGCATATAGTGGTCTTAAAGGCCGAGAGATGAAGACCACTGTTTTGTAACGACTTTAGAACCCTATGCCAGTTCTCTGTAAGCTCCTCAATGGTTTCTCCGCCGCAATACAAGTCATCGGCCAACTTTGCTACGCACCCGTCTTGCAAACAGTCGCCGAGTACGCGACACATTGAGGAACTTACAGAGAACTGGCGTAGGGTTCTAAAGTCGTTACAAAACACTGGTCCCATGTTTATGTGGCATTGAAACTTCCCTGCGCCTTCATTATATCCGCCAAACTTAGGGTCGAATACCTCGTCGAAGGTCGTAAGTAAATTTCGGAGCTTTTGACGGTCCTGTTCCTGCAATATGTTATCTGGGTCAATACTGACTAGGTCAGAGTGAAATGATCCACCAGTCTTAGAGTTGTTAGCCATCAGAGGCATACCCTTGGCTTGACTACTTGGGTCAATGTCAGAGTATATAGGACCAGATACGTGAAGGTGGCACATAGTGATGGGGGATCGGCTGAATTTCATAATCGATCATCGGTTGGAATCGGTTGATGCTTTCGATGCGATTTTGCCGATTATAATCGGTTCTCAAATATTTACAGATTTAATGCATAAACTTGTTGATTTTTCACTTTTCTTTGTTATATTGGGCATAAATAAAGTAGCATCCATATGGACCATTAACCAGGCACTAGTAGCATTAACTAACCTGGGAGTTCCAATTAGTCTAGAAAGTCTGTTTTTGTTGTTTGGTATGATTTATGAAAGGTAGTGTATGTTAGCTGGTTTTACAATGTACACTGTACAGTGGAAAAGTGTTTTAACTTGTTAAAGTTACTTATTGCCAGGTTAATAACAACCCCAGTCACTCATAAGTCACATTTCACTTATTACCAATACTTTCCCATGTTTTTATTTAGGAATATGAAAAGGTCTACATTTGAAGCGGTTAGCCGGATGCGGTTTTCTTTCTTTCATTTATTTTTTTTAAACCAAGTATCCGGCAAGACAGAACACTCTCTCTGCAGGGACACTACTGGCCTGAATGCACAGCGTATTTTTGACAAGTAACGATATCATAGGCTCGGAAAGTACAACTCGTTCTTTCTCCACCATTCAAGAATCGTCAATCCTATGTCCTCATCTTTTAAAACTACACTGAGATATCGCCTGATCTCATCCTACACCATATCAACTTGAGAAATCTAGCTCTCGCCAACACACATTACGTCACTGAGCCAGTCCTCAGTGTCTGCTGATTTCAGCTTTTTGCACAGTGGTTCTGAAAATTCGGCAATTTGTCTGTCGCTCTCTGCCTCTGGAACACCGATATCGCTAATTAATATGTGGAGTCTCGGCCAAAACGGTAAACCTCGAACAAAAACACGGAAACGCAGATTTGTGTATGCGATGATCAATTATGAAAAACGAGAATCGATCATCGAAATCGACAGCTTTTTCTCGTCGTTAATCGATGTTTTCCGATCATCGGTACATCACTAGTGGCACAGTTGATCGTTTTTTCGGATGAGCTTAGGTTCGGAGGTGTTACTTAGAATTCTCACCTTGCCTCCGATGGCCTCTATAGTCCCTGGCTTAGTCCAATCAGCGGGAGAGCTGCGGTTAATTCTAGGCTCCATAGATAGTGTCGATTCAGGATGTAATTCATTTGGGATATTGAGTTCCAAGAACGACCCAGGCCATACCACTGTCTGGGTAGGTTCGGATCGAAGTATGTAAGCCTGTGTTCTACGGATATGATGTATTTTAGACGGGCTGTCATCTGAAAGATACTGGATGACCAAAGAGTCTCCTATAGTTACTTCGTTCCTAGATGGTCGTATGCCTACATCGTTGCGCTTAATAAAGGGCATACCTGCGAGTACATCCACATCGAGGTCATTCACTACTAGGGCGTCCAAGTTGCGCCACAAAGTGATATGTACTTCGCCTATACTGTTAGGGGGAGGGGGTTAACTCCATCTGCCTGAAGTGCATTCTGAGTAGTTTTGTTGATAGGTGCCCTGATATACTCTGCAAATGATGCCTGAATCATGCTCACTTCGGCTCCAGAATCTATTGTGAGATGAATAGGCTGGTGTTTGTAAAATACCTTGATCTGTGCATACTTGATAGTGCTGACGCGACGAGATGAAGGTAACAAAGAAGAAGTGTCGAGGTCTTCATCGACTTCGAATGACTGGTCGCGGTCATCATTTTCGAACGGTTCTTCGTCAGAGAGATCCAGACTGACTATGTGTCTCGCTTCAGTGAGAAACTTACGGTCTCCTTCTGGTAAGAACTTGCACTTGCTTAAGAAATGGTCAAATTTCGGGCGACTCGCCTGTTTACACAACGGGCATTTGCGTTTAGATCGTGTCGCAAATGGCTGTTTGCTCGGGGCCTTGGCTTGATTCATGAAGGCAATACGAAGTACTTTGGACTCTTGAGACGCATGAATTTCATCCAGAAGGCTGTCAAGGGCCTGCGAAATCTCTGGCTTAATTGAGGCAAGTGTTTAGACCGAAGTTCAGTGCCATGGCGTTGTTTTACAAGGGCTGGTAAGTTCTTGTTAATGAGACGTAGCCAGGTAAGTATGATCAAGTTTTTGAGTGATGATGATAATTCCTTCTCTGTTTCGGGCTGTTCCCCATGGTGAGTGTTATTACCATCGGGTGTCATAAGGTTGTCGTCGATGAAACTCATGAGACGCTGGTAAAGATCTTCGTGCCTCTCTCCTAGTTCAAAGCATATATACTGTCAAAATCCAGAAAATGGCTACCAGTGGATTGGAATCCATAATGTAAACGGATGGATTGCCAAATGAAAGTAACTGAAGTTGAGTTTTTGACAATACGTTAGTGTTTCTAGACACGATTGGACAAAAACTGGCAACTTGCCCAAGCATAAGTTCTAAGTGTGTCACCTTCTGGGCTGCAGTACGTCTTATAGCCTCTGCGACATCTTGCCCATCATCAGTTAATCCACGGACAGGGTTGGCAGGGGTCTTCTTCAGCCACGTGAACCCATTTACCAAAATGGGGGCGAAATCTACATCAAGGGAAAGGGTAATTTTTATTGAAACGGTCGGCTCATACCTTCACCACCGTTTCTATTTCACCATTCATATTTTGTGTGGGAAAACTTTGCTGATAGAAACTTGGTCATTGCATCCAAAAAATGGAGTGACAGGCACAAATCACTTACCTTTTCAGCTAATTAAATCCTTAACTATTCATATCTATCCATTTTCTTGTATTAACAGTCCATGTATACTCGAATAAATACATCACAAAATATTTGGTGTAGCTCTCTATTACTTCCAAACTGTCATTTAAAATTATGTCTTTATGTGGTTTCACTGGCTGAAGAGTTCTAATTACTGGGGGCATCCAAGGGAAACATGGTTATAAAAATGAAGAAAAGGGTTGTTTTTCACTGAAATTTTCCTAGACATTTATTAAGTATTTATATTTAAAGTGTTTTTAAGATATCTGCAATTTAACTGGCAGGATTTTATGAAAAAAAAATTAGGCTTTAATTTTTTTTCCTATTTAACCTCAAGGCCTCACACATGCGCACTCAATCTAGTTTGAACATGGCCGTTTGAAAGTATTGGAGAAATACACCAAATAATTTGTGATGTATTTATTCGAGTATACATGGATTGTTTTACAAGAAATTGGATTAATATGAATAGTTAAGGATTTAATTAGCTGAAAAGGTAAGTGATTTGTGACTGTCACTCCATTTTTTGGATGCAATGACCCAGTTTCTATCAGCAAAGTTTTCCCACACAAAATATGAATGGTGAAATAGAAACGGTGGTGAAAGTATGAGCCGACCGTTTCAATAGAAATTAGGGAAAGGGTGTACTGAAGGTTCTGTCTCCATGACTCAAACGAAGTGATAGTTTCATTTTTGGTTAATGACCATTGTTTGGTTGCTCTTGTAGCGTTGGCCATTATGTTGGGTAGAAGTGCATATGCTTCTTTTACGAAAGTTGACAGGATGCACAGCTATGTCTGAAGCTGTGTTGTCTATGCGAAGTGGGCAGGGGGAGAAAATGCGTAAATTTACACCGACCAGAGCTAATTTGCTGTATTTTTACACTGCTGGCTTCCGGAGGAGAGGATATCGTAAACGCTGCCACCACGCCAAACGTTAGATAACGCAGAAGTCCCTGATAGACGAACTGCTCAACTTTATTCAGGCTAACCGCATGGCACAATAACGAAAAAGAGAAGAGTTACAAATACAAGGGCAGATAACTCATATATGCAAATTATGTATGAGAACAGTATCAAGTACATTAACTCTTATACAATATTAACCACTGGCGCTGAATAATTGGGCAGGGGAGCCTCCACACTTTTTCCGTCAAACTAAGCGATAGGCGTATGATGTCATGGTAGACTTGACTCTTTTTAGAGTAGCTATGCTTGTCTTCCAGCGAGAGAGTCAATCGCAGGGTATCAATTGTTGTAAGGTTAATATTATACATGCAGTTTCACTCAGCAAAGCTTATTAAACTCGCTTTATAAGCTCATCCAAGCCGAGGGCTCAAGTGAGCAATTGTGATCACTCTTCCATCTGTTTATTCATCTAACATAAACTTTTGATACTTTCGACCTGTATTTCAGAACTACTGGAGGAATTTTACAAACCTTGCAAGGTTGATGTACTCAAGGTCCGTCCCCTTCGATGTCTGTTTTTTTCCGCCATATCCGATTTTTCTCTGTTTTCAAGGTTTAAAAGTGGTATGCAATAAGCTTCTATGGACTTTTCTAAGTGAAAGATTTTAATGAAACTTGGTAGGTATGAGATACTCGAGGTCCCCTTCGAATCATGTTATTTATTGGCAAGATCTGTGAGAAATGGATAGTGGACTGCTCAATACAGGCCAAAGAGTGTACCCGGCTTTGACAAACAAACAACTTCTCCAGACTGGCTGCATCGATCATGAAACTGAATGCATCAGATAAATCAAGAAAGGAGTTTTAAAGTGTTGTTGTTTTCGGTTCCATTTCGAAATCGTATGGACTCTTTTGACTTCTTTTTAGTACACTTTTGTTTTTGCAGATTTTCAGTTATTTTCTTCGCTCTTCATAATCCATTTTGAGAATGATGCGATGTTATGTTTGGCTCAATTTTGAAATTAAATATCTGAATAAGGATGCTTCTCTGATACTTGAACGTGCGCTCACTTTGTTCAGGTGAGCGATATATATGCCCATTAGGGTCTCTTTGTTTCGTAATAGAAATGAGCAAAAGCAAATTCTGGCTATAAAATATGACGAAAAGATCAAGGCACAGCCTCTCCAGTAATACCAGTAGAGCTCCAGATTCAAGACACTCAGGTATATATATATATATATATATATATATATATATATATATATATATATATATATATATATATATATATATATATATATATATATATATATAATTTATATGTAATGTAATGTATTGTAATAACAATTAGTAGTATGTTGTTTGCATAGAATGTATCCAAAAAATCTTCACAATTCTCTTTTATTTAGTTGAGATAAAGGTTATCGAACCAAGCTCATTTAAGCTAGCTACTAGACCATACAAAGAAGATTTCTTCAGCATTCAGGCACCAAATAATATCGATATCGCGTCTAAGTATAATATCTAACTTTAGTATTACCCAACAAGGGTACATGCTGGATGGGTTTTGTAGATCCAGGAGGGTAAATAGAAAATAGAATATTCAGATACGCTGCATAATATGGAAAACTTAATGTTAGTGTTTTTGAAAGATGCGGTGTTGTTTGAAAAATTAATGTTTCTAGTTTTATTATGTGCTCGGGTGAGCGATATTCAAAAAGTATATTCTGGTTTTGTCCTTTGAGGAAGGGCCTTTATTCAATGTAACAGGACATTCTTGGCTTTTGGCAGAGGATAACAGTCCCTCGTAGTGTAATGTAGATGCACTTCCAAATTAAATATCTGAATATAAAGTTGAATACTTTTCACTAAAATTTAATTCATTGGAAAAATGACTATATGTTCCATTAATGAGGAAAAATTGAACAACTTCTTCGTCGTAAGTAGTGTTATACGAGAATCGTGTCCGTCAAAGTTCGTGTGTGTCCGTAAGGAATGAATACATACGTATTGTGCGCTTGATCGACTTTTGTAAGTATATCCATAGAATATAAGAATAAACTTGACAAAGGTTAATATCGATAAACACGTCGGAGCAATGAAACTACCGTCTAGAAGTTTTCTACGGGCGATTATTGGGATCAAAGCAAGTCCTTTTAAAGTTATGTTTGGTTTCCATAAATGGAACAATTAACTGAGGATTTGTTTATTTTAATCACATTTTTTTGTTTGTAATTACAAAATATAAGTTTGTTAATCCAAAAACTTGTACATGAAATTAAGTTCTTACTTTGTAGTTTCAGATCGATAAGTTTATATTCATATTGATAATTTATAATTTGAGGCTATTAATTTGTATTTTAGAATTATTTATTTCAGTTACAAATTATAGAAAGAGACATCTGTATCCCATATAAGCTTCCGTAGTTTTCATATAAAACACCTGCGTATGCACGAACAATATATATACATGCTGAATGGTAAGACACATCATTGATGAACGGACATTATCCTTCCGTCGGTACCAGCCATCTGCCAACACTTTTGTACGTGAATTTTGCTTGCAAGGTTATACATCACACACGGTACGTGGAAAGCGGGCTTATTAGTCATTTGTTTAAGTGTGGATAATGAAATATTTGATGATTTTTTTTCTATGGCTGTCACTTTGCCTACTTTCAAGTACTATCTTTGATTTTCTCATCAGGGATTTGCTAAATTATGGAAAATAAACGATATTAGGATGATTTAAGATGACATAATAATTTTAGGGTTTTAATTCGATTTTCATAGTAAATGTATGTAATATGAATCTCAAATGGACTTATCCTTCAGAACAAATTGAAGGATTTTGATAAAACTTGGTAAGTAAAAAGTACTCAACGTCCATTATAAGTATTGTTGTTTTACGGCCAGATTTGTCAAGGGATTGATCTAAGGCGAGATGACATATGTTCCAGAGGATATCTTCCTTTGACAAATTTCTTTATTAGCCCGGCTACGTAGATCAACAAACCTAATGTATCACAGTGATATAGACGGGTGTCTTAAGAAATGTTTTTGATCAATTCCTAAATCAAATTTTGTCTCGTTTTATAACTCACGTGATCCAAAAGTGATTGTAATACTTGTAGAAATAATAGTGCACCTCTGTAAAGTTAGTGGTTTTGGTAGTTCTCTTGGGCCGATGACTCAATAGTCCGAGATTCTCTGCCCTTCTCCCACCTTTGCTTTCCACGGTTTGTACCACAAACCGCCGATATCAAAAGTGGGAAAAGGGCAGAGAAACTCAGACTTCACACTCGCGTGAGCCAATGTCAAAGCGCCTCGTCAGTCGTACTCGTCGTAAAGTTCTCTTATTTTTTACTTCTCCTAAACCGCATAACAGATTTTGATAGTATGGTATATTTGTAGTACCAGTAGACATCTATAAAGTTTGTGTCTTTATTTTGTCTCATTATTATTATTATTATTATTATTATTATTATTATTATTATTATTATTATTATTATTATTTTGTTTGGATATTTTCTGTTTTTTGGTTCAAGCCCAATCTTTCTTCGTTTGAAGTTTTACTATTCCCGTTTCTCCTACACTTTTTGTATAGGATTACAGTACAGGATGTGAGTATCATTAAGTGTTGTTTTGAAAGCAATAATATTTAGTCACCCTACAACATCAATATATACGGAAACCCATTTAGGACCTATCAAAAATATTTTTGAATTTGATATAACGAAGTCTTGAATTTGATAAAACCGAATAAATTCGTTTTAACAAATTTGGGGAATTCGTTATAACGTATTAAATCTGTTATAACAAATTTGAGGAATTCGTTATAACGAATAGGGACCTAACAAAAATATTTTTGAATTTGATATAACAAATTCTTGAATTTGTAAATACGGATTCAATTCGTTTTAATGAATTCTGGAATTTGTTAAAACAAATTTAATCCGTTTTAACAAATTTGAGGAATTCGTTATAACGTATTAAATCTGTTATAACAAATTTGAGGAATATATGAATTTAAGAATTCGTTATTTCGAATTTAATTTGTTAAAATGAATTTCAAAATCTGTTAAAACGAATTCAACAAGTTTGTTAAAACAGATTTAATTCGTTATAACGCTTTCCTCAAATTTGTTATAACAGATTTAATTCGTTATAACGAATTCATCAAATTTGTTAAAACGTATTTAATCCGTTTTAACAAATTTAAGAATTCGTTATATCAAATTCAAAAATATTTTTGATAGGTCCTAAATGGGCTTCCGTAAATATATGAATATGTTAATACGTGTACAACGATGTCAGGACTTTTGTAGTCCAAAGAGTAAGTCAGAGACTAACAATTTGAAGACGATTTATTAAAAGAAATATGCCAATAAGAAACATATTACCTTGTTGGTAATCTGATATGACATTGCACTCCTGGTATTACATTACATTCATTTTAAATGCTAACCAGAGGAAACCCCAAATAAACGATAGGTAGATTCATAGGACGCACTGATTTTATCACACTTGTTACTAATGAAAGGTTTTTTATGTCTCGACGCTGTTTATGATAGAAATGCAAACTCACGTGTGTCTCTTTTTTCCAAAACTTGACGGCAACGTGTCACAATTTTAAATGATTGACTAGATAGATGACTATTTTATCATTATGATTGAAAAGTACCTTTATTTATCTGTAATTGAATGCCCGACATATGATGTTTTACCGCTCAAAGTTACGTCATTCTTTTTTGACGCAACATTCCGAGCATTCAACGCCAACATGATAATTCCTGGAGAAAACAGTTTGTAGGTCCCTTATATAATATGAAATTTGTGTATTAAAGTGCTAATAAATAAATTTACTGAAACGATTGTATAATTGTACTTACAAGGACTTGGATTGAGGGTAGTATGTCATTATATGGAACCAGTACGACTAATATGGAGTAAGAGTGAGGTCAGTAAGTCATTAAATGGACCCAATATGGACTTAGAGTGAGGTCAGTAAGTCATTAAATGGACCCAATATGGACTTAGAGTGAGGTCAGTAAGTCATTAAATGGACCCAATATGGACTTAGAGTGAGGTCAGTAAGTCATTAAATGGACCCAATATGGACTTAGAGTGAAGTCAGTAAGTCATTAAATGGACCCAATATGGACTTAGAGTGAGGTCAGTAAGTCATTAAATGGACCCAATATGGACTTAGAGTGAGGTCAGTAAGTCATTAAATGGACCCAATATGACTATTATTTACGGAATAATCAATTATATGCAACTCTGTATATTTCTGAAAACTGTGACCTGCAAATATTGATTAATTTATGCGTCACGCTATTTGAGACAAAGTAAGCTCATTCAAATAACAACAACAACAACAAAAAGTCATTTCCTACTAGAAATACTTTTCAGAAAACGGTTATAAATGACACATATAAAAATCTGTTGTATATTGTTATGCAATTTGATTCTGCTTACTTTGATGATCCATGTTTCCTTTCGTGGAAAAATTTACAGGGTGTGAAATTTTTGAGCTTTCAGGGAAATCGGTGTAGTACGATTTTCACTAGGCCCGTTGGCGTCTTGATTTTCACTAGGAATGTTCGTGTACTGATTATCAGTAGAACTTCGCGTATTGATTTTCACTAATACTGGTAATTATCCTAGGAAAATCCTATTCTATAATACTGGTACTTATCCTAGGACAGGCCTAGTCTATAATACTGGTAATTATCCTAGGATAGGCCTAGTCTATAATACTGGTAATTATCCTAGGACAGGCCTAGTCTATAATACTGGTACTTATCCTAGGACAGGCGTAGTCTATAATACTGGTAATTATCCTAGGATAGGCCTAGTCTATAATACTGGTACTTATCCTAGGACAGGCCTAGTTTATAATACTGGTACTTATCCTAGGACAGGCCTAGTCTATAATACTGGTAATTATCCTAGGATAGGCCTAGTCTATAATACTGGTAATTATCCTAGGACAGGCCTAGTCTATAATACTGGTACTTATCCTAGGACATGCCTAGTCTATAATACTGGTAATTATCCTAGGATAGGCCTAGTCTATAATACTGGTACTTATCCTAGGACATGCCTAGTCTATAATACTGGTAATTATCCTACGATAGGCCTAGTCTATAATACTGGTACTTATCCTAGGACATGCCTAGTCTATAATACTGGTACTTATCCTACGACAGGCCTAATCTATAATACTGGTAATTATCCTAGGACAGGCCTAGTCTATAATACTGGTACTTATCTATCCTGGGACAGGCCTAGTCTATAATACTGGTACTTATCCTAGGACAGGCTTAGTCTATAATACTGGTAATTATCCTAGGACAGGCCTAGTCTATAATACTGGTACTTATCCTAGGGCTATCCTACTCAATAATACTGATACTTATCCTACTGCAATCCTACTCTATAATACTGATACTTATTCTACTGCAATCCTACTCTATGATACTGATATTTATCCTAGGGCAATCCTACTCTATAATGCTGGTACTTATCCTAGGGCAATCCTCCTCTAACATACCTATACTTATTCTTGTGCATTCCTACTCTATAATACTGATACTTATCCCGGTACAATCCTACTCTATAGTACTGGTACATATCCTAGGGAAATCCTACTGTATAATACCGATACTTATCCTAAGGCAAACCTACTCTAAAATACTTATACTTATCCCTGTGCAATCCTACCTTATAATACCGCTACTCTGTAATACTGCTACTTATCTTAAGGCAACCCTACTCTATAATACTGGTACTTATCCTAGGGCAATCCTCCTCTAACATACCTATACTTATTCTTGTGCATTCCTACTCTATAATACTGATACTTATCCCGGTACAATCCTACTCTATAGTACTGGTACATATCCTAGGGAAATCCTACTGTATAATACCGATACTTATCCTAAGGCAAACCTACTCTAAAATACTTATACTTATCCCTGTGCAATCCTACCTTATAATACCGCTACTCTGTAATACTGATACTTATCTTAAGGCAATCCTACTCTAAAATACTTATTCTTATCCTTGTGCAATCCTACTCTATGACACTGATACTTATCCTGGTGCACTCCTATTCTATAATACTTACAGTTATCCTAGGACAATTCTACTCTTACTGTTATTTATCCTGGAGATATACTACTCTGTAATAATGATACTTATCCTACTGCAATCCTACTCTATAATACTGGTACTTATCCTAGTGCAATCCTACTCTATAATACTGGTACTTATCCTAGTGCAATCCTACTCTATAATACTGATACTTATCCTGGTGCGATCTTACTCTATAATACTGGTACTTATCCTAGTGCAATCCTACTCTATAATACTGATACTTATCCTAGTGCAATCCTACTCTATAATACTGGTACTTATCCTACTGCAATCCTACTCTATAATACTGGTACTTATCCTACTGCAATCCTACTCTATAATACTGATACTTATCCTGGTGCGATCTTACTCTATAAAACTGATTTTTATCCTAAGGCAGCCCTACTCTATAATACTGGTACTTATCCTTGGGCAATCCTACTTTTTACTACTGACACTTGAAAATCTTACCCAATAATACTTATAGTTATCCTAAGGCAATCTTACCCTATAATACTGATACTTATCCTAGGGCAATCCTACTCTATAATGCTGGTACTTATCCTAGGGCAATCCTACTCTATAATGCTGGTACTTATCCTTGGGCAATCCTTCTCTATAATACTGATACTTATCTTAGCGCAATCCTCTATAATACTTATACTTATCCTAGGGCAACCCTACTCTATAATGCTGGTACTTATCCTAGGGCAATCCTACTCTATAATGCTGGTACTTATCCATGGGCAATCCTTCTCTATAATACTGATACTTATCTTAACGCAATACTCTATAATACTGATACTTATCTTAGCGCAATCCTCTATAATACTTATACTTATCCTAGGGCAATCCTACTCTATAATGCTGGTACTTATCCTAGGGCAATCCTACTCTATAATGCTGGTACTTATCCTAGGGCAATCCTACTCTATAATGCTGGTACTTATCTAGGGCAATCCTACTCTATGATAATATGATATTTATCCTTGTGCTATCCTACCCCATAATACGGATAGTTATCCTAGGGCAATCCTACTCTATAAAACTGATACTTATCCTGGTGCAATCCTATTCTATATTACTGATACTCATCCTACTCTGAAAATATACTTATCGTGGTGCAATCCTACTCTATACTAGTACTTGTACATATCATAGGGCAATCCTACCCTATAATACTGGTACTTATCCTAGTGCAAACCTATTCTATAATACTGGTACTTATCCTAGGGCAGTCGAAATCTATAATATTGATACTTATCCTAGGGCAACCGTACTCTTTAATACTAATACTTATCATAGGGCAATCCTACTCTACAATACTGGTACCTATCCTGGTGCAATCCTATTCTATAATACTGAATCTTATCCTAGTGCAATCCTATTCTATATTTGCTGATACTTATCCTTGGGTAATCCTACTTTATATTGCTGATACTTATCCTAGTGCAATCCTACTCTATAATCATCATACTTATACTAGGCAATCCTACTGTATAATGCTGGTACTTATCCTATAGCTAGGGCAAATTGTCTCTATAATACTGGTACTTTTCCTAGGCCCATCCTATAATACTGGTACTTATCCTAGGGCAGTCCTACTCTGTAATACTGATACTTATCCTAGGGCAATCCTATTCTATAAAATACTTATCCTAGGACAATCCTTTTCTATAACACTGATACTTTTCAACGGGCAATCCTACTATTCAATATTGATTCTTATCTCGGAGCAGTCCAACTCTCCAATCTTGTTAGTCTACTGCTTGTTTGATTTGTGATGCCCAACTCCTGTGCGTCTTGAGATAAGGACACAAAAAGCGGTTTGTGGGTTAAGATATTGTGTAGAAAAACACGACCATTTGGTACATTCAAACACGTAAATAAAAGATGTATATACGTATCAAGTGTTGACCATGGAGGAGTGACACGACTGATTTTCCATTCGCAATGAGCTACGCCGTCCGTTATCATCCGTTAGGCAGAGCTTGTGTACTATGACTATGAGTTAGAATTAGGGGATAAACCTACTGTGTTTGATTGTTTCCGACAGGTAAACCGTGGTTATATTGTTGGAAACAGAGTTTTCCTGGCAACGCTTGCGGAGCATAACACCCAGACCTTAATGTCCTCTGAGTAGTGATAGGGGTTCTAGCATAACACCCAGACCTTAATGTCCTCTATGTAGTGATAGGGATTCTAGCATAACACCCACACCTTAATGTTCTCAAATAGTGATCGGGGGTGTCCTCTAATAGTGATAAGGGGTTCTAGCATAACACCCAGACCTTAATGTCCTCAAATAGTGATAGGGGGTGTCCTCTAATAGTGATAGGGTGTTCTAGCATAACACCCGGAACTTAATGTCCTCAAATAGTGATAGGGGGTGTCCTGTAATAGTGATAGGGGATTCTAGCATAACACCTGGACCTTAATATCCTCTAATAGTGATAGGGGTGTCCTCTTATAGTGATAGGGGGTTCTAGCATAACACCCAGACCTTAATGTCCTCAAATAGTGATAGGGGTGTCCTCTAATAGTGCTAGGGGGTTCTAACATTACACCCGGACCTTAATGTCCTCAAATAGTGATAGGGGGTGTCCTCTAATACTGATAGGGGGTTCTAGCATAACACCCAGACCTTAATGTCCCCTGAGTAGTGATAGGGGGTTCTAGCATAACACCCAGACCTTAATGTCCTCTATGTAGTGATAGGGATTCTAGCATAACACCCAGACCTTAATGTTCTCAAATAGTGATAGGGGGTGTCCTCTAATACTGATAGGGGGTTCTAGCATAACACCCAGACCTTAATGTCCCCTGAGTAGTGATAGGGGGTTCTAGCATAACACCCGGACATTAATGTCCCCTGAGTAGTGATAGGGGGTTATAGCATAACACCTGGACATTAATGTCCTCTAATAATGATAGGGGGTTCGAGCATAACACCCAGACCTTAATGTTCCCTGAGTAGTGATAGGGGGTTCTAGCATAACACCCAGACCTTAATGTCCCCTGAGTAGTGATAGGGGGTTATAGCATAACACCTGGACATTTATGTCCTCTAATAGTGATAGGGGGTTCTAGCATAACACCCAGACCTTAATGTTCCCTGAGTAGTGATAGGGGGTTCTAGCATAACACCCAGACCTTAATGTCCCCTGAGTAGTGATAGGGGGTTCTAGCATAACACCCAGACCTTAATGTCCCCTGAGTAGTGATAGGGGGTTATAGCATAACACCTGGACCTTAATGTCCTCTAATAGTGATAGGGGGTTCTAGCATAACACCCAGACCTTAATGTCCCCTGAGTAGTGATAGGGGGTTATAGCATAACACTCGGACATTAATGTCCTCTAATAGTGATAGGGGGTTCTAGCATAACACCCGGACCTTCACGTCCTCTAATAGTGATAGGGGGTTCTAGCATAACACCCAGACCTTAATGTCCTCTAATAGTGATAAGGGGTGTCCTCTAATAGTGATAGGGTGTTCTAGCATAACACCCAGACCTTAATGTACCCTGAGTAGTGATAGGGGGTTCTAGCATAACACCCAGACCTTAATGTCCCTTGAGTAGTGATAGGGGGTTATAGCATAACACCTGGACATTAATGTCCTCTAATAGTGATAGGGGGTTCTAGCATAACACCTAGACCTTAATGTCCCCTGAGTAGTGATAGGGGGTTCTAGCATAACACCCAGACCTTAATGTCCCCTGAGTAGTGATAGGGGGTTCTAGCATAACACCCGGACATTAATGCCCTCTGAGTAGTGATAGGGGGTTCTAGCATAACACCTGGACATTAATGTCCTCTAATAGTGATAGGGGGTTCTAGCATAACACCCAGACCTTAATGTCCCCTGAGTAGTGATAGGGGGTTCTAGCATAACACCCAGACCTTAATGTCCCCTGAGTAGTGATAGGGGGTTCTAGCATAACACCTGGACATTAATGTCCTCTAATAGTGATAGGGGGTTCTAGCATAACACCCGGACCTTAATGTCCCCTGAGTAGTGATAGGGGGTTCTAGCATAACACCCGGACATTAATGTCCCCTGAGTAGTGATAGGGGGTTCTAGCATAACACCTGGACATTAATGTCCTCTAATAGTGATAGGGGGTTCTAGCATAACACCAAGACCTTAATGTCCCCTGAGTAGTGATAGGGGGTTCTAGCATAACACCCGGACATTAATGTCCCCTGAGTAGTGATAGGGGGTTCTAGCATAACACCTGGACATTAATGTCCTCTAATAGTGATAGGGGGTTCTAGCATAACACCCGGACCTTAATGTCCCCTGAGTAGTGATAGGGGGTTCTAGCATAACACCCAGACCTTAATGTCCTCTAATAGTGAGTGATAGGGGGTGTCCTCTGATAGTGATAGGGGGTTATAGCATAACACCCGGACCTTAATGTCCTCTAATGGTGATAAGGGGTGCTAGCATAACCCACGGACCTTAATGTCACCTGAGTAGTGATAGTGGGTTCTAGCATAACACCCGGACATTAATGTACTCTGATAGTCATAGGGGGTTCTAGCATAACACCCGTACCTTAATGTCCTCTACTAGTGATAGGGGGTTCTAGCATAACACCCGGACATTAATGTCCTCTGTGATGTGATAGGGGATTCTAGCAGAACATCCGGACCTTAATGTCCTCTGAGATGTGATAGGGGATTCTAGCAGAACATCCGGACCTTAATGTGCACTTAGCAAGTCAATGATTCAGCTTTAGGAAGTCATTGATCCCAGCGTTATGAAGTCAATGAAGCGTTAGGAAGTCAGTGATTCTAGCATTAGGAAGTCAATGATCCCAGCTTTAGGAAGTCAATGATCCCAGCGTTATGAAGTCAATGAAGCGTTAAGGAAGTCAGTAATCCTACCGTTAAGGATGTCAGTGATCCTAGCGTTAGGAAGTCAATGATTCCCGCGTTAAGGAAGTCAATTATCCTAGCATTAAGGAAGTCAATTATCCTAGCGTTAGGAAGTCAATGATCCTAGCGTTAGGAAGTCATTGATCTCAGCGTTAAGGAAGTCAATGGCCCTAGTGTTTAGAAAGTCAACAATCCTACCGTTAAGGAAGTCAGTGATCCTAGCGTTAGGAAGTCAATGATTCCAGCGTTAAGGAAGTCAATGATCCTAGCGTTAAGAAAGTCAATAATCCTACCGTTAAGGAAGTCAATTATCCTAGCGTCAAGAAAGTCAATTCTGGCGTCAGGAAGTCATTGATCCCAGCGTTAAGAAAGTCAATAATCCTACCGTTAAGGAAGTCAGTGATCCTAGCGTTAAAGAGTTGACTTTAGGTAGGAGGATTATAACATGACCCTAGTTACGTGCATTCTCATGCGGTGAATTTGTAAAGATACATTATAAACATTATTTAAATAGATAGATAGATAGATAGATAGATAGATAGATAGATCTATGGTTGCATAATACTGACAGACACTTGTCGAATAGTTATATTAGGTCGTCCTCAAATTATGTCGACTTTTCAGATATTATATTGAGTTGAGAAAATATTATTTCGACTCTCATACGAGAATTATGCGAGCATGCCAAGTGTTTATGTTATGATACCGCCAATACTCGGCAAGCAGCGGTCAGGATTGTCTACGTTCAAAGCTCGGTGTACGTCACAAGTTGGAGCTACGAGTTGTCAGAACGTTCGGTCGCCAACACTATTTCATTTTGCCAGCAGTGTAAATGGTGAGTGGAAATTAGGCCTATCCTGCATCATAGTTTCCTAAACTATATGGAAAACAACCATTTTCTGTATAATCTCTCGACGAAACATTCAAGGACAATTGTTGTGCTAGGTCTTCCCTTTCTTTTCGCAACTCATTTGATCATCTGTTGTCCGTCAGTAACAAGTTCTATATTTAACCCATATTTTCTACAACCCTTATTGGATTAAGTTCATACCTGGTATAATCGATCTTTTACGGAAGGTGATGTGTCATTACCTAGAGTCAAGGTCATATAGTTCCTCTGTATTTTAGTTAATTTTTTTTTGTCCGGCCCACACATTCTGTGATCCCAGAAAGTTATACTCGGAATAAATGTCTCTTGTGGGAAGGCGGTGTGTCGTGATTTTGATCGTATGACACAATTTCAAGGTTAAGGTCACTGGGAACTAGGATAATTTTTTGTCCGACCCATAAATTCTGAATGCCTGATATCAGAAAATTTACACTCGATATAAGATGTTTCTTGTGGGAAGGCTGTGTGTCATGACCTTGAGCCAAGTGCACAGCGATAAAGTGTAGGTCACCGTAAACTTTGATTATCATTTTATTTTATTATTATTATATCTATCATTATTACATGTATTATTATTATTATTAACGAGGGGGCAGGCTTGGTGTAGTGGTTACGCGCTTGGCTTGCGGTGCCGACAATCCGGGTTCGATTCCCGGGTTTCGCCACTATGTTTAAGAAGTTAGTAACCTCCTGCTTCCATGTCGCGATATAACTGAAAAATTGTCGAGAGCGACGTAAAACACCAACCAACCAATTATTATTAACGGCTTGAAAATTATAGGGAAGTTCAATCATGGTGGCATGATGTAATGAAAAGCAAGGTTATATCCAAGGTCAAGTTCATACACCTTATATCAAATAAAAAGTAAGCGATATTTTCAATTGCTCTACATAGATCAAGCGTTTATATAGCAACATAGGCGTTGCTCTTATTTACTCTTTTTACTCGACTTTGAGCGTTGTTTACACACGAGTTTATTGTCAAGTGACTTTTTTGTTGTTGACAATGCTGATTTTAACTAATGTTATGAAGTTATGTATACAGAATATGTATATAATTAAAGCAGAGTTATCTTTATGAATAGACATTGAAATAATATGATATATAATAACCGCAGTCACAGTATGAATATCCAATTACTTGGCGTCACGTAATCGTTACCTTTATGCAAGCTCGTGAATGGAAATTCAATGGACAGTAACAAGACATTCTTAAATGTCGTATAATAACAAGTGCTCTAAATCTCTTATTGTGGCCAATCCTTTTCTTCAGGCTTGATATTATTCAGGACCTGTTAACAAATCTGACCGCACAATGCCCAGAGCAAACACAGTGGAGTGAGACCAATACAAAAGATTTGAAGTTTTCTGACCCTTGTCATTCAAATCAAATAGATAGTACGCGCACACAATCACTCTAAACAACAATAACCAGTGAAAGCAAATCTTTATGATAAATGTCTGTACGCTATGTACTCTGCCTATCATCAGTTGCATGACGTTTGTAATGATCAAGAGAATTATTTATCAGGGACGAGGGGATTTGGGGTTTCGTAGACACGTTCAAGAGGATAAGGTGGGGCACTTTAGTAAGGACGAGGCTGTGTAGTGACAGAGATTACAGGGCTGTGTGGTCCTTTGGTGAAGAGCGTATGATTCTCTGGTAGTGACGAGGAACTATGTGGTGATAGCCACTCCGTGTATGGTAGTGTGTGGATATCTATACAAGTATAGGACATCACGTCCGGCAGGTATGTAGTACAACATAGTAGTTATGTTAAAAAGCGATTGTTTGTGTCTATGCAAGTGGTGGCCACATGGGGAGTGTACATTGACTAAACACCGTGAACGAGTTTGGCGCAGTCATAGCAAAACACATTAATGTCATACTATATCCTGACTGAATTTTAATTTCTGTATTGAAACTGTATCAACACCATTGTACCTCACTGTTTCTCCAGACGGAGTTGTGGACGATTTATTGAACATCGTTTTAAGATGTATTTTATAATATAAAACGTACATTGTCTGATTATTCAATAATATCCTTATAGATAATATTTAATGATGAAATGAGTAAGATGGACGGTTTCTCGAAAATGAGTCCGACAGACAGGTTTTAAAGGGGAGTAAGCTGTAAAACGCAGGTCGTTTGCATAAAATGTAATACGGTGACCTATAAATGGTAAGAGAAACTCATCGCTTGAACTTCGTAATCGACCTTTGCTTTCATTGTGATTTTGATATCCGTGTTTGCACAGAAACTTAAGGATGATTACATGAGAAACATACTTGTCGTGCAGTGTACGATGTGTTTAATAACCCTTTTTCTGATATATGAGTTTCAAGTAAATTATCAGAATAACCAGGCTATAACCGGGCTATTTACCTATTAATGCCTGTTTTTGTGGGTACTATGCTCTCATAGTGTTGCTTTGGGAAGGAATAGTGCCCGAGCGATAGCGCTATCGCTGGGGCACTATTCCTTCCCAAAGCAACACTATGAGAGCATAGTACCCACAAAAACAGGCATTAATAGGTTTAGTGCATCACATGACCTTAATTGCAGCATAATTAAATGTATTATGGAGATACCAGAGTGTATTTTACTCCAACAGCACATTTTCTACATGCACATCCTGCTTGTTTGTCTGTTTACAACTACGCGGCGCCACCTATAAACCTCGCCGAGGGACGTAACTCTGTCGAGCAAAAAGCAATAGTGCCCGGACCGGGCACTATCACTTCATAGTTCCGGCGTGGCTAACCAATGAATTTCCAAGGATTTATCATGTGATGCACTAATGGTTACTATAATGTACTACCTTTGATAACAGCCATGATCTCTGGACACATAAGATGGTTTCCGATTCTCTATCCCGAGCATGCCAGTTACTGAAGAGCAAAACAACGGATTTATAAGTTACCGCCCATGTAGTATATTAAGCTCTCTTGAAAAGAATTATTGAAAGGTTTACAGCATATAGAGTAACTTATAGCGATTTAAATATAATGTCAGTATACAGATTATCGTGAAAGCCCGTGAAAATTGTATCTATCCGCCATGTTAATTTAGATTGTTTGTTTTAAACATCGCTCCAATTACAACTGTGTGGTGATGGCGCCTACATGATACCTTACACAGAAATTTATACCTATATGCAACTGACCACCAAAAGCCCAGTTGGAACAAACCGGCCTTTTCCGTCATAATCGTGCATCACAAGCTTGTCTTCATACTGTAATGCAATGTGAGGAGTAGACAATTCCATATATAACATCCTCCTATTGTAATGCAGTGTGAGGAGTAGACAGTTCCTTACAGAACATCCCTCTACTGTAATGAAGTGTGAGGAGTAGACAATTCCATATATAACATCCTCCTATTGTAATACATTGTGAGGAGTAGACAGTTCCTTACAGAACATCCCTCTACTGTAATGCAGTGTGAGGAGTAGACAGTTCCATACAAAACATCTTCCTACTGTAATACAGTGTGAGGAGTAGACAGTTCCATACAGAACATCCCTCTACTGTAATGCAGTGTGAGGAGTAGACAGTTCCATACAAAACATCTTCCTACTGTAATGTAGTGTGAGGAGTAGACAGTTCCATACATAACATCCTCCTATTGTAATGCATTGTGAGTAGTTGACAGTTCCATACATAACATCCTTCTATTGTAATGTATTGTGAGGAGTAGACAGTTCCTTACATAGCATCCTCCTACTGTAATGCAGTGTGAGGAGTAAACAGTTTCATACATAACATCCTCTTATTGTAATGTCATGCGAGAAGTAGACAGTTCTTTACATAACATCCTCCTACTGTTATGCATTGTGAGTAGTAGACAATTCCTTACATAACATCCTCCTACTGTAATGCAGTGCGAGAAATAAACAGTTCCATACAGAACATCCTCCTATTGTAATGCAGTGTGAGGAGTAGACAGTTCCATACATAACATCCTCCTATTGTAATGCATTGTGAGGAGTAGGCAGTTCCATACATAACATCCTCCTACTGTATTGCAGTGCGAGAAGTAGACAGTTCCATACATAACATCCTCCTACTGTAATGCAGTGCGAGAAGTAGACAGTTCCATACATAACATCCTCCTATTGTAATGCAGTGTGAGGAGTAGACAGTTCCTTACATAACATCCTCCTATTGTAATGCAGTGTGAGTAGTAGACAGTTCCATACATAACATCCTCCTGCTGTATTGCATTGTGAGGAGTAGACAGTTCCATACATAACATCCTCCTACTGTAATGCATTGTGAGGAGTAGACAGTTCCTTACATAACATCCTCCTACTGTAATGCATTGTGAGGAGTAGACAGTACTAAACATAACATCCTCCTATTGTAATGCAGTGTGAGGAGTAGACAGTTCCGTACAGAATGTAAATCATTGATTTTTTTTCTAATCAGTCATATTTAGTTTTTATTAGTGATTAAAGCTATAGTTTTAACATAAATTGTATAGAATTGACATGGTGCTTCGTTTTTAGAGGGGATGCAATATGTTATGGCGCTGTCCGTCCGTCCGGGATCATGTATTTCGGACTTTTTTTGCCGTCTTTCAGGATATTGAGTTGAAATTTGGTATATAGCTTTATTTCAAGCGGCGTCAGTACCATTTCGAGTTTTGTTACGATTGACATACTTTTGACGGATTTATGGCCCTTGGACTTATGAATTTCAAGATTTTTTTCAGAAATTCGTTTAATATCTATTTTTTGTCAAAACATTATGAAATTTATCATGAAACAAATAAAATGTACCAACTATCACATATTTACAGGTATTGATATCTTTTGCTTCATTTTTGAGAAATTTATAATTTTATGGGAGGGGGAGGGGGGCTTATACTAAAAAATTTCAAGATTTTTTTTTTTGCAGGTGAAGTTCGAAAATGGGTTTGATAGGACCATTTCTGCAGGATTTATTGCCCTTGGACTTATTCCTATGATAAAATGCTATGAAACGCAATTAACTTCAGTAAACGTCAAATGTTTTTCATGAAACTCGTGCCAAATGCGAATTGGTCCCGTCCGAATTAAGCGACGGGCGAATTATGCCACGCTAGGCGTTGCTCTAGTTCTATTATCTTCTCCTAAATTGCAAAGATCTGACACATTTGTTACAAATATTTTATTTTCTAGTTTGTTCTGACAGACCCGAAGCATATATTTTAAAAATGAAATAGAGGGACTTGAGTAAAGTCTACCTGAAGCAATGAGGGATCCTCTTCGCATTTTGCCAGAGACATAATTATATATGTTACACTGAAAGTTTAAAACATTTATCGTCTTTAATTAAATTTAACTTAACTATATAATTAAGATTTAATATAATGTATGTCTTAAACTTTTATTGGAACATATACACATACATTAAATCAAGCCCAGGATCTACAAGGTAACTACTAAATTCGCATTACCTGACTTACGTCATCGTGCAGACTGCGCTCGGGAGTTTTATATTTCTGGTTGCGCCCACCATGATACAGGACCTCGGTTACGCCCACCATGACACGGGACCTCGGTTACACCCTTCACCATATGGAACCTCGATTACACCCTTCACCACATGGAACCTCGGTTACGCCCACCATGACACAGTACCTCAATTACGCCCACCATGACACGGGACCTCGGTTATGCCCTCCATGGCACGGGGTCTCGGTTACGCCCACCATGACCCGGGGCCTCGGTTACGCCCACCATGACACAATACCTCGGTTACGCCCTCAATGACACGGAGCCTCGGTTACGCCCTCCATGACACAAGACCTCGGTTATACCCACCATGACGCAGAGCCTCGGGTTTAACTATCCTATTCAGGACAATACATCCTAGACCTGTCACAAGCCACTGCGATTGAGCTCCATACAATGTTTACTTCGTTCTATGTTCAGTAGGGACGTAATTGTAATCATTTACAGTCAAGTGATAATTGTTTCCGAGGAGCAATTTATACCAATAACGAATTGTCGTCTGTGCCACCTATTCTATCATAAGATAGTTTATGATAAATGTCTGTACGCTATGTACTTGTTACAAACGAATCAAATTACTATCAGGGAGCATCTATGGCACAAGTAAAGGGATTCAATGAACACCAGGGGACATGTAAATACTTGTTACAAACGAATCAAATTATTATCAGGGAGCGTCTATGGTACAAGTAAAGGGATTCAATGAACACCAGGGGACATTTAAATACTCGTTACAAAGGAATCAAATTACTATCAGGGAGCGTCTATGGTACAAGTAAAGGGATTCAACGAACACCAGGGGACATGTAATTACTTGTTACAAACGAATCAAATTACTATCAGGGAGCGTCTATGGTACAAGTAAAGGGATTCAATGAACACCAGGGGACATGTAAATACTTGTTACAAACGAATCAAATTATTATCAGGGAGCGTCTATGGTACAAGTAAAGGGATTCAATGAACACCAGGGGACATGTAAATACTTGTTACAAACGAATCAAATTATTATCACGGAACGTCTAAGGTACAAGTAAAAGGATTCAATGAACACCAGGGGACATGTAAATACTTGTTACAAAGGAATCAAATTCTTATCAAGGAGCGTGTATGGTACAAGTAAAAGGATTCAATGAACACCAGTGGACATGTAATTACTTGTTACAAACGAATCAAATTACTATCAGGGAGCGTCTATGGTACAAGTAAAGGGATTCAACGAACACCAGGGGACATGTAAATACTTGTTACAAACGAATCAAATTATTATCAGGGAGCGTCTATGGTACAAGTAAAGGGATTCAACGAACACCAGGGGACATGTAAATACTTCTTACAAACGAATCAAATTACTATCAGGGAGCGTGTATGGTACAAGTAAAGGGATTCAACGAACACCAGGGGACATGTAAATACTTGTTACAAACGAATCAAATTATTATCAGGGAGCGTCTATGGTACAAGTAAAGGGATTCAATGAACACCAGGGGACATGTAAATACTTGTTACAAACGAATCAAATTACTATCAGGGAGCATCTATGGTACAAGTAAAGGGATTCAATGAACACCAGGGGACATGTAAATGCTTGTTACAAAGGAATCAATTTACTATCAGGGAGCGTCTATATATGGTACAAGTAAAGGGATTCAATGAACACCAGGGGACATGTAAATACTTGTTACAAACGAATCAAATTACTATCAGGGAGCATCTATGGTACAAGTAAAGGGATTCAATGAACACCAGGGGACATGTAAATACTTGTTACAAAGGAATCAAATTATTATCAGGGAACGTCTATATATGGTACAAGTAAAGGGATTCAATGAACACCAGGGGACATGTAAATACTTGTTACAAAGGAATCAAATTACTATCAGGGAGCATCTATGGTACAAGTAAAGGGATTCAATTAACACCAGGGGACATGTAAATATCTGTTATAAACGAATCAAATTATTATCAGGGAGCGTATATGGTAGAAGTAAAGGGATTCAATGAACACCAGGGGACATGTAAATACTTGTTACAAAGGAATCAAATTACTATCACGGAACGTCTAAGGTACAAGTAAAGGGATTCAATGAACACCAGGGGACATGTAAATACTTGTTACAAAGGAATCAAATTCTTATCAGGGAGCGTGTATGGTACAAGTAAAGGGATTCAATGAACACCAGTGGACATGTAATTACTTGTTACAAACGAATCAAATTACTATCAGGGAGCGTCTATGGTACAAGTAAAGTGATTCAACGAACACCAGGGGACATGTAAATACTTGTTACAAACGAATCAAATTATTATCAGGGAGCGTCTATGGTACAAGTAAAGGGATTCAACGAACAACAGGGGACATGTAAATACTTGTTACAAATAAATCAAATTACTATCAGGGAGCGCCTATGGTACAAGTAAAGGGATTCAATGAACACCAGGGGACATGTAAATACTTGTTACAAACGAATCAAATTATTATCAGGGAGCGTCTATGGTACAAGTAAAGGGATTCAACGAACACCAGGGGACATGTAAATACTTGTTACAAACGAATCAAATTATTATCAGGAAGCGTCTATGGTACAAGTAAAGGGATTCAATGAACACCAGGGGACATGTAAATACTTGTTACAAACGAATCAAATTATTATCAGGGAGCGTCTATGGTACAAGTAAAGGGATTCAATGAACACCAGGGGACATGTAAATACTTGTTACAAACGAATCAAATTATTATCAGGGAGCGTCTATGGTACAAGTAAAGGGATTCAACGAACACCAGGGGACATGTAAATACTTGTTACAAACGAATCAAATTATTATCAGGGAGCGTCTATGGTACAAGTAAAGGGATTCAATGAACACCAGGGGACATGTAAATACTTGTTACAAACGAATCAAATTATTATCAGGGAGCGTCTATGGTACAAGTAAAGGGATTCAATGAACACCAGGGGACATGTAAATACTTCTTACAAACGAATCAAATTACTATCAGGGAGCGTATTTGGTACAAGTAAAGGGATTCAATGAACACCAGGGAACATGTAAATTCTTGTTACAAAGGAATCAAATTATTATCAGGGAGCGTCTATATATGGTACAAGTAAAGGGATTCAATGAACACCAGGGAACATGTAAATACTTGTTACAAACGAATCAAATTACTATCAGGGAGCGTGTATGGCACAAGTAAAGGGATTCAATGAACAACAGGGGACATGTAAATATCTGTTATAAACGAATCAAATTATTATCAGGGAGCGTCTATGGTACAAGTAAAGGGATTCAATGAACACCAGGGGACATGTAAATACTTGTTACAAACGAATCAAATTATTATCAGGGAGCGTCTATGGTACAAGTAAAGGGATTCAATGAACACCAGGGGACATGTAAATACTTGTTACAAAGGAATCAAATTATTATCAGGGAGCGTGTATGGTACAAGTAAAGGGATTCAATGAACACCAGGGGACATGTAAATACTTGTTACAAAGGAATCAAATTATTATCAGGGAGCGTGTATGGTACAAGTAAAGGGATTCAATGAACACCAGGGGACATGTAAATACTTGTTACAAACGAATCAAATTACTATCAGGGAGCGTCTATGGTACAAGTAAAGGGATTCAACGAACACCAGGGGACATGTAAATACTTGTTACAAACGAATCAAATTATTATCAGGGAGCGTCTATGGTACAAGTAAAGGGATTCAATGAACACCAGGGGACATGTAAATACTTGTTACAAAAAAATCAAATTACTATCAGGGAGCGTGTATGGTACAAGTAAAGGGATTCAATGAACACCAGGGGACATGTAAATACTTGTTACAAACGAATCAAATTATTATCAGGGAGCGTCTATGGTACAAGTAAAGGGATTCAATGAACACCAGGGGACATGTAAATACTTGTTACAAACGAATCAAATTATTATCAGGGAGCGTCTATGGTACAAGTAAAGGGATTCAATGAACACCAGGGGACATGTAAATACTTGTTACAAACGAATCAAATTATTATCAGGGAGCGTCTATGGTACAAGTAAAGGGATTCAATGAACACCAGGGGACATGTAAATACTTGTTACAAAGGAATCAAATTATTATCAGGGAGCGTCT
The DNA here is from genome assembly GCA_035048485.1 of Pteria penguin. Lineage (NCBI taxonomy): Eukaryota > Metazoa > Mollusca > Bivalvia > Pterioida > Pteriidae > Pteria > Pteria penguin. Next base: position 48,298,465 of record CM068585.1, read on the forward strand.
ATGGTACAAGTAAAGGGATTCAACGAACTCCAGGGGACATGTAAATACTTGTTACAAACGAATCAAATTACTATCAGGGAGCGTGTATGGCACAAGTAAAGGGATTCAATGAACACCAGGGGACATGTAAATACTTGTTACAAACGAATCAAATTATTATCAGGGACCGTGTATGGTACAAGTAAAGGGATTCAATGAACACCAGGGGACATGTAAATACTTGTTACAAACGAATCTAATTATTATCAGGGAGCGTCTATGGTACAAGTAAAGGGATTCAATGAACACCAGGGGACATGTAAATACTTGTTACAAACGAATCAAATTACTATCAGGGAGCATCTATGGCACAAGTAAAGGGATTCAATGAACACCAGGGGACATGTAAATACTTGTTACAAACGAATCAAATTACTATCAGGGAGCGTATTTGGTACAAGTAAAGGGATTCAATGAACACCAGGGGACATGTAAATTCTTGTTACAAAGGAATCAAATTATTCTCAGGGAGCGTCTATATATGGTACAAGTAAAGGGATTCAATGAACACCAGGGGACATGTAAATACTTGTTACAAAGGAATCAAATTACTATCAGGGAGCGTGTATGGCACAAGTAAAGGGATTCAATGAACACCAGGGGACATGTAGATACTTCTTACAAAGGAATCAAATTATTATCAGGGAACGTCTATATATGGTACAAGTAAAGGGATTCAATGAACACCAGGGGACATGTAAATACTTGTTACAAACGAATCAAATTACTATCAGGGAGCGTCTATGGTACACGTAAAGCCGGGGATTAAATGAAAAGCAAAGAACATTTAAGTGCTTGTAAAGGGAACATTAGGAAAGGATGCACATATAAAAAGTGTCCAATTTACAGTGGACACGACATCACGGACTTCTGGTCAGGTCTAAATCGTATTCAATATAAATTAGCTTTATTTCTGTAACGTAGTTTTCAATACTAGATTATACACATGTAAAATTTCAGGCTGTAAGTAACAGAATTCAATTTGACTATTTCTCATAGGCATGGCGCACTGGATGATCCTATTTTACTCTTTCTGATCTGTTCGTACGTAGCAACAGTATAGGATTCGAAGTCGTAAGAAGGGCGATAACCTCGTAGCATTTTCTCTACAATGTCACGCACGCGCTTATCAGTAAGAGGTGTGATTGATAATCCGACTATCTCCTTGCCAGACGACTTTATAAAGGTCACTAAGGTCACAATAGATATGTAGGTTCCAAATACTACGGAATGTCAAACTTCTCGTATCATACTCATATCTTGTGAAATTCTGACGTAAGAGAAACAAAATATAAAGAACTGGAAAGTCCGGGAATTTTATTTGAACGTTACATCACCATGAATATTGTAATCACCCTCGCCTCGCCATACAGTAATCTGATTACACCGGCTGTGCAAGCCCGTGGAGAGCACAGTATCAAGTGAGCTACCCGACTCCACAGCCCCATGGAGAGCACATTATCAAGTGAGCTTCCCGACTCCACAGCCCCATGGAGAGCACATTATCAAGTGAGCTACCGACTCCACAACCCCGTGGAGAGCACATTATCAAGTGAGCTACCCGACTCCACAGCCCCGTGGAGAGCACATTATCAAGTGATCTACCCGACTCCACAGCCCTGTGGAGAGCACATTATCAAGTGAGCTACCCGACTCCACAGCCAAGTGGAGAGCACATTATCAAGTGAGCTACCGACTCCACAACCCCGTGGAGAGCACATTATCAAGTGAGCTACCCGACTCCACAGCCCCGTGGAGAGCACATTATCAAGTGAGCTACCCGACTCCACAGCCCCATGGAGAGCACATTATCAAGTGAGCTACCCGACTCCACAGCCCCGTGGAGGGCACATTATCAAGTGAGCTACCCGACTCCACAACCCCGTGGAGAGCACATTATCAAGTGAGCTACCCGACTCCACAAGCGCGTGGGAGCAATTTATTGGCAACTGTTTTGGTCAAAAACCCTTAAAGCTTAACTAGTATTCTTTGACTAAAACTAACAAGTCTTGAAGATACATGTAGTATTAAAAAGCCAGAGAAGTTATTTATATTCGTGGAGTAATACGGAATCCCGCCAACCTCTCCCTCTTTGTCATTGTTGATAGTACTTTGAGGCAGCAGTCCGTTATAGTAATGTTGTAATATAATGCCCGGAGAACGTGGGACTTTCCCGGTCTCCTTCTCACGTCACAGGAGACCTTGCTGTGCGTCACACTGTCCGCATTGAGACAAACAAAGGTACAATTCGTAGTGTACTTTGCCGTTAATGAGTTCACATTTTCAAATTTATCTATTTATTTATTTATTATCATTATTATTTATTATCATTATTAATTTTGTTTAGGTTTTGTGAGGTTAGACAAGTTTTATCTTCTCTATCATTCTGAGTTGTGATTGGACGTTTGGTTACGTAGGACCAGAGACATATGTCTCTGGTAGGACATATAACCGGTGATAATGTAAGTGATCAAAAAAAATATTTCAGCGTACGTTTGCAAAATGTTGATACACATGTGCAGATATCGTGTAAATTACGGTAACCATTAAATATTCAAGTACTGACACTTTACACGTAACTACCGATATGGCAATCAAATATCATCACAGAAACGTCATGATTTATATTTAGATCTAAGCCCATTTGGACAGAAAAGAAGAAAATAAAAAAGAAGGTGTTTGTAAAACAAATCTCATTTGTATGTTCAGTGGACTGTGGTGAGATATACCTCACCGTGATATGCAGAAAATGAAGAGTTCTTATCAAGAGCAGACGAATCACCCGATTGAGATCACAGAATTTCGGCTCGTTGGTCCCCCCTCAATTATACCAATATTTTGGGGGGACCAACGAGCCGAAAGCCCTGTGTTGAGATGGTCTATAGGCATACGTAATTGGCACCTGACATTGACACTAATTACCACCATACTAGCCGCAAGTAGTGGCCCTAAATGAATGATAGGGCCACAATTCCTTACGTTGCGTAAACTTGCATTTTTGATAAACGGAATGGCCGGCACGATTCTACGCATTTCGGCATCAAATGGAGTAAATATCTAACATATATAAACATAAAGCAAACGATCGGCAATGTTATCTTGCCCCCGATCTGTCGTCTGAAGGCTCTACACACATTTTTTCCCAACCTGTTTCAAATTTGCCGGTTTCTGTGTCAGCCATTCGGTCTCGCGAGATCTCGTTAACAGAAACCTCGCAAAAAGAGGTGGAGCTGTCATTTCTCTGTTTACATTTTATTCATCGGCTAGTTATACTAAATTGAAATGACTAGAAATGCGGTAACTAGCCGATAAATAAAATGTAAACAGAGAAATGACATAAAAATAACAATGACCACGCACCCATGACCACGTGTTTTTCGTCAGCTCCGCCTCTTTTTGGGAGGTTCCTTTTAACGAGATCTCGCGAGACCGTATGGCTGACACAGAAACCGGCAAATTTGAAACAGGTTGGAAAAAAATGTGTATGGAGCCTTCAGACGACAGATCGGGGGTAAGATAACATTGCCGATCGTTTGCTTTATGTTTATATATGTTAGATAGTTGCTTCATTTGATGCCGAAATGCGTAGAATCGTGCCGGCCATTCCGTTTACCAAAAATGCAAGTTTACGCAACGTAGGGAATTGTGGCCCTATCATTCATTTAGGGCCACTACTTGCGGCTACCACCATACAGGCATAAGGCCTTGGAGCATGACAATAAAATCCGATTGCCATCATACAGGCATAAGATCAAGGTACATGAAATAAAACCCGACCTTCTCCATACATTCATAAGATCATGGTACATGACAATAAAAAGATCATGGTACATGACAATAAAACCCGACCTTCTCCATACATTCATAAGATCATGGTACATGACAATAAAACCCGACCTTCTCCATACATTCATAAGATCATGGTACATGACAATAAAACACGACCTTCTCCATACATTCATAAGACCATGGTACATGACAATAAAACCCGACCTTCTCCATACATTCATAAGATCATGGTACATGACAATAAAACCCGACCTTCTCCATACATCCATAAGATCATGGTACATGACAATAAAACTCAACCTTCTCCATACATTCATAAGATCATGGTACATGACAATAAAACCCGACCTTCTCCATACATTCATAAGATCATGGTACATGACTATAATCGTTTTTCTTGGTTATGTTGTTATTTGTATTCTCTACCAATTGTAACCGCTAATTGTTGATTATGTGTATGTCTTTTCTCTTCCTTTTCTATGATATGTAATAAAGTAAGAACTAAAGGAACTTAGTAGCGAACTAGAGTTGATATCCGTCAAGAACTGTGCGTTCACCTCATTGCCATATAAGGACATCACAATACTTTTACAGAGAATTTGCCGTTCATATTGTAAGAAGTGGAGAGCAACTTATGTATATATTGTGTTACTGAATTTGTGATAAATATGGAATATATATACATGTGTGAGCTAAATTCCCTGGTAACCACCGCTAAGTGTTTAAGGTGCAGAAACAAACGGCATAACCAACAAGAACGGCGGCGGTTATACGGCAATAAAACCTGATTGCCATCATATAGACATTAGATAGTAGCAAAGGCTGCCAGCATGTAGGCATTAGGGACCCGATTTAAATAAAAAAAAAAACAAAACTTAGGACAAATCGTAAATTCTGTACTCGTAAATTAACAGAAATTTTCCTTATACACTCTTAATTTAATATAGAAAATCAGTCAATCAAATGTCTATGTTTAATGTGCTGTCATATTAATAAAAAGGGGTCTTGGCACACAACATCAAATATTGCCACCACAATATATATATACATATATATATATATATATATATATATATATATATATATATATATATATATATATATATATATATATATATATATATATATATATATATATATATATATATATATATATATATATATATATGTAAGATCTTGCCACACAACATCAAATATTGCTACCACCATATACATGTAAGGTCTTGCCACACAACATCAAATATTGCTACCTCCATATACATGTAAGGTCTTGCCACACAACATCAAATATTGCTACCTTCATATACATGTAAGGTCTTGCCACACAACATCAAATATTGCCACACAACATCAAATATTGCCACCATCATACACATGTAAGGTCTTGCCACCCAACATCAAATATTGCCACCACCATACACATGTAAGGTCTTGCCACATAACATCAAATATTGCCACCACCATACACATGTAAGGTCTTGCCACACAACATCAAATATTGCCACCACCATATATATGTGTCTTTTTCTAACTTTAATTTTTAGCTCACCTGAGCCGAAGGCTCAAGTGAGCTATTGTGATCGATCACCGTCCGTCGTCCGTCCGTCATCCGTCGTTAACTTTTCACATTTTCGACTTCTTCTCCAGAACCACTGAACAGAATTTGATGAAACTTGATAAGCATGTAGTACTCATGGTCCCCTACAAGTGTTGTTGTTTTTCGTCCGGATTCATCAACAGGTGGCGCCACCACAGACAAAAGTAGGTCAAAGAGGGTACCCTCCTTTGACAAACTTCTTCTTCAGACCGGGGGCATACAGAGACAAACCGAATGCATAGGAATGATCTAGAGGGATGTGTGAAGAAGTGTTGTTATTTTTGGTTCCGTTCCGAAATCAAATTTTTGACGTTTTTTTGTACTTGGTAGTTTTAATGCAGAAAAGAGGTATTTTTTTCTTTTAGTAAACATTGATGCATTAATTTGGTTTGATTTGATCATTTTGATGGTAAGAAATACTACTGCGAAGAAAATTTTTCAATATTTTATGTTTTGGATTTTTTATGAATTTTTTAAGACTTTCAAGAAAAAGGGGGGTGGAATAATTGGTGTAAACATTTCACAGTTTGAACTTTTTCTTCGGAACCACTTGCTGGAATTCAATGAAACTTGGCATGCATCAAATACTCAAGGTCCCCGACAAATGTGGTCATCTTTGTCAGGATCCATGAACAGGTGGCACCACCACAGACAAAAGTAGGTCACAGAGGGTACCCTCCTTTGACAAACTTCTTATTCAGATCGGGTGCATACAGCGACAAACCGACTGCATAGGAATGATTTAGAGGCATATGGGAAGAAGTGTTGATATTTTTGGTTCCATTCCGAAATCAAATTTTTGACGTTTTTCATTTTTATTTTGGACTTTGTTATTTTAATGCATTAAAGAGTTATTATTTTCTTTTAGTAAACATTGATGCATTCATTTGGTTTCATTTAATCATTTCTATGGTAAGGAATGCTGGTGCGAAGGAATTTTTTCAATATCTCGATTTTTGAATTTTTTATGAATTTTTTAAGACTTCCAAGAAAAGGGGGGGGGGGACAATTTTTCATATCTTCAACTTGATCATCTAGCTGTTCAGGTGAGCGATATAGGCCCATTTGGGCCTCTTGTTTGTTATTTAAAGTGAACACATGACCTCACTTTAAATAACAAAAATTTAAAGTTAGAAAAAGACACATGTAAGGTCTCTGTACACAACATAAAACATTGCCGCCACCATATATAGGTAAACGAAGCCGGGGTGGCCTAGTGGTATCGCACTCGCCTTTTGATCGGGAGGCCGGGGTTCGAGTCCCGCCCTGGTCATGCCGGTGTCCTGTCTTTGGGATGAGACGGTAAAAACCGATGCCCCGTGTCGTAGTATGCATGGAACGTTAAAGATCCCTCACTGCTTTGGTTGGGTCCGTTGCAAAAGTCAAATTTTGTATGCCCCGCATCAGGCAGATGCCGTCACCGTATACGTGAAATATTCATAGTGTGATGTTATACAAAAATCACACAATCAATCATATAGGTAAAGGTCTAATTAAACGACAACATATACATGTAAGGTCTTGGCACACAAAATTAAACACTGCCTGCTATCATATATCCATATGGTCTTGGCACACGCCATTAAATACTTTTCAGCATACCCAGTAAAATCATACTAAAGGTCTTTAAGCAGTGACCGACACTATATATGTATGAGTTTCAGGTCTTGGCACACATTAAACCCTGCTCGCCGCTAAACAAGGCATAAGGTCGTGGCGCAAAGCATGACACACTAGTACATGTACCACTATGAAGGTGCAAGGTCTCAATAAACGCTGGCCGCCATTATATTGACATATAGTCTTGGCACACTGATTGCCATCATATGGGCATACATGAATCGTGGCACACAACAATTAAACACTGATCACCCCCATATCGGTATACGACTTTATATTACCCTGACTTCTACCCCAAGTTTTAGTACATTAAACCTTGCCCGCCACCATTTAGGTATAACCCTTGGCACTCAGCATTTGACCCTGATCGCCACTACACGAGTATATGGTCATCATGAATCATGAATATCTCGAATATTGATAAATTTATGAACAACACCATTGTTCTATGTTTAAACAATCATAAGGCATAAGGTTGTTTTTTTTATAAGATAAAACACTTTTTCTCCTTTACATTTACTAGTTTTGATTAGTTTTCAGCCCCTGTGTGTACAGTTGGGTTTTACTCCTTTACCATTCCTACTTTTGATTAGTTTTCAGCCCTTTTGTGTACAGTTTGGGGTTTTTTTTATTCGAACTTACAAATAATTAATGACAAGTCCTTTGAAATGATTAATTGGCGTGTAAGATATATCTTGTGGATTAATGACGACACAAGAGTCGTGACTGAGAATTTGACGGCCGTACGTAATAAATTCCAGGTAAGCACAGGTAAGGCGCTGTGTTTAGTAAAGGTAGAACTGAGGGGGAACACTTTATCAGGTATTTTGGAGTTAAATGACGATGTGATCACATGTTATTTGAAATGTAAGTGCATGCTGTTGACTGGAATTTGAAAGTCGGATACTACTGATAGGGAAATACTTAACAGAGATTTCAGTGTGACTATCGTGTAGTAGACTGGAGCATTCTCTGTTACTATCGTATAGTGGATATGACAATTCTTTGTTGATGACGATGTTTGGTGAGTATACCGTTTCTATTTAAACACAATAAATAAATAATGTTACTTTATATACCAACATCTCTAACGTTTTAATTGATATGGGAAGTTCGCCTCCTGGCAAGCGACCCATTTATAAACGATGTTCGCCATTATATATGTATAGTCCCCATGCCAAAGGTTTGATTGACATTCGGAAAATTCATTGCTATCCATCAGTGCGATCCGCGGAATACACAGATCTAAAACATTATAAACACTCGTTTCTTACGGCATAATGATCCTTGTTGTGTCTAGAATTTTTAATGGTGGAAGAGAGAGAGAGAGAGAGCCTCATTCGGCTGTATATTAATGATTATATTCAATTCTCAAAAAATATAGAATTATTTCAAAGGCGTTATTATAATTCAACAACAGCAAATGTAAGATGACAGTGGAGCGAGAAGGAAGAGTAATCACATCGGATCAACGTCGATGAGAAAGTGTCAAAAGATGAATTTAAGCTGATTGTTATACAGTTATATATGCATGGTTGTCTTTCCCTTGGATTCAGGATTGAAACTGAGTAAACTCAGATTGCCAAAAAGGGTTACAATAGCGATACAAAAGAACATGCTTCATTTCTTCCTTTCAAGAAGGTGTTATAAGGTTTTGTTCCTTGTTTAATACATTGTTAGTGTATTTTTTTTTTATTGTGGCTGGATTACTAATGGAGAAAAAAACTGTTATTCCTAAAATATCTGCTATTGTCAACTAAAGTTCTATGATATCTGCTATTGTCAGCTAAGGTTCTATGATATCTGTTGTTGTCATCTAAGGTTCTATGATATCTGCTGGTGCAGCTAAGGTTCTATGACCTGCTATTGTCAGCTAAGGTTATATGATATTGCTATTGTCAGCTAAAGTTCTATGATATCTGCTATTGTCAGCTAAGGTTATATGATATTGCTATTGTCAGCTAAATTTCTATGATATCTGCTGTTGTCAGCTAAGGTTCTATGATATCTACTGTTGTCAGTTAAGGTTCTATATCTGTTGTTGTCAGCTAAGGTTCTATGATATCTGCTGTGGATAGCTAAAGTTCTATGACCTGCTGTTGTCAGCTAAAGTTCTATGATATCTGCTATTGTCAGCTTAGGTTCTATGATCTGCTATTGTCAGCTAATGTTCTATAATATCTGTAGTTGTCAGCTAAGATTCTATGATATCTGCTGTTGTCAGCTAAGATTCTATGATATCTGCTGTTGTCAGCTAAGGTTCTATGATATCTGTAGTTGTCAGCTAAGATTCTATGATATCTGCTGTTGTCAGCTAAGATTCTATGATATCTACTGTTGTCAGCTAAGGTTCTATATCTGTTGTTGTCAGTTAAGGTTCTATGATATCTGCTGTGGATAGCTAAAGTTCTATGATATCTGCTGTTGTCAGCTAAGGTTCTATGACCTGCTATTGTCAGCTTAGGTTCTATGATCTGCTATTGTCAGCTAACGTTCTATGATATCTGTAGTTGTCAGCTAAGATTCTATGATATCTGCTGTTGTCAGCTAAGTTTCTATGATATCTGCTGTTGTCAGCTAAGGTTCTATGACCTTCTATTGTCAGCTAAGGTTCTATGATCTGCTTTTGTCAGCTAAGTGTCCATATCTGTTGTTGTCAGCTAATGTTCTATAATATCTGCAATGGTTCTATTACCTGCTTTCGAGTACAATTTCTATTCTACAGAACTCTTCAATTGGACAATTTGGTATATATGGTCTGCTATAGAGCACCATAATTATGGACATCTTGGGATCTATGACCTGCTACAGAGCACCATAACTATACACTTCTTGGAATCTATGACCTGCTACTGAGCACCATAACTATACACTTCTTGGGATCTTTGACCTGCTACAGAGCACTATAACTATACACTTCTTGGGATCTATGACCTGCTACAAAGCATCGCAACCATGGACATCTTGGGATCTACGACCTGAAGAGCACCACAACCATGGGCATCTTGGGATCTATGACCTGCTACAGAGCACTATAACTATGGACATCTTGGGACCTATGACCTGCTACAGAGCACTATAACTATGGACATCTTGGGATCGATGACCTGCTACAGAGCACTATAACTATGGACATCTAGGGATCTATGACCTGCAACAGAATACTATAACTATGAACAGCTAGGGATCTATGACCTGCTAAAGAGCACCACATCCATGGACATCTTGGCATCTATGATCTGCTACAGAGCACTATAACTATGCACATCTTGGGATCTATGACCTGCTACAAAGCACTATAACTATGCACATATTGGGATCTATGACCTGCTACAGAGCACTATGGAGTGTTCCCATACAACCCTGTTTTCCTCAAATTAGCTAGAGTTATCTCCCTCATTGGAGTACAGCTCTCGGACTTTATCCATCTATGCTCATGTAAAACTGCTTGATTTAACTTAATTTTATGAAATAATCACATTGTACATCTAAATGTTTTACAGAAAATTTTCAACTGATTGATTATATTTACTGATTAATTAAGACTGAAGTCACGAAATCTACCCTGAAACATAGTTATTTTCTCAGAAATTTAATGAAGTTTACATGGTAGAGATGGAAAAAGTCCGAGAGTTGTACTCCAATATGGCCGTTAATGCTAGTAGTGTGACATCACATGGGCAAACTCTATAACTATGGACAGCTAGGGATCTATGACTTGCTACAGAGCACTATAACTATGGGCAGCTAGGGATCTATGACCTGCTACAGAGCACTATAACTATGGACATCTTGGGATCTATGACCTGCTACAGAGCACCACAACCATGGACATCTTGGGATCTATGACCTGCTACAGAACACTATAACTATGGACAGCTAGGGATCTATGACCTGCTACAAAGCACTATAACTATGGACAGCTAGGGATCTATGACCTGCTACAGAGCACTATAACTATGGACATTTTGGGATCTATGACCTGCTACAGAGCTCTATAACTATGGACAGCTAGGGATCTATGACCTGCTACAGAGCACTATAACTATGGACATCTTGGGATCTATGACCTGCTACAGAACACTATAACTATGGACAGCTAGGGATCTATGACCTGCTACAGAGCACCACATCCATGGACATCTTGGGATCTATGACCTGCTACAGAACACTATAACTATGGACAGCTAGGGATCTATGACCTGCTACAGAGCACTATAAGTATGGACATCTTGGGATCTATGACCTCTTACAGAGCACCACAACCATGGACATCTTGGGATCTATGACCTGCTACAGAGCACTACAACCACGGGCATCTTGGCATCTATGACCTGCTACAGAGCACTATAACTATGGACATCTTGGGATCTATGACCTACAACAGAGCACCATAACTATGGACATCTTGGGATCTATGACCTGCTACAGGGCACTATAACTATGGACAGCTAGGGATCTATGACTTGCAACAAAGTACCGGAAGCGAAGGAATCTTGACATACTACGACTTACACTTACATGACCAAGGGTCCAGAAATGTTCGATCCCAAAGTTCACTGTTTACCAGATAAATTCGCTTATATGTGTTTTCATGTATTTACTAACACTTAAACATGAAGAGGTATAAATGCAGCGTATCGATTATGATAGACATATGATGGACACAAATGAATAGAAATAAAAAGGGGCGAGTTGTAACAATGCTGTCGCCATAATGAATTCGTCATGTTCATTCCGTTTCTTCTTAATTTGTTCGGAAGTTCACACCACGTAATGTAATTAACTACAATACCATGTTATCGTGAAAGGGACTAGCTTGATCTAGATAATGTACAGACCGTGTAGGACGGTCTGCAACATGCATGTATACCGGACAACAAATTAATCTGTTTAAATATATCTTATGTGAAACTAACTTGTAAACAGTAATAAAAGCTCATGTGTGGCATTCTAACACACCATGGGCATGGACGATTCTACACACAAAACTACGTCGACACTTGTTTAATATTTTGGACGAAAGTCTTACTTCGTAATATTAAGCCATTTACGCCCATAGGAATTTTTATGTATATGAGAAGTATTTGGAAAGTAATAATCTATTTCGTTTTTAAACATACTGTACATCGTCAAGTTTCAGCATTTATCTAAATCTGAAGTACATTTTGGCACTGCTATGGAATGGCAAATGTTAGCATTATAATCAGTATTACCTCTGGCTCTATACCGCCGCTGGTTGACAGTTTCCGTGTGTCGTAAGCTCAACTGCTAGTGCTTCTGTACAGACACGAAATATGTACTGTATTGTGAGAAAAGCTTCTACATTACTCAAAAATAAGGAGTTCTCAGGCTTTTACGTTTATGTCAATTTGGAAGTTTTCTCTCTAAATATTTACACTTTAGATTTCCACAGTTTCGACCATGAGAATCACTAAACGAGAATAAGTTGTCGAATTGTGCATATAGTGGGGTATAACAAAGAAGCTATACGGAATGAGTAAAGATTATCTGAAGGAAATTGTTAATTGATTTACACAACTGCTTTTTTATCTAAAATTAACCTAAGTAACCTAAGGCTACATTAAGGTGACAATGTGTAAATTTAATCTTAACTTTGTAATGACCAATGTAAATAATTTAGTTGGATTACAAACTAGTTTTCACAAAAAGAGATTTTCTAAAAAGCCAAATGTATGGAATAATTTAAATTTAAATGTAATTTGTAAAATGGAAACTTACATGTAAATATATCAAATTTTTAAGTAAAATATATGAGGGTCTAAAAGATCTGATGATAGATGCATATAATACACGGCAACGCGGCAATCCTAACGTCAGACTACGACGCGAATACCGCTCCGAATTTTTCGTCACGTCAAAGACAACAGTGTTTTTTATTTCTTTTGTAAACCAAAATGGTGTTTTAAAGGGGGAGATAATTTCTCCATTACTTTTTTCTATGTATATAAATGACTGCGAGATGGAATTTTTAAATAGTGGTTATATTCCTATAGAGTTGCAAGAGTTGTCTCTCTTTTTAATAATGTATTTTTTTCGGATTCCGCAACAGGGTTACAGTGTCTTTTAGATTTATGTTGTGTGTATACTGAACGTTGGTCATTAACTGTAAATGTAACTAAAACAAAAATTGTACTTTTCCGAAACGGAGGCACTGTAAAAGAAAATGAGAGGTGGATGTTTAATGGTGAAAATATAGACATAGTAAATGAGTTTTGTTATCTTGGTATTTTATTGAATTACAATAGAAAATGTCAAAAGCACAAAAACAGCTGTCTTTACAATGCAAAAAAGCACTCTTTGCTCTTAAAAGGAAATGCTCTAATTTGTCTTTTAACCATGCAACTCTTTTATCTTTATTTAACACGTATACTTAGATTATTGCAAAAACATTTGAGGTGTTAAAAGATCCACACCAAATGCCATGGTCTATAGTGAGCTTGGAAGACTACCTCTGATGTGTTTTAGAAAACTAAAAATCATAAAATATTGGCTAAAAATTATGCATTCAGATAATTGCATTAAAATCTTGTCTGAATGAGTTAACATGTGAATTATAGATAAGCCAAATTGTAAAAATTGGGTTGCTAATGTATACAATATATTATCAGAATTGGGTTTAAATAATGTTTGGAATAATGCTTTTAATCTGAATGTCAAGCATACTGTTGCTACTGTAAAAGAGAGACTTATGGATGTTTACAGTCAATTTTATCTGAAATCAACACTTCACCTAAATGTTTTATGTACAAACATACTTTTGATCAAATTATGCTACAACCATGTCTCAAGAAACCTATTTTTAACCAGTACAAGAAATATATTAGTAAAATCAGACTTTCATCACACTGTTTATCTGTTGAAACTGGTCGTTACAAAAATATACCTTTACAAAGACTCACCTGTCCTACTTGTATTACAGAAATTGAAGATGAATTCCTCTTTATCTTCAAATGTCCCTACTACAAAAATCTTAGAGTTAAGTTTTTGAAGCCTTATTATCACCGCAAACCCTCTGTCTTCAAATTAGTTCAACTTTTAAGAACAAATAACACAAAAGATCTATGTAACCTGGGTAATTTTGCCCAACATGCTTTTAATCTAAGAAAAAACATCTAATCATGTATCATATTTTTATTTTCATATTCATATGTATATTTTCATATGTATATATATGTATATATGTCTATTGTATTGTGATCAATAAGCTGTATTGCTTACGATGAATAAACTATACTATACTTTTCTTTGAATATTCATTATAGTCATTCTGGCCATTGAAAATTGTCGAAAATGGGAAAAGTTCCCAAAATTGTTGATCAATAAGTTAAAACATGCTGCTGTTAGTATTTATTGTTTATGAGATATATCGTATATGCATGGGACTTTGCTTTTCTGGTTTTTGTTTTTGACTTTACCTTTGGTTAAAAATTCGTGGGGTTTTTTTTTGCCCCAAAACTCCTAAACGACCAAATTCCCTTTAGAATTGCCCTTTGGTTGCTGCTTGGGTTATTGATCCATCAAGGTCTAAGAGCTACATAATATGATCGTTATCATAACCAGGTTAATCCCTGAGGTAGACTAGAAGCTGACTTACCAAACACCAGGCTTACCCTACACCAGACTTACCACACAACATGCTTACCCCACACCAGGCTTTCCCAACACCAAGCTTACCCTAGGCTACACCAGGCTTACCACACACACCAGGCTTACCTTACACCAGATTTACCTTACACCAGGCTTACCACACACCAGGCTTACCCTACACCAGGCTTACAACACACACCAGGCTTACCACACACCAGGCTTACAACACACACACCAAGCTTACCCTACACCAGGCTTACTCTACACCAGGCTTACCACACACCAGGCTTACACTACACCAGGCTTACCACACACCAGGCTTACACTACACCAGGCTTACAACACACACCAGGCTTATAACACACACCAGACTAACCCTACACCAGACTTACTACACATCAGACTTACCCTACACCACACTTACCACACACCAAGCTTACAACACACACTAGGCTTACAACACACACTATGCATACCACACACCAGACTTACGACACACCAGGCTTACAACACACACCAGGCTTACCCTACACCAGGCTTACCACACACCAGGTTTACACTACACCAGGCTTACAACACACCAGACTTACCACACACACCAGACTTACCACACACCAGGCTTACAACACACACCAGGCTTACAACACACATCAGGCTTACCACACACCAGACTTACCACACACCAGACTTACAACACACACCAGGCTTACAACACACCAGACTTACCACAGTAGGCTTACAACACACACCAGGCTTACAACACACACCAGGCTTACCACACACACACACCAGGCTTACCCCACACCAGGCTTACCACACACCAGGCTTACAACACACACCAGACTTACCCTACACCAGACTTACCACACACCAGACTTACCACACACCAGACTTACCACACACCAGGCTTACCCCACACCAAGCTTACCACACACCAGGCTTACAACACACACCAGACTTACCACACACCAGACTTACCACACACCAGGCTTACCCCACACCAAGCTTACCACACACCAGGCTTACAACACACACCAGGCTTACACTACACCAGGCTTACCCTACACCAGGCTTACACTTCACCAGGCTTACAACACACACCAGACTTACCACACACCAGGCTTACCCTATACCAGGCTTACAACACACACCAAGCTTACCCTACACCAGGCTTACTCTACACCAGGCTTACCACACACCAGGCTTACACTACACCAGGCTTACACTACACCAGGCTTACAACACACACCAGGCTTACAACACACACCAGACTAACCCTACACCAGACTTACTACACATCAGACTTACCCTACACCACACTTACCACACACCAAGCTTACAACACACACTAGGCTTACAACACACACTATGCATACCACACACCAGACTTACGACACACCAGGCTTACAACACACACCAGGCTTACCCTACACCAGGCTTACAACACACACCAGGCTTACAACACACCAGACTTACCACACACCAGGCTTACAACACACACTAGGCTTACAACACACACTATGCATACCACACACCAGGCTTACAACACACACTAGGCTTACAACACACACTATGCATACCACACACCAGGCTTACCACACACCAGGTTTACACTACACCAGGCTTACAACACACACCAGGCTTACAACACACCAGACTTACCACACACCAGGCTTACAACACACCAGACTTACAACACACACCAGGCTTACCACACACCAGACTTACAACACACACCAGGCTTACAACACACCAGACTTACCACAGTAGGCTTACAACACACACCAGGCTTACAACACACACCAGGCTTACCACACACCAGGCTTACAACACACACCAGACTTACCCTACACCAGACTTACCACACACCAGACCTACCACACACCAGACTTACCACACACCAGGCTTACCCCACATCAGGCTTACAACACACCAGGCTTACCCTACACCAGACTTACCACACACCAGACTTACCACACACCAGGCTTACCCCACACCAAGCTTACCACACACCAGGCTTACAACACACACCAGGCTTACACTACACCAGGCTTACCCTACACCAGGCTTACACTTCACCAGGCTTACAACACACCAGACTTACCACACACCAGGCTTACCCTACACCAAGCTTACAACACACACCAGGCTTTCTCCACACCAGGCTTACCCCACACCAGGCTTACCCCACACCATGCTTACCACACCAAGCTTACCCCCACACCAGGCTTACCCCACACCAGGCTGACCCAACATCGGGCTTGCCACATGCCAGACATATAGAATAAATCGATATTTGACCAGTTGATATTAAATGTTGTCCCAAATTTCATATAAATATGTGTAACTTGGCCATTATTACCTCAAAATCTACGAATTTATCACCGTTGCATATACCACACGCCAATAAAAAACTTGTACGTCACACAAAGCTCCTGCTCGATCCACCAATACAGTGAATCTATCCAGCAACGCGTTGGATTATTAATGCGCTAAGTATGTACATGTAGTTTGTGATTTTAATTTCAGGGCACCTAGAGCGCCATCTCTGAAACTGACGTAGTGGATAGAACCGACATGATATATAAGTGTAAGTAATGTTTTGTTATTCTGTTCAAATAGTATTGACCTCATTTTATAAGTAATAAAGTGTCTACTGTATTTATCTCTCTAGATGTACTTATCTCTCTAGATGTATATCTCTCTAGATGTACTTATCTCTCTAGATGTACTTATCTAGATGTACTTATCTCTCTAGATGACCTTCTCTAGATGTACTTATCTCTCTAGATGTACTTATCTCTCTAGATGTACTTGTCTAGATGTACTTATCTAGATGTACTTATCTCTCTAGGTGTATATCTCTCTAGGTGTATATCTCTCTAGATGTACTTATCTCTCTAGATGTACTTATCTAGATGTACTTATCTCTCTAGATGACCTTCTCTAGATGTACTTATCTCTCTAGATGACCTTCTCTAGATGTACTTATCTCTCTAAATGCACTTGTCTAGATGTACTTATCTCTCTAGATGTACTTATCTCTCTAGATGTACTTATCTCTCTAGGTGTACTTATCTCTCTAGATGTACTTATCTCTCTAGGTGTACTTATCTAGATGTACTTATCTCTCTAGATGTACTTATCTAGATGTACTTATCTCTCTAGATGTACTTATCTCTCTAGATGTACTTATCTCTCTAAATGTACTTGTCTAGATGTACTTATCTCTCTAGATGTACTTATCTCTCTAGGTGTACTTATCTCTCTAGATGTACTTCTCTAGATGTACTTATCTCTCTAGATGTATATAGCAGTGGGCTGATAAATGGTAAAAGTGAAGCAAACAATGAATAAAAAAGTACTTCTGTATGTAAATGATTTCTAAGACTAATTGGTTCTTTTTTTTTTCGGTAGTTAATCGCCATATTGTTGATTAATCAACAATCGCGTATAAAAACAACACTGAATGTCTTTCATCATGATTACATGATAGAACAAAGTTAGCTTATTAATTAAGAAATATTACTTTAAACAACATTCAGGCAGTGATCAATCAGGAATCAATAAATGAATAATATTTTGTATTTTTTCTTTTATTAAAAAGTACGCGATAGTTCTTATATTTTGCACCAGCTATAGATACGTCGAGATTTATACGTATTTCATGTTTGATTTCGTCTAATTCTCACTGATGTACTGCAGGCTTCATTACATCTCTGTAGTGAACTTCTGTATGGCATGCAGCTTAATGGCAATGTCTTAACTAAGTACACGTGGATTCATTTTAAAGTGTTGCGGCTGCCACAGTTTCATAATAATATTGTTCAAGAGTGTAGCTATGACAACGCTGTACAAAATGTCAAACGAATTTTGGCTTTCTTTACAAATATTTTACAAATATTTCTTTTGAAGTAATGTATTTTCTACAAAACTTTAGCCATGCCATAGTGCTAGACGATTTCTTCAACTCCATATACCCCCTCTTTTGTTAAACATATTAATATATTTCGTAAAAATCAAATCATTTTCGTTAATCTACAAGTAGATAGTGGGGCGGATATGTGAAAGGGGCGTGCACTTCCGGAAAGAAGCATGAAAATTTGGCCTAAGGGGTTTTTGGGTATGCTGAATTCAAAAATTGCGGGAACCATGACGTCACTCCAGCTGTTCCCGCCAAAACTCATGAAATTCAAAATGGCCGCCATAAAAAACGTTTTTTGTCCATTAAATTACTCTCAGTGACCCGATTTCAATGATTTTGATGTCTATACCTATGTTTCTGAGGTCAAGGAATCCGATAAAATGCATAAAAAGACTGAACATGTTCTTTTTCATACGAATTTTGAAAAAAAAATATAATTTTAATCGAACGTAGGTATGATTTGCCACTTCTCCTTTGCTTAACTGCTATCGAGAATTCATTATGCATCATGATATCTATTTCAGTAGAAACTAGCTGTTACTCATCATTAAATACAAAGTCCTATATAAAAATGACTTTTGGCTTTCTTTACAAATATTTTACAAATATTTCTTTTGAAGTAATGTATTTTCTACAAAACTTTAGCCATGCCATAGTGCTAGACGATTTCTTCAACTCCATATACCCCCTCTTTTGTTAAACATATTAATATATTTCGTAAAAATCAAATCATTTTCGTTAATCTACAAGTAGATAGTGGGGCGGATATGTGAAAGGGGCGTGCACTTCCGGAAAGAAGCATGAAAATTTGGCCTAAGGGGTTTTTGGGTATGCTGAATTCAAAAATTGCGGGAACCATGACGTCACTCCAGCTGTTCCCGCCAAAAATCATGAAATTCAAAATGGCCGCCATAAAAAACGTTTTTTGTCCATAAAATTGCTCTCAGTGACCCGATTTCAATGATTTTGATGTCTATACCTATGTTTCTGAGGTCAAGGAATCCGATAAAATGCATAAAAAGACTGAACATGTTCTTTTTCATACGAATTTTGAAAAAAAAATATAATTTTAATCGAACGTAGGTATGATTTGCCACTTCTCCTTTGCTTAACTGCTATCGAGAATTCATTATGCATCATGATATCTATTTCAGTAGAAACTAGCTGTTACTCATCATTAAATACAAAGTTCTATATAAAAATGACTTTAAACAAATTTGACATGCTGATAGAGCTGATTTGTTACTTTCGAAAATAAAGGGAAAATGGCGATTTTACAATGATTGCGTATTATTCAGTATAAACCTGAACACCGACCCGGAAACGTGCTTGAGATGTATCGAGACTTAAAAGTTCAATTTAAACATTCCACATTAAAGAGTAAAGCAAAATTAAAGCATTACAGACAAACACAAATCACTCGTTGGCCACAGTCACACGTACATATATCATCGCAATGCGGTAGATCAATTACGTTACAATGCTGCGCACGTGACAAACAAACTGACTACAAAACATATGGGAGCTTGCGATATAGGTGTCGCCACTTGTAAAATGGTGTATGCTATAGTGTAAAATAAGTAGTGTGAAATACTAATTTAACTTATTTCTAGGCAATAAGTTACCATGTCCAAACGACTTAAGCTCGCTCCTCGAGAAGGCGCTACATCTATTCAACCGATAGACTGGGACATTTGTGTTCTGTGTCAAGAACATGGAGGAACACTAATAAACCCATCAGCAACAGGTTACACTTCTCTGGCGACTAATTTGTCTGCCTTTCATGAATTGAACATGGTGCCCTTAAGTATTAACATATCCCGACTTGATGATGGCGATGGCATGGAAAACACAATGACAAGGCATAAGGCTAGATGGCATAAAAGTTGTTACGTCCTGTGTAATGCAGCAAAAGTGGAGAGAGCTAGGAAATTGCAAGAAAAAGCTTGTATGAACACCCAATCACCACATAAAAAACACCTTCGTAGATCAACTACTTCAGCATGTCCCATGGATGAAGAAAAGCTCCATCAGACAGCTTGTCTTTTCTGTGATGGAACCACGGGAGACTTTCACAAAGCAGAAACAATGTCCCTTGATACCCGTGTCCGAAAAATCGCTACCGAACTCCAAGACACAAAGGTATTGGCCAAGTTATCAGCAGGAGACATGATCGCAATTGATGCCGTATATCACTTAAAGTGCTTGACATCATTTTATAACAGACAAAGATCTCAACAAAGGCATTCGACTGATAAGTGTCATCAAATTAATGCAGAATCACTCGCATTCGCCGAGGTGGTTTCGCATATTGAGGAATATGGTCAAGTAGATGGGGACCGAAATCATATTTTCAAACTCACTGATCTCAAAGCAATATATAGTGAACGACTACAAACTTTAGGTGGTGTCACTACTGGAAACATTCATTCAACCAGACTTACCCAGAAACTTCTGCACCATATTCCAGATCTGGAAGGCCATAACAGCAACTTTGGCACTGTATTGTCATTCAAGAACGATATTGGTGATGCCTTGCTAGATGCCTGTCGTCCTGATCCAGATGATGAAGCTGTTATGCTGATGAGAGTAGCAAAGCTTGTTCGCAAAGAAATACTTGAGAAAAAATATCAATTCAATGGTTCCTTATGCGATGAACAGCATAACGATTTCCCAGTGTTTCTATCTGCATTGGTAGAGATGATTCTAGGTGGTCCAAATGCAGGGCAACGTGTGAATGACAATACAACAAGCACAGCTGCTTCATCCATTACCCAGTTGTTGGTCCTTAACGCTGTCAAACGCTGTAGGAAGGAATCAGTTGCAGTGAGGCACAACTCTGACCGTGAGACTGTTCTTCCGTTGTACCTTGGGCTACTCATCCACAACAAGACACGGAAACGTGATCTCATTGATATTCTGTTCGAGAAAGGTCTGTCTGTATCATACGATCAAGTTTTACAACTTTCTACAGATGAAGCCAACAGAGTAATTGATATGTATGATAAAGAGGGCGCTGTCTGTCCTAGTACTCTCAAAGACAATCTGTTTACAACCGGAAACCTCGACAATATTGATCATAATCCTTCATCTACTTCAAGTTTTGATTCCTTCCATGGCACAGCAATATCCATCACTCAACATGTTACGAATGACAATCCGGGTGTTGTAAGGGTCCGTCAGACGATTCCTGAAGTCCAGAACCATCAAAAGCTGAAATATATGAAGTCCCTACCAAGGTCATACATTAACGTGCCCCCAATAACGCTCCCTGGTAACATTTTTCCAGCAGTAACTGAGGGTCGGGTGATTCCTGCTGCCATGGGTGAAGAACAAATGGATATGCCTTGGTTCGAAAAGGTGAATTTACTTTTGGCAGATGAAAACCGCACTGATAGCTTGCACAAGGATGTATCATGGTCAGCCTACTTTGCTAGTGTACAGGAGTCTGTGCCAAAGCCCCCTGCAATTATCACTTTGCTTCCATTATTTCGAGATGCCGCACACTCACCCGCTATGGTCAAGCATGGAATGGATATCATCCGGCAGATCACAGTTCGATGCAATCCTAACCAGATGCCTGTGCTGACTGTTGACCAACCATTATATGCCATCGCCATAAGAATTCAATGGAAATGGCCTGAAGAGTATGGCGAAAAATGATATCTTATCATGATGGGAGGTCTCCACATAGAAATGACCATGTTGAAAGTTATTGGTGACTGGCTAGACGGAAGCGGGTGGACTTATGTGATGACGTCAGCCAATGTTACAACTGAAGGGCGTGCCACTAGTCTACAGAAGGGTTCACACACAACCAGAGCTCAATGGGCTCATCAAATAACAGCAGTAGCTCTGTTCATCCTACTTCAGAGGTCTTTTGATGAGTATAAAAGAAACACACCGGAAGATAAACAACTATGCTATGATGTGTGGTGTGATAAGATGGCATAGATGCATCCGCAGTTTGATTACTGGTTTAGAGTTTGGCAGCTGGAACTCCTATTCCTACAGTTCCTTAGATTACAGCGTCAATCAAATTTTGTTTCCTACTTGAATTCTCTTGTAAAGATTATTCCATGAATGTTTGCCCTTGACCACTACCATTATTCACGCTGGATGACGATTCATGTCAGAGATCTTCTTGCCCTGGAGATGAACAGCCCAACCATCTACACAGAGTTCCTTAAGGGCAACTTCGTCACACAGAAATCGACTCACAAGTTCTCGGCACTAGCTCATGACCAGGTTCACGAACAGCTCAATGCAATGGTGAAAGGAGATGGAGGTGTGATAGGTATCACAGAGAATGAAGCCGCACTGAGACGATGGATGGTTGCAGGTCCAGAAACAGCTAGACTTTTGATGGAGTACGATGAGAAACACTCCACGAAAAAGGACACAGATCGTCACCATGAACAGATACCAAGTGTGTAGAAGGCGTTCATATCACAAGTCAAGAATGTCATCGATGTAATAGAGGAACTTGGAAACCCCTTTGCTGATTCTGGCACAGAGTTATACACGCTTGACAACAAAAGGATTATGCCTGATAGCGTTGTAAAAACAATAAGGACTGCAGAGAATATTGGCAAAACACAATACCAGAAGTTTGTTGCAGAGCGTATTAATGCTGATAGTAAATCATTCAGTGACACAATTCACAAAAACAATCTACCTCTGTTTAATTCTAGTTCGGGAAAGAAGCCTGTTTCCGCCTCCAAAATTTCGAACTTGCGGGATGACGTTAATCTATTCTCACGTATGTACATTTCGTGCCAATTGCGAGACAGTGATATGGATACCTTCTTCATGCATGAAAATCATGCTTGGCCTCCCTCATTGGCATCAAATCGTATCATGCACCAAACGACGAAATCTGATTTGATGGATTGCTTGGAATCGTTGGCACCAAAACCAGAATCTGCACCACATGTTGAAATTAGAATTATTGATGGTGCTGCCCTCGTGCACACACTTGATCCAAAGAGGTCAAAGGAAACCATAAAAACATTTCATGACTATTCACAGCTGGTGTTCTTGCCCTATTTAGAACGCATGCTACAGGACGTTGGCCGTTTGGATGTTGTTTGGGATGTTTATAAGGACGACAGCCTTAAGTCTCAAACGCGACAGAACCGTGGCATTGGTAACCAAATCCGAGTGGCCAGCAACACTAAGATTCCTGCTAACTGGAAGAACTTCCTCCAGTGTGATTCAAAGAAAGAAAGCTTGTTCCAACTTCTTGCCATTGCTGTACACGAGTTTCAGATCCCACAAGGAAAGCAAATCATTTCAACGAAAGGCGCAAGTGTTGTTTCATCTCCTCCGGCTGACCTCACGGACTTGTCCTGTACTCAAGAAGAGGTGGACACGCGGCTCTTGTTTCATGCTTCCCATGCCTTCCAACGAGGATTCACCAAGCAGATGATACATGCAACTGATACAGATGTGGTGGTTCTTGCAGTTGCTGTATCAAGTGTCTTAAAAGATTGTGAAATATGGGTAGCATTTGGTCATGGGTCCAAGCTTCGATACATTCCATGTCACCCAATTTCAGCTGAACTCGGCAATGATGCATCATGGGCCCTTCTGTTTATGCATGCAATATCTGGATGTGATACTGTTTCTGCATTCTTTGGAATAGGAAAGAAAACGGCTTGGGCTGTATGGCGCAATATGCCTCAGATCACATCTACGTTCGTGCATTTATCTCGCAACCCAAGTCATGTAACTCCCAACGACATGGACCAAATAGAAAGATACGTTGTACTTTTGTACCAGCGAACCTCAGAACTTTGTCATGTGAATGAAGCCAGGAAACACTTGTTTACCCAAAACCGAAATATGGAAAACATTCCTCCAACGCTGAATGCCCTGGAACAGCATGTGAAAAGGGCCGTTTACCAGGCAGGGCATATATGGGGACAGACACTAATAGGCGAGCCATACATTCCTTCACCCGAATTATGGGGCTGGAAGAAAGTGAATGATGATTCCTCATGGACTCCATGCTGGACCACTCTTCCAGAAGCAGCCAAAGGATGCCAAGAGCTGTTGAAATGCGGGTGCAAGAAAGAATGTTCGAAACGATGCAAGTGTGTCAAAGCAAATCTGCCGTGTACACAGCTGTGTTTCTGCTCCGGATAGTGCAACAGAGAATTTTAAATTTACTATCTAAAGCCAGGTGACATAAAATTTAAATTTTCTAAACAATAATGGTACTCAGGTGGTAATCAGTAGGCCGTTATGCAAGAAATTTGATGTTTTTGAGTAATTTTTTAATATTTTTGCCATCTAAATGTTAGTTACAAGTCTTGATATGTAGTTAATAGTATTCCTTGACCTCAGAAACATAGGTATAGACATCAAGATCATTGAAATCGGTCCACTGAGAGCAATTTTATGGACAAGAACGTTTTTTGTGGCGGCCATTTTGAATTCCTTAATTTTTGGCGGGAACGGCTGGAGTGACGTCATGGTTCCCGCAATTTTTGAAATCAGCATACCCAAAAACCCCCTAGGCCAAATTTTCATGCTTCTTTCCGGAAGTGCACACCTCAACCTAATGATGTTACATATCCGCCCCACTAAGATAAGTGTTTGCCAAGTCGTCTTTCATTACAAGATGATCTTGCCTTCTACAAAACGTACAAAAGATTCCTATATCCGAGGGGTGGGGGCGGGAGCTACAAAAATGTTTTTATTTCTTATTGAAAGGAGGCGGAACTGGAATTACGTTCGCACCACTTTTATACATTCTATGTGTATTGTAGTAATATCAGTCACATGCTATTAACTTTCCTTTGTAAGTCTAATGCTGCATAAATTTTACGAAAGAAAAATCACTTGAACAGTCTATTTTCATAAAAGTATATTCCACATAATTCACGTTCAGCTATGACCTCAACGTCCTTAACTACTGACCTATCTCTCTACACATACACCCCCCCCCCCCACACACACACACCACCACCACCACACACACACACACACACACATAGGAATACTGTAACATGGCTGTATGATTTCATTTATACTAACGTTATTTATGATTGAGACATTTTGATAAAGCCCGAGCTAATTCTGTATAGTTTATATTTTAATGACATGAAGCTGTCGTTTACTTGTGTAAATTTTGATACTTGTCATTAACATTTCAAATAATAACGGGAGTCTCTATGTACGATAGACGCGGAGTTTTCAACCAATTCTTCGATTGTACACCTCTAGAATGCAGGTGCGTAGCTACGCAAGGCTCCATTATAACCAGAAATCTTTTCGATATTATTGTTCATGAGCTATTACGTTATAATCAATATTCATGACGAGTTTTAAAATGACATCTTGGCGGATATGAGAACATCATGTATACAAGAAGTATGTTAATGTCAGACTTGAAGTAATGAAAAATGTGGGCAAAATAGTCTGTGCTTGTCCGAGTTTGGTACAAACTAAAGCTAGAACAAGTTGACTCGAAAACTAGTGTCTATTTATATCGCAAGTCATAACCATAAATGCTAAAATCATTGAAACCCTGAACTTTGAATCAAAACTTCTAGAATTTAGGGAAACGACAGTTGGGTGAAGTGGTAATTTTCAAAAAAGCCAGGAACCTTCAGAAAATGACTCAAAGTTTGGACTTTTTCACTACGTGCCCGGGTCATTATCATATAATGTCTATAAATAATTTTGGGTATTTCCGATATGTATAGCAGAGGCCTTGCTTTGACCGCTGGAAGCAGGCTTTAACTGCATTTTGTGTTTTTCCCTAAGTTTTATGTATTGAAGATACAGTAAATTGCGCTTCGAATTTTCATATTATGTGGGAACCCAGTATTCAGTATACAATGTACTTTTAGTTGATTTTTGGATAAAACGGTAGTCAACATAACCAGAAATCTGTTCGATATTATTATTCATGAGCTATACGTCATAATCAATATTCATGACGAGTTAATGACATCATAGCGCATATGACGACATCATGTATACAAGAAACAGCCGTCACGTTAATGTCAGACTTGCAAGTAATGGAAAATGTGGGCAAAATAGTCTGTGCTTGTCTGAATTTGGTACGAACTAAAGCTAGAACAAATTTACTCGAAAACTAGTGACTATTTATATCGCAAGTCATGGTCATAAATGCTAAAATCATTGAAATCCTGAACTTTGAATCAAAACTTTTAGAATTTAGGGAAACGACATTTGGGTGAATTAGTAATTTTCAAAAAAGCCAGGAACCTTCAGAAAGTAATACAGAATGCCGAAAATTCACCGCATCTTCTACGTGCTACGACGTCTATAAATAACTTTAGGGTTTTCCAGAAAATTAGCAGAAGTCGTGTTTTGATGGATTGAAATTGACACTCCACTGCTTTTTCCGATCTTTTTGTTTGAATTATCAATGGAAATATAGTGATTTGCGCTTCGGATTTTCATCTTATCTGGGAACCTTCGGTTTTGTGTATATTTTATTTCTTTTTGTGTCAAAGAAAAGTAGGCATACCTTTGTGAACGTAATGGCTATTCTTTAGGGTTTTAGAAATTCAATGTAGATCTATGTACCATAGAAATTAGACATTTATTATATTTTCCTTATATATTCCTTTGTTCCGTCATAAGCTATCGTCAATCCAATATGGCGAATATGCAAATTAGCAAAACGGTAATATTTCTGGCAATGATAGGTAGGCCTAAGTGTATCATATCCCCTTCATACTTTTCGAAATTCTAGATACGAGGCGTGTTATTGTAATTTTCTTAATTTTTCACTACATAATACTGTTTTATGCCATTAGCTATTGTGAAGTCAATATGGCGAATAGTGCAAATTAGCAAAACGGTCATATTTCTGGCAGTGGCGGCGGCGGTGAATGAGTGAGTAAGTAGGCCTGTGCCTACACATAAAAAAAGAAAAAGAAAGAAAGAAAATATGTTAAGAGATTATAAAATAATCCGGCACATTACAGAATTTATAGCCCTCATTGGATTCTGTGATTATCTCTGCGGATACCGATGAACTGTTAACACGGAAAAACAACACTGTTTCTATTTTGGAATTTAATTTCTAATTTATATTCTTAGTCTCATTGATGCATATTTTCTTTGCAATTTGTTTCCTTTTGACATCAACGTATTGGCTCCTTTCAAACAGATGTGTACTATATGTGACTGAAAAAATAAATACCCTAACGAATCGTGTAATAATTATAAATATAACTTTGAGCTGTGTTAATTAATTGCATATGATGTATTATGTTGATATTGGGAACAACTATCTGTTAATGAGATAATTTCGTTTATGCCCTACCTCATGATACAAGTCCGAATTGATCTCTTTCAAGAATTTGATGAATATTATCTTTGATCAATCACGCTAGTGGTTATATGCACAGTACGGATGCTTGCCTTAAATAAAACTACGATAGTCGTGGTCGAACTTGGTAACCTCTGTTGTATTATACAAAGTATAAAAGCGGTTCTCAAACAATAAGAAGTATTAATACGGGATCTACGTCACCCACACCTGATTACATTCTAAAAGGTTCTAAATCTGCTTCACATTGAAAGTGGAATAGCACTTCGGAAAATATTCACTGGCAGCGTCAAATCATTAAAGATGAGACAGTAAAAACCAAGCCTCCATGTCACAATAGATCACTGACAACATCCATCACTACTTCGGATGGGCTTCTTGCAAACGTGTGTTTGTGACAGCATAAAACACAGATGACTCTAAACTTATGTTTTCTTCCTTTAGAATAATGCCTACATCTCAATAACACCCTTCCATACGTACATGTACTAAGACGTTTATTTTTTGTAAATGTTGAAAAACACAATTGGAGTTCACTAACAGTTAAGTGTTTGTTTTTGGTAATGCAAATAAAAATATCTTGTTCAAATAGAGTGATTGAATACTCTAGGTTTTTGCGTTTATGGAATGTTTCCCTATATTTTGCATTTGCGCTTATGGAATGTTTCCCAAAATTTCTTCATATTGTTTTTAACTAAAATAATGAAAATAATGAAATTATGTGTTTAAAACATACTAAGATTATTTCAGAAAAATAGAAAATGAAATTGGTATTTGAGATTAAATCTATCATGATTGCACTCCTAAATTGACTTTGCGAGGTTTACGTATATATACCCTCCTTATTATGGTACAAAGCGCATTCGAGGCAATACGTACCCGGTACATAAAATAGAAGACATGGGAGTCCGGACGATATTAGAGATAAAAAAAAATATAAGCTCGCTAGATTCTATAATCTGATCTGATCTACCATCTGATCGTAGTAAGCAAATTGAACTAGCAAACGAAAAATCGGTATAGTTTATTATAAATGTCTTTCCACTATGCATTTGTAAACATCCATTGCTTTATGTGACGAACCAGAGCCATTCCTATAGGTAAAAAATGACTAACCACAGCCATTCCTATAGGTAAAGTAGTGTCTAACCAGAGCCATTCCTATAGGTAAATGTCTAACCACAGCCATCGCTATAGGTAAAATAGTGTCTAACCAGAGCCATTCCTATAGGTAAATATAGTGTCTAACCATAGCCATTCCTATTGGTAAATATAGTGTCTAACCACAGCCATCGCTATGGGTAAAAATAGTGTCTAACCACAGTCATTCCTATAGGTAAATATAGTGTCTAACCATAGCCATTCATATAGGTAAATATGGTGTCTAACCACAGCCATTCCTATGAGTAAAAATAGTGACTAACCAGAGCCATTCCTATAGGTAAATATAGTTTCTAACCACAGCCATTCCTATAGGTAAAATAGTGTCTAACCACAGCCATTCATATAGGTAAAAATAGTGTCTAACCACAGCCATCTCTATAGGTAAAATAGTGTCTAACCACAGCCATCTCTATAGGTAAAAATGGTGTCACTAATGTCGTTTGAAGCTTCAACCACTTTTTTTTCCCGGTAGCTAGTATTCATTTTGGTAGACATACATGCTGTAGAGTTTAGTTTCGTTTTAACTATAGCTGAAAACAAATCAAAGTGTTTAAACTAATCATAGCACTGAAACCTTTTAATAATATTTTGATAATAATGAAATGCGATTTGGATGATTTGTTTTTTATTCTGATAGTTTGTATTTTACCGTAGATGTAGCGTCATTTGATCTGGTTAGAAATCTACTTCCTGTCGTGTAATGTTTTAGAATAATGATGATGAATTACGAAACCAAGTAAATGATTACAGATGTCAAGTTGGAAACAAGAATGTATTTTTGTGTAATATTTTGAATTCAGTCATGATGTTTCAATTTACCACATACACTAAATGTTATGTATGTCATATCTGATGTAACTGATACCTTAAGGGTCAAATACAAAGATATCAACAAACTTGTGCAGCTTTCTGGGAATTAAAATTCGAAAGATACTTAGAAGTTGAGAAACTAATATGAAAGCTGATCAATGAAAAAATACCAATAATTTTCTAACAAAATAATATGATTTTAGTAAAATCTTATTAAAAATAAAACACTACACCATTTCTCCATTTCTCTTCAGGGGTCGCCAGTACCTAAGTTATATCACAGAAGTATCTATATGAAGTAGAATAAGATGTTTAGAAATCGATGATGTAGTGACAAGATGCTCATTACTTAGAACGAAGATCATTGCCTTACTGTGATTAGATTTGTAGATTTCGCGATTTCCACAGAGTTTTATAGAAATGTACTTTTGTAATCAGTTGGTATGTTCACAGCTTCATATATGTACTGACTGTAAATACACAATACAGGTATACCTGTTCATGTGTACTGACTGTAAATACACAATACAGGAATACTTGTTCATATGTACTGACTGTAGATACACAATACAGGAATACCTGTTCATAGGTACTGACTGTAGATACACAATACAGGAATACCTGTTCATATGCACTGACTGTATATATACAAAACAGGAATACCTGTTCATATGTATTGACGGTAGATACACAATACAGGAATACCTGTTCATATGCACTGACTGTATATATACAAAACAGGAATACCTGTTCATATGTATTGACTGTAGATACATAATACAGGAATACCTGTTCATATGTATTGACTGTAGATATACAATACAGGAATACCTGTTCATATGTATTGACTGTAGATACATAATACAGGAATACCTGTTCATATGTACTGACTGTAGATATACAATACAGGAATACCTGTTCATATGTACTGACTATAGATATACAATACAGGAATACCTGTTCATATGCACTGACTGTAGATACACAATACAGGAATACCTGTTCATATGTACTGACTGTAGATATACAATGCAGGAATATCTGTTCATATTTACTGACTGTAGATATACAATACAGGAAAACTTGTTCATATGTATTGACTGTAGATACACAATACAGGAATACCTGTTCATATGTACTGACTGTAGATACACAATACAGGAATACCTGTTCATATGTACTGACTATCTGTTCATATGTATTGACTGTAGATATACAATACAGGAATACCTGTTCATATGTACTGACTGTATATATACAAAACAGGAATACCATATGTACTGACTGTAGATATACAATGCAGGAATACTTGTTCATATGTACTGACAATACAGGAATACCTGTTCATATCTATTGACTGTAAATACACAATACAGGAATACCTGTTCATATGCACTGACGGTATATATACAAAACAGGAATACCTCTATATGTATTGACTGTAGATACACAATACAGGAATACCTTTTCATAGGTACTGACTGTAGATATACAAAACAGAAATATCTGTTCATATGTACTGACTGTAAATACACAATACAGGAATACTTGTTCATATGTACTGACTGTACATATACAAAACAGGAATACCTGCTCATATGTGTTGACTGTAGATACACAATACAGGAATACCTGTTCATATGTACTGACTGTAGATATACAAAACAGGAATACCTGTTTATATGTACTGACTGTAGATATACAATACAGGAATACCATATGTACTGACTGTAGATATATAATACAGGAATACCTGTTCATATGTACTGACTGTAGATATACAATACAGGAATACCCGTTCATATGTACTGACTGTAGATACACAATACAGGAATACCTGTTCATATGTACTGACTGTAGATACACAATACAGGAATACCTGTTCATATGTATTCACTGTAGATACACAATACAGGAATACCTGTTCATATGTATTAACTGTAGATACACAATACAGGAATACCTGTTCATATGTACTGACTGTACATATACAAAACAGGAATACCTGTTCATATGAACTGACTGTAGATACACAATACAGGAATACCATATGTACTGACTGTAGATATACAATACAGGAATACCTGTTCATATGTACTGACTGTAGATATACAATACAGGAATACCCGTTCATATGTACTGACTGTAGATACACAATACAGGAATACCTGTTCATATGTACTGACTGTAGATACACAATACAGGAATACCTGTTCATATGTATTCACTGTAGATACACAATACAGGAATACCTGTTCATATGTATTGACTGTAGATACACAATACAGAAATACCTGTTCATATGTACTGACTGTACATATACAAAACAGGAATACCTGTTCATATGTACTGACTGTAGATATACAATACAGGAATACCTGTTCATATCTACTGACTGTAAATACACAATACAGGAATACCTGTTCATATGTACTGACTGTAGATATACAATACAGGAATACCTGTTCATATGTATTGACTGTAGATATACAAAACAGGAATACCTGTTCATATGCACTGACTGTAGATATACAAAACAGGAATACCTGTTCATATGTACTGATTGTAGATATATAATACAGGAATACCTGTTCATATGCACTGACTGTAAATACACAAAACAGGAATACCTGTTCATATGTACTGACTGTAGATATACAATACAGGAATACCTGTTCATATGTACTGACTGTAGATACACAATACAGGAATACCATATGTACTGACTGTAGATATACAATACAGGAATACCTGTTCATATGTACTGACTGTAGATACACAATACAGGAATACCATATGAATTGACTGTAGATACACAATACAGGAATACCTGTTCATATGTATTGACTGTAGATATACAAAACAGGAATACCTGTTCATATGTATTGACTATAGATACACAATACAGGAATACCTGTTCATATGTACTGATTGTAGATATACAATACAGGAATACCTGTTCATATGTATTGACTGTAGATACACAATACAGGAATACCTGTTCATATGTATTGACTGTAGATACACAATACAGGAATACCTGTTCATATGTACTGACTGTAGATATACAATACAGGAATACCTGTTCATATGTACTGACTGTAGATATACAAAACAGGAATACCTGTTCATATGTACTGACTGTAGATATACAATACAGGAATACCTGTTCATATGTACTGACTGTAGATACACAATACAGGAATACCTGTTCATATGTACTGACTGTAGATATACAATACAGGAATACCTGTTCATATGTATTGACTGTAGATATACAAAACAGGAATACCTGTTCATATCTATTGACTGTAGATATACAAAACAGGAATACCTGTTCATATGTACTGACTGTAGATCTATAATACAGGAATACCTATTTATATGCACTGACTGTAAATACACAATACAGGAATACCTGTTCATATGTATTGACTGTAGATATACAATACAGGAATACCTCTTCATATGTATTGACTGTAGATACACAATACAGGAATACCTGTTCATAGGTACTGACTGTAGATATACAAAACAGGAATACCTGTTCATATGTATTGACTGTAGATACACAATACAGTAATACCTGTTCATATGTACTGACTGTAGATATACAAAACTGGAATACGTGTTCATATGTATTGACTGTAAATACACAATACAGGAATACCTGTTCATATGTACTAACTGTAGATATACAATACAGGAATACCTGTTCATATGTACTGACTGTAGATATGCAATACAGGAATATCTGTTCATATGTATTGACTGTAGATATACAATACACGAATACCTGTTCATATGTACTGACTGTAGATATACAATACAGGAATACCTGTTCATATGTACTGACTGTAGATATACAAAACAGGAATACCTGTTCATATGTACTGACTGTAGATATACAATACAGGAATACCTGTTCATATGTACTGACTGTAGATACACAATACAGGAATACCTGTTCATATATATTGACTGTAGATACACAATACAGCAATACCTGTTCATATGTACTGACTGTAGATATACAAAACAGGAATACCTGTTCATATGTACTGACTGTAGATATATAATACAGGAATACCTATTCATATGCACTGACTGTAAATACACAATACAGGAATACCTGTTCATATCTATTGACTGTAGATATACAATACAGGAATACCTGTTCATATGTATTGACTGTAGATACACAATACAGGAATACCTGTTCATAGGTACTGACTGTAGATATACAAAACAGGAATACCTGTTCATATGTATTGACTGTAGATACACAATACAGGAATACCTGTTCATATGTACTGACTGTAGATATACAATACAGGAATACCTGTTCATATGTATTGACTGTAGATACACAATACAGGAATACCTGTTCATATGTACTGACTGTAGATATGCAATACAGGAATATCTGTTCATATGTATTGACTGTAGATATACAATACAGGAATACCTGTTCATATGTACTGACTGTAGATATACAATACAGGAATACCTGTTCATATGTACTGACTGTAGATATACAATACAGGAATACTTGTTCATATGCACTGACCGTAAATACACAATACAGGAATACCTGTTCATATGTATTGACTGTAGATATACAATACAGGAATACCTGTTCATATGTATTGACTGTAGATATGCAATACAGGAATACCTGTTCATATGTATTGACTGTAGATATACAATACAGGAATACCTGTACATATGTACTGACTGTATATATACAAAACAGGAATACCTGTTCATATGTACTGACTGTAGATATACAATACAGGAATACCTGTTCATATGCACTGACTGTAAATACACAATACAGGAATACTTGTTCATATGTATTGACTGTAGATACACAATACAGGAATACCATATGTATTGACAGTAGATACACAATACAGGAATACCTGTTCATATGTATTGACTTTAGATATACAAAACAGGAATACCTGTTCATATGTATTGACTGTAGATACACAATACAGGAATACCTGTTCATATGTACTGACTGTAGATATACAAAATAGGAATACCTGTTCATATGTATTGACTGTAGATACACAATACAGGAATACCTGTTCATATGTATTGACTGTAGATATACAAAACAGGAATACCTGTTCATATGTATTGACTGTAGACACACAATACAGGAATACCTGTTCATATGTACTGACTGTAGATATACAAAATAGGAATACCTGTTCATATGTATTGACTGTAGATACACAATACAGGAATACCTGTTCATATGTATTGACTGTAAATACACAATACAGGAATACCTGTTCATATCTACTGACTGTAGATAGACAATACAGGAATACCTATTCATATGCACTGCCCGTAAATACACAATACAGGAATACCTGTTCATATGTATTGACTGTAGATTTACAATACAGGAATACCTGTTCATATGTATTGACTGTAGATATGCAATACAGGAATACCTGTTCATATGTATTGACTGTAGATATACAATACAGGAATACCTGTTCATATGTACTGACTGTATATATACAAAACAGGAATACCTGTTCATATGTACTGACTGTAGATATACAATAAAGGAATACCTGTTCATATGCACTGACTGTAAATACACAATACAGGAATACTTGTTCATATGTATTGACTGTAGATACACAATACAGGAATACCATATGTATTGAGAGTAGATACACAATACAGGAATACCTGTTCATATGTATTGACTTTAGATATACAAAACAGGAATACCTGTTCATATGTATTGACTGTAGATACACAATACAGGAATACCTGTTCATATGTACTGACTGTAGATATACAAAATAGGAATACCTGTTCATATGTATTGACTGTAGATACACAATACAGGAATACCTGTTCATATGTATTGACTGTAGATATACAAAACAGGAATACCTGTTCATATGTACTGATTGTAGATATATAATACAGGAATACCTGTTCATATGCACTGACTGTAAATACACAAAACAGGAATACCTGTTCATATGTACTGACTGTAGATATACAATACAGGAAAACCTGTTCATATGTACTGACTGTAGATACACAATACAGGAATACCATATGTACTGACTGTAGATATACAATACAGGAATACCTGTTCATATGTACTGACTGTAGATACACAATACAGGAATACCATATGAATTGACTGTAGATACACAATACAGGAATACCTGTTCATATGTATTGACTGTAGATATACAAAACAGGAATACCTGTTCATATGTATTGACTATAGATACACAATACAGGAATACCTGTTCATATGTACTGATTGTAGATATACAATACAGGAATACCTGTTCATATGTATTGACTGTAGATACACAATACAGGAATACCTGTTCATATGTATTGACTGTAGATACACAATACAGGAATACCTGTTCATATGTACTGACTGTAGATATACAATACAGGAATACCTGTTCATATGTACTGACTGTAGATATACAAAACAGGAATACCTGTTCATATGTACTGACTGTAGATATACAATACAGGAATACCTGTTCATATGTACTGACTGTAGATACACAATACAGGAATACCTGTTCATATGTACTGACTGTAGATATACAATACAGGAATACCTGTTCATATGTATTGACTGTAGATATACAAAACAGGAATACCTGTTCATATCTATTGACTGTAGATATACAAAACAGGAATACCTGTTCATATGTACTGACTGTAGATCTATAATACAGGAATACCTATTTATATGCACTGACTGTAAATACACAATACAGGAATACCTGTTCATATGTATTGACTGTAGATATACAATACAGGAATACCTCTTCATATGTATTGACTGTAGATACACAATACAGGAATACCTGTTCATAGGTACTGACTGTAGATATACAAAACAGGAATACCTGTTCATATGTATTGACTGTAGATACACAATACAGTAATACCTGTTCATATGTACTGACTGTAGATATACAAAACTGGAATACGTGTTCATATGTATTGACTGTAAATACACAATACAGGAATACCTGTTCATATGTACTAACTGTAGATATACAATACAGGAATACCTGTTCATATGTACTGACTGTAGATATGCAATACAGGAATATCTGTTCATATGTATTGACTGTAGATATACAATACACGAATACCTGTTCATATGTACTGACTGTAGATATACAATACAGGAATACCTGTTCATATGTACTGACTGTAGATATACAAAACAGGAATACCTGTTCATATGTACAGACTGTAGATATACAATACAGGAATACCTGTTCATATGTACTGACTGTAGATACACAATACAGGAATACCTGTTCATATATATTGACTGTAGATACACAATACAGCAATACCTGTTCATATGTACTGACTGTAGATATACAAAACAGGAATACCTGTTCATATGTACTGACTGTAGATATATAATACAGGAATACCTATTCATATGCACTGACTGTAAATACACAATACAGGAATACCTGTTCATATCTATTGACTGTAGATATACAATACAGGAATACCTGTTCATATGTATTGACTGTAGATACACAATACAGGAATACCTGTTCATAGGTACTGACTGTAGATATACAAAACAGGAATACCTGTTCATATGTATTGACTGTAGATACACAATACAGGAATACCTGTTCATATGTACTGACTGTAGATATACAATACAGGAATACCTGTTCATATGTATTGACTGTAGATACACAATACAGGAATACCTGTTCATATGTACTGACTGTAGATATGCAATACAGGAATATCTGTTCATATGTATTGACTGTAGATATACAATACAGGAATACCTGTTCATATGTACTGACTGTAGATATACAATACAGGAATACCTGTTCATATGTACTGACTGTAGATATACAATACAGGAATACTTGTTCATATGCACTGACCGTAAATACACAATACAGGAATACCTGTTCATATGTATTGACTGTAGATATACAATACAGGAATACCTGTTCATATGTATTGACTGTAGATATGCAATACAGGAATACCTGTTCATATGTATTGACTGTAGATATACAATACAGGAATACCTGTACATATGTACTGACTGTATATATACAAAACAGGAATACCTGTTCATATGTACTGACTGTAGATATACAATACAGGAATACCTGTTCATATGCACTGACTGTAAATACACAATACAGGAATACTTGTTCATATGTATTGACTGTAGATACACAATACAGGAATACCATATGTATTGACAGTAGATACACAATACAGGAATACCTGTTCATATGTATTGACTTTAGATATACAAAACAGGAATACCTGTTCATATGTATTGACTGTAGATACACAATACAGGAATACCTGTTCATATGTACTGACTGTAGATATACAAAATAGGAATACCTGTTCATATGTATTGACTGTAGATACACAATACAGGAATACCTGTTCATATGTATTGACTGTAGATATACAAAACAGGAATACCTGTTCATATGTATTGACTGTAGACACACAATACAGGAATACCTGTTCATATGTACTGACTGTAGATATACAAAATAGGAATACCTGTTCATATGTATTGACTGTAGATACACAATACAGGAATACCTGTTCATATGTATTGACTGTAAATACACAATACAGGAATACCTGTTCATATCTACTGACTGTAGATAGACAATACAGGAATACCTATTCATATGCACTGCCCGTAAATACACAATACAGGAATACCTGTTCATATGTATTGACTGTAGATTTACAATACAGGAATACCTGTTCATATGTATTGACTGTAGATATGCAATACAGGAATACCTGTTCATATGTATTGACTGTAGATATACAATACAGGAATACCTGTTCATATGTACTGACTGTATATATACAAAACAGGAATACCTGTTCATATGTACTGACTGTAGATATACAATAAAGGAATACCTGTTCATATGCACTGACTGTAAATACACAATACAGGAATACTTGTTCATATGTATTGACTGTAGATACACAATACAGGAATACCATATGTATTGAGAGTAGATACACAATACAGGAATACCTGTTCATATGTATTGACTTTAGATATACAAAACAGGAATACCTGTTCATATGTATTGACTGTAGATACACAATACAGGAATACCTGTTCATATGTACTGACTGTAGATATACAAAATAGGAATACCTGTTCATATGTATTGACTGTAGATACACAATACAGGAATACCTGTTCATATGTATTGACTGTAGATATACAAAACAGGAATACCTGTTCATATGTATTGACTGTAGACACACAATACAGGAATACCTGTTCATATGTACTGACTGTAGATATACAAAATAGGAATACCTGTTCATATGTATTGACTGTAGATACACAATACAGGAATACCTGTTCATATGTATTGACTGTAGATATACAATACAGGAATACCTGTTCATATGTACTGACTGTAGATATACAATACAGGAATACCTGTTCATATGTACTGACTGTAGATATACAAAACAGGAATACCTGTTCATATGTATTGACTGTAGATACACAGTACGGGAATACCTGTTCATATGTACTGACTGTAGATATACAATACAGGAATACCTGTTTATATGTACTGACTGTAGATACACAGTATAGGAATACCATATGTACTGACTGTAGATATACAATACAGGAATACCTGTTCATATATACTCAATGTAGATACTTAATACAGGGATACCTGTTCATATATACCGACTGTAGATCGGCCACTTTCCCTTACAGGTTAGGACAATAATACGATCTCAGTTGCATCCCTTCACAATCAGTATGCGGAAACGTACTTCAGTGACCTCGGCTATGAAGTATTGCGAATCCGTTTTCGTTTGTGTCGTCATTGCAGCGTGTGCGTTTACATTATATTCTACCATTTCATCAAGTGGAAGTTACAAATATAGAAGGAACACCAGGACAACAAATGTCTTACGTCAAGCCTCGGACAGTTTCCGCCAACTGATGAAGCGACTGAAAAAAGAGTCGCCGACTTTGGATCCATCGACCATAGAACAACCAGACAGCCAGCTGTATTTTGATAACTATAGAGAATGGTTTACCGCACGTAATGTAAGTAGACTTGTGTCGCACAAGAAACACGCCACGCTACGAAATATTGTGCTGGACAATGCTGATATTTGTAAAAACCTCAAATCCGTGGATATCCTCATTTATTTTCAAAGTCGTTGGGATAACTTTGTGAAACGGTCGGCTTTACGAGAAACATGGGCAAATAAAAATGTGTTTCACGATATAACAGTGCGGGTAATATTCATTCTCGGCAAGCCAGAAAAAGCAACAGATCAGATCAAAATAAAAAATGAGAATCTTCTTCATCACGACATCATCCAAGGAGATTTTATAGACAGTTTCCATAACCTGACACTAAAAAGCGTACTTGCGCTTCATTGGATTAATAAAAATTGTCTGAATTCGCGCTATATCGTGAAAGCAGACGATGATATGTTTGTGAATATCTTTGCACTCGTCGAGTATTTAGTTACACAAATTTATGAAAAGAACAGAGTAGTTATGTGTCAGTTGAAAGAAAATGCTACCAGTGTCATTATTAGGGATCCTCACAGTAAATGGTATGTTCCGAAGGAGATATTTCCTGCAATGACACATTTCCCAACATTCTGTAGCGGGTATATGGTTTTGTTTACGTCTGACCTCATTCCTGACCTCTACAAACATTCGTTCAGTGCACCTTACTTTTCTGTGGACGATGTTTATTTGTTCGGTTATCTTATGTCCAAAATGAAACAGATTGTGTATGAAGATATTTCGAACACTCTGACGTTGAACCAGAAATCCGGATTAGAGGAGTATCGAGGAGACGGGCCACTTGTACACGTGGGCATCAATGCCTGGGAAAAGGGTACATTAGAGAAATTATGGACGTCAACATTGTTAAAAATGTCGGAGTGGACCAAAAAACATGCAAAGATCATGTTCATTAGAAATAATTCAACGAAAGTTAAGTTAAACTTGTAAAGTAGAAGAGATGTATCTCCTGCGTTGATGAGGTAATATAGTAGAGGGTTTGTGTACATTCTGGTCTTTGTAGTGTAATTTAAGAGAAAGAGTAAACAGAGGTCAGGGTTATATATGATGTATTCATACATTATTATGATAAGGCGCTTCCTCGTGTCTGTCTTATTATTAATTTGTCTCTTATTGTTTTATTTGTTCTATATTGTTATTCCATATTTGGTTCTTTCGAATGCAAATATATTGTATTTTTTCCAATTATGTGTCTGGCAATTTTGACAACAGCCAGTTACTTCATTAACGTCTCGTGAAGTAAGGATACCATATTGCTCTGGACATCATATGGGATTCTATTGAATGGACTTTTAATGCAGCCTATAAAACTACTGCTTCATTAGTATTGTTAATTCATAGTTATTTTCTTGTGTAAACCCTTCGGGTTTTTTTATTTTTAAAAGTACTGTGTACAGTTGCCCAAAGAATTAATAATTCTTATTGCAAAAAGGTGAAATAAACACTGAAGAATTTCATATAATCTTATTCAGAAGTATGATAAATGTTTGTAAGATTAACTAAATGACACAAGGGCATGTAGTCTACAATTATAAGCAGGTAACCAGAGTCATAAACGTTATTTAAACTCGATAGTCTATGCCCCTCTCAGCATGTATTTTTGAATAACATCTGCCTCTGCCATTGCTCACGCGTGTCCTCGGTATACGGAAAGAAATTCATAAAGACTTAGGCATTGTCTCTGACTGAATGTTTAGTTTATGTTTTGTGTAAAGAATGAAATGTAGCTTTACTAGAGTTATTTACTCATTTTGTCTGAAGATATTTAAAGTGTCAGATATATCAATGTGATTGCCGCGATGACTTGCCATATAATACTGAAAATGGATAATTCTTTTATGTTTCGAATGAAAAACTTTCAGGTCTTCATATCTATGATGGTAGATAAGAGCAAACTTAGTAATAAAAGAGATAAAAGTATTATTTTACAGTCTCTTTGACTTTCATAGACTAGACCAGTAGAGCACAGGATTCGACGGAGACTCTGATTCTATTTCCTCGATATTCAAAACGCAATTAATAGCGGGAATGTACATATACACAATACCTGTCCGTGGGTTGACAAATAGAACGGATCGTCTTTTGCCCGCAATCCCATTCAACAATTGTATACTAAAGTTTACTAATGTACATATGTTTGAT
Source organism: Pteria penguin (assembly GCA_035048485.1). Classification (NCBI taxonomy): domain Eukaryota; kingdom Metazoa; phylum Mollusca; class Bivalvia; order Pterioida; family Pteriidae; genus Pteria; species Pteria penguin. Next base: position 48,340,628 of record CM068585.1, read on the forward strand.
ACAACAGTTAAACACTATGACTATAGGACGTCCATCACGATCAGCGGCTGTTGTACGTCAGCTGTGTATGTGTTCTCGTCATAGCTAAAATACGCAGACAAGTCACGGAACTCACAGACATCAAACTCAAAATTAAACTTTCAAAGTTTACCTACAAGTGTAGCGATATGTCGACTGTACGTATGTACGTAGGCTCTATGTCCAGTTTGCAACATTTTGGTAATGAACGTCTCCAGAAGTATCTGTACGACTGGTCACATTTTGTCAAGTCCCATTTGCACTTCAGAACACTAAAGTTGGCAAGGTACCCTTCATGCGGATACAACATGAGGCTGCAATTGTAGAGAATTTTTGGTTTCAGGGTATTTACGAAGATTATATGCTTCAGTTTGGGCACTAAAAATTGTTTCATACTGATTTCATCAAATTATTTTATGACTTTAACAAAAAAAACCTTCTCTAATATTTGTTTTAATAAACATGAAATTAATTTATTGAGAACATTTAGTAACGTACGTATGCATTATTCAGTGCGCGCTTGTACATCTGCACACCACTCAAACCGACCATCTAAGAGACAGACATCATATATTTATTTAATTTGTAAATTAGCGAAAAGATGAATTAGAAAAAATATCTTTGATTTATCGCTAAATTTCTTATATTGCTTTCTTTTTGTTTGCGCGATTTTTTATTATTATTATTATTATTTTTTTTTTTTTTTTTTTTTTTTTTTTTTTGGAAAGAAGGGGGTCATATATTGGTTTAACTATGACACCACAGTTAAAGAATAAACTGGATCTGACCATCCCTTTACGGTTTTGTATATGGTATATGGAGTAAAAATATCTTCTATATGCACATTTACCTCTGAAAAGTGCAATATACAACAGTAACACATTTATTTTATACCCCTATAAATGGCTATGAATCAATGTATAGAAACAAAAAATCAAATGTACAAATTTTTAATATGAAATGGTCCAATAAACTGTTTAAATTGACGTCTTAAAAACTGTTCCCCGATGTAACGTCACAACTTTTTATGCCTCTTACCATTTTTATAAGTCAACATAATGGACACTGTCCCGTTTCCTGTAGTGACGAACGTTATCTTAATTTTGGAGCAATTTACATTAGATTTGGTTGGTGGCTTGATTTGTGTTTTACGTCGCTTTCAACAATATTTCAGTTATATCGCACCATGGAAGCTGGAGGTCATCAACCTCTTAAACATAGTGGCGCAACCCAGGAATCGAACGCGGATCGTCGACACTGCAAGTCAAGCGCTTAACCACTACACCACGCCTGCCCCCTGAAACATTAGAAATAATTTATAAAGTGTAACTTTAAATGTAGTAATATTTTTATGTAAATAGAGAAAAGCAAAATAATCTATTGCTGACAGGGATTTCTGACAACAGATCATCTGTCTGACCCGGTGACAACTTGGGCAAATTCGAAAAGATATATCACCTAGATCTATCTGTATCTGGTTCCGTACTGTAGACATACATAATATGTTGAATATTGAACAATGCGTTTGATTTATTTCATATTGATTAGTTCATATTAGGTATGAAGTCTTAAGAAATAACCCGAGATTTTAGCCTTCTGTGGGATAAATTGAAACTTACCTGAAATTTGTGGAAATGGACACTACACACGCAAAGGAATTTATTCTCGTGAAAAATGCAGAGCTTGTTCTAGGACATTATCGATACCATGTATGTTTATTTATAATAAAGAGCCCTGTAACTTAATCGCTTAGATTCTTGGTACGTGACCGAGATCTCCAGGGTTCGAGTCACGACGGAAGCTCGCCGTTGTACTGCCTTTCGGATGAAACAGTAACAGCCGGGATCCCATGTCACGGTAGACAGGGCACGTGAAAGCCGAGATCCCATGTCACAGTAGACAGGGCACGTGAAAGACACTTCATTGCTTGGATGATTTCGATGCATTTCTGTGCATTGTATCGGGCAGATACCGTCGCCATACCAGTTCAGTAATTTCTATGCATTGTATCGGGCAGTTACCGTCGCCATACCAGTTCAGTAATTTCTATGCATTGTATCTGGCAGTTACCGTCGCCATACCAGTTCAGCAAATTGTATGCATTGTATCTAGCAGTTACCGTCGCCATACAAGTTCAGTAATTTGTATGCATTGTATCTGGCAGTTACCGTCGCCATACAAGTTCAGTAATTTCTATGCATTGTATCTGGCAGTTACCGTCGCCATACAAGTTCAGTAATTTGTATGCATTGTATCTGGCAGTTACCGTCGCCATACAAGTTCAGTAATTTGTATGCATTGTATCTGGCAGTAACCGTCGCCATACAAGTTCAGTAATTTGTATGCATTGTATCTGGCAGTTACTGTCGCCATACAAGTTCAGTAATTTGTATGCGTTGTATCTGGCAGTTACCGTCGCCATACTAGTTCAGTAATTTGTATGCATTGTATCTGGCAGTTACCGTCGCCATATAAGTTCAGTAATTTGTATGCATTGTATCTGGCAGTTACCGTCGCCATACCCGTTCAGTAATTTCTATGCATTGTATCGGGCAGTTACCGTCGCCATACCAGTTCAGTAATTTGTATGCATTGTATCGGGCAGTTACCGTCGCCATACCAGTTCAGTAATTTGTATGCATTGTATCGGGCAGTTACCGTCGCCATACCAGTTCAGTAATTTCTATGCATTGTATCGGGCAGTTACCGTCGCCATACCAGTTCAGTAATTTGTATGCATTGTATCGGGCAGTTACCGTCGCCATACCCGTTCAGTAATTTGTATGCATTGTATCGGGCAGTTACCGTCGCCATACCAGTTCAGTAATTTGTATGCATTGTATCTGGCAGTTACCGTCGCCATACCAGTTCAGTAATTTGTATGCATTGTATCTGGCAGTTACCGTCGCCATACCAGTTCAGTAATTTGTATGCATTGTATCTGGCAGTTACCGTCGCCATACCAGTTCAGTAATTTGTATGCATTGTATCTGGCAGTTACCGTCGCCATACCAGTTCAGTAATTTGTATGCATTGTATCGGGCAGTTACCGTCGCCATACCAGTTCAGTAATTTGTATGCATTGTATCGGGCAGTTACCGTCGCCATACCCGTTCAGTAATTTGTATGCATTGTATCTGGCAGTTACCGTCGCCATACCAGTTCAGTAATTTGTATGCATTGTATCTGGCAGTTACCGTCGCCATACCAGTTCAGTAATTTGTATGCATTGTATCTGGCAGTTACCGTCGCCATACCAGTTCAGTAATTTGTATGCATTGTATCTGGCAGTTACCGTCGCCATACCAGTTCAGTAATTTGTATGCATTGTATCGGGCAGTTACCGTCGCCATATAAGTTCAGTAATTTGTATGCATTGTATCTGGCAGTTACCGTCGCCATACCAGTTCAGTAATTTGTATGCATTGTATCTGGCAGTTACCGTCGCCATACCAGTTCAGTAATTTGTATGCATTGTATCGGGCAGTTACCGTCGCCATATAAGTTCAGTAATTTGTATGCATTGTATCTGGCAGTTACCGTCGCCATACCAGTTCAGTAATTTGTATGCATTGTATCGGGCAGTTACCGTCGCCATACCAGTTCAGTAATTTGTATGCATTGTATCGGGCAGTTACCGTCGCCATACCAGTTCAGTAATTTGTATGCATTGTATCGGGCAGTTACCGTCGCCATACCAGTTCAGTAATTTTGGTGTAACGTTAATCAAGAATCAAACTTCATAGTTAATGTGTACAGGTGAATGAATTATACATATATGTAGTAAAAGTTTAGTAAATTTTCGAAAATTACATTTTACTACTTGAACTTATTAAAACATTAATATTGTCATTTCCTAAATTTATTTTACTAATAAAAACAAAAAAACAAAAATGAAACAAACTGCCCCTTCTTATTTATAGTAAACATACATATACTTTATTAAAATGGTATGTATTCTGTGAAAGTCCAAAAAGCCAAAATAGTAAACAAATCAAATTTGTCAGGAACTCATTGCATGAATACCTTTCCCATCATTAAATTATATTTGTAATTGTGTTATTTCTCAGTAAATCCTTGAGATGGATATTTTTGTGTGGCCAAAATCTTCAAAGTACCATGTTTAATTAATTTAGATATCACTACCATTACAGGTTTGTCGTAAAGCTCGTATAAGAATTCTTTGATTTAATATGCCTGTTCGTCGGGATTTAATATGTCCCTTCGTCAGGATTTTCCGGTCGAACTTCGAGACATTCAAGTGAAATTTGGTGTATGATTATAGTGAAATCTTACAAATAAATGAACTTTGATTTTTATTGCAGTTGACCTTATTCTGTCGCAGTTTACCTTATTCTATTGATATTTGGGCGATTCACAACATTTTATTTATGAAAATCAGCATTCCGGAATTTTGCCATCCAAGTTGGGTCTATTTTTACCCTTTGTTGCTATCATAAAATCAACCAACGGGTAATATAATGCCACAGAGGTGATACTTTCGATGCAAAATATCCCACATTAAGTGTTTAAATGCAAATAAAAACTCTTGGTATAAAAGAAAGTTAATATTTTATGATATTTTTCTGTTTTACTACAGGACCATTGGTGTATCATGTGACTGGAGTGACCGCTGTACAGGAGTATGAAATCTTTCGCACAGAGGCTTGCCCTTCCTGCACTCACTGTTTTGGCAACAGTCTTTCTCCTGAATCAACTCTTCACCGGAAGTAGTAATTACCGAGTCGTCACCATCAGTGACATTGCCAAGGAATCCATGTACAAAATCAATGCCGGTAATTCGGACGGAAGTGTCGATATCGTATTCAATTTACCTAATACATCCGCGCTTGCGCAGAAACTAAAGTTACAAATGGCTATAAACAGTTCAAAATCCAATGTTCAACGTGCAGGAAATGAGAATCTCAAGAAACAGAAAGCAGAAACAAAGACACAATATCCCGTGACTCTGTCCTCTGCATATCTCATTAATAATCCCGACATATGCTCAAAGCACAAGAAACTGCACTACATTGTCATAGTGCACACATCAACAGACCACTTTACGCGAAGGAGATTAATACGCCAAACGTGGGCGAATAAGAACTTGCTGAAAACTAATGGATCCCGCATCGTGTTCCTTTGTGGATTAACAACGAACAAAGCTACGCAAGCAATGATTGAAAATGAAAGTAGCGTATATGGTGATATTATACAAGGAAATTTCAAGGATTCCTATCATAATTTAACTCACAAAGGCGTCCTTGCCTATCGGTGGGTAGCGGAACACTGTCTCAATGTAGATATGGTACTAAAGGTCGATGATGATATGTTTGTTAATATTTTTAATCTCATTGAATATCAATTACCAATTTATAGAAACTCGTCTCGTTTAATTTCCTGTCACGTGAGGCCAAAAGGAACTAGCCCTATAGCACGCAAAGGCAGTAAATGGACTGTTAAAGGAGACCAATTCAAAGATATGACGCATTACCCTGTGACCTATTGTAATGGTTATTTTGTTCTGATGACGCCAGATATCATTAAGGAACTATATCGTGCTTCGTTCTGGACTCCATTTTTCTGGGTAGACGATGTTTACTTATACGGGTTATTACCATTTAAAGCAGGAAAGATAACTCATCTAAATATTGCCAAAAATTTGTCTCTCAATCAGCAAAATGGATTGAAATGTTTCAAGAGGAATTCCACATGTTCTTTATTAGCATCTTACGCGTTACAGGACGGTTATATGGAGGACATGTGGTTTGCTGCAATTAAAATGTTTAAAAGTCTTGCTCATAAATATCTTGTTGCAGATTTATTCTCATGAACGGATGCTATATTGAAATCCTTAACATTTACGTAAATTAAAATTGAAAATGATACTCACTCCTTATTTTCATATTGTTTTTAGCTCACCTGAGCCAAAGGCTCAAGTGAGCTATTGTGATCAATCGCCGTCCGTCGTCCGTTGTCTGTCGTCTGTCGTCCGTCCGTCGTTAGCCTTTATACATTTTCGACTTCTTCTCCAGAACCGCTGCACAGAATTTCACCAAACTTCAAAGGAAGTAAGTACTCAAGGTCCTCTACCAAGTTTGTGTTTTTCGTGCCCATCCGTAATCCAAGATGGCTGCCATTGGCTCTGATTGGTTGACACATTTTCGACTTCTCCAGAACGGCTGCACAGAACTCCACCAAACCTCATAGGAAGTAAGTACTCAAGGTCCTCTACCAAGTTTGTGTTTTTCGTGCCGATCCGTAATCCAAGATGGTCGCCATTGACTCTGATTGGTTGAGACATTTTGGACTTCTCCAGAACCGCTGCACAGAATTTCACCAAATCTCATAGGAAGTAAGTACCCAAGGCAAGGTCCTGTACAAAGTTTGTGTTTTTCGTGCCGATCCGTAATCCAAGATGGCCGCCATTGGCTCTGATTGGTTGACACATTTTGGACTTCTTCTCCAGAAGCGCTGCACAGAATTTCACCAAACCTCATAGGAAGTAACTACTTGAGGTCCTCTACAAAGTTTGTGTTTTTCGTGCCCTTCCGTAATCCAAGATGGCCGCCATTGACTCTGATTGGTTGACACATTTTGGACTTCTTCTCCAGAAGCGCTGCACAGAATTTCACCAAACCACATAGGAAGTAACTACTTGAGGTCCTCTACAAAGTTTGTGTTTTTCGTGCTCTTCCGTAATCCAAGATGGCCGCCATTGGCTCTGATTGGTTGACGCATTTTGGACTTCTTCAAAACGATTGCACAAAATATCGCCAAACCTTATAGAAAGTCTTGTAGAAAAAAAGCAAAATTATCTACTGAAATTATTTTATTGTAAATATGCAATTTGTGCTCAGGTGAGCCATTTGGGCCTCTTGTTTGCATTGTACGTTGTATTGGATGGACGGTGGAACAAGGCTGTTTTCTAACTGCGATTTTTCTGCCAGAATGATTAACGACAAAAAATTATTGGTCGAGGAAGCCTTAGTACGGAAGGATACACCAACCTTCGTCATGTACTCTGGTACAACTTCTCAAAGACCTTCCTTGCGTATACTGGCAGCCTTCGTACTGAGGGAAATACCGAACTTCGACAGGTATACTAGCAAACCTTACATGTATACCGAACTTCGACAGGTAAACTGACAAACCCAAACCTTATATACAACTTCTACAGGTACACTGACAAACATTATACCGAACTTCGACAGGTACACTGACAAACCTTGTACCGATCTTCGACAGGTACACTGACAAACCTTCTCAACGATCTTCGTCCGGTACACTGGCACAGTTTGCCAACAACTTTCGTCAAGTACACTGACAGACCTTCCTACAACCATTGCTTGGTACACTGACAGACCTTCCCACCAACCATTGCCAGGTACACTGACAGACCTTCCCACCGACATTCGACAGATATACTGATAGACCTTCCCACCGAACATTGCCAAGTACACTGGCAGGCATTGAACTTAAAACTTCCCACCGACTTTCAGCATGTACATTGGCAGACCTTTCCACTGAAATTCGTAAAGTATATTGGCAGACTTTCCCACTGACCTTCGAATGGTACATTTGGAGACCTTTCTACCTAGCTTCGTCAGATCCATGGGCAAAACTTCACATAATTGTCATGCACACTTGCAGACCTCGTTACCGACCTGCGTCGGGTACACTGGCAGACGTCCCTGCAGAGCTTCATTAGATACACTGGCTAACTTTTCCATAGATCTTTGTCAAGGTGTACGGGCAGACCTTCTAACTGATCAAAGCCAGGTACACTTGTAGACCAGCTTATCTGCCTTTGTCAGGTACACTGGTTTCCCTTCCTATCGACAGGAACACTTGCAGAACTTTTCACCGATCTTGACAGGTATTCTGGTAGACCCTCTTACTGACCCTTCGACAGGAACACTGGGAGACTTTCTCTGTGCGTGTCTTTAAAATAGGACTGCAGCAAATGACGGCGAACGCCATTAAATGATGAGAAATGAATATAATTTGTTTTTCGTTGGATGAAGGTATACCTGGAAGAATTACAAATATATCCATGGTCCTTTCCATACACTGTCACAGTTGCACTAGGCCTAACACACCATCATGTGTACAGTCTAACCCGTAAATTATGACGAGCCGTTTTACTATTTATTAGGCTTTTTATGACATCGCAAAATAAATGACTTAGATCTACATTCATTGCAAGAAGTTATATTTTGCCGATACATGAATTGGTGTAAGTGGAAAAGAGAATGGGGGAAAAGGGGTTTGGTTGTGTGCTTAAAAATGTAGTATTACTGTATTGGGGTATGAACATGTTATACTGGATATCCGTTTTTTGATGCGATATTATTAAATGATTGATACAGAACTATTCTTGAAACTTCAAACATTCCATAAAATAATCAGTGGCGAATATAGGAAGGAGTTGGGGTGGGGCGAGGGGCCCTCCTCGTTCTTTTTTTTTTTTTTTTTTTTTTTTATTATGAAAGACAAACATACACACATACATACAAATACAAGTAACATCTACTTCCAACTACATTATAACGTAGTACATCAGAGAGTTGGAACAAGACACATTACTGTATAACTTACATACTAGCTTTAACATTACACAAAAATATATGGAGACACGACACATCATGGGCAATCGTATTGCAATAATAATCATGTAAGGTGTTTTCTCCCCAATAATAATAATATAAATAAAAAAAATAAAATATGAAATTATTGCACAAAGAGAAACATATAACATATTTTAAAACTTTAGAAAAGTATATTTGAAAAAAAGAAAAAAGAAAAAAAAAAAAGGTATTACATTACATAATATATATATGTAGATATTTATGTATTAGTCAGTTAAATTAGCAAAGGTGCCCCATTTTTTGTTAAATTCATTTATGTTGTTGTTCTTTTTGTATATATAACTTTCTGTCTTGATGTAATCAAAAAGATATCATTTCGCACCTTCAAAAGTGGGAATGCATTTTAGCAACTTTTTTTGTAAATATATTGTTTAATAAGACACATTATTGTATTTAATATTTTGTATTGAAAAAACCAAATATAATCTCGTTAATGTTTAAGTCTATGGTGATATGAAAGATGTTATATAACCATACTTTACAGTCATTCCAAACTTTATAGGAGTAATGACATTTATACAACAGATGAGAAATACTTTCTGGATACATATGGCAAAAAGTGCACAAGTTTGAAGAAGTGATGCCTATCTTACATAAAAGTATATTTGTTCCTAAAATTCTATGTATTATACGATATTGAAACCATTTCAATGTGCAGTTTTTTGAGCAGGAATAGATGTTTGAGTTAATTTTTTGCCAATACATTTCATTATTAAATAGTTGTAATTCATTTTCCCATTTTAACTCACTCTTAGGTTGATTATAGTAATTTTTAATAAGTATATCATAAAAGTCTTTAGATCCTCTATTATTTTTTCTTAAAATTTTAATGTGAGTAGGATAAAGAGGTTGGTTATAATCAAAAACTTCTAGGTTCCCATTCAACTTTTTCTTTGTAATACATATACAAATACCAAAAAATAAAGTAAAGGGAGGGCGAAAATTAAATCGAGTACAAAAAGCTTCATATGTTAATAACTTGCCATTAATGTCAAGCAAATCATATACATAGTATATACCTTTATATTCCCAATCAGGGTAGAATAATGTTTGATTATCAATCTTGATCAAATCATTATACCATAAAGGCTCACAAATAATTTCTTTCGTATCAAGTAAACTTCTTAATTTGTGATATGATAAAAATACGTCTTTCCAGAAAGTATTATTCACAATTTTTGATATATACAATAGATAATAGTTACCAAATTTTAAAAAAGATTTGAAATTTAATGGAAGAATATCTGTAAGAAGCATCAACCAAGATATGTTTTCACTACTATCTATAATTCTTCTAATCCATGTGGTCTTAAGACTTGTAATGAATGACTTCACACATATCATTCTTAACCCTCCATTTTTATAGTCCTGGATTATACATTTTCTGGATATTCTTTCTGATTTGTATTTCCAGATATATTTAAAAATAAACTTTCTAATTCCTTTATTATTTTTTCGCATGGGTTTGGGAGAGAAATAAAAAGATGCGTTAATTTTGGTAATAGTATGGTTTTCACTACAGTAATTCTACCATTTGTACTTAATAACCGTCTAGACCAGGACTGTATCAACCTCTTGATTTCTTGAATTATGGGATTAAAATTTAGGTCTTGCATTTTTGAAAGATCAATACAAAAAATTATACCTAAGAATTTAAACGGATTTTGGGACCAGTTTAGATTGAAATCTTCACATAATTTTATATTAGAATTTCTAAGAGATCCAATTTTGACACAAAGTGTTTTAGAATAATTAGGCTTCAATCCTGAATATTTAGCAAATTGACCAATCAGTGTGAGTGCATTACTAAGAGATTGTTCAGATCCATCAAGTAAAATTGCAGTATCATCTGCATACTGTATTATTTTATATTCTTTATTGCAGAAGTTAATACCTTTTATAGCTTTGTTGTTTCTTAAAAGTATAGCCAAAATTTCTACACATAATAAAAATATATACGAAGATATTGGGTCACCTTGTCTGCAGCCGCGTCCTATTCTAAAGAATTTGGAGAAAAAACCATTTTGAGTGACACAAAGTTTAAAATCATTACAAAGAATATTGATCTATTTAATTATATAGTTTCCATAATTAAAGAAGTGCAAAACTTTATTCAAATATTTCCAAGAAATAGAATCGAATGCCTTTTCAAAGTCAATCATTAATATTATTCCGGGAATGTTTTTTTGATTACAAATATTTATAACATCATATAATAAACGTGTGTTTTCACCAATGAACCTTCCGCTTAGAAAACCTTTTTGATTTTCATGAATGATTTTAGGCAGAACAGATTTTAACCTTTTTGCAAGAGCCCCTGATAAAATTTTATAAGACACATTCAAAAGAGAAATAGGCCGCCAGTTCTTGAGATATTGCCATGGTTTGTCACCCTTTGGAAGAATTGAGAGAATGCCCAATTTTTGAGATGCTGATAATTCCCCGTTATCAAAAGAGCAAAGGTATGATCCAAAGAGAAAGTCCCCTATGTCTGACCAAAAAAATTTAAAGAATTCTGTGGTAAATCCTGAAGTTCCTGGACTTTTATTATTTTTGCAATTTTTTAATGAACTTAAAATCTCTTCTTTAGTTAGTGGTACATCCAAAAATTGCTTTTCTTCTTCTGTTAATTTGGGAATGTCACATTCAGCTAAAAGTTGATTTAGATCTATTTCTTGGAGAATGTCATCTTTATTATTGTACAGATTCTCATAAAAAGTTTTTATCTCGTCAAGAATTTCCTTTTGGTCTGTAATGTCTTTGCCATTTTCATTTACAATTTTTGATACAGTTTTGTTGACATAGTTGCGTTTTTCAAGATTACAAAAATATTTTGTTGGTTTTTCCCCTTCTTCAATCCACTGGGCACGAGTTCTAACTAACAAACCTTCCAGTTCTTCCTTTCTAATGTTCTCAAGCTGTTTATTGAGAAGAGAGAATCTTGTCGCTAAATTTTCATTCATATTTTTATCAAGATTTTGTTTAAGATCTGTTATTTCATTCTCTAATTTTTCTTTTGCTTCTATTTTTACTTTTTTCTTATAAGAGCAATAAGGTAGTATCTTACTTCTAATGTTCATGAGAAGTACCTCAAAGAAAATGCTGTCATCAATAGTGAAAGAGATAATATTATTTGGGATTTCATGAACCATATCTTTGTTAACTGTCAGCTGTACATGATCTTTTTTAGTTTCTAGTATACAATTTTTAACCAAATTAACATAATCTTTATCTTTTAACAATGAATTATTAAATCTCCAAAAACCAAATCCTTTTTTAAAGTCTGAGATTTTTAAATCGAGCTCAATATAAGAATGGTCTGTCCTATATCCTGGTAGTATTTTAACAGAGTTAACTAATGACATAAGTTCCTCTGAGATTAGAAAAAAATCCAATCTAGCTTGTTTAATTGGGTTTGTTCGGTGCCATGTAAATTCTCTGTAGTGCGGAAAATTTATTCTCCATGGATCAACCAAGTTAAAATCATTTTTCAGCTTTTTAACAGCAGCTCTGCTTTTCGGATGGTTGTGGCTAACATAATTGTAACAGTCTTTATTAAAGTCCTGAGTAAGATTCCAATCTCCACATATTATTACAAAGTCATTATTGAAGTCTTTTATAATTTCACCTAATTTTTCAAAAAAATTTTCATCATCTTTATTCGGACCATAAATATTTATCAGTGTAACAGTTATTTTATTGTATAATGCGATTTCTGATGCAAGGAGGTTCCCCTCATTATCTTTCTTGGTTTTATTTACTTTAAATTCAAAATTATTAATAAAAAGAGTAAGAACACCACGTGAATCATTTTTTCCTTGAGTAAGAATATGTTCAAAACCCCATTGCATGTGAACTATTGAGTTATCGGATTCAAGTAAATGAGTGTCCTGAAGACATATAATAGATGATTTCTTTTCTCGTAAAAATTTAAAAAGGTCTTTTCGTTTTAGTGTATCTCTAAGACCTCTACAATTCAGAGAAGATATTTTAACAGTTCCTATAGCCAAGTACTAATGACATAAAAAAATTCAAAATTAAGCAGTTCCTATAGCCAAGTACTAATGACATTAAAAAAAAATTCAAAATTAAGGAATGTAAACTAGTTGTCATACAAAATGGACTGAAAATCCTCAAAATGTAATGAAAAGTGGAGTATTTGAATGAACATCTGAACACAGATACACACACAATTCCTATAGCCAAGAACTAATGATATAAAAATAACTCAAAAATAAGCAATGTAATATAGTTGTCATACAAAATGGAATGAAAATCCTCAAAATGTAATGAAAAAGTTGAGCATTTAAATGAACATCTAAACACAGATACACACACACACACCTACACACACACACCCACCCTCACACACACACATACATACACACACACACAGCCAGAGAGAAAGGCAAACAGGCAGGGAGACAGACAGACAGACAGACGGACGGACGGACGTAGAAGGAATATTAACAGCAGTCATGTCACCTATCGGTACATATAATACACACTATACAGAATTCACGCCAGGTATCATCCAGTATGATAGTATATATCATACAGCATTCACACCACCAATCGTCTCATATGACAGAATATATCACCAATCGTCTCATATGACAGAATATATCATACAGCATACACGTCTCCATATGAAAGAATCTATCACAAATGTCATTGATGACAATGTACAGCAGACACCATTCCATACACCAGCTGTCACTGATGACAATATACATTGGACACCATTCCAGACACCTACTGTCATTGATGACAATATACATCGGACACCATTCCAGACACCAGCTATCACTGCTGACAATATACATCGGACACCATTTCAGACACCAGCTGTCATTGATGACAATATACATTGGACACCATTTCAGACACCAGCTGTCACTGATGACAATATACATTGGACACCATTTTAGACACCAGCTGTCACTGCTGACAATATACATCGGACATCATTTCAGACACCTACTGTCACTGCTGACAATATACATCAGACACCATTTCAGACACCAGCTGTCATTGATGACAATATACATCGGACACCATTCCAGACACCAGCTATCACTGCTGACAATATACATCGGACACCATTCCAGACACCAGCTGTCATTGATGACAATATACATCGGACACCATTTCAGACACCAGCTGTCATTGAGGACAATATACATTGGACGCGATTCCAGACACCAACTGTCATTGATCACAATATACATCGGACACCATTCCAGACTGATGACAATATACATCGCACCCCATTCCAGACACCTACTGTCACTAATGACAATATACATCGGACGCCATTCCTGACTGATGACAATATACATTGGACACCATTTCAGACACCAGCTGTCATTGATGACAATATACATCGGACGCCATTCCAGACACCAACTGTTATTGATGACAATATATATAGGACACCATTCCAGACACCAACTGTTATTGATGACAATATATATCGGACACCATTCCAGACACCAGCTGTCACTGATGACGATATACATCAGACACCATTCCAGACACCAGCTGTCATTGATGAATATATACATTGGGCACTATTCCACACACCTACTGTCACTGATGACAATATATATCGGACACCATTCCAGACACCAGATGTCATTGATGACAATATACATCAGACACCATTCCAGACACCTACTGTCACTGATGACAATATACATCGGGCACCATTCCACACACCTACTGTCACTGATGACAACGCATATTGGACACCATTCCAGACACTAGTTGTCATTGATGAAAATATACATCGGACACCATTTAAGACATCTACTGTCACTGATGTCATTATACATCAGACACCAACTGTCACTGATGAAAATATACATCAGATCCCATTCCAGAAAACAGCTGTCATTCATGACAATATAAATCGGACACCATTCCAGACACCTACTGTCACTGATGACAATATACATCAGACACTTTTCCAGACACCAGCTGTCATTCATGACAATATACATCGGACATCATTTCAGACACCTACTGTCACTGATGACAATATACATCGGACACCATTCCAGACACCAGCTGTCATTGAAGAAAATATACATCGGACAACATTCCAGAAACCCACTCTCACTGATGACAATATACATCGGACATCATTCCAGACACCTACTGTCACTGATGACAATATACATTAGACACCATTTTAGACACCAGCTGTCACTGCTGACAATATACATCAGTCACCATTCCAGACACCAGCTGTCATTGATGACAATATACATCAGTCACTATTCCTGATTGATAACAATATACATCAGACACCATTCCAGACACCAGTTGCCATTGATGACAATATACATCGGACACCATTTTAGACACCAACTGTCACTGATGACAACATACATCAGTCACCATTCCTGATTGATGACAATATACATCAGACACCATTCTAGACACCAGCTGTCATTGATGACAATATACATCAGACATCATACTTGACCGATGACAATATACATCACACACCATTCCAGACACCTACTGTCACTGATGACAATGCACATTGCATTGGACACCATTCCAGACACCTACTGTCACTGATGACAATATACATCGGACACCACTCCAGACACCAGCTGTCATTGATGACAATATACATCGGACACCATTCCACACACCTACTGTCACTGATGACAATATACATCGGGCACCATTCCACACACCTACTGTCACTGATGACAACGCATATTGGACACCATTCCAGACACTAGTTGTCATTGATGACAATATACATCGGACACCATTCCAGACACTAGCTGTCATTGATGACAATATACATCGGGCACCATTCCACACACCTACTGTCACTGATGACAACGCATATTGGACACCATTCCAGACACTAGCTGTCATTGATGACAATATTCATCGGACACCATTCCAGACACCTACTGTCACTGATGACAATATACATCGGACACCATTCCAGACACCAACTGTCACTGATGACAATATACAACAGACACCATTCCAGACAACAGATGTCACTGATGACAATATACATCGGACAAAGTTCCAGACACCTACTGTCACTGGTGAAAATATGCATCGGACATCATTCAAGACACTAGCTGTCATTCATGACAATATAAATCGGACACCATTCCAGACACCAACTGTCACTGATAACAATATACATTGGACACCCTTCCAGACAACAGCTGTCATTGATGAAAATATACATCGGACACCATTTAAGACATCTACTGTCACTGATGTCATTATACATCAGACACCAACTGTCACTGATGAAAATATACATCAGATCCCATTCCAGAAAACAGCTGTCATTCATGACAATATAAATCGGACACCATTCCAGACACCTACTGTCACTGATGACAATATACATCGGACACCAACTGTCACTGATGAAAATATACATCAGATCCCATTCCAGAAAACAGCTGTCATTCATGACAATATAAATCGGACACCATTCCAGACACCAGCTGTCATTGATGACAATATAAATCGGACACCATTCCAGACACCAGCTGTCATTGATGACAATATACATCGGACACCATTCCAGACACCAACTGTTATTGATGACAATATACATCGGACACCATTCCAGACACCAACTGTTATTGATGACAATATACATCGGACACCATTCCAGACACCAGCTGTCATTGATGACAATATACATCGGACACCATTCCAGACACCAACTGTCACTGATGACAATATACATCAGACACTATTCCAGACACCAGCTATCACTGCTGACAATATACATCGGACACCATTCCAGACACCAGCTGTCATTGATGACAATATACATCAGACACTATTCCAGACACCAGCTGTCATTGATGACAATATACATCGGACACCATTTCAGACACCAGCTGTCACTGATTACAGTATATGAAACACCATTCCAGACATCAATTATCACCAGAGACATAATATAGCGGACACCATTCAAGTCACAAACTGTCAATAAATACCGAATACCATTCCACACACCTACTGTCGCCGGTAGCAATAAATATATGAGACACCATTCTAGACATTAACTATCATAGGTGACAAATTATATCAGACACCACTGAAGACACCAATTGTCACCTATGACAATATGTATCGGACACCATTCAAGACACCTACTGTCACCGGTGACAATAAATACCGGACACCATTCCAGACACCTACAGACACCGGTAGCAATAAATATATGACACACCATTCCAGACACCAACTATCACCGGTGACAAATATATTAGACACCATTCAAGTCACAAACTGTCACCGATGACAAAATATATCAGACACCATTCAAGACACCAGATGTCACCGGTAATAATAAATATAGGCGACACTATTCCAGACACCCACTATTACCGGTGACAAAATATATCAGACACCATTCAAGACACCTACTGTCACTTGAAATCCAACTCCCCCCTCCCCTCAATAATTTCATCAGGCATGGTATAATTGTATCGTTATTATACAAGAATCGTATCGATATAGTGTCACACAACGTGGAATAACGTATCAGCAATTTTAGTTTTAGAAAACAGCGAATATTGGGACAATAGCCCAGGGCTGCTGTATACTCGCTAAGGCACTGTTGTTGCATCATTTTTCCATCAATCTCTACCAGAGGGCGCTCTCGAGAATTATTAACATGAAAGCAAAAGCGCCCTCTAAACCGAAGATCATTCTGCCCTTTCCCTTGATAAGTAATAATCAGTTAACTTGGATAATTTAAACATTTTCATTTATGTTACGATTTCAATTACAGTATTTCCCAATTCTCTTTCCTGAGTAGTAACACCATGTACTCTACAGTCAGTACGGACTAAAACTTGTACGATATACTAGGCTACTAGGAAATGTTCGAAGAATATGTTTTCGTCCAAGGGCAAAACTACGTGCGATGAAGCTACTAACACAAGGATATGCAAGTGAAACATTTATTTGTCTATTGTTGTTTGTTGCTTGCAGTTTAAGTTCTATCCCATCTTCCCCCTCCCAGTATAAATTTCGTTCCGACGTGTCTGATATCAACGTTTGAAGTTTTGATCCCTTCACCTATATATACTTTATTATTTCGGGCAACATGGGTTGTTTGTATATATACATCTATATATTGTGGTGCTGTTAAATGCCAACCACTTATACCTATGACGTCATTATGAAACGCGATCAAGAGTTTTGTGATATTGATGATCAAATGATCGCATCATTGCTTTCTGAAAAAGGGCATTTAAAAAGAAATATGAAACGAATTTTTAAACTTCCTGCTAGACAGGAAATTATTGTACACGGTTAAAACGCCGTACTGTTTTATATGTTTTTATTCTCTCTTACCATATACATTGGAATAATCGCAAGAGATCACATCTAATTTTTGGCTTTTATAAAGTGGAAACAAAAATATTTTTGTTATTTTGATTATTATAACATTTTGCTAATTTCTGTTTCCATTTGATAAAAGCCAAGGGATGGAAACTAGATGACACTACGTTTTTTTAGTATATACCTACGTTCTGTACGGACAGCGGTCAAGATGATGGTCTCGGTCGATTATATACCTACGTTCTGTACGTATGGCGGCCAAGATGGTGGTCTCGATCGATTATATACCTACATTCTGTACGGATGGTGGTCAAGATGACGGTCTCGGTCGATTATATCCCTACGTTCTGTTCCGATGGCGGTCAAGGCGATGGTCTCGGCCGATTATATACCTACGTTCTGTATGGATGGTGGTCAAGATGACGGTCTCGGCCGATTATATACCTACGTTCATTACGGATAGTGGTCAAGATGACGGTCTCGGTCGATTATATCCCTACGTTCTGTTCCGATGGTGGTCAAGATGATGGTCTCAGTCGATTATATACCTACGTTCTGTACGTATGGCGATCAAGATGATGGTCTCGGTCGATTATATACCTACGTTCTGTACGGATGGTGGTCAAGATGACGGTCTCGGTCTAATATATACCTACGTTCTGTTCCGATGGTGGTCAAGATGATGGTCTCGGTCGATTATATACCTACGTTCTGTACGGATGGTGGTCAAGATGATGGTCTCGGTCGATTATATACCTACGTTCTGTACGGATGGTGGTCAAGATGACGGTCTCGGTCTATTATATACCTACGTTCTGTACGGATGGTAGAAAAGATGACGGTCTCGGTCGATTATATACCTACGTTCTGTACGGATGGTGGTCAAGATGACGGTCTCGATCGATTATATACCTACGTTCTGTTCCGATGGTGGAAAAGATGATGGTCTCTGTCGATTTATACCTACGTTCTGTACGGACAGCGGTCAAGATGATTTTCTTGGTGGATTATATACCTACGTTCTGTTCGGACAGCTGTCAAGATGATGGTCTCGGTCGATTAAGGCTCAAAGCTTTTTGCTAAGAGGCATTCATAATGTCAGTCGAACAAAATATGAGAACCTTGACTGGAGATTTCCCAACCTTGTCATTGGAGACAATACCCGTTCAAATCATAAAGTGTACAAACGCACAGGAATTTAAGTACGGCATAATACTACCGTGGTACAATTTAAAAAACATATAGAATATGTCATTCATTCAATACAAATGCGTTTCTCATCGAACATGAAAACTATTGCAGTTACTGATTTACTTACAATTTTAGTTATTTTAACAAACTTAATATCAGGCGACATGGATAAAACTGTTGAGATTGAATACAGAAAGTGGATTTTACCGCACAGCAATCCTACCAAAGTGATGTTCTGTCCTGTAGAAATATGTGTTTACCCCGCAGATGACGAGGCTCGGTGCTGTTCATGCAATAGTCTGACGGAATGGGAATATCATAAATTAACGCTAGGTCAACTACTGATTCAACATAGCTCAAACGGTAGCATAATTGTTCGTAAAAACTTGGGAACGTCTAAATACGATGCAGTGAAATACAATGATGGCCATTTACCGATGTTTCCCATGAATCTTTGTTCTTTCGGAGAATTGGTTTTCATAGACGTCTCTGGAAATAGTATCAGCAGTCTAAACGATTTGTCCTGTTTAACGTATTTAGATACCCTCAACTTATCCAGGAACAGCCTAAAGTTTGTAAGTCTATCCCAGTTCCGTGGGAATATGAATCTTAGAATTCTTGATCTGTCTTATAACATGTTATGGAATGTTGATCCCAATTCTTTCTTGGCAATGTCCGTGGTGACGCTAGTTCTTCATCATAACTATTTTAGATCGTATGACGTCAGTAACCTGCTGCTGGTAGAGCGACCCTTTTGTAAGGTCGACATCAGCTTTAATCAACTTACTGAGCAGCAGATCACGAATAAGATGAATTTAACAATCAGCACTGCAAGAAGATATGGTCCTGGATTCTGCAATTTACAGCATAATGAAATAAGATCTGTAACCGTCATCCTCCGTAAATTAGGTATTAAGGTGGCGAAAGATGCGATAGCTCTTTGGTCGTTTGGAATTGATATTCGAAAAAACCCGATAACTTGCGATTGTAAATTGGTTCCCTTTATGGAAATGTTTCACCCATTTCTAAAGTTTATGCATCGAGATTTTTACAACATCGTTTGCGTTGAACCACCGAACATGAAAGGCTTAGTATTATACGATCTAGCAAAATCAGGAAAATGGGACAAAATGGTGTGCCAATTAAGAGAAATCGATCACTGCCCAAGGCGATGTAGATGTCATTATACCCTAAGCGGTAGAGCAAATCATTTTTCGTGGAGCACGAAAAATGTGATCGTAAATTGTTCATCTGCGAATTTAATGGATCTTCCATCTAAGATTCCAGACGGTGATACATACGAACTGATTCTGAGAAATAATTCTGTTAGCGAATTGAGTGCTAGGCAATACCTCCAGTCAACGACAGTGGTAGATATGTCTCAAAACAATGTCAAAAAGATCAATTCTAAAGCTATAAATACATTGCTTCATACACAACGAATAGTACTCTCTAGCAACAACAATCTACAAAAACTACCACAAGCACTGATACGCCTGGATCCATGTGTCTTCGTTTTCCCTCGTGTGTCACTAAAATGCGAATGCAATATATTATGGCTTAAGCAATGGCTTGAACATGGAAATGCGGCCAGTCAACTTTGCAACTCTGGCCGATTCTTTTGCAAAGACCAGACCAATGAAAAATTGATGAAGGATGTTGATGAAACATTTTTTCAATGTAAACAGTCCGAGGAGTACGTTCGAATGGTATGGGTTGCAATGTTTTGTGGAGTATTTACTGTAATAGTCGTTATATCAATAGTAATCTACTATCATTATGAAATTTCTATTCTAACGCAAATATATCTAAATCATTACCTGAACGCAAATAACGATTCATTTACAAAAGATTTGTTTATTTCATACGACGAAAGTAGGAGTGATATACGTAAATGGTTGCATGAAACATTTCTCCCAACATTGGTACGAAAGGGCTTCACAATATTCCTTCCAGAGTTATCATTGACACCTGGGGACATACGATCAGAGGAAACTCGAAAATGCATTTGCCAGTGTAGAACCTTTCTCGTTTTATTGTCGGACAAATATTTTCATGACGATACTTTATGGACATCATTTGAATGGGAAGCTATATGGCAAAACTATCGTACTGTAAGGGGGCACAATTTGGTATTTATGAATTTTGATCTACTTGAAATCTCGGACGTCAGGAAGAGATCAGGCAAAGCATTTATGAGAATAGGAACTGTAATAGAATTTCATAATCAAAAACAAAATCTATTCAAAAATCTGTTACTGCATTTGAAATCAATGTCTTGCAATAATACTGAATTTGATAGTAATGATTCAAATGTGAGAACTCTTGAGGAGGAACAGTCATTGCCTCTTCTGTCAAATTTTGATTAACGCTTAATCTTTATTCCAGTAAAGCTAGCTTTGATATCCCATAATATTACGTTGTGATGTCTTTTTTACATTCTTCGAGTTTATTACTTTCAATTTTGCTTGCTGTGACGTTCCATGAGTGACGTTTGCCGCCACATTCCATGACAATATGATTTTAATTAAGCTTGCTGTGACATTTGAAGACAATGACCTTCGGCGTAGGTAGCCATAACATCCTATGACGTTATGATTTTAGTAAAGTTTGCTGTGACATTTGAAGACATAATGATATTTCGCGTAGTTTGCCATAACATCCCCTGACGATATGATTTAGTGCAGCTTGCTTTGAAATTCCAAGACATTATGACCGTTATCATGACATGCTGACCGTTATCATGACATGCTGACACACAGCATGACGATATGATTTGAGTGTAGATTGCTGTAACATTTTATGACACAATGCCACATGATGTAGATTTCTGGGACATTCCATGACATTATGCCATATGATGTAGATTGCTGTGACATTCCATGACATAATGCCACATGATGTAGATTTCTGGGACATTCCATGACATTATGCCATATGATGTAGATTGCTGTGACATTCCATGACATAATGCCACATGATGTAGATTTCTGGGACATTCCATGACATTATGCCATATGATGTAGATTGCTGTGACATTCCATGACACAATGCCATATGATGTAGATTGCTGTGACATTCCATGACACAATGCCATATGATGTAGATTGCTGTGACATTCCATGACACAATGCCATATGATGTCGATTGCTGTGACATTCCATGACACAATGCCATATGATGTAGATTGCTGTGACATTCCATGACATAATGCCACATGATGTAGATTTCTGGGACATTCCATGACATTATGCCACATGATGTAGATTTCTGGGACATTCCATGACATTATGCCATATGATGTAGATTGCTGTGACATTCCATGACATTATGCCATATGATGTAGATTGCTGTGACATTCCATGACACAATGCCATATGATGTAGATTGCTGTGACATTCCATGACACAATGCCACATGATGTAGATTTCTGGGACATTCCATGACATTATGCCATATGATGTAGATTGCTGTGACATTCCATGACACAATGCCATATGATGTAGATTGCTGTGACATTCCATGACACAATGCCATATGATGTAGATTGCTGTGACATTCCATGACACAATGCCATATGATGTAGATTGCTGTGACATTCCATGACACAATGCCATATGATGTAGATTGCTGTGACATTCCATGACACAATGCCATATGATGTAGATTGCTGTGACATTCCATGACACAATGCCACATGATGTAGATTTCTGGGACATTCCATGACATTATGCCATATGATGTAGATTGCTGTGACATTCCATGACACAATGCCATATGATGTAGATTGCTGTGACATTCCATGACACAATGCCATATGATGTAGATTGCTGTAACATTCCATGACACAATGCCATATGATGTAGATTGCTGTGACATTCCATGACACAATGCCACATGATGTAGATTTCTGGGACATTCCATGACATAATGTCATATGATGTAGATTTCTGGGACATTCCATGACATAATGCCACATGATGTAGATTTCTGGGACATTCCATGACATTATGCCATATGATGTAGATTGCTGTGACATTCCATGACACAATGCCATATGATGTAGATTGCTGTGACATTCCATGACACAATGCCATATGATGTAGATTGCTGTAACATTCCATGACACAATGCCATATGATGTAGATTGCTGTGACATTCCATGACACAATGCCACATGATGTAGATTTCTGGGACATTCCATGACATAATGTCATATGATGTAGATTGCTGTGACATTCCATGACATTATGCCATATGATGTAGATTGCTGTGACATTCCATGACACTTTATTGTTTAGAATAAATTTAAACTTTATTTATTTTACAACGATTAAGAAACAAGTTAACTTATATAAATCTTGCTCGTTGGCACGGATCTTGGCGTAAGGGTGTCGTTTTTGTGTGGGAGGATAGAATAGCTTGTTTGTTTAGAATAGCTTGCACATACTACGATTAAACTATATTTCATACGATTGAAAACTTGACATTCTTTATAAACATTACTTTTCCAGATAGAAAATATTACAAAGTACTGAAATGAATAAATAAATGAATTAAATTACAGGAAATTTGTTTTGAAAATAAAATCTTATCTAAGTAAATAAATTAACCCAGCTACTAAAACAATCTACAAAGATTGTAAGCAAAAACATCTTTACCGGTTTACTGTCATTAATTTTTTTCTTTAAAAAGTAATTTATGCAAAGAAGGACAGTGTACAGGTAAGGTAGGGAAAACATGATATTGGGAGATTTTGACAAGGGTAAAATATGATTTGGAAAAGGGAGATCTATACTCATTACTCATACTCCTTTTCTGTACTTTCATTAAATGTATATGTATATATGTAAAATATTGAACCCTAAAATATAAAGCTCATATCTCGTATAAATTTCATACCTCGGTAACTTATTTATGGTCCGTCATATTCTACATACCATGCCGGTAGATAAGCACCTACCATGGTGTAGGTGACTGTAAAGTTACCATAGCTCTGCAATATCCTACTACATACCATGCCAGTAGATAAGCATCTACCATGGTGTAGGTGACTGTACAGTTACCATAGTTCTACCATATCATACTACACACCATGCCAGTAGATAAGCACCTACCGTGGTTTAGGTGACTGTACAGTTACAAGAGTTCTACCATATCATACTACATACCATGCCAGTAGATAAGCACCTACCGTGGTGTAGGTGACTGTACAGTTACCATAGTTCTGTCATATCATACTACATACCATGCCAGTAGATAAGCACCTCCCGTGGTGTAGGTGACTGTGTAGTTACCATAGTTCTACCATATCATACTACACACCATGCCAGTAGATAAGCACCTACCGTGGTGTAGGGGACTGTACAGTTACCATAGTTCTGTCATATCATACTACATACCATGCCAGTAGATAAGCACCTACCGTGGTTTAGGTGACTGTACAGTTACCATAGTTCTACCATATCAAACTACATACTATGCCAGTAGATAAACACCTACCGTGGTGTAGGGGACTGTACAGTTACCATAGTTCTACCATATCAAACTACATACCATGCCAGTAGATAAGCACCTCCCGTGGTGTAGGTGACTGTAGAGTTACCATAGTTCTACCATATCATACTACATACCATGCCAGTAGATAAGCACCTCCCGTGGTGTAGGGGACTGTACCGTTGCCATAGTTCTATCATACTACACACCATGCCAGTAGATGAGCATCTACCGTGGTGTAGGTGACTGTACAGTTACCATAGTTCTACCATATCATACTATATACCATACCAGTAGATAAGCACCTCCCGTGGTGTAGGGGACTGTACCGTTGCCATAGTTCTATCATACTACACACCATGCCAGTAGATGAGCATCTACCGTGGTGTAGGTGACTGTACAGTTACCATAGTTCTACCATATCATACTACACACCATGCCAGGAGATAAGCACCTACCGTGGTGTAGGGGACTGTACAGTTACCATAGTTCTACCATATCATACTACACACCATGCCAGTAGATAAGCACCTACCGTGGTTTAGGTGACTGTACAGTTACCATAGTTCTGTCATATCATACTACATACCATGCCAGTAGATAAGCACCTCCCGTGGTGTAGGTGACTGTAGAGTTACCATAGTTCTACCATATCATACTACATACCATGCCAGTAGATAAGCACCTACCGTGGTGTAGGTGACTGTATAGTTACCATAATTCTACCATATCATACTACACACCATGCCAGTAGATAAGCACCTACCGTGGTGTAGGTGTCTGTACAGTTACCATAGTTCTGTCATATCATACTACATACCATGCCAGTAGATAAGCACCTACCGTGGTGTAGGGGACTGTACAGTTACCATAGTTCTACCATATCATACTACACACCATGCCAGTAGATAAGCACCTACCGTGGTTTAGGTGACTGTACAGTTGCCATACTTCTGTCATATAATACTACATACCATGCCAGTAGATAAGCACCTCCCGTGGTGTAGGTGACTGTAGAGTTACCATAGTTCTACCATATCATACTACATACCATGCCAGTAGATAAGCACCTACCGTGGTGTAGGTGACTGTACAGTTACCATAGTTCTGTCATATCATACTACACACCATGCCAGTAGATAAGCACCTACCGTGGTGTAGGGGACTGTACAGTTACCATAGTTCTACCATATCATACTACACACCATGCCAGTAGATAAGCACCTACCGTGGTGTAGGTGACTGTACAGTTACCATAGTTCTGTCATATCATACTACATACCATGCCAGTAGATAAGCACCTACCGTGGTGTAGGTGACTGCACAGTTACCATAGTTCTGTCATATCATACTACATACCATGCCAGTAAATAAGCACCTACCGTGGTGTAGGTGACTGTATAGTTACCATAGTTCTGTCCTATCATACTACACACCATGCCAGTAGATAAGCACCTACCGTGGTGTAGGTGACTGTACAGTTACCAAAGTTCTGTCCTATCATACTACACACCATGCCAGTAGATAAGCACCTACCGTGGTGTAGGTGACTGTACAGTTACCATAGTTCTGTCACATCATACTACATACCATGCCAGTAGATAAGCATCTCCCGTGGTGTAGGTGACTGTATAGTTACCATAGTTCTGTCATATCATACTACAAACCATGCCAGTAGATAAGCGCCTCCCGTGGTGTAGGTGACTGTATAGTTACCATAGTTCTGTCATATCATACTACATACCATGACAGTAAATAAGCACCTACCGTGGTGTAGGTGACTGTATAGTTACCATAGTTCTGTCCTATCATACTACACACCATGCCAGTAGATAAGCACCTCCCGTGGTGTAGGTGGCTGTATAGTTACCAAAGTTCTGTCATATCATACTACACACCATGCCAGTAGATAAGCACCTACCGTGGTATAGGTGACTGTACAGTTACCATAGTTCTGTCATATAATACTACATACCATGCCAGTAGATAAGCATCTCCCGTGGTGTAGGTGACTGTATAGTTACCGTAGTTCTGTCACATCATACTACATACCATGCCAGTAGATAAGCATCTCCCGTGGTGTAGGTGACTGTATAGTTACCATAGTTCTGTCATATCATACTACATACCATGCCAGTAGATAAGCATCTCCGGTGGTGTAGGTGACTGTATAGTTACCATAGTTCTGTCATATCATACTACACACCATCCCAGTAGATAAGCATCTACCGTGGTGTAGGTGACTGTACAATTACCATAGTTCTGTCACATCATACTACACACCATGCCAGTAGATAAGCACCTCCCGTGGTGTAGCTGACTGTACAGTTACCATACTTCTACCATTTCAAACTATATGCTATGCCAGTAGATAAACACCTACCGTGCTGTAGGTGATTGTACAGTTACCATAGTTCTGCTATATCATACTACATACCATGCCAGTAGATAAGCACCTACCGTGGTGTAGGTGACTGTACAGTAACCATAGTTATGTCATATCATACTACATACCATGCCAGTAGATAAGCACCTACCGTGATGTAGGTGACTGTACAGTTACCATAGTTCTGTCATATCATACTACATACCATGCCGGTAGATAAGCACCTACCGTGGTGTAGGTGACTGTACAGTTAACATAGTTCTGTCATATCATACTACATACCATGCCAGTAGATAAGCATCTCCCGTGGTGTAGGTGACTGTACAGTTACCATAGTTCTGTCATATCATACTACATACCATGCCAGTAGATAAGCACCTCCCGTGGTGTAGGTGACTGTAGAGTTACCATAGTTCTACCATATCATACTACATACCATGCCAGTAGATAAGCACCTACCGTGGTGTAGGTGACTGTACAGTTACCATAGTTATGTCATATCATGCTACACACCATGCCAGTACATAAGCACCTATCGTGGTGTAGGTGACTGTGTAGTTACCATAGTTCTGTCATATCATACTACATACCATGCCAGTAGATAAGCATCTACCAGGGTGTAGGTGACTGTACAGTTACCATAGTTCTGCTATATCATTCTACACACCATGCCAGTAGATAAGCAAATACCGTGGTGCAGGGGACTGTACAGTTACCATAGTTCTACCATATCATACTACACACCATGCCAGTAGATAAGCACCTACCGTGGTTTAGGTGACTGTACAGTTACCATAGTTCTGTCATATCATACTACATACCATGCCAGTAGATAAGCACCTCCCGTGGTGTAGGTGACTGTATAGTTACCATAGTTCTACCATATCATATTACATACCATGCCTGTAGATAAGCACCTCCCGTGGTGTATGTGACTGTACAGTTACCATAGTTCTGTCATATCATACTACATACCATGCCAGCAAATAAGCACCTACCGTGGTGTAGGTGACTGTATAGTTACCAAAGTTCTGTCCTATCATACTACACACCATGCCAGTAGATAAGCACCTCCCGTGGTGTAGGTGACTGTACAGTTACCAAAGTTCTGTCATATCATACTACACACCATGCCAGTAGATAAGCACCTACCGTGGTGTAGGTGACTGTACAGTTACCATAGTTCTGTCACATCATACTACATACCATGCCAGTAGATAAGCATCTCCCGTGGTGTAGGTGACTGTACAGTTACCATAGTTCTGTCACATCATACTACATACCATGCCAGTAGATAAGCATCTCCCGTGGTGTAGGTGACTGTATAGTTACCATAGTTCTGTCATATCATACTACAAACCATGCCAGTAGATAAGCGCCTCCCGTGGTGTAGGTGACTGTATAGTTACCATAGTTCTGTCATATCATACTACATACCATGACAGTAAATAAGCACCTACCGTGGTGTAGGTGACTGTATAGTTACCATAGTTCTGTCCTATCATACTACACACCATGCCAGTAGATAAGCACCTCCCGTGGTGTAGGTGGCTGTATAGTTACCAAAGTTCTGTCATATCATACTACACACCATGCCAGTAGATAAGCACCTACCGTGGTATAGGTGACTGTACAGTTACCATAGTTCTGTCATATAATACTACATACCATGCCAGTAGATAAGCATCTCCCGTGGTGTAGGTGACTGTATAGTTACCGTAGTTCTGTCACATCATACTACATACCATGCCAGTAGATAAGCATCTCCCGTGGTGTAGGTGACTGTATAGTTACCATAGTTCTGTCATATCATACTACATACCATGCCAGTAGATAAGCATCTCCGGTGGTGTAGGTGACTGTATAGTTACCATAGTTCTGTCATATCATACTACACACCATCCCAGTAGATAAGCATCTACCGTGGTGTAGGTGACTGTACAATTACCATAGTTCTGTCACATCATACTACACACCATGCCAGTAGATAAGCACCTCCCGTGGTGTAGCTGACTGTACAGTTACCATACTTCTACCATTTCAAACTATATGCTATGCCAGTAGATAAACACCTACCGTGCTGTAGGTGATTGTACAGTTACCATAGTTCTGCTATATCATACTACATACCATGCCAGTAGATAAGCACCTACCGTGGTGTAGGTGACTGTACAGTTACCATAGTTATGTCATATCATACTACATACCATGCCAGTAGATAAGCACCTACCGTGATGTAGGTGACTGTACAGTTACCATAGTTCTGTCATATCATACTACATACCATGCCGGTAGATAAGCACCTACCGTGGTGTAGGTGACTGTACAGTTAACATAGTTCTGTCATATCATACTACATACCATGCCAGTAGATAAGCATCTCCCGTGGTGTAGGTGACTGTACAGTTACCATAGTTCTGTCATATCATACTACATACCATGCCAGTAGATAAGCACCTCCCGTGGTGTAGGTGACTGTAGAGTTACCATAGTTCTACCATATCATACTACATACCATGCCAGTAGATAAGCACCTACCGTGG
Organism: Pteria penguin; assembly: GCA_035048485.1. Taxonomy (NCBI): domain Eukaryota; kingdom Metazoa; phylum Mollusca; class Bivalvia; order Pterioida; family Pteriidae; genus Pteria; species Pteria penguin. The sequence goes on from CM068585.1 coordinate 48,370,279, forward strand.
TGTAGGTGACTGTACAGTTACCATAGTTATGTCATATCATGCTACACACCATGCCAGTACATAAGCACCTATCGTGGTGTAGGTGACTGTGTAGTTACCATAGTTCTGTCATATCATACTACATACCATGCCAGTAGATAAGCATCTACCAGGGTGTAGGTGACTGTACAGTTACCATAGTTCTGCTATATCATTCTACACACCATGCCAGTAGATAAGCAAATACCGTGGTGCAGGGGACTGTACAGTTACCATAGTTCTACCATATCATACTACACACCATGCCAGTAGATAAGCACCTACCGTGGTTTAGGTGACTGTACAGTTACCATAGTTCTGTCATATCATACTACATACCATGCCAGTAGATAAGCACCTCCCGTGGTGTAGGTGACTGTATAGTTACCATAGTTCTACCATATCATATTACATACCATGCCTGTAGATAAGCACCTCCCGTGGTGTATGTGACTGTACAGTTACCATAGTTCTGTCATATCATACTACATACCATGCCAGCAAATAAGCACCTACCGTGGTGTAGGTGACTGTATAGTTACCAAAGTTCTGTCCTATCATACTACACACCATGCCAGTAGATAAGCACCTCCCGTGGTGTAGGTGACTGTACAGTTACCAAAGTTCTGTCATATCATACTACACACCATGCCAGTAGATAAGCACCTACCGTGGTGTAGGTGACTGTACAGTTACCATAGTTCTGTCACATCATACTACATACCATGCCAGTAGATAAGCATCTCCCGTGGTGTAGGTGACTGTATAGTTACCATAGTTCTGTCATATCATACTACATACCATGCCAGTAGATAAGCACCTCCCGTGGTGTAGGTGACTGTATAGTTACCATAGTTCTGTCATATCATACTACATACCATGCCAGTAAATAAGCACCTACCGTGGTGTAGGTGACTGTATAGTTACCATAGTTCTGTCCTATCATACTACACACCATGCCAGTAGATAAGCACCTCCCGTGCTGTAGGTGACTGTACAGTTACCATAGTTCTGTCACATCATACTACATACCATGCCAGTAGATAAGCATCTCCCGTGGTGTAGGTGACTGTATAGTTACCATAGTTCTGTCATATCATACTACACACCATGCCAGTAGATAAGCATCTACCGTGGTGTAGGTGACTGTACAGTTACCATAGTTCTGTCACATCATACTACATACCATGCCAGTAGATAAGCACCTCCCGTGGTGTAGCTGACTGTACAGTTACCATAGTTCTACCATATCAAACTACATGCTATGCCAGTAGATAAACACCTACCGTGGTGTAGGTGATTGTACAGTTACCATAGTTCTGCTATATCATACTACATACCATGCCAGTAGATAAGCACCTACCGTGGTGTAGGTGACTGTACAGTTACCATAGTTATGTCATATCATACTACATACCATGCCAGTAGATAAGCACCTCCCGTGGTGTAGGTGACTGTAGAGTTACCATAGTTCTACCATATCATACTACATACCATGCCAGTAGATAAGCACCTACCGTGGTGTAGGTGACTGTACAGTTACCATAGTTCTGTCATATCATACTACATACCATGCCAGTAGATAAGCACCTACTGTTGTGTAGGTGACTGTACAGTTACCATAGTTCTGTCATATCATACTACACACCATGCCAGTAGATAAGCATCTACCGTGGTGTAGGTGACTGTACAGTTACCATAGTTCTGTCACATCATACTACATACCATGCCAGTAGATAAGCACCTCCCGTGGTGTAGGTGACTGTAGAGTTACCATAGTTCTACCATATCATACTACATACCATGCCAGTAGATAAGCACCTACCGTGGTGTAGGTGACTGTACAGTTACCATACTTCTGTCATATCATACTACATACCATGCCAGTAGATAAGCACCTACCGTGATGTAGGTGACTGTACAGTTACCATAGTTCTGTCATATCATACTACATACCATGCCGGTAGATAAGCATCTCCCGTGGTGTAGGTGACTGTACAGTTACCATAGTTCTGTCATATCATACTACATACCATGCCAGTAGATAAGCACCTCCCGTGGTGTAGGTGACTGTAGAGTTACCATAGTTCTACCATATCATACTACATACCATGCCAGTAGATAAGCACCTACCGTTGTGTAGGTGACTGTACAGTTACCATAGTTCTACCATATCATACTACATACCATGCCAGTAGATAAGCACCTACCGTGATGTAGGTGACTGTACAGTTACCATAGTTCTGTCATATCATACTACATACCATGCCAGTAGATAAGCACCTACCGTGGTGTAGGGGACTGTACAGTTACCATAGTTCTGTCATATCATACTACATACCATGCCGGTAGATAAGCACCTACCGTGGTGTAGGTGAGTGTACAGTTAACATAGTTCTGTCATATCATACTACATACCATGTCAGTAGATAAGCATCTACCGTGGTGTAGGTGACTGTACAGTTACCATAGTTCTGTCATATCATACTACATATCATGCCAGTAAAAAGCACCTACCGTGGTGTAGGTGACTGTACAGCTACCATAGTTCTGTCATATCATACTACATACCATGCCAGTAAATAAGCACCTACCGTGGTGTAGGTGACTGTACAGTTACCATAGTTCTGTCATATCATACTACATACCATGCCAGTAGATAAGCACCTACCGTGGTGTAGGTGACTGTACAGTTAACATAGTTCTGTCATATACTACATACCATGCCTGTAGATAAGCATCTACCGTGGTGTAGGTGACTGTACAGTTACCATAGTTCTGTCATATCATACTACACACCATGCCAATAGATAAGCACCTACCGTGGTGTAGGGGACTGTACAGTTACCAAAGTTCTGCCATATCATACTACACACCATGCCAGTAGATAAGCACCTCCCGTGGTGTAGGTGACTGTACAGTTACCATTGTTATGTCATATCATACTACATACCATGCCAGTAGATAAGCACCTACCGTGGTGTAGCTGACTGTACAGTTACCATAGTTCTGTCATATCATACTATACACCATGCCAGTAGATAAGCACCTACTGTGGTCTAGGTGACTGTACAGTTACCATAGTTCTACCATATCATACTACATACCATGCCAGTAGATAAGCACTTACCGTGGTGTAGCTGACTGTACAGTTACCATAGTTCTGTCACATCATACTACATACCATGCCAGTAGATAAGCACCTCCCGTGGTGTAGCTGACTGTACAGTTACCATAGTTCTGTCATATCATACTACATACCATGCCAGTAGATAAGCACCTCCCGTGGTGTAGGTGACTGTACAGTTACCATAGTTTTGTCACATCATACTACATACCATGCCAGTAGATAAGCACCTACCGTGGTGTAGGTGACTGTACAGTTACCATAGTTCTGTCATATCATACTACATACCATGCCAGTAGATAGGTACCTACCGTTGTGTAGGTGATTGTACAGTTGCCATAGTTCTGCCATATCATACTACACACCATGCCAGTAGATAAGCACCTACCGTGGTGTAGGTGACTGTACAATTACCATTGTTCTACCATATTCTACACACCATGCCAGTAGATAAGCACCTACCGTGGGGTAGGTGACTGTACAGTTACCGTAGTTCTGTCACATCATACTACATACCCTACCAGTAGATAAGCACCTACCGTGGTTTAGGTGACTGTACAGTTACCATAGTTCTACCATATCATACTACATACCATGCCAGTAGATAAGCACCTCCCGTGGTGTAGGTGACTGTACAGTTACCATAGTTCTGTCACATCATACTACATACCATGCCAGTAGATAAGCACCTACCCTGGCGTAGGTGACTGTACAGTTACCATAGTTCTGTCATATCATACTACATACCATGCCAGTAGATAGGTACCTACCGTTGTGTAGGTGATTGTACAGTTACCATAGTTCTGCCATATCATACTACACACCATGCCAGTAGATAAGCACCTACCGTGGGGTAGGTGACTGTACAATTACCATTGTTCTACCATATTCTACACACCATGCCAGTAGATAAGCACCTACCGTGGGGTAGGTGACTGTACAGTTACCGTAGTTCTGTCACATCATACTACATACCATGCCAGTAGATAAGCACCTACCGCGGTGAAGGTGACTGTACAGTTACCATAGTTCTGCCATATCATACTACACACCATGCCAGTAGATAAGCACCTACTGTGGTGTAGGGGACTGTACAGTTACCATAGTTCTGTCATATCATACTACATACCATGCCAGTAGATGAGCATCTACCGTGGTGTAGGTGACTGTACAGTTACCATAGTTCTGTCACATCATACTACATACCATGCCAGTAGATAAACACCTACCGTGGTGTAGGTGACTGTACAGTTACCATAGTTATGTCATATCATACTACATATCATGCCAGTAGATAAACACCTACCGTGGTGTAGGTGATTGTACAGTTACCATAGTTCTGCCATATCATACTACACACCATGCCAGTAGATAAGCACCTACTGTGGTGTAGGGGACTGTACAGTTACCATAGTTCTGCCATATCATACTACACACCATGCCAGTAGATAAGCACCTACTGTGGTGTAGGTGACTGTACAGTTACCATAGTTCTGTCATATCCTACTACACACCATGCCAGTAGATCAGCACCTCCCGTGGTGTAGTGACCAACTTGTACACTGCACAACCCTCTATACAACTAATACACTGCACAAACCTCTAAACAGCGAATACACTGCACAACCCTCTTACCAACTAATACACTATACAAACCACTAAACAACTAATACACTGCACAAACTTCTAAATAACTAATACACTGCACAAACCTCTTATTAGCTAACAAACTGCACAAACTTCTAACCAACTAACAAAATGCACAACCCTCTAACCAACTAATACAATATACAAACCTCTAAACAACTAATACACTGCACAAACTTCTAAATAACTAATACACTGCACAAATCTCTAACCGACTAATACACTACACAAAACTCTAACCGACTAATACAATGCACAAATCTCTAAACTAATTATACACTGCACAAACCTCTTATCAACTAATACACTTCACAAATCTCTAAACTACTTATACACTGCACAAACCTCTAAACAACTAATACACTGCACAACTCTCTAAACAACTAGCACACTGCACAACTCTCTAAACAACTAATACCTTGCACAACCCTCTAACCATCTAATACATAGTACAAACCTCTAACCAACTAATACACTGCACAAACCTCTAACCAACTAATACACTGCACAAACCTCTAAACAACTAACACACTGCAGAAACCTTTAATCAACTGATACACTACACACACCTCTAAACAAATAATACACTGCATAACCCTCTATCCAACTAACAAACTGCACAAACTTCTAACCAACTAATACACTGCACAATCCTTTAACCAACTAATACACTGCACAAAACTCTAACCAACTAATACACTACACAAAACTCTAACCAACTAATACACTGCACAACCCTCTATACAAATAATACACTGCACAAACCTCTAAACAACTTATACACTGTACAAACCTCTAAACAACTAATACACTGCACAACCCTCTAAACAACTAATACACTGCACAAACCTCTAACCAACTAATACACTGTACAAACCTCTAACCAACTAATACACTGTACAAACCTCTAAACAACTAATACACTGTACAAACCTCTAAACAACTAATACACTGCACAACCCTCTAAACAACTAATACACTGCACAAACCTCTAAACAACTAATACATTGTACAAACCTCTAACCAACTAATACACTGCACAAACCTCTAAACAACTAATACACTGCACAAACCTCTAAACAACTTAAATACACTGCACAAAGATCTAGCTTAACAACACACTGTACGAACTTCTAATCAGCTATATAATACACTGCACAAAGCTCTAACCAACTAATACACTGCACAAACCGCTAACCAACTACATGTAATACAATGCACAAACCTTTAACTACTGCACAAACTTCTAACCAACTAATACACTGCACAAACCTCTAACTTATCAGTAGAGTGAACAAAGCTCTAACCTAATAGGGAGGGGGGCTTGTCTGTCTTTTTCCCCCACTTTTTAAGGGGGTGGATGGAAGGGGGGGGGGGTTCAGTTGCATTAGATTAATTGAAACAAATCACATTCGACAAATCTAATTTTTCCATCACTTTATATCTTGCAGCGCTGAATTCGGGCGTAATTGTTGTGTTATACTTCACAATAGTAGAGAACTCTAAAAAGAAAATAAGTCTCGATTTCCCTCATCATAGAAAACAACAGTTTAACGAACCCTCTGGATCTCTGATAGACAAATGTAATGCATGGAAATGCTTTTGTCGGAAAATGGTATTGAAAGGAAGATACGGAGATTTTGGTCAGTATCGAATTCCCCTTTCCCTCGCCACACGCACAGACATACACACCAGTGGCGGATTTAAAGGGGGAGGTCAGGGGCCTGGGTCATCCTTTTTCGCCACAAATTTACAGGCATATATAGATGATAGGTTATAAACACTCAAATAATGAGTACAACTCCAGGTTTGGCACCCAAAATGGTTAAGTATTTTGGCTAATTCTTGAGTCTTGACTTTCACATGTGCCCCTCCCCCTTTTTGGGGGGATCCTGGATCCGCCACTGCATATGTTAATATTATCAAGTACCCCTTTCTTGAAAAGGAATTTATTGATTAGCAAACAGTGAGTGATCTTTTCTTGGCCATGTGTCATAATATGGCCAGATGAATAACGGATAAGAACAAGTGGTGAAAAAATATCGGGATCTACATTCATTATCGATGTCTACTTTCATTTTGTAACAGGAGTGTAAACAACAGCTGAACAAAGAATAAATTTCAATAATGCCGTTGGCGGTGTTTTCTAGAGTATGTGCTGAATTATCGAAGGGTTTAATTGATATTTTGCAATCAGATCTTGATAGAGATTCCATGTTACAGAGAATATGTGACTCTGTGGGAGCGCAGCTGACGTATGATTCCTTGACAGACAGCTACAGCGTGTCTGGGGATTGGATGGTATTGGAACATGTGCGTGTATTCCTAACACAGACTCTGACAGATTTACTCTCAAGACGGCAACAAACACCGAACACTTTTATAAATGTAGAAAAATTCGTCATTCCGTCATTTAGTAAGGACGCTATAAAATCTCAAGAAACAAAATCAAAAGAAAAGGAAATATTTTCTGGTTCGTGTGTTACTAGAAAATTAGAATATGAAGTGAACAAATCGAAGGATGTAAGTGGATGCAGAACACCTGTTTTATTTTCTCACACTATAGATAATATTCTGGCATCATGTAACGTTAGTGAACCAAGTGAGTCTTGTGATGTGAGCAGCCCTGACAATGCTAACATAAATAGCAAACTCTCAGGAAAAAAACCAGCTAATATTCTCTCTGATCAAAATGATGACCTGTTTGCAATTGATACTTGTCAGGACCGCTCGGAAGACTCCAATGCTGACAGCAATGAATATGAAGAGGACATAGATGAGAGTGATGATTGCTTGCAAGACATTAAATCTAATAGTAGTAACACAAACGTTGCGACATTAAAATGTCAAGACTGTAACTTTGTTGGTAAAACAAAAAATGCTTTGTATTTTCATAGATATAAAGTTCACATATCTAAACCAATGAAGTGTCAGTTGTGTGAAAAAACATTCTCAAATGAACGCTATCTTAAACGACATTTGTCATCACATAGTGTTCCTCGATATATTTGTGATATATGTGGTAAAAAGTACAAAGGTCAGAAGACCTTAGAGGATCATAGAAAAACTCATCATTACAATGCTTTAAAATGTGAATATCATTGTGAACATTGTTCTAAAGTGTTTCTTTCACGGTCAGGTTTAGATTTCCATAAGAAATCAGAACATTTAGGACAGAAAAAAAGATTCTTGTGCTCTACATGTGGAAAAGAATTCACAACAAAGTATACCTTAGATCAACATCTTAACTCTCACACAGGTGATCGACCGTATCATTGTAAGCTGTGTCCAAAGCGATTTTCCTACGAATCGGCTCTAAGAGAACATAAACTTGTTCACACTGATACAAAATCATTCAAATGCAAAGAGTGTCTGAAAAGTTTTAATCGCAGGTCAGCCTTGCAGATGCATCAAAATGTGCATAAAAAGAAGAAAGACTTCATTTGTAATGAATGTGGTCGAGATTTTACGCAAAAGCAAGCCTTACAGAGGCATGAACGATCTCACAATGGAAATAAGCCATATTCATGCAATTTGTGTTTAAGAAAATTCAGTGAACCCTCCATTATACGCAGACATTTGATTACAGTGCATAAACTACAAAAAGATGTCTCCAAGTGGAAGGAAGACATAACAATAGATGAAAATGAACGTGAGGTTTCAAAGTCATCAAGTAAATCTCTTCATCAAAAGAAGGAAAGTGACGTGACAGGTATCAAATCAATCAATATATCTGAAAGTATTACACCTTCAGTAGAAAAGTGTAATATTTCATGTGAAAATGAAAAATCTTTAGATTCTTCTGCTCATGAAAACTCCAACAGAAACATAGGTTGCATAACCTCTGAGAATATGGAATTGCATTCAAATTTACATATGAACATAAATCGTGTAAATGGACACATGGAAGATGCTGTTATGCCATTATCATATCAAGCAGCCTTACATCTAGCTTATAATCCTTCTGTAGAACAACCAGTCAACTATCAGATCCCTGTAGATCCTCGTGTGAATTATTCCCTACAGTATCCAATGGCACATCAAGGTCATCTGAACGATTTTCAAACTAATGAGAAAGAAGCATCAACTGCTAATGTAGAGAATCATTTTGAAGACCATCACGAAGACGTTATCTCCAGGGCTATCTCTCAGCCTATACATTATACTGAGCCCCTTTCTAGGCCTCATCTTCCCAACCTTGTGGTGTCTGAAGCCACAACTTCCATAGCATACACAGAGGAAGGAGTTAACAATAGCATCACCAAATCTATGGATGATGGGCAATCATTGTGTCAACCATACACTGAGGAAATTTCTAACAATTTATCTGCTGTAAACATGATAGAAAATGATGCTCAAAGAGCAAATGAGCAGTATTCAGATCACACAAAGCAATCAGAACACCCATATGTATCAGAACACTCAAAAACGAACCAATCAGAACACCCATATGTATCAGAACACTCAAAAACGAACCAATCAGAACACCCTTATGTATCAGAACAATCAGAAACAAACCAATCAGAACATCCTTATTCTGAACATTCTAATTCCCGCAATCAGGCATATGACGTCACACAGGCAGACAATCCCCAATATCAAATGGTAGAACAAGGTAATTCAAGAATGGAACATTTAATGACAAAGCGAGTCCAGCAAACAGAACCCCCAGATAACTTGTCAATATCCTCTCTATATGCTTATTACACTAATTTGGCATCACAGTATCTAAACATCTCATATCCCAGCTATATCTCACCTTCGGATGAACCCTCCTGATTTTGGTCACTGTACATCTTTTTACAAACATCTCACATCTCACATCCCAGCTGCATCTCAACTTCAGATGATCCTTACTGATTCTGGTCACTGTATATCTCAGTACAAACATCTCGCATCCCAGCTGTATTTCAGCTTCAGATGGTCCCTCCTGATTCTGGTCACTGTATATCTCAGTACAAACATCACATGTATCAGCTGTATTTCAACTTCAGATGATCCTTACTGATTCTGGTCACTGTATATCTCAGTACAAATATCACATATATCAGCTGTATCTCAACTTCAGATGATCCCTCCTGATTCTGGTCACTGTATATCTCAGTACAAACATCACATATATCAGCTGTGTCTTGTGCAGATGATCTTCCTGATTCTGGTGACTGTTTATCTTAGCACAAACATCACATATGCCAGTGTATCTCGCCTTTAGATGATCCTTTCTAATTCTGGTCACTGTATATCTCAGGTACAAATATCTCTCTCATCCCAGTTTTATCTCACATTCAGATGATCCCTCCTTATGTTGTGTACTGTATATCTCGGTATCAGTATCTCATGTTCTGGTCCTATCTCCCCTCCCATAATGTAACAAATGCATTTAGTCAATAACACTTTATGTGTACTTTGATTCAAACTAGTTAAATTCTTTGACATGTTACCCATGAGAACACTCTGTTAGGTGCTTGGCTGGTGACTGAGGGGTCCCACGTTGGAGACTACTGGCGCCGTATCAATGTCTTATCTTTACGATGAAAGTGTAAAAACGGTCTAATGTCATGCCAGAGGTGGCACATAACTAGGTAGGTCCATTGCATAATGTCTGGATATTTCATTAGGCAGAATCTATCACCATAAAGCCATGATGTACAACAGAAACCGAATAAAACAATCGCCATAGGAACATTAGGAATAGAGAACCAAAAACCACATACATATATATATATATATATATATATATATATATATATATATATATATATATATATATATATATATATACAGACATATATATCTCTGCAGAAACATATATAAACAAATATTCATTTGGAATAAGTAACAAGTGTTTGATCTACACGTATTTGGGAATTACAAAATTGGAAATTTTAACTTTTACACATTTATGTATATTATTTTCATTACTGTATTGTTTAGCATATAATTAAATGATAACACTAGGCTTTCAGTGGAATAAATTTTGTCATGTTACTAGAGATGTTTAGCATGCTTTATTTATTGATTTTTATCCCTCAAAGAATTTGGTTCTGTCTGCCTGGCTGGCTTGCTTTCAAGGACTTGTCTCTAAAACCATGGTCTGCACAGCTCCATTTTTGACCTGTATTCAAGCATCCTCTTACATACATTAAGAATTAGATTAAAGTTTGTCAGTGTCCCAGGTCTGGTCAACACGGCCAACAGTTACAGCATTCAGTATCTCAGGCCTGGTCAACAAAGCCAGCAGTTACTGCATTCAATATCCCAGGTCTGGTCAATACAGCCAAGGTTATAGCATTTGATATCCAGGCCTGTTATTGCATTCAATGTTATTGCATTCAATATCTCAGGCCTGGTACACAAGGCCAACTGTTAACAAGGATGTAGGAGAAAGGGGGACAGCAGGGACACTCCCCCCCCCCCTCCATTTTGAAAGGGGGGAGGGGGCACAACCATGTTTGCCCCCCCCCCCAATTTTCAAGTACATGTAATTTTAGATTTAAATAAACTTAACTATGACCTTTTTGGTGAATTTTGTGGCATTTCTTTTAAAATGTCCTTTTCATCACTGTGAAGGATCAAAACATAATGGCGCAGTACAATGGCACAGCAACGCCTTGGCAACTGTATGTTAACCTACTTTCACGAAAGTCTGAAATTCTGTCGAGAGGGTGTCCACCCTGATGAATTTTCCGAGAGGGGGTCCGCAAATGTTTTTGTGTGTAAAGTTACGTATTTAACACAGAGAATTAACAAGAAAAGTGAATTTCGCCGGATCTCAGGATGGGTCCAGACCCCTGGTCAACCCCGCTGGATCCGAGCATGAAACGGCAGACAGCTGTTGAAATCAATATTCCAAACCTGACACGGCCTATATATACCCCGGTAGCTGTTGCATTCAATATCCCTGGTCAGCACAGCCAAAAGCTATTGCATTCTGACTGGACATAACCGTGAGGCTAGAAAAGTTCGAGTTCAAAATGCTACCAGACTGCGATTCAAACTTACACCATATTAGCCGCATCCATGCGCGGATACAGAGGGGGGGGGGGGGGGGGGTCCAGACCCCCCCCCCCACTGGAATCCGAAATTTTTCCAAAAAAGGTCAAATTTGGGCATTTTTGGGGTTGGAACCCCCCCCCCCTCCTCTAAGAAAAAATTTACCTTTTTTGGTTGGACCCCCTCTGACAAAAATTTCTGGATCCGCGCATGGCATCATACTCGTGAAGGCAGTGTTATATGCTATAGAATAGAGAAGGGAAAGTGGCGTATTTGAAGCATTACATTAGATATAATTACTGGCTTACGTCTAGCCTCTGTCTGCAGTTCTTTTTTATCCTGTTATTTAAGAGACTAAAGATAGAGATTTTGTGACACTAAGAGGTCAAGAAGATCACAGGTACAGGTACTCGAAAAGTACAGTTTGAGACGCTCCCTCACTTTAAGCTTACATTCAATAAAATATTTTTATGGAATGTAAGCTTAAAGTGAGGGACCAGATAAACATCGTTAACATACCACAGTAACATTAGATCAGGGGCCTTATTCACAAAGAAACTTAAGTCTAAGTCTAAGAATTGAGACCTATATGATTGCATGTGTCTTGATTCTATTAATAAAAAGTTTCTGTAAACAGTATATCTGACAAGCTATTCACAGGCAAACTTTCGACAAATTCTTAGAATTATGACACATGGCATTTTAGGTCTCAATTCTTAGATTTAGACTTAAGTTTCTTTGTGAATAAGACCCCAGTGACGCGTGAAACAACTTTAGTATCAAAATGTAAGAAAATATTTAGGGAGAAAAAAATGAACATGTTTTTTTAACATGCCCCGCTGTGGTCTTATTTCATAACCGCAACAAAGCTCTCCTAGATTATAAGTTACATGGGCCATAACTCCTATAAAAATTACCAGTAGTGACCTTGCCATTTGATATTCTCGATCCTTTGGTGACGTTATATAGATGTTCCGTCAGAAGGTTGTTGGTTGGTTGATTGGTGTTTTACGTCGCTTTCAACAATTTTTCAGTTATATCTCGACATGGATGCAAGAGGTAACCAACCTCTTAAGCATAGTGGTGCAATCCGGGGATCGAACCCGGATGGTCGGCGCCGCTAGCCAAGCGCTTCACCACTACACCAAGCCTGCCCCCCCCCTCCCCCGGCTCCGTCAGAAGGAGGGTAGGGGAAACTGCTTATTTTAAATATAGCATGATTATATAAAATATTTATGTTAGAAGAAACATCTGATATTGCAACATTAACATTTTGTTAAGCGCAAGATCTATAGAGTGGGATTTCCCCTTTTTAAACTTCCTAATACAATTACCTATCTCAACATCACAGATTTGTTGATCTAATTCTTCAAAAACAATTTCTTCCTTCTCGGGATCTATGTTGACATCACCTTTATCCACATCCGCAAGATTTTCAAAATGATCATTCTCGAAGTCGGCGTGACATCACACTAAGACCTAAATGAAGATAATCTCCGAAACATTCCGAGGATGACCAGGGGGATAAACTCGGTGTTTATCATAGACCGTAATGCAACTTTGCTGAATTATATTTAATGCACAGGGGCTAAATTAGTCTTAAAACTTTTGAAATTCATTGAGGAATCTCACAACGATTGACCCTCTTTCCTTTTTCGATTTTTATATGACCGCAGTTTGGAAAAATAAGATTTCAAAATATCGGAATCTTCGTAGAGAGCGATGATAAATCCCGAGACTTATCCCCCAACAAATGTGATGCAAATTAGGTCACGTGACCAGTCCGACTTCAAGAATAGAAATCGGAAAGCTGTGATTTACCACACGGAGCAGGAGGACGTTTGGCGAAACGCTTGAAGAAAGCTTTGGGATTGGATTTACGGATACTTTCCAACATATCTCCTTCCGTCCGTTGGAATCTACGCTTCAAACGCAACTCCAGTTTTTTATATGTACTTTTTTTAGCCTGAAGAATTTCATGAACTATTACAGTACATGTAAAATTAGGGTGCATGAACATTTAGTACTGAGTCGTTTTTCCGAGAACGGTTATACGAAAGATCCTCTCCTCATATATAAAATTTCCCTATGGAAAATCTGCAATAAAGTTATTGCCCTTGTAATGGAATTTTGTTCACAGTACTAGTGAGATATACACATCCATTGTAACATAACTGTTCATCATTGCTACATCACTGATGTATACTTCAATTTTGTAGTGAAAAAAATGCATGTTAATTAAAACATTATGCATAATTGTGTCCTTCGCTAGTTTTCTTTCATATAGTTAATTATCACTTTATTTACTATGTCTGACAACGTGTTGATACATACAGAAATATATCTGGCAATCGTAAGTTGGTCACTGACATCATATTCATACCTGATAATATAGCCCGATATACACGCACCAATATCAACATACATCTGATATAACCTTAGAAGTAACGAAAAATAACAATAACTTTTGTTAATTACATTTCTCATTATATAGATATCGGGCACTGTCGTATGAAAAAAAAATCTGCACCTAATTTTTTCTATTCATGTCCACCGGCAATGTCAATGATTTGGTTAACGACATTAAACGGTACTTGTGAGACGATGTCATCTTTTGATTTGAATATTTAATTGTGTTACTGGGCATGCGCACTTGAACAGAAATACAAGAGAAATCCAGGTTTTTGAGAGGGGTGCCGTATAATTAAGGAAAAAATAACAATTCCCTTGAAACAGTGAATCATGTTTTTCAAGTTTTAATTTTTTTTAGTATCATTTAGGTAAATATTCCGAATGATGCTAAACAAAACAGGGCAGTTAGAAAATGTGCAAACGTTACAGTTATTACTCCGTATCCCTTCTACTTTCAATGGAATATCACTAACAAGCTTAGCTTTTAAAAAAGCTTAGAATGCAAACCCTGTAGCATTTTTAATTGCGAGGAAAATGGTACATGTGGGTCAGTTTAAAATGAAGACCCTTTTGTATGATGTTAGCTAGGTTGTTGTCTAAATAATAGTTAATAACTCCTTTCTAATGTTTATTTATGTTTATACTTGGGTTGGGAAAGCTGACCATATCCGTCGGGATGTCACCGTTTAGACATTTCGAACACCATAAGTACAGTTAGACATGGAAGAAATCATGACAAGAGGCCCAAGTGGGCCTATATCGCTCACCTGAGTACCTAGATTATCAGTCATGCATGAAGGAAGAATTCATTTATTTTTGCATTAATGTGACTAAGTCAACACAGATGTTGAAAATATGTCAAATTTTATTTCAGGCTAGAATAAAAAACAACACTTTTTTGCACATCCATTCAGGTGATTTTGATATTAAGCATTTCCTTTGTCTCTGCAAGAAGTCATTCAGGGCAACAAGTTAGTCATTTTCTTTAGGTGGGGCCTTTTGTTGACTGATTTCAAGTCTGGGTCATGAACAACAATTGTTTCAAATATTGTCCAGATCTAACTTAAAATTGCCTAATTTCATATGTTGAGTGTTGAGAAACATCTAAAAACTTATTTAGATGTGTAAAGAAATGAAAAAAAAATTTTGACCACAGCTGGATTTGAACCGCTACTCTCCATATTTCAATTACCAAGTGGTATATGTACTATTGTGAGAACTGCTTTTTAGACATGGTGACATTATCTGTTAACCAATTTGGATGAAATTTACCAAATTGATAGAGGACTTTTAGTACTTCATGTATTCCATGTTTCATTAAAATCTTTCATGTGGTATAACAGCAGAAGTGAAAAATGTGATTGAATTGTTCCTATACACCCTCATTTGGAAGTCTTAAAAATTTCATAGAAAATCCAAAAATTGAGATATTGACAAAATTCTTTCAAAGTAACAATCCTTACCATAATTATGATCACAATAGTCCATAAGAAATCATCATTATCAATTAACTAGGAAATATGACACTTTTTTCTGCACTGAATCACCAAGTCCAAAGAAATGTCGAAAAAAATTCTAAAATTTGCTTTTGGAAGGGAACCAAAATGACAATACATCTTCACTCATCCCTCTAGATCATTTCTATGCATTCTGTTTGTCTCTGTATACAGCCCGTATGAAAAAGAATATTGTTAAACGAGGGAACTCTTTTGTGACCTACTCTTGACTATGGTGGCGCCACCTGTAAAGAGGTCTGGACGAAAACAACAGAATTTGAAGAGGATCATAAGTGACTTATTTCTACCAAGATTTATTAAAATCCTTCAAACAGTTTTGTAGAAAAAGTTGAAAATGTGAAAAATGGCCAACCCCCCCTTTTTTTTTTTTTGGAAGTCTTAAACGTAAAATTCCTAATTTCATATGTTGAGTGTTGAGAAACATCTAAAAACTTATTTAGATGTGTAAAAAAAAAAAAAATTTTTTTGACCACAGCTGGATTTGAACCACTACTCTCCATATTTCAATTACCAAGTGGTTATATGTACCATTGTGAGACCTACTTTTAGACATGGTGGCATTATCTGTTAACCAATTTTTGGATGATCCGCACAAAAAACAAAACCTTTGAAAAGGACTATGAGTACTTGCATCCTACCCAGTTTTATCACAATCCTTCAAGTTGTTCTGTAGAACAAGTTGAAGATATGAAAAATTGTCCCCCCCCCCCTTTTCTTGGAAGTCTTAAAAAATTCATAAAAAATTCAAAAATCGAGATATTGAAAAAATTC
This sequence comes from Pteria penguin, assembly GCA_035048485.1. Lineage (NCBI taxonomy): Eukaryota > Metazoa > Mollusca > Bivalvia > Pterioida > Pteriidae > Pteria > Pteria penguin. The sequence goes on from CM068585.1 coordinate 48,386,764, forward strand.
CTTCGCACCAGCATTCCTTACCATAGAAATGATTAAATGAAACCAAATGAATGCATCAATGTTTACTAAAAGAAAATAATAACTCTTTAATGCATTAAAATAACAAAGTCCAAAATAAAAATGAAAAAACGTCAAAAATTTGATTTCGGAATGGAACCAAAAATATCAACACTTCTTCCCATATGCCTGTAAATCATTCCTATGCAGTCGGTTTGTCGCTGTATGCACCCGATCTGAATAAGAAGTTTGTCAAAGGAGGGTACCCTCTGTGACCTACTTTTGTCTGTGGTGGTGCCACCTGTTCATGGATCCTGACAAAGATGACCACATTTGTCGGGGACCTTGAGTATTTGGTGCATGCCAAGTTTCATTGAATTCCAGCAAGTGGTTCCAAAGAAAAAGTTCAAACTGTGAAATGTTTACACCAATTATCCCACCCCCCTTTTTCTTGAAAGTCTTAAAAAATTCATAAAAAATCCAAAACATAAAATATTGAAAAATTTTCTTCGCAGTAGTTTTCTTACCATCAAAATGATCAAATTAAACCAAATTAATGCATCAATGTTTACTAAAAGAAAAAAATACCTCTTTTCTGCATTAAAACTACCAAGTACAAAAAACGTCAAAAAAACGTCAAAAATTTGATTTCGGAACGGAACCAAAAATAACAACACTTCTTCACACATCCCTCTAGATCATTCCTATGCATTCGGTTTGTCTCTGTATGCCCCCGGTCTGAAGAAGAAGTTTGTCAAAGGAGGGTACCCTCTTTGACCTACTTTTGCCTGTGGTGGCGCCAATTGTTGATGAATCCGGACGAAAAACAACAACACTTGTAGGGGACCATGAGTACTACATGCTTATCAAGTTTCATCAAATTCTGTTCAATGGTTCTGGAGAAGAAGTCGAAAATGTGAAAAGTTAACGACGGACGACGGACGACAGATGACGGACGGTGATTGATCACAATAGCTCACTTGAGCCTTTGGCTCAGGTGAGCTAAAAACTACGCAGTACTTGCTCTACCTACTTCAACACCTAAAGAACACAAACTCCCTGTCGAGGCCTCTTGTCCCCAAATAATCGCTGGGGAAGTTTGCATAAGTACAAAGAAAGTTACAAACTGCGCAGTAATTGCTCCACCAATTAAACTGCTAGAAATCTTTGATACGCCGCCTTCATTTACTCGGAACTTTTCGAGATTTTCTATAGCCAGATTATGTACATACGCTAAAAGGTATGAACATCTAATTAGTATTACGCGGGAAAAGTCTGTTGGATTATACCACTGCTGCCGTGGGAAAGGTTACACGAATGTTGATTTCCTTCATATTTATACATGTTTATGTGGCATCCACTTATTTATCTAAAAAGAAATATTTTAAAGGTTTTTTTTATTCTTAGAATACATTGCATGTAGGATTTATTTATCATTTATATGCATTCACTAAAGAAAATCACCCCCAAGTCATAATGTCTATCCTATTAAAAGCTCTATCCTCATATACTCCTCTCTGCGTTTGAAAGTACGGTAAATACTATTAGTTTGGAACGCTTAACTGTAACATTGATTTGGTAATGAGCATTGCCTTTGAAAGCAAGGGTATTCTTCTTCATTCCTTTTCCTTTTAAGCGCATTAGAAATATCGATGCCATGGACAATACAAAACTTATACTGTCTGACCTCGTAAAGTAAAGCAACTACTTTTTGGAGGCTATGTTTTCCCAGCATGCAGCATAATCATGTCGCACATGCGCATTTCCAGATTAGACATCAGACCATAGACTACAGTTTCTTTTCCTGTTGATTTCCTTTGTAAATTAAAAAATCATTGCAAAAATCCCACCGCTTATTTTTTTTCTGAAATTTATGTATGTTGTTCTACTACATAAGAGCTGTCATTTCATGACTTGCAGAAAAAATTGCATACGCCAAACTCAAAATATCTATCAATACACATCTTGACCCCTATGACCTCACTCACAAGTGTTGTAGTAGTGTGTTCATGCGACAACATTTCAGCCTCATGGCATACTCAGGAATGCACCAAAAAGCTTTAATATCATTTTCATAATTTTTTTCAAACTCTTCTCTACCAGAGGGCATGTTTAAATCACTATAAATACCACGGCAACACTGGTAAATAAATCGAAAAAGATGCAAACATTAATTTTTTTTTGGGGACTATGTGCGAGGAAACTGTAGTCTATGGTCATCAACGTAATATGCAAACCCCCATCACTTGCCATCTCTGTAGGTTGTACATAATAGAAGATACTTAAATACAGAGAGGGCTCTAGTGACTTAATATTGTCCTATATCTATATCAAGTCGACATCGTTAGTAATGTGCAATTTATTTGTTATATTGTGGTAATTGTACCTTGCTCAATAGATGGTATTTGTTGTAATGTTTAATAATTATGTTTAATCTGTCTTTGACATTTTTCAGAATGGGGGAAGGTGGGGGGACAACAATCAACTTAAAAGGGATTCCACCATTTTATTGGAGGAATGTTTCAGTTTCCGACTTACTATACAATATTCTTGTTTGATATTTTATTACCCTTTATCTGTTATAAAAATTCGAAGAAGTCCTCCAAAGGGAAGTCCGGTACATAAAAAGTAAAGGAACACAAACATATATTGCAAATTTTCGGCCTCACGACCTTTATCAAGCAATTTAAGAGATGACAAAGTCAAAGCTATGTAAAATCCATGTTTACGTTTCAAAGATTCATAAGCTACATCTCTTAAATTGCTTGATAAAGGTCATGAGGCCGAGAATTTGCTATTTAGAGTGTTTGTGTTCCTTCACTTTGTTTGTTAGTTTGCTGTTTTGCATCATGTGATATTTATTTTTCTTATTTATGGTGGTACCTGCCTGATGCATTTCACAGGAATGTATGTCTATGCAATAGTTTCACATGAAGCATCGAGGGAACCTTGGATATACCATTGTGTATTGTGACACGGGACGTCGGGTTTCACTTCTCTGTTACGAAAGACAGGATGCCGATGAGCCACAAGCTGGCACGAGACCTCGAGTTTCACTTCTCTGTTCCGACAGACTGCATGCTGATGGACCACAAGGTGAAACGGGACCTCGGGATTACTCTCTGTTACGACAGGATGTCGATGGCCCACTAGGTGACACGGGACGTCGGGTTTCACACTCTGTTACGACAGACAGGATGTCGATGGTCCACTAGGTGACACGGGACGTCGGGTTTACTCTCTGTTACGACAGACAGGATGTTGATGGACCACAAGGTGACATGGGACGTCGGGCTTCACTCTCTGTTACGACAGACAGGATGTAGATGGTCCACAAGGTGACACGGGACGTCGGGTTAACTCTCTGTTCCGACAGACTGCATGCTGATGGACCACAAGGTGAAACGGGACCTCGGGATTACTCTCTGTTACGACAAACAGGATGTCGATGGTCCACTAGGTGACACGGGACGTCGGGTTTCACACTCTGTTACGACAGACAGGATGTCGATGGTCCACTAGGTGACACGGGACGTCGGGTTTACTCTCTGTTACGGCAGACAGGATGTCGATGGACCAGAAGGTGACATGGGACGTCGGGCTTCACTCTCTGTTACGACAGACAGGATGTCGATGGTCCACAAGGTGACACGGGACGTCGGGTTTACTCTCTGTTACGACAGACAGGATGTCGATGGGCCACTAGGTGACACGGGACGTCGGGTTTACTCTCTGTTACGACAGACAGGATGTCGATGGGCCACTAGGTGACATGGGACGTCAGGTTTACTCTCTGTTACCACAGACAGGATGTCGATTGGCCACAAGGTGACATGGGACATCGGGTTTACTCTCTGTTACGACAGACAGGATGTCGATGGGCCACTAGGTGACACGGGACGTCGGGTTTACTCTCTGTTACGACAGATAGGATGTCGATGGGCCACTAGGTGACACGGGACGTCGGGTTTACTCTCTGTTACGACAGACAGGATGTCGATGGGCCACTAGGTGACATGGGACGTTGGGTTTCACACTCTTTTATGACAGACAGGATGTCGATGGGCCACAAGGTGACATGGGACGTCGGGTTTACTATCTGTTACGACAGACAGGATGTCGATGGTCCACTAGGTGACACGGGACGTCGGGTTTACTCTATGTTACGACAGACGGGATGTTGATGGGCCACAAAGTGACACGGGACGTCGGGTTTACTCTCTGTTACGACAGACAGGATGTCGATGGGCCACTAGGTGACATGGGACGTTGGGTTTCACACTCTTTTACGACAGACAGGATGTCGATGGGCCACAAGGTGACACGGGACGTCGGGTTTACTCTCTGTTACGACAGACAGGATGTCGATGGTCAACTAGGTGACACGGGACGTCGGGTTTACTCTTTGTTACGACAGACAGGATGTCGATGGGCCACAAAGTGACACGGGACGTCGGGTTTACTCTCTGATACGACAGACAGGATGTCGATGGGCCACTAGGTGACACGGGACGTCGGGTTTACTCTCTGTTACGACAGACAGGATGTCAATGGTCAACTGGGTGACACGGGACGTCGAGTTTACTCTTTGTTACGACAGACAGGATGTCGATGGGCCACAAAGTGACACGGGACGTCGGGTTTACTCTCTGATACGACAGACAGGATGTCGATGGGCCACTAGGTGACACGGGACGTCGGGTTTACTCTCTGTTACGAAAGACAGGATGTCGATGGGCCACTAGGTGACACGGGACGTCGGGTTTACTCTCTGTTACGACAGACAGGATGTCGATGGACCACAAGGTGACACGGGACGTCGGGTTTCACTCTCTGTTACGACAGACAGGATGTCGATGGGCCACAAGGTGACACGGGACGTCGGGTTTACTCTCTGTGACGACAGACAGGATGTCGATGGGCCACAAGGTGACACGGGACCTCGGGTTTACTCTCTGTGACGACAGACAGGATGTCGATGGGCCACAAGGTGACACGGGACCTCGGGTTTACTCTCTGTTATGACAGACAGGATGTCGATGGTCCACTAGGTGACACGGGACGTCGGGTTTACTCTCTGTTGCGACAGACAGGATGTCGATGGGCCACTAGGTGACACGGGACGTTGGGTTTACTCTCTGTTACGACAGACAGGATGTCGATGGGCCACTAGGTGACATGGGACGTTGGGTTTCACACTCTTTTACGACAGACAGGATGTCGATGGGCCACAAGGTGACACGGGACGTCGGGTTTACTCTCTGTTACGACAGACAGGATGTCGATGGTCCACTAGGTGACACGGGACGTCGGGTTTACTCTCTGTTACGACAGACAGGATGTCGATGGGCCACTAGGTGACACGGGACGTCGGGTTTACTCTGTGTTACGACAGACAGGATGTCGATGGGCCACTAGGTGACATGGGACGTTGGGTTTCACACTCTTTTACGACAGACAGGATGTCGATGGGCCACAAGGTGACACGGGACGTCGGGTTTACTCTCTGTTACGACAGACAGGATGTCGATGGTCCACTAGGTGACATGGGACGTCGGGCTTCACTCTCTGTTACGACAGACAGGATGTCGATGGTCCACTAGGTGACACGGGACGTCGGGTTTACTCTCTGTTACGACAGACAGGATGTTGATGGGCCACTAGGTGACACGGGACGTCGGGTTTACTCTCTGTTGCGACAGACAGGATGTCGATGGGCCACTAGGTGACACGGTACGTTGGGTTTACTCTCTGTTACGACAGACAGGATGTCGATGGGCCACTAGGTGACATGGGACGTTGGGTTTCACACTCTTTTACGACAGACAGGATGTCGATGGGCCACAAGGTGACACGGGACGTCGGGTTTACTCTCTGTTACGACAGACAGGATGTCGATGGTCCACTAGGTGACACGGGACGTCGGGTTTACTCTCTGTTACGACAGACGGGATGTTGTTGGGCCACAAAGTGACACGGGACGTCGGGTTTGCTCTCTGTTACGACAGACAGGATGTCGATGGGCCACTAGGTGACACGGGACGTTGGGTTTCACACTCTTTTACGACAGACAGGATGTCGATGGGCCACAAGGTGACACAGGACGTCGGGTTTACTCTCTGTTACGACAGACAGGATGTCGATGGTCAACTAGGTGACACGGGACGTCGGGTTTACTCTTTGTTACGACAGACAGGATGTCGATGGGCCACAAAGTGACACGGGACGTCGGGTTTACTCTCTGATACGACAGACAGGATGTCGATGGGCCACTAGGTGACACGGGACGTCGGGTTTACTCTCTGTTACGACAGACAGGATGTCGATGGTCAACTGGGTGACACGGGACGTCGAGTTTACTCTTTGGTACGACAGACAGGATGTCGATGGGCCACAAAGTGACACGGGACGTCGGGTTTACTCTCTGATACGACAGACAGGATGTCGATGGGCCACTAGGTGACACGGGACGTCGGGTTTATTCTCTGTTACGACAGACAGGATGTCGATGGGCCACTAGGTGACACGGGACGTCGGGTTTACTCTCTGTTACGACAGACAGGATGTCGATGGACCACAAGGTGACACGGGACGTCGGGTTTCACTCTCTGTTACGACAGACAGGAGGTCGATGGGCCACTAGGTGACACGGGACGTCGGGTTTACTCTCTGTGACGACAGACAGGATGTCGATGGGCCACAAGGTGACACGGGACCTCGGGTTTACTCTCTGTTACGACAGACAGGATGTCGATTGGCCACTAGGTGACACGGGACGTCGGGTTTACTCTCTGTTGCCACAGACAGGATGTCGATGGGCCACTAGGTGACACGGGACGTTGGGTTTACTCTCTGTTACGACAGACAGGATGTCGATGGGCCACTAGGTGACATGGGACGTTGGGTTTCACACTCTTTTACGACAGACAGGATGTCGATGGGCCACAAGGTGACACGGGACGTCGGGTTTACTCTCTGTTACGACAGACAGGATGTCGATGGTCCACTAGGTGACACGGGACGTCGGGTTTACTCTCTGTTACGACAGACAGGATGTCGATGGGCCACTAGGTGACACGGGACGTCGGGTTTACTCTGTGTTACGACAGACAGGATGTCGATGGGCCACTAGGTGACATGGGACGTTGGGTTTCACACTCTTTTACGACAGACAGGATGTCGATGGGCCACAAGGTGACACGGGACGTCGGGTTTACTCTCTGTTACGACAGACAGGATGTCGATGGTCCACTAGGTGACATGGGACGTCGGGCTTCACTCTCTTTTACGACAGACAGGATGTCGATGGGCCACAAGGTGACACGGGACGTCGGGTTTACTCTCTGTTACGACAGACAGGATGTCGATGGTCCACTAGGTGACACGGGACGTCGGGTTTACTCTCTGTTACGACAGACGGGATGTTGTTGGGCCACAAAGTGACACGGGACGTCGGGTTTACTCTCTGTTACGACAGACAGGATGTCGATGGGCCACTAGGTGACACGGGACGTTGGGTTTCACACTCTTTTACGACAGACAGGATGTCGATGGGCCACAAGGTGACACGGGACGTCGGGTTTACTCTCTGTTACGACAGACAGGATGTCGATGGTCAATTAGGTGACACGGGACGTCGGGTTTACTCTTTGTTACGACAGACAGGATGTCGATGGGCCACAAAGTGACACGGGACGTCGGGTTTACTCTCTGATACGACAGACAGGATGTCGATGGGCCACTAGGTGACACGGGACGTCGGGTTTACTCTCTGTTACGACAGACAGGATGTCGATGGGCCACTAGGTCACACGGGACGTCGGGTTTACTCTCTGTTACGACAGACAGGATGTCGATGGACCACAATGTGACACGGGACGTCGGGTTTCACTCTCTGTTACGACAGACAGGATGTCGATGGGCCACAAGGTGACACGGGACGTCGGGTTTACTCTCTGTGACGACAGACAGGATGTCGATGGGCCACAAGGTGACACGGGACCTCGGGTTTACTCTCTGTTACGACAGACAGGATGTCGATTGGCCACTAGGTGACACGGGACGTCGGGTTTACTCTCTGTTGCGACAGACAGGATGTCGATGGGCCACTAGGTGACACGGGACGTTGGGTTTACTCTCTGTTACGACAGACAGGATGTCGATGGGCCACTAGGTGACATGGGACGTTGGGTTTCACACTCTTTTACGACAGACAGGATGTCGATGGGCCACAAGGTGACACGGGACGTCGGGTTTACTCTCTGTTACGACAGACAGGATGTCGATGGTCCACTAGGTGACACGGGACGTCGGGTTTACTCTCTGTTACGACAGACAGGATGTCGATGGGCCACTAGGTGACACGGGACGTCGGGTTTACTCTGTGTTACGACAGACAGGATGTCGATGGGCCACTAGGTGACATGGGACGTTGGGTTTCACACTCTTTTACGACAGACAGGATGTCGATGGGCCACAAGGTGACACGGGACGTCGGGTTTACTCTCTGTTACGACAGACAGGATGTCGATGGTCCACTAGGTGACATGGGACGTCGGGCTTCACTCTCTTTTACGACAGACAGGATGTCGATGGGCCACAAGGTGACACGGGACGTCGGGTTTACTCTCTGTTACGACAGACAGGATGTCGATGGGCCACAAGGTGACACGGGACCTCGGGTTTACTCTCTGTTACGACAGACGGGATGTCGATTGGCCACTAGGTGACACGGGACGTCGGGTTTACTCTCTGTTACGACAGACAGGATGTCGATGGGCCATTAGTGACACGGACGTCGGGTTTACTTTCTGTTATGACAGACAGGATGTCGATGGGCCACAAGGTGATACGGGACGACAGACAGGATGCCGATGAGCTACAAGGTGATACGGTACGACAGACAGGATGCCGATGAGCCACAAGCTGGCACGGGACGTCGGGTTTCACTTCTCTGTTCCGACAGACTGCATGCTGATGGACCACAAGGTGAAACGGGACCTCGGGTTTCACTCTCTGTTACGACAGACAGGATGTCGATTGGCCACTAGGTGACACGGGACGTCAGGTTTACTCTCTGTTACGACAGACAGGATGTCGATGGGCCAGAAGGTGACACGGGACGTGGGGGTTTACTGTATGTTAGTACAGACAGGATGTCGATGGGCCACAAGGTGACATGGGACGTCGGGTTTACTCTCTGTTACGACAGACAGGATGTTGATGGGCCACAAGGTGACACGGGACGACGGGGTTACTCTCTGTTACGACAGACAGGATGTCGATGGGCCACAAGGTGACACGGGATGTCGGGTTTCACACTCAGTTACGACAGACAGGATGTCGATGGGCCACAAGGTGACACGGGACCTCGGGATTACTCTTTGTTACGACAGACAGGATGTCGATGGGCCACAAGGTGACATGGGACGTTGGGTTTCAGTCTCGGTTACGACAGACAGGATGTCGATGGGCCACAAGGTGACACGAGACGTCGGGTTTCACACTCTGTTACGACAGACAGGATGTCGATGGGCCACAAGGTGACACGGGACGTCGGGTTTCACACTCTGTTACGACAGACAGGATGTCGATGGGCCACAAGGTGACACGGGACCTCGGGATTACTCTCTGTTACGACAGACAGGATGTCGATGGGCCACAAGGTGACATGGGACGTCGGGTTTCACTCTCTGTTACGACAGACATTATGTCGATGGGCTACAAGGTGACACGGGACGTCGGGTTTCACACTCTGTTACGACAGACAGGATGTCGATGGGCCACAAGGTGACATGGGACGTCGGGTTTCACACTCTGTTACGACAGACAGGATGTCGATGGGCCACAAGGTGACATGGGACGTCGGCTTTCACACTCTGTTACGACAGACATGATGTCGATGGGCCACAAGGTGACACGGGACGTCGGGTTTCACACTCTGTTACGACAGACAGGATGTCGATGGGCCACAAGGTGACGTTGGACGTCGGGTTTCACACTCTGTTATGACAGACATGATGTCGATGAGCCACAAGGTGACACGGGACGTCGGGTTTCACACTCTTTTACGACAGACAGGATGTCGATGGGCCACTAGGTGACATGGGACGTCGGGTTTCACACTCTGTTACGACAGACAGGATGTCGATGGGCCACAAGGTGACATGGGACGTCGGGTTTCACTCTCTGTTACGACAGACATTATGTCGATGGGCCACAAGGTGACACGGGATGTCGGGTTTCACACTCTGTTACGACAGACAGGATGTCGATGGGCCACAAGGTGACATGGGACGTCGGCTTTCACACTCTGTTACGACAGACATGATGTCGATGGGCCACAAGGTGACACGGGACGTCGGGTTTCACACTCTGTTACGACAGACAGGATGTCGATGGGCCACAAGGTGACGTGGGACGTCGGGTTTCACACTCTGTTACGACAGACATGATGTCGATGAGCCACAAGGTGACATGGGACGTCGGGTTTCACTCTCTGTTACGACAGACAGGATGTCGATGGGCCACAAGGTGACACGGGACGTCGGGTTTCACTCTCTGTTCTGACAGATAGGATGTTGATGAGAAAGAAGATGCTGACGTTATAAAGTAGACACCACCTCCTCCTGTCTTACTCACAACTAGCTGTAGAGTAGATTTTCCCACCTGGATAATTGTCTCTATAATAGACTTTCTCCGGAAAATTGGCTCTAGAGTAGACTTTCCCCCTGGGAAAAACCTACTCTAAAGTAGACTTTTGTCATGTTCTAATTTTTTAATCAAATTTTTGTATTTTCCACCCCAAGTAAATTTAGAACATGACACTTTCCCCGGGGGAAAATCTGCTTTACTGACAAATTTCCGGTGAAAGTTTTACTCCACAACTAGTTGTAGAGTAGGTTTTCCGTCAGGGTAGAATCCCCCCTTCCTATTTACCATGATCCTTAAGTTATCATGGAAACTATACAGATGGATACAAATATTATAGCCAATTGTGTTTGTTCTGTCTATCCGCTGTGAAAATAAAGCACAAATGCACAAAACAGGATAAATGACAGTTTTATGCAATTTCTAACTGAAAAGAGTCAACAAAATTGGCCACCATGACTCTGTTTGGCTAATATATTTCGATTTCACCTCTGCGACTTCTGTATGGATTTTAATGAAACTTGACGGAAAGCAAGTACTCAACGTCTCCTTAACAAATCTCTGTTTGAAATAGTAAAATTTTCCTCAAGTTTTAGGCTTTGCAGTTCGCACGTTCTTACAAAAATTGCCATTGTGTTCAACTGAGCGATATAAGCCTACTTGAACCTCTTCTTAATATCAAGAAATAGGTTTCTGGCCAGAAATCGATTCCCTGTTGTAAAAACTCAAAATATTCATAACAAAAATTCACTTTTTTATATCTAGACACGGAAATCATGATATCAAAAAATATATCTCTACATCATGACACACCGAAAACGGTGCCTCGAAGGCGGTTTTAAATAGTCTTTAATCAATATTTCTTGACATCAAGGAATCAATTTGACAATGACAATGACAATATTTATTTCTCATAAATGTACATAAATACATTGAAGAGATAATATAAACTATAATAACATATATATATAGTACATGCGTGAAGATTATCACAAGTGTGTTTATAAATATCATAGTATAAGCGGTAATAAATACAATATGTGTATAATTAATAAACGACGATGGATTTTAAAGTTCAGAACAAGTGAGTTGAGAATTTAACCCTCTTTTTAACGACTTCAATAAATTTACATAGCTTCTTAAGTAAACTGACATTAGTAGATTGAAAAAGTTCTTTGAATTTTTAAGAATTAGGTCTTAGACAATTAATATTAGGAATATATAGGTTTCTAGCTTGCATAATATCATAATTATTACAATTGAAAAGGTAATGAAATTCATCTCCGATTTCATTTGTATTACACATGTTACACATTCTATCTTCTCTTGGTACGTTATTCCAGCGGCCAGTTTCAATAGGTAATTTAAAATTACATGTTCTAAATTTACAAAGTATTTTGGCCGCTTTAGATGGCAATATATCTAAATATATCTTGACATTGAAAATTCTTTTTGTTTATGTCCAGTGATTATTGATATCAAGAACGCAGTGGTTAACATGATGTCTTAATTCTTGCACATAATTTTTGCATCAGCAAAATCATTGTAAAAATGTTGTATGACACCTGCCTCATATAATTAATTCGTGAAATGGAAAATAAAGCAAGATACTCTCACCTCCCCAGGCTCCTGGGGCCTTATTCACAAAGAAACTTAAGTGTAAGTCTAAGAATTGAGACATATATGGTAGCATTAAGAATTAATAAAAAGTTTCTGCAAACAGTATATCTGACAAGCTATTTACAGACAAACTTTCGACAAATTCTTAGCATAATGACACATGGTATTTTAGGTCTCAATTCTTAGACTTAGACTTAAGTTTCTTTGTGAATAAGACCCCTGGTCTCACGTAGGGAAAGGTTCGCAACTGCTCATGATTTTGCTTATTGCTGATACGACACCGGGTAACTGATGGGTTCTTCTTCAATACTTATGAATATATATCCCCACTGGATGCGTATGGTAAGCGAATGAGTTAAAACAAGAGAAGTTTGTAAAACACTTATCCCCACCCCCTTTCCCCAACAAATCCGAGCGAGCTTGACCTTTCACTTGATTATCTATAGGGATCATCTCTCATCAAGGACTACCTACCTGCCAGGTTTGAAGCTGGTGAAGTTTATTTCTTGAGTTATACGTTCCACAAAGTACAGGAGACCGACCGACATGTGCAAAGCAATATACCCCTCCTTCGAAGGGGACATAACTATTTCCTGTCATGACAAGAAAACGAAGCCCGGAAAGGGTATACATAAGCTGAAGCATGAGAGATAATTTTTGCTTTGTAAGTAGAAACGTAGAAACACATTTCATGTCCTTACGGTTTTGTCATATTGTGGCATGTCGACCTGGTAGTACATGTGCACAATGGGGGATTCATACTCTGTAATTTTTTGTGTCTTAACGCCTTCTATACAATATCGAACCTGAAAAATGAAGGTTTTTTTATCCATATTTTCTGTGTTACCGGCATTTATGCATAACTGTAGCAGCTGTATCTTGCTTAACAGGAGACTTCGACTGAACGACAACCAAGCAAGAAACAATGTATACTAATCTCCTAAATCAAATTCTAATTTTTTATGCATATGACGGTCACCCATTTCCTTTTGCAAAATCATGGTTCACAGTTTGCTACATTATATAGCCAAGATTATGGTTACTGTGCATCTTGTGTCTGTCTTTAAATCCTTCAGTTTCCAGTAAGTCTGACATCCCTCATGTCTAGTTAACACCATTCTTGCGCAACTCATCGACCAATCAGCTAGACCGTCTACTTGTAAGATCAATAATTTTGGTGTGACGTAAACTAAGCACCAGCAGCCATAAGCAATCGGGTAGGTTGCTCCCCTGGGGACCGAGAGATCCCAGCTTAAATCAAGTCACAAGGGCAATTCGATGGTGTCCTGTGAAACTTTAAAACAACCCGATGTCACACGTAACATTGCCAATCGCATCTTCTCTTGCCTTATCGGCAAGTCCAAGTATTCGACCGAAAGGCCCGAGATAATGCGATTGATAACTATGCTTAGTTTACAGACATGTGTGATGAAAATTGGATTGATCACATAACCTAATTTGCGCCATATTTGTTGGCGTCTCGGAATTGACCAGTTTCCAGTTCCGCGCCTCCAGCGGAATTTCCGAGATTCCATCAAGAAAAAAAGAAAAAAAAAACATACAAAACAAAAAAAAAACCTAAAAAATCAAAACGAAACAAAAAACACCCCCCTTTCCAAAAATAAAAAAACAAAAACAAAAACAAAACAAACCAAAAAAAAAAAAAACCAAACAAACAAACAAAGCAAAAAAGGACAAAATTCCAATTACATGTATATGTTTTCGATGGTCAAGATGGAGATTATTTCTATGTGTCATTATTTTTACAGTATGCCAAAAAGCCGGATGGCACCCCTGACTTCCTAGCCTATGTGTAACAATGCCTACCTGAGGTTTTACATACCCTCCCGTGTATGTAAGATTTATTTCTGAAATACATGTGCAGTGACTTTCGTTACAATTCCTGTCAGTCTTTTGTTTCCCTCATATCAGATGAAGAATCGATTTGACTTCTCTATTTCTTTTTGAAGAGTTGGCTTCTCCAGGGTGTTCGAGTGTAACATTTGAGAAGGGTAACTTAGCGGATGATACCTTCCCAGGATGAACGGGTGTGGAGGTTAGGAATTTTAAGTGTTAAGAGTTGTTACCTTTCCATGATGAACGAGTGTGGAGGTTAGGAATGTTAACTGTTAGGAGATGACAACTCCCCAGGATGAACAAGTGGGGTTAGGAATTTTATCTGTTAAGAGTTGTTACCTTCCCAGGATGAACGAGTGTGGGGGTTAGGAATGTTAACTGTTAGGAGTTGTGACCTTCCCAGAATGAACGAGTGTGGGGGTTAGGAATGTTAACTGTTAGGAGTTACCCTCCCAGAGTATCCAAGTGTAGGAGTTAGGAAGGTTTATTGTTAGGAGATGTTACCTTCCCAGAGTGTCTGTGTGTGTGGAGGGGGGGGGGGGGTGTTAGGATGTTACTTACCCAGAGTGTCCAAGTGTGAGGGTTAAGAAAGTTTATTGTTTGGAGATATAACCTTCCCTGAGTGTCCAAGTGTTAGGGTAGGAAGGTTTATTGTTAGGAGATTGTACCTTTCCAGAGTATTCGAGTGTGGGAGTTATGAAGGGTAACTGTTATGAGATGTTACCTTGCCAGGGTGTCCGAGTGTGGGTTGAAGAAGGGTAACTTTTATACGTGTCCTTCCCAGAATGTCCGATTGTGGGTTTAGGAAAGTTTATTGTTTTAGGAGATGTTACCTTCCCAGAGTGTCCGAGTGTGTGTGTGTGGAAGAGTGTGGGGGGGATTATTGTTAGGAGATGTTATCTTTCCAGGGTATACGAGTGTGACGGCTAGGGTGGGTTACCAGGGTGTCCAGCCTGTCGTACAGTCGGACGATCGTGCAACAGAGAAGCCAAAACTTGCGACAAGCGATTTTGAACTTTTTTTGCTATTAGATTTGATGTGAAAATTCCGAATGTTTTGTTATTACGTCTAGATCGATGTAAAATAATTATGAAAGTCATGTAATAGAGCATTCTTTACCGAGAGTTATCGCTCCTTCCTCCCGCTTATAATATAAAACATCATAATATACATGGCTGTAGGAACCCGGGGGCCAGTGGGGGCCTGCCCTCCCCCCCCCCAATCCCCACTTGTTTTGCCAACCATAATTGGTATATAGGTTGTTTTCTGACAAATTAATTTAAATTGTTTTCATTAAGTTATTCCTAACAGGCAACTGGTTTGCAATCAGATAAGTCGTATTGCAGCATTATATATATATTTGTTCTTTTCTATCTGAACGTTAATACTACAACTTATTTTTTCATGCAAAGATAAAAAGAGTTTGTGCTCTGGAAAATATTTACTCATGCACGCATAGACGCAATTTCCCGTTAGTGGGGTGGATATGTAACATCATTAGGTTGAGGTGTGCACTTCCGGAAAGAAGCATGAAAATTTGGCCTAGGGGGTTTTTGGGTATGCTGATTTCAAAAATTGCGGGAACCATGACGTCACTCCAACCGTTCCCGCCAAAAATTAAGGAATTCAAAATGGCCGCCACAAAAAACGTTCTTGTCCATAAAATTGCTCTCAGTGGACCGATTTCAATGATCTTGATGTCTATACCTATGTTTCTGAGGTCAAGGAATACTATTAACTACATATCAAGACTTGTAACTAACATTTAGATGGCAAAAATATTTAAAAATTACTCAAAAACATCAAATTTCTTGCATAACGGCCTACTGATTACCACCTGAGTACCATTATTGTTTAGAAAATTTAAATTTTATGTCACCTGGCTTTAGATACTAAATTTAAAATTCTCTGTTGCACTGTCCGGAGCAGAAACACAGCTGTGTACACGGCAGATTTGCTTTGACACACTTGCATCGTTTCGAACATTCTTTCTTGCACCCGCATTTCAACAGCTCTTGGCATCCTTTGGCTGCTTCTGGAAGAGTGGTCCAGCATGGAGTCCATGAGGAATCATCATTCACTTTCTTCCAGCCCCATAATTCGGGTGAAGGAATGTATGGCTCGCCTATTAGTGTCTGTCCCCATATATGCCCTGCCTGGTAAGCGGCCCTTTTCACATGCTGTTCCAGGGCATTCAGCGTTGGAGGAATGTTTTCCATATTTCGGTTTTGGGTAAACAAGTGTTTCCTGGCTTCATTCACATGACAAAGTTCTGAGGTTCGCTGGTACAAAAGTACAACGTATCTTTCTATTTGGTCCATGTCGTTGGGAGTTACATGACTTGGGTTGCGAGATAAATGCACAAACGTAGATGTGATCTGAGGCATATTGCGCCATACAGCCCAAGCCGTTTTCTTTCCTATTCCAAAGAATGCAGAAACAGTATCACATTCAGATATTGCATGCATAAACAGAAGGGCCCATGATGCATCATTGCCGAGTTCAGCTGAAATTAGGTGACATGGAATGTATCGAAGCTTGGACCCATGACCAAATGCTACCCATATTTCACAATCTTTTAAGACACTTGATACAGCAACTGCAAGAACCACCACATCTGTATCAGTTGCATGTATCATCTGCTTGGTGAATCCTCGATGGAAGGCATGGGAAGCATGAAACAAGAGCCGCGTGTCCGCCTCTTCTTGAGTACAGGACAAGTCCGTAAGGTCAGCCGGAGGAGATGAAACAACACTTGCGCCTTTCGTTGAAATGATTTGCTTTCCTTGTGGGATCTGAAACTCGTGTACAGCAATGGCAAGAAGTTGGAACAAGCTTTCTTTCTTTGAATCACACTGGAGGAAGTTCTTCCAGTTAGCAGGAATCTTAGTGTTGCTGGCCACTCGGATTTGGTTACCAATGCCACGGTTCTGTCGCGTTTGAGACTTAAGGCTGTCGTCCTTATAAACATCCCAAACAACATCCAAACGGCCAACGTCCTGTAGCATGCGTTCTAAATAGGGCAAGAACACCAGCTGTGAATAGTCATGAAATGTCTTTATGGTTTCCTTTGACCTCTTTGGATCAAGTGTGTGCACGAGGGCAGCACCATCAATAATTCTAATTTCAACATGTGGTGCAGATTCTGGTTTTGGTGCCAACGATTCCAAGCAATCCATCAAATCAGATTTCGTCGTTTGGTGGATGATACGATTTGATGCCAATGAGGGAGGCCAAGCATGATTTTCATGCATGAAGAAGGTATCCATATCACTGTCTCGCGATTGGCACGAAATGTACATACGTGAGAATAGATTAACGTCATCCCGCAAGTTCGAAATTTTGGAGGCGGAAACAGGCTTCTTTCCCGAACTAGAATTAAACAGAGGTAGATTGTTTTTGTGAATTGTGTCACTGAATGATTTACTATCAGCATTAATACGCTCTGCAACAAACTTCTGGTATTGTGTTTTGCCAATATTCTCTGCAGTCCTTATTGTTTTTACAACGCTATCAGGCATAATCCTTTTGTTGTCAAGCGTGTATAACTCTGTGCCAGAATCAGCAAAGGGGTTTCCAAGTTCCTCTATTACATCGATGACATTCTTGACTTGTGATATGAACGCCTTCTACACACTTGGTATCTGTTCATGGTGACGATCTGTGTCCTTTTTCGTGGAGTGTTTTCTCATCGTACTCCATCAAAAGTCTAGCTGTTTCTGGACCTGCAACCATCCATCGTCTCAGTGCGGCTTCATTCTCTGTGATACCTATCACACCTCCATCTCCTTTCACCATTGCATTGAGCTGTTCGTGAACCTGGTCATGAGCTAGTGCCGAGAACTTGTGAGTCGATTTCTGTGTGACGAAGTTGCCCTTAAGGAACTCTGTGTAGATGGTTGGGCTGTTCATCTCCAGGGCAAGAAGATCTCTGACATGAATCGTCATCCAGCGTGAATAATGGTAGTGGTCAAGGGCAAACATTCATGGAATAATCTTTACAAGAGAATTCAAGTAGGAAACAAAATTTGGTTGACGCTGTGATCTAAGGAACTGTAGGAATAGGAGTTCCAGCTGCCAAACTCTAAACCAGTAATCAAACTGCGGATGCATCGATGCCATCTTATCACACCACACATCATAGCATAGTTGTTTATCTTCCGGTGTGTTTCTTTTATACTCATCAAAAGACCTCTGAAGTAGGATGAACAGAGCTACTGCTGTTATTTGATGAGCCTATTGAGCTCTGGTTGTGTGTGAACCCTTCTGTAGACTAGTGGCACGCCCTTCAGTTGTAACATTGGCTGACGTCATCACATAAGTCCACCCGCTTCCGTCTAGCCAGTCACCAATAACTTTCAACATGGCCATTTCTATGTGGAGACCTCCCATCATGATAAGATATCGTTTTTTCGCCATACTCTTCAGGCCATTTCCATTGAATTCTTTTGGCGATGGCATATAATGGTTGGTCAACAGTCAGCACAGGCATCTGGTTAGGATTGCATCGAACTGTGATCTGCCGGATGATATCCATTCCATGCTTGACCATAGCGGGTGAGTGTGCGGCATCTCGAAATAATGGAAGCAAAGTGATAATTGCAGGGGGCTTCGGCACAGACTCCTGTACACTAGCAAAGTAGGCTGACCATGATACATCCTTGTGGAAGCTATCAGTGCGGTTTTCATCTGCCAAAAGTAAATTCACCTTTTCGAACCAAGGCATATCCATTTGTTCTTCACCCATGGCAGCAGGAATCACCCGACCCTCAGTTACTGCTGGAAAAATGTTACCAGGGAGCGTTATTGGGGGCACGTTAATGTATGACCTTGGTAGGGACTTTATATCTTTCAGCTTTTGATGGTTCTTCAGGATGGACTTCAGGAATCGTCTGACGGACCCTGACAACACCCGGATTGTCATTCGTAACATGTTGAGTGATGGATATTGCTGTGCCATGGAAGGAATCAAAACTTGAAGTAGATGAAGGATTATGATCAATATTGTCGAGGTTTCCGGTTGTTAACAGATTGTCTTTGAGAGTACTAGGACAGACAGCGCCCTCTTTATCATACATATCAATTACTCTGTTGGCTTCATCTGTAGAAAGTTGTAAAACTCGATCGTATGATACAGACAGACCTTTCTCGAACAGAATATCAATGAGATCACGTTTCCGTGTCTTGTTGTGGATGAGTAGCCCAAGGTACAACGGAAGAACAGTCTCACGGTCAGAGTTGTGCCTCACTGCAACTGATTCCTTCCTACAGCGTTTGACAGCGTTAAGGACCAACAACTGGGTAATGGATGAAGCAGCTGTGCTTGTTGTATTGTCATTCATACGTTGCCCTGCATTTGGACCACCTAGAATCATCTCTACCAATGCAGATAGAAACACTGGGAAATCGTTATACTGTTCATCGCATAAGGAACCATTGAATTGATATTTTTTCTCAAGTATTTCTTTGCGAACAAGCTTTGCTACTCTCATCAGCATAACAGCTTCATCATCTGGATCAGGACGACAGGCATCTAGCAAGGCATCACCAATATCGTTCTTGAATGACAATACAGTGCCAAAGTTGCTGTTATGGCCTTCCAGATCTGGAATATGGTGCAGAAGTTTCTGGGTAAGTCTGGTTGAATGAATGTTTCCAGTAGTGACACCACCTAAAGTTTGTAGTCGTTCACTATATATTGCTCTGAGATCAGTGAGTTTGAAAATATGATTTCGGTCCCCATCTACTTGACCATATTCCTCAATATGCGAAACCACCTCGGCGAATGCGAGTGATTCTACATTAATTTGATGACACTTATCAGTCGAATGCCTTTGTAGAGATCTTTGTCTGTTATAAAATGTTGTCAAACACTTTAAGTGATATACGGCATCAATTGCGATCATGTCTCCTGCTGATAACTTGGCCAATACCTTTGTGTCTTGGAGTTCGGTAGCGATTTTTCGGACACGGGTATCAAGGGACATTGTTTCTGCTTTGTGAAAGTCTCCCGTGGTTCCATCACAGAAAAGACAAGCTGTCTGATGGAGCTTTTCTTCATCCATGGGACATGCTGAAGTAGTTGATCTACGAAGGTGTTTTTTATGTGGTGATTGGGTGTTCATACAAGCTTTTTCTTGCAATTTCCTAGCTCTCTCCACTTTTGCTGCATTACACAGGACGTAACAACTTTTATGCCATCTAGCCTTATGCCTTGTCATTGTGTTTTCCATGCCATCGCCATCATCAAGTCGGGATATGTTAATACTTAAGGGCACCATGTTCAATTCATGAAAGGCAGACAAATTAGTCGCCAGAGAAGTGTAACCTGTTGCTGATGGGTTTATTAGTGTTCCTCCATGTTCTTGACACAGAACACAAATGTCCCAGTTTATCGGTTGAATAGATGTAGCGCCTTCTCGAGGAGCGAGCTTAAGTCGTTTGGACATGGTAACTTATTGCCTATAAATAAGTTAAATGAGTATTTCACACTACTTATTTTACACTATAGCATACACCATTTTACAAGTGGCGACACCTATATCGCAAGCTCCCATATATTTTGTAGTCAGTTTGTTTGTCACGTGCGCAGCATTGTAACGTAATTGATCTACCGCATTGCGATGATGTATGTACGTGTGACTGTGGCCAACGAGTGATTTGTGTTTGTCTGTAATGCTTTAATTTTGCTTTACTCTTTAATGTGGAATGTTTAAATTGAACTTTTAAGTCTCGATACATCTCAAGCACGTTTCCGGGTCGGTGTTCAGGTTTATACTGAATAATACGCAATCATTGTAAAATCGCCATTTTCCCTTTATTTTCGAAAGTAACAAATCAGCTCTATCAGCATGTCAAATTTGTTTAAAGTCATTTTTATATAGGACTTTGTATTTAATGATGAGTAACAGCTAGTTTCTACTGAAATAGATATCATGATGCATAATGAATTCTCGATAGCAGTTAAGCAAAGGAGAAGTGGCAAATCATACCTACGTTCGATTAAAATTATATTTTTTTTTTCAAAATTCGTATGAAAAAGAACATGTTCAGTCTTTTTATGCATTTTATCGGATTCCTTGACCTCAGAAACATAGATATAGACATAAAAATCATTGAAATCGGGTCACTGAGAGCAATTTTATGGACAAAAAACGTTTTTTATGGCGGCCATTTTGAATTTCATGATTTTTGGCGGGAACGGCTGGAGTGACGTCATGGTTCCCGCAATTTTTGAATTCAGCATACCCAAAAACCCCTTAGGCCAAATTTTCATGCTTCTTTCCGGAAGTGCACGCCCCTTTCACATATCCGCCCCACTACGTTCTTCTTGGTGCCTCTAAGTTGAAATGACAGGCCCTGAACATTTATGTTTATTCATTTTTGGGAGGTGGAAATGAGTTTATTATCAACTGTCAGCATTGACAGATTTTGAGGGGGATTGCAACCCCCCTTTGATCGGAAAATTCCCCCCCCCCCCAAAAAAAAGGTTATTTCGGACATTTTCAAGGCTGCAACACCCCCGCCCCTTGGAAAATAGTAGTCATAGTAGACTGCAACCCTCTTTCAATAGTTTCTAGACCCGCATATGATCAGTGTTTAGCTCTCTGCGATTCAAGCAAGACTGCTTGGCACAAAAAGTGGCTAAGTACAGTAGTATCATATTGCAAAATTTTGTTTTGAGTCCCCCCCCCCCCCCCCCCCCCCCCCCCCACTAAGGCTAGGAAGTTTAAACGTGTAACCAGTACCGTGTCGGTTACAGGCATTAAACGTTTAACACATTGTTAAACGTCTTTAAAACGACGTTGACCACAGTTACCTCGCTTGTGATATTGTTACAAAGCTGCATTCGTCTCTGAAGTAAGACACAGTTAAAAAAAAACTTATATATTTGAATACGAAATTCAAGAAATGCGAAACCTAAGGTTCCTATACTCATTAAAAAAGAGCGCGATCCGGGTGAACATGAACACACTCCACAAACTTCTTCACTACCCGATTTACGTACCCTACCAGCTACCGACGGAAAATGGCAGATTGCTAGAGCAAGTGAAATTTCTGATATTTGTGAACTCTTGTTCAATTCAGTATTCTTCATTTCAGCATGTGTTAATTCTAATGTTTGAAATTTATTAAATATCTACAGCTGAATTTATTTTATGTCTTCTATTGACGCTGGACCCATATGATCTTTGTGCGTGGTTTTAGAGGATCAAAGCCTCAAACATTGGAAAACGACAATAATGTGGAAGTTTGTAGGTGTCAATAAATATCTCAAGGATGAGGATTTAAGAATTTATTACGATTTAATAACACAATAGAGAAGCGGGCCGATTAAACGGCACCGTTTCGGCTAATGCTTTCCGTTTACACGTTTAACGATTTTGGTAAATGTCCGAACCTTACCTCCCACACACACATTTGAATTGCTTATTACGAGCCTGATATATTATATAATTTAACAGTAAATGGATCTCTTTAATTTATTTTTCACTTTTTCATAAACTCAGGATTCCACAAATAACAATGGTGAAATTGAGAGTATATATGTAAGATAGGTTTTTACTACAAATAGAATCACATTGTTCATTGAAATTTTGAACTTAAATACATTTACTTTATTTTTCCTCTTGAAAGAACGATAGCCTAGTTGTGATTGATGATCAATGTAATATAAAACTACATGGTTATTGTTAAACATTCTTTGTGAGTCTACATGGGACAGTATATAGTACTATATAGCTGAAGAAATGTCAGTGCCGCACAAAATCAAAAGTCAAGGTATGTGATGGGAAAAAGCCCAGCAATAATTATTAATATAGGATCTGAAATGAATTTTCATTTCATACGGTATTTATGTATGAAACGAGTTGTTTGTTTATAAACACACAACGAGTTTTATAAATACCGTATGAACTGAAAATCCATTTCTGATTCTTTTTATCACACGTAAACACTCAGTTTAAAGGTGTTTATTTCATCAAACACCGGCTTGACACAATTATTTTCCACGCTATATAACATCACCTATGCCATAAATTAATTTATGACAAAGCGATATTTCACTGTATAAATAGAAAGCATGTGATAAATGTGTATATGTTTGGACGAATGAAGAACCCAAAGTGACCATGCAAATTATTACTTTGTGACTGCCGTGAATGCCCACCGATGCTTCAGCTACTGTACCGGTTCCAAAAGAAGGGGGGGGGGGGGGGAATTGGATACCCCTGGTTGCTGTTACATGTTATCTTCGGTGATATTGTTGCATGTACATAATATGAAGCCAGTGAAATTAGGTTTTTTTTTTACCAACCCTTAAAGTAATATGTGATTCTTGGGAGTAATTCATAGGCGGATCTAGAAATTTTTAAGGGGGTGGTGGTTGCATTCTCCCATGACTAATGTTTGCATTTGGTCTAGAAAGGGGAGGGGATTGCAGCCCTAAAAATGGTCGAAAATGACCTTTTTTGGTAAAATTTTCCGACCTGTCTAAATCCGTTAATGTGATTTTAGGTAAATTAATACAGCTAATTTTTGTTATTGCCTCTGGAAAAAGATGTGACACAACGGTGTGTTTGTGTATACCTAGATAAAGGCCTACGTTCACACATGATATTCTTGGCACATGGACCTTAATTCATATGCATATATTCGATCTATCATAGACCTGTATCTTGATACAAATCTGTGGATCCGTGAAGGAAAATAAATATTTAAATAATCGGAGTCGGAATTCACCAGTAATTTTATCCACGGAACTCTTCTGTCTATTTATTTCCGCCAGTTTTTGAATAAGACGACTTGTTATGGCATGTTTATCAAAATAAAACATCAAAATGACAGTTTGAACACACAATTAATTTTCCACGTTCAAGAGCTTGAGTGAAAGGTGCCGATTTACTTATTTGAATTTACTTTTATTAACGCATTATATGTTTATAAATGAAGTACATAAATCGCAACAATTGAGATTAAAGTCAATAAAGAAGGGGGAGGGTCATTCACTGTACAGACAATAAGTACTCCAGAGATAGATCAGTTAGGAAGACTTAGGTCAGTAAGGAAGACTAAAGTTAATTCAGTATTATAGTATGTAATATATAAAATTGTAGGATGTTTTAGAATCAATTTTTGAATAATTGCAGAATGGGGTTCGCCGCCATTAACTGCGGTCCTGATATTTAAGGAGGAAATACTACATATTTCCACAAAAATGACGTAAAGAACAATGGAAAGTTACTGTGACGTTATAAGGTTACTAACTCAAATCGACGTGACTAACTCATAGTACACAGGCGCCGCCTAAAGGATGATAACAGGCGACGAACCCCATTGCTAATTTATTAAATAATAGCATCTTCACTACGTGAATGTAACTCCACTCTACAGCTGCTCTAAGCAGTGTATCTTCACTACATGAAAATGTGCTAAGGGATGCAGCAGGACATTACAAGGCTTACACTGGACTCCAAACGTCTTGCAATTTTTGCAGTCCTCCTTTGAACTCCGGGTAGACTAAATCGTAGTAAATGTCGAAAAGGGATGAAAAGGAGGCATAAAATGATGAAAAGTGGTAATATAAGGATGAAATATACAGAGTGACATATTATTCATGCTTATAACATGTGTTGATACACTTGTAAACCCACCAAGGTCTAATAATAGTCTGCCTATCTCTTCCTACAAAGTGAGGGTGGACCCCACCTTTTGGCTCTATCATTATAATGGCTGTAGGAATATTGGGAGGGGGGTAGGGGTACCTGCCCTGTTTTTGGTCGATCATAATTGTTTCTTAGGTTGTTATCTGATTTATAATATTGTTTTTTCATTAAATTATTTTTAACATGCAATTTATTTGTTATAAGTTGTAATGCAGCAGTATGTGTAAATTTGTACTTTTCTTTCTAAACGTTAATACTACAAGTTATTTTCATCACGCAAAAATAAAAGTGTTCGGGCTCTGGGAAACATATACTCATGCAAATATAAGCGTAATTTCCCGTTCCTCTTAGTGTCTCTAAGTTGAAATGACAGGCCCTGAACACTGATTATCCATGTTTAGGAGGTGGAAATGAGGATACATTGCAACACCCTCGGAAATTTTTTCCAAAAAAAAAGTTCTTTTCAGCCATTTTCAAGGATGCAACAGTCCCCCTTTCCAGTCTGAAAAGTGGAAATACAATGTAGTTGCCATGGAAGTAGCTATTTTGCCATATGCGTATCCATATGAATTCTTAATACATATATGTCAGGGATGGAAATTGGCAAGAATTTCCCAGGAGCCAAACGGACTCGTAGGTTTGAAATTCTGGTAGCCCGTTCTAAAACTTAGGGGCCCGTTATATTTATGTAAATGTTTAAGCAAAGTTAATTTTTTTAAAAATCTTTATTCCTTTAATTGATTACATTAACTCGTCATTCCCTCGCTACTTTTTGTTTTCTGTACCCATCGAGGGCAGCAAACAAGGGCCTGGGGGCCGCCATGCTGCTTTTCGTAACATAACGCTTTTTCATTCACGCAATGAAAACTCGGTAGACAGCCCGCAATACTTGCCTATAGAGGGGTATACAAATTGAGATTAGGAAATAGACGTGGTCGGACAGATGTTTAACTGACGGAAGAAACTACGTTAAGCATTTACTTGATCAAGACGAGCATCGCCAGTCTAGACAATTCGCCAAACGGGCGACTTCGGATATAAAACAATTCGCCCGATCGTAAATTCGGTTGCCTCGGGCGAACGGACCACAGCTAATTTCCATCCCTGTATGTTGTTTTTCCTAACTTTTTATACGCCCGTCATTAGACGGGACGTATTATGTTATGGTGCTGTCTGTGCGTCCGTCCGTCCGGGGTCATGTTTTCCCGACTTTATTTGCTGTCTTTTAAGATATTGAGTTGAAATTTGGTATATAGCTTTATTTCCAGCGGTGTCAGTACCAGTTCGAGTTTTGTTACGATTGACTTACTTTTGACGGATTTATGGCCCTTGGACTTATAAATTTCAAAATTTAAAAAAAAATTCATTAAAAATCTTTTTTTTGTCAAAACATTATGAAATTTCTCATGAAACAAGTAAAGTGTACCAACTATCACATATGTTACAGTTTTTAATATCTTTTTCTTCATTTTTGAGAAATTTATAATTTTAGGGGGGGGGTTGACCATATGTCCTAGGTCATGTTTTCTGGACTTCCTTTTGCCGTCTTTCAAGATAATGAGTTGAAATTTAGTATATAGCTTTACATCAAGCAGCTTCAGTACCAGTTCGAGTTTTGTTACGATTGACTTACTTTTTATGGATTTATGGCCCTTGGACTTATAAATTTCAAGATTTTTTCAGAAATTCATTAAAAATCTTTTTTTTGTCAAAACATTATGAAATTTATCATGAAACAAGTAAAATGTACCAACTATTACATATGTTACGGGTTTTAATATCTTTTTCTTCATTTTTGAGAAATTTATAATTTTAGGGGGGAGGTGGGGGGACCATATGTCGTAGGTCATGTTTTCCAGACTTTTTTTGCCGTCTTTCAAGATATTGAGTTGAAATTTGGTATATAGCTTTATTCCAAGCGGCGCCAGTACCAGTTCGAGTTTTGTTACGATTGACTTACGTTTGACGGATTAATGGCCCTTGGACTTACAAATTTCAAGATTTTGTTTTGAAAATTCATTGAAAATCTAATTTTTGTAAAAACATTATGAAATTTACCATGAAACAAGTAAAATGTACCAACTTCCACATATTTTACAGGTATTAATATCTTTTTCTTCATTTTTGAGAGATGTATAATTTTAGGAGGGGGGGGGGCTTGTACTAAAAATTTTCAAGTTTTTTTTGCAGGTCAAGTTCCAAGATGGGTTGGATAAGACCATTTCTGCAGGAGTTATTGCCCTTGGACTTATTCCTATGATAAAATGCTATGTAACGCAATTAACTTCAGTAAACTTCAGATGTTTTTCATGAAAATCATGCCAAATGCGAATTGATCCTGTCCGAATTAAGCGACGGGCATATTATGCCACGCTAGGCGTTGCTCTTGTTCATTCATATGATACCACTTTTTCGTTATTTTATATCTTCTTTTCGTTACTTTTTGTTGTTTTCATCACTTTTTGTCACTTTTCAACATTCAGTCTACCCCAGGGCTTGTCTTTTAAGGCGAGTGATCGCTCTCGCGTACCATAGCACGCCTAAAATCTGGAATATGTGCGCTATAAACCGCTCACCAAATGTCTATTATATCGCTGGCCTCGGTCTGTCATTTTCAAACCATGCCTCTGCAATTCTGATGTGTATTTTTAGGCCCTTATAATGTGATAAAATCGCACAATGTTTTGTGTGATTGCTAGCGAGCATGTTTTCATTGGACAATTCCAGTTGCTGCATCGCATATTATCATTATACTAACCTATGAAAATGCATCTATCATGTTGTCAAGGGATGCTACTCTGTAAACTATAATCATCATGGCGGATTCAGATTCTGACGAAAGCACAGGCACTGGGAGAAATCGAGTGCGGTTTTCAACATTCCTTAAATGGAATGTAAGGGAAAGGGGCATAATTCGCAGAAAGAAAATATGGAATGGAGTGGAGATGGTTGTGGAGAGATATGTTGTCCTTGTCTACTATGATCGAGTTCATCTTGAATGTGCATTTACACACGTCTAATATAAGGTTGATATTTCCTAATCATATTTCCTGTATCATTTATCCGTGGTCAGTCTTTTAAAACATAGCATTAAGTTACTACGGAGTCATAATTCCTTTCACTAAAATGTGTTTAAGAATACATTGAGACCGCAGACGTCCGACGATCTTGTTTTCTTGTTTATTACAGTTGATTTATTATTAACATTAAGAGAATATCTGAATACTTTCATCCCCGAAAATCACTCGCCTAAGCATATTAAGGTGCATTATTTTTCATTCGCCTTGGTTTTTCAAAAGACAAGCCCTGTGTGTAAACTATGAGAATAAAGGTGCTGGTTGTAAGTGAACATTACGTTCTGAAAAATTTTTGTTGCATTTTGTTATTTTCAGAACAAGTTACTGCCAAATGCAATGGACAGTATGATTGATACTGATTATCTCACAAGAAGAGTATTTCTTATTTATAAAGTGTACCATTGGTTAACTAGGCCACAAGCAGCAAATATCTTGTACATTTAAATATCTAATGTACAATAGACCACTTCTTGTACAAATGTTAAGATTTGCCAATAAATTATCACATATAGTATGTAATATGGCAAAAGTTGTAATTGTGATTTATTATTACTGTCTAACAGTTGATGGCATCTAATTGGTAATCCCCATTGACAATATTAACTTTGAATGTGTATATCTTGCCTTTTCTTTTTTTACTACAATATTATGTTTATGTTACCCATATAGTAAATGCTTTCTATAAGATAGATATGGAGCATGTCCCAGATACTCCATTTAAAATGGATATCATAGAATAACACAAACAATATTTTGGCAGCCTTAGCGAAAGTTTTGAAAACTTACCAGACATTTTTCTAATTTTGTTGAAATTTACATATTAACAACAGGAAAGTTGAAAATTTTTTTACCAGACCAAAATAAATTTTACCAGATTTTGTCTGGTGGTCTGGTGACTTTCGGATTATCTGTTTTGGTCATCAGAGTTATTTTTCATCATAACTTTTTCATTCATAATCCAGGTCATTACAAATACAATATGTTGTTTACAATGAACTTACAGGTTATTAACCTACCCAGTATGTACAGCAAACATTATTCAATTATTCTGGAAAGTTTCAAAGCTGAATTTTGATATATCCCTATAATACATGTGTATAATGTTTTCTCCATGTAAACGAATGCATTCATCTATCAGCTTTTTTCTTGATTTTCAGAACGTGCTGTTTTCAAGATGTCAACAAAGACCTCCGCTCAAGCCCAACAGAAATTTACCAATCTTCGCAAAAGATTGGATCAGTTAGGATACAGACAAACCCTTGGTTTAGAGTCACTTCCATTGGTGGAGAAATTATTCGCAGATTTAGTGCATACAACAGACAGTTTAAAAAATGCTAAACTAGAAATTGGTAAAAAGGAAGTACATACTAAGGACTTTGACAGTGCAGTTGAGCCCTATAAAAGTGATAATGCTAAATTAGTGAAGGAAAATAATGATTTACATCAACAGATAATCAAACAGAAGGATACTACGGATGCTATAGTACGAGGTAAGAAGAAATGACTATATAGTATAATATTACTGTATGTAAGGAGAACTGACTATAATATACATTGTAATATTACTATGTGTAAGAGGAAATGACTATATAGTATAAAATTACTGTGTGTAAGGCTAACTGACTATAATATACATTGTAATATTACTATGTGTAAGAGGAAATGACTATATAGTATAATATTACTGTATGTAAGGAGAACTGACTATAGTATACATTGTAATATTACTATGTGTAAGAGGAAATGACTATATAGTATAAAATTACTGTGTGTAAGGCTAACTGACTATAATATACATTGTAATATTACTATGTGTAAGAGGAAATGACTATATAGTATAATATTACTGTATGTAAGGAGAACTGACTATAATATACATTGTGATATTACTATGTGTAAGAGGAAATGACTATATAGTATAATATTACTGTATGTAAGGAGAACTGACTATAGTATACATTGTAATATTACTATTTGTAAGAAGAAATGACTATATAGTATAATATTACTGTGTGTAAGGCTAACTGACTATAATATACATTGTAATATTACTATGTGTAAGGGGATATGACTATAGTATAATATTACTGTGTGTAAGGGGAACTGACTATAATGATTGTAATGTTACTATGTGTAAGAGGATGTGACTATAGTATAATATTACTATGTGTATTGATTGATTTTTTTTTTACGCAACTCCATGGTTATTTGACGTATATGCCATATGGTTACGGCATCTGCCTGATGCATTGCATACAAATTTATACCTTTGCAACGGAACCATCCGAAGCAGTGATGGATCTTTTACGTGCCACACTTACTGTGACATGGGACCTCGGTTTTCATTGTCTCATCCAAAAACAGA
The DNA here is from genome assembly GCA_035048485.1 of Pteria penguin. Lineage (NCBI taxonomy): Eukaryota > Metazoa > Mollusca > Bivalvia > Pterioida > Pteriidae > Pteria > Pteria penguin. Next base: position 48,416,994 of record CM068585.1, read on the forward strand.
ATGCTGGTGTGTCTAAGGCATGAATCAAACCTGGGACCTGTAGGTCACGAGCTGAGCACCTCATCTACTAGGCCACACCAGTATATATTACTATGTGTAAGAGGAAATCTGAAATAACTATAATATAATATCATTATGTGTAACTGCAAGAGGAAATATTTACAATGCTAGTCTAATTCCTTCGATGAACCATGCTAAACAGGCTCGGTTCATCAGCCCATGAACTTGGGTCATGGAAGTAGTACCCGGTGTATGGCAAATCACATGCATAGTAATATAAAAAGAGGCAGGGCTTACTCAAGTTCGAGGCCGATGTTCTATCATTGAATTAATGCATCTGTTAATTTTGAGCAATTTAAGAAATTACTTGGACAGATAGAGTATTTTTTAGCATTCTAGACATGCACTATGTGGTGGAAGTACTTTTCCACTCCAGGAAAATTTTGGTCCTTGCCAGCTTGATAACGGGAAATTTGATATTTTGTTTTCAAAAAAGAACCTTTTAAAATGCATTGTAAATATACGGCATGACTGTCTTTTTTAGCTCACCTGAGCCAAAGACTCAAGTGAGCTATTGTGATCAATCACCGTCCGTCGTTAACTTTTCACATTTTCGACTTCTTCTCCAGAACCACTGAACAGAATTTGATGAAACTTGATAAGCATGTAGCACTCATGGTCCCCTACAAGTGTTGTTGTTTTTCGTCCAGATTCATCAACAGGTGGCGCCACCACAGGCAAAAGTAGGTCAAAGAGGGTACCCTCCTTTGACAAACTTCTTCTTCAGACCGGGGGCATACAGAGACAAACCAAATGCATAGGAATGATCTAGAGGGATGTGTGAAGAAGTGTTGTTATTTTTAGTTCCATTCTGAAATCAAATTTTTGACGTTTTTTTGACGTTTTTTTGTACTTGGTAATTTTAATGCAGAAAAGAGGTATTTTTTTCTTTTAGTAAACATTGATGCATTAATTTGGTTAATTTGATCATTTTGATGGTAAGAAATACTACTGCGAAGAAAATTTTTCAATATTTTATGTTTTGGATTTTTTATGAATTTTTTAAGACTTTCAAGAAAAAGGGGGGGGGGGGGGATAATTGGTGTAAACATTTCACAGTTTGAACTTTTTCTTCGGAACCACTTGCTGGAATTCAATGAAACTTGGCATGCATCAAATACTCAAGGTCCCCGACAAATGTGGTCATCTTTGTCAGGATCAATGAACAGGTGGCACCACCACAGACAAAAGTACGTCACAGAGGGTACCCTCCTTTGACAAACTTCTTATTCAGATCGGGTGCATACAGCGACAAACCGACTGCATAGGAATGAGATAGAGGCATATGGGAAGAAGTGTTGATATTTTTGGTTCCATTCCGAAATCAAATTTTTGACGTTTTTTCATTTTTATTTTGGACTTTGTTATTTTAATGCATTAAAGAGTTATTATTTTCTTTTAGTAAACATTGATGCATTCATTTGGTTTCATTTAATCATTTCTATGGTAAGGAATGCTGGTGTGAAGGAATTTTTTCAATATCTCGATTTTTGAATTTTTTTATGAATTTTTTAAGACTTCCAAGAAAAGGGGGGGGGGGGGGACAATTTCTCATATCTTCAACTTGATCTACAGAACAACTTGAAGGATTGTGATAAAACTGGGTAGGATGCAAGTACTCATAGTCCTTTTCAAAGGTTTTGTTTTTTGTGCGGATCATCCAAAAATTGGTTAACAGATAATGCCACCATGTCTAAAAGTAGGTCTCACAATGGTACATATACCACTTGGTAATTGAAATATGGAGAGTAGCGGTTCAAATCCAGCTGTCGTCAAAAAAATTTTTTTTTTTTTTACACATCTAAATAAGTTTTTAGATATTTCTCAACACTCAACATATGAAATTAGGAATTTTATGTTTAAGACTTCCAAAAAAACAAGGGGGGGGGGGTTGGCCATTTTTCACATTTTCAACTTTTTCTACAAAACTGTTTGAAGGATTTTAATAAATCTTGGTAGAAATAAGTCACTTATGATCCTCTTCAAATTCTGTTGTTTTCGTCCAGACCTCTTTACAGGTGGCGCCACCATAGTCAAGAGTAGGTCACAAAAGAGTTCCCTCGTTTAACAATATTCTTTTTCATACGGGCTGTATACAGAGACAAACAGAATGCATAGAAATGATCTAGAGGGATGAGTGAAGATGTATTGTCATTTTGGTTCCCTTCCAAAATCAAATTTTAGAATTTTTTTCGACATTTCTTTGGACTTGGTGATTCAATGCAGAAAAAAGTGTCATATTTCCTAGTTAATTGATAATGATGATTTCTTATGGACTATTGTGATCATAATTATGGTAAGGATTGTTACTTTGAAAGAATTTTGTCAATATCTCAATTTTTGGATTTTCTATGAATTTTTTAAGACTTCCAAATGAGGGTGTATAGGAACAATTCAATCACATTTTTCACTTCTGCTGTTATACCACATGAAAGATTTTAATGAAACATGGAATACATGAAGTACTAAAAGTCCTCTATCAATTTGGTAAATTTCATCCAAATTGGTTAACAGATAATGCCACCATGTCTAAAAAGCAGTTCTCACAATAGTACATATACCACTTGGTAATTGAAATATGGAGAGTAGCGGTTCAAATCCAGCTGTGGTCAAAATTTTTTTTCATTTCTTTACACATCTAAATAAGTTTTTAGATGTTTCTCAACACTCAACATATGAAATTAGGCAATTTTAAGTTAGATCTGGACAATATTTGAAACAATTGTTGTTCATGACCCAGACTTGAAATCAGTCAACAAAAGGCCCCACCTAAAGAAAATGACTAACTTGTTGCCCTGAATGACTTCTTGCAGAGACAAAGGAAATGTTTAATATCAAAATCACCTGAATGGATGTGCAAAAAAGTGTTGTTTTTTATTCTAGCCTGAAATAAAATTTGACATATTTTCAACATCTGTGTTGACTTAGTCACATTAATGCAAAAATAAATGAATTCTTCCTTCATGCATGACTGATAATCTAGGTACTCAGGTGAGCGATATAGGCCCACTTGGGCCTCTTGTTTCTAGGTTTGTGGGGAATGAACTTGGGTGAGAAACAAACATATCATTCAAGAACCGCTTTGCGGTTCACGTGATTTGTAAACTTGTTTCTCACCCAAGTTCATTCCCCATGAACCTAGAAAGAAGACAGCCATTCCTTAAATAGCTATAGTATAACATCATTATGTGTAACTGCAGGAGGAAATGACTATAGTTAATATCATTATATGTAACTGCAAGAGGAAATGACTATAGTATAATATCATTATGTGTAACAGCAAAAGGAATTGACTATAGTTAATATCAGATAAGTAGTCCTCCAAAGGGAAGTAAAATATACTAAAAGAAATAACACAAACACTCTTTGCCGCAAATTTTCGCAAATTATTATGTTGTTTAGTCTATTTAATGCCATACTTACGTGCGTAATAATGACGTTATGACGTCAACATTTATCGGTATTTAGAAGGTTGTTTATATTAGACATGTAAAGATGAATGTTACATAGTTCTTCCGTACTATCCTAACTATTGCTTGATAAAGGCCAGGAGGCCGAAAATTTGCGGCAAAGAGTGTTTGTGTTATTTCTTATAGTAATATCATCATGTGTAACTGCAAGAGGAAATGACTATAGTATAATATTATGTGTAACTGCAATAGGAAATGACTATAGTATAATATCATTATGTGTAACTGCAAAAGGAAATGACTATAGTATAATATCATTATGTGTAACTGCAAGAGGAAATGACTATAGTATAATATCATTATGTGTAACTGCAAAAGGAAATGACTATAGTACAGATAGATAGATAGATTACTGTTTTACGTCACACCGGGAATATTCCACCCATATGGAGACGATCACAAGTTAACACAAATCGAATTAAATTAAAAGGAGCAATTAAAAATATCTTGGAAAGACTAGCTCTCATTGTATATCGTATCTACACATCAATGGTACTACTAAAATGTACATGTATACACAATTAAAATGTGTTATATTTCAATATTATATTTTACTATATAAGTTAACTTCTTTTAAAAATCCAAGAACTTTCCAAATACTGACATTCTCAAAGACTATAGTATAATATCATTATGGGTATGGGAAATGACTGATAGTATAATATTACTGTGTGTAAGAGGACATGTTCATAGTATAATATTGCTGTATGTAAACTTGACCATAATTATGTATATGTAAATTTTAATGATTAGTATATATTTGTCAATTAGATTTAAACCTGAAACAGGATACATTGAGATCCTCCCACACTTCCACGTACATGATGTACATGTATTTCATTGATAGAGTTTTAATGATACAGCTTCCTAGAATACATATGTAGCATGATTAGTGGTGTTCTCATTATTGCCAACAATCATTTGTTGGTTGTTAAAAGCTGAAGTGCGGCTAATCAATTATTTTTCTGCGTCAACAATGTTGTTACTGCAGTATGATATGTTTTCCTTTTGGCAGTCCTGCAGTGTAAAAACATGACTGACAACAACAACAACAATAATAAAATTTGACGGGCAGGCTTGGTGTAGTGGTTAAGTGCTTGGCTTGCGACGCCGACGATCCGGGTTCGATTCTCGGGTTGCGCCACTAGGTTTAAGAGGTTGGTTACCTCCTGCTTCCATGTTGCGATATAACTGAAAAATTGTTGAAAGTGACGTAAAACACCAATCCACCACCAATAAAATTTGAAACCCAAAGTATGAAACTTCTTTGGATTTTTCAAAGTAAAAGAAGTTCCCCCTTCAAAAGCAACCCTTGATATGCAGAGTTTAACAAATGTCCCTGTGGTCTGATGGTCATTATGACTGGCAAAACAGCAGTTTTTGCTGGTCCAAATCAATTTTTGGTGGACCAAATCTTTTTTTATCGTATCCAATCAGTATTCTTGACTTATCACTCAATGCATCAACAAGTGATAGCAGTTTCAGAGAATTTGATTTGCCAACAAAAATAGATTTTATCCAATGGGCATTATCGACACGTTTTTGACTTGGTAAGACAATCGTAACAACTCGTCCATTTCCTTACGCAAATACGACTTGTACGTACTACGTAGTCAGCCATTGGAACTACTTCCAGTTGTTATGTAAACACACCTTGCCATGATCAGCATGCCTGTCATGTCTGCACGAAAATAAGCAGTTATGCTCATTGCCTGCTTTTGTCTATATTTGTTTCTCTCAGAATGGGTGAACTAGTATGAATTTTTTTCATGGCGGAGTCTAGGCACGTGCATCCTGAATTACAAAAACAATCCTATGAACTTTTCTTCGCCTCATTTCGCATTGTGCTCCTACGAGGAAAGCGGAAGAATTGAAGCAACTTGGTATGTATCGCTGTGCCTTGGGGCTTCTGAGTCTATTTATGTAAAAAATGGCGATGGTGTTCCAATTGTTGGGAAGATACAGACTTCCTTCAATGTGAAAGTAAACAGTACAGAAATATGTGTTGGACATTTCGACCGGCAAAATGCAGATTTCTGTTGGTCCTTGTCATATCCTGACCTGATGACTGGCTGAACGGGACTTTTGTTAAACTCTTGATATGTCAAGAGTTTTGTCACTCTTGTGACAAATCATACATGAACAAAGCTAACTCAGTGTGTGTGTGTATGTGTGTGTTAGTTTTTAGCTTTGTCATACTGAAGTAATGTTTTTGTGGTTTAATTCATTTATAGAGTTAAAAGCATCACTACGGACACTTGAACATGAGAATGCAGACCTAAAATTTCTCAATAACCAGTATGTCCACAAAGTTCGTCAAATGGAGAAGGAATCTAAAGAGAAATCGGATCGTATTTTACAACTACAGGAAAAGAATTTCCATGCTGTTGTACAGACACCTGGTAAAAACTTCATATATATCTTCCCTTGCAAATTGCCATTGTTATACATGTAATCATGTAATGGTTTAGTCAAATGAACCATTTTATAAGCCAACTGGTCCAGGGATCTAACCTTTTCAGACAGTCATTGGTTATTAGGCTTTGGCGTAGTCGGCATTTCTGAATACTCCCAATATTGTATCAAACAGCTTCATTATGGAATTAAGAGAGATCAGTGTATACACCTTACCTTTATATTTGAGCATGTGTAGGGATTTCTGTATGTATGTAAATTTATTATGGAAATCTTTGTATAAACATGTTCAGAATTTTGTACGTGAAGACTTTTTCTGATAGATAGGAAGAATTCTTCTGCATAGTGAATATTGCTAAGGCTATAAAAAAATCCTGTTTCCTGCCTCTTTTGTTTAACATTTTGATTTGATATTGTGTTTTGATGAATTATCTTAAGTTTTAAAATGAAACCAGATAAAATCCTAGAGTGTATAAGGAACACATAGTTTGGTAACCTACAGTAGAGTAGCTTTGATAGTAAAGCAGTCTTCGAAAGATAGTACAAGCCCGATGTCCGAGGCTTGTAAAATTGGGATTGGGCGGGTAAAATTTCGGGATCATAGGCCTGATTGGGCATGTAAAATTTTGGAAGGTGAACAGGGCATAATAACAGGTCATGATTCCTTCCCTGAGGTATAAAGAGGGGGCAGATCCTTCTATCAAAACACTGAAATGGCTGCCGCCATCGCATGAAGAAAAGGAGGGGACAAAGCGTCGTTCTAAAATAACGTGACAAAGGAAATTCCAGTCACATTGGTGATAGGGACCGAGTCGGGTAAAATGTTTTGTAAATGGTGTAGGGCAGAGATTGTGGAGAATTGTAGGTATGTCACGGACAGTGACCACTTTAGGCTGACCTCTGTGAGGGAACACGAAGGGTCAAAATGGCACAAATACATGAACCAAAATACCCTCGCGCTGTAATGTTGTAGGAGACAATAATTCTGCTTCTTGTCTGTCCGGTCTTAGTGAGGCATGCAGGTGTCTACACCAGCTTAAGAAAGTTGACCCTGATACACTAGTCATTAAATTCTGAACTGCCCATGCTTTAGTTTGGGCTTGTGAAATTTTTTTCGGGCTTCTGAATTTTGTCTGTTACCTGCCCTTTGGGCTTATAGTGAAAAAACCTTCTCGCGAAGACTGGTAAAGTGTGACTTTGTCAGACTACCAATATACTAAGCGTGACTATCTGTGTCAGAGTACTAGTAAATTTAGTCAGAGATTCACTGCCCTTCTCTCACTTTTGATATTGGCGGTTCGTGGGAGAAGGTCACAGAGGTTTTTTTCATCAAAAGTTGGAATTTTAGTGATACCAGGTGGTATCAGGATGTACAAGCCTTTGATGACAAATAAACATTTGCACAGCAAATTTGCAACCTATAATCCAATAAATGAACAATTAATCTCCTCATCATAGTGATATCTTTTTTCCAAATAAAATCTTTAACTTCTGCTAGGTGTCGTTTGATCTGAAAACACGACAATATTCTCATTTCTCCTTTTGCGCAAACAGTATGACGTCAAATCTTGCAGAATGCGAATTTGTATTCGTGACACTTCAGCAGCTGACTCATTTTTGTAAAGAAAAACATGATGCATCCTCTTTGTCAGGAATGCAGTGTCATATTTGGTGGATTTGATGTCATACTGTATATGCAAATGACGAAATGGAGAATGTTGTCATGTTTTCAGCTAAATGGCAGCTAGTAGAAGTTATAGATCTAATATGGAAAAAGATTGCTGTGATTGAATAATAGGTTGCAAGTTCGCTGGGCAAGCATTTATGTGTTGTCAGAGGCTTGTACATCGTGATACCAGCTGGTATTGCTAAAATTCCAACTTTTGATGAAGAAAGTTCCTCTGACACGCTACCACAAACCTCCAATATCAAACGTGGGAGAAGAGCAGAGAATCTCTGTGTCAGACTACCAGTGAAGTGTGACTATCTGTGTCAGACTACAAGTATAGTGTGACTGTCTGTGTCAGACTACCAGTAAAGTGGGACTTCCTGTGTCAGACTACCAGTAAAGTGTGACTATCTGTGTCAGATTACCAGTATAGTGTGACTGTCTGTGTCAGACTACCAGTATAGTGTGACTATCTGTGTCAGACTACCAGTATAGTGTGACTATCTGTGTCAGACTACCAGTATAGTGTGACTATCTGTGTCAGACTATCAGTATAGTGTGACTGTCTGTGTCAGACTACCAGTATAGTGTGACTGTCTGTGTCAGACTACAGTAAAGTGTGACTGTCTGTGTCAGACTACCAGTAAGATGTGACTGTCTGTGTCAGACTACCAGTAAAATGTGACTATCTGTGTCAGACTACCAGTAAAGTGTGACTATCTGTGTCAGACTACCAGTAAAATGTGACTGTCTGTGTCAGACTACCAGTAAAGTGTGACTGTCTGTGTCAAACTACCAGTAAAGTGTGACTATCTGTGTCAGACTACCAGTAAAGTGTGACTATCTGTGTCAGACTACCAGTAAAGTGTGACTCTCTGTGTCAGACTACCAGTATAGTGTGACTGTCTGTGTCAGACTACCAGTAAAATGTGACTATCTGTGTCAGACTACCAGTAACATGTGACTATCTGTGTCAGATTACCAGTATAGTGTGACTGTCTGTGTCAGACTACCAGTAAAATGTGAGTGTCTGTGTCAGACTACCAGTAAAGTGTGACTGTCTGTGTCAGACTACCAGTAAAGTGTGACTGTCTGTGTCAGACTACCAGTAAAGTGTGACTATCTGTGTCAGACTACCAGTAAAGTGTGACTGTCTGTGTCAGACCACCAGTATAGTGTGACTGTCTGTGTCAGACTACCAGTAAAATGTGACTATCTGTGTCAGACTACCAGTAAAGTGTGACTGTCTGTGTCAGACTACCAGTAAAATGTGACTGTCTGTGTCAGACTACCAGTAAAATGTGACTATCTGTGTCAGACTACCAGTAAAGTGTGACTATCTGTGTCAGAATACCAGTAAAGTGTGACTGTCTGTGTCAGACTACCAGTAAAATGTGACTATCTGTGTCAGACTACCAGTAAAGTGTGACTATCTGTGTCAGATTACCAGTATAGTGTGACTGTCTGTGTCAGACTACAGTAAAGTCTGATTATCTGTGTCAGACTACCAGTAAAATGTGTCTATCTGTGTCAGACTACCAGTAAAGTGTGACTATCTGTGTCAGATTACCAGTATAGTGTGACTGTCTGTGTCATACTACCAGTATTGTGTGACTATCTGTGTCAGACTACCAGTATAGTGTGATTATCTGTGTTAGACTACCAGAATAGTGTGACTATCTGTGTCAGACTACCAGTATAGTCTGACTGTCTTTGTCAGACTACCGGTAAAATGTGACTATCTGTGTCACACTACTGGTAAAGTGTGACTATCTGTGTCAGACTACCAGTATAGTGTGACTGTCTGTGTCAGACTACCAGTAAGGTGTGACTGTCTGTGTCAGACTACCAGTAAGGTGTTAAAGTGTTACTGTCTGTGTCAGACTACCAGTAAAGTGTGACTGTCTGTGTCAGCCTACCAGTAAGGTGTTAAAGTGTTACTATCTGTGTCAGACTACCAGTAAAGTGTGACTGTCTGTGTCAGACTACCAGTAAAATGTGACTATCTGTGTCAGACTACCAGTAAAGTGTGACTATCTGTGTCAGAATACCAGTAAAGTGTGACTGTGTGTCAGACTACCAGTAAAATGTGACTATCTGTGTCAGACTACCAGTAAAGTGTGACTATCTGTGTCAGATTACCAGTATAGTGTGACTGTCTGTGTCAGACTACAGTAAAGTCTGATTATCTGTGTCAGACTACCAGTAAAATGTGTCTATCTGTGTCAGACTACCAGTAAAGTGTGACTATCTGTGTCAGATTACCAGTATAGTGTGACTGTCTGTGTCATACTACCAGTATTGTGTGACTATCTGTGTCAGACTACCAGTATAGTGTGATTATCTGTGTTAGACTACCAGAATAGTGTGACTATCTGTGTCAGACTACCAGTATAGTCTGACTGTCTTTGTCAGACTACCGGTAAAATGTGACTATCTGTGTCACACTACCGGTAAAGTGTGACTATCTGTGTCAGACTACCAGTATAGTGTGACTGTCTGTGTCAGACTACCAGTAAGGTGTGACTGTCTGTGTCAGACTACCAGTAAGGTGTGACTGTCTGTGTCAGACTACCAGTAAAGTGTGACTGTCTGTGTCAGACTACCAGTAAGGTGTTAAAGTGTTACTATCTGTGTCAGACTACCAGTAAAGTGTGACTGTCTGTGTCAGACTACCAGTAAAGTGTGACTATCTGTGTCAGACTACCAGTAAAGTGTGACTGTCTGTGTCAGACTACCAGTATAGTGTGACTGTGTGTGTCAGACTACCAGTAAAGTGTGACTATCTGTGTCAGACTACCAGTAAAGTGTGACTGTCTGTGTCAGACTACCAGTAAAGTGTGACTGTCTGTGTCAGCCTACCAGTAAGGTGTTAAAGTGTTACTATCTGTGTCAGACTACCAGTAAAGTGTGACTGTCTGTGTCAGACTACCAGTAAAGTGTGACTGTCTGTGTCACACTACCAGTAAGGTATGACCATCTGTGTCAGACTACCAGTAAGGTGTTACTATCTGTGTCAGACTACCAGTAAGGTGTGACTATCGGTGACAGACTACCAGTAAAGTGTTAAAGTGTTACTATCTGTGTCAGACTACCAGTAAAGTGTGACTGTCTGTGTCAGACTACCAGTAAAGTGTGACTATCTGTGTCAGACTACCAGTAAAGTGTGACTGTCTGTGTCAGACTACCAGTAAGGTGTAAATGTTATGTTTCAGACTACCAGTAAAGTGTGACTATCTGTGTCAGACTACCAGTAAAGTGTGACTGTCTGTGTCAGACTACCACTAAGGTGTGACTATCTGTTTCAGGCTACCAGTAAAGTGTGACTGTCTGTGTCAGACTACCAGTAAAGTGTGACTGTCTGTGTCACACTACCAGTAAGGTATGACCATCTGTGTCAGACTACCAGTAAGGTGTTACTATCTGTGTCAGACTACCAGTAAGGTGTGACTATCGGTGACAGACTACCAGTAAAGTGTTAAAGTGTTACTATCTGTGTCGGACTACGAGTAAAGTGTGACTATATGTTACTACCAGTAATGTGTGACTGTCTGTGTCAGATTACCAGTAAAGTGTGACTGTCTGTGTCAGACTACCAGTAAGGTGTAAATGTTATGTTTCAGACTACCAGTAAAGTGTGACTATCTGTGTCAGACTACCAGTATAGTGTGACTATCTGTGTCATACTACCAGTAAAGTGTGACTATCTGTGTCAGACTACCAGTATAGTGTGACTATCTGTGTCATACTACCAGTAAAGTGTGACTATCTGTGTCAGACTACCAGTAAGGTGTGGCAATCTGTGTCAGACTACCAGTAAGGTGTGACTGTCTGTATCAGACTACCAGTAAAGTGTGACGATCTGTGTCAGACTACCGGTAAAGTTTGACTGTCTGTGTCAGACTACCAGTATAGTGTGACTGTCTTTGTCAGACTACCAATAAGAAGTGGTAATCTGTGTCAGACTACAGTAAAGTGTGACTGTCTGTGTCAGACTACAGTAAAGTGTGACTATCTGTGTCAGACTACCAGTAAATTGTGTCTATCTGTGTCAGACTACCAGTAAAGTGTGACTGTCTGTGTGAGACTACCAGTAAAGTATAAGTATCTGTGTCAGACTACCAGTATAGTGTGACTGTCTGTGTCAGACTACCAGTAAAGTGTGAGTGTCTGGTTCAGAATACCAGTATAGTGTGACTGTCTGTGTCAGACTACGAGTAAAGTGTGACTGTCTGTGTCAGACTACTAGTATAGTGTGACTGTCTGAGTCAGACTACCAGTAAGGTGTGACTATCTGTGTCAGACTACCAGTATAGCGTGACTGTCTGTGTCAGACTACCAGTAAAGTGTGACTATCTGTGTCAGACTACCAGTAAAGTGTGACTCTCGGTGTCAGACTACCAGTAAAGTGTGACTGTCTGTGTCAGACTACCAGTAAGGTGTGACTGTGTCAGACTACCTGTAAAGTGTGACTATCTGTGTCAGATTACCAGTATAGCGTGACTGACTGTGTGACACTACCAGTAAGGTGTGACTATCTGTGTCAGACTACCAGTAAAGTGTGACTGTCTGTGTCCGACTACCAGAAAGGTGTGACTATCTGTGTCAGACTCACGGTATAGTGTGACTGTCTGTGTCAGACTACCAGTAAAGTGTGACTATCTGTGTCAGACTACCAGTAAGGTGTGACTATCTGTGTCAGACTACCAGTATAGTGTGACTAACTGTGATAGACTACGAGTAAAGTGGGACTTCCTGTGTCAGAATACCAGTATAGTGTGACTATCTGTGATAGGCTACCAGTATAGTGTGACTAACTGTGATAGACTACCAGTAAAGTGGGACTTCCTGTGTCAGACTACCAGTATAGTGTGACTATCTGTGATAGGCTACCAGTAAAGTGGGACTTTCTATGTCAGAATACCAGTAAAGTGCGACTATCTGTGACATTGTCTTGGTGTGTGAATACATCAGTAAACAACCTTGATTATGTTTAGGGGTACAGGGTTAAGACAAGCATACCATACCTTTTTTGTGGTGTTATTTAAGAATGTTGCCATGGTCTCTGAAACTTAACTAAAGCCCAGTTAACATAGTACTTTTACTTTTATACTAAATATTCCAGATTAAGTGCACACCTGATTCGTGAATTGTAACATGTACAAAGACAAATCCTTTTTTTTTTTTGACAATTACCTAAAGATTTGGGGTAAAATGTGTGGAAACAGTAAAGAAGACTTTTTGTGTGTTTGTGTGTGTGTGTGTGTGGGGGGGGGGGCTTAAGTTAAATACATATTTCTAATAGATGTTCACATTTTAAATCCACTTCACATTTTTGTTTTATCTTCATCTTCAGGTGGTAAAAAGAAGAGTATTCCCTTCCGTCGACAGAGAATGGAAATTGACACATCAGCACCTCCGTTTGAAAGAGCCAGTACAGTGTCTGTCCCACCACCTGATGATCCATATGTAGCGGACTTACTTCAAGTGGCAGATGGCAGAATAGCAGAACTAGAAAAACAAATCAAGATTGTATGTGATGAAAAAGAAGTCACTGAAAGAAAACTAAAGACCTTCAAGCATCAGGTAAAGGCATATAACACGATGCACAGTAGGTTTGTTCATAACCAGTAACACCAGGTAAAGGGAGAAAAAAACCGAAACCAAAATTCAATTTATTCACAAACTAAGTATGAAAACAGCTAGGTGTATGTTACAGTTAGGTGTATGTTACAGCATGATCAAAGAAAGATAACTCAAATTGTCTGCATGATTGCTTCTAGAGATGTAAACCCAAAATCACACTGCATCTAGTGACTGTAGTATAAATGAACTTTCAACTTGATTTAACCAAGGTATCGGGTTTATCATGAAGAAAATGAAGGTAAAAAATCAGGACACAAACTTAACATTGACATAAAAGGATGTGTAAACACTACTGACTTTTATACAATGAGTTTCAATGGAACGTATGAGCACAAGGTATGTATGAAAGTACCCATGAATTTTTCAAGATTTACATTTCTTTTTATGCTCTTGCCAGGCATTGTCTTAAGCATTAAGTGTTTGCTTTGTCTGCCCTTCCATCATCCCATCCTTCTCTGACACATTTCGTTCTGAATGACAACTAAAGTGCATTGCATCCTATCCAAACCAAATTTAGACCCATGTATATAGATATTTATCAAAAGAGGAAGATGCCTATTGATTTTGGATTTTGAGGTCAGCAGTTCAAAGGTCAAGGTCACTACTTATAAAAATACATTGCCGTTAGTATTGGGGAATTTCAATATTGGTGTCAGGATGATACAGTACACTCCACATACAACGAACACGTTTAATAAAAATTCATGCTTATTACGAACCAAGATGAATTCCTCGATCTTATAGTTATTTTAAGTTATGGGAAATTTCACATTTTTAGCAAATTTTAATAGTACGAACTATTGCATATTGCGAACCAAAACCATTGGCCCCATGGTTAAATTTCTTCATAAATACACACTGTTATTACAAACTGATTACCTGTGATTACTACAATTACGTGATTTGTAATAACAACTTGTTTGTCACCATAGTTCAGATCTGAGGAGATAATTGTTTGACAAACAAAAGCGCTCCTGTCGTACCCGTGTTTATCTTACTTGGGAGTGGATATTTTAAGCTTGCTAATGGATTCCCCATCAAGGAAACGTATAGCAATATCATTAGAAACTAAATACATGTACCAAATCATTGTTAAAGTTGATGAAGGATAACGGGCAAAGAAGGACACTGCGGCGGACTTTGGTATTCGCAAAAATACATGAAGTACAATACTTTAAAACCTTGATATAATGTTGACCTTTTCAACAGTTTAACTGTCTTCATACATTCAAGGAATTTGTGTCAGATAAAACATCAGATACAATGACAAAGAAAAAAGTTAACTGACTTCTTCTGAAGATTGGATGCATTGCACAATCTTTGAGTGCAGACTAAAAACACTTGTATGATATATTCATTGTTTATTAATGAATTCAGTGTGTAAATGATCTACCGTGTTGTTCCTTAATAAAATAAACAGGATTTGCTACATATTTGGTTATAGCGAACTTTATTTCTTCACTCGATAAATTTGGTAATATGTATATGGCGAACTATGCATAGTAGAACCAACTCTATTGGTTCCTAGCGATTCGCTATAAACGTGTTTTACTGTAAATCTAATACCATGCCTCCTATGCAAACCACCTGTGGGTGTATTGCAGTTAAAATGAAGTATCGTCGGACTGACGGACAAGTCCTGTTATTTTGAGGCCGTTCTGGTAAATAATGTTGTATACCTAGAGCGATTGTCTGGTGTTTTCTAGAAGCAATTTCTCTAATGTCATCTTGATGTGTATTTTGCTTCCAGTCTTGTAAAAGTTGCTTCAGTCTGGTGAATTGTCCTAGTCTACCAGAACGAGTGTCCTGTAAATATTTTAACGATATCATATTCACTGGTATTGATTGATATCAAAATAGCAAGATGTTAATCAACTTTTGGTAAAATTATTGGTTTCCAGATGCATCTTTTACAAATCATATTTCATTGCATTGAATATTATCATATAGTGAAGTTGTCTATCGATAATTTTGGGGTGAAAAGGTCAAATGTCAAGGTCTCTGCTGGTAACATTTCATGGGATTTATAGTTCGTTAAACTTATCATCCAGATATGTTGGCTAGAAAAGTTTTGTTGCTGCCATGCCATCACGACATACATGCACTTAAGAATCTTAGATTTTACATAAAATACATAGAATCTAAAATGTTACAACTTCTAAGTCTGTGTCCTCTCCATAAAACTTATATTCCTACAGTATGCCAATATGCATACTGAACATTTGAATAGGAAGTAAATTTTTTCTTGTATGGGTACACAGCTCTTGATGTTCTTTATCATTGTTATAGACAAATACACACAATAGTTCATTTCTTCACTAAACATGTGACATGTTATCTCATCCCGTGACATGATGATTATTAATGCATATATTATGCATGTAAAATCAAGTATGCTCCCTAAATCTTCATTTAGATATCGCTAAATGTGAATTTTACCTTTCTTAATTTGGTATATATATTGGGTATTTTACACATCTACCCACAGATACTGAAATGTATGCTAGGCAACCTTTCAACTTTCAATTTACATTATGTTTACTACTGTTAAATGTCAGGTGACATATCCTGTTCAGGGTTTATTGACGATGCAGTGACATGCATGTCCAGCATTTAATGAGGATGACATGGCATGGCATGTCCTGTTCAGAGTTTATTGAGGATGCAGTGACATGCATGTCCAGTATTAGTGAGGATGACATGGCATGTCCTGTTCAGAGTTTATTGAGGATGAAGTGACATTTATGTCCAGCATTTGTGTGGACATAGCATGGCATGTCCTGTTCAGAGTTTATTGAGGATGCAGTGACATGCATGTCCAGCATTTAGTGAAGATGACATGGCATGGCATGTCCTGTTCAGGGTTTATTGAGGATGCAGTGACATGCATGTCCAGCATTAGTGAGGATGACATGGCATGGCCTGTTCAGGGTTTATTGACGATGCAGTGACATGCATGTCCAGCATTTAGTGAAGATGACATGGCATGGCATGTCCTGTTCAGGGTTTATTGAGGATGCAGTGACATGCATGTCCAGCCTTAGTGAGGATGACATGGCATGGCCTGTTCAGGGTTTATTGACGATGCAATGACATGCATGTCCAGCATTTAGTGAGGATGACATGGCATGGCATGTCCTGTTCAGAGTTTATTGAGGATGCAGTGACATGCATGTCCAGCATTTAGTGAAGATGACATGGTATGGCATGTCCTGTTCAGGGTTTATTGAGGATGCAGTGACACTTATATCTAGCATTTAGTGAGGATGACATGGCATGGCATGTCCAGTTCAAGGTTTATTGAAGCCGACATGGCCTAGTGGTATCGCATCGAACTCCTGATCGGGAGGCCGGTGTTCGAGTCCCGCTCTGGTCATGCCGGTGTCATGTCTTTCGGATGAGACAGTAAAAACCGAGGTCCCATGTTGTTTTATGCATGGCACTTTAAAGATCCCTCACTGCTTCGGGTGGTTCCGTGGCAAAGGTGAAAATTTGTATGCCCCGGATCAGGCAGATGCCGTCACTATACGTGAAATATTCGTGGTGTGACATAAAACAAAAATCAATCAATCAATCAATCAGGGTTTATTGAGGATGCAGTGACATTTATGTCCAGCATTTAGTGAGGATGGCATGGCATGGCATGTCCTGCTCAGAGTTTATTGAGGATGCAGTGACATGCATGTCCAGCATTAGTGAGGATGACATGGCATGTCCTGTTCAGGGTTTGTTGAGAATGCAGTGACATTTATGTCTAGCATTTAGTGAGGATGACATGGCATGGCATCTCCTGTTCAGGGTTTATTGAGGATGCAGTGACATGCATGTCCAGCATTTAGTGAAGATGACATGGCATGACATATCCTTTTCAGGGTTTATTGAGGATGCAGTGATATGACATATCCAGGCTTTGTTGAGGTGCAAGAGCAGGATATTGTTATTACATAGGGTTAAGATTTCACATTGGAATGTTAAATAGTATCTTAGCTTCACACCAAAATACTTAAAAAAATTTTGGTCAGTAAGATGACATTCCTATAGCCCAACTTTTCACATAGCGATATAACTGTGTCTGTTTCACATAGTGGGGTATCTGTGCCTGTTTCACATAGTGGAGTAGCCGTGTCTGACTCACACCTCACTGCATATTGCCACAGCATTACTGGATTCTGGAACAGAAAGAAATACAATTGAATTTAACTTCATGTGGAAGGAGGTATTATCGCTTCATCAAAAATAAAGGATGATGTGTTCCAGAGCTACCCACATTATGTTTGGTCACAAAAAAAGATGAAAGGAATCTCTTCCTGTGTGGATGAAATTTGTCCATGATGAATTGACAGATTCATTGAAAAAGCATTTCTCGTGATGGTGAAATTAAAACAGATTTATCAAGAAGATATCAAAAGATGTGTCAAAAGAATAGCCATGATGTTATTTTTGAATACGGAATTTTAAGGTCACAGGTTAGTGTTTAGCAGTGGCATATTCACTGTCAGTGTAATGTTGGGTGAGATGATCCACAACTATAACAAGTGATTGACACTGATTGGACATACTATAAACATGGAACCACATTGTATAGGAATCACGAATCAAAAAGGCAAACCCAAATCATACATCTAAATGAGGAGTCTCCTACCCAACCAACTACTGTAGCTGATGTCTCTTTAGCTAGTGTCTTTTTTGCCCCTCACTGGAACTGTGAAATGTTCTGTGTAATCAGTCCATTTCCTTACTTGAATTGTCGATTAGCAGAATCTGGAAAGGCATCCCTGTTGTTAATTCATAAAAAGCATTCATCATCTTTATGCATTTATGTTGTTTGGAGATGCAAAACTTATTTTGACTTTTGAGGTAGAATTATAGGTATTTGGTGTATTATTTTCGTGAAATCTCACCGTTATCTTCGAAGTAGAAACTTGAATACATACTTGTACTTAGAACTAGAAGGTACATGTCTGAAGTCCTGATGTAAACATGTATTCGTCGGTAACTGCACGATATAAGTTCATCACTTCAGCATGTGACAAAAAAAGTTTTTATTCTGTTGCTTTAATATAACACAGACATAATTAAAATTTTCTTGGTTCTTGGTGAGGGTCAGTGAACGGTATTCAGACCAGATACCGTATAGTAGACCATGGTACTCGACACAAACCCCGAAACCCACCTCCTGAATCCCTTGTCGATACAAATCCAGAACCCACCTTTTGAATCCCTTGTCGACACAAACCCAGAACCCACCTTCTGAATCTCTTCACGACACAAACCCAGAACCCACCTTCTGTATCTCTTGATGACACAGACCCAGAACCCACCTTTTGAATCCCTTGTCAAACCCTTTGATCACACGCTCAAGTTAACTCTGTGTTCAATGGGGAACACTACTTGCATGTTAACGGTGGGAATGATGGGAACTAAGGAGACGCTGTCTTATCTTGAAATATCTTTATGAGCGATCTTGAAAAAAAAGTTTCTTCATTCAAGCCCCCAGTGAAACCCCTTGAGCTGGCTTCGGTTCATTGATGACTGAAATGAAATGGTTAGAGAAGAGAGAAAGACTTGAGGAGTTCATTCAATTCCAACAACTTATATTCCTTGTATGAAATTCACTGTTGATATATCTTCTACCACAAACGTTTTTCTTGAAAAAAATCTACATTAGAGAACGAAATTTTAAAATATGATTTTCATACCACACCTACATACATCCTCGGTATGAGTGCATCAGTAGTAAAATACTGCAATTAAATAAGTATTATTATATCTGGGAATCTTAACCCCCCCCCCTTTTTTTTTCCCTGTTAACTCCAGTGTATCCGTCACGGGTCCGTGGTTCTCTCCGGTTACCTCATACCTTGACAGCTTCTCGCCGCTCTACAGACGGTTCTTATTGTGACGTGAGACAAACAATTTAACAAGCCGATATACTTTGACATATAAAATGTTTTGTGACACCTTTGATACGCGACAGTGCTAGTTAAAATTTACGTTTATATAGTTCGTATCAGATATAGTTATATGGAGATAAAATCCATGGCGACCGCAACACTTGATCTCTGTAATAAAGCCTCTATCGCACATTTATTTAAACTATCCTCAAAGAACATAGATTCATATTTGATAAAATTATTTTTACCATCGGTAACTTTAGGAAAGATAACGTTTGAGGAGGTTTCACTCTAGTGAGATCTGGTGTATGATGGTCTATAGATAGAATTTATTATTAGACAGGGTGGATTTCTAGAGAAATTATTATTAGAACAATGGAGCTGTGATGTATGCATTGTTTTATAATTGACAGGGTACACCTCTCTCAAATGTCACACAAATAATGCATTGATAAAAATAGAGTTCACCTTATCGCAATTAATTAGTAAATACTTAAATTACAATTACAGGTATAATGCCCCACTAAAACCCCAAAACAACGGGGTGTATTTTATACAAACACAAATTATTCATTACATTTTGTATACCTGTCGATAGTTTAAATACCTGGCGCGCTGATACGGCTAGGAACACTAATAGACAGGTCGAAGCAAGTCGCTAGTCAAGTCGTAGTAAAGTGAGCGGGAATTTGTCGTGTGTACTACAGTATGCACCATTAGAGTGGACATACAAGAAGCAGTTTCCTCTGAAAGGTGAGAACTCCTTAATTCTTAGTGCTTAAATACTAAATGGTCCTAAGCAAAAATTTCACTTTTATAGAAATGGTATTTGATGTTTTAGAGATAAAAGGAGATGTGTTTTTATTGATTTGGGGACTAGATCAAAGTTGATATTATTGGAAAATCATGCCATGTGTGGAATAAACATGTCCAATATATTGATTTGTCGGGTGAACATGTCTACCTGAAGCCAGTTGACAGAATAAAGTGGGGCATTGTCAAGTGTATGTGTGCAGTGAAAGCGACATGCACGTACTTGAATAAAAAGTGCATAAAATGGGAAGTGAGGGGATGTAGGAATGCTACGGTTTTTAAAGTTTTTGCACACAGTTGAAACATTGTTTAATACGAGTTACATATCTGTCTTTGTTTGTGGTGATATAGGACGAGGAGCAAGTAAGTTTTAACTTTGTAATCATTTGACTGATGTATCTTACAAGATTGCCAGGATGGTTAACATTTCTGTTGCGGACGATCATGAAGTTCATCTTGTATAATCATATTGTATAATGCTATAGTATACAGGCGTCTTGGGAAGAGTGTTGACTGTAGGCAGGATATTTCGGTTGACTGTAGTCGAGAGACATTTTGGTTGACTGTAGTCAGGGTATATTGGTTGACTGTAAATAAGACATTTTGGTTGACTGTAGTCAAGGCATATTGGTTGACTGTAGTCAGGATATTTTGGTTGACTATAGTCGAAGATATTTTGGTTGACTGTAGTCAGGGTATTTTGGTTGACTGTAGTCGAGAGACATTTTGGTTGATTGTAGTCAGGGTATATTGGTTGACTGTAGTCAGGGTAAATTGGTTGACTGTAGTCAGGATATTTTGGTTGACTATAGTCGAGGATATTTTGGTTGACTGTAGTCAGGATATTTTGGTTGACTATAGTCGAGGATATTTTGGTTGACTGTAGTCAGGGTATATTGGTTGACTGTAGTCGAGAGACATTTTGGTTGATTGTAGTCAGGGTATATTGGTTGACTGTAGTCAGGGTATATTGGTTGACTGTAGTCGAGGATATTTTGGTTGACTATAGTCGAGGATATTTTGGTTGACTGTAGTCAGGGTATTTTGGTTGACTGTATTCGAGGATATTTTGATTGACTGTAGTCGAGGATATTTTGGTTGACTGTAGTCAGGGTATTTTGGTAGACTGTAGTCGAGGATATTTTGGTTGATTGTATTATTCATATGGTACACTGACAAAAGGACATAGTGACCAGTATCTTGATCGTTATGATTGGTAGAGTTAACATGGAACAGCATGACATAAAATCATCATACAGTGCAGTGACAATAGGACATAGTGACATAGTGACCACTGACCAGTATCTAAATCGTTATGATTGGTAGACTTAACATGGAACAGCATGACATAAAATCATCATACAGTGCAGTGACAATAGGACATAGTGACATAGTGACCACTGACCAGTATCTAAATCGTTATGATTGGTAGACTTAACATGGAACAGCATGACATAAAATCATCATACAGTGCAGTGACAATAGGACATAGTGACCACTGACCAGTATCTAGATCGTTATGATCAGAAGAAATCGTCGGACAGTGTGACTGAAAACCATCATTCAGTATTGAAAGTGAATTAAATACTGTAAACATAAGAAGTCTGTAGAGGTACAAATCTGATGCCTATGTCTGTGCATACCTGATGAATATATTGACAATGTGTACCATATTCCTCTTTGCCCTTCATGGTGTACCTGACTGTAATAATCTGATTCACTGGTCTGCATATTTTGGGGCTCTTGTTTTATTACCCTGTTGATCCCTATTCCTATATCCACATAGGATTAGACATTTAAATCGCCTCCATTCCTCGGAGCACCTCTCGACGTGCCTAGATATAGAAAGACTTATGGTATGTAATGGTGGCATTGTTACGCCCGTACAATAGCTTTACTGCTGTAACAATAAACTTTATGAATATCCCAAGTGTTAGGGTAATTGGAACAAGGAAAAGGGGATAAGCGCGTGTATACGATTTAATTTATCCTCTTTAATGTCAAGAGATAATTGTACATAGTACACGGTGTTTATCCATCCATAGTAAGTCGTTTATACCGATCCATAGTAAGTCTCAAGGTCACGTGTATACGCATCCTTAGTAAGTCACAAGGTCACGTGTATACCCATCCATAGTAAGTCACAAGGTCACGTGTATACCCATCCATAGTATTGATTGATTGATTGATTTTTGTTTAACGTCACACCACGAATATTTCACGTATATGGTGACGACATCTGCCTGATGCGGGGCATACACATTTTGACCTTTGCAACGGACCCACCCGAAGCAGTGAGGGATCTTTAACGTGCCATGCATACCACGACACGGGGCCTCGGGTTTTACTGTCTCATCCGAAAGACATGACACCGGCATGACCAGAGCGGGACTCGAACCCCAGCCTCCCGATCAGGAGTCCGACGCGACCCATCCATAGTAAGTCACAAGGTCACGTGTATACCCATCCATAGTAAGTTACAGGGCATGCTATACTGTGCCCGTTACTGGTGTCAAGGTCACGCGACATTGTACAAGTCAACGGTCAAGGCTGAAACAGTGTGAATAAAACTGTGTGTTTATTATTGCTTTGAGAAATAATCGTACGTGATTTGAAACCTTGCTGTAGGAGAGAGATTGCATGACATACAGCCCCGACACATTTCAAGTACATGTACCAATTCTCAATTACGTGGAATTAATTGAATTGAATAATTTAAGTTCTTGAATTCCGAAAAGAGAGTGTAACTCATTGTAATGCAAGTGCCGAATTTGAATGTTGAGAATTCTAGAATGTGGGCAATAAACGTTTACGTCAGCAAATACTTAAGTTGTTGACATTTGAACTCTTACAGAGAGAATGTGCTAAAAAAAGCTTTGCCTAACCCAAGTCCTTAAGAGAATTTATTTGTTCTAACGGAGAGCATGTTTGTGCCTTTTATCTCACTTTAACCATTGGTATAGAATATTAGCATTCAGTGTGGCTACGGGGCTTGTAAAGGGCAGATAAGATTGCTGTTATGAATTCACTTTCATGTGTACCCAACAGGTTTTTGTTTAGGCATGTTTTGGAGGTAAATTTATGATCATTTGATGTGAATTAAATCTGTACATATAAACTCGTTTTGGAGTTTTTCTCGATAAGAATTTGAGCTAATAAATAGAATACATGTATACGTTTAACAGTTTGATTTTTGATTGTACCGAAGAAATTCAAAGGGGTTTTAAATGGTTTGTACTGATGTCATTATGTGGAGATGAATTCCATTTCCCAGTTAGCTTGAATGCGTAATTTTGTAATCGTCTCTGAATTTACAGCTATTGGTGTTATTGAAAAATATTACCTACCCAATATCAATCATCTGTTATATGACAAACTTCAATAGAAGGGAAGAAAATGTCCACCGAGAGGGTCACTGTAAAGCGAAATAATGTCAAAAAGAAAACCACACACAAACTGGTACGAACTCAGAGAATTGTACAAGAACCCCAAGATGTTACCGTGATTAAAGATAAATCGCACACCATCGACAGGAATGGCAGCTCTACAAATTGCGGTCGTTCTCGCACACCAACGGCTTACTCCGAGAACCTGAATTTCCAGACACCCTCTGGCGGATCTACCATCCCAGTAACGAAGGTCGGCGAATCTCATTACTGGCACCTGAAAGATCCTGAGGCGGATCACATGGTGACGTTGTCTTCCCACTGTTACATTTCACATTATATTAATGCATGACAGAACTGGAAGTAGCAATATTTAGTCGCTTCATGATATGGTCACAGACTTTCGTATACTTACTAACGTCAACATTCATTAGATGTACTGCTTCCACACACGTCTTACACGAAAATGCACTTTGAACATCATGTATTTGTTATAAGACATTGCCATTATAAAATTCTTAGATATATATAGAGTGACAATTTAGATTTCTATGAAGTATTTGTATACATGTATTTAAAATGTTTATAAAAAGTACAATTCATAATAATGATAGATGGTTAAAAAAATGACGGCTTGTCGTTGGCGAGAATGCTGGTTTTTGGGGCATTGTTGACGGCTTGTCCCAGGCGAGGATGCTGGTTACTTGGGCATTGTTGACGGCTTGTCCTTGGCGAGGATGCTGGCTTCTTGGGCTTGTTGACGGCTTATCCTTGGCGAGGATGCTGGTATCTTGGGCTTGTTGTAAAAGTTGACGGCTTGCCCTTGGCGAGGATGCTGGTTTCTTGGGCATTGTTGACGGCTTGTCCTTGGCGAGGATGCTGGCTTCTTGGGCTTGTTGACGGCTTGTCTTTGGCTTGGGGAGGATGCTGGCTTCTTGGGCTTGTTGACGGCTTGCCCTTGGCGAGGATACAAGTTTCTTGGGCTTGCTGTAAAAGTTAACGGCTTTCCCTTGGCGATGATGCTTGTTTATTGGACTTGTTGACGGCTTGTCCTTGGCAAGGATGCTGGCTTCTTGGGCTTGTTGTGAAAGTTGACGACTTGCCCTTGGCGAGGATTCTGGTATCTTAGGCTTGTTGTAAAAGTTGACGGCTTGTCCTTGCGAGGATGCTGGTTTTTTGGGCTTGTTGACGGCTTGCCATTGTCGAGGATGCTGGCTTCTTGTGCTTGCTGTAAAAGTTGACGGCTTTCCCTTGGCGAGGATGCTAGTATCTTGTGCTTGTTGACGGCTTGTCTTTGACGAGGATGCTGGTTTCTTGGGCTTGTTGTTGGCTTGTCCTTGGCGACAATTCAGGTTTCTTTGGCTTGTTGTAAAAGTTGGCGGCTTTTCCTTGGCGAGGATGCTGGCTTCTTAGGGTTGTTGACGGCTTGCCCTTGGCGAGGATGCTGGTTTCTTGGGCTTGCTGTAAAAGTGGACGGCTTGTCTTTGGCGATGATGCTATCTTTTTGGGCTTGTTGACGGCATGCCCTTGGCGAGGATGCTGGTTTCTTGGGCTTGCTGTAAAAGTTGACGGTTTGTCCTTGGCGAGGATGCTGGTATCCTGGGCTTGTTGACGGCTTGCCCTTGGCGAGGATGCTGGCTTCTTGGACTTGTTGATGGCTTGTCCTTGGGGAGGATGCTGGTGTCTTGGGCTTGTTGACGGCTTGTCCTTGGCGAGGATGCTGGTTTCTTGGGCTTGCTGTAAAAGTTGACGGCTTGTCCTAGGCGAGGATGCTGGCTTCTTGGGCGTGTTGACGGCTTGCCCTTGGGGAGGATGCTGGTGTCTTGGGCTTGTTGACGGCTTGTCCTTGGCGAGGATGCTGGTTTATTGGACTTGTTGACGGCTTGTCCTTGCAAGGATGCTGGCTTCTTGGGCTTGTTGTGAAAGTTGACGACTTGCCCTTGGCGAGGATGTTGGCTTCTTGTAAAAGACATGAGCATGGAAACTGTCCAACGGTAATGATATTTAAACGTTGTCGTTGATGATGCACACGTTTGTACATGTAACTCTGTTTATCGCCGTCTTCTAGATCCGTCCCTGAGTGGTTAGAAGGGTACATGGTAAACGTTACGGGAGCAGTATAGGGAGGAATCAGATTGTAGCACGTGACTGTATGTATATACTGAGCGTCTCATATGACGTAATACATCAATGAACATAGGATTTTCAGGGCGGCGTACGATAGTTAGATTTCGATTTAAAGCGGAAGCCGGCGTGGCCTAGTGGTATCGCGCTGGACTCCTGATCGGGAGGCCGGGGTTCGAGTCCAGCTCTGGTCATGCCGGTGTCCTGTCTTTCGGATGAGACAGTGAAAACCGAGACCCCGTGTCGTGGTATGCATGGCACGTTAAAGATCCCTCAGTGCTTCGGGTGGGTCCGTTGCAAAGGTCAGAATTTGTATGCCCCGCATCAGGCAGATGCCGTCACTATATACGTGAAATATTCGTGGTGTGACGTTAAACAAAAATCAATCAATCAATCGATTTATAGCGAATAGTGTACAAAACGGGTATTTTGAATCTTGTTACTGACAACCACACCAAAGCCATCATCACTAACAACAAAATCAGCAACAGCACCACCCAATAATGACCTTGAAATAAGTAATATTTAAATCATTTATTTTAAAATAAAAAGAAGTTGATCTAACAGGGAACGCTATCTCTATCAACAGATATATATTATCGATGTTGGTAAGAGGTTCTGCTCTACTGATGGGGATTTACTTTACATCATCACATATACTAGATCTTTGTCCTTTGTTTCTGTTATCCAAGCCGGTCCTAATTCCATTGAACCATTTACATAGAGTTTTACATCGAGGTAGCACAACGAAGGTACAACGTAATCAGTACTGGGTGCCATATGCTAACTATAACGGCATATCGCTGGCATATCTAGCCGTAGATATCGCAAAATACATTATTCATTCACCCGATGGTATCCTATCTTTTCAGTCAATACACCAGGTCAAATTTTAGCGGGCGTTAATCATGCATGTAGCATTTATATTTCTAGATCAATGCTTTATCTTTCATACATTTAATCTATTTAGGTAGATATAGATTAGGCTGTTATACGCCAACAAACAATTCGTTGCATGAAGTCGTATATATAATAAGCATCTTTTACAGATTTTGAACATGTTATAATAATATATACCTACATAGGGGAAAATACTGGTTATTGATAAGTATAAAAAATCTGTGATACATTTAGAAAAAAAACCGCATTTAACTTCAGTTCCACCTGTTATATTGGTGTCTCTTAAATATAATGGATATTCACAAGTAACACAATACAAAAGCGTGGGATAAAGAGTGGGATAAAGAGATACAGGAAATGAACACATCTTCTAAATCAAGTAGATATATGTCATTCATTTATGTTAGTTTCTGTTTATACTGATAATAAAACACTGGAGAAGGCAAGTAATTCGAGGAGTTGGTAACCATAACGTCGATATAATTCTGCTTAACAAATATACAATTCTCCCGCAGATTAGATTTCTTAAAGTTCAGATAGTGTGTCTGTGTTTCAGGTTGAGAGCAGGGATGAGGAGATAGAGAGATTGAACAGAATGTTGGAAGGAGGTAGACCATCGGATGTGGTGGCCCTAGAGGCGCGTAACAGGGCTAATGAGCGCATGATATCACATCTCAATATACAGGTTTGTTGTTTTGGGAGCTGTACGTGGGGTAGAACCTCAAGTCGCTCTATGAAAAATCTACATTATTTTAGCCAAAAGACAAAACAATACTTTAACTTTGATCTCTCTTCATTAATATGTGCACAACAACTTCGATTAAAATACGAAGTCTGAAATTACTTTTTTTTCGTCAGTTGAAGTGGGTACAACGGTGATGTCCCATGTCAATGAGCAAATATATTAGGTGTTCAATTTATTTTATGGATTGTACATCATTATTACAATAGTGTGTGTAATCGTTAAGTGGACATTGATTTAGATGTAGAGAATAATCGTCAAATTGAAAAGTCTACATTCAGAAACATTCAACCACAGTGTATTATTTCTATATACATCAAGATACTCGCAAAGTGCCGATGTCATGTCACGTTTATATCATCTGTTTGTAAACATTTGGCCGATGTCATGGTATCGACTGTTTGTAAGCAGTCGACCCATATCATGTTGAGGTATCGACTGTTAACATGCAGCCGGCCGATGTCATGTCACGGTATCAACTGTTTATATGCAGTCGGACGATGTCATGTGGCGGTATCAACTGTTTATATGCAGTCGGACGATGTCATGTCGCGATATCGACTGTTTATAAGAAGTCGGCCGATGTCGTGTCGCGGTATCGACTAATTATATGCAATCGGCGATGTCATGTCGCGATATCGATTGTTGATATGCAGTCTGCCGATGTCATGTCGCGGTATCAACTATTTAACGCAGTCAGTCGATGTCATGGCGCGGTATCGACTGTTAATGCGCAGTCGGCCGATGCCATGTCATGTTATCGACTGTTTATATGCAGTCTGCTGATGCCATGTCGAGGTATGAACTGTTTATATGTAGTCAGCAATGTCATGTCGCGGTATCGACTATTAATATGCAGTTTGCCGATGTCATGTCGCGGTATCAACTGTTTAATTGCAGTCGGCGATGTCATGTTGAAGTACCGACTATTTATATGCAGTCTGCCGATGTCATGTCGAGGTATCAACTGATTATACGCAGTCGGTCGGTGTCACGTCGCGGTATCGACTGTTTATATGCAGTCTGCCGATATCATCTCGCGGTATCAACTATTTATATGCAGTCTGCCGATATCATCTCGCGTATCGACTGTTTATATGCAGTCTGCCGATCAGTCGATGGCATGTCGCGGTATCGACTGTTTATACACAGTCGGCCGATGCCCTTTTATTATATTGACTGTTTATACGCAGTCGGCCGATGCCCTGTCATGGTGTTGACTGTTTATACGCAGTCGGCAGATATCATGTCGTGGTATCAATTGTTTATATGCTCTGGAATCATGTAATGTCGCAGTTTCGACTGTATAAGACTAAACTTTAAACTACATGTATTAACTATACATCTTTGGTAGTATGGTATTTACTAATTATAACCCCCGCAAACGAAGTTTGGGGGTATATAGGAATCACCTTGTCCGTCTGTCTGTCTGTCCGTCCAGAAAACTTTAACCTTGACCATAACTTTTGAACCAAAAGAGACTGGGTATTCATACTTTACATGTATATTCTTTATGGCAAGACCTTTCTTTTGGTACCAAAATTTTTGACGTTGTGACCTTGGCCTTCACATTTCACCTACTTTTTAAAAGTTTAACCTTAGCTATAACTTTTGAACCTAAAGAGACTGGGTATTCATACTACACATGTATATTCTTTGTGGCAAGATCTGTCTTTTGGTACCAAAATTTTTGACCTTCTGACCTTGGCCTTGACATTTTAGCTACTTTTTAAAAACTTTAACTTGGCCATAACTTTTGAAAGAAAAGAGATGGGACCTTCACATTATATACGAGGGGTGTTCCGAAATTATTGTTACTTGCGCAATATCTCGTGGAAATAGTGCTAAATGAGCTTAAAACTACCTCATGGCGATAGCATGATATCTGAAGCGTGGTATAGGTAAATTTCTCGCTCACAATTACACTGACCTTGGTGCTGTGTACATTGTTTTGTAGCGTACTCGTTACACTCTATATAAATATGGTTGGCAAGAGAGCTGAAAACGTAATTGAAATTAGGGCCTATATCAAATGTAGGTCTCTACTTGGCTTAAAGGTGGTAGATATTCATGGTGAGGTGTGTGATATTTATGGGAAGGGTCAAATGTCATATATGACTATTTGTAGGTGGGTTGCTCGATTTAAGTCGGGACACCAGCAGCTGAAAGATGCTGCTCACACAAGTCGCCCTGCAACAACAACAACAAAGTATAACATTGAACGAATTCGGCAAATCATTGAAAAAGATGCAAGGTACACTATCAGGCAGTTAGCTAAAATTACAGGCTTGTCTTTAGCACGTATTTACTGTATTTTAAAGAAGCATCTTAAGCTGGGCAAGATCAATGCCATGTGGATACCCCATTTACTAACTGACGACCAAAAGAGGTCCCGGGTTGACAAGGCCAAATCCTTATTGAAGAAATACCCAAAATACAGCAAAAAGGCTTTTGATAATTTGGTCAAAGGTGATGAAACATGGGTGTATTTTTTCGAGCCCAAAAGAAAATGCTCTAATCGAATCTGGGCAAACAAAAACGCCAGGCGCCCTAGCATTGCTAAAAGAATACGCACTGTGAGGAAGGTTTTGTATGTCATATTCTTTGATAACAAGGGTCCAATCATGCAAATCCCTGTTCCGAAAGGCAAAACTGTCACAGCAAAGTATTATAGAGACGTATTTCGAAAACTGAAGAAAGTCTACAAACGCCGCCGCCCACATACAGGTTTGAAGTACCTCAGGCTCTTGCATGACAATGCGCCAGCACACAAGGCGCGTATTGTAACAGAGTTTTTGAAGGCAGAAAAGGTCACTGTCCTCCCCCACCCTGCATTTTCACCAGACTTGGCCCCCTGTGACTTTTTCTTGTTCCCCAAACTAAAATTTCACCTATCTGGAAAAAAGATAAATCAAGAAATGCCCTTGGCTCTGCCATTCACCAGTATCTTATGAGTATACCAATTCAAGAGTACGAAAACTGTTTCCAAAAGTGGATTGATCGGTTGAAACGATGCATAAATGCAGAGGGGAGTACTTCGAAGGACAGGGCAAAGTAAAATGATCACAATTACTTCTATCAAAAAGAAATCGCCAAAGTAACAATAATTTCGGAACATCCCTCGTATGTGTATTCCTTGTGGCAAGACCTTTCAGTCAGTACCAGCATTTTGACCTTGTGACCTTGGCCTTGAATTTGACTTTTTTATGGAAAAACTTTAACTTTGAAGCTAAAGTATAGTCATAGAGAGATAGGGAGTCCATTTTACATGTGTGTATTCTGTATGACAAGTCCTGTACACTGATACAAAAAGAATTTACACAACACCCTTGACCTTCACCTTCTTCTCCAAAACTTAAATATTGGTCATATATATACTTCTATGCCCTATTTTGAATTTTGGTGACGCGGGGGGTATTTGTCCCGTTAGGACAGTTCTAGTTTAGCATCGACATTGTAGAATTAAATAATGTGAAAATAAGTAAAAGTTTCCCTCATTTTCATTTATGAACCTTCAGTGATCTTTGATAATGTGTCTGGTCAATATGCCTCATCTCATTACAAGGTAATTCACGCCAATGAAAACTTTTGAAATATCTAGTCTGACTAACTTCAGCCCCGGGGTTAGAGCATGACCAGGTAACCTTTGTTACACAGATACGAAATTCAGCATTTGGACCTTTTTTTCTGGCAAAGCTTAACTTCACACCCACTCAGTTTTTGATGTATGCCCACTGAGATGCCCTGACTTAGATGATAAGTGAATGGACAAGGTTAATACAAATAAAAGAGGTACCGTAATAAGGGTAATGACACTCGAAATCAGTTACTTGCTGGTTAGCGAATGGACTTAAAATCACTCGCAAATTTAAAACTTTATTCGCAAATAAGAGCCTTGTGTCTGTCACTATAATTATTTGAAATATATTGAAATTTGTAAATCTTCAGAAAATTTCAAGGTCTGCAAAATCAACATTAAGAAAGTTACCTGGCTAGTGGAATGAGAAGGTGATGAAGGCGTTTGGATTATAAGTGACCTGTGTAAAATGTAATTGTAACTTGTAGTTTTTGTCGTCCATGTTTGTAATACTGACTGTGCTTCATTGTGTGGCAGATTGATTTCCTACAACAGAAGAATCGGGAGGTTGATCGTAAACTTCAGGACGCACTGAATCATGGTGATGATGTTGAATCAGAGGCAAGTAAACTCAAGCTCCTCTGTCGAGAGCAGGAAGCACAGATTAAGGAACTGGAGTTTGATCTCCGAGATGTGGACATGAAGGCCAAGAGAATAGAGAATGATAAGAACCAAGTCGTCAAAACAGCCGATCGTGAAATGTTTGAAGCGAAGGTATGAACATGATACACCTTAATTATTTCACTTTAGACATTTCAGTTTGTAGATATTTTAGAAGTATGACATAACGTTAGAACATTTGTATCATGGAATGATTTTAGTTTGCATGATTTATTTTTGTAGACTTCACTTAGTAATTGTTCTTTATTCTTTTTCCTAATGTTATGGGGCATTTGCACTTTCCACACAGTGTTTGTTCACATTCATGTATATATACAGTGCTGATGTGTAATTTTTTCACCTGTATGTCAGGGCATTCATGGTGGGTGTGGCTAGCCAAACAGGAGACGCTCACTCTTTCTGGGCACTTGGTCTCACCTGTGAATTTCAGGGGTCCGTGAATGTCCACTGTGGTACATTGTTGTTAGTGCCATAGTCATGTGACACCAGTTACTTTCATATTTTACATTTATTTCGTATACATGTATTGGTACACAATATGCTTTTCTTGAATAGGGTTCACAAAAGTATACAAACATTGAGTGTTAATCAAATCTGTTTTAACATTCTATTCTATAATTTCTGTTTCTGTTTTATTTCATTTTCACTATTAACACTGTCCATTTCACTGTTACTTGTCCATTTTCTGTTACTATCCATTTCAGTATTACTGGTCCATTTCATTGATACTGTCTATTTCACTGTTCTCTGTCCATTTCAATGTTATCTATAGATCCATTTTTCTATTATTGTCCATTTCACCATTACCTGTCCATTTCATTGTTACCTGTCCATTTCACTGTTACCTGTCCATTACATTGTTACCTGTCCATTTCACAGTTACTGTCCATTTCATTGTTACCTCTCAGTTTCACAGATTTTTAATTTTCATATCACAAAACAGCATAAGCTTACAAAACTTGAAATAGGATATAATGCCTCCTAACGTATTACTTGAAAGGAATGTTCATTCAAGAATTTTAGGACTATCTATATGTATTTGTCTGAATATGTGCACTCAACATTCCTAGAGGCTTATGCTGGACTTGGTTACAGTTACATAAGCTTTACTACCTGGTAAATCCATTAGTTCGTAGTTTCACTGGCTACAAGAGAGTTTGATGATGTTCTCAGCACATGAGGTTGATGAAGTAACATGAATATGGATGTAGAGAATGAAGAACAATTTGAGATAGAAAATGAATTTGTTTATTAGATTTTGAATAGCTTATAGAGAGTTGATAAACATGTATGAGTTATTGGATTATTAGTGTAGCATTGATGACATGCATGATTTTTGTAGGGTGAGCTTGAGAAGTCCAGGCATGAATTAGAGGATTTAGATCTCACAGTTGCACAACTAAAGTCTGTAAGTTAATTTCTGTATGCCAGAAGTTCTAGTCCCTGTTTAAGTATACCATGTACTTGTATACTATTCTCCATGTTGATTTTATATGCCTTTCCTGTTTAGGATTTTGGAATAGATTTTAGAGGTTTTAAAGTAGGAAAAGTTTGCAGAAACCTAAACCATTTCTCATTTTCTTTCCTTTTTTATGTGATAAATGAAAATCTTAAAACCAGCATCAGATAACAATATATTTATCTAATTCGTGTGGAATTTGAAACTTCATTGTCTGAGGTGATTAGTATGTCTGGATATTGTGATGTTTGACCTTGATTTCCCCTTCAGGATACTACTGTACAACGTAAGGTAATTCTGAAAGCTGCCCTACAGCTAAGTTGATATTGATACGATATTAATACCAGATAGGTGTGGAGAATCAACAGATCTTAACACCAATATATTATAGTGGTTAACACTCTGTATATATATGTATTATCATGGAAACTAGCAACCAAAATCCATGTCTAATCAATAATTAGGGAAATATGCTCTAAAGTCATGTGTGTTTCAGAGCAGAGGTTCAGGAAAAGTTAATTGTGTTTATAATCCCTCATGTCCTGGTCTCTATGTTGATTGCAACATTTCTTTTATCAGAATATTAATATTATAAATTGTGTCATCAGATGTTCCTTTCACCTTGAAGATCATAATACAAATTTATATTTATGATGCAATTCAGTTGAAGTGGAGAAAAGAACTTATTTTTTTTTAATTTGTTTCATGTACAAATAAATCCAACCCTCATGTGCAATTTTTACCTTCCATGTTATATTGTGATTTTCTTCATTCCTTTGTTATTGGGACAGTTCTGTACGATAGCTGATATATATTTGGTGTGTTTTATTTATCAGGATAACCAGAGGTTATCAAAGGAATACAGCGACACTAAAGCTCAGCTGTCTGTGAAAAATGGGGATTTACTAAGACTTGAGGAACTACTGGACCGAGTCCAGGAGGATAAGAAAAGACTCAGTCATCGTGTGAATAAAATGATGACCAATGGTGAGTAAGAGATGGGATAGCCCTATATAAGTCCACCTGAAGTTCATGCAGTACTTTGATTTCAAACATCTCTTCTTTTTTTCGTTTAAAGGACACATAAGCCAATTAAAGAAAATTGCCCATGCTGGGCTTTTTGTAGCTACTGTAAAGTATGCTTACTAGATTTGTTGTTATTTTTGAAGGTTTCAGTTAATGAGTTAAGATTGTTGCCTTCCAAACTTGATTCAACTGGTATTCTGTCACTGACTCACTATTGTGCTTTAGAACAACCAAAATCGATCCTTCATATCAAGTGCACTTCAGATTGAGATTTCATAAAAAATTTCACTCATCATATGGGAAAGCATTACTTGATTTTTAGTTGCCCGCATCAAAATTTACTTTCCATGGCGAATAAGTGGCCAATAGATTGATCAGTGGAAGTAGTGAAATTGGCAAGTTACATGATCTCCCATTATGTGAGCTTGTAAGTTGTATTGACCAAAGTAGACACAAGTGATAACTAACATGATGTTTTACTATACACCAATTGGGTGCATTTGACTATACCTGCTGGACCCAGTTGACTATACCGCAGCTGGATCCATGACCCAGTTGATTATATCGCTGTTGGATCAAGTTGACTATACCTCTGCTGGACCCATTTGACTATACCCAAGTTGGAAACAGTTGACTACATGTATACCCCTGCTGGACCCAGTTGACTGTATCCCTTCGGGACACATTTGACTAGACCCCAGCCGGGCCCAGTTGACTATACCCAAGTTGGACCCAGTTGACTACTGGGTTTACCCCAGTAGGACCCAATTGCACAATGCATTGTTAACTTTATTTTGAAAGTTAACTCCTAGTTAACTTAAGAAACAGGAGCCAGTTGTTTGAAACTTTAGCCACTGGTTAATCTAACCAATGGTTAAATTTCATCTGCCTATATCTTTGAAATGAGAAGACTTTAAACCATAGTCTTTGTACTGATTTGTAGCAAATGAAACTTGCTTTAAAATTAATTTAGATTGTTATATAGAACTCTTATAAATTAAATAAATTGTCTCTCAAACTTTAACCACTAGTTAGGGTAATCAGTGGTTAAAGTTTCAAACAACTGGCCTCAGTTGTGCAATATAATTACAATGTAATTAGCTAACTTAAAGTTTTAACTCAAGGTTAACTGCTAACTACAAGTCAATTTCACAATGCATTGTGCAACCGGATCCAGACTGTAACTGTAAAATGTACAGGTAATTGATGCACTATGCACAGAGGATGAGGTAAATGTATTGTGACAAGTTAAACAATCCAAAGGTGAGATAATGAGGAAAAGGGCAGTTCTTTATCAATTAATTAAAAAAAGGGAGGTAGAAGATTTGTCCGGATTAACCGGTCAGTTTTAACATAATTTTGGAAATCATATCCTAATTTACTTGTGGATCCAGAATGTGGATTTTTGGATTATCTGTGTGTAATCACATTAAAGAATGTTTTGTCTTGATAATGGATTTTTGGATTATCTTTGTATAATGTTAAGGAATGTTTTGTCTTGATAATGGATTTTCTGATTTATTGGAGCCTAGATTAATGGAACATCAACTGGTTTATAAACTGATAGGCTTATATCACAATAAAATAAATCATAAAGTTGAAAGGTGAAAAAATGTGGTTATTACACAAATTATAAGTGAGTATTGTCTCTCTTCTCTAGAGGTGACTGTGGAAAAAATAGTTAACCTGGACATTCAATCACTATAACAGTTGGTTGAATATTGTGTGCAACTTGTATTATCATTGTATAAAGGCAGACATTTATTCATCATATATAGATATAGATTTTGTAAATATGTGTTTACAGAGAAAGAGCTAGTACTGGAGATAGAGCGTCTGAAGAGAAAGAATGGCCCTATTACTGGCAAGAAGGGTAAAACTCCCAGTAAACTTGATGCCTTCATTCGTAGTGTAGAGGAAGAGAGGAACTACTACAAAGACCAAACTGAAGCCCTTCAGAAAATGTTACGTGGTGAGATTCCTACCCGAAGTCGCAGCCCAGTACGATCTCGCTCCTCATCTCGTGCTGCTAGTCCTGCCAGAGAAACACCAACTCCATCCAAGTCAGATAAAAAGGTATACAAGACCAGTACATGTTGCTACCAGTCTATAATGTCTGTCATTGTTTAGTCATTTGTACTAAAGAAAGAGCACACCTTCAGAAGAAAATTTTTCACTTTTTTATGATGCTATTTATAGGGATTATTTGTATGATGCTAAGCTGGTGTGGCCTAGTGGATAAGGTGCCACTCATGCTAAGCTGGTGTGGCCTAGTGGATAAGGTGCCACTCATGCTAAGCCGGTGTGGCCTAGTGGATAAGGTGCCACTCATGATTGAAAAGTCCCGGGTTCGACTCCCACCCTGGGTGCACTGGTATTCTGTCTGTGAAAATTGAGGTCCCATGGCACATAAAAGATCCCTCACTGCTTCGGGTCGGTCCATAGCAAAGGTCAAAATTTGTATGCAATGCATCAGGCAGATGCTGTCACCATATACATGAATAATCGTGAAGTGACATAAAACAATATTCAATCAATCAATCAATCTATGATGCTATTGATATTTGATGTTTTACAGAGTGTGGCACAGTATGAGACAATAATCCGTGTTCTGGAGGAGGAGAGAGATTACTACAAGAAGGAATATGATGTCCTTAAGGCTGTCAATATCAAGCGCTCAAACTCCTCTGCTAGAGCCACGCCCACCAAGGTATGTCTAGTGCATAATTCTGTGGCTAGAGCCACGCCCACCAAGATAAGTCTAGTGCATAATTCTGTACTACAGTAATGTCACAATACCTCCACTAGAGCCATGCCAACCAAAGTATGTCTAGTGCATAATTTTAAGGCTAGAGCCACCCCCACCAAGGTATGTCTAGTGCATACTTCCGTGCTACTGTAAATGTTACAACACTTCTGCTAGAGCCATGCCCACCAAGGTATGTCTAGTGCATAATTCTGTACTACTGTAAATGTTACAGTACTAAAAGTGTAACTTGGCCAGAGATTGGTTGGTAATTGTTGCCTTCCTGTCATGATATGGCTAAAAATGCAATTGAAAGTTATATAATTCCAAAGAAAGCAAACCAAGTATGTTTTCCATACTAGATGGATAATATCCACGGAAACCAAGTCATGGGTGTGTCAAAGGCAACACACAGCTATTGATTAAGGGGCAGCTTGCCAACATGTACAAAATCTTTATCAAGGGTACCTAACATTTTTATGCTTTATAGATCAAGTTTCATATTTACATGTCCATTGTTACATTTTACATGTCCATTGTTAAAGCAGGGCACTAGGTAAAGTTCCATCATATATCATGTAATGTATGGGTATTTACAGCTGACATCAGAAGATCCTGAAGTGTCTAAGATTATACAAGAGAGAGATGACATGAAGGCACTCCTAGACAAGTTTGAGAGGCACATGGCAGAGGTATTACCCTACTTTGTCTTATGTATGAATAAGAGGTAGTAAGCAACTGTCTACATAAAAAAGCTAAACATTTGTTTGATAAATATTTTGGCCATTTGACAACAATGTCAGTATAAAGGTTTTGTATAATCTATCCTGATGATTACAAATCATATGTTTTAGCATGAATTGTAGTATTGTTTTCCCTCTGGAAGAATCCACTTGACAATGTTAGCTATTATCTTAATTTGATGCTTCCTTCTCTATATTCCACATCAGCATGAAATTTGAAAATGAACTTGATGATTTCTGATACACTAAGGAATTTTTTAAATTTCATAAGAGTTTATAACTTTTCAGATCCAGGCCAATGTGAAGGTATTGACTGCAGAGAGAGACAAGTTGAATGTTATGTATGAAGAGGTCAGTCTTTAATACATCAAGTCCACCTTTTCTCCTATAGACCCTTTCATGTTAACTGCGGGACTTATGTTTTGAGTGGCAAAACTGTTACTGTTCCCGCAAAATGACGTAAGAGACGTCAATATTTTATTATGACGTCAAAAAATGTAAGGGAAATGTAGCTATTTGCCACTCAAAACATCAGTCCCGCAGTTAACGTGAAAGGGTCTATAATCTACTAGATATTGATAGATATACCATGGGAAATAAATTTCATTGAAGACATAGCTATATTTTGCTGTATATAGGGATGATTTACCTCATGCCAGTATTCTTTCAATACAGTACTCTAACATACAATAAATAAAGGAGACATAACAGGATATTGTCTTGTGACTTGTGCACTGATAGTTGAAAAACATGAAATGTAAGCTAGCAATTGAATTTATTGTTGATGAAAAGAAGCTCTTTGAAAATCTTAGTCATAATAAATGACCAGTAACTAATCATAGTCATAATAAATGACCAGTAACTAATCATAGTCATAATAAATGACCAGTAACTAATCATAGTCATAATAAATGACCAGTAACAAATGAAGTGGTGTACTATGTTCTCAACTTACGTTATCTTGTATGTAGACCAAAGCTGAGCTTCAAAAGGTCAGACGAGAACTTGTCCAGTCTCCAAAGTCTCCTAAAACTTCATTAGCAGCACAGGCTGTCCTTCGACGGGTAGAAAATGAGAGGGATGATGCTATGGCTGACCTGAGACGTATGACAACAGAGAGAGATAGTCTGAGGGAGCGTCTCAAGGTAATCATTGTTTCTATATTCACTCATTGGTAGCACATTTTTTCAACTTCTCAGTCAAGTTTTCTGATCTTTGGTCTACATTTATTAATAGTAAATTTGGTTTTGAATTCTATAGTAGATATTAGCTGTTACCTCTTGGCTGAATTCGTGTTAATGTTAATGACTACTTATTAAGTCTTCAATAATTTTATTGCAAATGTTTTATTTACAGATAGCAACAGAGAGTTCTTTATCTGATCGTGCCAAGTTAGAACAGAAGATAGAAGACTTGGAGACCACCCTTTACAGTGTATGTGGATGAACAAAATCTCTATTGAATTTAAGTGACTGTACATACGGACTATGATCTAATGATATTTGCTGTAGAGATGTGCTTTAGATTCAGGAAGTTGAATAATTAGCTTCTGTTAGATAAGAGAGTGAAATATCTTCTGTTGATTCTTTAATTCATTATGGTAAAAGAGAAAACTGAAGTCATCTATCAAAGCTGTCTGACAAAAATCACCAATGATATGCACACAAAACATGATAATAATAGAATATACACTGAAAAACGACATTACAAAAATATTCGATTATACTGCATTACGATACTGACTTAGGACGGTCAATTGAAGTAACAAACGTCATTTATTTGGTGTGGTTAACTGGTTTAACTGGCGCCCACCTTCTCACTCACCGCAAAAGCAGCACAATTAAAGAAGAATTATGTAAAGGAAGAGAATAAAAGTCAGGATCTTCAAGCTTCAATAAAATAGATATTGTTGTGGTGAACTTGAACAAACCACAAAAAAGTTGATTATATCATCAATTTTGGCAGGTTGAGGTTGAGAAGAAAGAGTTAATTTTACGTATAACAACACTAAAGGAAGATGTAAGGAGTTACGAAGATCAGGTCAAAGAGCAAGCATTACGGCTTGGTCAATCACAGGATGAGGCCTCAACTAATAAGGCTAATGCACAGCAAATGAAGTAAGGACTACAACAACATTTACTGTCATTCATCACTCACTTAAAAATTAGATCTAGTAAAACTTCACCAAATTTACTGACTCCAGTCCAGGGGGAGGCAAATCTGTAAATCTGCACAAGAGTGTATACTCAGGTTAAATAGATAACACCAAGACCTGAAAATTTGTTTGATGGTATAGGAATTAAATTGTGTCATTTCATATAGTTTTTTCTTGTATTTCACGTCATTGTAGATTGCTAGCTGAGGAAACTGAGAAATCCCTGGAGGAAACTCAGAAACGTTTGTCACGACGAGAGCGAGATCTTCAGACTCAAGAGGAGCGAGGCGTAGCTCTGGAGGAACGCTGCGCTGATATTAACCGTGTCAATCAAATGGCAAAGGATGAGATTAGCACTCTGCGTACCACCATCAGCGCTATGGACCGTGAGAAAGACTCCCTGCAACATACTGTGGATGAAAAGACAGAAAAGATAGCTGTTCTCAATGAAGATATATTGCAAAAGGTACAAGCTCATCAAGATTGTTGATTGTCAAACTTCATGCTTTTAAATGATATTAAGTTAAACCGAGGAGAATTGTCAGTGACAGTTTGCATCCCTTTGGATAATGTAATGATTAAAATTAAAGTTGTAAGATTTAGTAGACACACATCCAGATAAATACCTTTAACAGTACAGTTAGTTATGAAATGCACAAACTGTGCTGTCATAAAGATTTCAATGTCCTAATATAATATGTTATTGAGATTATGCCTACAAACAACACAAAGATGACTTCAGTGAAATCTTTGAATGCAAAATGTTTGTTAAACTCTGAAAAGGTTCCCCATCAAATCGTAAGATCAAAATGTAGAATTTAGATATTGGCTGATGTTAGTATTCTAGTATTTATGTTCATTTACATCTGCTTAAAGATGATATAAAAACATCCTATTTGATAACTCTATTGGAATGGGTAGTATGTTTGACAAATTTTATGTATAGGTAAGGTTGGTATATCTGCTAATACTAAATATAGGTAAGGTTGGTATATCTGCTTGTACTAAGTATAGGTAATGTTGGTATATCTGCTAGTACTGAGTATAGGTAGGGTTGGTATATCTGCTAATACTAAGTATAGGTAGGGTTGGTATATCTGCTAATATTCAGTGGGAGTGTCTGAGTCTGAGATCGACAGTAGATACAAGTATCTTCATTAAACAGATTTTAACCCCATTCAGGAAGTTTTCTTGTCCAGTGTGTATCATTATAAAATGAATTTTGTCTAACCTATTTTACTTCCCTTTACAGGAGAAGATGATGAGTGATCTGAAGATTAGAGTTAGTGAACTTGATGCACAGCTAGAGTAAGTTGTTTACCTTTAGTCAAATTTTAATTTGATGAGAAGGGAGTTATGGTGCAGCTGGCTGTTAATATGTCTACATATAGAATGTCTCTCATACTGAATATACATCCATTGAATTGTCAAATATTTTCACATTTCATTGATTGGATTTGATGTTTGAGTGAGAGTGTCAGATGGTGTCCTTGAGATTATGGTTCTTTGGCCTCTTCCAATACTGACTGTCATTATAATGGTCAGTTTTGACTGCTTTCATGGTGATGAGTTTTGACTGTCATTATAGTTTTGACTGCTATCATGGTGATGAGTTTTGACTACCATTATAGTAGTCATTTTGACTGCTATCATAGTGATGAGTTTTGACTGCCATTATAGTAGTGAGTTTTGACTGACATTATAGTGGTGAGTTTTGACTGACATCAAAGTGGTAAGTTTTGATTGTGGTCATAGTGGTGAGTTTGACAGCTGTTATAGTGGTTTTGACTGACATATTGGTGAATATTGACTGCCATCATAGTGGTGAGTTTTGACTGCCATCATAGTTGTGAGTTTTGATTGCCATCATAGTGGTGAGTTTTGACAGCTGTCATATTGGTGAGTTTTGACTGACATAGTGGTGAATATTGACTGCCATCATAGCGGTGAGTTTTGACTGTTGTTATAGTGGTGAATTTTTACTGACAATAGCGAGTTTTGACAGCCATCTTAGGGGGTGAGTTTTGACTGGTATCAAAGTGGTTAGTTTTGAATGTGGAGTGAAGCAAAAAATATCTCTCAAGCAAAGAGGTACCTATCTGTGCTAATTTCTATTGGGATTTCTGTTTTACAGACATGCCAATGATAACTTAAACTTAAAGGATAGGGAATTAAAGAGCGTACGTCGTCAAATCGACAGTACTTCTGAAGATTTGAGTGAGACAAGTCGTAGTAAAGATGTCGCACTCAGGGAAAACAGACGTCTCCAAGATGATTTGTCTGTCATGACACAAGAAAATCAGAAATTAAATTCTGAACTCCAGGATGCATTAGAAGACAGAGAGCATTTGAAACGTCAAGTACAGGATTATATGGCTGAAGTAAAACGCATTGAAGAAGTCTTAGCCAGGAAGGTAAATTCTCATCCTATGAAGGATTTGCTATATGTTGAACTGAATGGGATGTGAGAAGTTAAGTTTCATTTAGAGAGTAATATCAGATATCATCCTAATGCAATTACATGTTAAAGTGTTACATATATGTACAGTCATTTTGTTTATGTAGCAACTTTACTTTTCATACAAATATGAAGAGTAACCAATAGATTTAAACATTTTTTGTGTCATTTTTATCTATAAAATGGGATAGAGGGAAATCAAAACTTTGTCTTGACATTAAAAGTACCTGGAGAGTTTTGTAGCAGATACTTAGAGTTAGAACCACTGTTGAGTTGTTGATATACTACAGCAATTTTTGTGTCTAACACAGGAGAATGAGAGATCTGACCTCCTTGACCAGTATCGTGCCTTGACTGCTGAAGCAGAGCAGTATCAGACCTCCAACCATCAGCTAGAGAGTGAGGGATCCAATATGAGACTTGAACTCATGACAAAAGACTCTGAAAATAGACGCTTCAGGGACAGGAATGAAAACCTAGAGCGCGAGATACAGGAGGTAGAAATTAATATGTATATTTTCTTTCTTTGATACTTCCAAATCAAAGATGTAGGGTCATCAAGGGATTTATTAAGAGAAACTTCAAAATAATGGCAGATTTATTATTAACATTAACCATGGTTACCCGTATACAATTACAGGTCTTAATTTTCTCAAGCCAAGTTTATATCTTAATCTAAAACACAAGTTTATATAATCTGACTGCATTTGATTGTCATTTGTAGCAACTGACTATCTGACTCCATGTGATTGTTATTTATAGCATCTGACTACATGAAATTGTTGTTTGTAGCATCTGAATGCTGAGCAGGCATATGAGATGCAAGTGTCTAACCTGACACGATCTGTAGCCAATCTGGAAGAGAACCTGAGGCAAACAGAGGAAGATAAACACAATCTTCTTGAAGATCTTACAGCTGTTCGAGAACTATGTGCCAAGTTGGAGGCCAGCAAAGACTCTCTTCAGAGGCAACTTACTGCCGCTGCTCTTGATAAAGAACAGGTAAATCTAAATGTTCCTGTACATCTGTTGATATATGTCTCTGGTGTCATTTCCCACGTTTATAGACATAACACATATTGACTTTCTAATGAAATAAATGAACTAATTGGTTTACCGTGCACATAAATTTGGTGTGTTTTCTCCTGGTACCAAAAAACACTGGCTGGCATCAGATTCCTGATGTGGCATTTAGGCAAAAAGTAAAACTTGTTGTGACTGACTCAGTTTTATCGCGCTGACCCAACAGATTTCATTGGCAAATAGAAA
This sequence comes from Pteria penguin, assembly GCA_035048485.1. Taxonomy (NCBI): domain Eukaryota; kingdom Metazoa; phylum Mollusca; class Bivalvia; order Pterioida; family Pteriidae; genus Pteria; species Pteria penguin. The sequence goes on from CM068585.1 coordinate 48,460,227, forward strand.
AGTTTCGGAAGAAGATAATCAGATATGGTTAATTGGGTTTTTTTATGTTTGTAGTACAGATCAATATAACAAGTACTTGAATGAAGTATTGCATCAAAGCATATAAAATACACATCTTACTTTATAAAAACTCGGAGTTATTTAACGATACTGAAGATTTAATCTGTTATCTGCCTACAAACACAGTTTGTTTGGCAACTTAAGTGGAAACACAACAATTTTTATATTTTGCCTCAACAATAAACATTATACTTTGTATAGAGTGAATGTCTTTGTAATTATAGCTCCAGAGCCTTGTTGATGACATCAAACAGGAGTCAGATCTGCTGAAGCAGCAGGTCGGCAGTGAGAGAACAAACTCCAAGAATCTAGAGAGTCTCCTCCAGAGTAATAGAGAAAAAGAATTCCAGTTTCAGCTGTCTGCTCAGGAACGCTCCTCCGAGATCCAGATGCTGAAGGACAGGCTTTCACTGAATGAGAGTAAAATGTAAGACTTGTAAATTTGATAAAGATACATTCTCGCAATACAACTGAAAAATGATTTCATAACTCTGAGTGGAACTTCATCTTTCTAATGAATTTTTGTATGATCATTTTTTATCTAGATATGCAAGAATAATATATATTTCTATACTGGTAGAATACATTTTTAAATTTGATTTCCTCTAGACAAAGTCAGGGTCGTGAGATAGCATCTCTAAGGACTAGGAATGTGGAACTTGAAGGAGATGTAGAAAGGTTACGGCGAAATCTGACTAGTGAGAAGTTTGAAAGGGAACGTGCCGTTCAGGAACTCCGACGCCATGGTATCAGTCCACCAATACCTACTATGGAGTACAGCTCCAGTTATACTAGCTACTCCAAAACTTACCAGTCATCTACCACCAGGTCAAGGTCAAGATCAAGGTCAAGGTCACCTAGTCCCTCCAGGTATTTACTGTCTTTTATACAACTGTATACCATGTTTGATATTAGAATTAGGTGTTGTTTCATTTGTGATCTTCAAATGTTAAGTGAGGAAAAACATGCGGTGTAAAGATAGGTGCTGTGATAGAAATGATGAGGTAAAGACTCCCACAAGAAACATTCAGGAACTGATCAAACTTTGAACCTTTATGTATGAAAGATTCTTAAACATGACATGAAATCCCACTATGGGATTATTAGCTACATTGTCTTCTATTTCACACATATCAGCTGATACCCAACAAAGTGATCCTCCCTTAGGCCATTAAAGTTTCATATTAAGTTTTATAGATTTTATATTTTAAAATTGGGGTAGGAGCAGAGAGATAAAAATAAAAAGTAAAACCAGTTAATGTCAAATCTGTGCTCATTTACAAGATTCTTTTACATATGGGAAAGTTGAACATGATGCACAAACATTTTGGTGATCAGGGAAACGGAGAAGGAAAATCCCCATTATAATACATGTAATTGATAAAAATTGTCAGTATCTAGGCAGGTAAAAAAAAAGTTCATCAAAAATACAGTTGTATTTTTGCTTTTTTCCAATGAAAGTGAAATTAGGGTCAGAGGATCCGTAATACTAAGAATTAAAATTTAATAGCCTTAGGCTTTATAAATTCAACCAAGTATGATTAATCCTTCATGGCATGTTTCTTTTCCAGGTACAGAAGTCCTGATACATCCTATTTGAGTAGTTCAGGCCGTCGTGCCAGAACACCAGAGAGAAGCAGTTACTTGGATGAGGGTCTGGACACTGCCCCTAAAAGCCTTGGACAAGATGTCTTATGATTTCCTGGAGTTGATTACTCATCTTTATTTATTGATTAGTTATATAAATTATGGTGACATAAAATTTTTTTAAAAAATCCTACAAAAGGAGATGTGTTGAAGTTCAGGGAAATAATTTGTCTAAATAGAGTTATGTAATTGACTTCACTGGATATTAAAATACAGAATGAAGAATTCCTCGAAGGCCTCATAGGTGATGGCAAACAATTTTTTATACAGCAACAGTGATGTTAAACAAGTTCTTTTAGATGCTCATGTTCACTATTTAAAGAATTTCATTTATTTTGAATTTCTAGAACAGTAACGAAGAAAGCAAATATTTATGTACATTTAGTAAATATATTTATTTATAATTCAGTGCTAATTTTGTAGACTAAATTATGAAAGTAAGTTGACATTTCCAAGGTGATATGGAGTGTATCTGTTGATATAGTGATAATACCAATAATTAATTGATCACTCACTCAGCCCCCAGCAGCATTAAGGCTTGAGTCATTGTTTTGTTTCGTTAAATTTTCGTGAATTACACAAATCCTTCAACATGTGTTTTTTTCATATAACCTTGAGAGATGAAGGTAATTCCTGCAAGTGACATTCATGGTAAATCATCACTGTGTACCTTGCATTACATCTCAACTTATTGTTTTATAGCATTAGACTGTGATATTTCCTCTGAAGCAGTCCAAATGAAGGTATGAATTAAGAAGTCATATTCCTGGTTAGTAGTCTAACCATACCATTCCAGATCTGGTTGATTTTTAACATTGTTTGTCTTGTGGAGACTTGACTCATTTATCCGTCCATTTTATGAATGTGTCCTGGCACAAGCCATGAGCATTTAGAGAATTATTGAAGATTGAAACAGTCCCTAATGGAATACTGATTTTTCTTCATTTCTCTGGGTTTTCTGTCTGGATGACAATAAATGCAGAGGAGATTTGAACGAAATGACAAGTGCATGGAATCTAGATTGCCAGATGCATATTTTTTTCTGTGATAATTTTTTAGTTGTATGTATTTATTCTTTCGATATTTCATATTTCTTTGTTTTTTTTTTTTTTTACATTTTTAAAATGTAACTTTCATTAAATGTATATTATGAATGCGGTTAGATTTATATATTTGTACGTAGTGAATGTGCACTAATCTTTTATGTATCAGATAATGTTAGCTGTTGCCCTCTATTTGACACAGTATCAATTTCAGCCGTAACAATTTCAAATGTATTTTCTTAAAATCAGAACATCCATGTATACATATAATTATATCCATAGTATTTGACATTTTCCTTATGATCAGGCACACTTAGTTTCCAGTTAATTTTGATTCAGTATGTTATCACAAAACAGTAGCAGTAATATCTGAAATTTATAATTTGATATACTACATGTATAACTGTAAGTTTTTATTGAAAGTAGAAGAGAATGGATAGCAGTACATGCATAGACAAATAAAATATTATTTGCCAAGAGTAGAGTTTCTTATTTGTAAGCAAATTCACAGAATTTTGGGAGAATGAGACTTTTGCTTATATTTATTTGAAATAATCACATGAACTGAAATGTCCATAAAAGTCAGACTGATAGATGGAGGAGATTGGATCATACAGGTGTTCATGTACAGAGGTTACCTCCCAAATTCAGACCCAGAAAAAAATGGCAATTGGAAAAACTAACCAAACAAACTTACAGTCAGCAACACTCATGCCCTGCCACAACTCGGTCCTTCCAAGTGACTATTACCTTATTTGCAACATGAAACAGTTATGTGAAATTGGTAACGTTTTGCATGATTTAATAAGAAATAACATTGAATTCTGTGAAGTTTTTATCAAGTTCTAGTGAAACTGACAGCAAAATATAGCCTCGTTTTATTCGTATCTGGCATCAGTATCTATAGTCATCATCTGGAAACTGATTTCAGTGATAAGTCTACAACTGAACTATGCTGATGTATATTTTAGCAACAGTGATCCTTAAAGTTGACCTTTTGACCCCAAAATCTACCCCACCCTAGACCTATACATAACTTCGCATTGTATGAAATTTAAAAGAAATCGATTATTCTTAACTCAAGTTATTATCTGGCAATCAAAATGCAGTGATAGATGTCTATTTTTCATAAGTTATTTTTAGAATTGACCTTTTGACCCCAAAATCAATCCCACCTTAGACCTTTACATGAGCTAACCTTATATGAAGTTTGAAAGAATTTAATCATTCCTAACTCAAGTAATCATCTGGAAACCGAAATACAATCATAAATGTCTATTTTTAGTAACAGTGACCCTTCGAGTTGATCTTTTGACCCTAAAATCGATCCCATATTATATCATATAAGTTAACATTGTATTAAGTTTTAATCAAATTGCTCATTCCTCACTAGTTATTGTCTGGAAACCATCCGCACAGGCGGACGGAGGGGCAACGACAAACACTATAGTCCCTGCCAGTTGCATAAGCTAGCCTTATATGGAGTTTAAAAGAAACCAATCATTCTTACCTCAAGTTATTATGTAGTGATAAATGTCGTTTTTTAGTAACGCCGTCACCATATACGTGAAATATTCGTGGTGTGACGTTAAACAAAAATCAATCAATCTATTTTTGGTAACAGTTATTTTTAGAATTGACCTTTTGACTCCAAAATCAATTCCATCCTAGACCTTTACATGAGGTAGCCTTATATGAAGTTTGAAAGAAATCAATTCGTAACTCGTTATCATCTGGGAACCAAAATAAAATGATAAATGTCTATTTTAAGTAACAGTGACCCTTCAAGTTGACCTTTTGACCCCAAAATCAATCCAACATTAGATCTTTATATAAGCTAACATTGTATAAAGTTTGAATCAAATTGGTAATTCCTCACTGGTAGGGGACTAAAAATGAAAATTAAAAGGTTAATCTCAACCTGGGGTCAGTGATGGATAGAAGGAACTGGATCAAAGAGGTATTCCATGAAGGAAGCTTTTTTCCAAAACTGAAGGCTATGCCTCACATATACTGGTAGAGGACCAGTTACTGACTACTACCAGTTTTTTTCACGTAATTGTCTGAAATATATAGGATACTTACTATTATATATGACAATTTCGTCAATTCACGTTTTGAATACCTCTAATAACGTAGTAGCTGATAACTGGTCCTAGTCGAGGACTAATCCTTGGCCAGTGCAATATTAAAGAAACAATTTCAACTTGCTTTCTCTGGATGTTGCTTTTGTCAACGTTGTCTGGGATATCACAATGACTCGAGTGAGATTTGCTCACAGTGAGCAAAGTTCAGGGAATAAGCACAAACGTAGTCTCTGCCTTATGTTTTAAATAATAGTGTAACACAAAGATAACACACATCAGCTGGATATGGTATCCTACAGAAAATATCATGTTTGATCTATTCTTAATCTGAAAGTAGGTCATGTTGACCTAGTTAAACTAGAACGTAAACTCATTCTGCATTATTTTGGAGAACGGTCAGCTTGCTATATACTGGTAGTGTACATGTACTAGTTACCAGCTTTTACAGTAACCGGCGAAGACCAGTTACCGACTACTACGTTATATCGGCTTTTGAAACGTGATTGTCTGCGATACATAGGATACTGGTGGACTGATAATGCCCGAGGGCATCATAAGTCTAGTTTTCAGTGCTTTTGTACTAACATTTAATATATACTTCAAATTTTCAATCATCAAATTAAGTAAATCATTCTAAAACTAAGGAGTATCTCCCTCATGCATAGCTCTGTCCTTAGATTCTTTGGTTCACTTTTCGGTCATTTTGGTTAAAACATTGCTCTTCAAATATTTATATATTTTGAGAATTCCAATCATTTGGTCACGAGCATCACTGAAGAGACATAAGTTGTCGAAATGCGCATATGGTGCACTAAATTAAAAAGTATATATGTTTTATATTTATTATAACCACTAGGCCGGTGTCACTGCTGGTGGACTGATAGTGCCCGAGGGCATCATAAGTCTAGTTTTCAGTGCTTTTGTACTGACATTTAATATATACTTCAAATTTTCAGTCATCAAATTAAGTAAATCATTCTAAAACTAAGGAGTATCTCTCTCATACATAGCTCTGTCCTTAGATTCTTTGGTTCACTTTTCGGTTATTTTGGTTTAAACATTGCTCTTCAAATATTTAAATATTTTGAGAATTCCAATCATTTGGTCACGAGCATCACTGCAGAGACATAAGTTGTCGAAATGCGCATATGGTGCACTAAATTAAAAAGTATATATGTTTTATATTTAGTAGTCGGTAACTGGTCTTAGTCAGGAACTGGTTCTTCGCCAGTAGTGTCTTGAAAATCTGTATTTATGTTTGTCTCTGGGATTTCATACGGTCGATATCCAGTATAAAAGTAAAGAATGTTTGTGGGCTTATTTCAACAAACTCCTTGCCAATCATTTATATACTACCTGAGAGGGGGGATGTGCAACTTCTCTTAAACCCTTTGGTACAAAGAAAGAATACTCTACGAAGATGTGCATATTGGAAGGGGAACGCTATCCAAAACAATTTACAAGAGTTGTCGCCCTTGGACTGATTTTTGCAAAATACCTTCTAACTTCTCCTCAACTCTTTGGGTAATTTTGATGAAACTTGGTACAAAGATTGATTAATTATCGTTTTATTCACTCAACGATTATTTCACGTATATGGTGACGGCATCTGCCTAAGCATCGCATAGAAATTTTACTTTTGCAACAGACCCGCCTGAAGCAGTGAAGGATCTTTTACGTGTCACGCCTACCGTAAAACGGGACCTCGGTTTTCACTGCCTCCCCCGAAAGACAGAACACCAGTGTGCCCATGGCGGGAGTCGAACCCAGGACCTTCCTGTCACAAGCCGAGCACCTCATTCACTGGGTCACACCGGCTTAACTTAGTACAAAGAAAGATCACTTTATGAAGATGTGCATATTGAACAGGAATTTCCATAACTCAGTATTTAATACAACAGTTTTACTGTAGTTAGGGGGAGTGTCAACATGGGAATTGATATATGTGCAAAGATCAATTTACCTACCAACAATTGAAGAAGTTGACTACATATCAGTAAGAAAGGTAATCTAAATTTAGCACAATTAGATTAGATATTTTGTTCTAGTTTGTGTGACGCTTTGGATAGCAGAATGCAAAAACTATGTACTGGTTTAGCGATGCCCCATTTTTAATTACTTCTTCGAAGTTAAACTATATCAAGACCAGGGTCACTAACCCCAATTTGAAGCCTAGTGACTTTTGCAGAAAAATAGAATTTGTTGAGAGATGAATTTATTCATATTTTGGTCTTTATGAATATCTACAAAATGACATAAAACTCTTTCATAAAATGATGACGTCATACATGTGTATGACGTCTTAAAACGTACCATACCATGTCGTAAATGCGAAATTGGTCGAAAAAGTGCTCAGAGATGAACTGCAACAATTTAAGATAGAGCACATGCTTAACACAACTTCATTTTATGCTAGACTTATTTGTTGTTTGGTAAACTATATACATCTGTGACAAAAATATCACACTGGGTTTTGCATGCACTCATATACAAATTTAAGAAAAATTATGTTTCTTTTTACGTTGATTTTTCCAAAGATACTAATTTTCAAAAATCTTGGGTGGAATATATTTCCTCTGACTAAGTCAAATCTATACATTAAATAAACTTCTGATAAATTATGCATAGAAGTATCGGCTGACCAGCTAACAATTATTACTGAATGATTTACAGTGTTACTGAACCTGGTCTTTAATGTCTGCTAAGATCAAAGTTATTCTGAGGTTTTGCTGAGTTGCATCAACAGCAATGACTGAAACACATACTACATACATAAAACTGTAAATGCTGACGACAAGCAAAAATGAGTCAATATTCTAAATATCAAGGACCGTAACTCCTGTAGGTTTATCTCGTCCAGAATTCTTATGTGTCCATCTACTCTTCAATGACTTGTACAATACTTGTGGCGAATTCTGGTTTATTTCTGTGTAAGAGTTAGGAAAACAAATTACATTGTGTAGAATTTCTAAGTGTCAAGGACCATAACCTCTGTAAATTTATTCCAACCAGAGTTAACTCCCTTCACATATACACTCATAGAAAGCTTTGTTCAATTTCATGCAATAGTGTAGTAGAAATTTTGATGATAATCTATCGTGGGGCAGAATAAAGAAAGGGCAGAAAAGCAAATATTAATATGCCCCTCACCTTATGATGGCAAGGGTATATTGATGACCTATCTTCATTTCACACACCTTGTTTTTTACTGTCTCGTTTTAATGACAGGACACTGGTACACCTATGGCAGGAGTCAAACCCGGGCCTTCCAGTCATGAGCTGAGCACCAATATATTGAAGAGATACACAGACACAATATTTACTAGTCATGACGTCACACAAAAATAATTTCATCTCATGGAATAAATATTTATGAGAACTTCAATCATTGTTTTATGTTTATTTTAAGATGAAGATTACAGTAAATATGACATATATCTTTAACATTGCAGTGCTATGAGAATTTTGACAATCTCAACATATGCAAGACTTTATAATAATCATTCTAACAAAATTATGAAATTATTTCAAAGTATGACCTATAAACTGTCCCATGATGAAGTTCATGAAGAGAAATCAAAATAAAACTTGAGAAAGACCGAAAATAAATATTGCACATCCCTATTTTATATTACATAGAAAACGTTCCTTGAACTCCTTTAAGTTATACACTTGTGTATTGTCCCTTTTTATTCCTCTGTTTTAGCACCTTGATTTAGAGTTGGATTTGATGTTAAAGATTCTACAGCAGTGCCAGAGTTACTAATTTCTAACTGAGCATTACTAGAGTCTGATTGGTTGTTACCAGACTCTGACTGGTTGTTACCAGACTCTGATACATTGTTACCAGATTCTGATAGGTTGTTGCCAGATTCTGATTGGTTGTTACCAGATTCTGATACACTGTAGCCAGATTCTACTTCCCCTGAATCTGACTGGACATTACTGTGGTTGGTTTTAGATTGTGAATGGTCAGTTACATTGCTACTGAAATCTGATTGGTTGTTAGAATCCTGATTAGCTGTGGTCTCCTCCTCATCTACATAAATAATATCCTCAGGATTAGGTGGTCTGGGTAGAAATTCCTCTCCAGGCATCAACCTCTCAAATATTTCTCTTGCCTTAACAGAGAAACATAAACAGATCAAAGACCTTATAGAAAAACAAGATAGTGTTTTGTGAATATATGATGCAAGTTATGTTAATTCAAAACAAGATGTGTTTGTAAAATTTCCCTGGTGGCAACATGAATTTATCATAAAGGTCATGGTCAAGGTCACAAGGTCATTGACCTTGGTGTAATTTGAAAGGGCTTTATTAGTGGAATATGGTGCCAAATATGAAGTCTTGCAGTTCAAAAAATATGGTGAAGGTTAAAGCTAACAAGAGATAGACAAACAAACAGACAGGTCAAAGGTGATATGCCTATGATCTATCAACCTGGGGGCATAAAGATTGGGTAAATACCAAAGACTAATTCATGTCCTGTCTGACACTTTCCTGAAATATGGCTTCCTGTACTTCAGATTCATATATACATGTATTATACCAGATTTCAAACAAAAATATTGTTTGGGTTTTGTTGTATGCTTACTTACAGGTCGGCAGAAATCTAAATGAAAGGTATTCTATATAGGAAGTAATACATCAAAGATGCACCTCAAGACTGGAATACATGTGATGAATAGTATCAGAAATTGGCCCAAATAATTATTTTATGGACTGCTAATCTATAGAAATCCATTAAGAATGATCATAGAGCTTAAGTCTTTGTAAAGACAGACTTGGGCTTGATTTTTTGAAAATCCTTAGTTATCCATAGCAAGACAGCTAACTAGCAGAACAAAACTTTCATCTTGTCTTTTATCTTGTACTAAGCATTAAAGATACTCAAGAAAATTAATTAAATGCATAATCGTACAATGATTATTACATCATGGGGAAGATCAAGGTAACAATGTAATGAGAAGTCTACATCATGGGGAAGATCAAAGTAACAATGAAAAGAGAAGTCTACATCATGGGGAAGATCAAGGTTACAATGTAATGAGAAGTCTACATCATGGGGAAGATCAAGGTAACAATGAAATGAGAAGTCTACATCATGGGGAAGATCAAGGTAACAATGAAATGAGAAGTCTACATCATGGGGAAGATCAAGGTAACAATGAAATGAGAAGTCTACATCATAGGGAAGATAACGGTTACAATGAAATGAGAAGTCTACATCATGGGGAAGATCAAGGTAACAATGAAATGAGAAGTCTACATCATACGGAAGATCAAAGTAACAATGAAATGAGAAGTCTACATCATGGGGAAGATCAAGGTAACAATGAAATGAGAAGTTTACATCATAGGGAAGATCAAGGTAACAATGAAATGAGAAGTCTACATCATGGGGAAAATCAAGGTTACAATGAAATGAGAAGTCAACATCATTGGGGAAGATCAAGGTAACAATGAAATGAAAAGTCAACATCATAGGGAAGATCAAAGTAACAATGTAATGAGAAGTCTACATCATGGGAAAGATCAAGGTAACAATGTAATGAGAAGTCTACATCATGGGGAAAATCAAGGTTACAATGAAATGAGAAGTCAACATCATTGGGGAAGATCAAGGTAACAATGAAATGAAAAGTCAACATCATAGGGAAGATCAAAGTAACAATGTAATGAGAAGACTACATCATGGGAAAGATCAAGGTAACAATGTAATGAGAAGTCTACATCATGGGGAAGATCAAGGTTACAATGAAATGAGAAGTCAACATCATTGGGGAAGATCAAGGTAACAATGAAATGAAAAGTCCACATCATGGGGAAGATCAAGGCTACTATGAAATGAGAAGTCAACATCATGGGGAAGATCAAGGTAACAATGAATTGAGAAGTCTACATCATAGGGAAGATCAAGGTAACAATGAAATGAGAAGTCTACATCATAGGGAAGATCAAGGTTACAATGTAATGAGAAGTCTACATCATGGGGAAGATCAAGGTAACAATGAAATGAGAAGTCTACATCATGGGGAAGATCAAGGTAACAATGAAATGAGAAGTCTACATCATAGGGAAGATAACGGTTACAATGAAATGAGAAGTCTACATCATGGGGAAGATCAAGGTAACAATGAAATGAGAAGTCTACATCATACGGAAGATCAAAGTAACAATGAAATGAGAAGTCTACATCATGGGGAAGATCAAGGTAACAATGAAATGAGAAGTTTACATCATAGGGAAGATCAAGGTAACAATGAAATGAGAAGTCTACATCATGGGGAAAATCAAGGTTACAATGAAATGAGAAGTCAACATCATTGGGGAAGATCAAGGTAACAATGAAATGAAAAGTCAACATCATAGGGAAGATCAAGGTAACAATGTAATGAGAAGTCTACATCATGGGGAAAATCAAGGTTACAATGAAATGAGAAGTCAACATCATTGGGGAAGATCAAGGTAACAATGAAATGAAAAGTCAACATCATAGGGAAGATCAAAGTAACAATGTAATGAGAAGACTACATCATGGGAAAGATCAAAGTAACAATGTAATGAGAAGTCTACATCATGGGGAAGATCAAGGTTACAATGAAATGAGAGGTCAACATCATTGGGGAAGATCAAGGTAACAATGAAATGAGAAGTCTACATCATAGGGAAGATCAAGGTAACAATGAAATGAGAAGTCTACATCATAGGGAAGATCAAGGTAACAATGAAATTAGAAGTCAACATCATAGGGAAGATCAAGGCTACTATAAAATGAGAAGTCAACATCATAGGGAATATCAAGGCTACTATAAAATGAGAAGTCAACATCATAGGGAATATCAAGGTAACAATGAAATGAGAAGTCAACACAATGGGGAAGGTCAAGGCTACTATGAAATGCTCCCAACAAGACATATCACTGATGTGAAATATTCTTAACAATTTTCTTACACAGAGCTTAACAAGAGCAGGATTAGAAGATGGAAGAGAAACATGACAAACATTACATGCCCACTACATTATGTGCACGGTGTTTGATTACTGCTTTATGTGAAACAAAGATTACTGCATATATATGATGACAGCCATATGTATTGAAGCATAAAATATTATTTGCGAAAAAAAAAAAACGATTGAATTAATTAATGTTAATAATCATTAAAAAATTTTGTGAATAAAATACTTTTTCTTATAAATTTGGCTTCACCTCTAGTACTGTGTGGTCCATATCTCTCTCCGTGCCTGGCCCACTCACTACTGCTACATTGTCTGGCTTCATGTTGCATGTGAATGGATGATTTATAAAGCTTTGTTTGAAGTACAGGGACCATATAACTGTGGGCTTGTCATCCTCTGGTGGTAAACATCAACAAAGAGAACATCATTTTGTAAACTTGATCTAAGCATTTAATAGGAGTCTGAAATGAGTACTTATCATACAAAAATGAAAAGTATAACCTGTGTTTATTAACAGACAACAGCAGATGCATGACTGCATACAAAGGGGATCTATACTGCAATCTACTTTAAACAATACATCTAGTTTTGTCTTGGGATTTTCATGAAAAAATATTTTCTTGCTCTGATGTTCTAGAAAAAATATGTTGCACTTGGTTTTCCCTGTCTGCTTGTGATCAGGATGGGCAGTATTGCTCTTCCCTTATAGACCAGCTTTTGCAATTTTATGGCATGAACTTAATGCATCAACTTCAAACTTTTTAATGAAAAAATCTTGCTGACATGTCCAATGACAACTCAAAATACCCCATAGACCTTTTCAGGATAACTGCAATCTTACAATTTGTATATGCATAATAGCATTTCTGGGTGACTAGCTACAAACTTTGAACGTACTGAACATTGCTCAGCAATTGTAGATCACTTTTCTTTCAGTTTTGTAGCTAATTCCCGAAAGGGCTATTGCACATAATTTATACAAATTGTAAGACCACAGTTATCCTTAAACAGTCTATAAGACATATCTTATTAATTAATTACCAGGAGTTTGAAAGATACATTCGTCACATTTTATCCACCTGAACTTCAATCTTCTTTCTAACAAAATGATATTTTAGAGTAAAATTAAAGTCATAGAAAATCTTTGAAATTCAGTATTTTACACAATTTTCTCAAGGGTTTCTACGTTTTTTCTTTTGTTCCCTTGTATACTAGTTATATATAGTTTTGTCTTTCTTTACATATATTCTAGTTATATATAGTTTTGTCTTTTTTTACATGTATACTAGCTATATATAGTTTTGTCTTTATTTACATGACTGTCTACTAGTAATATATAGTTTTGTCTTTATCTATATGTATACTAGTTATATATAGTTTTGTCTTTATTAACATATATACTTAGTCTAGTTTTATATACTTTTGTCTTTATTTACATGTATACTAGTTATATATAGTTTTGTCTTTATTTACATGTATACTAGTTATATATAGTTTTGTCTTTATTTACATGACTGTCTACTAGTTATATATAGTTTTGTCTTTATTTACATACATGCTAGTTATATATAGTTTTGTCTTTATCAACATATATACTAGTTATATATAGTTTTGTCTTTATATTTATATTAATATATATACTAGTTCTAATAGTTTTGTCTTTATTTACATTTAATACTAATTATATATAGTTTTGACATCCAAAATTTTTAACCACTAAGATCCACTTCACTTAGTCACCAAGTATAACCCTAGTCTGAAATGTAAGACCCAACATTGACACTTGAGGCTTAAAATCTTCCCAAAGGCAATGACAGAATTGACAGGAATTAGAAAAAACAAATAAAAGACCAATGTGAACCAAGACAATTCAATTAAGACAAGCAATATGGCTATGTCATTTCCAAAACAGAAATAGAGTAAAGCAGACATAGGGTTGAAAGTTGTTGATCACCTCACTTCATAGGAGATTGTTCTATTATGACACTGACCTTGCAATATTCAAGATGAGTGACCCTCCCCTAGCATGAATAACCCCTCCCCTAGCATTGATAACCCCTTCCAATGCATGAATGACCCCTCCCCTTACATGAATGACCCCTCACCTATCATGAATAACCCTTCCCCATGCATGAATGACCTCTCCCCTTACATGAATAACCCAGCCCCTAGCATGTATGATCCCTTCCCTAGCACACATAACTCCTCTCCCATTACCCTTACATGGACAACCCCTCCCCTTACTTGAATGACCCCTCTCTGTGCATGAATGATTCCTTCCCTTATTGTATTTCTTACATACCTATGTCAAAATGTTAATTTCTTCATGAATGATGTAGAATTACAGTAAAGGTAGAATTTAGCTATAATTAATGTAACCATGGTCACAGTATTGCACAATGCATTTGTTCTAGCTAAATGCGTGATGGACTGTTTCTCTGATAGATATAATTATTATATGTATAATACATGTATATATGTTTTCTATTGTCATTTTATATACTACCTATATTGTTTATTAATAGAATGTATGTTCGTATGAATGAGTGACAGCTGACCAATGGAATGTAAGGGTGTTTAATTATACTAACTGATTTTAATCCTTATCATATTTTGCATGATACTCACAAGAGACGTATCTATTTCACAAAGGACTGACAATTATAAAGTTTATATAATCTTCAAAGATACATGATAGTGCCTTTTATATAATATATTTTATTTAATATACATTAATTTAATACTTAAATCATATGAAATTATATGCTCATATGAGTATTGTTATTTAATAATTTGACTAATTGTATATTTGAAATTACTATCCATGATCACATAAAATGTATATCTATGGCATATGCATTACATTATAGTTTGCTATATATTGTCATTAAACATGTTACAGGTTTCTTTGATTCCATTAAATTATCATACCTGAAACCCATAGATGTTATTGCTAAACAGTAGCTGGTTACAAATGGTGCCTAACGTGGGGCCATTTGTAACCCTACATGGGCTTCAAATGTCACAGAGGTTTATAACAATATTTATAAAAATTGTTATCTCCATTAGGAATTGAACTTGGTACCTTTGGTTTTGCAGCCCTACGCTCTACCAAGTGAGCTTAAAGGAATTCCCTTCATCCCAGTTAGTAACAAGCGCTTGCAGAGAGCAAACACCAGTGACATTAATATTCATCATACATGTCAACTGAGATAGTCCTCATGCCATAATCAGTATTGATGGTCATGAGACCATCATGGTTACCATGAGCACATACTGGTTGCCATGAAAACAGCACTAACCTGGATCTTCATGATTTTTACAGAGTAACCTAACAGCATGGCTGAGTAAAGTTTCTGAGTCTGCATCTGAATCCATCACTTCTTTTGTTAGATGTAATACATCTGCAAATGGATTTTATATACATGACGATTGTATGTAATACTGGTAAACAGAATTTACAATAGAGCTTCGTGGTTCACGTGATTTGTTTGTTTCTCACCCAAGTTCATTCCCCATGAACCTAGAAAAAAAAGTCATTCCTTAAAAATTCCAACAAGAGATACATTAAAACAAGTAGCCCCAAAAGGGCCTATGTTGCTAACTTACGTACATTGCACTTTGAGCACATGATAAATTTACAAAGTATCAGAATGTTCTCAAGCAAAACTATCCTTTTCAAAAATGTTATTTCAAAATTAAACCAAAAACAACATCATATCATTCTAAAAAAGTCTTTTATTATGAAAATCAAAGAAAACACCTGAAAATGTCCTAAAACAACAGAATCCAAAAAGATCTAAAAAAAAAAGTCAAAACTTGATTTCACAATGGAATAAAAAATCACAACACTTCTTAAGACACCCCTCTTGATATTATTCCAATATATTCATTTTGAAGATCTATGCATGCACTCTGAAGAAGCTTGTCAAAAGAAGGTATCCTGAAAGACATATGTTGCCTTATCCTGGATCAATCCCTCAATAGATCTGATTAAAATCCCTCAGCAGTTCTGAAGAGGTAGAAAATATGAAAAGTTTGTGCTGTATGGACAGAAGGCTAAATGAAGACTGATCAAAAAAGCTCACCTGAGCAGAAAGTACAAATTAGCTAAGTTTATTAATAGAAACTTCAATATACAAATTCACATGTTATATACGTTCATATAAATGTGACATTAACATTTTGATGGGCTTTTAGGGGGATATATTGAAAAACAAAATATCCACAACTTGGAGCATGTACCAAAAATAAAAGTATTGATGAAAAAGAGATACTCTGTATGAAATTTGAAGAGTGTTTAACATCCCGGAATATTTCTCATACATGTATTATCACTGGGGTAAATTCCATGCAAATTTGTGACTATAATTCTGGTATCAGTTAAAACTAGACTGCTTATTGAGACTTGAAGCATATATGGAATAGAAACCATTACATTAGACACCATTACATTAGACACCAGTTTATATATAGTTAATATACATATTATATATTGTAATGTGTGGTGGATTCCTACTTACACAAGCCATTTGGACATGCCATGGATGAATGTGGAAGCTCAAGCACAGATATTGGATGATCTGGTGTGTCAGGGTCCAACAATTGGAGTAATGACAACTGAAATTAGGAATCACATGTGAAAGACTGACACTGGAGACATCCACTCAATGTGATGGTCATATAGGAATCACATGTTACAGACTGACACTGGAGACGTCCACTCAATGTGATGGTCAAATAGGAATCACATGTGAAAGACTGACACTGGAGACATCCACTCAATGTGATGGTCAAATAGGAATTAAATGTTACAGACTGACACTGGAGACATCCACTCAATGTAATGGTCAAATAGGAATCACATTTGACAGACTGACACCGGAGAAATCCACTCAATGTGATGGTCAAATACAAATCACATGTGACAGACTGTCACTGGAGACATCCACTCAATGTAATGGTCCAATAGGAATCACATTAGACAGACTGACACTGGAAACATCCACTCAATGTAATTGTCAAATAGGAATCACATGTGACAGACTGACATGGGAGATATCCACTCAATGCAATGGTCAAATAGGAATCACATGTGACAGACTGACACTGGAAACATCCACTCAATGTAATGGTCAAATAGAAATCACATGTGACAGACTGACACTGGAGACATCCACTCAATGTAATGGTCAAATAGGAATAGCATGTGACAGACTGACACTGGAGACATCCACTCAATGTAATGGTCAAATAGAAATCACATGTGACAAATTGACATTGGAAATATCCATGCGATGTAATGTTCAGATGCATAAAATAAATATAAGTACTGCTATAAGCCATTTGTTTACCATGGAACAGATATCATGCTTGTATACTATGAAGAATTTTACTTTCCTCTTAATGATATGAAATAAACATGCAGTACATGTAAGAGTAATACATGACTGTATGTTAATATGGGATTTAAATCCCACTTACACATTACACTGCAGCATTGTTATAATGTAGGTACCACATAATCTAAGCCGGTGTGGCCTAGTATATAAGGTGCTTGGCTCGTGATCTAGAGGTCCAGGGTTTGACTCCTGTCCTGGGCACACTGGTGTCCTGTCTTTCGGATGAGACAGTAAAATCCGAGGTCCCCTGTCATGGTAGGCATGGCACTAAAAGATCCCTCACTGCTTCGGATGGGTCCGATGCAAAGGTCTGAATTTGTATGCATTGCATCAGGCATATGCCGTCACCATTTATGTGAAATAATCATGGAGTGACGTAAAACAATAATCAATCAATCAACCACATAATCTACCTATACATTATGTCATTTATTTACAATGCTAGTATCTAATGCTACATAAGGTAGCTCTCATGTTATGATAGGTGTTACCGTAACATTCTTAAATTTTTGTTTAATTACCTAACAGAATTGAATCTGATAAAATTAAACTATGTCCCTGGTGGTAACAAAACTCTAATGTGAAGGTCAAGGTTATACAGTCATAAATTATGGTACCAACAGAAAGGTCTTGCCACAAGGAACACACAGTCATGTGAACTGAAAGCATTAGCTGGTATGGTTGAAAAGTTATGTCCAATGTTATAGTTGTCTACAGACAAACAAATAAACCCCCTAAACAGCTGATTCAGGGGCATACAGTTCTCAGCAATCTTTATTTAATCCAGTTGATTTTCTCTTATGGTATCTCTTAAAATATTGTCACTCAATACTAGCACAGAACAGATATAATGCTGGTAACAATATGGATCTAATCTGAAATGTCAGACACAAGCATCAGACTTAGGTCAGAGTTTCTCCCATGAGGCAAAATGAGAAGAATTGAAAAACAGTGATATATATTACAAATTGTAACATATTACTTACAATTCACTTTGTTATTCACTTGGTTGAATCCATAATATAGTATGTCCAAATTCAAAGTAAATCTAAATGTCCTTGAATCCAATTTTTCTATGCTGTATATTTTCAGATAACTATGTTAATGTGTAATTAAAAGTTTTGTTTTCTTTCAATTCTTGCTACAAGAGGAATTCATGTCTCGTGCTTCAATATGTATACTACAGATCAAGAAAATGTTTCTATATCATTGATGGGAATTTATTCCAAATAAGATATAGGAACACCTGCTTCAAATGTATTACTAATCTATGTATATTAAAGTCAAGTTCTAGGTAAAAGAAATGGGTTCTACCTGATTCTCATCTGGATTTGGAAGTATAGATTTATCAATCAACAAAATACCCCGGCATAATGTTCTGCAACACAAAAGAAGAAAATAGCTGAAAATGTTTTCGTAGGTTTGAAACTTCTGATTTCAAAATTTTATTATTATATTCACAATGGTATGTTTATGAATGTATTAATAATGATAATCATATTATTACATCTGAAACTAGATATAAGAAAGAATTCACCTTTTCTGTGAAGTACTTAGATATTTCTCAGGAGTGTAAGAATGTTCAAGGATCAAATGTCTGCAAAAAAAAAAAATATTGTTGGTGAAATGTCAAGAATAATACAGAATAATATATCATAGAATCATAATATAGCATAGAATTATAATATATCATAGAAATATAATGACCTTCAAAAAGCCATAATATGGATGATATACAAAGTACATTTCTTTGTTTTAAAAACATGACTGTCACAGTTAATGACCTACAGTACTTCTATTATACAGTACAATTATGATAGAGTATCAGCATAATTCTCTGTTTCATTTATCAATATTCTGAATCTTAGGCCTAAAATTTTCAAAAACATTTTATTGAGTATATTTTCATATCATTTACAATGCTAATATCACTTTATGTAATAATCTTTTATTCTTTGACTGACATATTGATGACTTGTATATATAATGAGGAGGGAGGTGACACAGTACTTTGTTTTATTTGTGTACTTTTTAAGGCTAACCATTACAATTTATATTGGGATTTGAACACAAAACTTTAAAATCTATTTAAAGTTTTTTAACTAAAAAATAACTAGGTCCATACAAATGATTGATCTACTTTCATCACTACCACAATTTGAGAAAACAAATGCAGAAATTTTATGTTGCAAGCTATTTATATAGTTAATAAGATATTAATGCAAATGAAATGCAAATGTTTGATAAATGACCACTTCACAGACTTCGATGTAATCGTCCAACACTTCTTGGAGTTTTATGTTATTTGTTTATTAAAATCTATGTCATTGTAGAATTATGTTAAACTGTTAATTAAAAATCTGCTCTGATTTAAACCTTTCTTCAATAGCAATAATTTTTAAGAACAAACAAGATGTGTTTGTTAAAAACTTAGTCTAATGCCCCCAGCAGCAACAAAATCCAAATGTTAAGTTTTTGAAATGTAGGTCAAAATTACAGTCAAGGTCATGCGGGTAAAATCTATTGTAGCACAGGAAAGGTCTTGTCACAAGAAATATGCATGTGAAGTATGAAAGTTCTACCTTTTTACGAACTTATAACCAATGTTAATCTTTTTAAATGTAGGTCAAAGGTCACAGTCAAGGTCATGAGTTCAATGAGCTTGGTGTAATCTGAAAGGGCTTTATTAGTGTAGTATGCATGCCAAATATAAAGTCTCTATCTCTCATAGTTCAAAAGTCATTGCAAAGATTAGAGTTGACAACAGACAGACAGACAAATAAAAAAACAGGTCAAAAACAGTATGCCCCCGATCTATCAATATGGGGGCATAAAACAGACAAATCACAGAAAATACTAAAGTGATTAAAACCAGATTTAACTCCAGCCTGTTTATTGTTTTGTTGTGGTTAAAGTTCTAGAGAACCAGTACTGGGGTCTCAATCTGGAGACCTAATTTTTACCTATCAAATTTCTAACCTCAGAAGTTCAAAAATATGTAAGTAAAGGAGATCAGAAGGTATAGCACAACATAAACTGTATGTAAATCATTCAGATAAACAAAGGGAGCTGTACTCCTAACACCTTGACGCTTATACTGTTAGGTGAACATATGGATACAGCGAAGTAGGTAGCGTTTTGAACAAAATGTTGAACAAAATGAAATTAAGATCGAGGTTGTTGACATAAGGGTCACCAGAGTGTGACCTTTCTACAGGTTTCTCCAGACCTTTCAATGTGACATATCAATAAATGAAGACAAGATAAGACTTGTTGTAGTAAGACTGATAAGATTTAAATTTTGTTGACACTGATGGTTGACAGTAATACACTGGCTCTGCTTCAAGGTCAAAACAACATGTACTGCTGAACTGAACAAGAAAAGTTTCAATTAAATCAATTATATATGAAACAGAATTACTCTAATTAAACTCTATTTAAGTGTAATACATAATTTTACATACCAGTAATTTTAAGTGCAATACATGATTTTACCAAGTAATATTTACAAGTATAATACAGGCAAGAAATAATTAACATTAATTTACTTACTTGCAATCAATTCGCTTCCCTTCTGTATTTATTACCCCAGTACATCTAAAATTTCAATACAAAACGTAGATCAACATAAAATACAAAATGTAAATCAACATAAAATACAAAATGTAAATCAACATAAAATACCGGTAAGAGAGATTAAAACTACAGATTTATATAATAGAGATTTGGTGTGTTTTTTAATTTTGAATGTCTGTCTATGTGATCATCCTGTTTTCACAACAAGTGGGGAGATATGGTAATGATAAGTGAGGAGATAGGGCCATGATAAGGGGAGATACGGTGATGATAAGTGAGGAGATAGGACCATGATAAGGGGAGATACGGTGATGATAAGTGAGGAGATAGGACCATGATAAGGGGAGATACAGTAATGATAAGTGAGGAGATAGGGCCATGATAAGGGGAGATACGGTGATGATAAGTGAGGAGATAGGGCCATGATAAGGGGAGATACGGTAATGATAAGTGAGGAGATAGGACCATGATAAGGGGAGATAGGGTAATGATAAGTGAGGAGATAGGGCCATGATAAGGGGAGATAGGGTGATGATAAGTGAGGAGATAGGACCATGATAAGGGGAGATACGGTAATGATAAGTGAGGAGATAGGGCCATGATAAGGGGAGATAGGGTAATGATAAGTGAGGAGATAGGACCATGATAAGGGGAGATACGGTAATGATAAGTGAGGAGATAGGGCCATGATAATGGGAGATATGGTGATGATAAGTGAGGAGATAGGACCATGATAAGGGGAGATACGGTGATGATAAGCGAGGATATAGGACCATGATAAGGGGAGATATGGTAATGATAAGTGAGGAGATAGGGCCATGATAAGGGGAGATATGGTAATGATAAGTGAGGAGATAGGGCCATGATAAGGGGAGATACGGTAATGATAAGTGAGGAGATAGGACCATGATAAGGGTAGATATAGTAATGATAAGTGAGGAGATAGGGCCATGATAAGGGGAGATACGGTAATGATAAGTGAGGAGATAGGGCCATGATAAGGGGAGATATGGTAATGATAAGTGAGGAGATAGGACCATGATAAGGGGAGATAGGGTAATGATAAGTGAGGAGATAGGGCCATGATAAGGGGAGATACGGTGATGATAAGTGAGGAGATAGGGCCATGATAAGGGGAGATACGGTAATGATAAGTGAGGAGATAGGACCATGATAAGGGTAGATATAGTAATGATAAGTGAGGAGATAGGGCCATGATAAGGGGAGATACAGTAATGATAAGTGAGGAGATAGGGCCATGATAATGGGAGATACGGTAATGATAAGTGAGGAGATAGGGCCATGATAAGGGGAGATAGGGTAATGATAAGTGAGGAGATAGGACCATGATAAGGGGAGATACGGTAATGATAAGTGAGGAGATAGGGCCATGATAATGGGAGATACGGTGATGATAAGTGAGGAGATAGGACCATGATAAGGGGAGATACGGTGATGATAAGCGAGGATATAGGACCATGATAAGGGGAGATATGGTAATGATAAGTGAGGAGATAGGGCCATGATAATGGGAGATATAGTAATGATAAGTGAGGAGATAGGGCCATGATAAGGGGAGATACGGTGATGATAAGTGAGGAGATAGGACCATGATAAGGGGAGATACGGTAATGATAAGTGAGGAGATAGGACCATGATAAGGGGAGATAGGGTAATGATAAGTGAGGAGATAGGACCATGATAAGGGGAGATACGGTAATGATAAGTGAGGAGATAGGGCCATGATAATGGGAGATACGGTGATGATAAGTGAGGAGATAGGACCATGATAATGGGAGATACGGTGATGATAAGTGAGGAGATAGGACCATGATAAGGGTAGATATAGTAATGATAAGTGAGGAGATAGGACCATGATAAGGGGAGATACGGTAATGATAAGTGAGGATATAGGACCATGATAAGGGGAGATATGGTAATGATAAGTGAGGAGATAGGACCATGATAAGGGTAGATATAGTAATGATAAGTGAGGAGATAGGGCCATGATAAGGGGAGATACGGTGATGATAAGTGAGGAGATAGGGCCATGATAAGGGGAGATACGGTAATGATAAGTGAGGAGATAGGACCATGATAAGGGTAGATATAGTAATGATAAGTGAGGAGATAGGACCATGATAAGGGGAGATACGGTAATGATAAGTGAGGAGATAGGGCCATGATAAGGGGAGATATGGTAATGATAAGTGAGGAGATAGGACCATGATAAGGGGAGATAGGGTAATGATAAGTGAGGAGATAGGGCCATGATAAGGGGAGATACGGTGATGATAAGTGAGGAGATAGGACCATGATAAGGGTAGATATAGTAATGATAAGTGAGGAGATAGGACCATGATAAGGGGAGATACGGTAATGATAAGTGAGGAGATAGGGCCATGATAAGGGGAGATAGGGTAATGATAAGTGAGGAGATAGGACCATGATAAGGGGAGATACGGTGATGATAAGCGAGGATATAGGACCATGATAAGGGGAGATACGGTAATGATAAGTGAGGAGATAGGGCCATGATAAGGGGAGATACGGTGATGATAAGTGAGGAGATAGGGCCATGATAAGGGGAGATATGGTAATGATAAGTGACGAGATAGGGCCATGATAAGGGGAGATATGGTGATGATAAGTGAGGAGATAGGGCCATGATAAGGGGAGATATGGTAATGATAAGTGAGGAGATAGGACCATGATAAGGGGAGATACGGTAATGATAAGTGAGGAGATAGGACCATGATAAGGGGAGATATGGTAATGATAAGTGAGGAGATAGGACCATGATAAGGGTAGATATAGTAATGATAAGTGAGGAGATAGGGCCATGATAAGGGGAGATACGGTAATGATAAGTGAGGAGATAGGGCCATGATAAGGGGAGATATGGTAATGATAAGTGAGGAGATAGGACCATGATAAGGGGAGATAGGGTAATGATAAGTGAGGAGATAGGGCCATGATAAGGGGAGATACGGTGATGATAAGTGAGGAGATAGGGCCATGATAAGGGGAGATACAGTAATGATAAGTGAGGAGATAGGGCCATGATAATGGGAGATACGGTAATGATAAGTGAGGAGATAGGGCCATGATAAGGGGAGATAGGGTAATGATAAGTGAGGAGATAGGACCATGATAAGGGGAGATACGGTAATGATAAGTGAGGAGATAGGGCCATGATAATGGGAGATACGGTGATGATAAGTGAGGAGATAGGACCATGATAAGGGGAGATATGGTGATGATAAGCGAGGATATAGGACCATGATAAGGGGAGATACGGTAATGATAAGTGAGGAGATAGGGCCATGATAAGGGGAGATATGGTAATGATAAGTGAGGAGATAGGACCATGATAAGGGGAGATAGGGTAATGATAAGTGAGGAGATAGGGCCATGATAAGGGGAGATATGGTAATGATAAGTGAGGAGATAGGACCATGATAAGGGGAGATAGGGTAATGATAAGTGAGGAGATAGGGCCATGATAAGGGGAGATACGGTAATGATAAGTGAGGAGATAGGACCATGATAAGGGTAGATATAGTAATGATAAGTGAGGAGATAGGGCCATGATAAGGGGAGATACGGTAATGATAAATGAGGAGATAGGGCCATGATAAGGGGAGATAGGGTAATGATAAGTGAGGAGATAGGACCATGATAAGGGGAGATACGGTGATGATAAGTGAGGAGATAGGACCATGATAAGGGGAGATACAGTAATGATAAGTGAGGAGATAGGACCATGATAAGGGGAGATACGGTGATGATAAGTGAGGAGATAGGACCATGATAAGGGGAGATACAGTAATGATAAGTGAGGAGATGGGACCATGATAAGGGGAGATACGGTAATGATAAGTGAGGAGATAGGGCCATGATAAGGGGAGATAGGGTAATGATAAGTGAGGCGATAGGACCATGATAAGGGGAGATACGGTAATGATAAGTGAGGAGATATGGCCATGATAATGGGAGATACGGTGATGATAAGTGAGGAGATAGGACCATGATAATGGGAGATACGGTGATGATAAGTGAGGAGATAGGACCATGATAAGGGGAGATACGGTAATGATAAGTGAGGAGATAGGGCCATGATAAGGGGAGATATGGTGATGATAAGTGAGGAGATAGGGCCATGATAAGGGGAGATATGGTAATGATAAGTGAGGAGATAGGACCATGATAAGGGGAGATACGGTAATGATAAGTGAGGATATAGGACCATGATAAGGGGAGATATGGTAATGATAAGTGAGGATATAGGACCATGATAAGGGGAGATATGGTAATGATAAGTGAGGAGATAGGGCCATGATAAGGGGAGATACGGTAATGATAAGTGAGGATATACATGAAGGGCCATGATAAGGCATAATAGGGTAATGATAAGTTGGGAGGTAGGGTAATGTTAAGTGAGGAGAAAGGGCCATGATAAGGGGAGATACAGTAATGATAAGTAAGGAAATAGGCCATGATAAGGGGAGATAAGGTTATGATAAGTGAGGAGATAGGGTTATGATAAGGGTAGATAGGGTTATGATAAGTGAGGAAATAGGACCATAATAAGGGGAGATACTGTAATGACAATGAAGGAGATAGAGAGCCATGATAGGCAAGGTAGGGTAATGAGAAGTTGGGAGGTAGGGTAATGATAAGTGAGGAGAAAGGGTCATGATAAGGGGAGATACAGTAATGATAAGTAAGGAAATAGGCCATGATAAGGGGAGATACAGTAATGATAAGTAAGGAGATAAGGCCATGATAAGGGGAGATAGGGCCATGATAAAGGAAGATAGGGACATGATAAGGGGAGGTAGGGTAATGATAAGTGTGGAGATAGGACCATAATAAGGGGAAATACTGTAATGATAAGTGAGAATATAGGGCCATAATATGGGTAGACAGAAAAATGATAAGATGGAGATAGGGCCATGATACGGGGAGACAGAAAAATGATAAGTGAGGAGATAGGGCCATGATAAGTGGAGATACGGTGATGATAAGTGAGAAGATAGAGCCATAATAAATGCGGAGATAAGGTCACGATATGTGGGGAGTAAGGGTTATTATAAGTGAAGAGGTAGGGTCATAAGTGGATAGGTAGGACCATAAGTGGGGAGTTGTAGTTGTAGTCTGTAAGTTAAATGCCAACAAAATTCGATACATTTTCCAAACTCTGACATCCTCAACAGACATTAATAAATTAATGTAATGTTTACGTGAATTGACTACAAAAAATGAAATATGGATGTAATGAATATTATAGTATCATTTACTTGTTATCAGAATCCACTATAAGAGAACTGGCAGACATCCTTAAGCAGTAAGTTCCTCCAAATACAGCACTCATTCTGTAACAGTACAATTCATAAGTGTATACATACATATGCAAATTACGATTTCCTTGTTTTGTAAAAAAAATAAGAACAAAAACGTAAGAATACCTTTGGTTGTATTTTGCACCTGTATCAAAGTAGCAGTACCAGCTATGGATCAGTATCTACATATACTTATATATCTTGATGTACATTCTTGTACATGTATCAATATCTGATATGGTATGGCTTATATTAATCTGCCCTTGTAGAGCCTCGTCCTACAGCACTGATGGTGACAGAGCTCTAACTCAAACAATATTGTCTGCAGGAGTAGGAGATTCAATCAAATTTGTCAGGTGTATCCCAGACTTCTATGACCTACTGCTGACCACTGTGTGTACAGATGACCAAACCTATGTAAGATCTAGCCATGATAGGCTCTTCCTGTCCAGTCACCATAAATACACCTAACATGAACTAAGGTCAAAGTTCAAATCTGCTATACACTGAGTACCAACTGACCTTGTTGATATCTTCACTTCGCCCTAATTTCTGAAGAAAGATGCAAAATAATTTAAACTTGCATACCGTGAACATGTGAAGAAGAATACACTTGTAAAGAACAAAGACACTTAAAGTGATGGTAAACAAAATCTCTACTTACCTGCAGAAACTCTGTGGCATCTCTCCACTACCATAAAGAGGCCATAAGAAGGCGGTGTTGCCATAGCGACCAAGGGATAACAAAAATTTCTGAGTTTTCTTTAAGCCCTGTATGAATAATAATTACTCAGGCTTTAATAAACATGTACTGAAATAATAACTTGATTAAGTCATCAAAAGCAGAGTAAAGATTAACAACAGTCACCTGTATCAAACAATAACTGTGACGGATCTCCGTGTAACTTCATTCTGAACATGTTAACGCACTTTGTTAAAGAATGAAATTACATTTTTTCACTTTAACAAATGCTAAGAATGCATTATTTTTGTTAAATTATAAATCCATGAAAAATAAATACCTCTTGCGTTGTTGCTTTATCATTTACCATGGCAATGGCGTGTTGAACAAACTGGCAGACATTTGGGGAGAGCTTTTTATGTTTAAGGTAATCCAGGAATGGCACCTCCATGAAACCTAACACAAGATTTAACAAATTCAGAACTGTAAGCTTACTTCAGGCATAGTATTACATGTAATGTAAAGGATTACATGATTAAAATATGGTTATATTCTTAAAATTATTGTCAGATATATAGATATCATATGTGTGAGAGTGTGTGTATGTGAGAGAATGCATATAAAAGAGAATATGTGTGTGTTAATCTTGTTGGATTTAATTTAAAAGATTAACACACATAATTACAATCATTTGATGTTTTTCCCGTTCCTGGGATTACCATTATCTGCATATTGCTCACATTAACATATGATACCAAACACCCTGAGTATTGTGAACTAAGTCTTGTGATCTTATACAGACCAGGTCTATCTCGTCTTATGTCCTTGTTATAGTCAGCTTCCGATCTTGTACATTCCAGGTCTATCTCGTCTTATGTCCCTGTTATAGACAGCTTGTGATCTTATACATTCCAGGTTTATATCGTCTTATGTCCCTGTTATAGCCAGCTTGTGATCTTATACATTCCAGGTCTATCGTCTTATGTCCCTGTTATAGTCAGCTTGTGATCTTATACATTCCAGGTCTATCGTCTTATGTCCCTGTTATAGTCAGCTTGTGATCTTATACATTTCAGTTCTATCTCGTCTTATGTCTCTGTTATAGTCAGCTTGTGATCTTATACATTCCAGGTCTATCTCATCTTATGTCCCTGTTATAGTCAGCTTGTGATCTTATACATTCCAGGTCTATCTCGCCTTATGCCTCTGTTACAGTCAGCTTGTGATCTTATACATTCCAGGTCTATCTTCTTATGTCCCTGTTATAGTCAGCTTGTGATCTTATACATTCCAGGTCTATTGTCTTATGTCCCTGTTATAGTCAGCTTGTGATCTTATACATTCCAGGTCTATCGTCTTATGTCCCTGTTACAGTCTGCTTGTGATCTTATACATTCAAGGTCTATCTCATCTCATGTCCCTGTTATAGTCAGCTTGTGATCTTATACATTCCAGGTCTATCTCGTCTTATGTCCCTGTTATAGTCAGCTTGTGATCTTATACATTCCAGGTCTATCGTCTTATATCCCTGTTATAGCCAGCTTGTGATCTTATATATTCCAGGTCTATCTCATCTTATGTACCTGTTATAGTCAGCTTGTGATCTTATACATTCCAGGTCTATCTTGTCTTATGTCCCTGTTATAGTCAGCTTGTGATCTTATACATTCCAGGTCTATCGTCTTATGTCCCTGTTATAGTCAGCTTGTGATCTTATACATTCCAGGTCTATCTCATCTTATGTCCCTGTTATAGTCAGCTTCCGATCTTGTACATTCCAGGTCTATCTCGTCTTATGTCCCTGTTATAGACAGCTTGTGATCTTATACATTCCAGGTTTATATCGTCTTATGTCCCTGTTATAGCCAGCTTGTGATCTTATACATTCCAGGTCTAACGCTTTGCTGCTCCGGCCGTGCCCCCCTCTCCTGAACATTCCAGGTCTATCTCGTCTTATGTCCCTGTTATAGTCAGCTTGTGATCTTATACATTCCAGGTCTATCGTCTTATGTCCCTGTTATAGTCAGCTTGTGATCTTATACATTTCAGGTCTATCTCGTCTTATGTCTCTGTTATAGTCAGCTTGTGATCTTATACATTCCAGGTCTATCTTCTTATGTCCCTATCATAGTCAGCTTGTGATCTTATACATTCCAGGTCTATTGTCTTATGTCCCTGTTATAGTCAACTTGTGATCTTATACATTCAAGGTCTATCGTCTTATGTCCCTGTTACAGTCTGCTTGTGATCTTAAACATTCCAGGTCTATCTCGTCTCATGTCCCTGTTATAGTCAGCTTGTGATCTTATACATTCCAGGTCTATCTCGTCTTATGTCCCTGTTATAGTCAGCTTGTGATCTTATACATTCCAGGTCTATCGTCTTATGTCCCTGTTAAAGCCAGCTTGTGATCTTATACATTCCAGGTCTATCTCATCTTATGTACCTGTTATAGTCAGCTTGTGATCTTATACATTCCAGGTCTATCTCGTCTTATGTCCCTGTTATAGTCAGCTTGTGATCTTGTACATTCCAGGTCTATCGTCTTATGTCCCTGTTATAGTCAGCTTGTGATCTTATACATTCCAGGTCTATCTCATCTTATGTCCCTGTTATAGTCAGCTTCCGATCTTGTACATTCAAAGGTCTATCTCGTCTTATGTCCCTGTTATAGACAGCTTGTGATCTTATACATTCCAGGTTTATATCGTCTTATGTCCCTGTTATAGCCAGCTTGTGATCTTATACATTCCAGGTCTATCGTCTTATGTCCTTGTTATAGTCAGCTTCCGATCTTGTACATTCCAGGTTTATATCGTCTTATGTCCCTGTTATAGTCAGCTTGTGATCTTATACATTCCAGGTCTATCGTCTTATGTCCCTGTTATAGTCAGCTCGTGATCTTATACATTTCAGGTCTATCTCGTCTTATGTCTCTGTTATAGTCAGCTTGTGATCTTATACATTCCAGGTCTATCTCGTCTTATGTCCCTGTTATAGTCAGCTTGTGATCTTATACATTCCAGGTCTATCTCGCCTTATGTCTCTGTTACAGTCAGCTTGTGATCTTATACATTCCAGGTCTATCTCGTCTTATGTCCCTGTTATAGTCAGCTTGTGATCTTATACATTCCAGGTCTATCTTCTTATGTCCCTGTTATAGTCAGCTTGTGATCTTATACATTCCAGGTCTATCGTCTTATGTCCCTGTTATAGTCAACTTGTGATCTTATACATTCAAGGTCTATCGTCTTATGTCCCTGTTACAGTCTGCTTGTGATCTTATACATTCCAGGTCTATCTCGTCTCATGTCCCTGTTATAGTCAGCTTGTGATCTTGTACATTCCAGGTCTATCTCGTCTTATGTCCCTGTTATAGTCAGCTTGTGATCTTATACATTCCAGGTCTATCGTCTTATGTCCCTGTTATAACCAGCTTGTGATCTTATACATTCCAGGTCTATCTCATCTTATGTACCTGTTATAGTCAGCTTGTGATCTTATACATTCCAGGTCTATCTCGTCTTATGTCCCTGTTATAGTCAGCTTGTGATCTTATACATTCAAGGTCTATCGTCTTATGTCCCTGTTATAGTCAGCTTGTGATCTTATACATTCCAGGTCTATCTCATCTTATGTCCCTGTTATAGTCAGCTTGTGATCTTATACATTCCAGGTCTATCTCGTCTTAAATCTCTGTTATAGCTAGCCTGTGATCTTATTCATTCCAGGTCTATCTCGTCTTATGTCCCTGTTATAGTCAGCTTGTGATCTTATACATTCCAGGTCTTTCTCATCTTATGTCCCTGTTACTGTCAGCTTGTGATCTTATACATTCCAGGTCTTTCTCGTCTTATGTTCCTGTTATAGTCAGCTTGTGATCTTATACATTCCAGGTCTATCTCATCTTATGTCCCTGTTATAACCAGCTTGTGATCTTATACATTCCAGGTCTATATCGTCTTAAATCTCTGTAATAGTTAGCCTGTGATCTTATTCATTCCAGGTCTATTTCGTTTTATGTCACTGTCAGAGGTCATACACTTTATCAAATCATACTAGGTTCAGCAAGGTTTATGAGCTCATAACCAAAGATATAATAATAATAATGAGAATTAGCAATTATATACTGTACTGACCTTGGTAATCCTCTGGATGTTTGTCATACTCAGCACAGAAAGTCAGAAACTTCATCAACATTCTCTTGTCTAACATTGAGATATCTCGACTACTGAAGACATCAGCTCTGGAGCAAGGTACCTCAACAACAAAGGAAGTCTCAGATGTACAATATACAGGACTTTAATTTGAATATTCATACGCAGATTAATTTTAACATTCAGTAAGAACTATACAAATAGTATACATCTCAATGTGATATCAGTATCCATAAATAAAACTAATATTGTGTTCTTCAAATAACATAGATCTATCTAGGAACAAGGAGAAAATAATCATTCTATAATGTTTGGGTTTTTAAAAAACATATTCCTGAATTATCACCTACATAGAAGCAGCTCCATGTTAGCTGCACACTAACTCTGGCCTGCTTGTCAAGTATCAACAGATTTGATAATGTTAACAATGTTAACAAACACACTGAAATTTGGCAAAACTTGACTATGAAGAGTGGATATATCTGAGAATTTACTGACTGTGGAACAAAATAAAATGAATTGTGAACAATTGAAAAAAAAAAAAGAAAAAACCCCAAGACAAATGATGTGAAGAAATATGATCCAGATTATTGTAGAGGTAGACATACCTTCTCTAGTTTACCATTGAGGACAGTTAACATTCTGGTGACAGTTTTGAACTCACAGTATTTAGCAATATCTGATGTGATCAGCAATTCTACCATCTTTCCTCCACAATACAGAAGCTAAATATCACATAGGAAAATAAGTCAAAATATGTCTAATTATTTTCTCTTTTTTATACAACTGAATAATAATTAGAAGATTAATCATTATCAAGAGTACTAGAATAGCAAATATATTCCCTACCAGTATAAGCATTTTTACTAAAAATGTGGAAGTATTTGTACATATATATGTGTATGTATGAAATATTGATATGTTACTGACATGTTTAATACATTCAGTGAGTCATGTGTACTTTTAGAAAAGGGAATATTCAAGTTTAATGTGATGTTCTGGATTGTGGCTCTGCTAAAAAGACCAAAAAAAGGAATGTGATAGTGTTTCAGGACTATTTTCTTTTGCTTTGTTCTTAATTTGTGGTGTACTTTTTGTGCTGGATACCATGCTTATGCATTTAGGATTAGGGAACATCAAGATCTAGCCTACTGTAATGTAGGCCTACCTAAGCATGGTTATTGGATGATAGAAGTATACATAAATTTCTTTGTTCTGTCTGCGTCAACTTTGAATCATACAATGAAAAGATAAAAAGTAAAAATTATTTTTAAAAATTTTGTTTGTAGCAATACTGGCAGAGTACTTAAGATAAACATGTGTATAAATATGTATTGGCAAAGTTCCAACTGATGCTACCATGTAGCGCAAGGCTGCACTTATTTTTTTCTGGTAAGATTCCAATGTATGTATGTCACTCAATATTATTCATTTGAAAATGTTTACACAATAAGTAGTTTCGTCACTTTCAGTTAATTAGGAACTGGTCCAGGGCATAATAAGGTAAAATATTGACCAGTTTAAAATCTATACTTAATATATAAAGAATGAAATGGATATATAATAATAACATTTATTTACCATACAGTATTTCAGGCTCTATCTTTATGTCATATCTATAATGTACTAGTCAGACTATATGTCATATCTATAATGTACTATTCAGACTATATGGCATATGTATTATGTACTATTCAGACTATATGGCATATATATATGTACTAGTCAGACCATATGGCATATGTAGAATGCAATACATGTAGTCAGTCTATATGGCATATGTATAATGTACTAGTCAGACTATATGGCATATGTATTATGTACTAGTCAGACTATATGTCATATGTACAATGTACTAGTCAGACTATATGGCATATCTATAATGTACTAGTCAGACTATATGGCATATGCATTATGTACTAGTCAGACTATATGGCATATGTATTATGTACTAGTCAGACTATATGGCATATGTATAATGTACTAGTCAGACTCTATGGCATATGTACTAGTCAGACTATATGTCATATGTATAATGTACTAGTCAGACTATATGACATATGTATTATGTACTAGTCAGACTATATGTCATATCTATAATGTACTATTCAGACTATATGGCATATGTATTATGTACTAGTCAGACTATATGGCATATATATATATGTACTAGTCAGACCATATGGCATATGTAGAATGCAATACATGTAGTCAGTCTATATGGCATATGTATAATGTACTAGTCAGACTATATGTCATATGTACAATGTACTAGTCAGACTATATGTCATATGTACTATGTACTAGTCAGACTATATATCATATGTATAACGTACTAGTTAGACTATATGTCATATGTATTATGTACTAGTCAGACTATATGTCATATGTATTATGTACTAGTCAGACTATATGGCATATGTATTATGTACTAGTCAGACTATATGTCATATGTATTATGTACTAGTCAGACTATATGTCATATGTACTAGTCAGACTATATGTCATATGTATTATGTACTAGTCAGACTACATGTCATATGTATTATGTACTAGTCAGACTATATGTCATATGTATTATGTACTATGTACTAGTCAGACTATATGGCATATGTATTATGTACTAGTCAGACTATATGTCATATGTATTATGTACTAGTCAGACTATATGGCATATGTATTATGTACTAGTCAGACTATATGGCATATGTATAATGTACTAGTCAGACTATATGGCATATGTACTAGTCAGACTATATGGCATATGTATTATGTACTAGTCAGACTATATGGCATATGTATAATGTACTAGTCAGACTATATGGCATATGTATAATGTACTAGTCAGACTATATGTCATATGTATTATGTACTAGTCAGACTATATGGCATATGCATTATCTACTAGTCAGACTATATGGCATATGTATTATGTACTAGTCAGACTATATGGCATATGTATAATGTACTAGTCAGACTCTATGGCATATGTACTAGTCAGACTATATGTCATATGTATAATGTACTAGTCAGACTATATGTCATATGTATAATGTACTAGTCAGACTATATGGCATATGTATAATGTACTAGTCAGACTATATGTCATATGTATTATGTACTAGTCAGACTATATGGCATATGTATAATGTACTAGTCAGACTATATGTCATATGTATTATGTACTAGTCAGACTATATGGGATATGCATAATGTACTAGTCAGACTATATAGCATATGTATTATGTACTAGTCAGACTATATGGCATATGTATAATGTACTAGTCAGACTATATGACATATATATAATGTACTAGTCAGACTATATGGCATATGTATTATGTACTAGTCAGACTATATGGCATATGTATTATGTACTAGTCAGACTATATGGGATATGCATAATGTACTAGTCAGACTATATAGCATATGTATTATGTACTAGTCAGACTATATGGCATATGCATAATGTACTAGTCAGACTATATGGCATATGTATTATGTACTAGTCAGACTATATGGCATATGTATAATGTACTAGTCAGACTATATGTCATATGTATTATGTACTAGTCAGACTATATGGCATATGTATAATGTACTAGTCAGACTATATGGCATATGTATTATGTACTAGTCAGACTATATGGCATATGTATAATGTACTAGTCAGACTATATGACATATGCATTATGTACTAGTCAGACTCTATGGCATATGCATAATGTACTAGTCAGACTATATAGCATATGTATTATGTACTAGTCAGACTATATGTCTTTAAAACTTCAACTGTCTTGCATGTGTTTTGACATCACTTACAAAATATCTCTCTAATGCAAGACTCTCTTGGTATATATAAAATGTTGCATTTAAAGCATTTTATTTCAACAATGCAAACCCTCTACATTCATGTATATGTTTTACCGTATAAATATTAGCATAACTTTTTCAGTGAAGCTATAATCTTTAAGTAACACATTTGAGGATACTCTAGACCATTAGACTGAATTTGGCTCAATCAAATCTGACAAAAGCCGAGAAGAATGGATATTTCTTTGAAATTACCTTGCGTTACATTTAAGTGAATTAATATCTTACCCTTGGTGCAAGATCAAGATTGAATTTTCTCCACTCTTTTTTAACAGTTTTCTGGTTCCATCTTTTACAATGTTCTTCCTTATAGCTGATTCTTTCATCATTTCCTTTGTTCACTGTATTAGTATTTTCATCATTTAATCCTAAGTTATCTTTCTTGAGTTGATTTGTATTCACTTCACTGTTCATATCACTCTCTTTACTCTGGTTGACTTTCTCAGTTTTCTCATTATTCTGTTCATTACCTACTTCTTCAGAATTGTCAGAAGAAGGAAAAGTTTGTGATTCCTTTTCTTTGTTCAAGTCTTCCACTGTCTTTTCTTCTACTACTTCATCTGCTGTTGAATTATTTTCTTCCTTTCTTGAACTATTTTCTGTTATTTCTTGTTCTTCATTTCTGTCAATGTTTGTTGGTATTTTGACCTTGTCCTCCTCTGCTTGAACAGCAGTATCATCCAGGTCTTCATCCCTGTTCCAAAAAGATTATGACATAGATATATAGAACAACCGCTTATATCTATGTACCAACACAAGTTCAATACCGGTATTTGTATGTATTCTGTATTGTGTGTGGTTAAATATCCCATCAGGGTTACCTTCCCTACATGATGACACATAGTATTTAGTAATTAAGAAGAAAACCAGACTGCCTCAGGTTTATGATCCAACCTTTTCTGACCATATCCATTTTATACAACAAATACAAATATACTACATAATCTAAATACAAGATCAAAACAAGAAGATTTCAACAATACATCTCTTTTTTTACGCAGTTTCAGTTTTCATGCTCATCTCTATTTTTTTAACACACAATTTTAGTTTTCATGCTTCTATCTTTTGTCACCTTAAACGGGATACAAGATGTAGAGACAATATTTTCAATAACAATAGGACTATCAAAAGGAACAAAATGAAGTGTGGGACATCCTCCACTGATATATAGGAAACTCAATCTCTAAGCAATCCGATAAAGACATTAACTTCAGGGTATAGTAAGAACTATCAAGGCTCAGTTGGTGGCCTGCTTAACTCATGGCTCAGTTGGTGGCCTGCTTAACTCATGGCTCAGTTGGTGGCCTGCTTAACTCATGGTTCATTTGGTGGCCTGCTTAACTTATGGCTCATTTGGTGGCCTACTTAACTCATGGCTCAGTTTGCAGCTTGCTTAACTCAAGGCTCAGTTGGTGGCCTGCTTAACTCATGGCTCATTTGGTGGCCTACTTAACTCAAGGCTCAGTTGGTGGCCTGCTTAACTCATGGCTCATTTGGTGGCCTACTTAACTCATGGCTCAGTTGGCAGCTTGCTTACCTCATGGCTCATTTGGTGGCCTACTTAACTCATGGCTCAGTTGGTGGCCTGCTTTACTCAAGGCTCAGTTGGTGGCCTGCTTAACTCAAGGCTCAGTTGGCAGCTTGCTTAACTTATGGCTCAGTTGGTGGCCTGCTTAACTCATGGCTCAGTTGGTGGCCTATTTAACTCATGGCTCAGTTGGCAGCTTGCTTAACTCAAGGCTCGGCAGCTTGCTTAACTCATGGCTCAGTTGGTGGCCTGCTTAACTCATGGCTCAGTTGGTGGCCTGCTTAACTCATGGCTCAGTTGGTGGCCTGCTTAACTCATGGCTCAGTTGGTGGCCTACTTAACTCATGGCTCAATTGGTAGCTTGCTTAACTCATGGCTCAGTTGGTGGCTTGCTTAACTCATGGCTCAATTGGTAGCTTGCTTAACTCTAGGCTCAGTTGGTGGCCTGCTTAACTCAAGGCTCATTTGGTGGCCTACTTAGCTCATGGCTCAGAGTTCAAGTCCGATCAGGGACTCATTAGTATCCACTCTAAAGTTTCAGACAGGTAAACCCAAATTCTTTGGTTGGCACATAAAAGATCCCTTGCTGTCTTTGGTGGGGCAAATACACATGTATATTGGTTGAACTTTTTGTACAATACTTTAGGCAAACACCCTCTTAAGTGAAATATACTTGGTGTGAAAACAAGAATTGAACAAAATAGAAGAGTAGACCCATGTATACACATTCGCAGAGAATGAGAGGTTTATGATCTAATTAAAAAATTTTGAGAACTCATATTATGTAAATTATTCTTTTCACTGCAGATATTTTCTTTTCTGAGAGAGGTGAAAACAATTACACAAAACTTGATATCATATCGCTAAAAGAAAGCATATTCTGAGAACATACACTACATAGAAACGGCTTATAACATCTGTGTAACTGTCATCAACTAAGCGGAGGGGCTCCACACGTTCACCATCTCGTAACACAGTGGACAGATCTACAGACGGACATTGAAGACTACCCTCACCAGCCACCTACAAACCACACAAGATAGTTAAAATGGTTAAAGCACTATTAAAATCACAAACATAAATGTCACTGTGTATTATTATATATGTACATTTAAGGCAATCAAAGCAGACTTACTTATATACACTTAAGGATTAACTTTGACAATTTTGCAATTTATTGAGATATAATATGGTTTGAGGCTGTGCACTATTTATAAACCGCGAAGTGAATTATAAAAAAAAGTGTGCACCATTTCAAACCAAATTATATCTCAATAAATTGCAAAATGGTTAAAATTAATCCGTATGATTTAATTATCAACAATCAAGAATAATTTTAATTATTTATATTAGACTCTTTTTTAAACTGCAAATGAAAATGTAACAGCAGGAGCAGTGGAAAATATCCGCATAGATGGTTGCTCCTAGCAACCACCAATGCTGGAAGTGAGCATGTCTAATGAACCAAACCAATTTATGAAGCTATAATGTTTTTTCAACAGCCAATCAAATTTCTTGTTTCATAAAGAATTAAATTATTTAGGCATAATACGCAACTCAAAACTTATCACAATAAATACATTTGACTATCAGTAACTCAAACCTAAACAGTCCACGTATAAATGTTGGGAGTTCAACTTATCATTTTAAACAACATTAATGTGAAAGCCTTGCCAGCACATTATCTATATGGGAAATCAGAAGTTTCTGTTGTATGCATAAACAAAGTAATAATAATAACCACAAAATTAATCCTTGTTTATATATCATATGTATTGAATGTCATACCACTAGAATCTTCTCAAAAAACACTGTGTACCGGTACACACAAGCTTAAAACCCATGACCATCTATTCCTATATATACATTTGTGTGCTTGGCTACATTGAAGAACAAAATACAATTACTGCTAACATTATGATATTGTTTGTGCAATTATGTAATGAGAAATATCGTCTGATAAAAATACTCCAAATCATCATCATTATTATAATTATCAATATCACTATCACTTACATAATTATCAATATCACCATCACTTATATAATTATCAATATCACCCTCACTCATATAATTATCAATATCACCATCACTTATATAATTATCAATATCACCATCACTTATATAATTATCAATATAACCCTCACTTACATAATTATCAATATCACCATCACTTATATAATTATCAATATAACCCCCACTTATATAATTATCAATATCACCATCACTTATATAATTATCAATATCACCATCACTTACATAATTATCAGTATCACCATCACCTATATAATTATCAGTATCACCCTCACTCATATAATTATCAATATAACCCTCACTTATATAATTATCAATATCACCATCACTTATATAATTATCAGTATAACCCTCACTTATATAATTATCAATATCACCATCACTTATATAATTATCAGTATCACCATCACTTATATAATTATCAATATCACCATCACTTATATAATTATGAATATCACCATCACTTATATAATTATCAATATCACCATCACTTATATAATTATGAATATCACCATCACTTATATAATTATGAATATCACCATCACTTATATAATTATCAGTATAACCCTCACTTATATAATTATCAATATCACCATCACTTATATAATTATCAATATCACCATCACTTATATAATTATCAGTATAACCCTCACTTATATAATTATCAATATCACCATCACTTATATAATTATCAATATCACCATCACTTATATAATTATCAATATAACCCTCACTTATATAATTATCAATATCACCATCACTTATATAATTATCAATATCACCATCACTTATATAATTATCAATATCACCATCACTTATATAATTATCAATATCACCCTCACTCATATAATTATCAATATCACCATCACTTATATAATTATCAATATCACCATCACTTATATAATTATCAATATAACCCTCACTTATATAATTATCAATATCACCATCACTTATATAATTATCAATATAACCCTCACTTACATAATTATCAATATCACCATCACTTATATAATTATCAATATAACCCCCACTTACATAATTATCAATATCACCATCACTTATATAATTATCAATATCACCATCACTTACATAATTATCAGTATCACCATCCCTTATATAATTATCAATATCACCATCACTTATATAATTATCAATATCACCCTCACTTATATAATTATCAATATCACACTCACTTATATAATTATCAATATCACCATCACTTACATAATTATCAATATCACCCTTCGTTATTTAATTATCAATATCACCATCACTAT
Source organism: Pteria penguin (assembly GCA_035048485.1). Classification (NCBI taxonomy): domain Eukaryota; kingdom Metazoa; phylum Mollusca; class Bivalvia; order Pterioida; family Pteriidae; genus Pteria; species Pteria penguin. The sequence continues at coordinate 48,499,898 of CM068585.1, forward strand.
AAACTGATCATACATTTAGACTAGATAGCATATATAATCCTTCTTGCTGACTTAATATTCCATTTCAAAATAAATTGCATAAAGCTCTCTAAGACTTCTGGAGGAAAATTAATATGGAGATTTTAGAATAATTTTGAGTTGATGTTAATTCCAGTAATCAGTATTTGATTTATTCAGAGTAGGCACTGGATTGATGAACTGAGTAGTGTTTTATGTCACTTCACCTCTATTACATGTACATGGTGAAAGCCAATACAATGAATGAAATAAATGTTAATAAAACTTATGCTATAACATTTACCCAGTATGTAAAATCTACCTCTTTAAAGAGATTTTAAATATGATTCTTCTATCTCTAGGACATCATAAGTTTATCCATTTTAATTTAGGTTCTAAACATGCAAAGCAAGAACAAGAATTTTACATATCAAAACAATTACCTGCTTTTGCCATCTCTCTATTCCATCTAGATTAAAGGATGCCCACTGTCCACTGTAGTAATCATTTCTGAAAACAAAGTGTATTGGATTGTTGTTAGAGATATATCAAAGTTCATGACATCACTGTACAGTATGAAAATTATTTTTAGAATATACTGATAAATAGTTCTATCTGTAAAACTACAAATTATTAAATACACTAACATCGTGTCAAAAGAAACTCAGTTATTACGAATCGACTAAAAAATATTTCTTAAAAGCAACATGAGCTTGGAAGTTATATTTCTGATTTAAATATCTTGATATGAATCAGTTGTCCTTGCACTAAATAAATTTGGAAACGTCTTTCTGTAATTTACTAAGTACCTGTCAATATGAAGAACACTACATCCAATTCGCGAGAATGCTGCAGCCAAGATACTCTCAGGCATACCTGTAAAATATGTAATTATAATAAATTGGTCCCCTGAACTGTCTGACCATCAAAACTGTCAGTTTCAAAGTTGTCTATGATGCAAAACAATCTTCATCTTATACATGCCTCATGTCAATCACAACGGTTAATACCATTGTTTTCATATTTTAAGGACTACACTGCTTGAGTGCTCACTCGAAAATGCCACCATAATTACATTTTCTTTATATCAATGAAGAATTTAGAAGAAAGTTCCTTTAAAACAAGGTTTTCATATAAATAGAAATATTTCCAGGGTTTTATAAACTCCAGTTTAATATATCAAAAATGTTGAGGTCTTTTTGTAAATGTCATAAGAAAACTCTATGGAATTTCAAATCAAAACAATAAATTTTATTTTAAGATTTTATTTATAATAGATAACTCAGGCCATACATAAAAAACTGGGTTTTTGATCTTGTTAATTAATATAAAATGATAGCATCAGGAAATTTATCATTCTGACTTTTCTACAGGAAATTCCTTATTTTGAAAAATCATGAAATCCAACATTTTCAATTTTCATTGTTATAGTATTACCATAACTAAATTTAAGTCCTTTCAATAGGGTTATACATGTATCTTAAGTGTTACACACAGGAAAATACAACTGTGATTTCATTTTTGTCATAATCTTGACCATATGATCAGAGAACAAGGAACAGGTATTTCTAAATAAAAGATTGTACCCAATCTCAAGATGATGAAAACTGACTGCAATGGCTTGTAATTTCACTGCCATCATAATATTCTGTTCCTTGTATTGAATGCCTAATATAGAGAGACTCTTTTATAATTGTGAATTTAGTAAGTATAAATATTCCAATTTAGTGGTATTCACATTCACCACTGTTCACATGTTGACAAATATTATCTAGCAAATTACCCACACACATGAAGCAAACAAGGTGAATAGAACACTTGCCAATCTTGATAATGGCTGTCTTTTTGTCCGAGCTAACGCCTTCTAGTGTTGTTTTTCATAGTGATGTCATACATGTAATAAGTGACATAAATTTACTGTAACTTCACAACGAAAAACAAGAGGCCCAAGTTGGCCTATATTGCTCACCTGAGTACCTAGATTATCAGTCATGCAGGAAGGAAGAAGTTATTTATTCTTGCATTACTGTGACTAAGTCAACACAAATGTTAAAAATATGTCAAATTTTATTTCAGACATGAATAAAAAACAACAACAATGTTTTGCACATCCATTCAGATGATTTTGATAATAAGCATTTGCTTTGTCTCTGCAAGATGTCATTCAGGGCAACAAGTTAGTCATTTTCTCTAGGTGGGGCCTTTTGTTAACTGATTTCAAGTCTGGGTGATGAACAACAATTGTTTTAAATACTGTCCAGATCTCACTTAAAATTGCCTAATTTCATATGTTGAGTATTGAGAAACATCTAAAAACTTATTTAGATGTGCAAAGAAATGAAAAAAACTTTTTTGACCACAGCTGGATTTGAACCGCTGCTCTCCATATTTTAATTACCAAGTGGTATATATACCATTGTGAGACCTATTTTTTAGACATGGTGGCACCATCTGTTGACCAATTTGGTTGAAATGTACAAAATTGATAGGGGACCTATAGTACTTCATGTATACCATGTTTCATTAAAATCTTCATGTGGTATAACAGCAGAAGTTAACAAGAGCAACGCCTAGCATGGCATAATATGCCCGTCACTTACTTTGGATGGGATCAATATAAATGTATGGTTTTATTACTCCAAAACATAGGTCTCTTTGGTAATACTTTTATGAAATACTGAAATCCAAAAAGAGGGATCCAAGTCCCATAACTCTGTAACAACATAATGGAATTTGCTCAAAACTGAAAAGTGGCTTCCCTTACACTATTTAAGCATTCTGTATAAGTTTCATGAAAAACAACTGAGGTTTACTTGAGTTATCACATCACATAGCATATCCATAGTATATTATCATAGTAAGTTTTATTCTCTTTGCATGATGTGACCTTGACCTTTGACCTATGATGTTGGGTCAAGGTCATGACACACCCTTGGGGCCTAAGTAACAATTCTGTGAAATATTGAAATCCATGCACAGGGGAAGAAGTTATGGCACGTACAATGCTTTACTCATTTTGTATGTTGTGACCTTGACCTTTGATATATGACCTTGGGTCAAGCTCCTGACACACCCTTGGGTCTGAAGCAACAATTCTGTGAAATATTACTGAAAACCATGAACAGGGGAAGAAGTTGTGGCCCGAACAAGGTTTTATTCACTTTGCATGTTGTGACCTTTGACAATCAAGGTCATAACACACCCTTGGGTGCTAAGTAACAATTTTGTGAAATATTATTGAAATCTGTGCATAGGGGAAGAAGTTATGGCCCCCACAAGGTTTTACTCATTTTGCATGTTGTGACCTTGATGGTTGACCTTGGGTCAAGTGTAACAATTCTGTGAAATATTATTGAAATCCATGAACAGGGGAAGAATTATGACCCGAACAAGTTTTTACTCATTTTGCAAGTTGTGACCTTGACCTTTGACCTGGGGTCAAGATCATGACACACCCTTGGGTCCTAAGTAACAATTCTGTGAAATATTATTGAAATCCATGCACAGGGGAAGAAGTTATGGCCCGGACAATGTTCTACCCACTTTGCATGTTGTGACCTTGACCTTTGACCTATGACCTTGGGCCAGATCATGACTGTGAAATATTATTGAAATTCATGCACAGGGGAAGAAGTTATGGCCCGGACAATTTTTTATTCACTTTGCATTTTGTGACCTTGACCTTTGACCTATAACCTTGGGTCAAGGTTATTACACACCTTTGGGTCCTAGGTAACAATTCTGTAAAATATTATTGAAATCCATGCACAGGGGAAGAAGTTATGGCCCGGACAAGGTTTTACTCACTTTGCATGTTGTGACCTTGACCTTTGACCTATGACCTTGGATTAAGGTCATGACACACCCTTGGGTCCTAAGTAATAATTCTGTGAAATATTATTGAAATCCATGCACAGGGGAAGAAGTTATGGCCCGGACAAGGTTTTGCTCCCTTAGCATGTTGTGACCTTGACCTTTAACCTATGACCTTGGGTCAAGATCATTACACACCCTTTGGTACTAAGTAACAATTCTGTGAAATATTATTGAAATCCATGCACAGGTGAAGAAGTTATGGCCCGGACAATGTTTTACTCATTTTGTATGTTGTGACCTTGACCTTTGAGCTATGACCTAGGGTCAAGATCCTGACTCACCCCTGGGTCCGCAGCAACAATTCTGTGAAATATTATTGAAATCCATGTACAGGGGAAGAAGTAATAGCCTGGACAAGGTTATCCTAGACGCCGTACGGACAACGCCATAACATAACACACCCCGTCCTAAGACGGGCGTATAAAAATGTGAAGAATTGTCCCTATACACCCTCATTTGGAAGTCTTAAAAATTTTTGAAAATTCATATAAAATCCAAACATTGAGACATTGACAAATTCTTTCAAAATAACATTCCTTACCATAATTATGATCAAAATAGTCCACAAGAAATCATCATTATCAATTAACTAGGTAATATGACACTTTTCTGCATAGAAATCATCAAGTCCAAAAAAGTCCAGACGGATCTAAGCCTTGAACACAATTTTTGACAACCCATCTTTGTAGATTGTTGAAATGCAATTAGTTTCCTCATTTATGCACTGAATCTGGAGAAGAAGATTTCTGAAGAGCGGTACCGTTTTGAGCATTTCTTGACCCCGCCTTGGATCCACCCCTGAGGGAATCTGGATCCCAAACACAATTTTATATATCATATATACAAAGTTTGATCTAAATCTGAAGTCGAAAATGTAAAAAAGTTAAAGACGGACGGATGACAATGGACAATGCACTATAACTACAGCTCACTTGAGCCTTCGGCTCAGGTGAGCTAACAAACATCAAAAGCTATTAGCACGGACCAAAAGACAGCATTATCAAGATTGGCAAGTGGTCTGTTGATCAATGCTCCTCTACTGTGTAATCGCTGCACTCTGAAAACTGCTATTAATGGTGTTGGTCATTAATAACAGGTGGTGGGCAAATATTTCACAAATTTTATTTATAGAATTTGAATAAGTAAACTCTTCTCAAGCACTTTTTCATAGATTTGGTCCATATGAAGGAAAACAAGAGTTGTCAGAGCTCGTCGGGGACAACCAAATTTAAAAAGCAAAAGATTTTAGTAAGTAAGTCAATCTTAAAGTTCAAGGTCAAAACATGAAAAATTTTGATGAAAGATCTTTGCACAAGGAACACACGTGAAATATAAAAGCCCTGTCTCTAATAGTTTTAAACTTATGAACAAGGTTAAAGTTTTGTCTACGGACGATAATGACAACAACAACACCGAGGGTATGAAAACACCTCTCCGGACATTTGTCCCCTTGAGTTATTAAGCAAGTAACAAGAAATTTACTCATGTAACATGACCTTTGACATTATAAAACTTGAAATTGATTAGATCTATCATGATCTACTGTAAATTACTGGGACACATCATTCACAGCCAGGTAATGGACCACTTCGACAAGTACTTTATCCTCACCAACAGTCAACATGGCTTCATATCGAAGCGTTCCTGTGAAACTAAGCTAGCCATCACCATAGACAGTATTGCCCGCACTTTAGACCACGGAGGCCAAGAAGACATTGTTCTGCTTGACTTCTCGAAAGCATTTGACAAGGTGCCACATCAGAGATTGCTACATAAGCTGCAGTACTACGGTGTATGTGACAGAACTCTGCTATGGATTGAGGACTTCCTGAATAACAAGTCCTTCTAGACGGTCCTGCCCCATCTAGTGCAGATGTCCTATCAGAAGTACCACAGGGAACAGTACCTGGCCCACTGCTCTTCCTCACATTTATCAATGACCTCCCAAAAGTCACCAAGTCAGAAACCAGGTTGTTTGCAGATGACTGCTTACTGTACTGCCCAATCAACAACACAGAGGACAGCAGCAGTCTACAGCAAGACTTACAGCACTTGAGAAATGGGAAGAAGAGTGGCAGATGTCCTTCCATCCGGAGAAGTGTGTGGTCATACAGGTCTCATCAAAGCAGAAAGCAATCAGTGCAGACTACAGACTACACAGCCATAAGTTAGAAGTAGTGGACTTGAGCAAGTACCTGGGAATTACAATCAGCAGCAACTTGAAGTGGAACAAGCACAATGATGTCATCACAGCGAAAGCCAATAGGACTCTAGGCTTCTTAAAGCGAAATCTCAGAGGTTGCAGAACCCCAGCATGGGTCAGAGCCTATGAAGCCATTGTACATCCAACACTGGAGTACGCTGCCTCCATATGGGACCCTCACACCAGCAGACAGATCAACCAGAAAGAGAAAGTCCAGCGTAAAGCACCATGATTCACTACAAGGAACTACTAGGATAGGAAAGCAGGCAGTGTCACCAACATGGTCAACCCCCTGGGATGGGAACCACTACAGATCAGAAGAGTAAAGATCTGCATTTTGTTGTTATTCAAAATCCAGCACGCTCTAGTGGCCATTCCAGCAGAACATTACCTAATCCAGACAGACACCAGGACAAGGGTACAACATACCTTTAATTTGTATCCCTACAAAGAAAAAGGATGTGTACCAGTTCTCCTTCTTCCCACTTACCATTAGGTATTGGAACAGACTTCCATCAGCAATGACATCAGCATGTTACTTGGACAGATTTACGGTTGTTCCATCCGGCTCCAGTCGATCTGGCCATTAATTATTATTATTATTATATTACTATGCATTGCCACCTCCCAGTGTTTCTTTTTGGCCAATATTTCTGCCGAATAATGACAGTTTCCTCTCGCCAAAATAAACCTCCTTTTTCACATAAAACTGACTTATATTTTCCCCAGAAATACAATATTTCTTTCTTGGACAGGGTTCATTACTCAATCACTGATTTAGATAATTCCATAACTGTCGATATTTAGGTCTATATAGTCAAATATTAGCGATTAAAAAAAGAAATTAAACTTCTTCTTAAATTTTAAGTTTGTAATTGGATTCTGAACTCAGGACTCGCGAGCCTGCAAATGGTATATAGTTATCTTATTGGAGATATTTTTTAAGCATCTACCATTTGCAGTAAGCTCTTGCAACAGCTGAATGGTGTAAGACAGAGGATGAATATGAAGTAAGTGTAATAAACACACTAATTACAACTTTAAGTAAGTGATCGTATCTGATCATATTACAAAAAGACACTAGTATATTAGTCCTATTTGAAGTAATTGACCTTTGATTAAAGTAACTTGTGGGCTTGAGATTCAATCCAAAAGAAGAAGATAAGATAAATTATATTTGTAAAAACGATAAACAATGTAAGGTGCGGCCGGATCACATACAAAGTCAGAGAAAACTTGTGAAAAGAAAAAAAGATGTCTTTCATTACTCAGTATTTTGGATTGGACCTGTGGGGCTGGATCAACTGGGGCCGAATCAACTTGGGGCCAGATCGGACTGGTGCCGGATCGACCTATTACCCTTGAACTTTGGAGGACTACCAGACAGCAATGGGCAACATACCACTAGTCCAATTCAGCTTAGGATGAGGATAAAGGATTTTAACTTTTTAACTGTATCATATTGTCCTCTGAGGCTTTTATCTTGACTACCACATGAACTTACGTTCAACTTTCAAGTGCACTTCTTATCGGAAGAAGTAGAACTTAGTCTTAAGTTAGAAGAAGAAACTGAGATTGTTTATTGCGCTTTTTAGCTGTTTAGCACTTTAATTCAATAATAAGTTTTTTTTTTAATTTACTGAAAAGTTGAAATACAAACCAGTGCCAACAATAATGACGTCAAATTTTTCAGGTAAGTCGTCTGTCATTTTCTCTACACTGTACAGTATTGTTTACTTTCATGAAATTCATTCATTGAGTAGTAAGCTCAATCAATAGTTTCGTATCTTACTTTCTGTTTGCATATTTAATCGATCTGTTTATCTTGATCTTAATCACTAAAACTATACCTAAACCCTAACATAATTCAGACATATGAGAGTGATGTAAGGAGTTCAACTAGACTGCTGTTCGATAACAATAGAGGTATACGAAAATATTTGTATACAAATATATACAAAAATGAAAGTAGAAGTAAAGACTCCCACTTGATCCAGGAGTTGACATATACATGCACAATAAAGAATGGTTAAAGTAAATGGTAACAACATCAAGTTTTGGTTATCTTCAGCAATGTAATCCATGATAACAATAAATTCTGACTCCTTATGATAATCATGTTCATGACATGTTGGTGGGTGTTTAGTATTGCCTATTGAATGATCCCCGGGTTGCGCCACTATGTTTAAGAGGTTGATTACCTCCTGCTTCCATGTCGCGATATAACTGAAAAATTGTTGAAAGCGATGTAAAACACCAGTCAATCAACCAACCAACAACCAACCAATTGAATAGGCAAAAGACCTTTTCGCTCGATGCGCTTTAACTGGGGGATTGACATTTGGAGTGGCAAAATCATAACAGTTCCCACAAAATTATTTCAGACACTTGAACTATGACATCAAAAATTTTACGGGAAACGTTAATATTTGCCACCCCAAATGTCAGTCTCGCAGTTAAGGTGAGAAGTACTAAAGCCAATAGTGGAATACTGCTGACAGTGCTGTTACTGTGTTAGTGGCACTGGTTCCCATTGGCTTGTTGGCATTGGCATCATGTTATTGATATTTTTTGGCAGGTTGATTTGGATGAGATTTTATGTTGTCTTTATTCATATCATGATTGATATTGATGCAGGAATTAACCAATCTCTATAAATTTTAACACACTGTCACTGTGACTGACACAGTCTGGGTATGGAATCTGAATCTGGATTATGTATATTTTAATTGGTATAATCTCTTATCAAACAATAGATAAAAAACATATCTTTATGAGCATGAAACGAACCATTAAGATATTTCCTTTTTTAGTTTCAGACCAAAATTCCAGAATTAAAATTTTTAGAAGACAACCATGAATTTGATTCTCAGATCAGGGGATATTCTGGGACAAATTATTTATTTCCTTGACTTCTTTTTTGTTGTCAATAATATACTTTACATTTTCAACATTTTCTTCACTACTTCGAGATTGAATTTGATGAAACTTGATAGGTATTAAGCAAAGATGGTCTTGTACAATTTTAGTTGTTTTAAAAGCTTTAAAAGAACTAAAGACTTATGGTCATCTTCTTAGATGTCAAAATGTGCATCTGGTGCACAAAATTATAATGTATTATTTGTTCTATTATTTATTTGGTATTTTTCGAATAATATGTATGTTATGTTTGTGAATTTCTTAATCAATAGCTAGTCTCATATGATAATCATAATGATTTATGTGTAATACACATTCCCATTGGTTATTGTAAAGTCAAGATTTGTATAACATGATTTTTTATATCCTCCATTGTCAAGACATCATATTTGACTGCATGTCATTGATTGCTTATGTATACTATTGATTTTAAGAATTGCCTTGAATCAACTGGATTTTTTAGGGATTTTTTTATTTTGTAGATGGGTGATTTGATGAAATGAGGTAATGGCAGAACTTGGAAAAGCAGAATTTAGTTTGACCACTTTTTTTGCTCAAAGCCATCCTAACGATAAGTGTGGAGCTAATGGACTTCCCCTTACTCCAAATTCTATCAAGATCCTCGGCCGCTTTCAGTTCCTTAAAACCATTCATCACCCTCATCTGTGTAGATACCTAGATATTGCCAGAGGAAAGCATGGTAAGAATAAGTGAGGTGATAGTTTAAATTGATAAAGTAATAGTGTGAATTAGTGAAGTGATAGTGTGAATTAGCCAAGTACATGTAATAGAGTGAATTAGTGAAGTGATAGTGTGATTTAGTGAAGTAATAGTGTGAATTAGCGAAATGAAAGTGTGAACTAGTTAAGTAACAGTGTGAATTAGTGACATGATAGCGTGAATTAATGAAGTGATAGTGTGAATTAACCAAGTAATAGTGTGAATTAGCGAAGTGAAAGTGTGAATTAGTGAAGTAATAGTGTGAATTAGCGAAATGAAAGTTTGAATTAGTTAAGTAATGTGTGAGTTAGCAAAGTGATAGTGTGAATTAGTAAAGTGACAGTGTTAAATGTGAATTAGTGAAAAAATAGTGTGAATTAGTGAAGAAATAGTGTGAATTAGCAAAGTGAAAGTGTACATTAGTGACATAATAGTGTTAATTAATGAGGTGATAGTGTGAACTAGTGAAGTGATAGTGTGAATTAGTGAAGTAATATTGTGAATTAGTGAAGTAATATTGTGAATTAGTGAAGTGATAGTGTGAATTAGTGAAGTAATATTGTGAATTAGTGAAGTGATAGTGTGAGTTAGTGAAGTAATAGTGTGAATTAGTGAATTGAAAATGTGAATTAGTGAAGTGATAATATGAATTAGTGAAGTAATATCGTGAATTAGCGAAGAAATAGTGTGAATTAGCAAAGTGAAAGTGTACATTAGTGATATAATAGTGTTAATAAATGAGGTGATGGTGTGAATTAGTGAAGAAATAGTGTGAATTAGTGAAGTAATATTGTGAATTAGTGAAGTGATAGTGTGATTAGAGAAGTGGTAGTGTGAGTTAGTGAAGTAATATTGTGAATTAGCAAAGTGAAAGTGTACATTAATTTAGTGAAATGATAATGTGAATTACTGAAGTAATAGTGTGAATAAATGAAGTGATAGTGTGAGTAAATGAAGTAATAGTGTGAATTGGTGAAGTGATAGTGTGATTTAGTGAAGTGAAAGTGTAAATATGGGACAGATCTGACAGACTTAGTTAGCCATATGGTAAGGAAGAGAAAGTTTTCGCCTGCATACTTGTTTTTACTCCAGACATGTAGTAAATATAAAGAGAAATAACTACCATCCAGAAAGTTTAAAGGGATAGTTAAGATGTGGAAGAAATATCAAAAGTAAAATATATTGTTTATTCGTCATTATATACATACATATGAACAGACAATAAAAGTGAAATTAAAATGAAGATAATCATTCTTATATTTCAAAAATACTTCAACATTGTGTCAAAGTACTGATTATACAAAATTTCTAAATTTGATGAATTTCTAATACTTATATGTAAGACATGTACAAACTCACAGTCTGCACTGACTACTCAGTCTGCCTTTTCTTTTCCAGAGAGACTTATGGTTGTTGCTGAACATTATAGAAATAATCTTCAAAATGCAGGAAAGTCTGGAAAATATTCAACGTAAGTGTTACAACAACTCTACTCCTGCCATAAAATGTCATTTTGTCTTTCCATCATTCTGTCATAATTTGGTTTCCATACATATTTTCAGTGATACATGGTGATAATGAAGAGAAGCCTCCTAGTGTATAATGACATAGGTTAAGATCTTCTGCATACTGATTACAGAGAATGAAAAGTTATATGATTTCTATAGTGCTGGTTTTGTTTTGTTTTCTTTTGTTTCTGATCTATCCAGTGAGGAGAACTTAGTTGAAGTAGCTTATGGAATCGTGAATGGCCTTGCCAAGCTTAATAGTTTAGGAATCACCCATCGTAATCTGTCTCACAAAAATATTCTTCTAGACCATGAGGTAGGTGCTTGCAGTTTTATACAAAATCTAAGTTGATGAGGATAATTATTCAAAGTAGAATGTAGAAACATCAAAATGTTTGGATATCTACTTGTTCCTGACTGAAGTTTATGAATTATTACAATAGATATCAGGACATTATTATATAAGTGACATATTGTGTGTGTAAATTTAGTGCGCCATATGCACATTTCGCTCTTTTGTAAATATCATTAAATGCATTTTCAAAGAAACAGCTCTTTTGTAAATGTTATAAAAATTTAATTCATTTTTCAATGAAACCAACACTAACACAGTATATGCAAACAGACATGAATATTCTTTAATATATATATTCTTTGTCTGTGCCTTGTTAGATGACATGTGGTATATATACATGTACAATGTATACATATATGTCAGTGCTTTGGTCGTTTACCAAAGCAAAGGCATAAACAAAGCACAGACATATAACAATAGCTCTCTTGTCATAGTATGCCATCTGTCATCTGTCATCTGTCTGTCTGTCTATCATCTATAAACTTTTCTTACTTTCAAGTTCTTCAGAAATGCTGGAGGGATTTTGATTAAACTTAGTAGGGATGAAGTACTAAAGGTCGATTACAAGTGTTGTCATTTTTTGACCACATTTGCCAAGGAATGGATCCAGTTGGGGTAACATTGCCCTATGGTGTACCCTTCTTTGACAATTTTCTTCTTCAGACCTGTTACATAGATCATCAAACTAAATGTATTTAAGTGATCTAAATAGAGTGTCAGAAGAAGTGTTGATATTTTTGGTTCTATTCTGAAATTGGATTTTTGACATTTTTTTTCACATCTTTTCAAATTTTGTGACTATTTTCAGGTAATTTCTTAGATTTCTGCTTACAGGTTTTATTGTAATAAATTGATTGAAAAGAGATGGAATATAAACATGATTATGACCAAAACAAGATTTATTTATTGTTTATGACAAAATAAAATCGGAAAAAAATACTCTGACTAAATCTCTTTCACATATACATGTATTTGTCTGTTTATTCAGTGTAGAGAAGGAAGTTTACAGTTTTTTATTAGTTATCAGAAACATAAAAAGCAAGAGAATATATTTATCTCAGAACTTCATTAAGCAGTCACTTGTTTGCAAATGAGCATATTGTACTCAGGTGAGCGATAAAGTACCAATTGGGCCCTTTGTTTCAATTTTGATTAAATTTGTTGCATGTGAAGTCAGGTAGAGGACAGTATTAAGGTAGATACAGCTTGATATAGTTTTATACAGTGATACTTGAACCATTTCAGTTCAACATTATATAAAACAAAAATAGGACAGCATGACCTATAATAAGTGATAATTATAATAAATATTAACTTAAATCAGATTCAATACAAGTATATACACGTACTATTTATTACATAGGGACAGGTCAAATTATCAGAATATGGCATGTACTACATCACAGAAGCTGGAACATCAGTAGCTTTTCCTATAGGGTAAGTCAGTGTTTACTGCATCACAGAAGCTGGAAGATCAGTAGCTTTTCCTATAGGGTAAGTCAGTGTTTACTGCATCACAGAAGCTGGAACATCAGTAACTTTTCCTATAGGATAAGTCAGTGTTTACTGCATCACAGAAGCTGGAACGTCAGTAGCTTTTCCTATAGGGTGAGTCGGTGTTTACTGCATCACAGAAGCTGGAACATCAGTAGCTTCACCTATAGGGTGAGTCAGTGTTTACTGCATCACAGAAGCTGGAACATCAGTAGCTTTACCTATAGGGTAAGTCAGTGTTTACTGCATCACAGAAGCTGGAAGATCAGTAGCTTTACCTATAGGGTAAGTCAGTGTTTACTGCATCACAGAAGCTGGAAGATCAGTAGCTTTTCCTATAGGGTAAGTCAGTGTTTACTGCATCACAGAAGCTGGAAGATCAGTAGCTTTTCCTATAGGGTAAGTCAGTGTTTACTGCATCACAGAAGCTGGAAGATCAGTAGCTTTTCCTGTAGGAAAAGTCAGTGTTTACTGCATCACAGAAGCTGGAAGATCAGTAGCTTTTCCTATAGGGTAAGTCAGTGTTTACTGCATCAGAGAAGCTGGAACATCAGTAGCTTTACCATAGGGTAAGTCGTGTTTATTGCATCACAGAAGCTGGAACGTCAGTAGCTTTTCCTATGGGGTGAGTCGGTGTTTACTGCATCACAGAAGCTGGAACATCAGTAGCTTTTCCTATAGGGTAAGTCAGTGTTTACTGCATCACAGAAGCTGGAAGATCAGTAGCTTTACCTATAGGGTAAGTCAGTGTTTACTGCATCACAGAAGCTGGAAGATCAGTAGCTTTACCATAGGGTAAGTCAGTGTTTACTGCATTACAGAAGCTGGAACATCAGTAGCTTTTCCTATAAGATATTAAGTCAGTGTTTACTGCATCAAAGAAGCTGGAACATCAGTAGCTTTACCATAGGGTAAGTCGTGTTTACTGCATCACAGAAGCTGGAACGTCAGTAGCTTTTCCTATAGGACGAGTCGGTGTTTACTGCATCACAGAAGCTGGAACATCAGTAACTTTTCTTTTTTTATATGTATCATTTTTATATCTTCTCTTTCATCATGCTTTTGTGTCATCTGCTAAGCAACACATCATATAGAAATCATTTTGTTTGGTGTCAGTCAATCTGTTTTTCATCTTCTCTGTCAAATAGGAATTACACTATTGAAAACTGAATAACAGGTTGCATGTGTGTTCTTTGGAATACTCTAGTATCATGAATAAAAACATTTATTATGACATCATAGTGAAATAAGTGGGTGCTACTAAATGAATAGTTCTGTAGTTGTACTGAAATGTAGGATGTTGTAACAGTTGTTTTGTAATAACAACTACAAATCTATATGTTCCCTTTTTTCAGATATCACAAGTATTTAGCTCCTGAAGTGTTGGGACTAGATCCAGTGACCATAGAAGACCATGTGGATACAGAATCCACAATAACAGTTCCATCTGGTCCAAAGACTGATGTTTGGACCCTGGGTCTGATATTACTAGAGGTGTTATCGGTAAGCTATTTAGAGAGGATATATTTAGAGAGAGTTTGCTGATATTATTTTATTATTTAACACTATTCAAACAGACAAACTTGAAGTTTTGAAACTGGAAATTTTTGTTCGCTTACCCTATCATTGCTTTAAAAAAATGAATAACCACTTATGTATCTATTAGACTAGTGTGTAATTAATAGATTCAGTTTTCAGATTTTTATATTCTGTCTTTAAATATATATAACGTCAATTTTTGATATCCCATGTTATTGATATGGGAGTTTCTTCATATTATTTGAAACAAGGAACAGTCTATCAAAGAAAGGAAATTTACATTGTGATGAAATTACTGGTGTTTATTTAATAATGAAACTGTTGCCATAGACATGGACATATGTTGACATGAGGAAGAGGGCTTCCATGTAAAGTGGTCATATAATATTGATATACAGATATCAGGTATATGATACTTGAATGTCTTTTAAAGGTACAGATATTGGGTATATGACATCTGAACATCTCATTGATACAAGATGTGTACAGATATCAGGTGTGTACAGATATCAGGTATATGATATCTAAACGTTTTATTGAGCACAGATGTGTATAGATATCAGTAAATGACATCTAAACATCTTATAAAGAACAGGTGTAGAGTATCCTATATAAAGTGGTCATACAATATTGATGTTTAGATATCAGGTATATAATATTGATGTGTAGATATCAGGTATACAATATTGATGTTTAGATATCAAGTATATAATATTGATGTTTAGATATCAGGTATACAGTATTGATGTTTAGATATCAGGTATACAATATTGATGTTTAGATATCAGGTATACAATATTGATGTTTGGATATCAGGTATACAATATTGATGTTTGGATATCAGGTATATGATATTGATGTTTAGATATCAGGTATATAATATTGATGTTTAGATATCAGGTACACAATATTGATGTTTAGATATCAGGTATACAATATTGATGTTTAGATATCAGGTATACAATATTGATGTTTAGATATCAGGTATAAAATATTGATGTTTAGATATCAGGTATATAATATTGATGTTTAGATATCAAGTTTACAAGATTGATGTTTAGATATCAGGTATACAACATTGATGTTTAGAAATCAGGTATACATTGATGTTTAGAAATCAGGTATACAATATTGATGTTTAGATATCAGGTATACAATATTGATGTTTGGATATCAGGTATACAATATTGATGTTTGGATATCAGGTATATAATATTGATGTTTAGATATCAGGTATATGATATTGATGTTTAGATATCAGGTACATAATATTGATGTTTAGATATCAGGTATACAATATTGATGTTTAGATATCAGGTATACAATATTGATGTTTAGATATCAGGTATACAATATTGATGTTTAGATATCAGGTATATAATATTGATGTTTAGATATCAAGTTTACAATATTGATGTTTAGATATCAGGTATACAACATTGATGTTTAGAAATCAGGTATACATTGATGTTTAGAAATCAGGTATACAATATTGATGTTTAGATATCAGGTATACAATATTGATGTTTGGATATCAGGTATACAATATTGATGTTTGGATATCAGGTATATGATATTGATGTTTAGATATCAGGTATATGATATTGATGTTTAGATATCAGGTACATAATATTGATGTTTAGATATCAGGTATACAATATTGATGTTTAGATATCAGGTATACAATATTGATGTTTAGATATCAGGTATACAATATTGATGTTTAGATATCAGGTATATAATATTGATGTTTAGATATCAAGTTTACAATATTGATGTTTAGATATCAGGTATACAACATTGATGTTTAGAAATCAGGTATACATTGATGTTTAGAAATCAGGTATACAATATTGATGTTTAGATATCAGGTATATAATATTGATGTTTAGATATCAGGTATACAATATTGATGTTTAGATATCAGGTATATAATATTGATGTTTAGATATCAGGTATACAACATTGATGTTTAGATATCAGGTATACAATATTGATGTTTAGATATCAGGTATACAATATTGATGTTTAGATATCAGGTATACAATATTGATGTTTAGATATCAGGTATATAATATTGATGTTTAGATATCAGGTATACAATATTTAAACAGCCTAGTCAGTAGCATCCTTTTTTGGGAGACCTAAAGGTTGAGGCTGGAGACATCTTTTGAATGGGACATTAAATCCTTTAGTTTGATATTATTTTGGGCATTAACCAAAAATTTTCCATTGTTTGTAGTGGATCCACTACAGAAGAAAACGTTGAGTGTAAGATGGCAGCTGCCATTACTGTAAAAATAAAATAATCTTGATGTTATGGAAACCAACAAGCATAAAAGATATTTAAACTTCATGCTGTTCTTACAGACTTATCGAAGGTTATACTGTCATAAAAAATATATTGAATTTGTCAGTATTACTGTCGTTACAAGATTAACTTTCTGTGTCTTGCACTTAGTAATACATTTTGTTTTTGTTACCTATTTGCAGGGGGAAGAACTCTGGTCACAGCTAACAATTCCTCAGATATTCTTCAGAATTTTGTCATTTGTTAAGTCAGGTAAATCAGTTTACCTTGTCTTTGTTTGAATACATAGTATTTCTACCTACTCACTTTATGAACTAGTTCTAAGTTTAAGTTTCCATAAGTCTGAGGCATTATGAAAGAAGGAAGGTACATTTGATAAGTATTGACATTTTAAAAACTAATTCATTTCAAATCCAGCATTTGTTAGTCTATTACTTTTTGAGTAGGTATCATTGTTTTTCCTTGGTCATGTTCATTTGTAATTGTTTTGTTTAATACAATTCCAAAGAATTCATTCATATCTTGTTCCTATGGACCAAAACTTCAACTCAATTTGAAGATTTTGATATTAAAAATGCAACTACTAAACTGGTCTATTGATCTGTCCATTTGATGTAATGTTTTACTATAATGAAGTAATCTGAGGTTGGACTTATTAGTATAGTACATAATATATACATTATATATACATATATATAATTGTTTGTTAATCTGTTCCTGAAATGAATATATGTAGCAGTACTACATGTTAATTACTAATGCCTAAATGTCTTTGATATATATCGCAAAGTGTGTTATGTGTTAATTATTGAATGTCTAAGTGTCTTTGTTATACATTGCAAAATGTGTGATGTGTTAGATGTGCAGATGTTACATGCAGATCTCTATTTCAGATGTACACCCATTAGACTCTGTCGCAAAAGATCTGAATTTTTCAGAGAAAATGAAGGTAACACTACAGTACTGATTGCATAAAATGTTAATTATTTGCAAAGTATTAGTGTTGTATTGTACTTAAATATATAATTATCAATTATGATATTATTATTACTTTCTGAAATAACCATGATTTATCACATACTATGTATGAAGTATTTCTCATTTTGTTTTGTAGCACCTATCAAAGGATATCCTTGACCTTCTGAGACAGTGTCTGTCTGTGTCTGTATTGAACAGGTATTTTTAAGTCATGTTTTAAAAGTACAAACATCAAATATTCAATAAGTCAAGAAATCCTCAATACATGTGACATTTATGTGTATGATACTCATATGGTGAAAAGATTTGTACCTGGTATAAGAATTATTGTTGATCATTTTACAGACCATCACCCTCAGAGCTGGTACAGCATCAGGTGTTCAGAGATATACGCTCCAAACAGGTAAGAAAGATTTGCCAATATCTTCTATGTAATGTCAGTGTAAACTCTGATGAGATGAAAAGGACATACAAAGTAACTCTTGTTTCTGGTTGATTGCCATATCTGTCAGAGTATAGTGACAAAAACTTCTAGGTAATACTGTGTAGTATGTATCACAATATTGGGACAAGTCTTGCATTACTTACTCACATAAAACAGTAATGAGATGTTTTGCTTTGTACATGTATTTTTTTTTATCTATTTTATTAGTTCCCATTATGTATATTTTTATATGTATATATTTTTGATGAGAATGCAGTTTATATTACTACCTCTTTATCCTTTGAAGGTTGGCGTGACCACATGGCTCTTTATCTATCCTTTGAAGCTTGGCGTGACCACATGGCTCTTTATCTATCCTTTGAAGCTTGGTGTGACCACATGGCTCTTTATCTATCCTTTGAAGTTTGGCGTGACCACATGGCTCTTTATCTATCCTTTGAAGGTTGGCGTGACCACATGGCTCTTTATCTATCCTTTGAAGCTTGGTGGGACCACATGGCTCTTTATCTATCCTTTGAAGGTTGGCGTGACCACATGGCTCTTTATCTATCCTTTGAAGCTTGGTGTGACCACATGGCTCTTTATCTATCCGTTGAAGCTTGGCGTGACCACATGGCTCTTTATCTATCCTTTGAAGCTTGGTGTGACCACATGGCTCTTTATCTATCCTTTGAAGTTTGGCGTGACCACATGGCTCTTTATCTATCCTTTGAAGGTTGGCGTGACCACATGGCTCTTTATCTATCCTTTGAAGCTTGGTGGGACCACATGGCTCTTTATCTATCCTTTGAAGGTTGGCGTGACCACATGGCTCTTTATCTATCCTTTGAAGCTTGGTGTGACCACATGGCTCTTTATCTATCCTTTGAAGCTTGGTGTGACCACATGGCTCTTTATCTATCCTTTGAAGCTTGGTGTGACCACATGGCTCTTTATCTATCCTTTGAAGCTTGGCGTGACCACATGGCTCTTTATCTATCCTTTGAAGGTTGGCGTGACCACATGGCTCTTTATCTATTCTTTGAAGCTTGGTGTGACCACATGGCTCTTTATCTATCCGTTGAAGGTTGGCGTGACCACATGGCTCTTTATCTATCCTTTGAAGGTTGGCGTGACCACATGGCTCTTTATCTATCCTTTGAAGCTTGGTGTGACCACATGGCTCTTTATCTATCCTTTGAAGGTTGGCGTGACCACATGGCTCTTTATCTATCCTTTGAAGCTTGGTGGGACCACATGGCTCTTTATCTATCCTTTGAAGCTTGGCGTGACCACATGGCTCTTTATCTATCCTTTGAAGCTTGGTGTGACCACATGGCTCTTTATCTATCCGTTGAAGGTTGGCGTGACCACATGGCTCTTTATCTATCCTTTGAAGCTTTGCGTAACCACATGGCTCTTTATCTATCCTTTGAAGCTTGGTGTGACCACATGGCTCTTTATCTATCCCTTGAAGCTTGGTATGACCACATGGCTGGTGGATACTTAGATTGATTTGAGAGTATAGAGTTGAACCAAGAATTCAAGTCAAATCGATGGCTTGTTTGTGTACTGTCCTTGGATAAGACAGTAAAACATATGTTTCTTTGTCATGTTTGCATATATAAGATCCCTTATAAGTTCCTTAGCTTACTTTGTAGGCACTGTATCCATTGCACTATAGGGATGCTTATATTCCAGTGGATTAATCTGTAAATAGTTTTAAGATTTGTAAGATATTCCCACAGAGTTTAGTTAATAGTATTCGATATTGAACAAATTGATAGTACTTATAATATACACATGTCATTATAATCTAGGATATAGTACAGAATGGGTTTACTACTGTTTATATCTGAGTGTATGCTTTTATAGGCTCCACACAGAAATGGTTTTAGACTGTTTTCAGCAGATGTCAGATGTACTGATCTAGAGCTACCAGTGCTGGGGGAAAATGGATACCTTAAGGGTAGGTTACTTTAGAGCTAGAGGTACTGGGGGAAATAGGATACCTTAAGGGTAGGTTACTTCAGAGCTAGAGGTACTGGAGAAAATGAATACCTTAAGGGTAGGTTACTTCAGAGCTAGAGGTACTGGAGGAAAATGGATACATTAAGGGTAGGTTACTTCAGAGCTAGAGGTACTGGAGAAAATGAATACCTTAAGGGTAGGTTACTTCAGAGTTAGAGGTACTGGAGGAAAATGGATACCTTAAGGGTAGGTTACTTCAGAGTTAGAGGTACTGGAGAAAATGAATACCTTAAGGGTAGGTTACTTCAGAGTTAGAGGTACTGGAGGAAAATGGATACATTAAGGGTAGGTTACTTCAGAGTTAGAGGTACTGGAGGAAAATGGATACATTAAGGGTAGGTTACTTCAGAGTTAGAGGTACTGGAGGAAAATGGATACATTAAGGTTAGGTTACTTCAGAGCTAGAGGTACTGGAGAAAATGGATACATTAAGGGTAGGTTACTTCAGAGTTAGAGGTACTGGAGGAAAATGGATACCTTAAGGGTAGGTTACTTTAGAGCTAGAGGTACTGGGGGGATATGGATACCTCAGGGATAAGTTACTTTAGAGCTAGAGGTACTGAAACTTAAACATTGGTCATAACTTGTCAATAGTAAGAGATCATGCTTTCATAGTTTACATTGGTTTACTTTGTGAACCTACCATTTGAATGAAATCAAAATTTATAACTGTGTGGCCTTGACTGTGACCTTTGACCTATTTTTCAAAACTTTAATATTGATTACTGTCATGGGGTATTCACTCACACATCTTGTTTAATTTATTTGAATTCAACATACTAAAGGAAAGATAATATTTAAAGTGATATTCAAATGTATTTTGTCACATTTTATATGGGCTTTTAAATCATTTATTTAAATATAAATTTGGAGATCAAGGAGGCATGCATTTGCTATAATTGTGTTTGTCTGTCTATCCATCCACCTGTCTGAACTAATATCTTCTATACTATTTATCAGAATTTTAGCATATTGCACATCATTGTCACTCAGAATATAGGCTTTTGGTCAAAAGTCACTCAAGATCATTTCTGTAAGGTCAAGGTCAGTCAGAATATAGAACTTAAAATACTTTAAAAGGTTTATATTTTAGTGAATTATTATTAGACAGTAAGTATACTTCATACAGATATTAATTGCCACTCGGGATTTGGGCTTTCCGACATTCAAAATCATTTTTGAAAAGGTGAAGGTTACTCAGTAACTACAGTTTTAAATATCTCAAGAAAGGTGTATAAACTGTCAAGCTTTCACCAGTATATGTTATACTTTGTATTGCAAGCAAAACTTCTCAATTTATGTTTCGTGATAAATCTAAATTTAAGTGTTTCCTTTCTGATAGAGTCAGTTGGTTTGATGCAGTTTGGGGAGTATTCATCAATACCTATGTTTTTGTTTGTATTAAGGCACACCTAAGATCTATGGTGTCAGCTTACAATGGTAGATAAGACTGTATAAATAAAGTTGACATGTATTATGAGTAATGTATGCTGTGAAGAACTTATCAAACTTATCAAAAGAGGACAATTGTTTGATGGTGAAAATAAGACAGAGATTTCGATTCCTGATTGTTGAAACGTCAGAGGTTATTTTATTATTTATAAAACACTTACCTTTTATAAAATGTTGATATACATGAAAATATAGAGGGTCAGTCAATCTGTATATAAGTGAAAATTTGATTGATGATCAAAGTGGAATGAAATAATATTATATTATACAGTGTGACAAAGCATTCTGCATCTGTTTCAGATTTACCCTTGGACCATCTGTCTCTTCGTACCATGGATGAGGTGTACTATTTGTGGAGACTGGCAGGTGGTGATCTAGAGGGAGCTTTAAAGAAGGAGGGGCTCATTAAATCAAAGCCTCCTATTAACCTTATTCCATAGTAAGTGCCAGACAGATATACTATACCCTTTACGTGGTAACTATATCATCAAAGTTTTATTTTATTTAAGAATTCATTATTTTCACAATCGTTTGATTGATTGATTGATCATGTGTAAGATGAAGGCATTTGTCAGATACATTGCATAGAAATCTCACCTTGGCAACAAACCCATCCAAACCAGTAAGGGTTCTTTTACATGCCACACCTATTGTGACACAGGACCTCGATTTTCATTGTCTCATCCAAAAGACAGAACAGTGGTGTGCCCATGGCAGAAATCGAACCCAGGACCTCTAGGTTATGAGCTTAGCACCTCATCCACTAGGCCACACTGGCTTTCACAATCCAAGAATGGTCTTGTAATTATATATTATGATATCAGACATGTACTACTACCTTATAGATACAATGATGTGCTGAAGAAAATTAAACCTAATTGTGTGTGTGTTATGTCATCTGCTCTTGACAGTTACTCCACCAATGAAGGTGATGTGTTTGGTCAGAGGAGAGACAAATCAGAGCTATTGGACAGTACAGTCATCATTCTGTCTCAGGAACAACTCCGTAATGTAAGGATGTATCATGTCATCTGATCCTTTTCATGGCTTTAATATGTGTCTGTTCAAGTTCTGTCATGTACAAGTATATTATAAGATAGGACATTATGTGGGTAATCATTACCTGCCATATTATAAGATAGGACATGTAAGTGGGTAATCATTACCTACCATATTATAAGATAGGACATGTATGTGGGTAATCATTACCTGCCATATTATAAAATAGGACATATAAGTGGGTAATCATTCCCTGCCATATTATAAGATAGGACATGTATGTGGGTAATCATTACCTACCATATTATAAGATAGGACATGTATGTGGGTAATCATTACCTGCCATATTATAAGATAGGACATGTAAGTGGGTAATCATTACCTGCCATATTATAAGACAGGACATGTATGTGGGTAATCATTACCTGCCAAATTATAAAATAGGACATGTATGTGGGTAATCATTACCTGCCATATTATAAGATAGGACATGTATGTGGGTAATCATTACCTGCCATATTATAAGATAGGACATGTATGTGGTTAATCATTACCTGCCATATTATAAGATAGGACATGTATGTGGGTAATCATTACCTACCATATTATAAGATAGGACATGTATGTGGGTAATCATTACCTGCCATATTATAAGATAGGACATGTAAGTGGGTAATCATTACCTGCCATATTATAAGACAGGACATGTATGTGGGTAATCATTACCTGCCAAATTATAAAATAGGACATGTATGTGGGTAATCATTACCTGCCATATTATAAGATAGGACATGTATGTGGGTAATCATTACCTGCCATATTATAAGATAGGACATGTATGTGGGTAATCATTACCTGCCATATTATAAGATAGGACATGTAAGTGGGTAATCATTACCTGCCATATTATAAGACAGGACATGTATGTGGGTAATCATTACCTGCCAAATTATAAAATAGGACATGTATGTGGGTAATCATTACCTGCCATATTATAAGATAGGACATGTATGTGGGTAATCATTACCTGCCATATTATAAGATAGGACATGTATGTGGGTAATCATTACCTGCCATATTATAAGATAGGACATGTATTTGGGTAATTATTAACTGCCATATTATAAGATAGGACATGTATGTGGGTAATCATTAACTGCGATATTGTAAGATAGGACATGTTTGTGGGTAATCATTATCTGCCATATTATAAGATAGCACATGTATGTGGGTAATCATTAACTGCTAGATTATAAGACAGGACATGTATGTGGGTAATCATTACCTGCCACATTATAAGACAAGACATGTATTTGGATGATCATTACCTGCCATATTATAAGATAGGACATGTATGTGGGTAATCATTAACTGCCATATTAAAAGATAGGACATGTATGTGGGTAATCATTACCTGCCATATTATAAGATAGGACATGTTTGTGGGTAATCATTACCTGCCATATTATAAGATAGGACATGTATTTGGGTAATCATTAACTGCCATATTATAAGATAGGACATATATGTGGGTAATCATTATCTGCCATATTATAAGATAGGACATGTATGTGGGTAATCATTATCTGCCATATTATAAGATAGCACATGTATGTGGGTAATCATTAACTGTCATATTATGAGATAGGACATGTTTGTGGGTAATCATTACCTGCCATATTATAAGGTAGGACATGTATGTGGGTAATCATTACCTACCATATTATAAGACAGAACATGTATGTGGGTAATACTTACCTGCCATATTATAAGATAGGACATGTTTGTGGGTAATCATTACCTGCCATATTATAAGGTAGGACATGTATGTGGGTAATCATTACCTGCCATATTATAAGATAGGACATGTATGTGGGTAATCATTACTTGCCATATTATAAGGTAGGACATGTATGTGGGTAATCATTATCTGCCATATTATAAGATAGGACATGTATGTGGGTAATCATTACTTGCCATATTATAAGGTAGGACATGTATGTTGGTAATCATTACCTGCCATATTATAAGATAGGACATGTTTTTGAGTAATCATTACCTGCCATCTTTCAGCGTCTTAGTGAGATTGATGAGACAGCCTATTATCCTCTGCTGGAAGACGAGTGAGTCAAACTTATCTCATATTATTGTTTCTCTGTTGTATTTACAATTGTTTAAAGTTAAAGTAATAGTTACTGAAATGTTTGAAAATTTTGTATGCTTGTATTTGATACTTAGACTTCTTTGTTGATTTTTAGCTCACCTGAGCCAAAGGCTCAAGTGAGCTATTGGCATCACTCTTCGTCCGTCGTCCGTCGTCCGTCCGTAAACTTTTCACATTTTCAACTTCTTCTTCAGAACCGCTTAAAGGATTTGCATGAAACTTGGTGTGGATGAAGTACTAGGGGTCCTCTACCAAGTTTGTTCATTTCATATAAATCCCTCAATAGGTGGCGCCACCATTGCTAAAAATAGATCTCAGAGGGTACCCCTCTTTGAAAATCTTCTTCTCCAGAACCAGTGTATGGACTATAAAACTAATGGCATCTGAGTGATCTAGAAGGATGTATGTCTAAAGTTTGTTCATATCGTTGAAATCCGATAAATAATTTTTGACGTTTTTTTTTACGTTTTTTTGGACTTTGTAATTTTAATGCAGAAAAGAAGTATTTTTGTCTTTTAGTAAACATTGATGCATTAATTTGGTTTAATTTGATCATTTTTATGATGAGAAATACTACTGCGAAGAAATTTTTTCAATATTTCATTTTTTGGATTTTTTTATGAATTTTCTAAGACTTTCAAGAAAAAGGGGGGTGGGACAATTGGTGTAAACATTTCACAGTTTGAACTTTTTCTTCAGAACCACTTGCTGGAATTCAATGAAATTTGGCATGCATCAAGTACTCAAGGTCCCCGACAAATGTGGTCATCTTTGTCAGGATCCATCAATAGGTGGCGCCACCACAGGCAAAAGTAGGTCAAAGAGGGTACCCTACTTTAACAAACTTCTTCTTCAGACCGGGGGCATACAGAGACTAACCGAATGCATAGGAATGATCTAGAGGGATGTGTGAAGAAGTGTTGTTATTTTTGGTTCCATTCCGAAATCAAATTTTTGACGTTTCTTTTTACTTTTATTGGACTTTGTAATTTTAATGTAGAAAAGAGATATTTTGTTCTTTTAGTAAACATTGATGCAATAATTTTGTTTAATTTGATCATTTCTATGGTAAGAAATACTACTGTAAAGAGATTTTTTCAGTATCTCAATTTTTGGATTTTTAATGAATTTTTTAAGACTTTCAAGAAAAAGGGAGTGGAATAATTGGTGTAAACATTTCACAGATTGAACTTTTTCTCCGTAACCACTGGCTGGAATTGAATGAAACTCAGCACGCATCAAGAACTCAAGGTCCCCGACAAATGTGGTCATCTTTGTCAAAATCCATTAACAGGTGGCGCTGCCACTGGCAAAAGTAGGTCACAGAGGGTACCTGCCTTTGACATACTTTTTCTTCAGACCAGGGGGATACTGAGACAAACACATTGCGCAGGGATAATCTAGAGGGGTGTAAAAAGAAGTATTGTTATTTTTTATTCAATTTCGAAATCAAATTTTTTACGTTTTTTCAACATCTTTTTGCACTTAGTATTTTCACTGCAAAAGCAAGGGACTTAACTCAATTTCGCTCCTCATATTATAATTTGATACTGTAATTTGGTTTAAATAAACATATCTAGACCCAAAAAATGCCACAGTGAAAATATTTCATCAATTTCTTAATTTTTAGATCCTTTATGAAATTTTAAGGTTTTGATGTAGTAAGGAAAGGTTCAAAGAGATCTGAGGGTTGTGGGTTCAATTCCCATCAGGGGCAAAAATTTTTTTTTTTTTTATTTTTAGCTCACCTGAGCCAAAGGCTCAAGTGAGCTATTGTCATCACTCTGGTGCAATTTGTTGGTTTGGGCGTGTAGATAATTGCTGGTTACTTGCACCGGATTCCCTTGCAAGCTTTAGAATTTGGAAACTGATGTACTGTAGAGGTTTCAATAGACGGCTAAAATGAATTACGTATGTATACATAAATGAATTAAAAAGTTTGACGGCGTCAATGTATACTGGATTTAATTTTTAACATTTAGAAAAGTTTGTCGAATGTATTTTGACTGTAGGGAATCACTGAAGTTTTGTATTTAAACTTCTTTAGAACCACTTAAAGCATTTTCATGAACCTTGGTATGCATTAAATACTTGAGGTCCTCAACCAAGTTTGTTTATTTGGTCCAAAGCCATCAACAGGGGTTGCCACTAGGTATAAAAATAGATCTCGGAGGGTATCCCTCCTTGAAAATCTTCTCCAGAACCACTGTAGTCTGCATGGACAATGAAACTTAATGGCATATCAGTGATATTAAAAGGATGTGTGTCTCAAATTTATTCATTTCGTTAAAATCAGATTAATAATTTTTGACATGTTTCTTTACTACCTTTCAGACATTGTCATTCAGAAGTCAAATTTTTCTCACGGAAATTGTGAAGAATAACAATGCTATTTATTTTAGAAATTTTTTCCATTCCTATTAAGATTAACAAAATAAGGGGGTGCACTGTTTATATGTTAAAGTATGCTTTGATGACCTTTTCCTTTAAAAGAAATGGAATGATTGCAATATGTTCAAGGTACTCAGGTGAGCGATATAGGCCCTCTTGGGCCTCTTGTTTTTTATGTTCCGGCAATGAAATGGCCGGGGCATAAAGGGTCTTTTCGTTATACAGAGTTATTTCTCATACGAGCAGGTATCTGATGTCAAAACATTGTGACGTCAACTATTTCTATGGAAACTGGTGTAAAATTATGGGAAATGACATAGAAATTGTAAGACGTCACAATAGTTTGATGTCAGATACACGCTCATATGGGAAATAACTCTGTATTATGAAAAGACCAAATAGTAATACCCTGTGCCGTCATCATTCAGTTTCCTCTCATTTTTTATTTGAAGGTTTGATGGATTAAATTGATATTGGGTATACAAATGTATCAAGGGAAGATGCAGGTCAAGTTCCAATATGGTTGTGGTGCAGTAATTTGCCCTTGAACCTAGGAAATTTCTTAAAAATGACAGTTTCTGCTCATTTTCTCTTTTTAGGTTTGACGGATTAAATTGATATTATGTATACAGATGTATCAAGGGAAGATACAGGTCAACTTTGAATATGATTGTGGACCGGTAATTTCTGAAAGAGTTATTGCTCTTGAGCATAGAAATTTTCTTAAAAATGACAGTTTCCGCTCATTTTCTCTTTGAAGGTTTGATGGATTAAATTGATATTGGGTATATAGATGAATCAATCAATTAAATTCAATCAATCAATTAAAACCATATCTTTATTCCGATTCTCTATTTGTCCCATTGTGGAAAAAGATCTGGGGAAACTCCATATGGGGTCATGTTCTGGTGAACTCTGATGACGTTTCAGTCACCGAAATCGTTTATTTCCCATAGCCAAACAATGACTCGGCTAGGCACGTGACAGGGACGCAGTATGTAACAAACACTTTTCAAAAACTACCTTGTGGGGTAGGCACGCTGGGGATGTTAATTTCATTCCTAGGAATTTGTAGCTGATCCACTGATTGGCTGGAAATCAGAGTTCACCAGAACATGACCCTTTACTGGGTTTGCCAGATCCACTGATTGGCTGGAAATCAGAGTTCTCCAGAACATGACCCTTTACTGGGTTTGCCAGATCCACTGATTGGCTGGAAATCAGAGTTCACCAGAACATGACACTTTACTGGGTTTGCCAGAGAAACAGAGAAGCAGAATAAAGATACGGTTTTAATCAGATTGATAAATGTAACAAGGGAAAATGCAGGTCAAGTTCCAGTATGGGTGTGTTTATGACAGAGTTATTGCCCTTGAACATTAGAAATTACTTGAATTTTCAAATATTAGTTCTTTTGCAATTATTTTTTGTTTCCTTAGCTGGCAGTGGGGGCGTTTGTGTCACACTGACACATTTAAAATTCTAGTTGTACATGGATCTCAAAAGGTTTCAGGTTTATTTGTTGTTTCTATGTTGTAGTAAAAATCAGGTGTATATGTTGTTTCCATGTTGTAATTAATTAATTATCAGGTTTTACTTTTGTCATTGTCAGGAAGAGTCAGTTGGTACCAGGTTTACCTACATCTCCAAGCAGCAATGATTTATCTGAAACAGCTAGCCTTCCACTTGTTATACGAGAAAAGGATGTAGAATATCAGGTAAGAAAAAAAGGACATAATTTATCAGGTGAGATATAGAGGATGCAGAGTATCAGGTGAGAAGTGAAAGATGTAGAATATCAGGTGAGAAACATAGGATATAGAATATGAGTTGAAAAATAAAGGACATAATTTATCAGGTAAGAAATATAGGATATAGCATATAGGTAACAAATAGAGGATGTAGTGTATCAGGTGAGAAGTGAAGGATGTAGAATATCAGATGAGAAATATAGGATGTGGAATATCAGGTGAGAAGTAAAAGATGTAGAATATCAGGTGAGAAGTGAAGGACATAGAATATCAGGTGACAATTGAAGGATGTAGAATATCAGGTGAGAAGTGAAGGACGTAGAATATCAGGTGACAATTGAAGGATGTAGAATATCAGGTGAGAAGTGAAGGATGTAGAATATCAGGTAAGAAGTGAAGGACGTAGAATATCAGGTGACAATTGAAGGATGTAGAATATCAGGTGACAATTGAAGGACGTAGAATATCAGGTAAGAAGTGAAGGATGTAGAATATCAGGTAAGAAGTGAAGGATGTAGAATATCAGGTGAGAAGTGAAGGACGTAGAATATCAGGTGAGAAGTGAAGGACGTAGAATATCAGGTGAGAAGTGAAGGACGTAGAATATCAGGTGAGAAGTGAAGGACGTAGAATATCAGGTAAGAAGTGAAGGACGTAGAATATCAGGTGACAATTGAAGGACGTAGAATATCAGGTGACAATTGAAGGACGTAGAATATCAGGTAAGAAGTGAAGGACGTAGAATATCAGGTGAGAAGTGAAGGACGTAGAATATCAGGTGAGAAGTGAAGGACATAGAATATCAGGTGACAATTGAAGGATGTAGAATATCAGGTGAGAAGTGAAGGACGTAGAATATCAGGTAAGAAGTGAAGGACGTAGAATATCAGGTGAGAAGTGAAGGATGTAGAATATCAGGTGAGAAGTGAAGGATGTAGAATATCAGGTGAGAAGTGAAGGACGTAGAATATCAGGTGAGAAGTGAATGACATAGAACATTAGGTAGAAATAAAGGATGTAGAATATCAGGTGAGAAATAGAGGATATAGAATATCAGTTGAGAAATGAATGATATAGAATATCATGTGAGAAATAAAGGATGTAGAAAATAAGGTGAGAAATAAATGAATGGATTAGATGTAATGCCTCACTCCCATGGAGAGCTTATAGCATGTTAAACATGAATTTAATTTGAATTATATATGCATTATGTTCATGTGAGGAAAACTTATTGCAAATCAGATCAGTATTAAATGCTTATTAAATGGATTTGCATTTCACCTTTTTGGACATGATGTGAATCAAATTTGAATTAAAATCTAATCACATGTTTTTAAAAATATATTGCCATAATTAAGGTTCTTATATATTAATAAATGAAAGTTTTAATATAACTAAAAATGTTATGCATTTTTATAAGGTTCCATATACATCATAATGACATCATTATTCTCTAAATGACAACATTTCATCATCTGATATTACCCCTTGTAATTAATTTATCTTCAATATAAATTTCTTTCACTTCTCATTAAAAATTTGCAGTATGAATGCAGTTTGAATCTAATACATACATGTATACTGTGTTCACATATATTTCCTGTGGCTTAATTTTAGCGAAGATTTCTATTTTCATGAGATACGATTTTCAATATCATTTTCATGTTATATTTTGAGTGAAAGGCAGCAAGGATATTTTAACATGGCATCATACTCATGAATTTTGAATAAAAAAATATTTACAGAACCTTATGGTATATCTAATCTGATGTGAATTATGTGTTGTTGTGTGAAGCTTATGGTATGTCTAATCTGATGTGAATTATGTGTTGTTGTGTGAAGCTTATGGTATGTCTAATCTGATGTGAATTATGTGTTGTTGTGTGAAGCTTATGGTATGTCTAATCTGATGTGAATTATGTGTTGTTGTGTGAAGCTTATGGTATGTCTAATCTGATGTGAATTATGTGTTGTTGTGTGAAGCTTATGGTATGTCTAATCTGATGTGAATTATGTGTTGTTGTGTGAACCTTATGGTATATCTAATCTGATGTGAATTATGTGTTGTTGTGTGAAGCTTATGGTATGTCTAATCTGATGTGAATTATGTGTTGTTGTGTGAAGCTTATGGTATGTCTAATCTGATGTGAATTATGTGTTGTTGTGTGAAGCTTATGGTATGTCTAATCTGATGTGAATTATGTGTTGTTGTGTGAAGCTTATGGTATGTCTAATCTGATGTGAATTATGTGTTGTTGTGTGAAGCTTATGGTATGTCTAATCTGATGTGAATTATGTGTTGTTGTGTGAAGCTTATGGTATATCTAATCTGATGTGAATTATGTGTTGTTGTGTGAAGCTTATGGTATGTCTAATCTGATGTGAATTATGTGTTGTTGTGTGAAGCTTATGGTATGTCTAATCTGATGTGAATTATGTGTTGTTGTGTGAAGCTTATGGTATGTCTAATCTGATGTGAATTATGTGTTGTTGTGTGAAGCTTATGGTATGTCTAATCTGATGTGAATTATGTGTTGTTGTGTGAAGCTTATGGTATGTCTAATCTGATGTGAATTATGTGTTGTTGTGTGAAGCTTATGGTATATCTAATCTGATGTGAATTATGTGTTGTTGTGTGAAGCTTATGGTATGTCTAATCTGATGTGAATTATGTGTTGTTGTGTGAAGCTTATGGTATATCTAATCTGATGTGAATTATGTGTTGTTGTGTGAAGCTTATGGTATATCTAATCTGATGTGAATTATGTGTTGTTGTGTGAAGCTTATGGTATGTCTAATCTGATGTGAATTATGTGTTGTTGTGTGAAGCTTATGGTATGTCTAATCTGATGTGAATTATGTGTTGTTGTGTGAAGCTTATGGTATGTCTAATCTGATGTGAATTATGTGTTGTTGTGTGAAGCTTATGGTATGTCTAATCTGATGTGAATTATGTGTTGTTGTGTGAAGCTTATGGTATGTCTAATCTGATGTGAATTATGTGTTGTTGTGTGAACCTTATGGTATATCTAATCTGATGTGAATTATGTGTTGTTGTGTGAAGCTTATGGTATGTCTAATCTGATGTGAATTATGTGTTGTTGTGTGAATGAGGTATCAAACACACATGCTCACTTTGAGTTATTAGGAGTCAACATTTATTATAATACAAATATTTAGTTATTTTAGATTCATTATTTCTTATTGCTTTATTACAGTTCCATCGTATCATTCTGTATGCCCGCTTGATACAAGGATACCCCTTTAAGAGAGCCCATATATGGAAAGAAGCCCGAGTAGACACTCCACCTCTGGTTCGAGCCCATGTATGGGCAGCTTTGCTGGAAGTAGAGGTAATTATGCTTTGTCATGATAAAAAAAACTCAATTATAGTTCTGCTCCCCTCAGATTACTTCATGTCATGATAGATATCTCATTAAAAGTTGTGATAGCTTTCAGTCTCAATATTATGATAGATATCTCATTAAAAGTTCTGATCCATTTCAGTCTTAATGTTATGATAGATATCTCATGACCAGTTCTGATCCCTCTCTGTCTCAATATTATGATAGATATCTCATGAAGAGTTCTGATCCCTCTTTGTCTCAATATTATGACAGATATCTCATGAAGAGTTCTGATCCCTCTCTGTCTCAATATTATGATAGATATCTCATGAAGAGTTCTGATTGCTCTTTGTCTCAATGTTATGATAGATATCTCATGAAGAGTTCTGATCCCTCTCTGTCTCAATATTATGATAGATATCTCATGAAGAGTTCAGAATCTGATCCCTCTTTGTCTCAATATTATGACAGATATCTCATGAAGAGTTCTGATCCCTTTCTTTCTCAATGTTATGATAGATATCTCATGAAGAGTTCTGATTGCTCTTTGTGTCAATGTTATGATAGATATCTCATGAAGAGTTCTGATCCCTCTCTGTTTCAATGTTATGATAGATATCTCTTAAAAATTGTGATCCCTTTGAGTCTCAATGTTATGATGAATGAATTATCAAAAGTTCTGATCCCTATATGTCTCAATGTTATGACAGATATCTCATGAAGAGTTCTGATCCTTTTCAGTCTCAATGTTATGACAGAAATCTCATGAAGAGTTCTGATTGCTCTCTGTCTCAGTGTCATGATGTATAAATCATTATTAGCATCTGTAGCGTTTTGATCCTTCTCAGTGTACTAAATTTCCTCATTTTTTTAACAGAACTTAGTGTGTGTTCATCTTTAAAATAGTAAATTAAATACAAGCCTTTCACATATTGGCAAAGGAGTCAAAGTAAATCATGCTGTCTGCAATCAAAAGCTGCACATGACTCCATCATTTATTGTCAGTCATATGAAAATTGAACACAATGAAATATATAAATTTCTAGATGCTGACTTGTATAATAAAGGGATATAGAGTATAAATGTCATGGCAGATACAGTCATGGAGACACTGGGGTAATTACAGATATCTGTGTAGATAGGGCTTATCCTGTCGACTTATCACACCTGCCTGCATGTCTGTCATCTTTAGTCAGCTCAATTGAGACAGCAATCAAACGGTGTAGGGTTATGTAAATGTTTGTGTGGTTCCTATAATGCTGGAGTAGTTTTATTATTCATTGTTGTATGAGTCACTTCAGTGAAATGTATGATGTGTTTCAGGGTGATATTTATGCTAGATATGATGAAATTGACAAGGAAACCCCAACACAAACAGACAGACAGGTAAGGGATTCTGTTTATCTGTGTACTATCACATTATATTTACTTAATCTTGATATCTTTATCATATTGGGTTTGTCTGTTTATCTTCATTATATTGAGTTCATCTTGGTATCTTTATGATATTGGATTAACTTTGTATCTTCATCATGTTGACATGTTTATCTTGGTATCTTTATCATGTTGTGTTTATCTTGGTATCTTTATCATGTTGTGTTTATCTTGGTAACTATCTTTATTGTGTTGTGTAAATCTTGGTACCTTTATCATGTTGTGATTATCTTGGTATTTTTATCATGTTGTGTTTATCTTGGTATCTTTATCATGTTGTGTTTATCTTGGTAACTATCTTTATCGTGTTGTGTAAATCTTGGTACCTTTATCATGTTGTGATTATCTTGGTATCTTTATCATGTTGTGTTTATCTTGGTAACTATCTTTATCGTGTTGTGTAAATCTTGGTACCTTTATCATGTTGTGATTATCTTGGTATCTTTATCATGTTGTGTTTATCTTCGTGTTTTTATCATGTTGTGATTATCTTGGTATCTTTATCATGTTGTGTTTATCTTGGTATCTTTATCATGTTATGTTTATTTTGGTATCTTTATCATGTTGTGATTACCTTGGTATCTTTATCATGTTATATTTATCTTTGTATCTTAATCAGACTTTTTTTTTAATTCTATCAAGTTGTGTTTTTCTCATTAATATATAATGGAAAGTTCACACTGTTAAGTGCATAATCTTCCATGTTTTGTAAGCTAAGGCAACTCTAGAATTTATGGTTTCATGATAAAATAATCACCAAAACAAAACTATGCTATTCTTATGACAAAATAATCACCAAAACAAAGCCTTGCTGTTCTCATGTCAAAATAATCACCAAAACAAAGCCATGACGAAATAATCACCAAAACAAAACGTTGCTGTTCTCATGACAAAATAATCACCAAAACAAAGCCATGCTGTTCTCATGACGAAATACTCACCAAAACAAAGCCTTGCTTTTCTCATGACAAAATAATCACCAAAACAAATCCAAGCTGTTCTCATGAGAAAATAATCATCAAAACAAAGCCAAGCTGATCTCATGATGAAATTATCACCAAAACAAAGCCATGCTGTTCTCATGACGAAATAATCACCAAAACAAAGCCTTGCTTTTCTCATGACAAAATAATCACCAAAACAAATCCAAGCTGTTCTCATGAGAAAATGATCACCAAAACAAGGCCATGCTATTCTCATGATGAAATAATCACCAAAACAAAGCCAAGCTGTTCTCATGATGAAATAATCACCAAAAACAAAGCGATGCTGTTCTCTTGAGAAAATAATCACCAAAACAAAGCCATGCTGTTCTCATGACAAAATAATCACCAAAACAAATCCAAGCTGTTCTCATGAGAAAATGATCGCCAAAACAAAGCCATGCTGTTCTCATAAGAAAATAATCACCAAAACAAAGCTATGCTGTTCTCATGATGAAATAATCACCAAAACAAAACCTTGCTTTTCTCATGACAAAATAATCACCAAAACAAATCCATGCTGTTCTCATGATGAAATTATCACCAAAACAAAGCCATGCTGTTCTCATGATGAAATAATCAAATTATGTAGGTATCTTTAGCATATTTTATCTTGCAGATTGAGGTAGATATACCACGTTGCCATCAGTACCATGAGCTTCTGTCTTCACCTACAGCCCATAGCAAGTTTAAACGAGTGTTAAAGGCTTGGGTGGTCAGCCATCCTCAGTACGTGTACTGGCAGGGTCTGGACTCCTTATGTGCTCCATTCCTAGCTCTTAACTTCAACAATGAAGGTTATTGTTTCTATTATTTATAAATTTTTAAATGTGTGTCCTTTGATTGTACTGCTTTTGCAGCGAGTGGGTGTCCATAAACCGGTTAACTACACCAACTGAGTGACGTTTGTTACTTCAATAGACTGTCCTAAGTTGGTATCGTAACTGCAGCACAATCGAATATTTTTGTAATGTCATTTTTCCGTGTATATTCTACTATTACCATGTTTTGTGTGCACATGTCCTTGGTGATTTGTGTCTTGCAGCTTTGTCAGATGTCTTCTGTTTTCTCTTCTATATTTTAAATATTAAAAAAAGGCTATTGGTTCTTAACTTTTTCAAAAAGTATTTCAAGCAAAGTTTAACCAAGCATGACCAAGATGAAAGTTCCTATTCATTGTGCTCTCATGATAATGCATTGTTCAGTATGTTAGGCCCAAGCATATGCCTAGGTCTGACATTTTGGACTAGCCAATGTAGTATGTACATCTACTTATTGGTCTGTTGCCACAACTTATCTACATCTGGAATATTATACATGAAACATATTAATAAAAAAAGAATTCTGCCCATTTAACACTTGTCATGTGTTAGAATAAAACAATAATTATGATAGAAGTGCCATCCTATGATATCAAACCACACAAAGCAAATGATAATATCTGTACTACTGTTGAATATAATATATATTGTAGCGTTGGCCTATGCCTGCCTTTCTGCTTTCATCCCTAAATATCTCCACAAGTTTTTCCTAAAGGACAACTCAGCCATCATACAGGGTAAGTGTCCTGTAATGCATCTAGACCTATGAGATACATGTATGTAAATTCAAATGGAAATTAAAAGGGTTATAGGTTTACATGAATAAATTTCTCCATTCATTACCTTCTGTGTGTAATTAATGGAATTACCAAATTGCAGAAGAACATTTGATATAAATGAACTGCTGCAAACAATTAGTCTACTGTATCCAGTTATTTTATACAGTGTTGGAAAAGATATTGTGTTTATAAAAAGATCTGAACTTTACTTGACATATGTAAGACATCTGATGACTTTTCAAATACTAATTGTCAGTCTGTATGCAGTGCTAAATCTGGGAAGAGATATTTCAGAGGTGACATACTGAGCCATATACTCTGGTAGTCTCCAGAGGTGACATACTGGGCCCTACACTCTGGTAGTCTCCAGAGGTGACATACTGAGCCATATACTCTGGTAGTCTCCAGAGGTGAAGTACTGGGCCCTACACTCTGGTAGTCTCCAGAGGTGACATACTGGGCCCTACACTCTGGTAGTCTCCAGAGGTGACATACTGGGCCCTACACTCTGGTACACTCCAGAGGTGACATACTGGGCCCTACACTCTGGTAGTCTCCAGAGGTGACATACTGGGCCCTACACTCTGGTAGACTCCAGAGGTGACATACTGGGCCCTACACTCTGGTAGTCAGGTGAAGTACTGGGCCCTACACTCTGGTAGACTCCAGAGGTGAAGTACTGGGCCCTACACTCTGGTAGACTCCAGAGGTGAAGTACTGGGCCCTACACTCTGGTAGTCTCCAGAGGTGACATACTGGACCCTACACTCTGGTAGTCTTCAGAGGTGACGTACTGGGCCCTACACTCTGGTAGTCTCCAGAGGTGAAGTACTGGGCCCTACACTCTAGTAGACTCCAGAGGTGAAGTACTGGGCCCTACACTCTGGTAGTCTTCAGAGGTGAAGTACTGGGCCCTACACTCTGGTAGACTCCAGAGGTGAAGTACTGGGCCCTACACTCTGGTAGTCTTCAGAGGTGACGTACTGGGCCCTACACTCTGGTAGACTCCAGAGGTGAAGTACTGGGCCCTACACTCTGGTAGACTCCAGAGGTGAAGTACTGGGCCCTACACTCTGGTAGTCTCCAGAGGTGACATACTGGGCCCTACAGTCTGGTAGACTCCAGAGGTGACATACTGGACCCTACACTCTGGTAGACTCCAGAGGTGACATACTGGGCCCTACACTCTGGTAGTCTCCAGAGGTGACATACTGGGCCCTACACTCTGGTAGACTCCAGAGGTGACATACTGGGCCCTACACTCTGGTAGACTCCAGAGGTGACATACTGGGCCCTACACTCTGGTAGTCTCCAGAGGTGACATACTGGGCCCTACACTCTGGTAGTCTCCAAAGGTGACATACTGGGCCCTACACTCTGGTAGTCTCCAGAGGTGAAGTACTGGGCCTTACATTCTGGTAGACTCCAGAGGTGACATACTGGGCCCTACACTCTGGTAGTCTCCAGAGGTGAAGTACTGGGCCCTACACTCTGGTAGACTCCAGAGGTGAAGTACTGGACCCTACACTCTGGTAGTCTTCAGAGGTGACGTACTGGGCCCTACACTCTGGTAGTCTCCAGAGGTGAAGTACTGGGCCTTACATTCTGGTAGACTCCAGAGGTGAAGTACTGGGTCCTACACTCTGGTAGTCTCCAGAGGTGACATACTGGGCCCTACACTCTGGTAGTCTCCAGAGGTGACATACTGGGCCCTACACTCTGGTAGTCTCCAGAGGTGAAGTACTGGGCCCTACACTCTGGTAGACTCCAGAGGTGACATACTGGGCCCTACACTCTGGTAGTCTCCAGAGGTGAAGTACTGGGCCTTACATTCTGGTAGACTCCAGAGGTGAAGTACTGGGCTCTACACTCTGGTAGTCTCCAGAGGTGACATACTGGGCCCTACACTCTGGTAGTCTCCAGAGGTGACATACTGAGCCATATACTCTGGTAGTCTTCAGAGGTGACGTACTGGGCCCTACACTCTGGTAGTCTTCAGAGGTGAAGTACTGGGCCCTACAGTCTGGTAGTCTTCAGAGGTGAAGTACTAGGACCTACACTCTGGTAGTCTCCAGAGGTGACACACTGGGCCTTACACTCTGGTAGTCTCCAGAGGTGACATACTGGGCCCTACACTCTGGTAGTCTCCAGAGGTGAAGTACTGGGCCCTACAGTCTGGTAGTCTTCAGAGGTGAAGTACTAGGACCTACACTCTGGTAGACTCCAGAGGTGAAGTACTGGGCTTTACACTCTGGTAGACTCCAGAGGTGAAGTACTGGGCTTTACACTCTGGTAGACTCCAGAGGTGAAGTACTGGGCCCTACAGTCTGGTAGTTTCCAGAAGTGAAGTACTGGGCCATACATTCTGGTAGTCTTCAGAGGTGAAGTACTGGCCCTACACTCTGGTAGACTCCAAAAGTGAAGTACTGGGCCTTACATTCTGGTAGACTTCAGAGGTGAAGTACTGGGCCCTACACTCTGGTAGTCTTCAGAGGTGACGTACTGGGCCCTACACTCTGGTAGACTCCAGAGGTGAAATACTGGGCCCTACACTCTGGTAGTCAGGTGAAGTACTGGGCCCTACACTCTGGTAGACTCCAGAGGTGAAGTACTGGGCCCTACACTCTGGTAGACTCCAGAGGTGAAGTACTGGGCCCTACACTCTGGTAGTCTCCAGAGGTGACATACTGGACCCTACACTCTGGTAGTCTTCAGAGGTGACGTACTGGGCCCTACACTCTGGTAGTCTCCAGAGGTGAAGTACTGGGCCCTACACTCTGGTAGACTCCAGAGGTGAAGTACTGGGCCCTACACTCTGGTAGTCTTCAGAGGTGAAGTACTGGGCCCTACACTCTGGTAGACTCCAGAGGTGAAGTACTGGGCCCTACACTCTGGTAGTCTTCAGAGGTGACGTACTGGGCCCTACACTCTGGTAGACTCCAGAGGTGAAGTACTGGGCCCTACACTCTGGTAGACTCCAGAGGTGAAGTACTGGGCCCTACACTCTGGTAGTCTCCAGAGGTGACATACTGGGCCCTACAGTCTGGTAGACTCCAGAGGTGACATACTGGGCCCTACACTCTGGTAGACTCCAGAGGTGACATACTGGGCCCTACACTCTGGTAGACTCCAGAGGTGACATACTGGGCCCTACACTCTGGTAGTCTCCAGAGGTGACATACTGGGCCCTACACTCTGGTAGTCTCCAGAGGTGACACACTGGGCCTTACACTCTGGTAGTCTCCAGAGGTGACATACTGGGCCCTACACTCTGGTAGTCAGGTGAAGTACTGGGCCCTACACTCTGGTAGACTCCAGAGGTGAAGTACTGGGCCCTACACTCTGGTAGTCTCCAGAGGTGACATACTGGACCCTACACTCTGGTAGTCTTCAGAGGTGACGTACTGGGCCCTACACTCTGGTAGTCTCCAGAGGTGAAGTACTGGGCCCTACACTCTGGTAGACTCCAGAGGTGAAGTACTGGGCCCTACACTCTGGTAGTCTTCAGAGGTGAAGTACTGGGCCCTACACTCTGGTAGACTCCAGAGGTGAAGTACTGGGCCCTACACTCTGGTAGTCTTCAGAGGTGACGTACTGGGCCCTACACTCTGGTAGTCTCCAGAGGTGACATACTGGGCCCTACACTCTGGTAGACTCCAGAGGTGACATACTGGGCCCTACACTCTGGTAGACTCCAGAGGTGACATACTGGGCCCTACACTCTGGTAGTCTCCAGAGGTGACATACTGGGCCCTACACTCTGGTAGTCTCCAGAGGTGAAGTACTGGGCCTTACATTCTGGTAGACTCCAGAGGTGAAGTACTGGGCCCTACACTCTGGTAGTCTCCAGAGGTGACATACTGGGCCCTACACTCTGGTAGTCTCCAGAGGTGACATACTGGGCCCTACACTCTGGTAGTCTCCAGAGGTGAAGTACTGGGCCCTACACTCTGGTAGACTCCAGAGGTGAAGTACTGGACCCTACACTCTGGTAGTCTTCAGAGGTGACGTACTGGGCCCTACACTCTGGTAGTCTCCAGAGGTGAAGTACTGGGCCTTACATTCTGGTAGACTCCAGAGGTGAAGTACTGGGTCCTACACTCTGGTAGTCTCCAGAGGTGACATACTGGGCCCTACACTCTGGTAGTCTCCAGAGGTGACATACTGGGCCCTACACTCTGGTAGTCTCCAGAGGTGAAGTACTGGGCCCTACACTCTGGTAGACTCCAGAGGTGAAGTACTGGGCCCTACACTCTGGTAGTCTCCAGAGGTGACATACTGGGCCCTACACTCTGGTAGTCTCCAGAGGTGACATACTGGGCCCTACACTCTGGTAGTCTCCAGAGGTGAAGTACTGGGCCTTACATTCTGGTAGACTCCAGAGGTGAAGTACTGGGCCCTACACTCTGGTAGTCTCCAGAGGTGACATACTGGGCCCTACACTCTGGTAGTCTCCAGAGGTGACATACTGAGCCATATACTCTGGTAGTCTTCAGAGGTGACGTACTGGGCCCTACACTCTGGTAGTCTCCAGAGGTGAAGTACTGGGCCCTACACTCTGGTAGACTCCAGAGGTGAAGTACTGGACCCTACACTCTGGTAGTCTTCAGAGGTGAAGTACTGGGCCCTACACTCTGGTAGTCTTCAGAGGTGAAGTACTGGGCCCTACACTCTGGTAGACTCCAGAGGTGAAGTACTGGGCCCTACACTCTGGTAGTCTTCAGAGGTGACGTACTGGGCCCTACACTCTGGTAGACTCCAGAGGTGAAATACTGGGCCCTACACTCTGGTAGACTCCAGAGGTGAAGTACTGGGCCCTACACTCTGGTAGTCTCCAGAGGTGAAGTACTGGGCCCTACACTCTGGTAGTCTTCAGAGGTGAAGTACTGGGCCCTACAGTCTGGTAGTCTTCAGAGGTGAAGTACTAGGACCTACACTCTGGTAGACTCCAGAGGTGACATACTGGGCCATACAGTCTGATAGTCTTCAAAGGTGACGTACTGGGCCCTACACTCTGGTAGTCTCCAGAGGTGAAGTACTGGGCCCTACAGTCTGGTAGTCTTCAGAGGTGAAGTACTAGGACCTACACTCTGGTAGACTCCAGAGGTGAAGTACTGGGCCCTACAGTCTGGTAGTTTCCAGAAGTGAAGTACTGGGCCATACACTCTGGTAGTCTTCAGAGGTGAAGTACTGGCCCTACACTCTGGTAGACTCCAAAAGTGAAGTACTGGGCCTTACATTCTGGTAGACTTCAGAGGTGAAGTACTAGGACCTACACTCTGGTAGACTCCAGAGGTGAAGAACTGGGCCCTACACTCTGGTAGTCAAGATTCTCTACTTGTGCTTCACATGTTTATAAACAAGTTAATGCAAAAATTTACCATTCCTGATTTGGGTATCATGATTTGTGATTTTCAGAATACTTAGCAGTATTTTCTCATCTGATTGCATTCCATGACCCTGAACTTGGGAATCATTTGGATGGGATAGGATTCATTCCAGACGTAAGTAGGTTTCTAATCAGAAAACAAAATGATTACCACTTTCATTGTATCGAGTTGAGATTCCTGACAACAAAGACAAACAGTTTTACTGTGTATGCCTCGATATGTCAACAAATGACCATGCCAGGTCATAGTCATACAGACTATTCATCATGTTCCTACTTCTTGGTTAAGATTTAGCTTGATGCTTTTATGAAATACAGATATATCATCATCATATATAGAAAGAAATTGACACTTGGTGTAGTTGTATATATCTTTTAATTTTATGCCATAAATTTCACTTATATTCTACATGTATTACATGTACACATATAATGTCTCTGATCATATATTGTAATGTATATTGTTTTCTTTGATTCATACAACAGATTTCCTCAATTTTGGATGTACATACATGTTTTACATTATTTTCAGCTGTATGCTATACCTTGGTTTTTGACAATGTATGCACGTAAGTTCATGTTATCAGTATTTCTGAGCCTCTGTCTCCATGATAAACATAATTTCTAACAAGTAATAATCATGTAACTGTTTATTATTATCCATATTCATTAATTACATAAAGAGTTAATATCTGCTATTATATATTTCAGATGTGTTCCCTCTCCACAAACTGGTACATCTATGGGACACATTGTTACTAGGGAACTCTTCTTTTCCACTTTGTATCGGGGTGGCTATTTTGGAGCAGTTTAAAGATAGACTGCTGTCTTATGGATTCAATGAATGCATTTTGCTGTTTTCAGACATGCCAGGTAAGCCCACAGGAAATCAAAATATAGGTGATCATGTTGATAATACTGAATGATTTATACCAAGTAGAAATTGTACAAGGTAAAATGAATTGTTATTTGAATCAATAGTTATAAACATGAAATCTAGATTTTTCTGAGAGAGCCGGAATTCTTGTCACAAACAGATTTTTATTATGAGTCCTTATGGATCACGAACTGGTAGTGAATCACAAGCATCCGTGCACAGAACTCCTTGGTTACCATTAATAACTCTTCACAACTCTCAGACACTCGCAAGGATCTGTGAAAGTAGGGGCAAAATTTTTTACAACAAAAAATTTCTTTCGAGTATCTGCTGACTACATTTTATGTATTTACCTCATTTATAGCTCATAGCAATCAAAAAATAATGTAAATTGGTAAATTTCTATTCAGAGATTGACATTCAAAGGTGTGTTCAGGATTCTATCAAGGTATTTTGTAACACACCTAAATCAGCAACATATAGACAGCATGCCCGACCCCCGAAGAAAGTGCAAAAAGAGGAGAGCCGACCAAATGTATCATACTATTCCAGAGATTATAACGACCAACCAGCAACGGATCTGGTATGATATGCTTCAGAGTTTATTATTCCTTCCCAACAGTGTTGCAGGGAGGGGGGGAATATAGTAACAGTATCGTTTGTGTGTGTGTGGTTGTGTGCATGTGTTTGTAACAAACCCTTGTAGACACTCTAGAAGTCACAGTTTTGGCCCCATTGGATTCATACTTCACATATAGCTTAAGTATAATGAGAGAAAGATTCCTATTGATTTTGGGGTCAAAAAGTGAAAGGTATATCGAGTACCATGGATTTCGTTGCCATATTTGGCGTTGCCCTTGTTCTAATTTACTACGATTAGTTTTTCAATTTAATTTACCCTAGTTTTCAGTTACCAAGTTTTACAATGTGATCTTCTAATCACAAAGCTCAATTTTATTATTACAGTTGCTGTAATATTTGACTCTGCCTGAGGATTCTTATAGTGTAGCTACAGATGTGTAAAGCTTTTCCTTCATAACCAGTAGCAAGACTGTCTCTAACATCCTGATAGGTTT
The DNA here is from genome assembly GCA_035048485.1 of Pteria penguin. Taxonomy (NCBI): domain Eukaryota; kingdom Metazoa; phylum Mollusca; class Bivalvia; order Pterioida; family Pteriidae; genus Pteria; species Pteria penguin. The sequence goes on from CM068585.1 coordinate 48,543,716, forward strand.
GCTAGGAAAGTAGATGACATAATCATGTTACACTTGTTATTTGTTTGATACTAGACTACATTTGTTTTCTTCCCTTTGTCATAGTCTATGGAGCCTATTTCTGTAGAGGAGCTGAAGTCTGAGAAATGTCCAAGAATATCAGCTGAGGATCTGATAGAGCTTGGGGAACTTAGTGGGCCTTTACAGACAAAGAGTCCAACAAAACGCAAACAGAACAGTAAACCTATGTTACTGGTGATAGATGTACGAAACCAGGAGGAGTATCCTTAACACAATGTATATGGCTACAATCTGTAACAAAGTTCATCGTGTATGATCACTTTTTAGTTTACATATAGTCCAAATGAGTCCATCTGTTCAGTCAGATGAATATATTTACAGAAAATACACAAAATGTGTTTAGCACTTGAAATAACAAGACAGAAATGGTCTTCACTTGTTTTCCTATACGTGGTGTAAACTTTGAATGCAACATGCCAGTATTTCTAGTGTGCACAATATTCTTAAAAGTAGTTGATAATACTGGAAGCTTCTAACGTCCTGGCAAAAGTACTCTGAGTAAGGAGAAGTGTCATACCATGAAACTAACATAAAACTCTGAGTAGTTTTGCATTTTCCTTAAGATGATCTCTAGTTTTGCCAAGGGATCTGTACCAGGAAGTATAAACATTCCATTCCCTACAGCTTTCTCTCCGGAAGGTGATCTTAACCCAAGTCCTGCTGTTACCATGCTCAATCAACACAAAGTTCAGGTCAAGGTCATTGTAGGAAGTCGAGGAAGAAATGCCACTAATGTGAGTAGAAGTGGATGCTGTTCCTCTGTTTTCAGAAATGAATTAAATTAGAATTTGAAGATCTCTTATTTGACAATACATGTATTTGTTATAAGTATTTTTGTTTTCATTCGCATGTAGTTTGCTGCCGAATTGATGAGACTAGGATACCAGCGGGTGTGTGTATTACATAAAGGAATTGATGTCTTACGATCCACAAACATCCTTACTGTCCCACCTGTGGATTTATGATCGTCAAGACTTTCTCTCATGGGCAACAGACGACATTATATTTCTATACACTTTAATGTTATCAATAAGGAGAAAAACTCATTTATTTAAAAAAATGGGAAAATTTTTGCAGCATTATGAATTCTTGATTTTGAACAAGTGTGGTTAAAAATTGTGGTAAAGTCAGAACAGAAAGTTTAATTTTTCCTAAAATTTGAGAGATACTTTTTGAATTAACTTAAGGTTTTTGAAACCATCTGACCAATTTATTGTCTATCAGTCATTGTGTTTTAATTGGAAAATATGTGCAATACTCTTGTGTAATAAATGTTTTGTAATATTGTCTCTTAACTGTTTTCTTTGCTTCCATAGTGAAGCGCTTACATGAAGAAGACCCTATTAACTTATGTTTGTGTATGTGTATAATGGAAGTTTTATGGAGCAATTAGGTGTGAGGTATTGTCCTGCAACATGCTGTAGTGAGGTATTGTCCTGCAACTTGCTGCAATGAGGTATTGTCCTGCAACATACTGCAATGAGGTATTGTCCTGCAACATGCTGTAGTGAGCTATTGCCCTGGAACATGCTGTAGTGAGGTATTCTCCTGCAACATGCTGTAATGAGGTATTGTCCTGCAACATGCTGCAATGAGGTATTGTCCCGCAACATACTGCAATGAGGTATTGTCCTGCAACATGCTGTAGTGAGCCATTGCCCTGGAACATGCTGTAGTAAGGTATTGTCCTGCAACATGCTGTAGTGAGGTATTGTTCTGCAACATGCTGCAGTGAGGTATTGTCCTGCAACATGCTGTAGTGAGGTATTGTCCTGCAACATGCTGTAGTAAGGTATTGTTCTGCAACATGCTGCAGTGAGGTATTGTCCTGCAACATGCTGTAGTGAGGTATTGTCCTGCAACATGCTGTTGTGAGGTATTTTCCTGCAACATGCTGTAGTGAGGTATTGTCCTGTAACATGCTGTAGTGAGCTATTGCTCTGGAACATGCTGTAGTGAGGCATTGTCCTGCAACATGCTGCAGTGAGGTATTGTCCTGTAACATGCTGTAGTAAGGTATTGTCCTGCAACATGCTGTAGAGGTAATTCCCTGCAACATGCTTAATGAGGTATTGTTCTGCAACATACTTTGGTGAGGTACTGTCCTGCAACATGCTGCAGTGAGGTATTGTCCTGCAAAATGCTGTAGTGACGTATTGTTCTGCAACATGCTGTAGTGAGGTAATTCCCAGGAACGTGCTGTAGTGAGCTATTGCCCTGGAACATGCTGTAGTGAGGTATTGCCCAGGAACATCCTGTAACCTATCACCTCTGTGATCTCTGGTTAAGGCAACTGGGAAAGTCTGCCAATGTACCAGACTTAGGTCAAATGGAATGTCTTTCAATGTACCAGACGTAAGTCAGTGGGAAAGTCTGCCACTGTACCAGATGCAGGTCAGAGGGAAAGTCTGTCAATGCATTAGACGAAGGTCAATGGGAAATTCTGCCAGTGTAACTGCAAAAGGGTGGTGGGGAGATTGGCCAGTATACCTGATGAAGTTCGGTAGGAAAGTCTGCCAGTGTTGAAAGCTGATGGGAAGTTCTGCCAGGGCTTAAAGTTGGTGAGAGGGTCTGCCAATTCTTAAAGTCATGGGAAAGGATAGTGAAGATGTCAGTGGGAAGGTCTGCTTGTACTGTAGGTAGATGGGAAGGTTTCTTTGTGCTGAAGGATGATGGGAAGTTCTACCACAGCTGAAAGTTTGTAAGAGGATCTTGCAGTCATGGGGAGATAATGATGACATCAGTGGGAAAGTCTGCTTGTACTGTAGTAGATGGGAAGAGTCTGCTAGTGAACATGATGAAAGTTGGTGGAAATGTTTGCCACTGTGCTGAATGAAGGCCAGTGGGAAGGTCTGTTTTATTAAAGATAGGTAGGAAGATCTGCCAGTACAGAAAGTCGATGGGAAGGTCTGCCTGTACGGAAGATTGATGGACACGACTATCAGTTTACATAAATTTGATGTCGTTTGTATACATGGCATAGATCATACTCCTCATCCCCTGGATACGCCACTGCACGAGGAGCAGGAACATTGACATTGTATAGATTTAATGTGTATCCATGGCATAAATCATACTCCACTCCCCCTAGATATGCAACTGCAAGAATATTGGGAGCATTTCAAACAGATTTAATGTCATGTGTTTTCATGGCATCTGTCATATTCCTCATCTCTAGATATGCCACTGCATGAAGAGCAGACACATTTTACATAGATTTAATGTTGTGCATATCCATGTGATGTCAGTGCATTTAAATACTATTACATGTCAGTGCATTTAAATACTATAACACGTCATTGCATTTACATACTATTACATGTCAGTGCATTTATAAATACTATAACATGTCTGCATTTAAATACTATTACAACTCAGTGCATTTAAATACTATTTCACGTCAGTGCATTTTAAGCAATTTTACTATTACATATTTTACTGACAAGATATTCTAGTCCAGATAATTTTATGTGGTCAGTTGCAAAGACAAGGTATTTTGCATAAAAAAATCTACATCCAAGGGCCTTAACTCCTGTAAGTGTTTCTGTACAGCATTCCCCCAATATGCACATCTACATATGGTGTTCTTTCTTTGTACCAAGTCTCATTAAAATCCCACTATGGGTTTAGGAGTTGTGAAGACAAGATAGTGCAGACAGACAGACAACAGCAGTATAACATGATATACCCACATTCATTTCTATATAAAAATTAAATTTAATAAACAGTCATCACACAACTTCAACACCACTACTTTTCAACATCTACAGACTTCCTAAATAGACAAAAGCAGATAACTCTATCAATCTAGTCTATAGTTTTGAAGATGAAAAGATGAATCAACTTCTTTCTTTAATGAATTGCATGTTTATTTTCATGTCAAAATCATTCTTTACAATGTATAATGATATGAAATGACAAAATACATTATACCCATTAAAAGATGTACAAAACAGGTGAAATTTTATACGAGACACAGCATCTATAAATCAAATCATCCCCTCATCTATTAAGATCATTATGACCCTGACCTTTGAAAACCTGACCAAAATAAGGCAATATTCTCATTTCACACAGAATGGAACACATATACTGTGTGAAGGAATCTAGAATTGACTTGACATGGACTTTGAACCTCTGAAGAGTACTCCTGTAGGATATGTCAAATCCTTATAACATCATGGACCGGGTGTAGTATGTCGTACATCACTATGCATTATACATACAGCGGGAAAAATGAATACTACGCAACTATGAATAAACTTGAAGTGTATAATTACAGTGTATATAAACTGTACATTTCAGTGGAACTGTTGCACTTCAATTTTTTCCTGATTACTAGATATATTAATTTAAACTTAAACTGACCGGTTTTACTTTGTATAACTTTAAGATCAGACAATAATGAATGCAGTGTTACTGAGTCTAGCACTTCCCATGTTACTGCTTCAGCCTAACACACGAGATGAACAAGGAGTTCCATTCAATCAGGTCTAACCGAATGCAGGAGGACAGTTCTCATCTACAGATTTAGCGGAATTGTTCCTTTCTGAAAATATACTTTCCTTTGCCTCATGGCTTTGGACAGAGATACTGACATTTTCAGATTATCCGTTTCTTTGTTCTTGTTTGATGGTAAAGCATATCTACTGTCGTAACCTTTATTAGGTATGGCTCAGAGCTTTCAATGTCTGTTATTTCCATCATACAGTCTGGTACCAGCATCCTTAGTAACTTGTTAGGACCTTCCTTACATCGTTACATGCCTTACAGCTTTAAGTATCTGTTATCTCTAGCATATAGTCTCGTACTAGCATCCTTAGCTCCCTCAGTCTGTAATCTTCAGACATTGGTAAGTTACTGGTGTAAGGTGCTAGATACCTGAAGAACAACAGAAATATCACATAATCATGCTGCTTAGCAATGTGTGCAGGACTCACTTTCTATGTTTTTGTTTTATCTGACATATTATGTAAACAATGATTCTTGAAGTAGTATTTACTAGAACTTGCCTTATCAGGACAAATACCCACGTGGCAGCAAATTAAGTAACAACAAATATGTTTATATACTAACACTGAGTCTAGGTCAAGGTCATGATTTGGACCATATTATTAAAACCCTAACCCTTGCTGTTCAAAAGGTACTGTCAATGAAAACAGTCAATCCGAAAGTCACCGAACCTTCAGATTTTTCAAGTAAATTAGAGTCTGGAGGGTAAAGACTCCGGAATCCGGACTGATTGCCTAGTGAGAAATTTTCACGTTAAGTCTGCTCATTAAATTTCTACCACTTACTGGCTAGCAATAAACTATAACTGCCTATTTAACATTTATTTCTGATGCAGCGTAATTCACTTAGTGTTTTAGTACAATATTTTCTGGTCTGATTTTGATTTTCAAGCATGCAATAAAAGATTAATAGTATCTGTATGTTTGTTTTGATTTTTTTGAGCAAAATATTGTGGTCTGGTGAAAGTTAGCACGGTCTGGTAAAATAAAAAAACTTACAAGACCGATTGTCCTGTGAAAAAAAATCTTTTGTGAAGTCTGTGAAAAAAACAAACCGTTATCCCATATTTCTAATAAGAGAAATCTGTTTTCTTAACCAAATTACTATTACAAGGTCAAAGTTAAAGCTCAAGGTCACTAGGTCAAATGACTTGGTATCAAACTGTAGAACTTGTTATGGTGAATTGTGTGTGAAATATGAAAGTCCAATCCCTTGTACTGTAAGAGAAATCAGCTTACAGAACTTACTAACCAAAGTACTATTACAAGGCCAAAGTTCAAGGTAAAGGTCAATAGGTCAAATGTCTTGGTATTAAAATGTAGTACCGGTTATGGTGAATGTGTGTGTGAAATATGACAGCCCTATCACTTATACTGTAAGAGAAATATGCTTACAGAACTTCTTAATCAAAATATTATTACATGGCCATAGCTCAAGGTCTTGGTATCAAAATGTAGTACTTGTTATGGTGAATGTGTGTGTGAAATATGAATGTCTTATCCTTTATACTGTAAGAGACATCCAATGAATGGACAGACAGACGTACGGACCGACAGATGAACAGGGTGATTCCTATATACCCTGCAAACGAAGGTATAATAATATCATATTTTATTAAGAGACATTATATCTAACAGCAGTGGCCTCATCCAAAGCAGGCAGTGTAATGACGCCATCTAAAGTAAGGGTTCTTTATCATGTTGACAGTTATTGTGACATGTTAAGTTATTGTGACATGTTAATAGTTATTGTGACATGTTAATAGTTATTGTGACATGTTAACACCTATTGTGACATGTTAAGTTATTGTGACATGTTAACACCTATTGTGACATGTTAATAGTTATTGTGACACATTTACAGTTATTGCAATATTAGACCTTGGTTTTCAATGTATCATCTGACAGACAGGGTGTAAACGAGGTGGGATATGTAACCTATCAGTCAAGTCAGCTCAAATTTCAATGCAAATTATTTTGTGGGAATTTCAGAGAAAATTAGCAAAGTTATGATATACATGTATTAATTTTTGAATTTTCCTTTATACATTAGTGAAATTTCTGATATCAAAACTGCGAACATATGTTTATGCATAATGATTTTATACAACTAGGTATGATGCAAGTCTATACCTGACAGAGTTGTCTGTTGAGCCGGCTGTATTTCCTTGTAGTGTTCTAATTCTCCGTAGAATAGAAGCCGTCTTTTTTGCCATCTCAGACTGACAAAGTCTGAAAAATTAATAAAACCTTATGTACAAAGAAAAGATCTAAAAATGACTATCTATTTGATACAATATTTTATATTCACAATCATTCTGAACATTGCATACATTTCCAAACTTGCATCTTAAATGATAATTTACAACGTTAAACCTATCAACATGCTTTTATTATAAAACACGTAAAACGTATCCACAAGTTGTAACATAAAAGAAGTGACATGACAATGGCCAGGAATCAACATTTTGAGAAATGAGAGGGTGATCTGGTGGTAGCCAGAATTAACATTCTGTGACATAAGAGAAGTGATATGGTGCTAGCCAGAATTATCATCTTTTGACATGAGAGGATGATCTGGTGCTAGCCAGAATTATTATCTTTTGACATTATAGGATGATCTGGTGCTAACCAGAATTATCATCTTGTGACATGAGAAAGTTAATATTGCTAGCCAAAATCATTAAATTATGAACTCTATACCTATCTAGTGCATTTCGACACTGAAGACTATGGACTCTGTTACATAAGGAGATCACGTCTGGCAGTAAACTCTCAAGCGTACATCGGCTTCGCTCATCCTATTCAATTAAAGAGAAGTATTTCAACTATATATATTTTACCTCTAAATCACAGATAGGGCAATTATATAAACGGAAATGGTTGAATGTGGAAGTGTAGGCAAGATTTGTTTTGTATGATTTATGATACATATTAATGTATTGTCGTACCTGTTTCTGGTCTGAAAGTTCTTCTTGGTGGCACATGTTGATAAAGTCCAGATAAACTTGACCAGCTGTATTCCAGTTTACGATCTGAGCACAGCGATCAGGGGGGGATAACTCTACTAGAAAGTTCCGTAAATAACTCAAATTTTCTGCAATGAAACATTTATGGCCATAGATATATATATATATAATGTCAGTTTGAACACCATTTTGCATTAATATTGTTCATTTATAAACATGTACACAATGCTCATTTAATGCAGTGTTCTAGGATTTATTTTGAAATTGACTTACCAACGGTGAGTGACCATACAAAATTTACTCACCCAGAAGAAAATTCACTAAAAAGAAGGATTTTCTTAATTTTTTTCACTGAAATTCTTCTCGTATGATAAGCTACACTTCAAATAATATTTGTTTTCAGATATATTTTCCACCAGCGTAAGATTCGCATTTATTAGAATATCCAGCAAAAGCATTTATAGCTTGTCTTCATGTATTACAAGAAGTTTTATTTCTGTTTAGTTCTCTTGTTTATTTCTTTAAGTTTAGTACTAAAATATCAATTCTAAATATCTAATTTATTAATATTACACATTAATAATATGTATCTAAATAGAATATAAATACCTTTGAAAAGGCTAACAGAATGTTTAAAATTGAAATAGAAGTACGGTATCTTACATTAAAACTTTCTCGATATGAATGTCACAAATACAATGCACTACAGCAGTGCCATTATATTGAAAATGACTCCATATTTGATAAATATGTCTATAATTGCATTGTGGATATGGTAATTCAGTTTGAATACACTGAGCTTGGTGGAACTCTAAAATTCTCTTACCAACGGCTAAAAGCACCTCAGGTTTCCTGTTACCAGACCTCAATTTCCACTTTTCTTGGGTAACAGGTAATGGGAATCCTAGAACACTGTTATGCCCTATCAGAACCAGTACTGTCCTAATGGTACAAATACCCCCCACGGCACTAAAATTCAAAATAGGGCATAGAACTATATATATGACCAATATTTCAGTTTCTGAGAAGGTGAAGGTCAAGGGGTTTGTGTAAATTCTTCTTGTATCAGTATGCAGGACTTGTCATACAGAATACACACATGTAAAATGGACTCTCTATCTTTCTATGACTATACTGTACTGTCAAAGTTAAGTCCCCCCCCCAAAGTCAAATGTCAAGGCCAAGGTCACAAGGTCAAAATGCTGGTACTGACTGAAAGGTCTTGCCACAAGGAATACACATTTGTAGTATGAAGGTCCCATCTCTTTTCTTTCAAAATTTATGGCTAAGGTTAAAGTTTTTAAAAAGTAGGTCAAACATCAATAACCAAGGTCACAAAGTAAAAAATGTTGGTATCAACAGAAAGGTCTTGCCACAAGGAATACACATGTTTAGTATGAAGGTCCCATCTCTTTTCTTTCAGAAGTTATGGCTAAGGTTAAAGTTTTTAAAAAGTGAGTCAAATGTCAAGGCCAAGGTCACAAGGTCAAGAATTTTGGTACCAAATAGAAAGGTCTTGCCACAAGGAATATACATCTGTAGTATGAATACCCAGTCTCTTTTGGTTCAAAAGTTAATGCTAAGGTTAAAGTTTTTAAAAAGTACCGGTAGGTCAAATGTCAAGGCCAAGGTCACAAGGTCAAAAATTTTGGCATCAAAAGAAAGGTCTTGCCGCAAGGAATATACATGTGTAGTATGAATATCTAGCCTCTTTTGGTTCAAAAGTTATGGTCAAGGTTAAAGTTTTCACGACAGACAGAGGCACAGACGGACAAACAGGCAGACAGATGGACAAGGTGATTCCTATATAATTATACTCAATCCGATTTGGAGAGAGGCACAGCGAATATCAAGGTGATTGATTGATTGAATATTGTTTTTTTTTTTTATGTCACTCTACGATTTTTTCACGGATATGGTGCAGCATCTACCTGATGCATTGCATACAAATTAAGACCTTTGCAGTGAAAATGAAATATCGTCGGACTGACGGACAAGTCTGTTAATAATGTCGAAAGACAGAACACCTGTGTGCCCAGGTCAGGAGTCAAACCCAGCACCTCTCCGTCCGGAGGCAAGCATCTTATCCACTAGGCCACTTCAGCTTACTTTCCAAGTGATAACTAAGGTAAACCTTAAACTGTACTGGCTACAGATGATTAAAGTTCACACCCTTTGTTACAAATACTCCAAACAAGAAGTCCTGCGAGTCATGTGTGGTAATTAATAGATAGTTACAACCATTATTACTAACTTCGGTCAGAAAACAAAATGTAATTCAACTATGTATGCATACAATATGTGCCTAACACACGCATTAAAGCTTACCGTGTAAGAATTATTATCCCTTAATATGAGAACTTTTACTGCTTACCTGTAACTGAAATCTTACCGTTTATAATGGCATCAGATGCTATATAATTAACTAAGACTTGATGAGTTTCGTTCCACCTCCTTGCTTTCATTAAATGTAAAGCTTCGTCGTCTGGCCTCTTTTCATACCGTGCTCGTATTGCCTGAGAATAAAATCAGCTTTATCAACATAGGAAGATATTAGATTAAAATTAAGACATTTACCCAATCGATTTATCAATAAAAACACTTACTCAAAACATTTCTATACAAATAAACGTTTCTTATGATGCTTTTCCCTTAATTACTTTCTTTTCCTTTTCAAGCATTATAAAACAATGTGAATTATGTGGAATGCCATTGACATTTTGTTACAAAAATCTCTCCCTTTACCCAATCAGTTGACCAGTTTCTGATTGTTTTGCACAAAATGAGTGTTGAAAAACAGGATATCATGCAATGTTAATGGCTGCTGTTTATGTGTTTTGAATATACCTTGGCATAGTGTATCCATTCTACAGGGACATGTAACTTTCCCCACAGAAAATCCTCCCGCTCTAAGTAACTCTGTTCCTTGGATAAAGTAATATTTCTGTTCAGTATATCTTTTGCTGCACTTTCACGACTACAAAGAAAATTTCATACGGTTCACATCTTTATATACATGTACATATTTAAATAAAATATTTCTAATTTATTTCATAAATATTTTTTTTTTAATAAGGTAAGTTTTACACATTACACCAGTGGATTCTTGTTTCTGAGGTTTAATTAGATGGTCAATTTAAGTCATCACGACTGATCTACATACTCTGAGGTTTAATTAGATGGTCAGTCTAAGTCATCAAGTCTGATTTACATACTCTGAGGTTTAATCAGATGGTCAATCTAAGTCATCAAGTCTGATTTACATACTCTGAGGTTTAATTAGATGGTCAATCTAAGAAATCAAGTCTGATTTACATACTCTGAGGTTTAATCAGATGGTCAATCTAAGTCATCAAGTCTGATTTACATACTCTGAGGTTTAATTAGATGGTCAATCTAAGTCATCAAGTCTGATTTACATACTCTGAGGTTTAATTAGATGGTCAATTTAAGTCATCACGTCTGATTTACATACTCTGAGGTTCTGAGGTCAGTCTAAGTCATCAAGTCTGAATTACATACTCTGAGGTTTAATTAGATGGTCAATCTAAGTCATCAAGTCTGAATTACATACTCTGAGGTTTAATTAGATGGTCAATCTAAGTCATCAAGTCTGATTTACATACTCTGAGGTTTAACAAGAGCAATGCCACCGTAGCATATCCCCCCCCCCCCCCCCCCCCTGGTTATTTTTGTAACTTGGGCAGAACTGACATGACCACATCAGAGGTAATGTACTCCTCACAATCACCGACAAACAAAATTTTTCCTTTCAAAAGTTTGTGTCTAATGATCAACAGATACATGTCACTTGTCTTCATGTAATTTAGACGTCAGTATTAACTGACACAAAACAAAATCAAAATCAATATGCCAAAGACAGGCATTCTAATTATAACTTAACAACTTGACCTAGATATCCTAAAGATGTATCTGTATACCAAATATCAATTCAATATATCTAGCTGTTCCTGAGATAATGAGCGGAAACTGCTAATTTTAAGAAATTTTCGAAGTTGAAAGGGGATAACTCTCACGAAACTTGTTGAACCATAACCAAATTTGTACTAGTCCTAAATATCCTTTAGATTCACAGTATATCAAATATAAATTCAATATAATCTCTATTGGTTCCAGAGATAATATGCGGAAACTGCTAATTTTAAGAAATTTCCTAAGTCCAAAGGGAATAACTCTGACAAAAATTATTCAGCGATGGCCTTATTTAAACTTGAACTAGATATCCTTAAGATATATCTGTATGCAAAATATCAATTCAATATCTCTATCCGTTCCAGAGATAATGTGCGGAAACTGCTTATTTTAAAAAATTTCTTAAGTCCAAAGGGAATAACTCTGACAAAAATTATTGAGCCATGTCCAAATTCGAACTTGACCTAGATATACTTAAGATGTATCTGTATGCAAAATATCAATTCAATATCTCTATCCGTTCCAGAGATAATGTGCGGAAACTGCTTATTTTTAAAAATTTCTTAAGTCCAAAGGGAATAACTCTGACAAAAATTATTAAGCCATGTCCAAATTCGAACTTGACCTAGATATACTTAAGATGTATCTGTATGCAAAATATCAATTCACTCTATCCATTCCTGAGATAATGAGAGGAAACTGCTAATTTTAAGAAATTTTCTAAGTCCAAGGGGGATAACTATGACAAAAATTATCGAACAATATCCAAGTCTTAACTTGATCTAGATATCCTCGATACCAAAATATTAATTCAATATCTTTATTGGTTCTAGAGATAATGAGCGGAAACTGTAAATGGACCGAATGACCGACCGACAGCAGCAAAACAATATGCCACTCCTTCTTTGAAAGGGGGGGGGGGGATGTCAATTTAAGTCATCAAATATGATTTATATACACTGGGGTTTAATTAGATGGTCAATTTAAGTCATCAGGGGGGGGGGGATGTCAATTTAAGTCATCAAATATGATTTATATACTCTGGGGTTTAATTAGATGGTCAATTTAAGTCATCAAGTCTGATCTACATACTCTGAGGTTTAATTAGATGGTCAATTTAAGTCATCATGTCTGATTTACAAATTCTGAGGTTTAATTAGATGGTCAATTTAAGTCATCATGTCTGATTTACATACTCTGAGGTTTATTTAGATGGTCAATTTAAGTCATCACATCTATTTACAAATTCTGAGGTTTAATTAGATGGTCAATTTAAGTCATCATGTCTGATTTACATACTCTGAGGTTTAATTAGATGGTCAATCGAAGTCATCACATCTGATCTACATACTCTGAGGTTTAATTAGATGGTCAATCTAAGTAATCAAGTATTCAACTTAAGAAAAAGATATCTCCACATCGGATATCTCCACAACCTGGCTTATCTCGACATCAATCACAATCCCACATTTTTTCCTTCATAATCTGATCAAATTTAGCCCGGATATCTGGACATCCCCTATGCCTACTACGATACTTATCTTGACTTCATTTTGCCGTCCCGTTATCAAAATTTACCTGGTTTATCTTGACAATGGCTTCTTATTAGCCGATTATAATTGTGATATAGCCTCAACTGATTAAATGATTGCACGCAACACAATCATAATTACTTGACCGTAAGACCAATCCTCGGGTTGCACCACTATGTTTGAGAGGTTGGTTACCTCCTGCTTCCATGTCGCGATATAACTGAAAAATCAACCAACAACCAACCGTAACGACCAGTGCATCGACGGCTTAGCTTATCATGTATCATATATGTGCAAGATGCTAAAACTATTTTTGCCTCGTCAGAAAACAGATGTCTGGCCGCCAGAAAATGTTGATGACTACACATTTAGTGTCTTCATCACAAATGATGGCAAGCTGGAGAGCACAGCTCCCTGGACTGGTGAGAAAATATCCTCAAGTTTCCCGGAAGACGAAACTCAACCATGCAACGTCAGTGAGGATGAGGAGTCTGAAGAAATGGCATGAGTAAAGTATGGAAAATGTGTAGATGTAATGGCCACAATACGATGTTTCTTTGAGAAGAACCAAAGTGACGACTTCAGCCTGTTTTATCAGATGGAGATTAGAAATTTCACTCACTTGAACTTGCCATTTAATTTTCCATTTTTAAAATAAAGTGTTGAACTTGCTTTACGTTTTTTATCACTCTAGTTACACGACTGATATACAATTATATGTATTCATTAGACAGCGGTTTTATCTTTACAGTCAGTCGAGCAGGTGTAATGTTAATTTAATAATATTAGGTTACTGTAGCAAAAAAGACAGTTACAATATTATCAAAATGTAGTTTGTTGACTTTAATGTGGCTCAAGCAAACAAGAAACAGATTTAAGAGAAGTAACTCTAGTGTATCTACATGTATTTATAGATACATGTACATTGATACCATTACAGATAGTGCGAAAGTAATACACGTATCAAATTCTTGCACAAACTGTCGATCTTCTGGTCTTTGAAACTGATTTCGTTCTTCATTCCATGTAACTGAATATTCGTTTATTTGAATAATAAAGTTCTCACAAATAGCCTATTCAATTAAGCGGCTTGCACTGCACTGCATTACAAACTAAACAGTATATCAACTCCCTCCCCTCCCCCACTGTTTAATCTTAAAGCATCTAATACCTACTTCTATATTCCATTTCTATAAAGTATAAGCTACCTACAAGGAGATTAACCGAGATTAACCCAAGAAACTACTAGGAATTAAGCAGAAATGACAAATCCATAAAGATGACAAAAAGCCTCAAAAAGTCTTTTGAACGAAACTGAATCTTACATTTTGAACACTCAGATACCTTAGGTTTTGAAGCCATGCATTCCTTCTTCTGAAGATTTTCGAGGGAGGATACCCTCCTGAGTATATTTTTGTCTGTGGTGGCACCACCTGTAGACATATCCCACTAAAAACACGAACTTTGTAAAGGTCCACTAGTAATGCAATTATACCAAGTTTGATCCTAATCTGTCGGGCGTTTTAGGAGAATTTGAAAATCTAAGTTTATGTACGACAGACAATGTGCCATCACATTTTTTATAACACCTACCATTTAGGGTTTTCTATATGCAGTGTCACAAACACAGCCCATTCCCACATTCCAAGCGATTCCAGTTGGGAAGCAAAGTTCATGTGAATACAGGCTTGATGGAAGGGAGATAAATGTCTGTACTGGTAAGGCAAAGACTGCAGTACTTGTTGTAAATGCCAACTGCAATATCATAGAGAATCATAAAATGCCATATCTTTAACAACAAGTACTTAAACTTTCATCATTTAATAATCAAGCAAAAACTAAGAACTTAATATTTCTTTGAATGTTTACTATACTATTGCAGAACTAAACTGCCTTATGCTATACACTAGTAGCTACAGCATCCCAATCCTTATAATACAATAAGTGACTACAGTACCCCAATCCTTATAATACAATAAGTGACTACAGTACCCCAAACCTTATAATACAATAAGTGACTACAGTACACTTTGTTTTCACATTTTCTACATTAGATATGGCTTAAGAGTCTAAACCATTAACAGATAAAGAAAACAACAACAAACCTGAGTCTATAATCCAGGTAATTATCTGTGGCTGACGAAGGATTTAGTAACTTCTCTAAAGGATGATATCTATCACAAAATAATTTCAACAAATGAAAGCTTGTGTCTCTGATGACATGATCATTGCCAGGGTCTTCTATGTTGACTTCATTACGTTTCTCTAAGTATGGTGGCAGAGGAGGGGAACAGTACACACCATACTGCTCCACATTACCTTTAAATCCCTCTTCATATTCCTGGAGGGCGTATGATATTGGGGTCATAGGAGGGCAGGAATACCTGAAATATGAGACTTAAATGTAGAAAATAGTTGATCTTCCAAAATACAATTTGAACATTCAGACTGATTTTTTAAAAAGAGTGTTTAAACGGGAGAAAAGAGAAAAATGTCAAAAAATTAGAAAAAAATATTCTGTACATTTCTGTCTAATTCTCTGAATGAAATATGTAACAGAACTGAGACTGTAATGCATTGGTTAAATGCTGTTACCATGTAACAGGACAGGCACTGTAATACATAAGTTAAATGCTGTTACCATGTAACAGGGCTTGGACTGTAATGCATCAGTTAAATGCTGTTACAATGTAACAGGACAGGCAATGTAATACATCAGTTAAATGCTGTTACCATGTAACATGACTGGGACTGTAATGCATCAGTTAAATGCTGTTACCATGTAACAGGACTGGGACTGTAATGCATCAGTTAAATGCTGTTACCATGTAACAGGACAGGCACTGTAATACATAAGTTAAATGCTGTTACCATGTAACAGCGCTTGGACTGTAATGCATCAGTTAAATGCTGTTACAATGTAACAGGACTGGGACTGTAATACATCATTTAAATGCTGTTACAATGTAACAGGACTGGGACTGTAATGCATCAGTTAAATGCTGTTACCATGTAACAGGACTGGCACTGTAATGCATCAGTTAAATGCTGTTACCATGTAACAGGACTGGGACTTTAAATTTTAATACATCAGTTAAATGATGTTACCATGTAACAGGACTGGGACTGTAATACATCAGTTAAATGCTGTTACCATGTAACAGGACTGGTACTGTAATGCATCAGTTAAATGCTGTTACCATGTAACAGGACTGAGACTGGAATACATCAGTTAAATGCTGTTACCATGTTACAGGACTGAGACTGGAATACATCAGTTAAATGCTGTTACCATGTTACAGGACTGGGACTGTAATGCATCAGTTAAATGCTGTTACCATATAACAGGACTGGGACTGTAATGCATCAGTTAAATGCTGTTACCATGTAACAGGACTGAGACTGTAATGCATCAGTTAAATGCTGTTACCATATAACAGGACTGGGACTGTAATGCATCAGTTAAATGCTGTAACCAACTACAATGGGATTATACAAAAGTAGCCAGTGGGATTATAAAATGGTAACAATGGTATTATACAATGCTCACATGTGGGATTATATAAAATTAACCAGTGGGAATTTACATTGGTAACCTGTAAGATTACGAAGGTAACAAGTGGGATTACACTTAGGTGATCAGTGGCTTTATAGATTGGTAACCTGGAACATTATAGAACAATAACAACATTAGGGATTATACACTGATACCAGTGGTAATGTACATTGGTAAAATGTGGGATTATGCGATGGTAACCAATGAGATTATAGTGATAATCATTGGGATAATATGGCAACCTGTTGGATTTTACAACGGTAACCAATGAAGAGTGATGAAGGAAGCTAGAGTAACCAGACATCTGACCTTAGGCCACTTAGCTATCTATAACAGCATGACGGCACTGGAAGCCAGAGTACCCAGACGTCTGACCTTAGGCCACTTAGCTATCTATAACACAGCATGACCACACTGGAAGCCAGATTATCCAGATGTCTGACCTTAGGCCACTTAGCTATCTATAACACAGCATGACTACACTGGAAGCCAAATTATCCAGACGTCTGACCTTAGGCCACTTAGCTATCTAAAACACAGCATGATGACACTGGAAGCCACAGTATCCAGACGTCTGACCTTAGGCCACTTAGCTATCTATAACACAGCATGACGACACTGGAAGCCAGAGTATCCAGACATCTGACCTTAGGCCACTTAGCTATCTATAACACAGCATGACTACACTGGAGTCAGAGTATCCAGACTTCATTGGAAGCCAGAGTATCCAGACGTCTGACCTTGGGCCACTTAGCTATCTATAACACAGCATGACGACACTGGAAGCCACAGTATCCAGACGTCTGACCTTAGGCCACTTAGCTATCTATAACAGCATGACGACACTGGAAGCCAGAGTATCCAGACATCTGACCTTAGGCCACTTAGCTATGCAAACACAGCATGACGACACTGGAAGCCAGAGTATCCAGACTTCATTGGAAGCCAGAGTATCCAGACGTCTGACCTTGGGCCACTTAGCTATCTATAACACAGCATGACGACACTGGAAGCCAGAGTATCCAGACGTCTGACCTTAGGCCACTTAGTTATCTATAACACAGCGTGATGACACTGGAAGCCAGAGTATCCAGACATCTGACCTTAGGCCACTTAGCTATCTATAACACAGCATGACGACACTGGAAGCCACAGTATCCAGACGTCTGACCTTAGGCCACTTAGCTAACTATAACACAGCGTGATGACACTGGAAGCCAGAGTATCCAGACGTCTGACCTTAGGCCACTTAGCTATCTATAACACAGCGTGATGACACTGGAAGCCAGAGTATCCAGACGTCTGACCTTAGGCCACTTAGCTATCTATAACACAGCGTGATGACACTGGAAGCCAGAGAATCCAGACGTCTGACCTTAGGCCACTTAGCTATCTATAACACAGCATGACGACACTGGAAGCCACAGTATCCAGACGTCTGACCTTAGGCCACTTAGTTATCTATAACACAGCGTGATGACACTGGAAGCCAGAGTATCCAGACATCTGACCTTAGGCCACTTAGCTATCTATAACACAGCATGACGACACTGGAAGCCACAGTATCCAGACGTCTGACCTTAGGCCACTTAGCTATCTATAACACAGCGTGATGACACTGGAAGCCAGAGTATCCAGACGTCTGACCTTAGGCCACTTAGCTATCTATAACACAGCGTGATGACACTGGAAGCCAGAGTATCCAGACATCTGACCTTAGGCCACTTAGCTATCTATAACACAGCGTGATGACACTGGAAGCCAGAGAATCCAGACGTCTGACCTTAGGCCACTTAGCTATCTATAACACAGCATGACTACACTGGAGTCAGAGCATCCAGACATCTGACCTTAGGCCACTTAGCTATCTATAACACAGCATGACCACACTGGAAGCCAGAGTATCCAGACATCTGACCTTAGGCCACTTAGCTATCTATAACACAGCGTGATGACACTGGAAGCCAAAGTATCCAGACGTCTGACCTTAAGCCACTTAGCTATCTATAACACAGCATGACCACACTGGAAGCCAGATTATCCAGACGTCTGACCTTAGGCCACTTAGCTATCTATAACACAGCATGACCACACTGGAAGCCAGATTATCCAGACGTCTGACCTTGGGCCACTTAGCTATCTATAACACAGCATGACGACACTGGAAGCCACAGTATCCAGACGTCTGACCTTAGGCCACTTAGCTATCTATAACACAGTGTGATGACACTGGAAGCCACAGTATCCAGACGTCTGACCTTAGGTCACTTAGCTATCTATAACACAGCGTGATGACACTGGAAGCCATAGTATCCAGACATCTGACCTTAGGCCACTTAGCTATCTACAACACAGCATGACGACACTGGAGACACAAAAGAGATGAACATGTTACCTGTTTTTGGTTATTATAGGACAGTTTATTCTACTTACCACAAGTGGAGACCTAAAGCTCTCTTCCAGTCTAGGTTATCACATGTATTGATGGTCAAGCCAGATGCCTGCCAAACCAATCTCCCAGCCAGAAGTGTATACACGCTCAATCGCCTATCTTCTATAAACTCATGCAGCTGAAGTCAGTCAAGAAATAATGTAAATATTATATCATTGGTAAATGAACTTTCATATCAATCTTGACATTTCACACCACTAAGAGCATTTTAGACATTAGAAAGCTGTAATCTTCAATAACAAATCTTAATACTAAAAAAGGATTAAAGGTCCCAAGAGACACTCATTGTACGTAGTACAAATTTCGTGTAATTACTATGTTAAACTAAGAACTAGTTTACTGATTTGGTTTAATCGCATGATTTCAAATACAGTGTAACTATGTAGTTTTTTTAATAGAGGTTCTAAATGGAACAAAGAATGAATTAAGGGTAAATATACATTCTCTTGGGAAATTCCAAAACCTCTCTTACGGTGCTGACAGGTCTGTAAATATTTACACTTTTCCCACCTAAAAAGGACACCATGTATGAGAGAAGTTTTGGTTTCATGCAATTATATAATAGGTGCAATAATATTGTGAGGGAATATAAACTTGTAATTTCATGAGTCCTTAATGGGCTAGAGAGGTGTTTTTTATTCAAGGTGATCTTTTAATTAAAGAAATGGTATGCATTATTATTCAAATTCAAACATGCCATTTTTGTTTGTCATTAGTATCTGACTAATCTACTACTTAGTGCAATTTGTCTTCATGTGTAAAATATTGAACAATTATGATTGTTAATTACAAATACATAGTAATACTATACCCCTAGTTCAGCCCACTCATTGAGTTGTGCTTCTATAAGCTGTCGAGTTTCTTGACTACCAGAGGACTCTGCTAAGAGTAACGCAAGCCGATTGTCCCCTGACCTCTGTGCTAGCTCGCAAGCTTCAGTTGTCTGCTTTCCAGTCATGAAGGCAAAAACAGAGGACATGGCACTACTACCCTGTCAGGGGAAAAACAACCCATTAATTTACCAGACATGTAGGTGAATACAGAGGACATGGCACTACTACCCTGTCAGGGGAGAAACAACCCTTTAATTTACCAGACATGTAGGTGAATACAGAGGACATGATACTGCATACTTGTGAAGGCAGATATGACAGATTGATTTACCAGTTGGTATGGCACATACAGAAGGCATGATGCTACTTCCCTGCCAGAAGAGAAACAATTAATTTATCAGACATGTTAGCAAATAAGGGGACATGTACTACTACCCTATAAGTGGAAAATAACTGATCTATATTATAACTGTTACAACTGTTCTCCAAATCCATCATCACAATCATAATACGATATACAAACAATACTGTGCAATACCCTATCCATCATCACAATCAGAATACGATATACAAACGATACTGTGCAATACCCTATCCATCATCACAATCATAATACGATATACAAACGATACTGTGCAATACCCTATCCATCATCATGATCATAATACAATATACAAAAAATACTGTGCAATATCAAGATTAAAACAAGGGTATATAATAAAGATACATTTATGACTTACATATACAGTGAGGTGCAGTCCTAACATAATATTATGTTAACGTCCCATTAATGTGAAGTTTGCTTTCCTTGTGCGTTTGCGTTAACACAGATTTCCTCATGAACTTAATTTCCAGACCGCGTTAATGCGCTTGACTGCCATGTTCACGCACTTGGCTGCCACCTGAACTTGCTTGACAGCCACGTTCGCTTGCATACAACTTAAAACTTATTTTACCATATACATAGAGATGGATTTGAAGGAGAATCAACATTGTATATTTAAATATAAAAACATTCTAATGTATACATGCAAGTAAATATTTAGAATTAAATAAAACCCTTATGAATTAAGGGATGGATTTTAAAAATATTGAATACAATTTCCGAACATTGAATATAATGAAATTTATTTTTATTTTAGGATAATAATAATGATAAAATTAATAATAATCATAAAATTCTAGATTCTTTATAGCATACACTGACGAGGTTTTTCATAAATACCTTAGTGCATGTTTACGTAATTTCCATTGTTATATTACATATGAAATCCTTAGTGCGGGGTGTCATTTTAATATTACATTTAATACACATATATATGGCGAAATTTGCAGTAATTTAATTGGATCCCTTTTCATTCCTCCATCCGTACCACTGTTCATAGAGAATTACAAATGTAGGCATGTGAAAGAGTAACTGGACCGAGCGCACACAGGAATAAATTGCGTTAACGCAGATATCCTCCTGCGTTAAAGCGAGAAGCGCACGCACATCCGGTCGAGTAGTCCTAGCACGTGTGCTAAAGCAGTCCTCGTGACCGCTTTTCGCTTTAACGTGCATGTTATGTTAGGACTGCACCCATCTGTATTAAGAGAGATCACATTAAAGAGAAATACACATGGTGTACAGATGGCCATGAGTAAAGCTTTATACATAATGTCAGATTCACAAATATCCCACCTTGGTCTTCTTCTTGTCAATGAATGCTGACCAACACTGCCTGTTTTGTGACCCCAAGTATTTATAAATTTAATGCAGACCTTCAGAACTACCTATCTTCTGACCTTCACAAATACCTATCTTCTGACCTTCACAACTACCTATCTTCAGCCCTTGAATATTGATTTATTTACCACATAACCTTAAAGGCTTGATCATATGACCTTAAGTACCACATGACCCAAAGTGACCTTGAGTACTGAGATACCTACCACATGATCCAGAGTGACCTTCAGTACTGAGATACCTACCATATGACCCAGAGTGACCTAACAAAGTCTTGGGGAGACTTGCCTTATATTTGGCTTCCTGTATATCTTTATTGATGCTATCTTTGGCTGTAGATGATAACCACAGAGACACTGCTTCTCTCCGAGCATGCTGATTCTCATAGTTATTCTCCATCTCCTCTACAAGAACACATACCACAACCATGACAATATTACAAACTCATTACATTGGTTTTATGTTCTATACAGTAACTTATTTTATATCTATTAATACAAACCATATAGTGTTCAAAGATATAATTTTAAGATATTCTATATTTGACTTATATCTTAGGCTTAATTGCAATAAGTGTAAAATATTCTTAGGGTAAAGAGTGGCAATTTTGCTGAGAGAGGGATGAACTTATGGATATAATATATCATACAAATAGTATATATATCCACCCTTTTGATTGGATATTACAGAGTGTTACAACATGTACCACATCATGTACACAGAAACTTCATAGTTTGTATGTGATGTAGACATCTGATCTTGTATGATCACTCCCTGACTAAATAAACCCTTGTAAAAGTCCATACCTAGAAGATTTCCCCACAGTGCTGCACACAGTCTCCAGACAGTAGCTGCCTGTGATATATCACTCTGATCTGGATGACCTTCTGTAAAACATTGATTACATGTCAAGAAAAATCCAATACTACATACATGCATTTGACAAGAATAGACAGTCTACAGGATGATTTGATGTAAATCTCATACTTATAGACAGTCTACAGGACGACATGGTGTAAATCTCATGCTAATAGACAGTCTACAGGACGATATGGCGTAAATGTTGCGCTAATAGACAGTCTACAAAATGATATGGTGTAAATCTCATGCTAATAGACAGTCTACAGGACAATATGGTGTAAATCTCATGCTGATAGACAGTCTACAGGACAACATGGTGTAAATCTCATGCTAATAGACAGTCTACAGGACGACATGGTGTAAATCTCATGCTAATAGACAGTCTACAGGACGACATGGTGTAAATCTCATGCTAATAGACAGTCTACTGGACGATATGGCGTAAATCTCATGCTAATAGACAGTCTACAGGACGAAATGGTGTAAATCTCATGCAAATAGACAGTCTATAAGACGAGACAGTCTACAAGACGATATAGTGTAAATCTCATGCTTATAGACAGTCTTCAAGACGATATGGTGTAAATCTCACACTAATAGACAGTCTACAAGACGAAATGGTGTAAATCTCATGCTAATAGACAGTCTACAGGACGATATGGTGTAAACCTCACACTAATAGACAGTCTACAAGACGTTATGGTGTAAATCTCATGCCAATAGACAGTCTACAGGACGATGTGGTGTAAATCTCATGCTAATAGACAGTCTATATGACCATATGGTGTAAATCTCATACTAATAGACAGTCTACAGGACGAAATGGTGTAAATCTCATGCCAATAGACGTCTACTGGACGATATGGTGTAAATCTCATGCTAATAGACAGTCTACTGGATGATATGATGTAAATCTCATGCCAATAGACAGTCTACAGGACAACACGGTGTAAATCTCATGCTAATAGACAGTCTACTGGACGAAATGGTGTAAATCTCACGCTAATAGACAGTCAATAGGATGATATGGCGTAAATCTCATGCTAATAGACAGTCTATAGGACGATATGGGATAAATCTCATGCTAATAGACAGTCTAAATGACGAAATGCTAATAGACAGTCTACAGGACGATATGGTGTAAATCTCATGCTAATAGGCAGTCTACAGGAGGATATGGTGTAAATCTCATGCAAATAGACAGTCTACAGGACGATATGGCGTAAATCTTGCGCTAATAGACAGTCTACAAAATGATATGGTGTAAATCTCATGCTAATAGACAGTCTACAGGACGATATGGTGTAAACCTCACGCTAATAGACAGTCTACAGGATGTTATGGTGTAAATCTCATGCTAATAGACAGTTTACAGGACGACAAGGTGTAAATCTCATGCTAACAGACAGTCTACAGGACGATATGGTGTAAATCTCACGCTAATAGACAGTCTACAAGACGATATGGTGTAAATCTCATGTTAGTAGACAGTCTACAGGACAATATGGTGTAAACCTCACGCTAATAGACAGTCTACAGGACGATATGGTGTAAATCTCATGCTAATAGTAACTGGTCTCTGTCAAATCTATATGGATCAATACCTATGGCACAGGGCTATGAGAGTGAACACTAGGCCCCAACTGCCATATCTACATCTATTAGTATCAATGGCACACGCCAATAAGAGAAGCCATTTACTTGTTTTCACTAAATCTGTATCATCAGGGTAAGAGAATGAGATCCACATCAATGGTACAGGATAACGTGACTCACCACTTACCTGTTCCTGCCAGATCTATGTCTATCTGTTTAGCATGCAGATGGTGAGTCTTACATCAATGGTACAGGATAATGAAACTGACCACTTACCTGTCTCTGCCAGATCTATGTCCATCCGTTTAGCATACTGATCAAGAGTTTCTACACCGTTGTCGGGAACAAAGATCGGACATCCTCCCTCATCATTCACTCGAGAGTTGTCTAATTGGATGGCTAGTAATTCTTCATGGTTACGCTGAAATTTACAGCACCAAAGCTTATTAATGACTGCAACAGACAGTTTTCCAACTGACCTTATACTTCATTTCATGCCAGACATAAGATAATATGCATTACAAAATCGCAGCATTCTGCATGTCTGGCATAAGATAATATGCATTACAAAATCGCAGCATTCTGCATGTCTGGCATAAGGCCTCTTACATCATGTTCAATTGGAAAATTCAATGTCTATATATACATGGACATATTATAAAATTTACAAATGAGTAAATTCTCCTCTGTATCTCCGAGGTCCATGAATGTCCACTTTGGTACACTGTTGTTAATGCCATAGTCATGTGACACCAGTTACTTTCATATTTTACATTAATGTCATACTTATTCCCTTTACAGTGTGGAGATCGTAAAAAAGTTCCCAGCAGAGGGTTTGACTTAAGTGTTATTATACCCCTTTTTCCTGATGTTGTGTGGCTGTGGCACTTTCTATACAGTGTTTGTTCACATTCATGTATACATACAGTGCTGAATTATAGATGTTTCGTCGGTATATAAGGGTATTCATGGTGGGTGTGGCTAGCCAAATAGGAGACACTCACTCCTCCCGGGCACCTGGTCTCACCTCTGAAGTCTGTGAATGCCCACTGTGGTACATTGTTGTGAGTGCCATAGTCATGTGACACCAGTTACTTTCGTATTTTACATTTAAGATTTGAACCTAAAATTGAAGTATTTTTGAAATTTTCTCAAATGTATATTTTATTTGAAAAATGCAATGAATTTCTCATGGTATATAATGAATTATCTATGGTATGTAATAAATTACTGATGGTATATAATAAATTACTGATGGTATGTAATGAATTACCAATGGTATGTAATGAATTACTGATGGTATGTAATAAATTACTAATCATATGTAATGAATTAATGATGGTATATAAAGAATTACTAATTGCATGTAATGCATTACTGATGGTATATAATAAATTACTGATGGTATGTAATAATTTAGTAATGGTATGTAATAAATTACTAATGGTATGTAATGAATTACTAATGGTGTGTGATGAATTACTGATGGTATGTAATGATTTGCTAATGGAAAACTGGTGGTATATAATGAATTACTGATGGTATGTTTTGAATTACTGATCATATGTAATGATTTCTGATGGCATATAATGGATTGCTCATGGAAAACTGATGGTATGTAATGCATTACTAATGGTTTGTAATGAATAACTAATGGTATGTAGTGAATTACTGATGGTATATAATGAATTATAAATGGTATGTAATGAATTACTGATCATATGATATGAATTTCTAATGGTATGTTTTGTATGTATAATGCTACTTACTACTAGGGTTTTGTCTTCAGGATTGAAATAACTTGCTACATTTAATTTCTCCATGGTCACTGAGAAGTCTGATGAGGTACCAAACTGACTTCTCCCCCTACTTTGTGATGAAATCAGGGAGAATCGATTGTCATCATCATCTAAATACAAATAGCATCATCACAGTGTTACATACATTAGTCTGGAATATTTCTTTAAGATTCGTAAACATATCTTCTACAGAATGTGGTACACCAAAAACACAAAATGTTGTAATGAAACACTTCCAAAATGTATTTGTGTTTGATTCGTTGAATGTTTGTTAATGAAATAGAAAAGCAAAATTTTTTAATGCACTCAATAGCCACTTAATTTCCCAGTAAATATCATATCAGATTTTATCTTTATTCTTTTGCATTACAAAAGTGTACTCATGTTTAAAATCAGATTATTACCTTGTAATTGAGGCATTGTAGGTTTCCCAGCATGCACCAAA
The DNA here is from genome assembly GCA_035048485.1 of Pteria penguin. Classification (NCBI taxonomy): domain Eukaryota; kingdom Metazoa; phylum Mollusca; class Bivalvia; order Pterioida; family Pteriidae; genus Pteria; species Pteria penguin. Next base: position 48,569,989 of record CM068585.1, read on the forward strand.
GTCCAGCCTGGTCCCCAGCCCACTCTGAAAGATCTACCATGGAACATAGCTGCATCCACTACAACCTCCTGCTTCCCATACATGAAAGAGTCCCTAACAAAAAATATCAAGTCAATGTTATCTCAATAAAAGATAATGTGGAGCCCATAAAAATACTTTAAATCATGAATGAATAAGACAATTATTTATGAAACAAGCAATCGTTAAGGTAGGTATGGTCGGATTGCAAAGCAAATTTCAAACACCGTCTTATCAACTGAAAGCTCTGATCATAAAGAGCCTAACCTGTGAAGTATTAAAGCCCTACCCCCATTGATTCAAAAGATATAATCAAAATTAAAGATTAATAAAAGTAGATCAAAGTCCAAAGTCAATGTGGCTAAGTCAAAAGTCATGGCATAACTTGAAAGCTCTGGTCAAAAGGAACACATGTGTATACTTTACTTAGTTGCCGATATTTTGTTCAACCAGAAGCTTAACTAAAATATTGATGGACAGACAGACGGATGGACATCAGCAATCTATTGACTGATATTGCTTCGCAATCAAGCCAAAAAAGTTAGAATACTAGAGTAATGATAATACAGACAGAAACTAATGGGGCAAATACCCCCCAATAATTCATCCTATTGATTGATTTTTGTTTTACGTCACACCACGAATATTTCACATATATAGTGACGGCATCTGCCTGATGCGGGGTATACAAATTTTGACCTTTGCAACGGACCCACCCGAAGCAGTGAGGGATCTTTAATGTGCCATGCATACCACGACACGGGGCCTCGGTTTTTACTGTCTCATCCGAAAGACATGACACCGGCATGACCAGAGCCGGAATCGAACCCCGGCCTCCCGATCAGGAGTCTGACGCGATGCCATTAGGCCACGCCAGCTTAATAATAACATCCCAAGATGCATCACTGGTATAAGTGTAAAGGACGTCCCACTTGTGCATTTTGGGTAAAATCAATGAAAACAATCTGGTTTGTGTGCACTCTGACTGATCTTGTAGATATGACCTTGGTTCAAGGTCAGTCTTGGGTCATGGACAACAATTGTGTAAAATATAATCTTCCGGCAACTTACCAGGAAGAAGTTATGGCCCAGACAAGAATTCTGGCTATGTGTGCACCCTGACATAGTAGATATCACTTTGAGTCAAGGTCATGACACACCCTTGGGTCATGGAAAACAATTGTGGGATATATTATCCAAATCCATCTTGGCAGTAAGAAGATATGGCCCGGACAAGGATTTTGGCTATGTGTGCACTGTGACCTTGACCTTTAGGATATGATTTTGAGTCAAAATCATGACACACCCTTGGGTCATGGACAACAATTGTGCGAAATTTTATCTTGGATAATAATCCAACTTGGCAGTAAGAAGTTATAGCCCCGACAAAGATTTTGGCTATGTATGCACTGTGACCATGACCTTGAAGATATGATCTTGAGTCAAGATCATGACACACCCTTGGGTCATGAACAACATTTGAGTGAAATATCATCCAGATCCAATAAGGGGATAAGAAGTTATGGCCTGGACAAAAACTTTTGCTGTGTGCACTGTGACCTTGACCTTGAAGATATGACCATGGGTCAAGGTCACGACACACCTTTGGGTCATGTACAACAATTGTGTGAAATATTATCCAGATCTGACTAGGAGATAAGAAGTTATGGCCCGGATAAAGGTGAACAGACAGACAGACAGGGTGATTCCTATATAAACACCCCCCCCCCCAACTTTGTTTGCGGGGGGTTATAATTAATTATGTCTTACTTGAATTCTGGTATGGTACGCTTCATCCTTGAGCCCACTATTTTTCTAGGAGCATCTTCCTGTTTCATACCACTTGGTATTATAACATGTTCAGCCATTGGAGGAGGTTGATATCTTGTCTTACTGGGACGTATCGGCTCTGGTGTTAACAGACGAGGAGATCTCAATCCTAAAACAATGTACAAGCATACAAAACAATATATACAAAACACAGACAAAAACAAATTAAATGATTATTTCTTACTTATTGTTTCAACACCGCACACAAATTATTTTACCTGCCATGTCTTAAACTTGGACTTTTGCAACAGACTTGCCCAAGGAGAGAAGCTCTTGCCAAAGTATACCAAGACACAGGTGCACAGTTTTAGTTGTCTCATTCAAAGTACAAACAAAAATTTCGAGAGTACTGCTAAAGCAATACAAGTCCCCCCCTCCCCCATCCCAACAAATCCATAGCTGTAACTCCTCATAAGGAAGCTTGCTACAGCTTGATACCTGTAAGCGTGATCGAGAAAAATGTGGAAAACTGATTTTGAACAAAGGGTTTTCTGACAGCAAGGCTCAAAGCTCCATTGTCAGATTATAAAATCTTTCACAGCCAGGCTAAGAGGTCTGTCAGATTATAAAATTCTTTCTGACAGCCAGACTCAAAAGTCTGTTGTTTGGTTATAAATTCTTTCTGTCAGCTAGGCTCAAAACTCTGTTGTCAGGTTATAAATCCTTTTTGACAACCAGGCTCAAAGGTTTGTTGTCAGGACTCAGATTATAAATTCTTTCCGACAGCCAGGTCTATTGTCCGATATTACATTCCATATACGGTACACATAATAAATGATAATGCAAGCATTATTTTGAAATGAATTAAATAAAATACAGGATACAGGATTGTTATGTAAAGCATACTAAAGGGAAAGATGAAGTTGACCTTTGCATAAGAAATCATCAAAAAGATGTTTCTATAAAATGAATGACTTGTTCTTTAACATTTCAAAGGGTTATGGTTGAACGATAACCTGAATGTAAAAAATTATTTAACCCCTGGAAATTCAAGAAAAACAAGCAGCCCTGATATATAGTAATGCATGTCTGTCATAAATCTGATAAATCACAACACATTTAACCCAAATGACCACCCTATTTTGCTAATTTCGCTCCTGCCATAAAAGAAAAGCAACTACAATATCTATGTCTCATGTACAAGATCAGTAATAGGTAAATAAATGACATTCTTGTTGTGTGTTGTACACACTCATCAATAAAATACTCTTTATGTGAAAGACAAGAATTGGTAGTTACTAGTACATCTTATCGTTAGTGCTGCTGGTAGTGTATGCTTCAAGCTGCTGGATTCTTGTTTCCATTTCATCGTAATTACAATGCATGTAAAGTTATTCATATGGCATTTGTCATATAATGTTGGCCAATAACACAAATTAATGATAAAAGATATCTAATTCACCTTATGTCATTTAGGGATTACCATGTTTTACAAAAGCTCTCAGGGATTCGGCAATTACCCTGTCAGCAATCGAGTTTCACTACGAGGCGCTGTGAAATGGAAATTTCTGACAGGGTTTACACCGATACCCTGTCAATTTTTGTAAAACACAAGCATGGTAACCCCATTCTAATGCATTTGACAAAAATAATTACAACTAGAGGCAATATGCACAGAGTTATGGTTTTCTAAACCAAGTCGCTAATCACAGTGACATGATATCAATCAAAGGACTGAAGGTCCTGATTGAAACTCATATGAAGATGAAGAGGAGTTAGTGTTATCAATAGTATTAATTCAGGTGTAGTTTCATTCTAAGAATTAGCAGCACAAATTCAAAATATCTCTTGAATCATTTTGGAGCTATTTCAATCAATTTTCTTTTAATGAAACAAAATTAAAGTAGGAATAGTTATACGAAGCATGCATTCAAGTCTGCATCCCAAGATGAACCATTAGCGCAAGTATGGGAATTTTCATACACTGTTTATTCAAGGTGACTTGGCATACGGCCGAGTTAGAAGTCTTTCATTTTTACTAGTTTGTTGCAAACTGAGGTACCCCAAACAGGTTAACCAAATCACTCAAGTGGAAAAAATGTCACATGAGGCAACCAAACCAGGTACTTTAGTGTGCATCCCATAGATGAATCATTGGTGCAAGTTTGGTACTTGTCCTGTCCACAACTGAGATACTCTTGCCCCAAACAGGTTACCAAATATGACTCAAACGGAACAAGCAAATTCAGACAATTGTGGTCCCCCGCTTTCAGGGCTCTATCAGTAAGGATGCAGTGATCTGTGACATTGTCATGGTTGTGCATGGCTACAGACACACATGCCAAATATGAAGGCCCTACATCTTACGATTAAAAAGTTATATTGAAGTAGGTAGAAGGTCACGGTCAGGTTCACAATATACATTTTTGTACCAACGGGAAGTTACAGACATGCCAAATATGAAGGCCCTACGTCTTATGATTAAAAAGTTATGACCAAAGTTAAAGTTTTTGTGACAGATGGACAGACAGACGAATGAGATTTAATGTCCCCACGCTTTCGAGAAAAGCAGGCAACAAAATGTATATCAGGTACAGCTTGAAACTTGTTTTCGAGTCTGCATCCCAAGATGAGTAATTAGTTAGAGTAAGTTTGGTACCTGTAGCTTGTCCAGAATTGAGATACCCCAAGAGGCTAACTATGTCACTCAAGCCGAAAAATTATGTCACATGCAGCATACAAAGCATGCAATCAAGTCTATATCCCAAGATGTTTGCTACTTGCAGGACTTGTAGTTTGTCCAGAACCAAGTTTTCCAATCAGGTTACACAGTTGTGGATGTCAGGCCTGTAGCACAAAATCATCTAAATTATGTCAAGGTGATCTAAAACTGTCCTTGCTCTGAGCATTTGCTGTGGATTTGATGTGTACAAAGACAGAGAAGACATGGTGAATCCATGTTTGTAATTAGGAGGGGGTTGTAATCAGCTGAGGGTGTTCCTGAGGATACATACATGTCAAGAGGAAACAAGCAAATTCAAAGAAGTCTACGATGTCAAAGCGATGGTCTCAAATGGAAGGTCTCATCACAAGGAATCTACATGTGAAGTCTCCAAGTCGTACCCCTACTGGATCAAAAGTTATGGCCCAGGTTAAAGTTTCTGGGACAGACTGACAAACACAGAAATGAGATTTAATGTCCCCTCATTTTCACAAAAGCGTGGGACAAAAAGTGATGTTAAAAACACATTCTAATTCATTTGTTCTGTTTTGACAATTCTGATTAGTCCACACATTAGTGTTCAGACATGTATAACCATGATATACTGTCCTCAAATAAATTACTACATTGTACCTACTCTTTGTCCACATTGCCTCTGACTCCAACTATCAAAAATCCTGTCTGTAACAACTTGGTTCAGTGTTTTTAATGTCCATCTGAAGTCTCATATCAAGGACGATTTGCAAGTTCTATCATTCATGTGCACAATTAATACAATCATGTTGAACCAACAAAACTGACAACGTACATGACATGATGATGTACCAACATGCAACATGCTTTCTAGCATGTTATTTCATCTCGCCGCGCCACAGCAAAACTGCCTGTTCAGCTGTTTATGATGCGATGTCAAGTCACTCATGTATGAATCAATTTGTGATTAATAACTTAATCATAAAATTTAAGAATATAAAAATGAAGAAACTTCTTATGTCAGTGCACTAAATAATTATCAATTTGTTTCTCGGAAAAATTTTAAACATGGCTTCGCCAGGAAAACTCTGTTTCCAACGCTATAACCAAGGTATCAGTACATAATTCCCCATTCTAATTCACAGTAACAATAACATCTTTTTTTTTTGTTTTTTCTCTCTTTGAAATTTTAATTTTTCAGTAAGAAATTTATTGAAAATTTAAAACCTTGAGGCTAGATGCAATCAAAATGTACACAAAATGTTTTGTTGTAGATAATATAAAAGTTTTTACTCCATGCAATGTCTTTATTGCTATTTTAATGATTATATATGAAACAAATTATAAATATTTAACGTGTTGAATTTTTTGAAATGAAAGATTATTGCACGGAATGTCTTGCAACTCTATATATGCAAATTGGGAAAATTTAAGCTGCAAATGTAGGTCTCGTTAACACCTAGCTCCGGTGAAGCTTACATAGAATGTTTACAATATGGAAAGGAAGAAAAGTAATTTATACAGTCTGTTGTCCCACATAAATCAATTAAAACATCAATTTTTCAGCATAGCTTCCTCAAAAGCATGTTGTTATTGAGGTTGGCAAGGACCATCGGTAATACCCGAAAATATTCGATAAGTGCGTAGTAATCAACGACTGAACGAAAACATAGGCTACATGCCAGTAAGTCTAAAAAATAATCATTGTGTATGTTCAGCTCTGGTATAAACTTTCCTTACATCTTCCTAAATAATTAGATGAATATGTAGTTCTGAATATGCAAACAGTATAAAATTTTCATGAATATATGCACATCACAATGGACCTATTTCCTTAGTGTAGGAATACATGAGCAAAGGGGTGAATCTCAAGAATTCAATATGGCAGTGCCCAGAACAGCGATGATAGCACAGTAACACTTCCGTGTCACAAAAACTGTACGGTATTGTGACACAACAAATCAAAAACTGCAGGGTATCAAGACATCATATCAAAAACTGCAGGGGTATCATGAATACTCTTGCAGTTTTTAAATCAGACAGCCTATGAGATCCTGTGTTACAAACAAATGCATTAGAATTAAACATATCCGCAAAAACCCCACTTACCTCTGGTATTTTAGTGCTTCCATTAACAATAGGGGAAACATCAAAACTCAAACCTACCATATATTAGACAGATAGTTATTTCTAGAATAATTCTCACCTCTACCAGGAGTAGAATCTACTGTTTGAGGGGCACCTGTCAGTTTGACTGGTGACATCAGAGACGACTTGTAAGCTGAACTGAACAGACTAGGTTCTCTCTTGTCAAATGTCACTGATTTGGAACTTTTCACAAAGGAACTGCTTGTACCTAAAAAAGAAAATGTATGAAAAGTTTCCTCATTATATCCAATACTGGGACGGCAATTTTTAAAATCAACCAATCACAAGCCGTCTCAGTAGTCATCTTAATCATGAAGAAAAGGTCTTCACAGAATAGACAGTTGATGTTTGTTTCAGGGTGTCAATCAGTATGAATGACTTGTCAGCATACTAAGTGGGCGGAGCATAAATCTCAATAACCAATCCCTTGCCATCAAAGTTGGTTTGAAGTTATTTTGAAGTTTCCATATAATTAAAACTGGGCTTGGTCCGCTATCAAATAACTTCTAACCTATTCATAATGATGATTTGATTATAAAAGATCTCTGCATTGTTTCCACAGTTCTATTTTTTAAATATAGACTTTCATTTATAAAGACCTCCTCCAGCAGAGACATTTATCATGCATCAATAAAAAGCTTTGTTCTGATTTATAAGCAATGCTTTTTAGAACTTTTGCATTCAGTAACTAAAGTTAAAATGAGGTTCTGACTACTAGACCATGAACACCTATTGATATTGAATGTGTAATTCACTAATTGTTCTTTGGCACCACAAATGGCTTATTATACCACTTAATGATTGTTTCCTAACATCACAAAAAGACCATTTTCTCTATGTGGTGAAGGCATCTGCTATCAAATTAAGTAATGATTTTTTTTAACACCACAAAAGGACTATCGGTGATACTTGCCTGCACACTACATAATGACTGTTATTTAAAACAACCAAAGGACCATTTCCTTTTAGTAGTGGTGGTGCCTGCCTGTTACACCATTTAATGATTGTTCTTTAACACCACAAATGACTATTTCCTCTAAGTGGTGGTGGTACCTCCCTGTTACACCATTTAACAAGTGTTTGTTTACACCACAAAGGTATATTTCGTCTAAGTGGTGGTAGTATCTGCCTGTTACACCATTTAATGAGTGTTCTTAAACACCACAAAGGACTATTTCCTCTAAGAGGTGGTGGCATCTGCTTGTTACACTACTTATTGAATTTTAGTCTGAGCAAAAATCCCTTGTGAAGCAAAGAGGGGTCCTGCCTGATATGATGAAGATCTAAATCTCAGCAGCAAAAGAAATTTGAAATTCTTTATAAAAGTTTCCTTTATCATTGTGACTATTGTACAAATTTCACTATCATCAGTTTCACTACGTTAGGTACTCGACCAAGCTTGCTTGAGAAAAAAGTTTTCATGTACTGGATAGCTGGTCATTCCACATGTACAGCTATACAATGCAGAGTGTTTTTCCTCACCTGTATCTATAGGCTGATCGTCACTAAAGAAGGAAGCCTTCATGACTTGGACATTGCGAGGGTCAACTGCCATACTGTGGGCTAAACGATGTGACGAGGGTTGTTCATCCGCTTCTTCCATTAAATCTACAATACAGTATTAAAGAATCAATAACATATCTGGGCCTTTATACAGGCATGACAAAAGACAGTCACTCAAACGCCCAAGGTGACAATAAAGGCTTGAGTTCAGGTGTAGACCTTGTAATGTATCGCCCACATGGCAAGTATACCGGTAAATATATCACAAATATAATCAGGGTCCGGCGCCATAAACTGAGAATATACTCAAGTCAAAAATTTCATTTTAATTTATTCCATTATCCAACGTTCAAATAAATTTTAATGCAGAATGATTTAACTCTATTTATCAGTAGAATAAAACTAAATAAAATATAAATCCCAGTTATTAATTCATTGATGAACAGAAGAATATGAAAGTTTGACTTCAGAATATTCTCAGTTTATGGCGCCGGACCCAGATTCTTAAATTCCTCCAGTTTAAAATTACCTTATCTTTGATCAGTTTTATTGGTTAATAACAATTTTGTTTATCTGGTATTTAAAAATATCAGGATTGAGAGTTAAAAGATTGTGACAACGAACTAACCAATGAAAACGTGTTACATCAACAAAGTTTGAAAAACAAAATGTATGATCTGACAATGTGGCACTGGATATTTTGACTTGGATCTGTAATGCATAATGTATTGCAAACTGTCTGGTTATTTGTGTTACTACAAGACCTTCCATTCAGTTCAGAAATAATATTTAGTTTTGTTCACTATACATTTTGTGCATTTGCCTGTGCCATTTTTAATATTCAAGTTAAGTAATGTTCATGTGCTATTCCTTACTTATTAAATTTCCTGTAATGGTAAACTAAACAGTTGTGTGGTAGCTTATTTTGTCATCTTATATAATGGGCTAGTAAAAATTCTCGTGGACTATTCCATTTCAAAATTCTGGTGGGCTACTCGATTTCAAAATTTTTGCCAACCCTGTTATATACACATAATAATCACTTTTGAGATTTTTTAATAAAACAAGAAACTGTCAAGGACGGTATGACCGGATTGCAAATGCTAAACGCAAAATGTTGATGCCGAACGGACGGACAGACAGACCGATTTTGCCAATTTATAGACCGGAATTGCTTTGCATTAACATTAACAATACATGTATGCAAGTGGTCACACTAAAGGCAAAAAACAGTGTGTTCACTCAAGCATAAAGTCAAGGTCACTAAATTTTTGTATTAGTTGGTTAGAATATTCAAGTATCTACAAACCTATCAACTTTGACATAAGTACCCTTTTGGGTATGAAAGAAACCAAGCTAAATGCAAATGCTAAATGCAAAATGTTGACGCCGTGGATTCACGGATGAACAGACAGATTTCACCAATTCATAGACCGGAATTGCTTTGCAATCCGGTCAATGAAGTTTCTCATGTATTTCATACTTGTCAAAGCTTAAATAAGCAAATTACGATAATGTTTCCTATTTTGTATTTTGCCTAAATCAAAATACTCTGGTACATATTTGTGCTGATTGTCTGATAAAAGAAAATCAATCTTCTCAAGTATCAAACTCTTATCCACTTTAACATGTAGTAAATAAACCAATAAGTGAAGGTATAGTTTTATGATGTATGCGTTTTGTTTTGTTTATATATTAATTCTAACATGCTTTCATCTTAATACTGGGATAGACATTCACAAAACTATTTATTTGTAATCAAATACTTGTTCACTAAACTAAGTATGCCAACATGCTGGAAGAAAGGAGTCCTTTTGTTGTCCTGTCCCGATAGGAAACTGATGTGTTACTGCTCATGCTGAGTAATGTGATGCTTGGACCATAAAGGTATCAATAATAACGGTATGGATACAGAACTGGATGTAGAGCACACAATATGCCTTTCTTTACCCCTAAATAATATCATTAATAACCTGTATCCTCCATCATTTCTCCTGGGAATGTCTCGTGTGTGAGATCCTGTACATCATCCTCATCCTCCCTCATTGGAATCACATTACTCTGCTGAGTCAAGCACGAAGACGTCGGAGGAAAAGCAGACACACTATTGCCATCTGATACTGCTGTTCTGGGAACTTTCAGAGCAGCTAATTTCCCTTGCATTGCAGCTTTCTGGTAAAAAGAAAGGATACCAATATAATCGTAATGTTAAATTACTGGACTTGGTTCCCATGCATCAATAACATTGACACACAGTATTGTACTTACACAGTCTGATATTACAAAAATTGGTTAAGCATATTTATCATGTCAGAACTTCCATAAAACCCACCTGTATTAGGTTATCAACTGTCATATGGTGACCACGTGTATTAAGCAATCAGTTGTATTATAGTCATGCTGTCACACTAACCATCTGTATCAGGCAATCGCCTGTCTTATAATCAACCTGTTACAGTCAACTGTATTAAACAACCAATTGTCCTACACAGTCAACTTGCCATTATGGTTACCTATTTCAAGCCATCATATCTTTTAGTCAGTCAGTCACAGTGAACACATTTATTAAATAATCACCTGTCATACAGTTCAGCTGCCGTTAGAGTTACCTGTTTTATGCAATCACTTGTCTTACACAGTCAATCTGCCCAATAACTACCTGTAATAAACAACCACCTGTCTTACACAGTCAACCTGCCCAGTAACTACCTGTAATAAGCAATCACATGTCTTACACAGTCAACCTGCAATAGTAACTACCTGTAATAAGCAATCACCTGTCTTACACAGTCAACCTGCAATAGTAACTACCTGTAATAAGCAACCACCTGTCTTACACAGTCATCCTGCAATAGTAACTACCTGTAATTACCAATCACTTGCCTTACAGTCAACCTGCCCTAGTAACTACCTGTGATAAGCAATCATCTGTCTTACACAATCAGCCTGCCATAGTAAATACCTGTAATAAGCAACCACCTGTGTTATACAGTCAACCTGCCATAGGAACTGCCTGTAATAAACAATCACCTGTATTATACAGTCAACCTGCCATAGAAACTACCTGTAATAAGCAATCACCTGTATTATACAGTCAAAATGCCATAGAAACTACCTGTAAGAAGCAGTCACCTGTATTATATAGTCAAACCTGTCAAAACAACATCCTGTATTCTGCTATCATCTGTCTTAAACTGCTACTACTTTATGATACAGACTAGTAATTTCAGTCTGTGAAAAACAGCTATTTAAAAAAATGTACTTCCCTTTTTTTCATCTAAGGCTGCATTCTACAGGATAGGCTAATTCAGAAAATTTAGAATATTGAAATGCTTGACAATTTAAAAAAAAATTCTAGAATACCAACTAAACGCATGGCAATACACAACATCTCTGTCATATTACAATCAAGTTAACTATTTTTCCATAACCTAGGACAAAGCAGTACTGGAACAGGCAAAATTGTACACCATTTATCCACCTGAAATCTTGGAGTAGGAAAAATATTTGATTGGAAACGAAGATGACCACGAGAAAAAGAAAATTAGAAACAAAATCTCTGTGCATGTACTTATTTTGATACAATTGAAGATTCAAACAAAATATAGTGCTTTATGTCATATTAGTGTAGTAAGGAATCAGTGCCACTGGTCACTGTCTTCTTATCTTTGAATAGATTTTAGTATGGTAGTCATGAACTTGCATACGAAGAATGGCACTAACTCCACTAAATTATACATCCTAACGAAGGCAGTATACATAATGTAAAGCATTCTTATCACTTCTTAATTGCATTGTTTAAAATTTTGCTACGAGCACTTTTAGGGATAAGAAGTATCCATTGTCAATTTGTTGAAATACATTTTTTTTCATGTTTCAATTTGAAGAGGAAATCGTAGGACAAGTCAAGGATGCAGTATCAATCTGCCACTAAACTGATCTTCCTTTTTCAAGAGTTCTTCTTCAAGTTCTGTTCTATACAAGGAAGCTAAAAACAAAATTTTCTCTCCACACAGAAAACATCCTTATCTGCAAATTATCCTTGGAATTGTAATTGAAAATACACATTCAAACTGTCAACATTTTTATTACAAAGCCAACAGGATAGACTGAAAATCTTATCACAATCCTATCATGTGTATACAAACTCATAATACAATGATCAGGAATACCCTGCCATGATACAATGAATACAGGATTTACATGTCTATGTATTCTGCATGTACACATACACTTATACAATATTGATGATAAAATAAAGAAACACAAGTCATGGTAAAATCAACAGCATAGTAAAACTAAATGATAAATTACATCAGTGCAAAAGTTAGCTTAAACAAAACAGGTTACAATAAGTCAATGCACTAAAAAATCTCATTACAAACTTCTATACAAAATCAGTTATTAAATAAAATTCTATCACAATATTTTCTATTATTGTAGTGACTATACATGTATTAATGATTTGACTAAGATTAAGACATACCGGTAATTCACAAATATATACAAAGACATAATAAATATATGTTACATAACCATCTACAGATACAGATAAGGAGAGTAGAACAGGGTCAAGTAAAAGACCATGTTTTATAATACAAAACAGTTTTATAATACAAAACAGTTAAGAAATTATTACTTGCTAGTATAAAATGTTTCTCTGATGCATAAAGCATAAAAATCGCTTACAAAGTTAAATTAAAACAAGATATGCTTGTGAAACATTATGCCCCAGGTGACAACATGAATTTAGAATAAAGGTCATGGTCAAGGTAACAAGGTCACTGACCTTGATGTATAAGAGAGGGCTTTTTAGTGGAGTATGCATTCCAAATAAGAAGTCTCTATCTTTCACAGTTCAAAAGTTATGGTGAAGGTTGAAGTTTATAACAAACACACAAGACAAAAACAGTATGCCCCCAATCTAGCGATTCGTGGGCATAAAAAAATCATTTCAAACACCCTCATATGTACTGACAATACAATTCATATACAATGTAACTTTGACATTTACAGTATAATACAGGTAAACATTTTATCATAATTTGTGCTTTCCCCAAATTATGTTACTAATATGACCATACAAAGTAAATCAGCACCTGCAATAATGTAATCACTTACACATACTGGGAAGAAATATAATTTGGAATTAAATACCTCTGGCAGCACATAAACTTACAATATGGATGCATATAAAAAAAAACCTGTTGTGGGCTTAGGTGATATCCACATAAAATCACAACAAATGATGACATGCAAGGTAATGTGGAGAGAGAATTTAGATATAAGTTTTATATGTAAATCAGCTTGTCAGCTTCACTGCAGAGAATTAAAAAAATCCATGATCTTCTCTTGAAAAAAATTAAAATAAATTTTGTTTCACATGGAAGTTAGTGTTGAAGTATTTCAATAATAGTTCCTCCACACTTGTTCATGCCTGTAGGAGAATGAAGGTAACCTAGACAGATCAACTAGGATTCCGTTCAAACACTCCCTTTTGTCTCTGTCTCTCTGAACACTCCTCTTTCACAGTTAATGTCTACCACTAACCTGACTAGCTAATTTCTTCTGGGCCAGGGTAGACAAATCCTCCTCATCACTATCCTCCATACCATACTTTGTAAAATGCTTCACCTAAAATAGGAAACACTCTATTACTTCAACAGGAAATACACGGCGGCTGCCAATATTTTCATTGGAAAACCGAAATTTATGAAATATCTACTGCGAAATCAAAATTTACTGTAAATATATGTCATTATTGTCTTGAAAATATTGGTCAAACTCTGAAATGTAAGACTCCTACAATCCCTGAAATTGTAGCAAGATTTGTTCAAAGGACTTGTATGAAATAATACTATTACAAATAAAATCAATGTAACAAAGAAGCATCCGATTGTACATAAACCAGAACTTGACAAAACAAGAGATATGGATGAATCTTTCATGCATTTACAACTATCATATTTGAAGTTTTGCAGACAATCCTTCATGCTGTAAATATAAATAAAATGTTAACATGTGGCTAGTATAACTGATTTCAGATAACAACTTGTCTTTACCTCAAAGACCCATGAGCCAGTTTCTGGTCGATAATCAATGAACTTTCCACCAATTCTCCTGGTGATCTCCTCCATTTTCTCATGGTAACCTATTGCCTTCAGTCTCTCTGGCTCCTGTAACATAGCATAATATTGTAATATCATATGATATGGCATCAGCAAAAGACTTCACACTCAGTGTATACCTTGAGGCTGGGGTCTTAAGATATATTAGATGAATTTATCCAGTTGCTACGATGATATTGAGGCGTTATCAACAGAAACAATTCATACAAAGCAAACGCCCAACCCAATTCATTGAATAGCACAAGTTCCGGGTCCGGCGCCATAAACTGAGAATATACTTAAGTCAAAAATTCATATTCTTCTGTTCATTAATGAATTAATAACGGGAATTTGGATTTTATTTAGTTTTATTCTACTGATAAATAGAAGTAAACCATTCTGCATTAAAATTCATTTGAACGTTTGATAATGGAATAAATTAAAATGAAATTTTTGACTTAAGTATATTCTCAGTTTATGGCGCCGGACCCTGGTTCTCTTGTAACCTTTTCAGTAGGCCAGACAGTCTAAAGTGATTTGTTGACTTTGGTTGGTTCTACAGTATTCTTCTCAGATAGCCAGACATTAACTTTACATTGTTTAATGTAGAATGTTATTTTACCATGACTGGTTCTCTAGTATTCTCAGTCAAACATCATGTAATGTTAATCACTTTACCTTGATTGGCTCTCTAGTATTCTCAGTCAAACATCATGTAATGTTAATCACTTTACCTTGATTGGCTCTCTAGTATTCTCAGTCAAACATCATGTAATGTTAATCACTTTACCTTGATTGGCTCTCTAGTATTCTCAGTCAAACATCATGTAATGTTAATCACTTTACCTTGATTGGCTCTCTAGTATTCTCAGTCAAACATCATGTAATGTTAATCACTTTACCTTGATTGGCTCTCTAGTATTCTCAGTCAAACATCATGTAATGTTAATCATTTTACCTTGATTGGCTCTCTAGTACTTTTATCAGTTGGCCACACACAGTCCAATGTGATTTCTGCTCTTCTGTTGAGTTCATCCCCCTCCAAAGGTTTGTTGTTATCATCAGGATAGACAATAACCTCCTTTCTTCTAATGTGGACTAAAAATATTCAAACAAAAGGATGATGTTCTTGATGGAATGTTAAGAAAACATTGAATCTGTCTAGATAATGAAGCACATTGCCACTGTATGTCAGAAATACTACATAAATAACAGTCAAGTTTTCCTAATACATGCATTTCAGTATGATGTACATCATTTAATCAAATAAAAATGTAATTCTGCAATTGTCTGCATCATGAAAAACATTATTGCTCTTTATAATGTTCCTGTGATGATTAGAGATTGCCCTCAAGTTCACCTTCATCATCAATTATAGCATTGCAGGTGGAAACGTGTACATGTTGTAATGGTTCATTGAAGGTGGGAACTTGTACATGTTGTAATGGTTCACTGCAGGTGGGAACTTGTACATGTTGTAATGATTCATTGCAGGTGGGAACTTGTACATGTTGTAATGGTACCATGCAGGTGGGAACCTGTACATGTTGTAATGGTTCACTGCAGGTGGAAACTTGTACATGTTGTATATGGTTCATTGAAGGTGGGAACTTGTACATGTTGTAATGGTTCACTGGAGGTGGGAACTTGTAAATGTTGTAATGGTTCAATGAAGGTCGGATCTTGTACATGTTGTAATGGTTCATTGCAGGGGGAACTTGTACATGTTGTTTAAATTTGTAGGCACTAAATGTGTATAATATGTGCAAAGTCAGAGCAATCTCAAACCGACCTTGAGAAACCTCAGTGAAATCAGAATGTCAAGTTCAAATGATTCTGACAGTCAAAAATTTTGCCAAAAACAGCTGACAATCAACGTCAGCTAATAACTTACCTATGTCATCTAAATCCAGATTGGCTACATTAATACGTCCATGAAAGAAAACGCTGCCATAACCCTCTCTGCCGACTGTGAAACCATCCACCATGCAATCACCATCTGAGTCAATCATGTCTATGAGGGCCTCCATGCTTGGGAGGGTATAATATCCTGGGCGAGTCAGAATGATACCCGCTGGATGTGGAGGAGGAGGGGTAGTCTGAAAAACACAAAACTGTTCTACAGATACATACTCTGAAATGGCATACTCACAATAAATATCAATTTATAAAAATCTAAATTCTACTAGTCCTTAACTTTTAGGCATTAAAGTGTTTTCATAAATTTGAATGCACATGCAATAATATATGCAGCCACTTACTGGTCGGTTTTCTAGGCTTTCATTGACTGTTTGATTCAAACTGAAGTCTGTATCATCTGGGGACTTGGACGTGATTGGGATACGTTTGTGGGCATTCAGCTGAGCTATAGTGTCATCTAGGTCCACATTAATTGGACCATTTTTAGGTCCTGATATGGAATTAAGGTTTTGAGATGGGAATAGTCTTTCCGTTTCCTTATGCAGCTCAGATCTAAAGAAAAGACAAAAACATTTATGTAACAAGAAGAATTCGTACCAAAATGTTTATATAGTTGTTTGATATTTCAAGAAAATAAATACACAAGTATAATTATGTGGATGTAAAAATTCTGATATGCTGAATACCCTAATAATTAAGTTATACTGGTTTTAAACCTCATCATATCATAGGGATATGGAATCATTCACAAACATTCTGATATAACAGACTACTAGCACATTCATGATGTGTTAACAATAATAATTAAAATTTAAATGTACTTACAATACTGGAGGGCCACTATGAGACAGTTCCTCTTGTCCATTGTTTATGCTTTGGTTGATAGAGTCTTCAGTCACTGAAGAAGCACGACTTGGCGACTCAGATTCAGACCCACCCTTGTTCTTGATGATCAATTTTTTAATACTCTTCTTTGGCATAAAGCTTTCGTTACCAAAACTGAAATCTTCATCTTCTAGGCCCTCGAAGATTTGAGCCTTAGATCCATTTAATACTCCATGTAGAGATTTAGGCTTGATTTTAGCACTAGGTCTAGGGCTGACTTTAAACTGATTGGCCAAAGCAGCCTTTTGTGCTGCTGGATTGGTTGGTTTTAATACATCCTCTCTTTTGGCTTCACTCTGGAAAAAGAATTACATGATTAGAAAAAAATACCTTCCTTTCTTTTAGCACCATTAAGTTAATTTTAGCATTATTTCCTGAATGAAGTGACAGCCATACTTTAGTGATACCTAAGGAGGTATTCCTCAATCATTCAACTTCAACGGCTAGGTGTAGTGGTTAAGCACTTGGCTTGCGGTGCAGACGACGATCCAGGTTCAATTCCCGGGTTGCGCCACAATGTTTAAGAGGTTGGTAACCTCCTGCTTACATGTCGCGATATACCTGAAATATTGTTGAAAGCGACGCAAAACACCAATCAACCAACCAACAAACCTTTTATGAAGTTGAAAAGTCTTTAATACGTTTGAGATTATTCTGAACCTTAAGGTAACCCAAATGTTCCAGATGATACTATGTATATGGTAGTGCATTATAAGGATTTTACAGGGCTTATGAAATCACATGATATAACTCATAATTCCATACATAATACATAATTATACAAATCAAAGTTTAAACTATTACCATACTTGACCATGGCTTAACTATTATGATCAAAAGGTCCATGACAACAAGTATTCAGGACCAAAGTTTTTCTCAATCTTTAGGAAAGAGATGCTTACAGCTTTGAGATTCCAGAAGAGAGGTGAGTCGCCATATGGAGAACTGGCCATGGCTGCTAACTGCTGCTGAATCTGTACTTGGTTTGATACACTAACAGCTGGGGTAGCCCTGAAATATACAAAGTCAGTAGTTGATTACTCTACTGAAGATTCCTCACTATGATGTATATTGTTTAGATTTTCACCAAATTGATAAATTAAAAGTATCTGTTCAGATAAATGAATGTCTTTATTGATAATACCTCAAGTGCTGTCAGTCTGACATACTTCTAAAAATATTTTTCAATCCAGTTTCTAATGGATTCACATCTACCTTTCTATTGTAGTAATTCAATTCTCTTTAAAAACTAATGATAAATAAAATGTCAATATGGAGAAATAATACACCAAGAGACCAACAGACCTCATTTATCTGGGAGAACTTACGTGGTGAGTGTTGTATTGGCTCCAGGATTTAATGCCAGTCCAGTAGTTCCACTGAGCCCAACTCCAAATCCTTAAAAAATAATGAAACATTAGATTCTCTCATTTTGTCATTTCTCAAAATGTTACCACCTAGGAAACTTTGTCAGTTCATTTCATGCATTACTGAATAAGTGCTACCGTTTGTACTGCAAACATGCATATCTATATCTATACATATATAAACACAAAGCAAAGTACTACAACAAGCTTTGGTTATAATCATTGTTGAACAACTGAAGATCAATGCAAGCTGCCTTAAAAATAAAAGTCAAATACATAAGTACAAGAAGTCATGACACTTTTTCTTCCAAGAAAAATTTCTTTCCCATTGAAATTGCATGACTTTCAAGTAATGACAACTTAGTTACAATGATGCTGCAATGTCGTTACAGATACTTAATCGTATATGTAATGTTAACACCTTAATCGTATATGTAATGTTAACACCTTAATCGTATATGTAATGTTAACACCTTAATCGTATATGTAATGTTAACACCTTAATCGTATATGTAATGTTAACACCTTAATCGTATATGTAATGTTAACACCTTAATCGTATATGTAATGTTAACACCTTAATCGTATATGTAATGTTAACACCTTAATCGTATATGTAATGTTAACACCTTAATCGTATATGTAATGTTAACACCTTAATCGTATATGTAATGTTAACACCTTAATCGTATATGTAATGTTAACACCTTAATCGTATATGTAATGTTAACACCTTAATCGTATATGTAATGTTAACACCTTAATCGTATATGTAATGTTAACACCTTAATCGTATATGTAATGTTAACACCTTAATCGTATATGTAATGTTAACACCTTAATAGGTACAAAGTAATGTCTCACTTTCGCCGGTATTAGTTGTTACCAACCTTTAGCAAGATGGTATGGCTCAGTGGACGAAGTGCTTGCTGTAAATACATATTTTCCAAGGAATGCATGTTGCAAGTTACCTACATAGCATGCCTGGGGAGAACCCTAATTATAATGTAGAACTGAAAAATTGTCACTTGTCAGGTGGGCAAACTGATATTATATATTTAATTGCCCACTAAAAAAAAAAAACAACACATAATTGCAAATGGTAATCTGCAACTTGAATGCAGGCAAACTGCGACAGAAAGAATAAAGTCAGTGAGATGTGAAAACAAGAGGCCCAAGAGGGCCTATATCGCTCACCTGGGTACCTAGATGATCAGTCATGCAGGAAGGAAGAATTCATTTATTTTTGCATTATTGTGACTAAGTCAACACAAATGTTGAAAATATATCAAATTTTATTTCAGACTAGAATAAAAAACAACACTTTTTTGTACATCCATTCAGGTGATTTTGATATTAAGCATTTCCTTTGTCTACGCAAGATGTCATTCAGGGCAACAAGTTAGTCATTTTCTTTAGGTGGGGCCTTTTGTTGACTGATTTCAAGTCTGGGTCATGAACAACAATTGTTTCAAATATTGTCCAGATCTAACTTAAAATTGCCTAATTTCATATGTTGAGTGTTGAGAAACATCTAAAAACTTATTTAGATGTGTAAAGAAATGAAAAAAAAAATTTTTGACCACAGCTGGATTTGAACCGCTACTCTACATATTTCAATTACCAAGTGGTATATGTACCATTGTGAGACCTACTTTCTAGACATGGTGGCATTATCTGTTAACCTATTTGGATGAAATTTACCAAATTGAAAGAGGACCTTTAGTACTTCATGTATTCCATGTTTCATTAAAATCTTTCATGTGGTTTTGTAGAAAAAGTTGAAAATGTGAAAAATGGCCAACCCCCACCCCTTTTTTTTTTTTGGAAGTCTTAAAAAATTCATAAAAAATCCAAAAATTGAGATAATGACAAAATTCTTTCACAATAATATTCCTTACCACAATTATGATCAAAATAGTCATTAAGAAATCATCAATATCAATTAACTGAAAAACATGACACTTTTCTTCATTGAAATGACTAAGTCCAGAAACACGTCAAAAAAAAGTACAAGTTTCTATTTGACGGATCTTACCCCCGAACACAATTTTTAATAACCCACCTTTATAGATTGTTGAAATGCAATTAATTTCCCCATTTATGTACTGTTTCTGGAGGAGGAGATATTTGAAGAGGGGTACCTTTTTGGGCACTTTTGGCCCCGCCCTGGATCCACCCCTGAGGGAATCTGGATCCCGAACACAATTTTAGTAGGGGACCTTGAGTACATCATTTACACAAAGTTTGATCCAAATTTGCAATGTAGTTCCAGAGAAGAAGTCAAAATTGTGAAAAAGTTAACGACGGACGGCGCACTATGACTATAGCTCACTTGAGTTTTTGGCTCAGGTGAGCTAAAAACAGTGAACTTTTTATACAAACAGTAGTTACAGCAGGTGTGAGATGACACCTTCAGTCAGTAATATAATCTGCTATTTACATGCTTATACTAGAAGGCATTTCCTTGCCAAAATATAGCATGTTATGTACATGTATTTTCAAGGGATGTCACATTTTTACCAAGGCAAAGCATGTTGCAAGTAACATCCATAACTCAGCTATTCACTCAGTAAAAAGTCAATAATTCTACAGCACAATACAAAACTTTACCTGTAAATGAAGGAGCTGCAGATGTAGTCGCCAACCCTGGAAACCCTGGTTTAGAGAGACCACTAAAACCTGTTCCACCTAGATTGAAGGGAGCTGTTGAGGTCTGTGTACCAAATCCAGTGGGCTTGGCAGCAAACATACCAGTTGCTCCGGTGTGTCCTGTAAATGGTAAGTACATCACTATTAATATTATTAATGGGATAACCTCACTTATTCACTAATTAAAAGATGTAATTTAGTGTGATACATGTACAGTATCGGTAACTGTTAAATATTACTCCTCCATCATCATACATCAAGATGTATATCTAAGAAAAGATTTCACAAGAACACAGTATTATGTTGTAAAACAGTACAAATTGTTTTTTGCATGGAGGTATTGATAGACTTGAAAAATCACAAAGCTTTCAAAATCAGCAGGAATTGTACTTACCAAATCCAAAACTGCCTGGTGTAGCTGAAAAGAAAATTATGAAATGTCATTTGAGGCATCTTACTGAATATGCACTCTGCACTTTGGAATATCCACTGAACATAAAGAATGTACATTGGAATATCCACTGAACATGTAGAATGTACATTGGAATATCCACTGAACATGTAGAATGTACATTGGAATATTCACTGAAGATGTAGAATGAACATTGGAATATTCACTGAACATGTAAAATGTACATTGGAATATCCAATGTACATGTACTCTGTACATTGCAATACTCACTGAATATGTAGTTTGTACACTGGAATACTTAGAAACAACCATTATAAACGTAAGGTAAATATCTCTGTTCCATTTCAGCTGCACTTAAAATTATTTTTGCAACATACGATTTTGACATAGCAGACGTGCATGTGTTTTTAAAATGTTTCTTTGTAGATAGGTAAGTGTATCTACCGGGTTCGAAATTAGAAGTCTTCCAGTCATAAAATGAAAGGACTTGAAAGTCCTCAAGGTCGGAATTGCATGGTCAAGTACATCAAAGGTAATAAAGTCGTGATCCACCAAGAGATCACACACCAAGCGTGTAGTGTTTAGGATCAGTATTGACAAAAACACGGTCTGCGCATAGGTGCTCGTTTTCATATAAACAACGACTCCGCCCCTGTACGTCTCCGTCTCGTTCTATATAGTTATCTCATTCTCTCATCACTTTTGATATTGACAGTAATGTGAAAATAACAATCTGGACAGTCTCCCGCTGTACATGTACATTTGGGGAAAACCACGTTTACACGTGGAGATCTATAAATAACTGGCTATTTTTAGTAGCATTACATATCAACAACTACCGAGACTTTTGTTTATCGTTGTGACGAAAAGATTGTAGAGTATTTCGAATTCCACTGCTATAAAAAGAAGCGATAGTTTTATTAATTATAATACAACGGATACTAGTACGGACTAGTAGTGTACTTCTTAAATTACGGCACAGCTAAAAATAATGTCAATCGTACTTTTTCGGGACTTTCCGTCGAGTATTCAGAAAGACTGCATGTCCTCCAGCGCATGAATATAACATGTCTAAATTGATGGAATAACGGCACATCTATTTTCTCCTCTGATCAAACTTATCTTGTATTGACTCGTACAATATGAATTATAAGTACTGAAAGTAAATCTAATCACGCTTTTTCTAAATATCGACGCACTATTTATACACGAGGAGGTATTTTCTGCGTTCCATGCATTCTCCACTGCTTATTGTAACGACTAGGGTCTGGAATTGCTACGCAATTCCGACCAAAAAACCCCGAAAATCTCTATGGGCAGCTTAAAATTTAAGTAAATATAATTAAGGTTGTCCAAATTTTCTTTAAATTTGCCAATTTGATGACCCAAAATTTTTGTCAATTTCTAGCCCTGTATCTATACATAATGATACTATACAAATAGTCATTGCACCATGTGAACAGGATTCTTATGAATTCAGATTATAAACTGATAGAGGGTAAGCCAATGGAAGGAATTATTAGAATAAACTACCTCCAAACCCTTGAGTCTGTGTTGTGGCACCAAAACCCGCTGGTTTTGCAAAAAGGCTTGAAGCCTGAGGAGTTCCAAATGCAGGTGCTGATGTTGTTGTTGCCCCAAAACCACCAGTGCTTCCAAATATACCAGTAGTCCCCTGCAAAGACAAAATGTTATGCAAACTGCCTTTATTGACTCTAAAACTAGTATACTTAGATTCTAAAACTGTATACTTATATCTCTGTCTCTAGCAGTAACTATACATGTAAAAATAGTCGCCAAATAAATTAGGATTTTGTTTACAATTAACGCAAAAAAGTTAGTAGATAAATGTGTATATGACTAATTGCCAGATTTTTTTCAATGAACAACAAGGAAATTTCAAGTCATCACAATGTCTACAATCAAGACTCAAAAACTAAGTACAAAGCCCTTGAAAGGAAGAACTGGAGACATGCAAATGAGCTTACAGGAGTAGTACCGAAGCCTGTGGTTCCAAATCCTGGTTTGCCAAAGGTAGAAGCAGATGTGCCAAACAATGTGGATTGAGTTGTGGCTGCTGCCGAAGGAGTGGCTCCAAACAAAGTCTGTAAATATATCAAACTGGTGATATAAAATCTTCACTAAAGACATAAATGAGAATTAGGAAATGTTATGAACATTCAGTGTAATCATACTCATAAAGGGCTATGATTATAGCAAATCATAAAGGTCTATGATTGTAGCAAAGTACAATGCCTACCCATAATACAGACCTTACAAAATCTCATGTGCTGTAAATTTCACTACTAATCAGCCAATCAGAATCTGTAGCATTCAATAATTAAAATGTATGTTCAATTCATTAAGTCTGTTTGAAAAGGCGTTCCATGATCACACCATCAAAGTTGACATCCGTTATACAATGAAAAAAGATGCATTTTTATTGATATCATACTGCGAGACATAATGTAGAAATGGATCAGAATATTTAAGTCGTACCTTTTGCTGCTGAACACCTCCACTGAATAAGGAGGTACCACCTGTACTGGTGCTGGTACCAAATCCAAATGCTGGAGTACTAGTAGCAGTAGCTGTCCCAAAGAGAGGCTTAGACTGCTGAGCCCCAAATATCCCTCCTGACTGACTCTGTGGCTGACCGAATAAAGATGGGGTGGCTGTCGACGAAGTTGCTGCAAATGCTGTCAAGAAATAAAATGCAAACATCAAGCTTTAGCTGTAATATATAATATTCTGAAGTTTCTGTTCTGCATATCTTTCAACCAATATATATTATGGAAATGACATGTCCTTATTTTCTATATTATGTAGAATAATAGGCATTTCATAAAAGTTCAAGATTCAGGGGTTTTTTTCAAGGTTTTTTCAGTCTTACTATTACTGAATTCAATTATATCCTTATTCTGATGTGTTGCCAAGCAGGCCTAACTTTTCCTAAATATATTTTTTGATATCAAACATGACTAGGCTATCTGTTTTCATTTTCTTAATCATCAATCACGTATATCGGTAGCTATACAACTTCTCTGTTAATCATATATAGATCCATTACAACACGTATGCAATAAAATATCTAAATAAGTACAAGTATAAGAGACTTTACATATCTTTATGTGATGACAGATAACTCACGTGTAGCTGAAGCAAATCCGCTTGTTGTCTTCTGAGCAAATGAGAATCCCCCCGACGCTGTAGCACCAAATGTTGATGTGGTCTGTTTCCCTTTACGATTAGCAAGGTAATCCTCTACTCTTAATTCCTAAAAAATATCCATCATCAAAACATAGGTATGACAAACTGATAAATAAACACTAAAACCTCATCAAAACATAAAGTAGTATGACAAAGTGATAAATAAACACTAAAACCTCATCAAAACGTAGAGTAGTATGACAAACTGAAAAACCTTATCAAAACATAAAGTAGTATGACAAACTGATAAATAAACACTAAAACCTCAGGAAACTTCAGTACCCAAATTTCAGTTAGATGCGTGTTTGCTTATCTTTTGTTAAATGTCACAGAACCACACAAACTACAATATAACAAGTCACACTACAATAGATAGCAACTCACACTACAATATAACAAGTCACACTACAATATAACAAGTCACATTACAATATAGCAAGTCACACTACAATATAACGAGTCACACTACAATATAGCAAGTCACACTACAATATAAAAGACACACTACAATATAACAAGTCACACTACAATATAGCAAGTCACACTACAATATAACAAGTCACACTACAATACAACAAGTCACACTACAATATAACGAGTCACACTACAATATAACAAGTCACACTACAATATAACAAGTCACACTACAATATTTGTGGTACTCTCTGGTCTCAATGAAGTATTCATATTTATTGTTTAAAACACATATTTTTGCATTGCCTAAATACAATATAATGACAATGGGTCACTCTTCTTGATAATAAATATACTGACCTCCAGTGATTTTCCTTGATACTCTTTCATGGCTGTGATACACTGATGACGGGTGTTGATATTTTGTGATACACCATTTTTCACCATGGTATCATGGCTGGTGGGAGGGTTGAACTTGATTGATGTTCCATTGACAGCTGCTGGAGTCCCAAACCCTAAAACAAAATCATTGTGGTATTCTTAATAGTGAAAAGGCCTGTATGCTCCATAAAAGAGTACACTTCCGTATTTCTGATAAATCATAAATTAATGTTGGTCAGTTTTGCTAAATGTTAATTCTATTTCAAATATTTCATAATAATTCTTCTAAACTACACTTTTCAGAATTCAGTGATTAAATACAAAGTGTATCAAGACATTATTAATATGTTATAATATGGTATGTTTAATGATTGTTGAAAATTAAGAATTTATGCTATAAGCTAATGGCATCACTGTTCTAAACAAAAATCTAGTCCTAATGATAGAAAAAATTACAATATTTAATAGATTTCTTCATATTTAAGGAGATTTACCTGTACTGGTACCTGCTGTTCCAAACAAAGACGTTGTTTGTGTGGCTGGAGTGGTTCCAAAGAGACCCCCAGCAGGGGTACTAGTCCCAAATGCTGCCAAAATATATCATGATTCATTAATATTCTGTAATACTTCTACTTATACTCCACATTTTTAACTTAGCATAAACTTTCTATGTAATTCTAATACAAGTTGTGTAATAAGTCACTTATCTTGGCATGATTATTAATGTGTAATAAGTCACTTATCTTGGCATTGTTAATGATATTGCATACCTGTAATAAGTCACTTATCTTGGCATGGTTAATAATGTGTAATAAGTCACTTATCTTGGCATGGTTAATGATGTTTACAACAATGGAAAATAACAGATCCAGACACTGCATTTGTAAAAGACCACTTCCATAAAATTATTCCAACGAAGCATGTAGAAATCATGGGCAGCACATTTTGTTGGTTTATTTTTTTTACATAAGTCTATAGTGACCTCGACCTTGAAGGTATGATCTGGGGTCAATGCCATGACGAGCCACTCCCCCATTAGGATCCTTGATATCAAGATATATCTATATTTTAAAATGAACATATTCCAATGAAGATAGTGGAAATTATAGGTCAGTCAAGAAAATTTCATTCCATGTCCACAGAAAAATTGATCTGGAAAGTATGACCTTGTGTCAAGGTCAACCCACTTCTTTCCTAAACTGAACATTCACATATAAACTCATTATAATAAAGCATGTTAAAATTATTGACTAGACAGTCCTGTTCAGGATAGACAGCAAAAAAAAAAGAAAAAAAACTAACAAAAACAAAAAAAAAAAACCCAGCACCCCTGGCTTTTCAAGCTGGGGTTCTTTATTTAGACTTTAAGCAATAATGAAAATAAATGTTTAAGTGTACCATACCTGGAGTCTTAGATCCAAAGGCTGTACCTGTGCCTGGAGTGGAAAATAAACTTCCTGTTTGTGGAGTACTTTGACCAAATAGTCCCCCACCAGTGCTACTTGCAACAGGAGTGGCTCCAAATGCTGAAAAAGCATTATATGTAGGTGGTAAAACCTTAACACCAAACATAGCTGTGTTATCTGTGTCTACTTTACTGTCAAATGGCAACACCAAATAACTTATCAGTATAAACACAAATGTCTCCTTCAATAATTTGTTTCCAATGAACAAAAGCAGAAGCACATGAATATGTGTAGCATTCACAGTATTGTAACATACTATGTGAATTCCACACATCTAAAATCTTATATACAGTACATTGGCCATCAGGCAAAATCTAGATCAAGCTAGTGTTGTTGTTGTTATTAATCTATTTATAGAACTGGGACTTTCCCACATTATTGCTTTCTTTTAATTCTATTTATAGCTTAGGTGATTTCCAGAAAGTTCACGCAGACCATAATCTTTAAAATACCATATGTACAAACTACAAGATGAACTCGGAGCAATGACTTTCAAAATAATCTTTTTTAAAGCAAATAGTGTATATTGCAGTCAAGTTGTTTCAATAGATAAACTGTAAACAAAAAATTCAAATAAACTGAGTGGATTGGATAAGATGAACAAGAGAAGGAGAATGTGTAAATTGTATGTTCATTTCCAAATGATGTACCTTAGTATTTTTCAGAAGGGAAAGATATTCTCATAAAATTCCCATGAGGATAAGCAA
Source organism: Pteria penguin (assembly GCA_035048485.1). Taxonomy (NCBI): domain Eukaryota; kingdom Metazoa; phylum Mollusca; class Bivalvia; order Pterioida; family Pteriidae; genus Pteria; species Pteria penguin. The sequence goes on from CM068585.1 coordinate 48,597,644, forward strand.
AGCATGAATCAGAGAATGGGGTATATTGTTACATGTACTATATCATTGCTTCATGAAATTTCCATTGAGTCTATTTTTCAACAATCAAACTAAGGGAATATCAAAGTGAGTAAATAATTAAAGACTATTCATATTGATGCATGTGTACTTACAGAAGCCTCCAGACTGTCCTGCGGCTCCAAAACCAGCTTGTGGCTGCTGGGTGCCAAAAAGTCCCCCTCCAGTGGTGCTAGTCTGTGTTTGTCCAAACAATCCCCCTGCACTAGGTGTCTGGGAACCAAATCCTGTAGTACCTCCAAAAGTACCAGTGCCTCCTGGTTTAATAAAACAAGAACAAGAAATGAATTAGTTGGACAAACCAATATTACATTTACAATGGAATTTAAAGCTTGTTTAGTATTTCAGAAACACTTGTTACGATCGATTGTGGTTCTTCGTCTGGTGAGAAATGCAGGGATCATTCTTGACTTCAGGAAGTTTTTGGATCTTTGTTAACTACTGGTATAAGAAATTTAGGGCTGACTATAGAATATAGAAAGATTTTTGTTCGCTGTGGGAGTTATGGAAATTTTTACAGCCTATAGGAACCATAAGCATTTTTGTTGGCCATGGGAGCTAGAATAATTTTTGTTGGCTATGGGAGCTACAAGAATCTTTGTTGGCTACATGAGCTATAAGGATTTTTGTTGGTCATGGGAGCTATAAGGATTTTTGTTGGTCATGGAAGCTATAAGAATTTTTGTTGGTCATGGGAGCTAAAAGGATTTTTGTTGGTCATGGGAGCCATTAGGATTTTTGTTGGTCATGGGAGCTTTAAGGATTTTTGTTGGTCATGGGAGCTATAAGGATTTTTGTTGGCTATGGGGGCTGTAAAGATTTTTATATGTAACATGTATGGGAGCTACAAGGAGTTTTGTTGGCTATGGAAGCTATAAGGATTTTTGTTGGTCATGGGAACTGTAAGTATTTTTGTTGGCTATAGGGGCTGTAAAGATTTCTATATGTTACATGTATAGGAGCTACAAGAATTTTAGTTGGTTATGGAAGCTATAAGGATTTTGTTGGCTATGGGAACTACAAGAATCTTTGTTGACTACAGGAGCTTCAAGAATCTTTGTTGGTCATTGGAGCTACAAAAAGTTTTGTCCTCTATGAAAGCTATTATAATGATTTTTGTCAGCTAGACAAGCTGTAAAGATCTTTGTTGGCTTAGGGGAGCGACCAGGATCTTTTTTTTACTACAATAATTTTTGAGAGTTCTGATGCCTACAGCCATAATAGGTAAGTTTGGGATTTTTGTTGGCTATGGTAAGTTATAGATCTTTGTTGGTTATGGAAAGATCTGTGTTAGCTATAAGAATATAAGAACTTAGTATCACCATATTTTATGCAAAGAGTAAGGATTTTTGGATCTTTATTAGCTATACATGCAGGAAGTTTATGGTTGACAACAGCATTTTCATGGGTGTTTGTTGTTTATAGGAAGTTTAAGTTTCACCACAGGAGTTTTATGGAACTTTGTTACCTACAGGAAGGTAAAGGGTACTGTTGGCTTTGTTAAACCTCAAGAATCTTTTCTGAGAAAAGGAAATTCAAATTCGAGAGTTCTGTTGGATCTAGGATAAGAAAGTTTAGAGCTTACAGATAAACTGCATTCAGGAAAATGATGAGTAGTGGGATGTAAAACTTTGTCTTCTACAAACTGAACAATTATTCTGAGAGTACTGTTATAGTAATACAAATCCCCCACTAGTCCAAACAAATTCATAATGTAGGTTAGTGGCAGCCAAAGGGTAACAGATATTGTAAGAGTTTTAATATGTGTCTATGAGCTAGAGCTGCTCACTTTTGTTTGTTCTGATATCTGTAAGCATGGCAAAGAAAGTGCACAATACTGAATTTGAACGAAAAGCAATTACATGTACTCTGGAAAAAAATAGGTCAACCATTACCAGTAGAACTTGATCTTTAACTCCTCATGGGTAAGTCAACCGTAACAAGTCGAACTTGATCTATAACTCCTCATGGGTAAGTCAACCATAACCAGTCAAACCTGATCTATAATTCCTCATGGGGAAGCTTATTTCTTAGGATTCAAAAGTTATGACCGAAGTTTAAGATTCTGAAATGTAGGTTAAAGGTCAAGAAGTCAAATATTATCCTTCCGAAGGGAAGGTCTTGCCACAAGGAATATGCACATGAAATATGAAAGCCCTACCTCCTACAATTCAAAAGTTATAAGCAATGATAAAGATTTTTTGTCACAGACAAACAAACTTACAGATAGACAATCTCAAAACTAGATATCCCTAAATCTTTGAAACTATGACATGTTAAAAGATATGGACATACCTGTGCCAAATGATGTTGACTGTCCAAAGGGGGCCGCTGTACAGAGAAAATAAGAAAGCTTAATATTGATTAGCACAAAAATATTTCAGTTCTTTGAACAAAATCTCTACATGTTATGTATGTACACCGATGCTTTAGCACAATATTTCAAGATATCAACACTAAACAGAATTTTAAAATGCAGGGCTTTTTTTCACTATTTTGGGAGCATGGCCCATGGAGCTGGAATTGGGAATTTTGCTGCATTTTTGCTCCAAACTGGGAATTTTTTTATATAAAATATGATAAGACAATATATGTACTGTTGTTAGAATATAAAAGAAAATTAGTACATTGTAATTTCAAACTTTTTCGTTTATTTGTGATTGTGAGAGGCATTTCTCTAGTTTTCATGTTTTTTAATTTATTTACAACATTTGTTGGACAATTTAACTGCCTCTGTGTTAATAAATGTTTCCAAATTGGGCATTTTTGAAGGGCAAATGAAGATAAATCATTTTTTGAGGGGAATGGGGTTTGCGAACCAGACTTAAACAGTACTGTGATAAACCTTTTGTGTACTTTGTTGGGGAATGAGTGTGTTAAACAGACCTAAATGATACTGTGATAAAGTCCTAGTAACTTTGTTACGAATGGGTCTGTTAAACTGAGCTACAAAATACTACAATGAACCCTTGGTATACTTTATTGTGAATGGGTCTACCGTACATGCATATACTCGAATATAATATGCACCCAAGTATAATATGCAGCTGAAAAATGACCTCGAAAATCATGAAAAAATGTCTAACTCTGCATATAATACGCAGGGGAAAATTCAAAACATGTGAATAGCGTGTTGAAACAGCAAGACCGCGAGACGCAATCAAAATTTTCAGCACATGTATATGACATTAATGATGTTGTCAACTGAATTTGCTTGCCGTATACTTTTTACAACGTAATTGCGTAACATGTATTATTATCAAAAGCGACACAGAACAACGAGCCTTTACTGATCGTGTGATATCAACGCTTTTCTCTATTTCTTTTCAGTTACAATCAAACTCGCAAAGGCTTCAAATTTCTTAACCTTTGCAGTCGTACTAGTATTTACAGGGACTAAAATTAGCGGTTGCTCAGTCGCCCGAGACAACCAATTTTGCTTCCGGGACCCTGAAATCCTCCTACTTGATCGCCCGAGTGCCGACTACAATTCTTGAGTGATAGTAAACATTTATTGCCGTTTAACTGATAGTACAATCATATTTTGAGTCGTTTGAGTGCTTCTTTTGTTGATATCAATGTTCTTTGGGTGTTTACCTCTTCTCCATCTGTTGAGTGTTTGAAGTCGCGGAGGGCTAACACTAAAGGCAGTACGCAGACTATTGATTTCTCTAGGACTACGAAATATTTTAGCATTAATTTATTGTGGTAATACTGGGATTATTGTATATGTCTTGTGATTGGAGTTATGTATCAGTGCAATTTTTCTCAGCGAAAAATGTAGATGTGTATGTAGATACGCAAATGGTATAGAAAAATAGTGAACATTCTTATAGCACTTTAAATATATTTAGACATATACAATTACAATAGTGTAATAAATCCCTGGTAATTTTATATGAAATAGTGTTGTTAAGAGATCTTAACAATATGAAAACCTGGTATAGTAATTATACCTTCACCTTATATTAATATAAATCTAAATCAAATACAATAAAAACATGTAAATCACTTCATGTAAACAGGTAGCACAGGACTAACCTTGTGTTCCAAAGGTAAATCCTGTGGGTTTAGCTCCAAACATTTTCCTTTTGTTTATTCTGTTCCTTTAATATCTGTGAAAGATAATTCCTTACATCTGAGCTAGCTTAGGTGGACTTAAGTAGTATTTAAAATGTAGGTGATGAAATTTAAAGCTCCTTCAATATTAAACTGAAAGAAATTGAACAAAATTTGTCAGAGTCAAGAATCCAGGTAGCTTAACAATACCCTTCCATGACAAAATAGATTGAAACATGCAATAATTCAACCCTATACATCATTGGTATAAATGTAATAGATCTCCCACTCGTACCATCTAAGAAACTTAGTTAATTTATTAAACTTCTTAACCAGACAGATGGACAGACAGGGTCATTCATATATACAAGTTACAACCCCAAACTCTATTTGTATAATTAGTTATGCATCTGCAACATGTAGTTAGGCAGACAGTCTTGAATGTAAGTTAGTCTGTGAACAATGTCAGCGCCTGAACGATGACCATATACATCATGTACATGTAGTTGCAGTATGCAACACCACCAGAAGACATTTCTGTAACATAGCCCTTTGACATACATGGCTTTTATTTTTTCCCATTGAAATCAATGTATCTTGCATAAGGCTCAAGCCTTAGGAATGTGCTGTACAGATAGTAAATCAGCAGATTCACATTGTTTTATTCCTACATATAATAGTTAATACTGGTTTTCTAGTATCTGTTCATGAATTTAAATCAATATTTTGAAAATCAAATGTAGATAATAGGGAATTACCAGTTTCTGGAATGAGTGTTCATTCCAATAACAATACTAGAAACAAATATTGTAATTGAACACAATACTCAGGGGTTGAAATTAGCGGTGGTAAGGCCAACCTTAAAAATATGTTTGTTTCCCCAAACGCGACCCGGCCCTCCAAGGGTTGGGTAGGTAGGTAGGTAAATAATTTTTTTTTCTGACTACCAGAACGGCTACAGACAAAACTGATTCATGCTTAGTTTGCCAGCTGAAATAAGGGCCTGTAGCAAGAATAGATATACAAAAATCAATTCTTTTCTTGAACTTGTTTATTTCTAACACTTTCTGACATCTCACATTGAAACATTCCGGACCTTTATTTCATTGGTGTACGTTTAGGTATCTCATGAATTTGTTTACAGTCGTTACAAACAGGCAAAACAATTTTGTATTTGGTTTGAAGGTCTCTGTCTCTTTCCGCACTATCTGTTGCGCAGTGGGCACACACATTCTGTCTTCCATGGGAGCTTGCATAATACGCAAACTCAATGGGAGTCCTGCAGTCCATTGCAAGTCGCACACTAACAACACCTTGAAGTGCATCACCTGTATGAAGAAATCACAAATATTCAGGAATACTATACATGTATTTTATGTACTAGGAATTCCCCACTTACCACCAAACCATACACATAAAAGCTCTTGAATCCGAAGAATTTCTACACATCTGTAATTTTGCTACTAAATGTTGATTTAAGCAATTCCAAATCTACTTTAAATATCAAATATCTTGAAGTGATTAATGTTACCTTCGGGTGCGATAAGGCATCCACAGGAGTAGTCATGCTTCTCAAGGAGTCTGTTCAAGGACCTTGCGTCTCTCAAGCTTAGGGCTTTTTTGCTGAAGATACAGCGTGGCTTCCCACACTCATAGCAATACACAATTTTTCGGACGTTCTGGGCAACCAGGCCTTGGTTTCTGATGCCCTACAAAAAATTTGAAAATATACATGTCACAATGTACTAGGTTACCTGGCAGAGATGATGGTCATGTCATTGTTAAACACCATGATTTATATTAAACAGCAGTATTTCAGCTATATATTATCTGACTATACAGTCATGACATCATTTTGATGTCAGTTTTAATAGTGTCAGTTTGATGTGAAGACTGTCATGCTTTCAAGTACAAAATTCATACATATATGTGCATATAATGTTATGTAAAATATGGAAACTGATGCACTGTCTGACATTTAATATGACACAAACATAAATATAAGTGTACCATGGTGGACAATCATGGACCCTCAGAAAAGGGTGAGGCTAAGTACCCAGCAGGACTAAGCATATATTGCTGTGGTCACTAAGTCCAAAATACCTGTAACGCTTCCGCAACTGCAGCAGGTGTCTGATTGTTGGCCGATGGGCGATGGACCTCTGTAGTCACTTCATCCTCAGCGAATGTACTAAAGGGCCTGTAGTGGTCCTTGTTGTTTGGGTCTAGTGTAGGGTCCGGCAATGGAGGAAACACTTTGTCTGCCATCCGTGGAGTACAACAATCAGGATTGTTGCATTTCAGGATTTGGAACATGTAGTGTCTCTCCACACAATGATCTCGCAAGAACTGCATGTAAGCTGGAAATTTCAATGATTAAGGTGTTATAAAAGTGTATAATGACACTGCCAAAGATTCAAATATGGGTGGATGGACAGACAGACAACAAAAACTGGGTGCCTGCTGGGAACGTCATGCATAGAGACAAAAATCACACTGAATATTAAAAGTGCATTGAGGCAACATGATAAAATATTTTAAAGTAGATTTCATACCCTTCTTTGACTTTAAATGTTGCTGTGTGTATTTCCCCTGTTCAATATCTGGATCTATATCTGCGTTGACCTGGCTCTCTAGCTGTGCTACCTCCTCGTGAGATGCTGCATCTTGGACTTTAAACTGCTTCTCCTTCAAACCAAGTCTGTTTGTGCGATCCTCTAACAGTGTCTTGATGGGCTTCACTGATTCTGACCATGCATCCTGAAGTCCTGGAACTTTAGATGACTTATTTCTAATGTCATTCATAGAATTTGCTGACTTCAGCACACTTTCAAAGTGACTCGTTGACTCGGTACGGGTAAGGGCAGTGTTTTGTATAGCAAGGTTCAATGTAGACATTACCCTTTCGGCTGGGTTGGCCCAGGAGTTGCCAGGGGCTGTGCGGGCAGCTATTAGGACATCAATTCCCAATCTCTTAAACAGAATGATCAGAGCCAGCTTGACACTGTGGTAAGTGATCCTATGGTCCGGGCCCCCATCTGAGTAGATCATAAGTATTGGTTTAATACATTCGAACTGTCGGATAATTTTCTCCATTTCCGTAGCATGCCTAAAGGGTGTACTGCTCTCAAAAACAGAGTCTTTGAATGAAACAGTCACTTCTCCTCGGTAGAAACTCCCATCTTCATTTTCAGGTAGGTCAACCATTAAGCACACTGATGGAGTAAGAGAACCTTTCGAATTCTGGTCATGGTCCAGAGCAGACAAATTTGAACCTACGGGCACTATCGACTTCTTACCACGTACTCCAGATGATATAGCTTGGCCTGGCTCTCCAAAATCGACCTTGCACTTGTCATCCACGCATGCAAAACTCATACTGTCTCTATACTTGACTGCATAGTGTCTCATATACTTGAAAAGTGCACAGCAGTAATGTTCATCAACATGAGATGTCCTAAGTTGTCTAGTTTGAATTTTAAATTGTAATTGTATTCTTGATTTATACAATCTTGATGTTCTCGCATGTGAATTTTTGGGAACAAATGCAAACAACACAGATGATTCTGAAGGAATAGGTGTTCCAGCTGGAACATTCCTAGAAACTTCTTTGATCAGGTCAGGTATAGATATGTACTTTGACATATGACAAACATTATGCCGCCTCTCATCCGCAGCTGTCATACTCTCCACTGTTTCGGCCAATGCATCATAAAAAGTATCAAAGGTGTCATTAGGTCTGCCTGTATTCAAATGCCGCATGTCTAGGACAAGATCCGGATCTTCGGAAATTATTGCCTCCTGCAGTCTAGCTTCAATGGTAGGATTTTGAACAGAAGCTGCATCTAAAGTCAATTCTGCATACATATTTTTCAGAATATGTGCTGGGAGTTTTGGCACTGCATGTAAATTACTGTAACGATGTACAAACTCTTTGCGCATTTGTCGTGTATGGTATTCTGGGAGACGAGGCTTCAATGCTTCGTAAGTTAAGATGGATGAAGTGGCTAAATCGGACTGGTCTCCATCAGCCGGAACCTTCCAGAGAAACACAATACCACCAATCGACCCTCCAGGATTATATGTAAAAATGTCTATTGGAACTGATAACTCTTTACTACTGATAAAGCGTGATTTCTCCATAGAATTTTTGAATGGGGTTGATACATGAATAACTTCATCAAACAGTAAGTATTCATACATTTGCATTCCAACCAGTGCATTATCAAGTATACTGTACTTGGGATGTACAATGTCAGCGAGTCCAGCAGTCACAATCGATGCATACTCTCCAACCTGTCGTACAGGATGATTCAGCTTCTGTCTCTTTTGCTGCTCTTCATTCTTCTTTGACAAGTAATCTGAGTAGGAACTCATCGCTAGTGCAAGATTTTCTAGATCCTCCTTCATTTTGCCCCAGGTGGAAGTGTATTTGATGGCCAACAAGCTGAAATGTTAAACTTTCTTTCAGCAACTCATACCAACATTCACATGAAGTAATACATGCATTTCAATTGTTATTAAATAGATTTGTCATTCCACAAATTTTGTCTCAACCATAAACCTAAATCAACACATTGACAGATTTACAGACATTCATGACAGATTGCCATTCAAAGACCTGAATAATTATTTTAAAGAAATCCAAGCAAACATTCAATGTACAAATAGCTGAATGACATGCCAAATGTAAAAACCTTGAACCTGTGAATTTATTTATACCTGAAAACTGATGTAGTATGAAAAGCTAGTCCATCAAACTGCAATGCTGGAGCCCTTTTACGCTTCTTCTTCCAGTCGTTAAATCCATTGAAGTTTTCGAGAAACCTGTGTGTATCAAAATGCAATATCAGGTATATTTCATCGCAGTATTTGAATCAACATATTAAACCGCTTCAGACTTTAATATTTTTTTCTTTTAGATTTCTTTTTATTGTTTTACAGATTTAGCATCAAAGAATTTAAAATTTGATAAGAGATATTTTTATGAATTAATACTTGGACTTTAAGAAAGCAAGAATAACAACAATACTGAAATTCTGCCATTTTACAAAATGTCAAAAGGCAAAATATTAAATGCATATAATATTAAATAATACATTTCTTACTCAGTTGGTATTTCCATTTTACTTTATAATGAACTTTTAATAGTACTTGATACAGGAATTAATTGCAGACAAGAACTCCCCACAACACAAATGACACATTTAATGCGTTAGATACATTTAGTATGTCAGAAATCCCGACACTAGCAAAGGAAGAAGGAAGTTGAAAATATAAAAGGAACAGTACTAAGCTAGGCACCTTGATTAATGTATTGAGGAAAGATTTCATATCTAGATTTAATAAGCATATGTATGTGTTGCATTTTGTTTTGTGACAGTGCATGTTATGTTACAGTGCCAGACAAGTGTAAAAACATTTAGTAAATATTCCAATACACCAAGGTTGTTGCATACAAGCATTTGTAACTCACCATTAACATGACTGCTCTGAAAATGTAAAATAATGGTTATTGATATTATCAATCTGAAATGAACATCTATGTCTCTATTTAATATCAATATGCCAGAGTATTGAATACATATGATTATCAAGTTTCATTTCATACATGTAATAAAATTTAAAAGCATGTATGGTATTCATATACCTCTTCGGAATGGTGTGCACTGCGCTCCATAATCTTGTCCTTGCAGCCATCTAGATACCACAAAGCATTTGTAATGGTGTTGACATGACGTGTTATTTCTGAAGAGGGCATATACGATGGGAAACGTGCATTTTGCTGGTGCAGGTGATTTACCACCTCGTTGAATAAGCGATCTTTCTCTGAATGATATGAAAGAAAAACTTTCAATGAGGTCCATGTTGAAATTAGAATCAATACTGATAGACTGATGTTTTCAGTTTTATTTAATATCATTACATACATTTCACATCGTTAAACAAATTATTTAAAAGAACTTGCGCAAAATTCAACATTTTGTACATTGTTTAAACCAGGTCCATGTTGAGATTTACATGTAATTAAATCTGGAAACAATGTCAGGACAACACAGTGGTACCTCAGTGTAGAATTACCAACTTTGTGTGCAAAATGCCGACACGGGGCTGTCGTATTATGCTGACGTTTTATACTGTTGTCCCTCGACGTCTGACTGGCGGAATCACAAAAGGGATGAGGACATAGTTGACCGTTAATGTGTATTAAATTGAATTTTTTGTTGGTCCTTGTTTCAAAAATTATACCTTGCTCTTTCCATGTCAGAAGCTCTTCGTATTGGTTTAGGGTTTTGCCATTAGATTTTTAAATATGCTATTTTAATATGCCCTACCTGTGAACCTTGGTCCATCTACATTTTTCTTGTCAGGCACTTTTGTCAGCTGCTCTGTTGGGTTCATTAAAACCTCAAATGCATTCTTTCTAGATGATTTTGCAAAGTCTGTAGCAGCTCTTTCTGGAATCACACCTTTAAACCTTACGTATTTTAAGGATTTGTCAAACTCTAATGCCGTTTGTATGACGTCCCACGGCTCTGGGGATAGAGAAGACGATCCCTGAAATGTTGACGAACTCGACAACATGACCTCTGCACAGTCAAGTGCTGCATTTTCTTCGTCCGTAAGGAAAGTATCCGTTATTAATACGTTTAACACGTCCTCCCATGTATATGAACGTTTGAATTGTTTAAGTTTACTTTTAATAACATTCTTGACAAACTTGGCACCCTCATAAATCTCCACAGATGCGCAAAATACAGCGAAGTTTGCACATTGAGCACCAGCGTCTGACGACGCCATTTTGGTTTGTATCTGCTCCGTATCAATTTGACGCTTCATATAAATCGCGTTCAAAAAAGCGCTCATATGACTTTCAATCATAAAACTACAAACTGGTAACGGTTATACCGAAAATCCGGAAAAATAATACTTTGTAAAAAATCGCAAAAAATTATTTGAGTCGGGCTGATTTTCGCGGGTCGGTCGGGTTTGGGGAAACAAACTTAATTTTATTTTAGGCCTAAGGTGACCCGTGGCCATTGGAATTTCCGTCGGGCCAGTGAAATGCGTTTTCCTACTTGGCTTGTAGAAAATTTGGAAACACCTTTTCTATATTTATCAATATATACTTGGAACGATATCCCTCGGGATATATATCCCTTGATCTTTTACTTTTCTACTTAATTCATTCGTATCTTGATCGAATTAGTAATTGTAATATCCCTCTATACTTAATGAAGTCGCCCCTAGTGATGAACCAATTGACTTTGTCGCCGATAATCAATTGTCGATCGCTAAAAGTCTTTCGATTCAGATTACTGATTCCAATTCTTCAAAATCAATTGTCACCAAGATGAAAAAAAAAAAAAGAAAGAAAGATTGGTCAGAACGGACTAAACTAAGGGGGTTAGTGACTATTTACACGACGGTCATGTACATAAGTGAAGGGCTATTTACACGATGGCCATGTTCCTAAATTGATATGGCTATTTACAAAGTGGTTGTGTACCTAAAGTGACATGGCTATATACACAGCAGTCTTGTACCTAAAATGATATGGCTATTTACAAGATCGTTTTGTGACCTATGTACATGACCTAGTAGATGACAGGTATGTAACCCTTGCCTGTGAGGTGCCCCCTTTTCTCGCAAACTTGCGGATATAGAGATTAAAAGGCAGAGGACGTCCAAATGCAGAAAGAAGACATATTGTTAACAATTCCTGTGATCAGTTATTTTATCTAATTGTTTTAAACACAACAAAATATCATTAATGAGCGATTTTATCATTTTGAATAGAAGTTTTCTTTATAAGATTATTAAGAATACTGCTCAGAATAAAAACTTTAATAAAGTTATAGATAATAAAGTAAGACAAGTTTGACAGAATTAACATGCAGCTTGTATATCACTCCCTCCGCTATTTCCAATCTCTCTGATTCAGAAAATCATTTTAATTAGGAACGTCTTGTAGAAAGTCAAATAAAAGATTATTTGCCTGCTTTAGATTTGTTACGTCGAAATACAAGCTCTTTTATGATCACATATATAGTACAGTCCGGGTGGAACTTTGAATGCCCACTGTCCACAGTGGGCAGTCCACCTGAAATTTCAGTGGGCATTAGGAGTGGACATTTACCAGAGTTATCAAGCTGTCCACTTACCTGTATGTTAATTCCAACTGTCCCTTACAAGAATGTCCACTGTGTCCAGTGGGCAAATTAAGTTCCACTCAGACTGTACTGTACGTAGGAGACAAATAAAGTTTCTGTATCAAACTTCTCAAGCATTTCTTGACAGAGAGTCTGTTAGGTACACCGTGATACGAACGCCGTGTAAATAGCCAAATCAGTAAATAGCCAAATTATTTAGGTACACGATCGTTGTGTATATAGTCAAATCGTTCAGGTACACGACTGTCGCATATTTAGCCATATAACTTTGGGTACATGACTGTTGTGTAAATAGCCATATCAATTTAGGTACACCATCGTCATGAAAATAGCCACTGCATAATCCCTCAGCTATTTACACAACTACTGTGTATACAGAAATTTTGGTTTACATACACGACCATCGTGTGTATAGCATCGGCCCTAAACTGCACGCTAAAATTGTTTCTAATATTATTCCGCACAAATTGACTTAAACCAACGAATATGCTTAATCAGCCATATCAAAATCAGTTATGCTATGTGATCTATTATTTGTCAAACTCTAAATTTCATAGAATATAGATTTCTGATTTAAATCGATTATCGATCGGTTTACTTTTTCCGATTAACGATTCTTAAATCACTTCTGATGTACAACACTAGTTGCCCCCGCGTTTGTAAAGGGTTGGTTACCCTTATGAAATGATTCATAAAACATTGATTCAATGATTGTTGACATTATCAAGGACGATGTTTCCTGAAGGCATGAAACTGCAGAAAAGTAAACTTGTAAATTTTTCTGACGAGAGAGAAAACATAGTTTCTAACAACTGTTACAGCATGTACAGTATTAGATATTCATATCAAAATAAAAATACCATTAAAATTTCAAAATATTGTCTTTCATTTGGTACATAGAATCACCGGAATTACCGCTATTCACCGGAATTACCACATAAATGACCGGAATTACCATTTCATGGACCCGAATTACCGTTGTGTAAGTTCATGATAACCCAATGTAACCTAGAAAGCATAACTTTATACTATAAAGTTAACATTAGCAAAGAACGACAAAATATATTGTTATTTTTTGCATCGCGTTTACATGTATGTACCAACAGAACTGGTTAAGTGTTCGAAGTGTGAACTACTACCAGAGATTTGTAACTCCGTTACATTTCTTCACCTTTATATTGATCTGTTGGTAAATTTAGATTCCAGTTTATGATTTTCTGAAAGAACAGATGAAATTTAATGTAAAAGTTTATATATAAGAATTAGATTTTATCAGTGGTCAGTTAGACACGATCGATATGGCTTTAACCCAAACCAGACCCCAAACTGAAACTGCCGAAATGCAGAGGAAGGACATTTATTGTCAATTTTCATCAGAAACACATTTTATGTGGTATAAAGTTATACTTCCTAGGTATATTGGGTTATTATCTACTCACACAACCGTAATTCCAGTTCCTTTAACGGTAATTCCAGTCATTTTTGTGGTAATTTCAGTGAATAGCGGTAATTCCAGTGATTCTATGGGGTGTACCCTCTTTCATTTACATATTTCATTTACGTCTACAGACCAATGAAATTCTGGTCAGGCCAGTTGAATTCATTTACCACTGGCCTAATGGACCACCAGGCTGAAACAGTAAAATTCAACCCCTGATACTAGAAAATACTGGACGATACTAGTATTCTACTGGAATACAGGAAAATAATGGAAATTTACAATACTGGAATTTCCAGTTCTGTTAATTTCAATATTGTCCTGTATTCTGTCGTAAAGTATACTGATTTTCCAGTATTGGCCATTTTTTTTTACTGGATTCACATCCTTCAAAATACTAGATCTAGTTTTCCAGCATTATAAGTACAGTAGTCAATACAGCCATTACTGGGTTGGGGGTAAGCCGTAAGGTACATTTCATTTTTCCCTCCAGTATCTGTAACAATACTGGTACACCAGCATTGCGACCACCAAATTGACATGATCTAAAATTATTTCTAAAGTAATTCAGTTTTATAATCCTAATTTAAGATACATTACCAATTCATTTTTCAGTGTTCTTCAAAGAAAGAGAAATCGCTCGTGTACTTCTTGCACAGTAAAATGGCGTATCAAGGCGCAAATTCCTTGTATCACTTACACGCTTCTATCAAATTCTTAGTAAGCAATAAAATTAAAGCTTTACTTTAACATTGACTGGAACAATCCGGTTAGAGCGGTTTCGTTCTGGTATTTGTTCGTTTCGTTCATAGACGTGAAGGGAAACCGAGACATGACTCCGATATAATAATAATAATAATAATAATAATAATAATATTAATAATAATAATAATAATAATAATTCTTTATTTTTAGAAGGTAACTCAGTTAGTTCACACTATTCTTCCCTATATCGATTAGGTTTGAACAACCGAGGAATCGATGCAATGCAGTTTAATCTGAATTTTTTTTCTTTTTCCCCCCAAGTCCGGCCATATTTAATCGACACCCTTTCCCCACTGCATGTTTTAATGTTTTGTGTTTTCGTGGACTTTATTTTCAGTCGTACGTTTAGACAGGGACGTATATATTATATATATATATATATATATATTTAGATATATACGTCCCTGGTTTAGAGTACCAACATATAATATCCAATGTATTGTGAAACAATGTTGAACACTTGCCTTTCGTTTGCAAAATCATTCAGATTCAGTGCAAGAAACACTTTTTTCTTTGCATGACAAAGAAAAAAAAAAGAGGCCGGTGTCATGTCTTTCGGATGAGACAGTAAAAACCGCGGCCCCGTGTCGTGGTATGCATGGCACGTTAAAGATCCCTCACTGCTTCGGGTGAGTCCGTTGCAAAGGTCAAAATTTGTATGCCCTGCATCAGGCAGATGCCGTCACCATATACGTGAAATATTCGTGGTGTGACGTAAAACAAAAATCAATCAATCAATCAATCTTTGCATGACGAAAATAACTTGTAGTACGTATTCATGTTCAGAAAGAAAAGAACAAATTTATACATATTGTTGCAATACAACTTATAAGATTGCAAATCAATGGCATGTTAAAAATGATTAAATGAAAACAATTTAGTAAATTAGATAACAACCTATGGAATAATTAAGATCGGCCAAAAAAAAGTGGGAGGGCAGCGCCATCCCCCCCCCCCCGTTCCTACGGGAATGGTTGGTTGGTTGGTTGGTGTTTTACGTCGCTTTCAACAATATTTCAGTTATATCGCGACATGGAAGCAGGAGGTTACCAACCTCTTAAACATAGTGGCGCAACCCGGGAATCGAACCCGGATCGTCGGCGCCGCAAGCCAAGCGCTTAACCACTACACCAAGCCTGCCCCTCCTACGGGAATGAGTAAGGATATATATGTTAAACATGTTAAACTCGATAATATGTTTCCGTCAGGTATATGCTTATATGCTTGAGCCAGAGACATATATACACATATATATGTGTATATATGTCTCTGGCTTGAGCATATGCCATATTAACTTGACAGCATGATAGATCGAGTTTTTAATGGATTGCGAAAATAGATCTAATTTAAGTCAGTTAAACTAATTAATTTTGTTATTGAGGGGGAAACTTTTGCCTCCGATTAAATGTACAAATGAATAACTAATGAAGATGAAATTCTATGTTATCATCCCAGGATGTTTCCTTTAGTTGTAGAACGTCATATATATTCACTGATCTATAAACTAAACTTTGACTTTCTTTTTAGCCGGGCTTAAAGGTCAAAGAAAGGCTGATGTGGTGTAGGGAGAGAGGGACTACTATTTCAATGTATTAGGAGCTGTGATTGGATGAAATTAGTTGATCTATGTATTAAAAATAAAGATTGAGTCTGCTGTAAAATCATGAATTTTTATCTCATTTCGCTAATGTAAAAATTTAATGCCCTAAAAAGGGGTGGTTGTTTACATTTGAATTTTGGCCAATTTTTGGGGGTATCCCCCTTCCAGCATGATTTTCTCGAAATTAATGTGGATAACCTATGGTAAACTGTTAAAATTCTGATAGAGGAGGGTCTGACAAACATTTTGATATGTGGATTATATATAGCTAAAATGTAGGATGTTGTGTAAATCTTGCTGGAAGTTCGGTAATTTAACATGGGACCCTATGGGAAATGGAATTACTATGCTTTGACCTAATGCTGAAGGCATAAGCTAAGGCTATCAAATCGAGGCAGTCTAATTATAAGTTTTTTAGCCCTCTTTGTCACTCATTGTGTTCTTGCGCTTCAAAACATAATCTCTGACGTAATACCTAGCATTATAATATTCAGAACGTATTGAATCTTTATTGGATCATTAATTATATGTAACATTGCAAATACAGATATACATGTGTATTTTCGTGTACTGTGTAGACTGAAGTTACCTGCACTAAATTGATATCACTGCGCGAAGAGCTAGTATTAATTATAGCACAGGCCGCATGCGCGGATACTGAGGGGGAGTTAGGGGGGTCTGGACCCCCTTGGAATCCGAAAATTTTTACCAAAAAAAGGTTAAATTTGGGCATTTTTGGGGTTGGACCCCCCTCGTCTAAGAGAAAAATTTACCTTTTTTGGTTGGACCCCCTCTGACAAAAATTTCTGGATCCGCGCATGGGCCGTATGGAGAGATAACAAGCAGTACACACTGCATGTAGATGTAATTTGTCTGCAGTTGCATACACAACATTGTTATACAGTATTTTATGTAATTTTTGAGAGGCGCGTGATGTTGAGCGTCGACAGGTTTAGATATATACCTCTCTGGCGTCGAGGATGTAATTAATTGTCAATAATTGTTGATTCTAGGCTAAATGAATAAAACAAAACGAAATCCAGTGATAATAAAATAACCGATAACGCGTCACTTGAACCTCAGTCTTTGATTTTTATAACCTTACGATCTAGATCTTACTTAACTATTTTGGAACGTTGAAAGTTAAATATATTTATAATGAAAAGATGCATTTTTCTTGTTTTCGGACTTACTCAAAAAGATGAATTATATAATAGGCACCAAGAACGTAATTCCCATCAATATCAAATTGCACAATGAACCGTAGCTTGACTACAAAATCTATTTATAGTTCAGGGATTTTCACATTTTTAGGTGATTTTCATTTTTGCTGGCTAGTGAAGGTAAAGTCCGAAACATTCCGATAAGATCGGTTTCCCTCCCTTGTGTCACAAGATATTTTATATTTTCATGGATGAAAATGGAGGTAAACTAGTACCATTGCAATATTTTGAGATATTGATATGTCTTACATCTCAAAAAGTAATATTTCCATGAAAGTAATATGCATTTATTCTGATTAATGTTGATCAACATGTACAAGAACTCGATTTCTCTCGGTACACGCCCCCTTTCATCGTTCTTAGAATAGACATGCAAGTACTACACTTCGATCAGAATGATATAAGGAAACTTGCCTGTATTAAAGTGTAATGAAATGTATACGAACTTTTCTACTGAAACTAAGCCGACATGAATAATTATTTTGTATAAGGCCATTAAATCCTTATTGAGTCTAGTTCTTGCCTACACACATCCTACATGACTAAGGGTCAGGCAAAGTCAACATGATTCTTTTCTGTCCAACTCTTTATAGCATTCAGCCAAAGTCGACTTATAGTTATTAAATTTTGAAATACTCAGTTTCTATAATAATTAATTGACAGTAATAAATATAAATAAAATGAAATATCACTGACCATAGAACATCTAAAGGGTTAACATACACTGAAGGGCATAAGGACAGTGCTAAGGTGAACTGAAGTCTCGTACTTTTATCTAATATTGGTTCATTTCCATGTTGTATGTCTTGCCGTCTGACATTTCCATGTTGTATGTCTTGCTGTCCGACATTTCCATGTTGTATGTCTTTCTGTCTGACATTTCCATGTTGTATGTCTTGCTGTCCGACATTTCCATGTTGTATGTCTTGCCGTCTGACATTTCTATGTTGTATGTCTTGCTGTCTGACATTTCCATGTTGTATGTCTTGCTGTCTGACATTTCCATATTGTATGTCTTGCTGTCTGACATTTCCATGTTGTATGTCTCGCTGTCTGACATATCCGTTAGTTTTTGTCCCTCTGTTTCTTTCCTCTTTCAAAACTTAAAAGCAGAATCCATTTTCATACCGAGAAATTGCTTTGTTGTCAAACAATAATAGATTCATGGAGAAAAATAAACACTATGCTTTAGTATTTTTGTTATTGGGTGCAGATGATTGGTTGGAATTTCTTGCCAAATGTTTCCTGTATATTGAGTTGTAGTGTCCTGACAGATGAGAAAACTTGGCAGAATTGTGATATATGTTGATGTCTGGCTACACCTAGATCAACTTTTAGAGATATGTCACTTTTTTAATGAGGGGAAGTAAATAAAATTTAAAGAGAAGTATACCTATACATATAGTACATGTTAATGTGTGATGAATATAGCTGTGTATAATCCACTTAGTCACTGCTTGTAGTAACACTTAGAACATTAAACAGGAATACATATAAATGAGAATAGTGCTTAGATAAAGAGAGAAGTGTAATGCACCCTAGAAATTTTTTTTTCCTCAAAAGAAGTGTTACCAATGAAATGCACATAAATCTTAGATTCATGCCTGTAGAAATCATTTTGTGTTATCAGGTTGTTGATATTTATTTATTATTTTCTTTATCTATTGATTTCAGAGTCCAGAATCACCAACAACTAATGGTTCATCTGACACAGCAGATGATACTCCTAGCTCGAGTTCTGAACCTTCCACTCCAGTCAGACGAGGTCCCTTCAAACCTGTGTACATTGTACAGGTCCCCACTGCTGTCAAAAATGGAGAAGCGTTACAGTTCACAATTAAAGTGTTCAAGGTATATGCCACCCTGAGTAATGTATCAGTCAGGCCATTTCTGAATTCTTAACACATGTGTATCATGAGAATTACTTGATGTGGACAGAACTTAGTTACTATGATATTCAGTTGTCTGATCTGCCGTTATTAAGATTTTGTGCAGGGCTGAGGATGTCAGTTTTCACAAATATTTCAGTAATTTAAAAATGATGCACAAGGCAAACATGATTGTATTACACATACCATCATTTGTAATTCAGTATCTGTATAGACATTGCACAATGCTGACTGACGGATAGGACATGGTGGAATCAATGAGGGTATCCAAGCCCAACCTGCTTGATGACAAGCCCAACCTGCTTGATGACAAGCCCAGCCTGCTTGACGACAAGCCCAACCTGCTTGACGACAAGCCCAACCTGCTTGAAGACAAGCCCAACCTGCTTGAAGACAAGCCCAACTTGCTTGACGACAAGCCCAACCTGCTTGACGACTAGCCCAGCCTGCTTGATGACAAGCCCAACCTGCTTGACGACAAGCCCAACCTGCTTGACGACAAGCCCAACCTGCTTGACGACAAGCCCAACCTGCTTGACGACAAGCCCAACCTGCTTGACAACAAGCCCAACCTGCTTGACGACAAGCCCAACCTGCTTGATGACAAGCCCAACCTGCTTGACGACAAGCCCAACCTGCTTGACGACAAGCCCAACCTGCTTGATGACAAGCCCAACCTGCTTAACGACAAGCCCAACCTGCTTGACAACAAACCCAACCTGCTTAACGACAAGCCTAACCTGCTTGACGACAAGCCCAACCTGCTTGACGACAAGCCAAACATGAACATTTACATCAGATATAAAGTTTTTCATGTATCTCTAATATTTGATAGAAAAGAATGAAATGATTTATTGTTATCATTATCTGTAACATCTCTCTGTAGCCAGACAGTGAAGAAGAGATCAGCACCATCTCTCGAGTATATAATGACATAGAATGGCTTCAGCATTGTTTGGTAACCCATAGCAACACGGATGGCTATGTGGTGGGTATCTCTAGTCTTCATTTGATAAAAATTCATGTTTCAATAAAGATAGTAATAGATAAAGAATATAATATTGGTTTAGTGCAGCTTCATGTAGCATCTACACAAGTTTGTACAAATTCTCAGATAGAGCAAAAAATTCAAATAATAAAAATATAACAGTCTACAAAATATTTTCTGTCTGTGGAAAAATGCAATTTCACTAATAAAACCATGGTTGAAATTCATAAAGATTCGGGGGAAATTGTAACCGTTCAGTTTGAAATTTTAAAAGATGTGAAAATCTTTTATGAGAATCTATAAAAGTCCAGGGACGAGGAATTGGAGACAGTCGATTTAGTCAGATTATTCCGAAATGAAGAGGTACCTAAACTTTCAGATGATGATAAATAAATTCTAGATGAACCAATCACTAAATCAGAAGCGCTTTCAACACTGAAATCAGCCAAGAATGGGAAAGCCCCGGGGTTAGATGGATTCTCAATAAACTTTTATAAGTTTTTTTGGCGTGATATTGGGGACTTTGTTTATAGATCTTTTCTGCATTCCTATGAAATCGGAAAATTATCCATATCTCAAAAATGCGGATTAATTACAATGCTCCTGAAAGGAAATAAACCGCGTTATCGAATTATAAACTGGCGGCCGATATCTCTGCTAAATGTGACCTATAAACTTATATCTGGAATTATAGCCGATCGGTTAAAGTCAGTGCTAAAAAAGATAATCCATGAGAACCGACGCGGATTTCTAGCCGAACGTTTAATTTATAGGGGAAAATATTAGACTGCTATATGACATTATAGACTCGTGCAATTCTGAGAACATTCCTGCTTTAATACTCCTTCTAGATTATGAAAAAGCTTTCGATACCATCTCGTGGAATTTTGTATTTTCAACACTTAAATTTTTTAACTTTGGACCGGGATTTACATGTTGGATTGAAATTTCATTCAATAATTTTAAATTATGCGTTATGCAAAATAGGCATTGTTCGGATTTTTTTGAAATTGGGCGGGGATGTAGACAGGGGGATCCGGCCTCCCTTATATCTTTTTACTCTGTGTGGAGATCATGGGGGCTATGATAAGACTAAATAAGGATCTAAAAGGGGTTCATGTAAGGGGTCAAGAGTATAAACTCATTCAATATGCGGACGACACTGCGATGTTACTGGAAGATACAGAAAAATCATTAGCAACAGCACTTTCATTGGTCAATCAATTTTCTAAATTTTCTGGTTTGCGTCCAAACTTCTATAAGACATGCTGTGTTCGTATCGGGGCGTTGAGGGGATCTACCTCAAAGTTCTGTGAGGATTACAATTTATGTTGGTCAGATGATAGTTTTACTTTCCTAGGGATTGAATTTACACCCAGTTTAGAGAATTTAACCGAAATCAATATTGAATTTAAAATGAAAGAGATCCGTACTTTAATCGGGCACTGGAATCGAAGACTAATATCACCTCTTGGACGCATAACAGTTGTTAAAAGCAGTTTGCTTTCTAAATTGATCCATGTTTTTCAAAATCTACCAATCCCAAGTGATACTTAATAAAAGGAATTGAACAAGAATTGTTCAGATTTGTTTGGAGGGGCAAAAGGGATAAGGTGGCAAGAAAAACCCTTGTTCAATCTTATGAAAAGGGGGGTATCAAAATGGTTTGTGTGAAAACTTTCATAAAGAATATTGCTCTTACCTGGATTAGAAGGGTTGTGGGGGGTGGGGATGTTGCATGGAGACGTTTAATACTCAGTCATTTCCCAAATTTAATTAGATATATAGCGGACTTTGGTTCTGATTTTGTACAGAAATTAATAATTCCAAATGTAAAAAATATGTTTTGGATTCAAATCTTCGTGTATTTGAAAGATTTTATGTCAATAGTTGAAAAAAACTCATCATCGGGTCAATCTAGCTCCTATCTGGTTTAATCAGAGCATCAAAATTGGTGGGGAAACAGTATACTTGAAACAAGGGTATAACAAAGGAATCATGTATATTTCAGACTTTATAGGTCAAGATGGTGACGTCATGACTTATGATGATTTTTGTGTCAAGTACAACTTCCGCCCGCCATTTCTGATCTTTTATGCATTGGTTGGCAACATTAAAAGCCTCCAACTCCAAGCAGTCATTCCCACTCCATGTGGCCCTTTCAAATCCGAAACTTTACAAATACTGTTGCACCAACAAAGAGGGTGTAAAAATATATATCAATATTTTTATTGGAATGTACTGAAAGCCAGAAAATGAGATAAAGTGGCAAAATGAGCTAGGTTTGCCGCATAATGATATTTGGTGGCAGGCAGCTAATAGAAGTATATTTCAGCTTGAGGATAGAAAATTATCATGGTTGCAATATCGCATGACACACCGTATATTAGGTACAAAATATCTTCTGCACAAAATGAATATGGTTAATGATAATTTATGCAGTTTTTGCGTATCTCAACCAGAAACCATTTATCATCTCTTCTGGGCCTGCAGTCACGTATCAAAGCTGTGGCAAGACTTGACAATTTGGATGAACCAAAATATTGAAAATGCTATGTTTGATTTTTCATTAAAAGATGTATTATTTTATCATCATGATAATACGATCAATACTATTTTGTGTATTGTCAAAAGATATATATTTACTCAAAAAATAAAAATTGTAGTCCTAATTTCAAAAAGGCGAAGAATGAAATTCAGTGGTACATTGACGTCCGGAAAAAAAATTTCTGAAAAGAAGTGGAAAACGTATCTCCCCTTGCTAGATTAAATCTTGCTTTTATTTTGTAATCCTATATTTTCATATTAATTATCATTATTTTTTCTTGAGTATTTGATGAATGAAAGGGATGAATGATGTAAACTGTTAATGTAATGTCTTTTTTTTTTGTCTTTGGTGTTGTAAACCATGTAATTCAAACAATAAAATATGAATTAAAAAAAAAAATATATTACAGTCATCATGATTAGCTATAGTTGTAAAACTCTTCTGGATGATATGTCAAGTTGTGGATTATTTAGGTCCCTGGCCTTTCTGACGAGAATAAGTATATTTGGTTCTAGTATCACCAGTATTATCAAGATCAGTTCAAGCAAAATCGAAATGAACAAGACCATAACATCCTTTACTAACTATCCATTACATATTTTTTGTTCATATTTATTTTTAGGTAAATCTTTATATTTTCCCTCACAGTGTAACTTTATATCTATTTTATAATTTAGATTCCACAAATAAATGGTCTTTCAGATACCTCCTCTTCCACCCCAACCTCATTGTGATGCAAAGGCAGCAGAAAGTAAAACCAAGAAACAACTAGGGTCAGAAACGAATCTTATCATAGCAGATGACTTCACTAAAGACTGTAGACATGTAGAAAAGTAAGTGAAGTCATTTCACTTTTTATATTAGATTTATTTTTACTTAAGAATATTGTGTCTATTATTTGGGGTGAATTAAAGGAAACGCATTAAATGATACAATAACTGTATATACATGTACATATCACTTTATGTTCATTGATGTGACTTGATATCAACTTGTTTATTCATTTGAAGAACAATGTGTTATTTCTTACCATATAAGTAAACAACATAGGAAACACTTGTCATTTTTATACATGTATTTATTTTTAGTTATTTATCAGTTTAATGGTTATTCAGCTACCATTTCCTTTGCGTTTAATGTCTACTTCTATTTTTTTGGCCATTTTAGAGAAATCTGATAGCATTTGAGAATCCTTGCCCTCAATTTGTGTCTGCATAAGAAAAAGGGTGAGAATCAGTTACAAATGATTGGATGTCTGCAAACAATTGTCATGAGACATTGACAGTTGTTGGTTGATATGCATTTGCAGAGTAAAGATCTGGCATTTGGTTATGCATACATTTATCGATAAACTTTTGTGTACTACATGTACATTGAACACAAAACCTTTAGCATTTGACATCATGCACATCCAAGTTATTAGGGCCCCACTTCATAAGCTGTCTGTCTGTCCGTCCATCTGTCTGTCAGCAAAAACTTTAACATTGGCCAGATCTAATTCACTGTCACAGGTAGAACTTTCATATTTGGCATGTGTTTTTCTCATGACAAGACCTTTCCATTGGTACTAAAGTTTTTGCTCATGTGACTTTGACAGTGACCTATGACCTGCATTTGAAAAATTTTAACATTGACAAGAACTGTCAAACTGTAAAAAGTAGGGCTTTCATATTTTGCATGTGTGTTCCTTATGACAAAACTTTTCTGTTGGTACCAAACTTTTTGATCATATGGCTTTGATTTTGACCCTTGACATGCATTTGAAAAACTTTAACCTTTACCATAGCTATTGACCCACTAGAAGTAGGGTTTTCATATTTGGCATCTGTGTTCCTTTCTGCTGGTACCAAATTAAAGTTAAGGTCATGGTGACAGGCATCCTGCAGAGCCCTTCTGAATTTGTCAGTTTTCTAGTTCAGGGTTGAGTCATGATTACTATGTAATTAATTTCTTGTTGGGGTACATATGTATTGAGACGTTAGTGGTATACATGTATCTACTGTGATCTCAGCTGCTTGGTACGTCACATTAATATTGAAACTTTTATACACAGAACAAAAAAGTTAGTAAGTATACAACAGATACAAGTGTACGGAGTTTTGGGTCATTGATGGCTAATTGCAGTTACAAGCACCTGTGTAGCTATTCAAGTATTCACACAGGCATCTGCAGGATTGTAATACTCATTCAAGCAAGTTCACTCACAGATGGACATTGGATTTAACTTTGTTTTCCTTTTATTAACATTCTAAATTTGTTTATTTTGACAGATATTTCAAGATGCTGACTTCACATGAAATGTTTGGAGACAATGAAGTTTTAAGGAAGTTTCTATGTGAATCAGAGGTAAAACATCATGGTATTGTATGACCTATATTTGTACTGTCTGAATCAGAGGTAAATCATCATGGTGTTGTATGACCTATATTTGTATTGTCTGAATTAGAGGTAATATATCTTGGGGTTGTATGACCTACATTTGTATTGTCTGAATCAGAGGTAATATATCATGGTGTTGTATGACCTATATTTGTACTGTCTGAATCAGAGGTAATACATCTTGGTGTTGTATGACCTATATTTGTACTGTCTGAATCAGAGGTAATACATTTTGGTGTTGTATGACCTACATTTGTATTGTCTGAATTAGAGGTAATACATCATAGTGTTGTATGACCTATTTTTGTACTGTATGAAATCAGAGGTAATACATCATGGTGTTGTATGACATATATTTGTATTGTCTGAATCAGAGGTAATATATCATAGTGTTGTATGACCTATATTTGTACTGTCTGAATCAGAGGTAATACATCATAGTGTTGTATGACCTATATTTGTAATGTCTGAATCAGAGGTAATACATCATAGTGTTGTATGACCTATATTTGTACTGTCTGAATCAGAGGTAATACATCATAGTGTTGTATGACCTATATTTGTACTGTCTGAATCAGAGGTAATATATCATAGTGTTGTATGACCTATATTTGTACTGTCTGAATCAGAGGTAATACAATCATCATGGTGTTGTATGACCTATATTTGTACTGTCTGAATCAGAGGTAATACATCATAGTGTTGTATGACCTATATTTGTACTGTCTGAATCAGAGGTAATACATCATAGTGTTGTATGATCAGAGGTAATACATCATAGTGTTGTATGACCTATATTTGTACTGTCTGAATCAGAGGTAATATATCATAGTGTTGTATGACCTATATTTGTACTGTCTGAATCAGAGGTAATACAATCATCATGGTGTTGTATGACCTATATTTGTACTGTCTGAATCAGAGGTAATACAATCATCATGGTGTTGTATGACCTATATTTGTACTGTCTGAATCAGAGGTAATACATCATAGTGTTGTATGACCTATATTTGTACTGTCTGAATCAGAGGTAATACATCATAGTGTTGTATGACCTATTTTTGTACTCTCTGAATCAGAGGTAATACATCATGGTGTTGTATGACCTATATTTGTACTGTCTGAATCAGAGGTAATATATCATGGTGTTGTATGACCTATATTTGTACTGTCTAAAATCAGAGGTAATACATCACGGTGTTGTATGACCTATTTTTGTACTGTCTGAAATCAGAGGTAATACATCATAGTGTTGTATAACCTATTTTTGTACTGTCGGAATCAGAGGTAATGCATCATGGTGTTGTATGACCTATATTTGTACTGTCAGAATCAAGAAAAGACTTATATGATGAAAATAAAACACCTTGGTATGATTCTTTGAAAAACTTTTGAGCATGGCAGAGGTAATTTTGCATGTTATGTGTTTTTTCAATCAATCACTTATATATGTTCACAAGAAATCCTATATTCATGTACTCAATCATAATTTAATTTGTATATTTGCCATGTAAATGAACATTTTTATGTCTCTGAATATAGCGTTGTTTTAATTTTAGGCGCCACTGCGTACAAGGGTGAAGAAAGGTCTTTTGAATCGTATTTCATCGGCTGTTGAGGAAGTTAGAAAGGGTCAGCATAGAGTATGTTATCAACATGTTTGCTTAATTTATTATTGATGTATGCTGAGTGTCATCAGTTCATATCAGTCACATGTGTATAGGTCAGATGTCATATCAGTCACATGTGTGCACCTTATATGCCATATCAGTCATGTGTGTAGGTCACTTGCCATATCAGTCATGTGTGTGTACATCATAAACCATGTCAGTCATATATGTGTAGGTCACATGCCATATCAGTGACGTGTGTACATCAGATGCCATATCTGTCACATGTACATCAGATGTCAAATCAGTCATATGTGTAGGTTAGATGTCATATCAGTCAGATGTGTAAGTCAGATGCCATATCAGTCACGTGTGTAGGTCAGATGCCATATCAGTCCATATCAGTCACATGTGTGTAGGGCAGATGCCATTGTTGAGGCATGTTCAGGCAATATACAGCAAGGAGAGTTTTTTACTTGTCACAATAAGACTAAGGTCTGAACTTTGACTATAAAGCAGAGTGGATCTAAGGCTGATCATCCTCAACTGAATTTGAAAGAACAGTGCAGTCCTCTCATAATAAACTTTCCAAGTAACATTTAGGTAAGTGGAGTCAATATACAGTTACAGTGTTGTACTTCAGTGCTCCAGAATGGAAAACTATCACTGTAGTAAGAGTTCTTGAAAGTTACCATATAGACATATGGAATGAGTTAACGAGGCCGTTCTGGGTAAAAATATCTCAAAAAAACTACAATAGGAAAATTGATCATGTCTCGTCAGTGATGAAATGCTAAATAAAAATAATTTTCAGAGAATTGTAGAAAAATTCACTGCTTGGTTCAATTTTGGGGGAAAATCTGAAAAAAACACTATTTTTAAGGTTCTGAAATGTCGTAATCATATGTTATGGGAATTTATTTCGACATATTAATGTTGGGTAGATACATTTCAGTTAAACTATGCTGATTTTATAATTTGTTGATAATTTTTAAATATTATAAAGGTTTTTAAGACGCTGACTATTTTAATGATTACAATCGATTGGCATGCACTAAAACTTGCGCAGCGCATTAAAACTTGTACCAAGAATGGACTCGTTAAGGAATGTGTTTTTTCTTATGGCAGGATATGGATGAATATTTCCAGAAACAGAGAGACTGGGTCAACAAGTATTCTGCGGCCATGAAAGACACCTCTCAGGTATATGTAGTGTAGGCAACTTAGTAATGATACCTCTCAGGTATATGTAGTGTAGGCAACTTATTAATGACACCTCTCAGGTATATGTAGTGTAGGTAACTTAGTAATGACACCTCTCAAGTATACGTAGAGTAGGCAACTTAGTAATGACACTTCTCAGGTATATGTAGTGTAGGCAACTTAGTAATGACACCTGTCAGGTATATGTAGTGTTGGCAACTAAGTAAAGACACCTCTCAGGTATATGTAGTGTAGGTAACTTAGTAATGACACCTCTCAGGTATATGTAGTGTAGGTAACTTAGTAAAGACACCTCTCAGGTATATGTAGTGTAGGTAACTTAGTAAAGACACCTCTTAGGTATATGTAGTGTAGGTAACTTAGTAATGGCACCTGTGAGGTATATGTAGTGTAGGTAACTTAGTAATGACACCTCTCAGGTATATGTAGTGTAGGTAACTTAGTAAAGACACCTCTCAGGTATATGTAGTGTAGGTAACTTAGTAATGGCACCTGTCAGGTATATGTAGTGTAGGTAACTTAGTAAAGACACCTCTCAGGTATATGTAGTGTAGGTAACTTAGTAATGGCACCTCTCAGGTATATGTAGTGTAGGTAACTTAGTAAAGACACCTCTTAGGTATATGTAGTGTAGGTAACTTAGTAATGGCACCTGTGAGGTATATGTAGTGTAGGTAACTTAGTAATGACACCTCTCAGGTATATGTAGTGTAGGTAACTTAGTAATGACACCTCTCAGGTATATGTAGTGTAGGTAACTTAGTAAAGACACCTCTCAGGTATATGTAGTGTAGGCAACTTAGTAATGATACCTCTCAGGTATATGTAGTGTAGGCAACTTATTAATGACACCTCTCAGGTATATGTAGTGTAGGCAACTAAGTAAAGACACCTCTCAGGTATATGTAGTGTAGGTAACTTAGTAATGACACCTCTCAGGTATATGTAGTGTAGGTAACTTAGTAAAGACACCTCTCAGGTATATGTAGTGTAGGTAACTTAGTAAAGACACCTCTTAGGTATATGTAGTGTAGGTAACTTAGTAATGGCACCTGTGAGGTATATGTAGTGTAGGTAACTTAGTAATGACACCTCTCAGGTATATGTAGTGTAGGTAACTTAGTAAAGACACCTCTCAGGTATATGTAGTGTAGGTAACTTAGTAATGGCACCTGTCAGGTATATGTAGTGTAGGTAACTTAGTAAAGACACCTCTCAGGTATATGTAGTGTAGGTAACTTAGTAATGGCACCTGTCAGGTATATGTAGTGTAGGTAACTTAGTAAAGACACCTCTCAGGTATGTGTAGTGTAGGTAACTTAGTAATGGCACCTGTCAGGTATATGTAGTGTAGGTAACTTAGTAAAGACACCTCTCAGGTATATGTAGTGTAGGTAACTTAGTAATGACACCTCTCAGGTATATGTAGTGTAGGTAACTTAGTAAAGACACCTCTCAAGTATATGTAGTGTAGGTAACTTAGTAATGACACCTCTCAGGTATATGTAGTGTAGGGAACTTAGTAAAGACACCTGTCAGGTATATGTAGTGTAGGCAACTTAGTAATGACACCTGTCAGGTATATGTAGTGTGAGCAACTTAGTAATGACACCTGTCAGGTATATGTAGTGTAGGCAACTTAGTAAAGACACCTCTCAGGTATATGTAGTGTAGGCAACTTAGTAATGACACCTGTCAGGTATATGTAGTGTAGGCAACTTAGTAATGACACCTGTCAGGTATATGTAGTGTAGGCAACCTATTAAAGACACCTGTCAGGTATATGTAGTGTAGGTAACTTAGTAAAGACACCTCTCAGGTATGTGTAGTGTAGGTAACTTAGTAATGGCACCTGTCAGGTAT
Organism: Pteria penguin; assembly: GCA_035048485.1. Classification (NCBI taxonomy): domain Eukaryota; kingdom Metazoa; phylum Mollusca; class Bivalvia; order Pterioida; family Pteriidae; genus Pteria; species Pteria penguin. Next base: position 48,627,461 of record CM068585.1, read on the forward strand.
ATGTAGTGTAGGTAACTTAGTAAAGACACCTCTCAGGTATATGTAGTGTAGGTAACTTAGTAATGACACCTCTCAGGTATATGTAGTGTAGGTAACTTAGTAAAGACACCTCTCAAGTATATGTAGTGTAGGTAACTTAGTAATGACACCTCTCAGGTATATGTAGTGTAGGTAACTTAGTAAAGACACCTGTCAGGTATATGTAGTGTAGGCAACTTAGTAATGACACCTGTCAGGTATATGTAGTGTGAGCAACTTAGTAATGACACCTGTCAGGTATATGTAGTGTAGGCAACTTAGTAAAGACACCTCTCAGGTATATGTAGTGTAGGCAACTTAGTAATGACACCTGTCAGGTATATGTAGTGTAGGCAACTTAGTAATGACACCTGTCAGGTATATGTAGTGTAGGCAACCTATTAAAGACACCTTTCAGGTATATGTAGTGTAGGCAACTTAGTAAAGACACCTCTCAGGTATATGTAGTGTAGGCAACTTAGTAAAGACACCTCTCAGGTACATGTAGTGTAGGTAACTTAGTAATGACACCTCTCAGGTATATGTAGTGTAGGCAACTTAGTAAAGACACCTCTCAGGTACATGTAGTGTAGGTAACTTAGTAATGACACCTCTCAGGTATATGTAGTGTAGGCAACTTAGTAATGACACATTATGATAATACGTCAATTTCGAAATACAAATCTGGACTGTCATATTTTGGTTTATATGTGCTCCTTGAGATGCAAGTTGAAGTAAAGGTGGGGCACTGCTGGTAGTTATGGTAAAGGAAATCTTGGTAACTGTGAATTATAAGGGATTTTTCAGTGAAACTACCAACACTAATTTGTTGATCGAGCATTGTCAAAATGAAATATCCTAAATGTTCATGTATCATATTTTCCCTGATAATTTCTATAATTCTTTGTTGAAGCCAACTCCTGCCAGAATCCACTGTACTGAAGATCTAAACTGTTCAATCATGAAATGAATAATTCTCAGTTTTATTTTTTTAATCTATTTGAACATACAAATATTATTATCCTTCAAGTATTTGTTGATTTATTAGTGTTTAAACAGGGCGGGTCATTAACTTTACACAGAGACGGATGTAAACATGTTCCACCTTTTCCACGAGGACTGCATAAAATTCGAAAAATGTTGGTCTGGATCGGTGTCTCGAAACTCGCGTATTATATGAGATACTCATAATACAATAATTGAAATATAAATAGCCATAAAAAAGTTACATTTTTTCTTTTGAACACACTAATGAACATTAAAATGATGTATATAGTACCGTACATTAATATTTTGGACAAACCATCTTCTGCTTCATCATCTTTTGCTATAGTAATTACAATATTCTATGTTTATTTCTTTTCAGAGTTTCAATGCTATGTTATATGCACAAATGCGTAAGTATGATATGGCAGTAAGTAAGGCCTTATTTCTGCCTTCCTGTGTTTGTTCCAATGGTCTATTTACTGAAAATTAGAAACTTTTTTTCTTGACATGAAGCATTTTGAGTTTGAGAGAAATAATGTATGTTTAGCGTTTTATAAATCTACGCTCAATCCCCTGTCTCGGTAGATGTTGGCACATAACAGACCCATCACTGTTTATGCTGAGTATGTTACATATTTCTGAATTTCTGGGCACTGCATCAGGCAGGTGTTCTCATTATATAAGTAAAATAGAAACAGAAAACAAACAAAAGTTATGAGATTATTGTCAGTCTGGTCCGCATTATGGCCACTGGGTCTTCATTTAGACAATTCATTTTATTCTCGTTACATTCTTTGTTTTGCTTACATTCGTGGCCAGATGAAGGATTTGATTTTATTTCATAACACACATATATAATGTCATAACATACCTATATAATGTCATAACATACCTATATAATGTCATAACATACCTATATAATGTCATAACATACCTATATAATGTCATATCCATGAAGCAAACATCCATGAACGTGCTTTAGTTGTGACCAGGAAATTTTGATTACTGTGTTTGTTTATACATGTATCTTAACATATTTGTTATGTTATATAGAAAGAATCTAATAAGATTGTATTAATAATGTTTTTCTCAATCATGCATTTCGTAATTATCTCCACATTTCTCACTAGGATTGAGTAGCTGTTATGCTCACTTGGCAACTGCATTGACAGATACAACACCATATAAGGATAAATATAGTAAACAGTTTAACAAGTAAGCAGTAAAATACAAACACTTACAAATTGTTTTGTTGTAGTTCTTGCTTTCTTGAAGTTATTTTTCACAAACAATGTCTGTAGATATAACTATTATAAAAAGTGAAGACAGATATTGATGAAATTCTTCATATATGAATGTAATAAAGATACTGGCATAGAGGTTTTGTCGGTGGAGTGGGATAGATGGTTACACTCAAACTCACTGTCTTCTCTCATTTTGTCAAATTCATTTTTAGGTCACTGAGACTAAAGTCTGGAGAGCTAATGCCATACCGCTAGTATTGTAAATAGCAGTGGTGTCTGTAGACAAAACTTTAATCTGGTCTACATCTTTGGAACTATAAAGGATAGGGCTTTGATATTTCACATATAGATTTCTTATGATTAAAACTGTTATTCGGTGCCATTTTTATTTGACTTAGTGACCTTGACCTTGGACTTTGACCTTCTTTTCCAAAACTTTTACCTTGGCAATATCTTATGAACCCCAAGTGACAGGGACTTTGATATTTCACGTATAGATTTCTCCTGACCAGAGCTTTCATGTAGGATCATGATTTTTAAGCTGTTGACCTTGTCCTTGGACTTTGACCCACTTTTCATATACTGCAACTTAGGTAATACCTTTCAAACTGCATTGGACAGGGTTTTGATAGTTTACATACAGATTTCGCCCGACACAAGCTTTCATTTAGGGTTAAGGCTTTGATCTAGTGATCTAGACCTTGAACTTAAATATATTTTCAAAAACTTTAAAGTAGGTAATATTTAACCACAAAGAACAGGACTTGGATATTTCACATATAGATTCTTCCTTACAAGAACTTTAATGGGGTCATGAGTTTTGACCTGTTTGACATTGACCTTAAATCTTGGAATTATTCCTACTTTCCAAATTATTTACATTGGCTATTATATTTTATTGTGTTGAACATCAAAGACCTTAATTCATCTTAGTATTGTAGCAATATTGTCTTCTCCTAAATGTTCAAGAGATTTGTCAAACAGTAGTCATGGACAAAATAATCATTATTTGATTATCATGAAAAAATCATAAAATACATTTTAGCTGTCAAATTCTACATTTTCTTGAAAAATACAGGCTGCACATTAAAATTTAAAACTGAAACTGCATACTACAATTCAACTTTGGATCATCTTTACACAAACAAAGATAAACTTACTTTAATGTTGGAATCCTCGAAGGTCATTTATTGGATCACGAAGCAATCTGGGCATCATTTATTATGGTGAGGCTATTGCCTATTCATTTGTCCAACTGAGTATATATGTCAGCTGAAACATCAATAAACTTCAATTTTTTCTAATACATGGTGATCGATTGCTTTCCATTTATTTACAACTGTATAACCGGAAATTTTTACGAATATCAAATTTCACAATTCATTATCAGAAAAGCCTATCTTTATTTTCACGAATACAATTTTTCGGGAATTTCAAAAAAGAAAAAAAAACCATGTTCTTTAACTATGAAATAAGAATGACTCTCGTCAAACAACTGGACAGACGACAAGCTATACCAGCATCTCTGTGAATCAGTGTACCTATATGTATAACTGCACTTGTTTCTGCTCAAATCCACGGCTTGTAGCTTGACGATGCAATCGGCGGAGTTGTTGTGTAAAGGAGACGCTTTGACTTGAACGAAAATTATCTGTAATTTGTTAATGAAAGTAGTAAAAAATGACAGGAGTATTTTTATCAAGCCGCAGATAAAATTCCTCAATTTTATTCGACACATACAGGCACATACTTTTTTCAACATACTAAATCATTGTTTCCTCTTTTGCAAAGTGGTTTTTGGAATGAGTTATGTGGAATTCGGAGGGGAATCAGAATTTCGGGTGGGACTTATCAATTTTCCCAAGCATGGGAAGGAACACTCCGTCCATTAACCCAGCGAAAGTACCTTCAAACAATAAATAGATATATAAACTAATTAAGGGAATACAGACACGTACGATGTCTTGGATTACCATATGCAGTATTCATTCACATGTTGATAATTGCTTGTTAGCTATCGCCAAATGTGTGAAACCATTGACATAATGAAATAATGGACCTTGTCAATTAGGGTCTTAAAATTGTACATACTCGTAATTTGAATTTGTCGTCGATCCCCTGGATTTCTACTCATTTTGCCCCCTAGACGTCCATGGTCCATTGAAAAACGGGGATGATATTAGTACCAGTTTGGTCCCCATTGTTTGGAGTACAATTTTTCACAGTAACTTTTTTTCTTGTGTTCAAATTACTCATGAAAATAGTGAAAATTAGTATCTCACATAAATTTCTGGTTATATGGTATATTTTCATCATGTTTGTTATCTTCTGCTTTATGTCTTGAATATACAAACAGGGTCCATTTGATCTGTAGGTATTATCTACACAATATAATATACAAAATATCAGTGATATCTACATAATATCAGTGATGTCTACACTGTATCAATGAAATCTAAACTATCAGTTACACAATATCAGTGCAATTTGTGTATGTACATTTAAAATGCTGATAAAGGATTTTCTTAAACCATTAAGCTTGGCTGTTTTAGGTTACTAGGCAAGCTCAGTCAAGGCATAGAGAGCACTAAGGTCAGTATTTGGCTATTAGAGTTTCATACTACATGTACTAATAATGAGAGATTTATTGTATGATATACTTGTATATGTATATTGACTTATTTTACACACTTACCTAGCTTTAATGTTATAGTTTATTAGTCCCCTGCCAGTGAAACTGGAGGGGACTATAGTGTTTGTCGTTGTCCGTCTGTCTGTCCAGAAGGTTTCCAGACAACAACTTCAATGAGGAATGACCAATTAATTGCTTCAAGATTCATACAATGTTAGCACATATAAAGATCTAATGTGGGATTGATTTTTGGATCAAAAGGTCAACTCTAAGGGTCACTGATACTAAAAATAGACATTTATCTTTGTATTTCGGTTTCTGGATGATAAGTTAGGAATGATTGATTTCTTTCAAATTTCATGTAAGGCTAGCTCATGTAAAGGTCTAGGGTAGGATTGATTTTGGGGTCAAAGGTCAATTCTAAATCACTTACTAAAAATAAACATTTATCACTGCATTTCATTTGCCAGATAATAACTTGAGTTAAGAATGATTGATTTCTTCTAAGCTTCATATAAGTCTAGCTTAATATGTAAAGCTGTAAGAAGAGATTGATTTTTGGGTCAAAGGGTAAATTCTAAGGGTCACTGTTACTAAAAATAGACATTTATCATTTGGTTGCAAGATAATAACTTGAGTTAGGAATAATTGATTTCTTTTAAGCTTCACACAATGATAGCTTATGTATAGGTCTAGGGATGGATAGATTTTGGGGTCAAAAGGTCAACTTTAAGGATCACTGTTACTAAAGATAGACATCAGCATAGTTCAGTTGTAGACTTATTACTGAAATTAGTGATTCATCACTGTTCAGTTTCCAGATGATGGCTGTAGATACTGATGCCAGATATGAATAAAATGTTGCTATATATTTGCTGTCAGTTTCACTAGAACCTGATATAAACTTCATAGAATTCAATGTTATTTTTTATTAAATCATGCAAAAGGTTACCAAGTTCACATAAATGTTTCATGTTGCTAAATGGGTATTAGTCACTTCAAAGGTACAGGTAGTGTTGCATGCAACACTGACTGTAAGCTTGTTTATGTTGATTTGTTCTATACGCCTGCCTAGTCTTAATTTTGTAGAACATGTATATATTTAGGGCCCTGCTTCAAAAGTGGGTGCCCTACAGTAATCAATCTGTCTGTCCGTCTGTCAGTCCATCAGCAAAAAACTTTAAAATTGGCTATATCTAATACACTGTCACAGGTAGAGCTTTAATAATTTTACATGTGTGTTCAGTATGACAAGACCTTTCCATTGGTACCAAAATTTTTTATCATGTACCTCAAACATGACCTTTAACCTGCATTTGAAAAACTCTAACATTGACCTTAACTATTGAACTGTAAGAAGTACGACTTTCATGTTTGACATGTATTCCTTATGATAATACCTTTCTGTACTAAAATTTCTGATCATGTGGCCTTGACAATGACCTTTTACCTGCATTTGAAAAACTTTTAAATTAACATTGACCATAACTATTGGACTGTTACAAGTAGGGCTTTCACATTTGGCATCTGCGTTCCTTATGACAAAACCTTTCAGCTGGTACCAAATTAAAGTCAAGGTCATGGCGACAAGCATCCTGCAGGGCCCTTCTGACTTTGCCAGTTTTGTAGTTGTTAGAGTTTTCATTCTACTAATTAGAAGAGTTGTATGCCATAACTTACATGAATATTGACTTGTCTTGTACAGCTACCTATTGCCATCATATTTAACCGAGATGTCATAGGATTACGATACCTTTCTGTTATTTGCCGGTCTTTATTTACAGCATGGAATCGAAGTGTTATGTGCCAATGACGAGAAGACCCTTGGATTCCAACTAGATTTGTATGCCAGATACATGGAAAGTGTCAAAGTAAATAGTTACTGAGATATATCACATTTATAGTTACTGAGATATATCACATTTATAGTTACTGAGATATATCACATTTATATAATTGTGGAGCCTAATGAGATACAAGAAATTTCAGTAACATTTTACTGCATTGTAAATAGATATATTACAGTACATAGTAACTGATATATAAATCATGAAATTTATGTTTTCATTTTAATTTCCATTAGATTTCTGTTTACTGTTGGTATTTGTTTTGGGTGTGGGAGAAGGTGGAGTTAATCTCAGTGATTGCCTAGAACACCCCATTGTCAGTTCTTGCACTTAATGCTCAGTGTGTGTCTTTGGCAGTGCTATGTACTCCTTTTATTCCAAAAGGGTTTTTAGTACTTGGCGGCAAATAAAGCCATGCTTTGACATTTTAAAGTACATAAGAGGTTATGTTTAAAACTGATATGGTGATAAAATATATTTACATTTGTACTAAGCTTGACAATATTATGATATGTACGTAATATCTATTAAACCAAGATTATTTTCATTGTAGGAAATGCTGTATCGCAGAACAATGTTAATGGTTGCCTATGAAGATTCTAATAGAGCATTAGAGAAAGCGAAACAAATCAAAAAGGAAGCTGTAAGTCACATGACTCCAAATGTTTAAAATGTGTTTTGATCAATATAACCACTATGATCACTTTAATCACTATGATCACTATATTCACTAGGATCACTATAATCTCTAGGATCACTATAATCATTAGGATCACTGTAATCACTATAATCATCAGGATCACTATAATCACTAGGATCACTATAATCATTAGGATCACTATAATCATTAGGATCACTAAGATCACTATAATCATTAGGATCACTAGGATCACTATAAGCATTAGGATCACTATAATCACTATAATCATTAGGATCACTATAATCATTAGGATTACTATAATCACTAGGATCACTATAATCACTAGGATCACTATAATCACTAGGATCACTGTAATCATTAGGATCACTATAATCACTAGGATCACTATAATCATTAGGATCACTATAATCACTAGGATCACTATAATGATTAGGATCACTATAATCACTAGGATCACTATAATCATTAGGATCACTATAATCACTAGGATCACTATAATCACTAGGATCACTATAATCACTATAATCGCTAGGATCTCTATAATCACTCATTAGGATCACTAGGATCACTATAATCACTAGGATCACTATAATCACTCATTAGGATCACTTTAATCACTAGGATCACTATAATCATTAGGATCACTATAATCACTAAGATCACTATAATCACTCATTAGGATCACTATAATCATTAGGATCACTATAATCACTAAGATCACTATAATCACTAAGATCACTATAATCACTAAGATCACTATAATCATTAGGATCACTATAATCACTATAATCACTAGGATCACTATAATCATTAGGATCACTATAATCACTAGGATCACTATAATCACTAGGATCGCTATAATCGCTAGGATCACTATAATCAGTATAATAATTAGGATCACTATAATCATTAGGATCACTATAATCACTAGGATCACTATAATCGCTATGATCAATATAATCACTAGGATCACTTTAATCACTAGGATCACTATTATCACTATGATCAATATAATCACTAGGATCACTAGGATCAATATAATCACCAGGATCACTTCAATCATTATGATCACCACAATCACTAGGATAACTATTACCACTACAGTCATTATGATCACTACAATCATTATGATCATTATAACCTCTATGATCGCTTTGATAATTGTGATTACTATTATCACTAGGATCACTCTGATTGCTATAGACACTGTTATCACTATAATCATTAGGGTCACTATGATAATTGTGATCACTGTAATCACTATGTTAACTGAGATTACTAGGATCACTAGGCAAGGATATGTTCATGTGTAGGTACCAAGATCAATAATAAGCTGAAACAATAATTAAATACGTCAGCTTACATGTATATGCCGTTTTCAAAATTCATGTTTTCGTCTCAAATTTTGCCAAATTCAATCAGTATGTTTACTAAGAGGAAGGAATCTTTCAGATAATTACTACTTGGTACACCTGTGATGACTGAATACAAAATAATACAGCTTCCTAAGTATATTCGTAAACAGTGTGGAATGACGTAGTACTGAGTACATGGTTCATAAGGTCACAGTTTTGACCCTCATTGGACCCAAGGTCAAGTCATGTGCACTTGATTAAGCTTAGTAACCTGAAATTATGAAAAATAATGAGCTGTTATTGAGTTGGTTCTTGGAGGCAGATCATGAGCTGCTCATGGAAAGGGTTCTTGGAGGCAGATTATGAGCTGCTCATGGAAAGGGTTCTTGGAGGCAGATTATGAGCTGCTCATGGAGAGGTTCCTGGAGGAAGATCATGATCTGCTCATGAAAAGGGGTTCTTTGAGGCAGATCGTGAGCTGCTCATGGAAAGAGTTCTTGGAGGCAGATTGTGAGCTGCTCATGAAGAGGGTTCTTAGAGGCAGATTGTGAGCTGCTTATGGAAAGAGTTCTTGGAGGCAGATCATGAGCTGCTCATGGAGAGGGTTTTTAGAGGCAATCATGAGCTGCTCATGGAGAGGGTTCTTGGAGGCAGATCATGAGCTGCTCATAGAAAGAGTTCTTGGAGGCAGATTGTGAGCTGCTCATAGAGAGGGTTCTTGGAGGCAAATCATGAGCTGCTAATGGAGAGGGTTCTTGGAGGCAGATCATGAGCTGCTAATGGAGAGGGTTCTTGGAGGCAAATCATGAGCTGCTAATGGAGAGGGTTCTTGGAGGCAGGTCATGAGCTGCTAATGGAGAGGGTTCTTGGAGGCAAATCATGAACTGCTGATAGAGAGGGTTCTTGGGGTCAGATTGTGAGCTACTGATGGAGAGGGTTCTTGGAAGCAGATCGTAAGCTGCTCTTGGAGAGGGTTCTTTGAAGCAGATCAAGTGTGTGTTTACTTCACTTTTTGCTAAAGGAAATTTTTTACTTTAAACAAAATCTGCAAAACCTGCACATGAAATGACATCATCAGTCACTGTGATGATTTCATTTAGATTTGAAGGGAAGTTTATCACAAAAGCTATACATGAAGGAAAAATTCACATTGTGAAATGAAAGGTGAAATGGCCCAAAATAAGAAAAGTAGCGTATCATTAGTTATAGAAGATTTCAAATACCAAAGTTTGTCCTTGAACGAGGTTTTTAAATAGAACACAGTGTCTACACATAAGCAATGGTAATCTTTATTTTCCATTTCTGTGACAGGAAGTGAGGTAACACACAGTAGTTATTTGTAGAGAGGGTGTAGTAAGCAGTAACTTGGGTTCTGTGTAGTGTACTGACAATGCTGTCATGATGGAGGTGTAAATGACAGAAAGTCGAGTAAATAACTTTACCACTGAAATAGAATCGACTTAAGGGTTGTGTTGTAAGAATCATATTGCTAACTTGCAGCATAGATAAAGCACAGGCATGATAGACAATGGACAAGGTGATCACTGAGTGTAAGACCAAAGCATGACAGACAATGGAAAAGGTGATCACTGAGTGTAAGACCAAAGCATGACAGACAATGGACAAGGTGATCACTGAGTGTAAGACCAAGGCATGACAGACAATGGACAAGGTGATCACTGAGTGTAAGACCAAAGCATGACAGACAATGGACAAGGTGATCACTGAGTGTAAGACCAAGGCATGACAGACAATGGACAAGGTGATCACTGAGTGTAAGACCAAAGCATGACAGACAATGGACAAGGTGATCACTGAGTGTAAGACCAAGGCATGACAGACAATGTACAGGTGATCACTGAGTGTAAGACCAAGGCATGACAGACAATGGACAAAGTGATCAATGAGTGTTGCTATGCTTTACAGGAAACATAGCTAAGACCAAAGCATGACAGACAATGGACAAGGTGATCAATGAGTGTTGCTATGCTTTACAGGAAACATAGCTAAGACCAAAGCGTGACAGACAATGGACAAGGTGATCAATGAGTGTTGCTATGCTTTACAGGAAGCATAGCTAAGACCAAAGCATGACAGACAATGGACAAGGTTATCACTGAGTGTTGCTATGCTTTACAGGAAACATAGCTTAGACCAAAGCATGACAGACAATGGACAAGGTGATCACTGAGTGTTGCTATGGTTTACAGGAATATAGCTAAGACCAAAGCGTGACAGACAATGGACAAAGTGATCACTGAGTGTTACTATGCTTTACAGGAAACATAGAAATAGCACCATTCAAATGCAAGCCTGCAGATTTTATAATGTCTCTGAACTGTAAGGAGTAAGTTACTGAGCCTACTGTAGAATATGTCTTAGTAGAGTTTTGAAGATAACTTGTCTATGGTGTTTAAATTCAGTCATTGATATCATAGGCTGAAGAAACCAAAAGAAAAGCAGAGAAACAATTTGAAGATTGTTCAGAGAATGCAAGAAGAGAGGTATTTCATTTTTTAACTTGTTTTATATGGTTTTGTCCTATGTTGTCTTTTTAGTCCATCATTACTTTGTTTTCAATCTTTGTCCAGTTTCTGCAACAATTACATTTTCTGAATTTTGAGATGACAGAAAAAATTAAAGCAATATATGTGTACATGTATGTGTCTGTATATTATGTGTGTACTTTCAAATCTCTCTTTAATGTTATGTATATACAAACACTTACACTTTTCAATAACGAAACAGTCAATTTGGTCTTCTTCATGGTGAAAATGATTCATTAATTTCTTTAAGGTCATATTTTTTGGAAGAATCAAGCTCTTGTTTTGCTGTACTTGTCTCAATTAGTTCAGTATACCTCTGTTACTGTTGCATTCAAAGTGATCGATATTTGACATTTTCAGTATCTTGAAATACTGAACAGATCTTGGTATTTGTTATTAGATTATATTATATTTCTAGAAACATACTTTTCAGCTGAAACTCTTCATGCAACAGAGGTTATTGTCATTTGAGGAAGGCCTTTCTGCATTTGCCGAGTCACAGATCAAAACAGCCAGGGATACATATACATTATTAGTCCGAACTCAAAATGAGGTCAAACTACTCAATTTATGAATAATGATGATAATACTCCTGCTTATTATTCCATCAATGATTGTAACAGCATGCAATATTACATTTCTACCACTAATATACTAGTCATTGTCTGCAAAGTTATCTACCCATTGGTTTTATTCTCCTAGTAATAACTCAGTATCCTCTCGATAGTTTCTCAGTTTCTTTCGAACTGTAAATAAGGTACCCACCATATAGCTAGTGTTGTCTCAGACCCTACATTTATGAACTACTTTATAGCTAGTACAGTCAATGGCTGTATGTATGTCCCACCAGGTAGCTAATGTATTCTCAAATTGTATAAACCTCCAGGTAGCTAGTGCAGTCTCAGATTGTATGAAGTAAACCATATGGAAGGTAGTGCAGTCTCGGGCTGTATAAACCATCAGATAGCTAGTGCAGTCTCAGATTGTATGAACCATCTGGTAGGTAGTGCAATCTCAGATTGTATGAACCATCTGATTGTTGTGCAGTTCCTGGTCATCCTGTAAGATGTGATGGTGTCACCTGAAATCTGTTGCAAGGTGACCCTTATGATAGTGGCTTGGAAAATTAATAGTAGCAATAGAGTGTGCATTAGGGCAGGCTCAGTATGGTTAAGATGTTATTAAAAATTGTAGAAAATACACTTCAATAAGAAGTTTAATTTGTTGATCTAAGATGTATTAATAGTGTATAGTTTTGTTTAATATTTGTATGCACATACTAAACTGCTGGTTTGACCGATAGGCTCCTCCTATCTGCATGGTAGAGTCCGTGTCTTTTGTTGTTGAAGGGTTTGTAGGAGGTCCTATCAATAAAGCATTTGGGAGAGGGGATTTTTCTGAAACAGTCCCAATGCCATGCAAAACTTAATTTAATATTTTCATTAGCTTTATACAAAAAATGTACATTCCCCCCTTGTTGTGATTTTTACAATTTTTATACAAGGACAAGATGTTATATTTGTGTTGTAATATTTCTTGTGCTCAAGATCTAGCCATCGAGTATCACACAATTCTAGAGTAGTTTACATGGTTTGTTCTTCCTTCTTTTTGAGTAGCTGCAAGGCTTACATGTGCAGTTTGTATGTCAAAACTTCAAACTTGTTTACAGGAGTTGAGTGGATACTATTGTTTGAACAAACCAGAAAAAGCAGTATTGCCATCCTCCATGAGCATCATAATAAATAGAAAAGGTTTTTACTTGGCCACACATTTTATTGTCAAAGATTCAAAGTAATAATGTTCTTAAACTTTGTGATTAAACTTTTGAAACATTTCTTATTACATATGTACATTCCATATTTTTAATGGGTATGACTTACTTTGAGTTCTGATTATGTTCATTTAAGGTGCAATGTATATTTTATACATACAACAGTTTATTATATTGTTACCTTGCATGTGCCAATGAATAATAAATATCATGGTACATCACTTAATGATTAATATTATAATATTATTTGTTTTTGTAATCGCCCAATTACATTAATTGTAAGTAACAGAAATTTAATGTATGTATCTTGCATTAGTATACATGTTAAGGGTTACATACAGTGCTTACACAATCAAGTGGATGGCTGGTCAATACCTATTATGGGTTACATAGTGTTTACATGATCATATCGATGGCTGGTCAATACCTATAATTGGTTACATACACTGCTTATATGATCATGTGGATGGCAGGTCAATACCTATACAGGGTTACATACAGTGTTTACATGATCATGTGGATGGCAGGTCAGTATCTATAATGGGTTACATACAGAGCTTACATGATCATGTGGATGGCAGATCAATACCTATAAAGGTTCTATACAGTGCTTATATGATAATGTGAATGGCAGGTCAATACCTATAAAGGGTTACATACAGTGCTTACATGATCATATGGATGGCAGATCAATACCTATAAAGGGTTCTATACAGTGCTTACATGATAATGTGAATGGCAGGTCAATACCTATAAAGGGTTACATACAGTGTTTACATGGTCATGTCGATGGCTGGTCAATACGTATATAGGGTTACATACAGTGCTTACATGATCATGTGAATAGCAGGTCCAAACCTATAAAGGGTTACATACAGTGTTTACATGGTCATGTCGATGGCTGGTCAATACGTATACAGGGTTACATACACTGCTTATATGATCATGTGGATGGCAGGTCAATACCTATACAGGGTAACATACAGTGTTTACATGATCATGTGGATGGCAGGTCTATATCTATAATGGGTTACATACAGTGCTTATATGATCATGTGGATGGCAAGTCAATACCTATAATGGATCACCTAAACCATTAGTGGTAGGGGTGGTTAGATCAGGGTCACCTAAACCATTACAGTGGTTGGGGTGAATAAATCAGGATCACCTAAACATTTAGAGTGGTAGGGGTGATTAGATCAGGATCACCTAAACCATTAGTGGTAGGGGTGGTTAGATCAGGATCACCTAAACCATTAAAGTGGTAGGGGTGATTAGATCAGGATCATCTAAACCATAAGTGGTTGGGATGAATAGATCAGGATCACCTAAACCATTAGAGTGGTAGGAGTGATTAGATCAGGATCACCAAAACCATTAGAGTGGTAGGGGTGATTAGATCAAGATCACTTACATCATTAGAGTGGTAGGGGTAATTAGGTCAGATGAAACATCTGATACTTGAGTCCATCTCAATATCCCAAGATGAACCACTGAGCTACCCCAAACATTGCAATGAAGTCACTGAAATGAAAAAGTTGGTTCATATGTGGCATCTGATGCACGAGTCCATCTTGGTATCTGATGATGAACCACTGATGCAAGTTTGGTAACCTGGTATCACTACTTTTGTCCAATAATGAGCTACCCCAAACTTCTAAAATGAGTCAGTGATGCAGACAAAGTTGGTCAGACACAACATCTGATATATGGATCTGTTTTGATTTCTTTAAAGGATGAACCACTGATGCAAGTTTAGTAACTATGACATTATTACTTTGTCTAACTGGACGTGGACACAGACATCAGAGGGTAGAGCAGTGGTACATCTCAATTTCACTTAGGTTAGATACAAATGCTAACTCCTATTTGCCACTTATTTTTTACTGAGCATACAACAAAACATACATATACATCTTTAAAATCTACAACTTTTATTTTCAAAATCCATTTAATCAACTCCATTAAATGCAAGTACATGATATAAAATAAAACATACAGATACAGTAAACAGCATACTGTGAAATGTATATATGTATATCAAATAAAAATAGATATATGACTGATATACTCTTAAGCCATAGTTTGACTTTATTCTACACAAATCGTCAATAAAATGATTTTACCCAATACTATACATGGTCATATTACCAATAAATGTGAGTATACAAGTGGCACAAGATATTGCTTACATACATACCGTATTCACTCGTGTATAGTACGCATCCGTGTATAATACGCACCCCCAACTTTTGGGAAATAATTGGAGAAAAAGTCTACATCTCGTGTATAATACGCAGGTAAAATTGCCGCGTAAGCAAGTGGTCAAGAACCTTAAGTTTACCTAGAAAAAATCTCTATATTACAGATTTCACTTTACGGAAAACACAACTGGTTACGCGTCTGAACCTTAGGATATTCAATGAATGGAATAAACCCAACTTCTGTAATAAAATTAATTTGTGATCCAAGAACTGTGTTGATAGAAAGAAAACTAAAGAATGGTTAATAAAATTGTAATTAGTATCAGGGACGTGTATATATGTGTTATATACGTCCCTGTTAGTACTCTTGATAAAATACTGATAATGAAGCATAGCGGTCATTTTCTATATATTTTACACTCGTTGTCCTTAAGTGTCAATCTTTGTACAAAATAAATTGATTAACACAGCAGTAAAGGTAGAAGAAATGCGAACAACCAATTATCCCAGCGGGGTGTACGGCGATGGCTGATTGTTTGACCGCGAAGCCATTTCACCTTGATTGACGATGATAAGATAATTGGATTGCATCGGCACTTGTTATTTTAAAATGTGCTATTCTCATTTGTGAAAACATCTTCATTTCAGCGCATATTGTAAAGTGTTCAACACAAGGAGGTAAAACTGAAATGATAATCTCTTTATCAAGTGTCTAAAATCCATTTCAGTGGTCAAGTGGGGGTTCCCAAACTCTTATGGTCATGTTCTGATCGTTGTCAGCGGACATTTACGGCAATATCGCTACGGAAATATGAATTCTTATGTCAGGAAAAAAGGTCCTTGTTTTAGATCTTATGTATAATACGCACCTGGAAAATCGAAGTAAGATTTTATGAAAAAAAGTGCGTATTATACACGAGTGAATACGGTAAATGTCATCAAATGCTACAAGAAAAAGATATGCCAAAGTGTTAACTTTCCAGAAAGTGATCGGGATTCCTAGAAGGACAAACTTGTCACACAGTAGTGATATTATATTGATGGATTCAGGTATTGTAGATGATGAGCATTTTATGATTATCCCTGATGAATAATCGATCTCCAATAAAGTATGGATCAACTATTTATATTCTGTAAGGCACATAATTATCAACCATCTACGTATCTTCAGTAAGGCACATATATCTTCAGTAAGGCACATCATTAATTTATCTTCAGTAAGGCTCTTACTGACAACATCAAACTTATTTCAGAGATTGTTGTATGGAAGTTTCTAAAAAGGTCAACTAAGTCAGATCGTCATATGAAAAAGGTCATTTAAGTCAGATTGTCATGTGAAAAAGGTCAACTAAGTCAGATGGTCATATGAAAAAGGGTAAAATATTTACAGATGAGCTAAATGCAGTTAACCCTGTGCTAAACTTATTACTTATATATAAGCAACCATTATCAGGAATACCACTTTAGTATGACAAGTAATTACTCTGCCTTTTCAGATCTACTTTAATCATTTAATTTAAAGAATGAAAAATCTCCTTGACCAACATAAACCTTACACAGATAACTCTATGCTCATCAGATCATTCTTATACTCGTAAAGACAAAAATACTAACAAATTCTCTTTCTAGAAAAAGCATTTTCTGTGACAATCACTAAGCTGGGTCACTTCGTTTTTTTTTGTTCCAAGTCTTTTAACAATTATATATATGTACTCTGGAAACAAATCTCGGTTCTATTTCTAAAATAACTTTTAACTGATTTAAAATTCAGAACCTTGTTATCTTGATTTCACCACCATCGTATGTAAATGATATTGAAGCCTGATTGCTTCACCATTACAAGCATACAAAAATCATGTAGTATAGCTATCAATAATGACTCTGAAAAATGGCAACTTCATGTAGTAAAGTTGTCAACAATGACTCTGAGAAATACCAACTTTACTACATAATTTTATTTACTATTTCCTTTATCTGTTGTTTTCTTGATACATGTAAAAAAAAGATTTTTAATACAGATTAAGAACAACAACAATATGGTCACCTGTGGGTAAGTAGTACTGCTGACCTGGGGACCATTAGGGAGTAAATAGGTAAGTCACATGACAGGGAGTTAATAGATGAGTCACATGACAGAGAGTAAATAGATGAGTCACATGACAGGGATTTAATAGATAGGTCACATGACAGGGAGATTATAGATGAGTCACATGACACAGAGTTAATAGGTCACATGAGAGAGAGAGAGAGAGAGTTAATGAATATGTCACATAACAGAATTGAAAAATTAGGTCACATGACAGGAAGTTCACAAATACAAGAAGTAGCTAAAGCAGGCATGACTGTAATTTATTTTCAATGAGGCTCATTCTATAATAAATGGTTCATCTGAAGCGAGATAAATATAAATAGTTCATCTGCAGTAAGACACATATCAATAGTTCATCTGCATTGAGACAATATCAATAATTCATCTGCAGTGAGACACATATCGTAGTTCACCTGCAGTAAGACACATATCAATAGTTTACCTGCAGTAAGACACATATCAATAGTTTATCTGTTACAGTAGTAAGACACGTATCAATACTTTATCTGCAGTAAGACACATATCAATAGCTCATCTGCAGTAAGACACATATCAA
This sequence comes from Pteria penguin, assembly GCA_035048485.1. Lineage (NCBI taxonomy): Eukaryota > Metazoa > Mollusca > Bivalvia > Pterioida > Pteriidae > Pteria > Pteria penguin. The sequence continues at coordinate 48,645,371 of CM068585.1, forward strand.
TAGTTTATCTGCAGTAAGACACATATCAATAGCTCATCTGCAGTAAGACACATATCAATAGCTCATCTGCAGTAAGACACATATCAGTAGCTCATCTGCACTAAGACACATATCAATAGTTTATCTGCAGTAAGACACGTATCAATAGTTTATCTGCAGTAAGACACATATCAATAGCTCATCTGCAGTAAGACACATATCAATAGCTCGTCTGCAGTAAGACACATATCAATAGCTCATCTGCAGTGAAACATGTATAAATAGTTTATCTGCAGTAAGACACATATCAATAGCTCGTCTGCACTAAGACACATATCAATAGTTTATCTGCAGTAAGACACATATCAATAGCTCATCTGCAGTAAGACACATATCAATAGCTCATCTGCACTAAGACACATATCAATAGCTCGTCTGCAGTGAGACACATATCAATAGTTTATCTCCAGTAAGACACATATCAATAGCTCATCTGCAGTAAGACACATATCAATAGCTCATCTGCACTAAGACACATATCAATAGCTCATCTGCAGTAAGACACATATCAATAGTTTATCTGCAGTAAGACACATATCAATAGCTCATCTGCAGTAAGACACATATCAATAGTTTATCTCCAGTAAGACACATATCAATAGCTCATCTGCAGTAAGACACATATCAATAGCTCATCTGCAGTAAGACACATATCAATAGCTCGTCTGCAGTGAGACACATATCAATAGTTTATCTGCAGTAAGACACATATCAATAGCTCATCTGCAGTAAGACACATATCAATAGTTTATCTCCAGTAAGACACATATCAATAGCTCATCTGCAGTAAGACACATATCAATAGTTAATCTGCAGTAAGACACATATCAATAGCTCATCTGCAGTAAGACACATATATGTACACATGTATAAGACACATGATATATTTCTTCACAACTCATAGCAGTTGCTGCAATAACATTTTTACTGTTAAGAATGTTGTTTAAATTAACTTTAAATAATTGTCAATGTTTCAATATCTTTTGAAAATTTTCCGTTAATTACTTCCAATGTTTAACTACAGATAACAGTATCAAACCCTATCGCTGGTTTTATTTTTGTATCTTCTACATTGCTCAAACCATCAAAAAGACAGAGTGTGTATATTTATGACAATAATACCTTAACTGTTAATATGTATAAAGCTTGTTCATTCTATGTTGTTATTTTTACTAAACTGAGTATTATTTTATAAAATCTATGACAACATAATATCATTTTTATAGTGATAGTCTCCTATATAACATAGAAGATGACAAAACACAAACAATACATAAATTTGGCACAGATCAAACATAAAGTATATGTATAACTAATATCACATTGGTATTCAACTGTATAAAGGAGGAAGACTGCAACATGTACATGCAGGACGTTATATAGCATAACGATACACATGTATCCAAAATAGAATATATTTCAAATAAGAAGAAAAAATAGTGTACCCTGGTATAATACCTCAATGACACATAGTTAGCTTATTTCATATTGATACATATATGCAAATGAAATTACAAGAAGAAAAAATTATATGAAGAATTTTAACGCTCACTTTTCTGGAAATTTTTGTATTGAAAGAAGGTGAAAAGGATAATTTCAGTGCTTTTTACATCTTAACTTTAATGCTGAAATTCTACTACTTCTGAATGCCACTTTAAGAAATTAATATTTTTCAGAAATCTATCCAATAAAGTAACCTTTATAACCTTGTAAATCAAATGGTATGTATTGCTCATATTTTCTGAGTAGTCCGTCACAAATCTGAAACAATGCAATTAAACACATTTATAGGTCAAAATACTTAATCAATACATCACTATGTGCCTCATGTAGTACATACATTATTAGTATTACACTTGTTATCAAGTACTACAATATTTTCCCCAATACCCAGCAATTAATTACAGAGTAAGCCTAGAAATACAGTTGTAAAAGACCTATGTGTATGACATATCACATGATAGCTGTATTACACATCATCTGACCTGTATATGACATACTATGTTCACTAATTGAACAATGATGTGTTTTCACATAAAACTTTGTTAAACAATTTAGATCAGTACTCTGATGTAAAAAGAAACATCAAAATTTATATCCAACACTGAAATTTTTGCAATATTTCTGTATGCGTAGATATATGGCAGTTCACAGCTTTTCCTATAAATATGGCCATGCTTAGCTACAACAATCAAAGAGCAATAACTCTGAAAATCAATTTAGTATTGCAAAGTATTAAAAGTTCTGCAGCAGCTTTGTCTTTTCCGAGAAGGATGATTTCAAAAATGTTAAAATTATAGGAGTTCATTCAGCAATATATAAGGCCTTTTTTCTTGAAAAAAAAAATACATGTATATGAGAGAAAAATACCTTCATATGCTGCCATTGGATATATGGTCATTCCACTCCAGGGGTCACAAAATCCTGTACAACCCCAAGCAAGGCTCCAGTAATGGCACTGTAGCTAATATTGTATACTACTACAAAGTGCTGATTTCAAAAGATATCAGAGATAAACCCTGACCTTATGTATTAAAGGAATAATAATAATGATAAAATCACTTGACCTCTTTTTGCTCTTATCACATAAAGAGAATTACAAATCAGGCTTCTTGTTTTGAGTGTCCTTTGATAGTGATGCATTTAATTGATCTGTGTATAATTTTCTCTATAGACAGTTTTTCTTCACTGAATCCCCTATTACCACTTAGTTGCCCATATGTCCAAGTACATAAGCATTATTTTATATATATATATATATAGATACATTTTATTCCATGAGCAGCCTTATCAGATCATATCTCCATCACCTCATTATTCATTAGATGTTTTTTTCCTATGATTTCATTAACCAATCAGAAGGTAAGATACTACAGAAAGGTATTATGAGCAAATATTTCCTCGCCATCATTCTACAGAATTGCACACAATAAATAGAAACGTACAGTATTTCAAAGCTGCCCCTATTACGTTGTGTAAACTATAGCACCATGAACAATTCCACATAAAACTTTACATAATCTTCACATAAAACCTATACATTCTTAATATACACTGAGATACACATTATATAACATGGAGTAAGTATATCTACTACACCAACAAGTGTTAACAGATGGCCAGGACTACTACAGATACTTCTCTGCCTATCTCTCCACAACCAAACGACAAGCAATCGTATACAACAAAAATGTCCATTGGTCATTCTAAAAGTCACATGACCAGACCCAACACATGCTTATTTTTTCCAAGTCCATAATGGTGTACACACAACAATAAAACAAACTTTTTACTGAGTTACATGAAGGTTTCTTCAGGTATCTATATGAAAGGCATAATAACACTGTGACTTTCTTGGTGTTTTACCTCCTTTGCCCTTAGGATCAATACAAAGCTCAACAGTTGTTCCTCTAATATCACAGTCTGCCTTTATTTCCTTTGTTCTGGAGTAAATTCTAATCCCATTGTCAGAATCTTATTCATATTTTTCCATACAGTCCCCCTCTACTTACTGCTGCATATACCAGCCCTGTCATCACAGTTTTCTGTAGCCACTATAGAGTAAACCTCTCCACTGGGCATACACACACATAATTTGTATGTCAGAAGTGTGGGGTCAAGTTTGGAGCCATCTGTGCCAGGAGTAGGTAAATACTTGTTCAGGTAAATTCCTTTATCTCCTGATATAACGATACCTGTATCCTGTGGGGAAAATGTAACAGCATGTATTACCTTTTCATAGCAAGTAAAATACTCAATAATCAATACAAAAAGAACAAAAACAAGCTGTGTTTGTGAAACACTAATGCCCCCGGCAGCACCAAAGTCCAAAAAAATATTTTTAGCATAATAGTCATTGTCATGGTCAAAAGGTCATGGAACTTGGTGTCAATTGGAAGGGCTTCATAGTTGAGTATGCATGTCAAATATGAAGTCTCTATCACTCACAGTTCAAAAGTTATAGCCAAGGTCAAAATTGACAACAGACAGACAAACAAACTGACAGGACAAAAACAATATGTCCCCGATCTATCAATCCAGGGCAGAAAAAAGGTTTATGAATGATGTTTTGAGGCTTTCAAATTTGATACAATACATTTTATATTAACATATGTACAGAGTAAACTGGTGTATATACAATGGATTTCACTTTTCTTGATTTTCAGAAAATTACAATATGTCGACAATAAATCTGACGTTTCAAACGGAACATTTTCTGAGTTTTCATGAATTAAATTTGATGCACGTTTAGTAACTTTGATAACTCATACAATTTAATTTAATAACCCTGGAAACTTAAACTAATCATGCAGTGTGGAAACTCAAACTAATTTAGAAGTCTGGAAAGTATTTCTAAATCATTTTTATTAAATATATCTAAAGGTGTTACAAACTTGGACTTGAACTAATGTAACTTGTAAATGCTTATTACAGGCTCCAATAATAAACTGTCTTGTGCTTGTACAATACTTAAAAATGCCAGATGGTCTCAATCTGATTAAAACCATATCTTTATTCTGCTTCTCTATTTGTCCCATTGTGGATCTGGCGAAACTCTGTAAGGGGTCATGTTTTGGTGAACTCTGATTTTCAGCCAATCAGTGGAGATTGGCTACAAATTCCTAGGAATGAAATTAACATCCCCAGCGTGCGTGACCCACAAGGTAGTTTTTGAATAATGTTTGTTACATACTGCATCATTATCACGTGCCTGGCTGAGTCATTGATTGATCATCAGAGTTCACCAGAACATGACCCCTTACAGTGTTTCTCCAGATCTTTATCTGCATGGGACAAATAGAAAAGCGGAATAAAGAGATGGTATTAATCAGATTGAGTCAGTGTATATCCAGTTTATGTTTACGATGCAGAAGATGGAAATAGAATGTATTTTTAAACAAATTCTTGTACAAGTAAATTATGCTATTAATTTTATATTGTTCTCATTAATGCATTCAAAACAGGAAAAAAAATTATTGACACCAGACAGATGAACAGATGGACCTCACCATTTCAAAGACTAGATCTGCTTTGCAATCTTGTCAAAAACACTGACCAGATTTGTCTTTCTATATTTCAAATTCATCAACACAAAATATTTTAAAACTCAAGCCTAACTAAAACTTACAGTAAAACTGAAAGTCCCTTACAATTAAAGATTTGCAAGTGTGAAGTGTGACAATATCAAGTCAGCCATGTTCTTGATGTCAAACCATTTTAATAATAAAAGACAATCAGATGTTGTGTATTGCTATGAGACTACATTCTTTGCATACATGTGTTTATAATGTTTTTCAGATGGAACAATCCCCCCCCCCCCCACACACACACACACACACACCAATTCTGAAGTTCCAGAATAAAATTAAAATTTACATGAAAACACATTTTTACAAAATATAGTACCATGAAAACATTCATGAACATTTTTCATAGTTTGAACCACCGTAGCTAAAGAAGACTCATGTATGCCTCATAGTCTGACCGACCATAGCTAAAGAAGACTTGTGTATGCCTCATAGTCTGACCGACCATAGCTAAAGAAGACTTGTGTATGCCTCATAGTTTGACTGACCATAGCTAAAGAAGACTTACAGTGTATGCCTCATAGTTTGACCGCCCATAGCTAAAGTAGACTCGTGTATGCCTCATAGTTTGACCGACCATAGCTAAAGAAGACTCATGTATGCCTCATAGTTTGACTGACCAAAGCTAAAGAAGACTCATATATGCCTCATAGTTTGATTGACGGTAAATAAAGAAGACTTGTGCATGCCTCATAGTCTGACCATAGCTAAAGAAGACTCCTGTATGCCTTACCTCAGACTGAACATAAATATTTTCTTGAGCTGAGAGTGCAACATATGACTCCTGGGACTCTATTTGTACGCCCTCCATCCCCATCAGACTTAGAGATTTTTCTGATTCCACCATTAACTCCTTTGCTACAGAAGGCATACTTCTTACCTAAAATTAGTCATCACATTTAAATACAAGAGCAACGCCTATGCTGCAAACTATGCCCGTCCCTCAGAAGAACAAATTTCTACAAAGGGCATAAATTATGTAATAGGCTGCAATAACATTTTTAGATATGATTACAAGAGCAACCCATAGTGTAGCAAAATATGTTCGTCACTAAGTTTGAAGGGATGAACTTTGAAAGTATGGAAACATTCCCCTTTTGCCTATTATTCAGGACTTTGAGATAACACATGCTTTGGCCCCGGGCAACAACCCTATGAAATATTATGGAGATCCATGAAGGCAGTAAGAAGTTGTAGCAGAGAGAAGAATTTCAGCCCCTCCTCCATTTTTTTTTCTTCTTCTATGTCAGCAAGGGTTGAAATGTTATAGTACGGACAAAGATTTACCCATCATATGCACCAATACCTCAAACTTGTATATATGACTTTGAGTCAAGATCATGACACATCCTTGAGGTCTGGGCAACAATTCTATTAAATATTATTCAAATCCGAGCAATTGGTAAAAAGTTATGTACCGTAAAAAAAGATTTACCCATCATATGCAGTGTTACCTTGACCTTCCAGATATAACCTTTAACCTATGGGTCCTGGGCAACAATTCTGTGAAATATTATGCAAATCCATGTTGGTGGTAAAGAGTTGTGGCACGGACAATGATTTACCCATCATATGTATTGTGACCTTGACCATGCAGATACTACCTTTGAGTATGAGTCAGGTCATAACACACCATTGGGTCCTGGGCAACAATTCCGTGAAATATTATTCAAATCCAAGCAAGATGTAAAAAGTTATGGCCTGGACAATAATCTAAATGACATAAGCACTGTAACCTTGACCTTCCAAATATGACCTTGAAAATCAATAGGGTTCATCCTCCAGTCATATGAAATCAGTATGAAAAGTTTAAAAATTCTAGCATAAACAGTTTGGTCTTTACCCTGTTTACAATTTGCACTCCCGAAAATTTGCAATTTTTTGCCCTGAAAAATTACTTTGATCTTTGACCTTGGTAGTGAAAGTCAATAGGGTTCATCCTCATGCCATAAGAAATAAGTGTACCAAGTTTGAAAATCCTAGCGTAAACGGTATAGTCTGTATCGTGTTAACAAGGTGCAGACAGAACCACTGGCCCACAACTCCATACCATAATACGTCCGTCTATGATGAGCGTATATAAATGATTCCATCCTTTTGTCATCAGGGGTATGTGTACAAAGTTTGACAATCCAAAGCAAAAGATTCTGTCTGAATATTGTTTACAAATTAAGTTTATCAACAAAATTTGTTGTGTGACCCTGACCTTTGCTCCCTGGACTTGAAAAACGATGGAGGCCATATTTTGAATTAAGGGGTAAGTGAACCAGTCTGATAATTTAGCATGATTTTTCCTTGAAAACAAGGTTTATCAACAATCTCTGGCTTGTGACCTTGACCTCTGACCCCTGACCTTGAAAAAAGTAGGCATTGTTCTCTTGTCATAAGGAGTGTTTGATGGTCTTAGCCAAAGCAGTTTGGTCTGTATCGCATATACAAGCTCTGTGAACAGACAGACACCTAGACAGAAGCACTATGCCATACCATAGTACTTTCGTTTACAGTAGACATACATTGTTTGGAAGTACCATGAATTCTAAATGATTGGATAAACAACACAGATGATGGCATAATGTACAGTAAACACAGTTGACACTCGCTATCTCAAAGTCGCTTTGATCGAAATTCTGTTTATCTCAAAGTCAATTTCAAGTCCCAAATTTTTTTCTTTAATTTCTATACGATTTAACTTCGGTTAAGTCAAACTCGATTAAGTCGAACTTCGGCTTATGTCAAAGGCATTTTACAGTCCCAAAACATCATTTTCTATATATTTTACACTCGTTATCTCGAAGTGTCAATGTTTGTACAAAATAAATTGGAGTGTTTGACCATGAAGCAATTTCACCTGATCGACGATGATTAGGTAAATGGATTGCATCGGCACTTGTTATTTTAAAATATGTTAATCTCATTAGTAAAAACATCTCCATTTAGGGCAGATTATAGGCCAGTATCGTTTTCGCAGCTTGTAAATTACTAAATGAATTAAAAAGATTTAAAAAATTTTCTTCATTGCTTGCCATTAAGTTGACAGATAGTAGTTCGAATTTAGTCTGTAGAGAGATGCATTACACAGACTAAAATATAGAATAACAAGTAAAACAATGCATGTATATTCATAATGTTAAAAAGAATGATCAAAAATGGTTATGTAAACAGCTGATGTTTATCTCTAATTCCGGATAAATAAAACTAGAGCAGTCCTAACGGGACAAATATCCCCCACGGCAACAAAGTAGATACATGCAATAATTCATCCCAATATACATCACTGGTATAAGTGTAATGGATGTCCCACTTACAAGCACATTTTGAGGAATAATCAATGAAAACAATGTTTTACCCATTGTGTATATGGTGACCTTTGACCTATGACCTTGGTTCAAGGTCATGAGACATTCTTGGATCCTAAGCAACAATTCTGTAAAATATTATTGAAATCTGTGCTCAGGGGAAGAAGTTATGGCCCGGACAAGGTTTTTCTTATTGTGGCTGTTGTGACCTTGACTTTTGACCTATGACCTTGGTTCAAGATCATGACACACTCTTGGGTCCTAAACAACAATTCTGTGAAGTATTATTGAAATCCATACACAGGATGAGAAGTTATGGCCCAGACAAAGTTTTACTAATTGTGTCTATTATAACCTTGACACCTTTGACCTATGACCTTGGTTCAAGGTCATGACACATCCTTGGGGCCTAAGCAACAATTCTGTGAAGTATTATTGAAATCCGTGCACAGAGGAAGACGTTATGGTCTGGACAAAGTTTTACTTATTGTGTCTATTATGACCTTGACCTTTGACCTATGACCCAAGGTCATGACACACCCAACCCTTTGGTCATTGGCAACAATCCTGTGAATTATTATTGCTCTGGTCCCGTCGACTTCGACATAACGAGTTTCAACTGTATTAGCCACAAAACTTGTCCTATTTTGAGGATAGTTCCACAATTCCCAACTTGCAATTTTGTTAACAAATTGGACAGCATGATTCGGTGCTTTCCAGCAGTAAAAGGAGCAAATATGATACATACATTAAGCAAACGGCATGCAATATTACTTCACCTCCAAAATGACACTAGAAAGCACTGCAGTCTTTTCTATAGCTGGTGTTAAATTTGCGGATTTGTTTATATGTAGTCTGAATCATCCACAGTTCTGTGTAACTGCATCTTGTGGGCAGAATCAAACGTACGGATGATTCAGAATACTTATAAACAAACTGGCAAATCTGACAGAAACTGTAGAAAAGATTTTGTATTGACTTCTAGTGACAGTTTATGACAGCAATCCGTTCTTCAAAATTGCAAGTTTTACACAACATAAAACATTGTGACCCTATCATCAAACTAAAAATCACCTCCAGTGGTAAGTACATGTATATACCAGATCTTGAAGTTGATTTAAATGGTATTTGATTCTCAAATATACTTTTTGAAAACTAATCAGGTCATTCAGAATAGACAACCCTCCATAAATAAGTATCCATACTTGAAAAATCACAATATAATCATAGTTAAAAAATACATAAAATGGTAAAACTTTTATTTTGCTATTTTTCATAAATGGTAAAAGAAGGAAATATAAAGTGCGCATCTCCTTGATGGATGAGCGGTAAAACTTGGCATTAAATGTACAGCAAACTGTAAACATAGACATGGATTTTATATAGCTTTATGTTGGTCTTCTCTTGTATTGCTTAATAAAGGCCGTGAGGTCGAAAATTTGCAGTAAAGAGTGATATAATATGAAATATTTATTTTGTATAACTATATAAGGATATTTATTTACTGGATGCTTATCTATAAAGGATAGTGTACACTGAACGATTATATGATAAATTTGGATTATTACCGCTTCAACCTCTATTTGTTGAGCATGAAGATTCAGTCCTGGCTCCAGCATCTCCCATGACAATTTATCGTTTGTTGAGAATAGTACTTTCTTTGTTACAGGGTTCTTTATATCAAAAGCACCAGAAGTCTGCATAACGATGTTATCTACATTCATTTTTACTGAAATATTCAAAATATGTATTTTTTAACAATAAACAATAAAATTCAGCACCATTACTTTGAAAATGTTTGATTAGTTAATGGATTGATTGATTGATTGATTTTTGTTTTATGTCACACCACGAATATGTCACGTATATGGTGACGGCATCTGCCTGATGCGGGGCATACAAATTTTGACCTTTGCAACGGACCCACCCGAAGCAGTGAGGGATCTTTAACGTGCCATGCATACCATGACACGGGGCCTCAGTTTTTACTGTCTCATCCGAAAGACAGGACACCGGCATGACCAGAGCGGGACTCGAACCCCGGCTTCTCGATCAGGAGTCCGACGCGATACCACTAGGCCACGCTGGCTTAATTAGTTAATGGAAAGCAGCCTCTGACATACAGAGGCATGACATGAAAGCAGCCTCTGACATACAGAGGCATGACATGAAAGCAGCCTCTGACATACAGAGACGTGATTAGAATTCCTGATTAAACCAGGTACCTCAGTGCTATAAATCACAAGACGCTACAGCAGATAGCTTTCCTATTACTTCCCTCTGTGCCTGTTACATTCATCTTTGCAACACTGATAAGGGTGTATTTTTGCCCTTCAGTAAACATACAAATTAAACAATATACATATCCATGATTATTACCTAAATTTCATTCCAAAGTAAACAAGTAAATCCCTATTCACAGTTTTCAGTATGGTGATGATCTTTTAATCCAGACATGTTGTGTCTGGAATTTTTCAGACTACTGAATTACTTGTATTTTGGGAACAGAAGTAGAGTTCTGTCCATGTAGTAAAACTTTTAAATGATATCAGTTTACTTCACGGTATTGTCTTTTTAAGTACTGTAACTAACCATTTGGTGGTTGTGGACAAACATAATGTCCCTAGTGACGTATGTTCTCTAAGAAAAAAAGAAAAAGAAACAAAGAAGAAAAAATCACTGTCACTTGATGATGCCTTGTCATTAACCATTGATAAACTTTGCAGATTTAAAGTTCATTTCATTGTCAATGAATCATTTACAAACATTTTTGGGGACTTCCCTTTGATCAGTGATGACTTTCACAGCCTTACGACATGAGCTACAAGATTTCTTCATTATTATGGAAATAGAGAAATATGGAATCCTTTCATTCCATTACAGAAGACTGCTAATCAATGGGGACATTGTATGGGAACAGGATTCTCTAGCCATATTTCACTGTTACCTGTTGGTAGCTAAAGTATACCTGTATGTTATACGAAGGCTACTCCAAACCTTCCTACCATATCCTTGACTAGTTTGCAGTTACAAAAAGACCTTTTTTTTTTTTTAAATCATAATGATAAAGAAATTCACATCTACACTGCAAAAAAAAAAAAATACACAAAAAGAACATATCAAGGAAATAAATCTCTACAAATTACTATAGTGTGTAGATATTGCTTATCCATTATCTCCTATGGCTTTCTTTGCATTTAACATAAGCATGCCAATGACTACTAAGCCTTGATAGTAATTACCGTACTGCCACTGTAAATACAATGAGGTGTTCTCAGTGGATTTGGTATTCATAAAAAGAAATTGGTAGTGACAACTTAGACCACCGAAATAATGTTGAAAAATTCTGTTGCCAAACATTTTGACTCAACAAGCATGATTTCCTAATATGGAAAGGGTGGTCATTACTACCATCCACTATTAAAATAGGGAGACTTAACACAAGAAATTTAAACACAATTACAATGTATGGTCAACAAAGAAAACAGTTTTTATTCCCTAATGTTCCATGATTTCTTTTCTTAATTTTTGGATTATTTTCAATCTGAATAAGTCACTGTTAACACAATGACACTGATGGTTGATGTTGCTAAATTGGTCCCATTTGATGTTATATCTCAGAATCAGTGCTTGGTCATTTTCATAAGTACATACATAAATTAGTCTGCTTTGTGTTCATTTGACACTTCCACACTTGTGGTTCACCATTGCCTAAATATTTTTTGCTAAAATTGTCGAGTGTAAGTCAATGATTATACAATAATTTTTTTAGTCATTTGAGCGCTTCTTTTGTTGATATCAGTATTGTTTGGGTGCTTATGTAATCTCCGTCTGTCCAGTGTATGAAGTCGCGGAGGGCCCACACTAAAACTACAGTAGTATGCAGATGCCATTGCAGACTCGGAAAACAATACTATTGATTTCTCTAAAAGTTCGAAATATTTCTTCGTGAAACTTCATACTAGCATTATTGTGATAATATTTAAATATTGACTTTAGTACATATGTAATAGTGATAAACCAAGTTTTGTTTTGTCAGACTTTTTCAAGTGGTCATCTCTGGCGATCGTGACTGGCCCGGCGCTCTCTAATTTTAGTCCCTGGGTCATGAGAGGCAGAGTGCAAAAAGACAAGAATGACAGTAGAGACAGAATGAAGGGGAAGATGTCCAGGAGATATGCAAGTCTGGTGTGCAAGATACAGATAAAGAGCAGACAAAGAGAAGTACTGTGGAGAGAGAGAGACTGGGAGAAAAGCAAGAGGATAAAGATCAGAGGTCTCAGAGGATGAAAGCGTATTTTTGAAATTGAGAGAGAAACAGAGAATTATTTATGTTTAAAGTAATTGGATTAAATTTAAGTAAGTACACAGACTTTATATCTATATATACGAATTGAATAAAGTTTGAGAAAGTTAATTAAGTCTGTATTAATTCATGGGCTACCAACAGAGACATATATACTTTCAGAGACTGGAAACTAGCCACTACTTCCGGACACCCTTTTCTTATGCAAATTAGCTTTCACCGCGCTTAGCGGTCATAATACTCTTTGAATTGACCTCGCCGATAGCCGAGTGAAGCCTGTATATCACGACAATTAACAAGGTCAAACCTCCCCGTACTTATGAAATTTTATCACTTTTTAATAATTTTTACTATTCTTAGCATTTTACCTATTCAAAGTAAAATTCTTTTGAACTCAACATTTCTTTTCATTTCATCAAAAACAGAAACCAGCTTTAGTTACGGTCAATCCAGGTAAATCTGTTTCGGTTTTCACCTCTTATTACCAGGTGTTACCATAGACTGATTATGTAGCCATAGACTAGAAGCAGTCAAGAAATCGTCCAACCTTAATTAGTGTTTATTTAACAATTAAGATTGGTAAATAACAAAATAAAAAAACATGCTGTCATTTGCACAGCCGGTGTGGTCCGACGATTTCGGATGTTTTACATTGGGACAGTAATCTCCAATTTGATCAGATCAATTCAAGAGGAAAGAAACATATCTGCTAAGATTCTTTTGAATTTTTTTTTTTTTAATAATTTATTTATTTGGGTCTTCCGATTCCATCGGAAGACCCATTTGTTATTGTGATGTTTTTTCTTTACATTTGTTATTATTATTTTTTTTCTTATTCCAAACAGGTTTTGACTACAATTTTCTCAGCAACGGCTTTACCAGTAATCTTTTTTTCTCTTTTACTTTGTTTTCAAACTTAAAATTACTAGATTTATAAGAAAAGTTTTGAAAAATTCCGGTTTTAAAGAAAATTACAGAGCCATATTTAATTTCTAAACTTTCTCAAATAAAACGTTTATTATTTAAGCTAGACTCCTCTAACTTTCTCTTTAATGTTGTACAGGTGTAGGTCCTGACAACCGAATTTACGCCGATTATGTAACTATTAGGATAAAGACGCTATTTGTGTTTAAAGTTTTTAAACTCATTACGTAACTTTCAAACTCGTTTATTCTAAGTCCTAGCGTAACAAAAAGAAAACAAAACGATTTAGAATGTCAATTTCAGCTTGAAAAAAGGTGTTTTAATATTTTAACATTATTTTTAAGTGAGAAATTTAAGATTTTCAAAAATTTGGTTAGTTGCGTAATTGCTTCATAACTTGCTTATTTTTCGTCGTATGATCACAAAAAACCAATACAGCACTAGAGAAGGGTTTACTCTTTTGAACTTTTTTTTAAAAACCATCGAAATATTTGCCCCCTTCCCTCTGGCGTCTGCAAACCTTATCGAGAGGGGGTCTGAAATCGCCAAAATTTCACCCCGATTTTTCAATTCCATTTTCTGAGAAACAGTTTTATCTACACGCTTCATATTTTTACTACAGACTTTTACCGGCACCGTTACCCGTTTAGATAAAAAAAAATTTGAAAATCGATGTTTTTTTTTAAGATTACGTAACAATTGGTTAAATTTTAAATTCTCCACTAACAGCGTTATTTTTAATGCTACACTATCCAAATTTGAACTATCATATTCTCTAGGTTCATATCTTCACAAAATTTATCGGCCGATAATATCTATCTCTTTTAGTTTGGCCGCTATTTCAATTTAAAGTTTTTAAATAATTACGTAATTTGCAAAATTTGTTTATTTTTAGTCCTATCGTTTCCAGAGTATTACGAAACGATTTTCCGTAACGATTTCAGTATGAAACACGTTTCTCAGTATTTGAAAGTGAGCAATTTAAAGATTTTTAAAAAATAACCTACTTGCGTAACTTTCATGTATTTTCTTATTCTCCGTATGAACAAAGAATAAAAACGAGAGTTTGAAAAGAATTTGAATTTGAATTCTTAAACAAAAATATCATTTTTTGCACTTTACCCGCTACTGATGAACAACGCAATAAACTAATCTACTCCGAGCGTCGGGATTACACATTAGAGAAGCGCGTTGAATTTGCCTTGCTTAATACCTCGCACAGCGCCGCTCTTATAGAGACGGGGAAAGCGCAGTAACTCGCGATTAATTATTAATTCAATCGCGAGTTACTACGCTTTCCCCATGGAATATCTAATCGACAAGTATAAAGGAAGCCCACAATATGTATGTTTTACCTAAATTTGAGTTTCTTTATCTCCTTACTATAGTAGTCATCTCAATGGTATGTATACAGCTAACTTGACCGTTTAAATGCGCAATACACACACTCTATCAAGCTATGTCGCATTACGTCACCACGCTTGTGAATTGGAATTCTGTAATACACAGACTTTCTATAGCTGGATTCATGCCGCTTTAATTACATGAGTATGTTTACATAGTGTCTCGGTGAGATATATACATGTATCTATGTATATACTTCTCCTTTCTCCTAATCGGCATATCTATGATGCCGCAATAAATATACTCATTGCAGTATCTCGTTTCTTTTTTCTTTTTTTTCCTTCTTTCTACCTGCATATTTTTCTTTTTTTTTCTAAAGAGGAAGACCCGCCCTGTTGCCTCGGCAACAGGTAAGCTCTAGTCTTATTATTATTATTATTTTTTTGGCAATTAGATTATGGCAATATGCCATACATTTCAAACGATTCTCTCAAAGAGGATTGCCCATCTACCCCCCCCCCCCTCCCCCTTTTTTTATTTACTATGGTTTAGGAATAAATACCCCGAATCGGTCCCTTATGTTGCGTTGAATGTAAAGAAGCAGTATTATTAAAGAAATATATATATGTATATATATTTAAGATAAATATCATGCCAGATGTGCCACATCCTATAACAATTAGATAAGTAGAGAATCGGGCTATTTGACCACTGAAAATGCACCTAAAAAGGTGTTAAATAATAAATTACTGCTTTGTTTTTCCAAGTGAGACCACATGCTTGTATTCCCTCATTAATTACTGAAACTATTTCAAATGGTGAAAACTAAAATTAATCTTCAGAAAGATATTAAAAAGTTGGGAAATATAAGGGTATCACTATTCTTATCAAAACCAGAAATCGCAACTCGTATGAAATTAAAGATTATAAACATTCATTTATATAGCGCATATTATACTTATAATGACAAAAAAGCAAATATCAATAAACTACATACCATATAAGCATGAGACTGTATTTAGTTATTGAATTATTCGGTGTTGTTTTAACACCTATTTGTACATGGTCAATGTCAGCGACTCCGTTCAGAAAAATAAAATGTCGCCGATATACCCATTTTACTAAGTGTGTAGTGCAGTGTTTACCACAAGCTGATCAATAAAAAATGCAAAAAACGTTTTATTGAATATCTATAACCCTGCAAACAAAATATTGACGAGTGAATTACGATAAGTCAGTAGAAAATCTTGTGACAATGACGCTGTCGAGTGTCTGTTTGTATACCACACGCCATGGAAATGGCGTCTTATTATGGGAGGTCATTTGCTAATAAACTTAAGTGGACCAAGGATTTCAAGCATCAGATCATATTTTCTTAACTTAATTGTTTTATCTGAGACTTCTTCTTTAGTCGATTGTTTAAAACATTGCGATATTATGGCTATATTGTTTCCAAGTGGAGATTCATGTAGAACAATATGGCGGACGGCCGTTGTTTACATCCAGGCTACTCCTTCAGTTAGCACACGCCAGTATTTTGCTAAGAGCTGAGAGGGAGTTTCCAGTCTCTGTGTATATATGTCTCTGGCTATCAAACACTACTTCGGGCTCCTAATTTTTGAAACCTAGGGGCCCGGGTGGCCACAATGTCAAAACAGTTCATTTAAGTCCCTTATTAAGGATGTAGTCTTATGAGATCATAAGACTTCCCCTTTAAATACGAAAAAAGGATAAGAGTAAATACATTTCTTCAGATTTCTGTTTGCAAATAATTTTTATGCATTCTATAAAAACAGCATGCATGTTATCTAGACTGGGAATGTACCTGCATAGTGTAATATTCTATTTAAAGACAATTCCAGGTCCCCGAATATGGGATCATCACTGTATACTACTTTTCTGACTTTAATATTGAGATTGCATGCATGGTTTTCACTTTTAATTTCAATGTTTATGTAGAATATTTGTGAGTGCACTGTGTTTCTATGTACCAATTGCTATATCAATTTAAATAATATCACAGATATATCCAATGTTTTATCATACATACATGATGCGTTGTTTGATGTACCAGGATTGGAGGAAGGCAAGGATACATCGAAGTTCTAGCAATAAAAAGAAAAACTCAACAACATGTAATATATTCCTTAAATATACACATCAATATAAAGAGGAAAATGCAATATGCAAGCATATACAGATTTTTCTATCAGAAATTCTGTTTCTTTTTAAAATGACAGAACGGTTAAAGCTTTCACGAAAAAAAAGAAAAAGAAAAAAATACAACGATAAACAAACCTAGAGAAGGTAACCCATCGATTTTGCAAATACCTATGTTTAATATGTCATCCAATATTTAGAATTTATTTCCAAGTTCATTTGTATAATGGGCCTCTAGAACCTACAGTCCCTGGTTAGATGTCACTCAAATGGTGATATCAACATCAACCACAGAGTTCTCTAGAGCAAATCTTCTGGACTATTGGTCACTCATATGAACAAACAGTGAAGCATGAAATGCAAAGGTAATTATTACAGTTAATTATTACAATAGTGAAATGAAGTTTATATTGTATATAAACATCTACAAACAAGTCTGAAGTTAATTTTTGTTAATGTTGTCATTTGTGTGTATTTATGTATTAGAGATAATTATTAAATAATAATAAAACCTATTAAATACATATCAGAGACATAGACTACTTTCAAAACATAGTCTATGTTTCGGCAAATATAAATACCAACACCTAGACCATTTCAAAAACGAAGATTTTTCGTAACTTTTACTCAGATAGATTATCACTAAATTTCAGTATGCAGATGAATTGTTGTATTCGGGGACGAGAAATATCATCTACTTAACTATTTCCAAATTCAGGCTATCCGTATATGCAAAACCTGGGTTGTAAGTTTCCGAAAATCCTTTGAAAATTCGTATATGATCTTTCGGAACATGACCTGTAGTTCTATGAAAACTGAATACAACTCTACAGAGACGATACTTCGCAAGTAGCGAAATCAACTTGTCAAAAATAACTTAGATAAATAGTGGCGGATTTAGGGGAAGCGGAAGGGTCGCTCGCCCCATCCCCGGTAGTGACCTTAAATTTACCAAAACCCTGTATTTTGGCCCATTTTCTGTTTTCTGTTAAGATTGACAAAATTCGCCCCTATAATCTGATGCAAGGACTTGTAAACTTGTTTAAACTTCCTTTACTGATGGTATGAGGCTAGGCTGATGATAGCCATATTCAGTACCTTAATGGCGGATAGTCAGGTGATCTAAAGATGGCTGCGTCCGTGTATTACGCGATAGAATGGTCTATATACAGGACAGCTTAAATCTTTGACATCATGTTCTTCAAGTAAAGCCTTCTATAAAGTATTTAGACAGTAATGCTCTACCTGTTACTGATGTTATTTGTGTTCCAATGATTTAAAAATTTTAAAGTAATTTATAAAACTTCTTTATTGTAGTTGTTCATATTGCCAAATTATTACAAAAACCTTTTCAAACTTCTACTTCAGTATAAAATAATGCATTTCAATACATAATTACATTTTAAATGAGAAATTAAAGTTTTAAAATCTTTCTAGAATTCTCATTAAATAACCTAGACTTTTCGAAATTGTATCAACGTATTCTCTAAGCAAAGTTTTTCATAAGCTCTCACTTTCTGACTCTCTATCCCTTACTATAGGAACTGCCAGACTCTAAAGTTTCAAAATTGGCTACAGCCTCTATGTTTTGGACTGTCTGTCTGTTTCTCTGTCTGTCTTTGTTTCTTTAAGAGGAAGCCCCCCACCCTCATTTTACATCAGCAGCTGAAGTTTTAATCACTATTGTTACTTACTATGATATCATTGCCTTCCATGAGGAGAGACTGGTTGGCAAGGCTTCCTATGGAACCCTCCACCACATGCACTGTACTGATGTGAGTGTCCATCAGGAATCTTAACAGCCCACTATCTGGCATAAACTCCATAGAAGTTAATCCAACATGAGTGAATCTCAGAAGGTAGAGCACACCAGCTGTCACCTACAACAACATGAACAACATTACAATATAATCAAGAGTTTAGCAAGTAAGACTTGGCATAGGATATAACCAACGGGTTAGCAAGTCAGACTCATAACAGGACATAATCAAGGGGTTAGCAAGTCAGACTTGGCATAGGATATAACCAAGAGGTTAGCAAGTCAGACTCATAACAGGACATAATCAAGAGGTTAGCAAGTCAGACCTGTCATAGGATAAAATCAAGAGGTTAGCTAGTCAGACTCATAACAGGACATAATCAAGAGGTTAGCAAGTCAGACTTGGCATAGGATATAACCAAGAGGTTAGCAAGTCAGACTCATAACAGGACATAATCAAGAGGTTAGCAAGTCAGACCTGTCAAAGGATAAAATCAAGAGGTTAGCAAGTCAGACTCATAACAGGACATAATCAAGAGGTTAGCAAGTCAGACCTGTCATAGGATATAATCAAGGGATTAGCAAGTCAGACTCATCACAGAATATAATCAAGATGTGAACAAGTCAGACTTATCAAAGGATATACATGTAATCAAGGGGTTAGCAAGACATGTGTGTCAGAGGATATAATCAAGGGGTTAGCAAGTCAAACATGTTAAAGGAGCGGCATAGGATATGATTATGGTTAGCAAATCAAGGATATTATCCAGGGGTTATTAAGTCAAACTCGGTATAGGATAGAATTAAGGGGTTAGTCATTGGAGAGTGTATGCTATGTCAGGTCCCAAATTAGGGATTGGTCTGACATGGTCATAACCTTTAATGTCTCTCACTAACGGTGCTCCATGATACAGCATAGCAATTCTAAGCTTGTTAAATGAGCAATTGGACAGACTTATACACATACAGAATGAATGCTATATACCCTCATCCTTCTATTTTTTTATTTGCAAATTGGAAAATGTCTTCTTTTGTGTTAATTATCTTTTTCTATTTTAAGTTTATCGTAAATTTTCCATCCCATAAAATATAGCCTGGAATTAAAAGGATAGAATACAGTGCCTGCCACTTAATTGAATATCACATTATTGAATATTTAGTTTTACTGAATAAGACCCTGAAATCCAAAACCATTTTCTATCAAATCTATTGAAAATCTGCCACTTACTGCACTAGAATAAAGAAGCGACTTCATTTATTTGAATAGTGCGATTATTCTACCAAGCATACCTTTGTTTAAACTTCAATGCATCACGCCCAAGGTCATGTTGTTTACTACGGTGCGAGCATACCTTTTAAGTTCACAACCATTATGAATTTGTAGAACTTAACATGTGTCTAAAAACAATTAAGCACAGTACTGAAAATCATAAGAGAAGAGATGGGAAGAAATGAATCATTAATACAAAGAAGTCTATCTAAGTATATATATGATCTATACCACAGCATTCAGCACAGCCAGTATAACCAGGAACACCATGATCAAACAGAAGAGATCACTTTTGCGGCCTCTTATCCCTGATTTATGTAGATATTCTTCATTAATGGGGATGTAGCCAGCTCGGAAATTACTGTTATGTTCTCGATTGATCCGCCTTTTGAGGACTGACTTCTCCCTCATTGACAAGCTTTGACTTCCTCCTCTCTGAAATCATATGTCTTGTTTAGGTTTTGTATTTGAATAAATTATAAAACACTTAGTAGTAGTACAAATGTATAAGTAAAAAGTACTAGCAAAGTATGAATACCCTCTACATTTAATGTCATGACTGGTTTTTCAATACAAACGTGTATTTTGACCTCAAGTTAAACATTCTATATGAGTTGGCCATTGCTCAGTTTACATGTATAGCACTTGTGGCTTGATGACCATATAAATCTTGTATGAACAACCACGAGATTGTTGTCTTTGGTATAAACTCCACAACAGTGTTGCTTTTGGTACAAAGCCCACGAGAGTGTTGTCTTGGGTATGAACACCACGAAAATCAGTCTTTGCGTAACACACCAAACCGACAAAAATATTTGGTACAATTTGGATCGGTCTGGTAACACTTTCACTATTATTTCATCAAAATAGGCTTTACTAGACAAATGTCCTGGAAAACAGTGGTCAGTTTCACAGACACTGGAGAATGTTGTCTTTGGTACAAACCCCCATGACAGTGTTGTCTCTAGTACAAACAATGTGAACCCCACATGTATGGTGTCTTTGGTACAAACCCCACGAGTGTTGTCCTGAGTACGAACCCCATGAGAGTCATTCTTTGTAAAACTTGATTACCAGACTGACACATATATCTGGTAAAAATTGGATCTATCTGGTAAAACTCTGCTAATTAGAAAGGGGAGTTGGTAATAATGAAATTGAAATCGTCACGTTTGTCATAAAGAGGGGTTACTAATGAACCATCGTCACTAACTGATAGGAGTATACTGAGGTATGAACCAGAAGATGTGCTCTCGGTCTCAGTAGTATCATTTATCTAGAGTTCCTTTGGATATATGATGTTGAGGTGATCTCTAAATACAGGGTTGCTAATCGTCAAAACATCATTGATGTATCTGTATGTAAAGTTGAACCGAGATGCTAAAAATTTTCTGTAAAACATTTAGATATACAATGTGATTTCATAAAATTAAGTTAAATCCAGCAGTTTTATATAAGCATTGATGGATAAAGTCCGAGAGTTGTACTCCAATGAGGGAGATAACTCTAGCTAATTTGAAAAAAAAACAGGGTTGTATGGGAACACTCTATAGCCGGTCCCCCAATATAGCCATATCACTTTAATGTACACCACCGTTGTGTATAAAGCCGGCGTGGCCTAGTGGTATCGCGTCGGACTCCTGATCGGGAGGCTGGGGTTCGAGTCCCGCTCTGGTCATGCCGGTGTCATGTCTTTCGGATGAGACAGTAAAAACCGAGGCCCCGTGTGGTGGTATACTGCATGGCACGTTAAAGATCCCTCACTGCTTCGGGTGGGTCCGTTGCAAAGGTCAAAATTTGTATGCCCCGCATCAGGCAGATGCCGTCACCATATACGTGAAATATTCGTGGTGTGACGTAAAACAAAAATCAATCAATCAATCATCAACCGTTGTGTATATAGCCATATCAGTTTAGGTACACTACCCTCATGTAAATAGTCATTGCATACTCCCTTAGCTATTTACACGTCTGTCGTATATATAGTCTTATAGAAGATCCGGTTTCTGTACATGACTGTCGTGCGAATAGGCTATCACTGTATCGGCCAATTTTGTATTGCAAATTGTTTATTTGGTTTCATCATTTCTGTCAAATTGTGACCTGTGTGATTTATCTGATTACTTAACTAAAACAAAACACGGCATCACTGACATGATCATGACTTTTAAATGTAACTTCTAACTAAAAGAAATTTGCAACAACGATCAGAGGAAATTCTATCTTTAACAAAATCTTTATACTAAGATCGTACAAGAAAGTTGGCTCGTGTATCAGATAGTGCAACTTTGACAAAAAAGGAGTAGATCTATAAGTTTCTGAAATGAAAAAAAATATTTGAAGTTTTTGATACCTGGAACGGATCCATTTTCTATGTAGGTCGACCTCGATTTGAATTTTTTTTTTTTTTTTTTTTTTGAGAGAGAGAGAGAGAGATGGGCGTGAAAAAACAAACGAATAAATAATTGATAATGAATTAGTAGATTAAATTTATGAATTAATAAACAAATAAAATAAAAATTAACAGTAATGAATTCAATAATTCAAAATAAAACTTTTAAAACTCCACTTGCTGTCTTGGAAGAAGCGGCCCAAGACCCGACATGTTACGTTTTGCCGGGGTTTTCATTTTGACGTAAAGAACTAGATAGTGACGTCACAAGTTAAGCAATAACGTCAAAATAAAAATCCCGGCAAAGAGTTGCATATGTCGGGTCTTGTTTCGCTTATATCATGCAAAATATGAAGATCGATCGTCTATTCTAAAACCAAACAATAACAACAAAATAATAATAAGGTTAAAAAACAAGCCGTGTTTATGAAACACTAATGCCCCCGACGGCACCAAAGTCCAACAAGTTATTTTAAGCGTGAAGGTCATTGTCAAGGTCAAAAGGTCATCGACCTTGGTGTCATTTGAAAGGGCTTCATTATTTGAGTATGCATTTTAGATATGAAGTCTCTATCCCCCATGGTTCAAAAATTATTGCCAAGGTTAAAGTTGACAACAGGCAGAGAGACATACAAACAGACAGGCATACACAAGGGACAAAAACAATATGCCCCAAATCTATCGATCCGGAGGCATAAAAATGAAGATAAACCTTTTTTTTTTAATTCCTTATCGGTATGTTGTGTGTAAAATGATATAAAGAATTTCTTTGGTAAAGTTAACAAAACGAGACGTAACATTGTTACACAAGAATATTCATGAGTGTGGTGGATTGAATAACTTAGTCTGAGACACAAAATACATTCAGTCTATGTCTCTGACTTAATCAGTTATATAAAAGCATTTAAAACAATATGGCTTAGACGCATTATTAAGTCTTCCAACGGTGACTGGCTAACTTCAGCAGGTTACTTCATTTCAACGAGCCAAACTTCATAATTCGAAACATCATTTTTGATCACGTGTGGAAAATTTTTGTAACACTATTACAAAAATGTTTCAAAATCTTGGACAGAGCTTTAGAAAATATATGATTCAATACCATTTACTAACAAACAAACAAATTGACCAAAATCCCCATTTTACCAGAGACATATGTTTCTGATTTTACCAATGAAAATAAAGGAATATTTCTTCTGCTGTAAATGAAAGGCATTAAATGTATTAATTCTTAGATGACAATGGATATTTCATATCGTATCGAATATTAGAGAAATTGTAACGTAAAGGTTTTTTAAAAAGCCTTTTTTTTTTATAAAAAAGTTTTCATTTGCCAACCAATGAAATGGTTTATTGAAATCTCTTTATTTCTTCATTGTTTAAATTTTGCCCCATCGAGGAGCAACAGATATGTATATGCCCTTTCATTATTACTGCGGGACTAACGTTTCGGTTGGGGTAAACGATAACGTTTCCCGTAAATTCATAATAATAAAAAAAAAATTGATTGTTTCTGACGTCATTTTGCGGAAACAGTTATGATGATGCTATCCAAAATATCAGTCCCGCAGTAATAGTGAAAGGGCCTATTGGGTCTTCTCGTTATATAGGGTTAATTATCTAAGTGTAATCGATGAATTTAGTTTTATCATTAATCATCCTAAGCCTTGACATTAAATAGATGGGAATAAGTCGTCGCTTTGATATTTACCACATGTTCTAAACTTTCACTTATATAAACGAACATAAAATTAAATATACATTAAGCGATATATTAATAATAAACATTCGCAGGAACATGCAATTTATGAATGCATGTGACGCTCAGATTCTAGGCGTCTTTACGGTCAATGGGGTAATCATTCAGTCATTAATCCCCTCTCAACAAACGTTGAATTTACATCATTGAAAATCTATACTTCAAGTTTTTATATAAGACAGTCCAAATATTTGGCTTACTTGGAATTGACAATAACAACCTTAGTCAAGTTCTTGTACATTGGTATAATAATAGTCATGTATTCTGCGTATATTGTTGAGTATCATCATCATCATGATCATCATCATCATCATCATCATGATCATGATCATGATCATGATCATCATCATCAACAACAACAACAACAACAACAACAACAACAACAACAACAACAACAACATCACCAACAACATCATTATCATCATCATCACCACCATCATCATCAACAACAACAACAACAACAACAACATCATCATCATCATCAACAACAACAACAACAACAACAGCAGCAACAACATCATCACCAACAACAACATCATCATTATCATCATCATCACCATCACCATCATTATCAACAACAACAACAACATCATCATCATCATCACCAACAACATCATCATCATCACCACCATCACCATCATCATCATCATCATTGCCTTCCCTACAAATACATGTACATGTACTCTGTTTTCTGCCTTTCAACAATCTATCAAGTTTTATATACATTTATTTCCTTGCAGTTCCGAACTTTTTTGAAACTCCGTCTCATCACTAAATTTGTTTGCAGCACCCACCTTATTCCATCTTTTATTATTCATCAAAATCAGCAAATCAAAAGCACTTGTAACACATGCTTGTTTGCTGTATGTGTTTTAATTTTGCATAGTTTCCATATATTCAAAACTAACCATAGAGTTACATGCTTGTATTACATATAATTGAATAATTTTCTGTCTGTGACTTGTAAAGCAAGACCATACAAGCAGGAAATGAATTAGTATCTGCGGGATCTCGCTTTTTCAGATCCCAACCTAATAGTGTATTTTTATACAATGTATTCGTGCTATAGCTTATGATTGTTTGTCTATAGAGAGTAAAGCTTCCGGTTTACAGTCATTATTAAACTAAGTAGAATCATATACAGATAAATAGTCTTTAAGTGTTATTGTTGAAAAAACCCCAAAATAATGGAGGATCTTTACGTACTGAAGATGTATGGTTTTATATGAACGAAAAAATGAAGTTGTACATAAATTTTGTTACCTTGGCCTTTAACTGAATTGTAATGTAAAATTTAATATAGTTAAAAAATAAGAATCACTACAATGCAAGGAAGTCCATTTTGCTCAGAAACAGAAAATGTTATGATATGAATTTTAATTTTGTTACATGATTATCTCTCTTTGATACATATATTGGTAGTGTTGCATATTATGGATGTGAAGTATGGGGATTTCACTCAGCATCAGATATCGAAAAGATTCATCTTGATGTCTGCAATAATATGCTAGGTGTGAAGAAATCAACGCCTAATGCTGTAATATATTTTGAACTTGTAGGATTGCCTTTACAATGTATTCGTAAAATTCATATTTTAAATTATTGGATCAAATTTTAACATACAGGAAATTAAATTTTAGCTGCTTGCTATGAGACAATGTATAACGAATGTTTGCAAAGGGGTAATTGCAATAATTGGGTCGCTTATGTAAAACTACTGTCCTTTTCTAACTTCATTATTTTTTTTTGTATTTTAAAGTGATCACATAACTAACTTTAAATTACAAAAAAATTAAAGTTAGAAAAGGACACTACTATTGTCTAGTTTAGGCTATGGAACTATGAGAAAACCAAAATATAGAAAAAACTTTTTATTTGATCTTTATAAACAATCGTTATTTTCTGACATTCATTCTTTTTCAAAATGTTCAGTCTATTATAATAGACATTTTGTTGACAAGTTTACCTTACAGTCTTATTTTTTGAAACGTATTCCAACACTATATAAGAAACTGATGTGTAAACTGAGAGTGTCATCACATTAATTCTCTTATAATAGAAACTGGTCGGTTACTCTAGAGAGACATGTATGACCTTTGTGGCCTTCGGATATGGAAGATGAGTTCCATTTTATTCTGAAATGTCCCCACTATGTTCATTTTTAAAGACAAAAGTTTTTGAAAAAAAATGCTATTATGTTCGACCCTCCGTCTTTATGTTAATTCAACTTTTATGCACAGAAAATGTAATAGAACTATGTAATTTAGCTTTTATTATTAGAAAGCACATTGTATAAGTTTAATATTCATTATCAACTATTATCTAACTCTCTGATTACGTCTGATTTAAATTATAGGCAGTTGTGGCTCAGAGGAAAAGGTACTCGGCTCGTGACCGAGAAGTCCCAGGTTCGATTCCCACCCTGGGCGCACCGACCGAGGTTCCGTGTCACGGTAGGCGTAAAAGATCCCTCACTCCTTGGGGTACGTCCGTTGCCAAGGTATAAATTTCTATGCGATGCATCAGGAAAATGCCGTCACCATGTACATGAAATAATCGTGGAGTGACGTAAAACAGTATTCATTCAATTTATCTGATTTAAATTATATTGATGTTGTTATATATGTATTATATCTATGTGCAGAAATGCATACGGTTCGTAAACAATACAATACAAATATGTCTAAACTAATCAGTCATTAATCAATCATTAATTTATCAGTCACTTTTCTAATACAAGTTAACAAATGAAAGCTAGTGCATGGATGCTAATTACTTAAAATATGCGAAACGAAAGTTGACTGTATAGCAATTACTCACATTCTGCCTGGGTGTTTAAAATACATGAACTTCTGAACATATTCTTGTTCAAGTTTTGGTGTACTATGAAATGAAAGAGAAGCTACATGTAGCTCTTGTGATTAATATAAACATGGCATTTACAATACACAAAGCTGTGAAAACGAGTGATTCAGAAAAGGAATTCCCAATAACAAACACAATGACTAATGCCACACTTATATATTACTACATGTGTTTATAGATGGAATCAGACGGTCAGTCAATGGTACGAATAATGACACTAATCAATAAAGTTCTGTGGGGAAACTCACTGAGTCAGCATCGGGACTGTGACGTCTTCGAGTATGATCCGTAGAAAGCGGTCACGGACTATTAGCCGATTTCATTGGTCATCCTAACTTCTCATAATACTGCGTTACTCATAGTACGAAACAATGACGTTGAAAGCAAAATATTGCGCAACTCTAAACGAAGTAGCATTTATAAAAGAACTTCCAAGACTTCCAAAGATTATCATTAGCGAGAACGTGTCTTGAATTAACCAATTTTCTTGTTTATGATGGTATTTATTAGAAAGTTCTCCTCTTAAAAGAAACAACACATGAGTAACCTGTATGAGGCCTCGAGTGTTCCTGCATTAAGCGCGTTCGCCCGCTGCGTTCAAAAGCGCGCGAGACAGTGAAACGGTCATAGTGTACACTTCGTGTTCAAGAATGAGGAATCCAATATCATTGTCTAAAGTTTACTGACACTCGATGAAGCGGAACCATTTTCTGTCGCTCAGTGAAAGATGTGTGGTTTTAATTGTGCTTAGATTAATTATAGTTGTGGAAAATATTTTTTTAAATGTAAATGAAAAATGAACGGAAACATTTTAAATAATTCGGGAGATAATATTCTTAGAAATATGAATATCAACAAGGATGGAGAGAAGTTTGGAGACACGAGGTATCATAGTACTAACATAGATATGCCCGAGTCCGACCTGAGCGGAGACGACAGCGAGAATACATACAGAGCCTATAGTGATAATGTAGATACCGATGTCAGTAACACTCAGGACGAGGGCGACGCCCCCTCCCCGCCGGTCACTCGCTCAGAAAGGTGTGTCCTCAACAACTTGAATATAGTCAGCAGTATGACCAGTAGCGACTCGGACAGTTGTACGGAAGGGGAATTTATACTGGACAGAGGTGGTCAGACAACAGATGAAACCAGCACGTCATCCGAATCGGACGAAACGCAAATGTGAGTATCCATTTACAGTTGGCATATTGCATTTGTATGTATTTCCCTTTACAGTGGCCGAACCAGGACTTATGAAAAGCAGTTGCCCGCATGCCGTAGTTTTACTTGCAAATATTAAGCGAAAATGGGGGGGGGGGGCGGCTCTAAATCCGCCACTAATTTACATGAACATAGAAACAAGTGTAATTCATTGATTAGGTTCGGGATTAAATCCCATCTAGAGTATAATTGCAGTTGTTTTGTTTTTTTTTTTTGCATTGTTTTGGTTTTTTTTTTTTCATTTTTTGTTAGAACGAGGTGAAACTCCACCACGGACGTTATTTGGGTTTCTACCCGTCAATAGGACATATCAACTAATGGGACAAGCCGAGTATTTAATTACATATGAGCTAGACAGGGTACTCACTGCAATATATGGTTGACTTCCCTTTCTCTTGGAATCGTGACTGTGATGCACTGTATAGATCAGTTCACACTTACTCAATACCTAAGAAAAACTTAGTACGTTGTTCATTGTACGGAGACATATACTGGTTTCTCTCCTCGGCTTGGATGATTTTGAGCAGTGTTTGCTGTTTTTCCATTTCCCGATAGATAATGGAATGCTGGACTTAATTCGATTACGAAAGGAAATTGTTCGATTTTTTTAAATTATACCTTCTACCATACCCAAAGATTGGTATTATGATTGTGTTGAAAATAATGGAGAAAACTGACACTCAAGTACTTAGACACTGCATCACAAAAGCTTAACATTGACGAGTAAATGACCAGCACCTGCGTGAAGGTTATAAATCTGATCTGTGCTTGATGACGCAACAAAACAAAAACAGTCCACAATATGTTTGTGTGCCCTTTGTGTAATACACCGTAATACGACTTAATTCTTTTGTTCGATGAGCGTCGCGAGAAATTTCGCAAATACTCAATAAAGATAGCGCTGGGGGTAAATACAAGAGAAGATTTAAAATACATATCCGAGGAAAAAGGCGAAGTACATCCGACTTCAATCTGTTTCGGCAGAGTAAACTAATTTATCTTTCTCAATCACCAGTCGACATGCCAGAAATATCTATCATGGCGAATCCAGTTGGAAAATAAATCAAAAAAACTTCGATGGTGTCCTTTTCAAATCCCTTTCGTGCCAGTCATGGTGACTTGGTGCATTGTTCCCTGCTTGCTTCGTCTAACTGTGAAGACATATGGCGAGGAAGATGCTTCATTATCACGGCGGGTTATATTAACTCGACATGTTCGCTTTATTCCTAGGCATGTGCATGCTTTTATTCAACACTTTCCATGTAGGTACCATGTAAGTTAGTAGCCAGCACCTAGATCTTAGTTCTATGCATTAAACGGAACTACAAAATTACATATACCTTCGTCTAGTAGGTAGTGACTAATATATAATCGTTAGGCGAACGTTTTTTTATTAGTTGGATTACGGATCCGCCGACAGTATCTTTTTGACTTTTAGAAAAAAAATAAAATACAAATTTCAAAATTTTTTTCTCTCGCCGACAGTAATAAAAATAAGCAATAAAAAAATAATAAAACTACAGTAACCAACATGAAAGATATGACTAAAATGTTGATAAAATTACTTAATTGCACAAGTACTTTCGTTTTTAAATATAGATCGGGTTAGGAATGGGCCGATGCTATATACACGACCGTCGTGTATATAGCCACTGCATAAAGAATTTCTATATACAAGATGATCGTGCGAATAGCTAAAACCGCGGAAATATTCTATAAACATGACGGTCTTGCGAATAACAAAACTAGAGCAAATATTAATCACACTTTAATACATTATAAAAAATGAAATAAAAATATAACCATAATAAGTATATTTTGAAGTTTTAAGTTGTTAATTCTTAAGTCCTAGGTATGATAAGAGGGATTTATAGAAGGCGACAACGAAGAAGAAGAAGTTGGTATTGTATTAAGATTTACAAGGTGGAAAAAAGAAAAGAGAAACTTTAATGAGCTTGAAGAAAGACCATACCGTCCTCGTGAAACTAGCCAATATTGTCTCTATATACACGACGATCGTGTAAATAGCCAACCAAAACGTATATTATAGTCTATATACACGACGATCGTGCAAATAACCAACAGCATCATGTATATCATGCGCGGATACAGAGGGGGGTACCGGGGTCTAGAACCGGAGTCAGGTTAAGTCGCCCCAAAGTGAAGTCGCCCCAAAGTCAAGTTGCCCTATATCGGTTAAGTCGCCCCATATTGTCCAGTAAGGTCGCCCCACATAGAGATCCATCATTATATTCAAATATATTTTTGAATTATTAATTATCTTTTTATTGATGAAAATAAAGTTTTATGAATAAATATTTTGGTGTATGTTTACTACAGGATAATTACTGATATCAATTGAAGTCGCCTCGTGCGATTGGTGTCTATCTATACTGCCATTACTGATGTAGAACTTTTCTCTAGTAATTTAAAATCTTTTAATTTTATGAAGGATAAGACATTAGTAGCACAATCATCACCCTTGGCATCCGAAAATTTTTACAAAAAAATTTTGATATATGAGCAAAAAATATTTTTTGATATATGGATAATATGAGCATTTTTGGGGTTGGACCTCCCCCCCCCCCCCCCCCCGCCCTGGTCTAAGAGAAAAATTTCCCTTTTTTGGTTGGACCCACTCTGACAAAAATTTCTGGATCCGCCCATGTATATGGTCTATATACACGACGATCTTGCAAATAGCCAACAACATCATATATGGTCTATATACACGACGATCTTGCAAATCCTCAGTATTGCCAATAGCCTACAACAAATATGGTCTATGTATGCACAACTAACCTCCAGGGGCAACACATTGGGACCAAGAAAGTCTCTGTGATTTTAGAATTTAGGTCTTTGATTTAAGTCTTCAATATCCATCCAGGCTATTCACACGATCGTCGTGTACCGGGTATATAGACTGTGACAGACTATATACACGACGGTCGTGTACATAGCCACTACCGGCTATACACACGACCGTCGTGTATATAGCCACTGCCTTAGGAATGCAATTATTTCCAATGCCAACGTGGTACGAGAATGATGGAATCATGGACGTTTCGGTACCTGGATGTTTCGGCACCGTAATCGAGACGATTCGGCACTCGTTTAGGACGTTTCGGCACCCATAATAAATTCATTATAGTGACTAGTGATTGTATGAAGGAGGGGGTCCCAAGTAAATCAAGTATTTTCTTGTTTCTTCAATTAGATAAATTACTAAATATAAGCAGTCAAAAACATGTCTATATCCCTAAAATTTAGAATTTACTACACTTATGTTGAAAAGATTAGGCCCAAGTTATACTGTTGGGCAATTTGTGGCTGACATTATTGAAGATGAGGGCCAGAAAAACTGCGAGTGTTTTAAAGTGTTGGAAAAACTGACAAAAACAGCGAGGTATCGCTATGCAGCGTGGAAAAATCAACAATGTGCTCACACTGCTTGAAATCGGACAGAAGTTTTTATTTGTGCAGGTAAAGCCCAATACACCGTTCCACTTTTCAGCATAGAAAGCGATCTTTAGCGGATTTTTGATTGTTATACTTATGACGTCATAATCAAATGTCGGACTTGTCCAACCTTGCATGACGTCATCATAGTCATATTTTGCGCTAAAGTGCTTGACTTTTGACGAAAGTGGAACGGTGTATTTACACGATATGTTTTAGCACATCTTCACTGTGAAGATATGCTAAAACAGATCGTGTAAATTAGGTTTGTGCTAAGCATATATGCTAGCAGACGGTTCTATTCCATATGCTGTGAAGATGTGCTAACATACGCCGTCGACCAATCAGATGAACGCATCGAGATAAGACGTTATAAATAGAAATTCCAAGAAACAAAAATAAAAACAAAGAATTAAAAAAATAAAAAGTCGCTACATTAAAGAGGTCAGTCTGAAAGTAGTATGCTTGTCTTGATACCAAGAGATATGAGGTTACTATAGTTGGAGTAGATCTAAAGCCCAATTTACACGATATGTTTAGCCCTTTTTTTGTTTGTTTCTTCGATATTGACGATAAGCGCCAGCCATAATAATTAACAGAATAGGAGCTAAAATATCCAATTCGTCCATTTTGAGAACACGTGTATATATGAGAGATGGCGGGAAAACGGATGCAAATTAGGCAAAAACATGTGCACAACATATCGTGTAAACGCGCCGTCTTCACTACATATGTGTTGTGAAGATATGCTAAAGCATATCGTGTAAACTGGGCTTAAGTCGTATCAATTTATTATGTTTGGTAATGGGTTTACAGTCTTTCCGAAAACTTTTTCAAGACACTAGCCAGTAGAGATAGTAGCCTAGTAGGTTCCACAAATCTACTAGCCCATGAATGCATGATAATTTTTACCAGCCCAAAATTAATAATGTTGAAACAAGTCATTTTCTATACAAACACAAAAGGGGGGAGGCGACTAAGACCTGAAAATAACCTAACGGACGGGGAACATACGGAAATATTGTTCAATCCACACCTCATACCAAGGTGTTTCATCATTAAAATATCGTTGTTATTATTCAGAATAAAAGAATCAAACTTAAAATGAGTTATTTTATTTTTCAATTTTCAGAAATGCTTCAAGTGTTCTGTATTTTTTTTTTTTTTCTTATTTTTTTCCGACCGACCGACCCAATTTTTGAATTTTAAAATCCGTAATCCAATTTAAAAAAAAAGTTTCGCCTTAAGGTGAAAATCCAGGGAGCGATACGAATGTGGAAGCGGTGTTCAATATATATCACTGAGATTGAATGCGGAAATGATAAGGAAAAAGTATGATAGAGGACATTGATAATATGGAGTGATGCAGCTGCTGAATTGTTTGTAAGGGTATTCAAGCCTGAAGATTATGTTTATCTGTATTGTATATTATTTAGTTTTATTGTCATAGTATTAAAAGAACAAAAGCAGTCTTGTCAGTTAACAAAACCTACATGTATTTAGTATTGTTTTAAACCTGCCCGTTTTGAAATGTAAATATAATGAGGTTTGAGGGTCACTTCCGAGATAAAGGATAACTCTCGATTTTAAAAAAGTGCAAAATTTTGTTTTTATAGGAAAAAGTAAACTATTCTGTATAGGGCTGGGAAGTGGTTAGGGGCGGGGCAAGTTTCCCGTGTACTCTAAATCTTTTATCGCAGCACAGGCACTGTGTTAATGAAGAATGACTTTTTAAAACTAACATCCCCATCTTTTATATATCGTCTCGCCCCGAAAGGGAAACGAGTCGATATATATAGAAAAGGGTGGTGGTGGTTAGTTTTAAAAAGGCACTCTTCATGTAACACAGTGCCTGTGATCGCAGAGATGGAGGCATTGTCAGCGTGGCCATGAGGAAACAAAGAGCGAATGATATTATGCATGTGTCTGTGTGACCACTGTAAGCTATACAATGATATACATGTATCTGTGTGATCATTGTAAGCTATACAATGATATACAAGTATCTGTGGGACCATTGTAAGCTATACAATGATATACATGTATCTGTGGGACCATTGTAAGCTATACAATGATATACATCTATCTGTGGGACCCCCGTAAGCTATACAATGATATACAAGTATCTGTGGGACCACTGTAAGCTATACAATGATATACATCTATCTGTGGGACCCCTGTAAGCTATACAATGATATACAAGTATCTGTGGGACCATTGTAAGCTATACAATGATATACATGTATCTGTGTGATCATTGTAAGCTATACAATGATATACATGTATCTGTGGGACCACTGTAAGCTATACAATGATATACATGTATCTGTGTGATCATTGTAAGCTATACAATGATATACATGTATCTGTGTGATCATTGTAAGCTATACAATGATATACATGTATCTGTGTGATCATTGTAAGCTATACAATGATATACATGTATCTGTGGGACCACTGTAAGCTATACAATGATATACATGTATCTGTGGGACCCCTGTAAGCTATACAATGATATACATGTATCTGTGGGACCACTGTAAGCTATACAATGATATACATGTATCTGTGGGACCACTGTAAGCTATACAATGATATACATGTATCTGTGGGACCACTGTAAGCTATACAATGATATACATGTATCTGTGTGATCATTGTAAACTATACAATGATATACATGTATCTGTGTGATCATTGTAAGCTATACAATGATATACATGTATCTGTGGGACCACTGTAAGCTATACAATGATATACATGTATCTGTGGGACCCATGTAAACTATACAATGATATACATGTATCTGTGGGACCACTGTAAGCTATACAATGATATACATGTATCTGTGGGACCACTGTAAGGTATAGAATGATATTCATGTATCTGTGGGACCCCTGTAAGCTATACAATGATATACATATATCTGTGGGACCATTGTAAGCTATACAATGATATACAAGTATCTGTGGGACCCCTGTAAGCTATACAATGATATACATGTATCTGTGGGACCACTGTAAGCTATACAATGATATACATGTATCTGTGGGACCACTGTAAGCTATACAATGATATACATATATCTGTGGGACCCCTGTAAGCTATACAATGATATACATGTATCTGTGGGACCCCTGTAAGATGTATCTGTGGGACCCCTGTAAGCTATACAATGATATACATGTATCTGTGGGACCACTGTAAGCTATACAATGATATACATGTATTTGTGGGACCACTGTAAGCTATACAATGATATACATGTATCTGTGGGACCCATGTAAGCTATACAATGATATACATGTATCTGTGGGACCACTGTAAGCTATACAATGATATACATGTATCTGTGGGACCACTGTAAGCTATAGAATGATATTCATGTATCTGTGGGACCATTGTAAGCTATACAATGATATACATGTATCTGTGGGACCATTGTAAGCTATACAATGATATACATGTATTTGTGGGACCACTGTAAGCTATACAATGATATACATGTATCTGTGGGACCACTGTAAGCTATACAATGATATACATGTATCTGTGGGACTATTGTAAGCTATACAATGATATACATGTATCTGTGGGACCACTGTAAGCTATACAATGATATACATGTATCTGTGAGACCATTGTAAGCTATACAATGATATACATGTATCTGTGGGACCATTGTAAGCTATACAATGATATACATGTATCTGTGGGACCATTGTAAGCTATACAATGATATACATGTATCTGTGGGACCACTGTAAGCTATATAATAAATCCTGAGATGTTACCTCACATGGGTCTGCATTAACGGGAGAATGTCACGTGAAGAATCCCCCCCCCTACGGAATTCAGAATAAATATTTATAACTATGATAAGTGGGAATTAAGGTTACATAAAACGATTTAAATATGTTAGTTGTTACAGTTTTTGAGGAATTATTTAGACGGTCCATATGTTTAGCAACGAGATACATCGATCTTGTAATAGCAGGGGAATATGATTTAATTGGTATCATTTTAACATCGATCATACAATGCATTCTCTGCTTGCTAATTTTCATAATGAAACACCTCTGCAGCTGTCCGTGTAATTGATAACTGATCACTACTCTAAATGCACGTGCATTTTGGCAATTACACGAAACATCACGTGCAGAAAGTCATTTTTATAAAGTTATATGTATCAGGATGTGTGAAGAACACATCGTTTTCACCACACGTCATTGACGTATCTCTGTGATGTATCATTAGTAGTATGAGAGACTGGATTTGTGATGTGAAAGATAAATTTCTGTTACAGTTTACAGAAGTTTGAAGAAATAAAAACCAGAAAACGATCAAAAGTATTTTGGTGAATTATTTTCTATAGTAGTCACCGCAGGTTGAACCAAGGAGTTACAAACTTGAAGAAGTTACAAAAGTGAACCAATTACACATATCTAGAAAATGTTTAAACATGATTGTAGACTGGGCATTGGAACTTGTCATTTTCTACTGTTCATATTTCCCAAAAGGACCGAAATGACCTTAAGCGTATTACAGGGTGTGGTAAACTAATTAAAGTCTACCTATATATCAAGAAGATTTATACTGACAGTTATAGTAAAGCTTCTGATTTAATTCACAACGTGCGACTGGACTAATTCCTACCCTATATACATGTATAGCTTTAACCGGTAATGCCAGTATCACTCATCATATCTGTTGATCTTTCAATCATTTGTTTTTGGTTTTCTTCTTGTTTGTTTATTTTTTTAAGAGGGGGTTGTTACCTTGGATTATTTTTGGAGGATTGGGTGGGGTGCAGTTTTATTCAAATCAAGTGGAAGTTCCCTGGAATTAATATTAAGATTTTAAAATTCCTTGCATATGCCATATATCGAAATTCAAAATGTAACAAAATAGATGTGTTTGTGAAATGAATAAGATGGCATGTTGGGTTGCGGCTCACGAAATATATATATATAAGATGGCATGTTTGGTTGCGGCTCACGAAAGTATTCCTGTACCATAGTGACATAGCAGCAGTACCATAGTAAGATAGCAGCAGTACCATAGTAACATAGCACCAGTACCATAGGGACAGCACCAGTACCATAGTGACACAGCACCAGTACCATAGAGACAGCACCAGTACCATAGTGACATAGCAGTACCATAGTGACATAGCATCAGTACCATAGTGACATACCACCAGTACCATAGTGACATACCACCAGTATCATAGTGACATACCACCAGAACCATAGTGACATAACACCAGTACAATAGTGGCATAGCACGAGTACCATAGTGACATAGCACCAGTACCACAGTGACATACCAGCAGTACCATAGTGACATGGCACCAGTACCATAGTGATATAGCACCAGTACCATAGTAACATAGCACCAGTACCATAGCACAAGTACCATAGTGACATAGCACCAGTTGAATTGTATTTTGTGCCAGAGTATCTCAATCGGTCCCAGGTTTGAGTCCCTCCAATGACTCCTCTGTTTTCGGTCTTTCGTACGAAACATTTAAAACTTATAAAATTAAATGTTTAAATGATGCTCTGAAATTGAGAAATAACAACTTATTTGTCTTATCGCCATACACATGTACTGTAGAGCTATTTAAAACACTGTTTGCTGTAATGCTACTGCCCTGTATCTGTGTGATATTGTCTAATACTATGTGATGCTATGTATAGACACCTTTTCATTTTTACATTTTGTACATATGCTATGCTGCTGAGCTGTAAGGCTGAAACCTAATAAATTGAATAGTACAATACATAACCGAGGCCCCTTGACACAGAAGACGTGGTACGTAAAAGATCCCTTACTGCTTTGGTGGTTTAGTTGCATAAGTTTAAATTTACATGTCATTCATCAGGCAGATGCCGTCACCACATGCATGAAATAATCATGGTGTAACGTAGAAAAAAGATTTAAAAATGATAATGATAATAATAAATAAATAAATAAATGAAAATCAATCAAGCTTAAATCCTTTAGTATTTTACTTGTTATTATTTGGATATTAAAACTATACATTGTATTGAGTTTTTCTTATTATTTACAAGTATACTCAGGTGCTGATCCAGACATTTCGTCGAGACGGGGTCCATCTTCAATGAATTTTCAGAGAGGAGATACAATAATTTTTTTTTATTTTATATGGAAAAATAAGAAGGAAAGTAATTTTCACCCGAATCTTAGGGTGGTTTCAGACTCCTGGTCCACCCTCATGATGTGCGCTTGTATACTGGTTTAACGGACATGGACATGGTTGTGGCTAACTTTGAATAACGGATACTAGAAAGCACTGAGATTAGCTCTCAGTGTTGTAGGCTACTTAAGTTTTACACAACAGTATTGAGTGACTTGATGTCCCCACCTACATCTCTGTTACACCGCTAATTAGCCCTTTGATGGGTGATGATTATCCATCATGTGTAAGACCACTTTGTCCAGGTAGATGCTCCGCCGAAGGGGCGCTGAAGCCCAACGCTATAACATGAGGTATGGCAGGGATCGTACATCAATGTGAAGGTCACTGTCAAAACAATTAGATAAGCATATCGAATTAGATTCTGAAATCCAACACCTCCAAAAACCATACCCACTGTCGTGAAATGTGATATCTAATGCTCATCTGGAATCATCGGGACTGCCATTTAGTCATTACGTGTGCATGAACTTAATGGATAGTGTCATTTCAATGTAAATAAATATAGTTCGGATACATTATCTCGTTTGAGTTGATTTATAAGGACAAAGCTTTTCTCAGACAGGTAATGTTATGTAGAGAATATATTTGATGCTTTGCAGATGGGTACCAGTCGCTAACAGAAGTGGTGCTAGGACGAGTGGTAACGTATCCACTCCACCCCTCCCTAGTCTGACCAGCTCCAATACCAGTGCAGGGAGTGACGGTCGGAGTCCACATCATCGTACCAACACTCTACCCAGGTATTCCTCGCGCGAGATGTCATCTTCAGGTAACGCCTCAAATATGACGTCACCCGTAGGAACAGGCGATGAAAACACATTAGAAAGAGATAGACGTCATTCTTGGCATGAAATTCAAGAGGAAATAAATTCTCAAAGCAGGTACTCCCCCCGTAACATCAGCGTAACCAGGCATAATCAAAGAACGGGGAACACCGAGACTATCCTGGTGGAAAACCTAGCTAATGGTGACTCGGGTAGGTACTCTTCTATGTCCAATAAACAACTCAAGTAAGTTATGGTCATCATATTGAGGTCATCTGCTCTATTGTTTATTATCAGCTGTCCGTACGTTCGTCATACGTCATGTAAGACAGAAACCTAGCACCAGCACGATGCCTTACTATTGTGCAGAAACAAGATTATTGTATCAATAATCACATATGATTAGTTGTTCTAATATATCACTTTAATATACATGTAAGCAGGAAACATGATAGACAAAGGAAAAGAGTGAATTATATTCTTCCCTGAAAAGTACATGATAAAAAGATATATACATGTGATTTAAATACTTCGTGTAACATTGACGTTGCTAACTTAAACTGAGTTCACGTGTGCATGTATTTTACAATATTTTCTTTCAGCGTCAATCGTCGCCATGTCATGATTGATGGGTTTCATTTTCCCCCTCCCCAACATCGCCACATTTTGTACCCTTGAGTGTAATACACAATTTAATAAAAGCTAAGAACTAAGAAGTATAAACATTATGTAGATATAACTAGCGAATGAAACGTGCACTGAAGTATTAACTGTCTATAAGAGTATGTTGTAGTTTACGCTTAATAATGATGTAAAATATTTTTGATAATACATATAACCAAAATGAAATGATATAGAATAAAATAAAATAGAATAAAGAAAGTAGATTAATGAATGAATGAATGAATAAGTATATAAATAAATAAATATATAAATGATAAAGATAGATAGAATATAAATAAAATGCAGATAAGCATATTCTCTCATTGATTTACTTTTTTCTCTTAAAAAGAGAGACTTGTAACACAGCTTATGTCATGTTTTGATTTTAAAAAATATTAATGATAAATTAATGAATAAATAATATCAATTGATAAATCATAAATAAATTATAAATAAATATATGAAATATAAAATAAATAGATAAAACATAAATAATACGATAAAATTTAAAACCCCCCAACTTAATACTGATTTACGTTATCGAAATCTATTAGTTGTTTGAAAGAGAGAATTGTAGCTTAAGATATCGATGGTACTAACATAAACTCACTGCAGTTAATGTGAAGACTCTCTCCATTTGTTTATCAATTTTGTCTACCACTATGTTCGTACTAGCTCTTTTGAACTGAAAGTTGAAGTGTGTTACAGTTATCATACTTCGTCTGGCCACCATCCGTCATTCTGTTTGGCGTAATATTCTAATACTTTAAACTTATTCAGAACCACTGAAGAGATTTTATTGAAACTTCCCCTACAAGTGCTGCTTTTTTTACTAAGGCCAGAAGGGGTGGATCCAGGGTGGGCAACAAAAGCCTCAGAGGTACCCTATTTGACAAACTTCTTACTTAGAGCGACTGCATAAGTTGATGAACAAAATCTTTGGCGGTTAATGTTTATAATTCAATCTCCTTATTTTTTAAAATTTTTTTTTGGATTTTTTTTGTTTGTTTGCTTGGTTTTTTTTTTCGGATTTTGTCATTTTTACACATTTTCAAGATATATTGAGCATATTATGAAGTTTTAGATAAGTATATTAAAATAAGAAAGGAATACAGAAAAGGTTACCATTTGAAACGATAGGATACACTATTCACATTTCATTTTCAACGCTGACAGATCTAGAACTACTTAAAGAATTTTGATGAAACTTGGTAGAAATAAACGCTGGATGTTCCTTGCAAGTTTAATTTCATTTCATCGTGATCAGTTCAGGAGTGGTCTCACTATGGCAAGGCTAG
The DNA here is from genome assembly GCA_035048485.1 of Pteria penguin. NCBI lineage: Eukaryota > Metazoa > Mollusca > Bivalvia > Pterioida > Pteriidae > Pteria > Pteria penguin. Next base: position 48,686,206 of record CM068585.1, read on the forward strand.
CCCAAGGAAGTGCTCTTGTTAAAAGAAATGAAGAAATAAATAAATACATGTAAAATAAATAGAATTAAATAGAATACATAAATACATGTAATGTATGGGAGTACTTAAGAGAGATTTACTTTTAATTTTGGTTTGATTCCAAAATGTTGCTCATAAAATACATCATTATATCTGAAAATATTCTGTAAGAGCAAAAAATAAAGACAGGTCTGATAAAACATACTTAACTACATGTATTTACTAAGATCCATCAGTTTTTGTAAAAATAATAAAGTGGAATGTATCTTATTTTGAATTGATTGCCTTATTTTCTTTGTCAGTGTTTTAAGAAGGTTGATACCTTGTGCATTATGCAATCTCCTAGTGTTACTTCGTTATGTCATCTACCCTATATCTATGCTATAATAAACTGTAATCTTTTTTCCCATAAAAATGCAGCTTACGTGCAGATTTGAAGAAAAGTTGGAATATTTTTGTCAAAAGTAATAAATCAGTTCACCTTCAAACGACCCCAAAGACATCGTTAATCTCCTCAAAACACACGATAAAAGTCGATTATCAATTGACAAAGGACATTGTAACCCAAGTTGGTGTAGAGTCGTATGTGATGGCCCACTAGCACAGAGACCTACTGCTACAAGACACCGGAGACAGGTGTAAAAATGACACCCACATCTTCTTAAAGTGTAATACAACACCCATGCCTTATTTTAAATCGGTATTCTTCCGCGAACAGGTCCAATTGCAAAATGCGGTTACTGTGGAGGATCCGACGTGGACACGCCTCTTTAAACAAATAAATTGTAGAAGGGTTATCATGTCATTAAAATCCGCTAGTTGGTTCTGCATCTCTGATTTTTGTCAAACAAATTCATATTTGACAGGTTGCTGGAATAAATAAGTCTTGAATTAGTCATACTCTTTAAGGAAGACGATTGGATAAGGTAGCGAGAGTATCATGTGTATTAAATGTAGGTAGGTATATGTAGGTATATATGTGAGCACTATGAACAAGAACATTGATACTGTGTCTACATATAATTCGGTGATATGCTTTTGTTTGTGCCGTACACTTCCCATACTACAAAATCAGGTAAGCATACTGCCCTGTAATACTTGTATATATATGACGAATTTAGTTGGCACGTGTACCGCTCATCATTTCATCATAGAAGGGACACATATTATATTTGCAAAAGGAGTAAAGCATACGGCGACCGTATTCATACATCTTATTTTCATAAAAGTTAAAAAGTTTATTTGTCATTTGTCTGTAGAAACCATTCACGATAAACTTCAATGTGCGTATTAAAGTTTTGATATTTATGCCGAATGTATACCTGTTTACTCGTTACTGCATCTCTAAGTAAGTGGACAATGGCAGTTATCGGTGGCTCTGGCATTTGACCATTACTTTGACATTTATAAGTACATGTAGCTTTGACATATATACTCGTACATTTGGCATATATCTGTAGCTTTAGTATTTGTGAGTAGGTTTTGGCATTTGACAGTAAGATTTGCCAGAAGGTTTTGGCATTTGTCAATAAGATTTGCCAGTAGCTTTTGACATTTGACATTAAGATTTTCCAGTAGTTTTTGGCATTTGTCATTAAGATTTTCCATTAGCTTTTGGCATTTGTCAGTAAGATTTCAGTTCAAATGATTATATGAAAATGGATATTGTAATCAGTAATAAGCGATAGAACACACGTATGTGATCTTACATGTAATGCCGGTCAGTTCCATTAGCACATTAATAATATTATTATTATCATTATTCATTTCCTATCTATGACTTTTTCTTTCCAATTTAAATATACATTAGACCAGTTCTGGCATGCTGAAGGGAGGCGTTTCAAAACCCCAACCCCTCAGTAATTGTGTAGTTCGTTGTACACCAAAACAAGTTTTCAAATGTTTTACAGTACTCAACATGTTAAGTAAGTGATATATGAATAACAGTGATTCAGATTGGCGTCGGTCATCGGTTATTGGCCGATAAAAATCGGAAATGACCGATAAAAATTTGCTGTCTTGGTCAAAATGACCTATTACTTAAACTCTACCAGGACAGAATGGCCGATCATTTTTCCCGTATAGCGGTCAATACAAAACTCGGAAATATAAATATAATTTATTATTCAGTTTTTAATCGATTCCGTATTTTGTGAATAATTTTGAGACGATCCCTGTACTTTCACTTTTCATGTAAACATGTCTGAATCATTAAAGCGTTTGGCTAATAGCCCCGTATTCACAGCCGATTTAAAGCGTCAAATTGACATAGATAAAAATGCCGCCTAAGAAAAAAACGGCTACTTTCGGGCCAAAAAACTTTGGCAAATTTTGGTTTATGTAATGAAGGTAATGCGTCTGAATCTCAGCAACAGACTGCAAGACTCCAAGTCAAAATCAAATTCAAATAGCGCCCCCGGCCCCGTTCATATTCGGAAATTTCAAGATTCTTGGCTGTCAAATAAGTCATTTGATTTCACAGAGGCCTACAAACTTTGGAAGCAAAAGACAAACAGAAAATTGTTTACTGCTAAATGAGTAGAAAAATTGTTTACTGCTAAATGAGTAGAAATCATAACTATTTAAATAAATGAACTACTATTTTTGTTGATTCGAACAAATGTAAATAAAGTGCAAAAATGACCCATTTTTTTTTGTCAGATCAGACAAAATGACTGATAAAATTTTGTTGGTTTAGGTCATCTGTCCTATAAGTTTCTGTTTCAATCCGAATCACTGAATAATAGATAAAATGGAGAAAAGAATGAATTCTGACTTAATCTTTTCACATATTGTTGTGTCATTGTCTTGACTTATTCATTATAGAGGGGCAAGTTTACAGTCTGTGTCAGTTGTCAAAAATACAAAGGAAATGATAAAGAAATGTATCTGTCAATTTCATCAGCCATTTGTTTGTGATTGTGCTCAGGTGAGCGATAGGTAACTAACCTAGTGGTGCAGTCTGGGAATCGAACCCCGATCGCTGCATCGCTAGACGAGGGCTTGACCACTACTCTAAATCTGTCCTCATTGCACTGTGTATTGGAGACACATATAGGTAGAAATTCTGAAAACAAAAGGGAAATGTATCTTTTAAAAAATGTGAACGGAACATTATAAATCTGAATGCGAGCATGTCATTTTTATGTGACTAAGATTAAAGAAAGATGATTTTACCATATTATGGTATGGTGTTGTCCGTCTGTCTGTCCGACATTGTGGGCAAGATACAGACCAAACCGTTCGGACTAAGACTGTCAAACTGGATACCTTTACTTTTTATGCCATGTAAAAGGCACCTATAATTTTTCAAGGTCAGAGGTCAAAGGTCAAGGTCGTAGCATTACTTGTGAGGAAACCTTTGTAGGCAGGATACAGATCAAACAGTTAGGGCTAGGTCTGTCAATCTTAGTACACTTACTCCACATGCCAAGACAAAGATGCCTATTGATTGAAGGTCAATCCTTTCCTTCAAACTAAGTGCCACGCTAGGCATTGCTCTTTTTTTTAAACTGTACTGCGTTCGAGTGTTGAAATGAGAACAGGGATCTAGATCTAAGGAACAAGGAAGTTGTATCAACTGCTACATTGTGCGCTTGCGGCGCCGACGATCCGGTTTCGATTCTCGGATTGCGCCACTATGTTTAAGAGACTGGTAACCTCGTGATTGATCATCCCTGTGAGTTTGATGGAGGTATGTTTTACTTTATAAGAATTCATGGTTATTGAGGAAGTTACCTGATAAATAGATATATCATCAGAAGCTATGCAACCGGTATATTTGGTCCCTTAATTCTAAATTTTAAACACAAATTGACTAGATTTTTATTTATTTTTTTTGTTGTTGTTGTAAAGGGGGGGGGGGGTATTGTTTGTTGTTATTTGGTTGTATTTGGTTCTTTTCTGTGGTGGAATTTCTTACCACTCGTTTTAGCAGTACAGAAAAACGAGTGCGATGTTCATAAGTGAAGTGAAAAATCTCATAAACTTTAGCTCATGACTGATAAAACACACAAAACTAAGGTCAAAAGTAAATCTGTAGACATGGTTAAAGAAGACGTATCAATCCAGCTTGGCAGCATCAAGTTGTTTCTTTTTCAGTAGTTTATGATCATTGGACATGATAGAAAGATCGTAAACAAGCTGGATTGATGATGTATTTAATCATGATCTACAGAGAGTTCATGTGTGTCACCACTGGGCATTAACACCATCACGGGACCACCGTGTCCACTTTCAACATTTTGTTCTTTATACAGCTGTTACAAAATACTAGTGTAGATAGAGTTAGGCATGAAGTGATGTAAATTTATCTTTTGGTTTAATTCCAAGAATAAAGATTCGAGAGTCGGCTGTCTAATGAATTTGTAGATAGAATGTTCAGTGTTGGATTTCGGTCAGCTTTAGATGAGTCAAAATGTACTCTATCAGCCATATATATCTTGTTTGTCAGGGGCGTGGCTAAGCTCTAATTGATGTGGAAGCGCTAAAAACAAGGGGTCTAGGGACCGCTTAGGTGGGGCCAGGGGTAGGGGATCCGGGGGGGGGGGGTTTCTTACTACACTACAGTAACACACGACAAGGCTCCTCATGGATATGGCTGAGATTTTGAGTGTATTACAGGTTGTTCTTGTCCAAAATTAAACAAAAACGATCTAAATTTTGTTGCGACATGATTTTGTATAATAATATGTTAATTATAATACGTTGCAAACATCAGTTTTATTGTATGAAGATCAAAAATACATTTCAAACAATTTTAATAATACATATTTGAAACTTCGCGAACGTTATCTATAAATTCTTTCAAATTAAAAATTTCTATGATAATGTATTGCATATTGCGATGTCTTCTATTCTTCTGATATGTTTATTTGTTTTATATCAATATATAATAAGTACGTGTATATTTATGACATTTTCTGAGGGGTCAAGCATTAAATTAATTTTTAAATGGATGTATTGAAAGTAGAAAGAGACACAAACATTCCAGTATCAATTTCATAGATATGTACGCTTTGATTGTTTGTTGAATATAATAGATTTTATTAGGACGCTGAAACCACTATTTGCCTTGCCATCATTTTATTAATTTAAACGAGTATGAACCCTTTACGTCGTTTACATTTATTAGATAACAAGTGCTTCGGAACGAATGTTTTGTCACGTGACACGACAAAACAAACGATGGGAACCAATTTCGTACAAAACAGAATTATGTCTTTATTTAGAATAACAAAAATTTCAAAAATAAAGTATTGGGTAGGAATTTTGATTTTTATTATATAAATTCATTTTCTGAAGATGTGTTTTAACATGTCATACTCTCAGTGCTTGTTCAAAATGTCAAAGCAATCAAGATCAGCAACAAAGTTAGAGGTACTCAGATTTCACTCAGCAAACTTAACATTGGTGAAGGAAATCACGAACAGGTGATTTATCATCAAAACTTTTAAGTTCATTACCCTTTATGATTAAGATTAGCCAGGTTCCTTACCCATGTAGATAATGTGACGACTGTTAGATTTAGTAGTTAGATATAAGACGGCTTCTATTTTTGTGGGATTAAGTTGTCACTTCATGTTTATATCTATGTAGATTTATTGTTTGTTTACCTTTATCATGTAAAGCTTTTATCCCACTACTATCATAATAATGTGCTTTAAAGTGCCATTTTATATTTTAAATTTGAATATTTCAGAGTGAAGGTTCTATTGGCCTATTCTTTAAGTACCCAGGCATAGTTTGATGAACATATCTCAGGATATATATAAAAAAAATAAAAAACAAAAGTTCATGGTTTCGAGAAAAGAAGTCGTAAAGGTAGTGTGAAATAGACAGGCAGAAAAAGTTTTCATTGTTTCTGTAGTTTATTTACTATTTGTCTATCCGTCTGTCTGCCTGCCTGATTGTTCATTGTGTTATGTCACATGAAGGTCTTCATGAGGTTCTTTATAACTCTAAGATGACGGCCATATGGGGAACGGGAATACCCCCCCCCCCCTTTCTACAATATATACGGTATATAGCGTGTGACTTTGGAACACAGGATAGGGGAATCACTCAGTGAGGCACTCCAGTTTGGGATAACTCTCAGTGAGACACTCAAGATTTGGGTAACTCTCAGTGAGACACTCAAGATTTGGGTATCTCTCAGTGAGGCGCTCAAGATTTGGGTAACTCTCAGTGAGGCGCTCAAGATTGTGGTAACTCTCAGTGAGACACTCAAGATTGTGGTAACTCTCAGTGAAGCGCTCAAGATTGGGGTAACTCTCAGTGAGGCGCTCAAGATTGGGGTAACTCTCAGTGAGACACTCAAAATTGGGGTAACTCTCAGTGAGACACTCAAGATTGGGGTAACTCTCAGTGAGACACTCAAAATTGGAATATCTCTCAGTGAAGCGCTCAAGATTGGGGTAACTCTCAGTGAGACACTCAAGATTTGGGTAACTCTCAGTGAGACACTCAAGATTGGGGTAACTCTTAGTGAGACACTCAAGATTGGGGTAACTCTCAGTGAGACACTCAAGATTGGGGTAACTCTCAGTGAGGCGCTCAAGATTTGGGTAACTCTCAGTGAGGCACTCAAGATTTGGGTATCTCTCAGTGAGACACTCAAGATTTGGGTATCTCTCAGTGAGGCGCTCAAGATTTGGGTAACTCTCAGTGAGGCGCTCAAGATTGGGATAACTCTCAGTGAGACACTCAAGATTTGGGTAACTCTCAGTGAGGCGCTCAAGATTGTGGTAACTCTCAGTGAGACACTCAAGATTTGGGTAACTCTCAGTGAGACACTCAAGATTGTGGTAACTCTTAGTGAGACACTCAAGATTTGGGTAACTCTTAGTAAGACACTCAAGATTTGGGTAACTCTCAGTGAGACACTCAAGATTGGGATAACTCTCAGTGAGGCGCTCAAGATTGGGGTAACTCTCAGTGAGACACTCAAGATTTGGGTAACTCTCAATGAGGCACTCAAGATTGTGGTAACTCTCAGTGAGACACTCAAGATTTGGGTAACTCTCAGTGAGACACTCAAGATTGTGGTAACTCTCAGTGAGACACTCATGATTGGGGTAACTCTCAGTGAGACACTCAAGATTTGGGTAACTCTCAGTGAGACACTCAAGATTTGGGTATCTCTCAGTGAGGCGCTCAAGATTTGGGTAACTCTCAGTGAGGCGCTCAAGATTGTGGTAACTCTCAGTGAGACACTCAAGATTGTGGTAACTCTCAGTGAAGCGCTCAAGATTGGGGTAACTCTCAGTGAGGCGCTCAAGATTGGGGTAACTCTCAGTGAGACACTCAAAATTGGGGTAACTCTCAGTGAGACACTCAAGATTGGGGTAACTCTCAGTGAGACACTCAAAATTGGAATATCTCTCAGTGAAGCGCTCAAGATTGGGGTAACTCTCAGTGAGACACTCAAGATTTGGGTAACTCTCAGTGAGACACTCAAGATTGGGGTAACTCTTAGTGAGACACTCAAGATTGGGGTAACTCTCAGTGAGACACTCAAGATTGGGGTAACTCTCAGTGAGGCGCTCAAGATTTGGGTAACTCTCAGTGAGGCACTCAAGATTTGGGTATCTCTCAGTGAGACACTCAAGATTTGGGTATCTCTCAGTGAGGCGCTCAAGATTTGGGTAACTCTCAGTGAGGCGCTCAAGATTGGGATAACTCTCAGTGAGACACTCAAGATTTGGGTAACTCTCAGTGAGGCGCTCAAGATTGTGGTAATTCTCAGTGAGACACTCAAGATTTGGGTAACTCTCAGTGAGACACTCAAGATTGTGGTAACTCTTAGTGAGACACTCAAGATTTGGGTAACTCTTAGTAAGACACTCAAGATTTGGGTAACTCTCAGTGAGACACTCAAGATTGGGATAACTCTCAGTGAGGCGCTCAAGATTGGGGTAACTCTCAGTGAGACACTCAAGATTTGGGTAACTCTCAATGAGGCACTCAAGATTGTGGTAACTCTCAGTGAGACACTCAAGATTTGGGTAACTCTCAGTGAGACACTCAAGATTGTGGTAACTCTCAGTGAGACACTCATGATTGGGGTAACTCTCAGTGAGACACTCAAGATTGGAATAACTCTCAGTGAAGCGCTCAAGATTGGGGTAACTCTCAATGAGGCGCTCAAGATTGGGGTAACTCTCAGTGAGGCGCGCAAGATTGGGATAACTCTCAGTGAGGTGCTGAAGTTTAGGGTAACTCTCATTGAGGCACTCAAGATTTGGGTAACTCTCAGTGAAGCACTCAAGATTTGGGTAACTCTCAGTGAGACTCTCAAGATTGGGGTAACTCTCAGTGAGGCGCTCAAGATTGGGATAACTCTCAGTGAGGAGCTCAAGATTGGGGTAACTCTCAGTGAGGCGCTCAAGATTTGGGTAACTCTCAGTGAGGCACTCAAGACTGGGGTAACTCTCAGTGAGGCGCTCAAGATTGGGATAACTCTCAGTGAGACACTCAAGATTGGGTAACTCTCAGTGAGATGCTCAAGATTTGGGTAACTCTCAGTGAAGCGCTCAAGATTGGGGTAACTCAGTGAGGTGCTCAAGATTGGGATATCTCTCAGTGAGACACTCAAGATTGGGATAACTCTCAGTGAGACACACAAGATTGGGATAACTCTCAGTGAGGCGCTCAAGTTTGGGGTAACTCTCAGTGAGGCGCTCAAGATTGGGACAACTCTCAGTGAGACACTCAAGATTGGGATAACTCTGAGAGAAGCGCTCAAGATTGGAGTAACTTTCATTGAGCTCAAGATTGGGGTAACTCTCAGTGAGGCGCTCAAGATTTGGGTAACTCTCAGTGAGACACCCAAGATTGTGGTAACTCTTAGTGAGACACTCAAGATTTGGGTAACTCTCAGTGAGACACTCAAGATTGGGATAACTCTCAGTGATATGCTCAAGATTTGGGTAACTCTCAGTGAAGCGCTCAAGATTGGGGTAACTCAGTGAGGTGCTCAAGATTGGGATATCTCTCAGTGAGACACTCAAGATTGGGATAACTCTCAGTGAGACACTCAAGATTGGGATAACTCTCAGTGAGGCGCTCAAGTTTGGGGTAACTATCATTGAGGCGCTCAAGATTAGGATAACTCTCAGTGAGACACTCAAGATTGGGGTAACTCTCAGTGAGGCGCTCAAGATTGGGGTAACTCTCAGTGAGACACTCAAGATTGGGATAACTCTCAGTGAGACACTCAAGATTGGGGTAACTCTCAGTGAGACACTCAAGATTGGGATAACTCTCAGTGAGGCGCTCAAGATTGGGATAACTCTCAGTGAGGCGCTCAAGATTGGGGTAACTCTCAGTGAAGCGCTCAAGATTGGGGTAACTCTCAGTGAGGCGCTCAAGATTGGGGTAACTCTCAGTGAAGCGCTCAAGATTGGTGTAACTCTCAGTGAGGCGCTCAAGATTGGGATAACTCTGAGAGAAGCGCTCAAGATTGGAGTAACTTTCATTGAGGCGCTCATGATTCTGGTAACTCTCAGTGAGGCGCTCAAGTTTGGAGTAACTTTCAGTGAGGCGCTCATGATTCGGGTAACTCTCAGTGAGGGGGCTCATGCAGGGACGTATTGAAATTCAGCGCTCAGTCAAGTGTATTAACACGCTTAAGATAAACCCCTGTATAATTTTATATATTATTTGGGTAGACATGCTTCAGATTGGCCAGCTTCGGCTTTTGTCGGGAACAAACTGAAAAAAGGGCCAATGTAGGGTTAAATTCTATCCAGAATTGTTCTACTTTCACTTTCTATCACCCTTTAGTTTTACTTTACCTACGGAGCACGTACATATATTTCTTCAGATATTAAATGTGTAAATTAAGTTAAAAGTGCTCTCATCAATGGCATTATCTTTTTAATAATATCGGACATTATACACCTCTGCTTCAAGGTTATTGCAGCTGCACATCAGAGAATAAGTGTGCTACAAATTACTGCCTTGCTTCATTACTGTATAACATTTTACTCACTCCGCAGGGATAGGACAGAACGATATGACTCTCTCCAACTCCGACGAACTCTTTTATCCGGAGACACAGTCCACTACCTCTCTATCCATACTGAAGAAGCGTGAGAAGTGCCGATATGGAGACATGCCATGTGACACCACACTCATGTGAGACTTTATATTATCATTATAATCATAGAACTCATACACGAGTTATCTAACTTGATTCCTGTGAGGAAAATAATGAAATATCATCACGCATTAACTTCTATTAATTCATAAAGGTCAATTACCATTTTAAACGATAAAATTCTTCCATGTACATGATTCCTGTTTGTTTTGTACCCAGTCGACATTACTCATTTAGAATAAAACTATTTCCAAATTACGAGGGAAGAAGTGCGTTGTAGAATACCTTTAATTTCATTTACTTTCCATCTTTTATCTTTATACAAATAAATATTGAGATTGAATGTAATTACTGAAAATAAGGTACATAAATGAGTAAAATCCATAAGGTTTGTGTTGAAGAATACATGCCTGATATGTATTTTACTAAAATAACTATTCAAAGACTTATGCAACATCATCTGTAATATTCCCATGTAATTCTGCATATGATCATACTTTGGGATACACTCATCTTCTCGAGTCCAGGACCTGCTTCAATCCCGTGTTCTCGGCTCGGACTTTTTTTTTTATCTGATTGATCATCTGCCTCCGAGACGATATAAACCGAGGTCCCATGTCAAAGTATATGCAAAAGATCCCTCGCAGCTTCGGTATCGTCCGTAGCATAGGACAAAGGTATGAAACAATACGCCAGGCAGGTATCGCCACTATTTAGTGCAATAATCTTGTCCAAGAAATGGCTTTAAATAAGAATAACAAAGCAAATATAAAAAGTCCAGGAGCACAGGGATCAAACTCGCTGGATAGTCCGGTGTCATAAAGTAAACCATCCCCCATAGAGACCCCCCGGATGATAGAAAATTAACCCCAACCGGGGATGTTTTACTACCATCCGCCATTATTAGTTATTACGTTTGTTACTGACCTTACACGGAAATATGTATGGTTGATAAAGCCCATACCCGACATATTTCCGTGTAAGGTCAGTAACAAATCTAATAACTGTTTTATTTTGTCGAGGACAATTTTAAGGCATTATAGACATTAATCAACGTAGTTTATATTATGATTCTCAGTCTAGTTTTGCTTATTGTCCGCCATTGCCGTACAAATGTTTACAAATGACCGGGTCTAAACAAGAATTTGTAAGTCAGTCACATGACCAAAATCAAACATTTCCATTGGGTCAAAGTAGTCCGAGGCCAAATAAAGAGCATTAGAGGCCATAGTAAATAATCCCGACTTTTAAGTATGCATCGTGACCGGAAATAAAAGTGGATGGTTAAATTGTAATGATAAACTGTTTAATAAAAACGTTTTAAGAGGGAGCATTTTCTATAAGTCTGAATTAGATCCATATTTATCGTAATTAGGTGTTTTACGTCGATCAATTTGCACTTGTGGAATCTGCGTTTTCCAAGACGCGGCATCATTGTTAGAATTATTGATTTTAGCCATCGATGAATTTGATTTTAGCCATGGCTAAATCAATTAAGGGATCGCTGAATTCGATATCAGCAATGGCTATATTATTTTAGCTTCGTGGTTTTATTCGTCTCTGTTGGATACCGATGATCCGGCAGATATTGAAGTATCTGGGAATACATCTTCAGGTAGCCAATGAGTCATCTTCAAATTTACCGCACGTGACAATAGAAATATACCGGATACGTAGCGTGGACGATAGAAATTAAAGAAAGGCAGTTTAAAAAATCCGTATTGTTTCCGGATAAGGGGGATAAGTTTCTATAAAGACAACTATCCGGAGGATTATTTTCTACGACAGGGGGAGCCTTTGCTCTATAGTAAGTAATCCCCCTGGAGGATGATTGTCTATATAGTATTCATTCCGGGAGGAAGATTTTCCATATAGAACAGCATTCGGGGGAAAATTTTTCTATGGGGAATGGTTTACTCTATGACACCGGCGCTCCAGCACTATTAAATAACATTGTAATAATAGTAATGGTAATATAAAAGTTTGAGAGGCACCTGCCTACTTAATGAGCTTGGCCCCTGTGGTCCAAGGCACCTAGCAGTTTCACATGTCTACTTAATGAGCTTGGCCCATGTGGTCCAGAGCACTTGGCAGTTTCACTTTTCTACTTTATGCGCTTGGCCCCTGTGGTCCAAGGCACCTAGCAGTTTCGCTTGTCTACTTAATGAGCTTGGCCCTTGGAGTCCAAGGCACCTGGCAGTTTCACTCGTCTACTTTATAAGTTTGGCCCCTGTGGTCCAAGGCACATAGCAGTTTCACTTGTCTACTTAATGAGCTTGGCCCTTGTGGTCCAGGGCACCTGGCCGTTTCACTTTTCTACTTTGAGCTTGGCCCCTGTGGTCCAGGGCACCTAGCAGTTTCACTTGTCTACTTAATGAGTGTGGACCCTGTGGTCCAGGGCACCTAGCAGTTTCACTTGTCTACTTTATGGGCTTGGTCCTTGTGGTCTAAGGCACCGAGCAGCTTCATTTGTCTACTTGTGATCAGTCCCCGACTTGTAAGGCTGGGATACATTATCATATATATAACTCTTTTGTCATATTTTATATGTAATGGTAATTTAATACTGTCGGAGTAGTAAATGACAATACAGTAGGCGGGGCTTCGAGGGGTGCTTATTACGCCTACTCCATAGACGAGAACGTTACTAGGAGACCGTATGAAACAGCCTGCTTGTCACGTATCCGTCAAATATATCACTTTTTTCTGTCGGAAATTGTTCAGTAATATAAGGGCGGAGCGTTTAATTGTTATCACGTGCTGTGTGATTATCAATTCCAATAGAAAATAACCGGTTACCGTATTTGTACAATAGATATATTCAGCCCCGCAATATAATGTATCTATATAAGAGATTACTTACTCTGTATACATAAATTATCTTTACCATACAAATCATTTGTTCTGCACAATAACTATCGACATATGTCATGGATTATTTGTACTGTAATAGAATTTAATATATCTTAAGCCTCACTGCTTGCATATTCTATGGATATGATATACTTGTATGCTGATATATAACAATGGGCGTCTATTGCAGGGACAGCTTATTCAGTAATATCAGTGGGTTGTATGCCATGGGAATTGTAGTGTTTGGATGTGTCATACCTATTGCCGACATATTCTCAGAACGACCTATGCCGTTCTTGTTTGAGGTAATAATTTGAGAAGAGTGGCCATGCCGTATCACTCACGCTTATCATTGAACTAGGACCTAGATATGTATGTCTGCGATGTGTTATAAATTAAATTATACTTATTTAAAACAATTGACTGTATTCCTTTCCTAAATCACTGAAATCCACTGTATTCTAATAATATAGAAAATGCACCTTTTACAATGCTTAAATGATTTATATTAATGAGATTAAAACGCAGAGGTGACCTTACATTGAGAAATTCCCAAGACCTAATCCATAATAGACTAGAGAAATTCCCAAGACCTAATCCATAATAGACTAGAAAAATTCCCAAGACCTAATCCATAATAGACTAGAAAAATTCCCAAGACCTAATCCATAATAGACTAGTAATATTGACGTATTACTAGTCTATTATGGATTAGGTCTCGGGAATTTCTCAATGTAAGGTCACCCCTGTGATTAAAAGTAGGTATTGACATGACCGAGGGAAAAAGCATGAATAAAGAATAACGACAGTACAGACTAACATCTGTAACGCTTAACATATTAATGGTATCAAGTAAAACTAGTGTAATGCTTCTCACAAACTGGTGCAGCAGCTTTATTCGTACAGATGTTAGAACTTTCTTTTTCGATGGTAATTAGCATATTGTATTTGATCTACACTGTAGTAAGCCGGCATAGCTCAGTTCTTAAGGTGCTCGGCTCGTGACCAGTGGCGGATCCAAGATTTCCGAAAAGGGGGCCCACATGTGAAAGTCAAGTATAAGCCAAAATACTAAGCCATTTTGGTTGCCAAATCTGAAGTTTTAGTCATACTTGTGGCGCCCCCACCCCCTCTAAATCCGCCACTGTTGACAAATAGTTCACGGGTTCGTCGAGGTCCCGTGTCAAGGTAGACTGGCAAGTAAAAGGTCCATCACTGCTTCCGGTGGGTCGTTTGCTCAGTTATGAATTAATGTGCAATGCAGCATAAGTGAGATGATAATATACGCTGGAGGTGCTTACGTCACAGTCTGATTTAGTACTATATCATGATTTACTATACTGCTATACTATACCATACTATTCTTGTTTAGGGATTTATCTTTAGGGCTATGTAGTTATATATATATAGTTATGAGCATATCTGATTTCCTTCTTATCTTTCAGGGGTTCTATGTATATATGTACATAATCAGCATCGCCTTCTTAGTGTATGCTTATGCATACCTTTTACAAAACCGGACATTACGTCAGAGAAGGAGACGCTTTAATGGTGGATCATCTGCTATAGAAAGTCACGTGACCCTTAAGAGAAAGTACTCGTTTGATGATTCGCGCACGTACCACACAGGGAGTTTCTACCTGAGACTTGGAACCGTAGGTAAAATATCTTTAATGTATCGAAAGGGGTTTAAATGTATTTGTTACGCAGCAGCACAAACTACACAATTAATAATGTAAATTATGTAGGTGTAGTAAAACTTCATTCACACAGATGTAATGTACGTAAATGCAGAAATTTATCTATCTTCTCTTTTGTCGTCATCATTACGTCATCTTTTTACTTTTTCGTCGTCATTAAATATATCTCTAGCTTCGTCATCATAATATTATTTTTTATTTCTCTCACTGTCTCCATTACATTATCCATTCTTTCGTCGTCCTCGATGCATTAGGCCAAAAATAATTGTCCGTTTAGGGTCGCCGACCGACTCTGTTTATAGATAAGTTTTGTAAGCATAGAATTTTATTAGTCTAAGATATTGGAGTTACTTTCCTTGTGATAAGTTTTTTAGGTATAGCACTTAATATTTGTCTATAAATCAACCAAATTATGTAGGTAATTTCTCCAAACTTAGGAATAATTCCTGTGATTTTGCAAGGCTTATGCAAATCTTGAGGTATTAAACTATGTAAAAAAGTTTCTAAATAAGTGTAAATATTAACAACTTTCTAAAAAATTAATTAAACTTTGTATGAATATGAAGCAGAAAATCATGCTTGACTACAGACATGGCCGACAACGGGTGGTAACTCCAACTAAATTACTGCTAATGAAACCTATCTATATCCTCCGACCCTAAAACATTTTACTCGAGCTCGAAAATCCGGAAAGCGAAATGACGTCTTCGTTGTAAAAGTAGTTTTGGATGATCGGTGTTATTAGAGCGCTAAGAGTGAAAACAACGTCCAACCAAACGCTTAACTGATAAAGAATATGGTCTTAAATCGTGTCAGTTTGCTGTTTTGGGGCAGGAACACCTCCACTAAGTACTCCCAAGCATAACAGTTTCTTCAAATAATAATAATAATAATAATAATAATAAAAGACCAACCGCAAATTGCGGCATGAGACCCCTAAGCAGACAGGTTTTACCTTATATATACTGTCATCATGTCGTCATTATTAATCATCTATTTATTTTCTCTCCTTCATATTTACAATATCCATCTACTCTCTCTCTCTCTCTCTCTCTCTCTCTCTCTCTTCGTTCTTAGCACATCGTCTAGCCGTCATCATATCATTATCTACTCTCTCGTTGTCACCATTCCATTATATGTCTACTCTCGCCGTCATCATTACAATATCTGTCTGCTCTTACCCCGTCATCATTACAATATCTGTCTGCTCTTACCCCGTCATCATTACATCATCTATCTACTCTCTCACCATCACCATTCCATTATTTTCTCTCTTGTCGTCATCAATGCAGCATCTATCTCGTCTTTTGCTATCATCATAACATTATCTACATATGCAGATCTGGTCTCTCGTCGTCATCGTTATATGATCTATTTGGTTCTTCGTCGTCATCGTTATATGATCTATCTGGTTCTTCGTTGTCATCGTTATATGATCTATTTGCTCCTTCGTTGCCATCGTTATATGATCTATTTGCTCCTTTGTTATCACGGTTAAATGATCTGTTTGCGCCTTCGTTGTCATCGTTATATGATCTATTTGCTCCTTCGACGTCACCGTTATATGATATATTTCTTATATGATCTATTTGGTTCTTCATTGTCATTTTATATGATCAGTTTGCTCCTCGTTGTCATCGTTATATGATCTATTTGGTTCCTCGTCGTAATCGTTATATGATCTATTTGCTTTTCGTTGTCATCGTTATATGATCTCTTTGCTCTTCGTTGTCATCTTTATATGATCTGTTTGCTCCTAGTTTGTCATCGCTATATGATCAATTTGCTCCTCGTTGTCATCGTTATATGATTTATTTGCTCTTCGTTGTAATCGTTATATGATCTATTTACTGCTTGTTTGTCATCGTTATATGATCTATTTGCTTTCGTTGTCATCGTTATATGCTCTGTTTGCTCCTTGTTTATCATCGCTATATGATGTATTCGCTCTTCGTCGTCATAGTTATATGATCTATTTGGTTCTTCGTTGTAATCGTTATATGATCTATTTGCTCCTTTTATGTCATCGTTATATGATATATTTGCTCCTTGTTTGTCATCGCTATATGATCTATTTGGTTCTTCGTTGTAATCGTTATATGATCTATTTACTCCTTGGTTGTCATCTTTATATGATATATTTGCTCCTTGTTTGTCATCGCTATATGATCTATTTGCTCTTCGTCGTCATCGTTATATGGTCTTTTTGGATCTTCATTGTCATCGTTATATGATCTATTTGCTCTTCGTTGTTATCGTTATATGATCTATTTGCTCCTTGTTTATCATATATGATCTATTCGCTCTTCGTCGTCATAGTTATATGATCTATTTGGTTCTTCGTTGTAATCGTTATATGATCTATTTGCTCCTTGTTTGTCATCGTTATATGATCTATTTGCTCTTGATTGTCATTGTTATATGATCTATTTGCTCTTTCGTTGTCATCGTTATATGATCTATTTGCCCCTTCGTTGTCATTATTATATGATCTATTTGCTCCTTTGTTGTCATCGTTATATGATCTATTTGAGTCTTCGTCATCATATTCATATGATCTATTTGCTCCTTTGTTGTCATCGTTATATGATTTATTTGCCCCTTCGTCGTCATTGTTATATGATATATTTGCTATTTTGTTGTCATGGTTAAATGATCTATTTGGTTCTTTGTTGTTATGGTTGTATGATCTATTTGGTCCTTCGTTGTCATCGTTATATGATCTATTTTCTCCTTCGTCGTCATCGTTATATAATCTATTTTCTCCTTCTTTGTCATTGTTATATGATCTTTTTCTCTTTCGTTGTCATTGTTATATGATCTATTTGCTCCTTTGTTGCCATGATTATATGATCTATTTGCTTTTCATTGTCATCGTTATATGATCTATCTGGTTCTTCGTTGTCATCGTTATATGATCTATTTGCTTCTTCTTTGTCATGGTTATATGAACTATTTGCTCTTTTTTTGTCATGGTTAAATTAACTATTAGCTCTTTCATTGTCATCGCTGCTCCTTCGTCGTCATTGTCATATGATCTATTTGCTCCTTCGTCGTCATCGTTATATGATCTATTTGCTCCTTTGTTGTCATCGTTATATAATCTATTTGCTCCTTCGTCGTCATCGTTATATGATCTATTTGCTCCTTTGTCGTCATAGTTATATGATCTATTTGCTCCTTTCTTGTCATTGTTATATGATCTATTTGCTTCTTTGTTGTCATCGTTATATGATCTGTTTGTTCCTTTGTTGTCATGGTTATATGATCTATCTTCTCCTTCGTCGTCATTGTTATATGATCTATATGCTCATTGTTGTCACGGTTATATGATCTATTTTCTCTTTCGTCGTCATCGTTATATGATCTATTCGCTCCTTCGTTGTCATGGTTACATCATCTATATACGTCTTTGTCGTCATTGTTACATTATCTATTTGCTTCTTCGTTGTCATTGTTATATGATCTATTTGCTCCTTTGTTGTCATGGTTATATGATCTATTTACTTCTTCGTTGTCATTGTTATATGATCTATTTACTTCTTCGTTGTCATCGTTATATGATCTATTTGCTCCTTTGTCGTCATTGTTATATGATCTGTGTGTTCCTTTGTTGTCATGGTTATATGATCTATTTGCTTTTCGTTGTCATCGTTATATGATCTATTTACTTCTTCGTTGTCATCGTTATATGATCTATTTACTTCTTCGTTGTCATTGTTATATGATCTGTTTGTTCCTTTGTTGTCATGGTTATATGATCTATTTGCTCCTTCGTCGTCATTGTTATATGATTTATTTCCTCCTTCGTCGTCATTGTTATATGATCTGTTTGTTCCTTTGTTGTCATGGTTATATGATCTATTTACTTCTTCGTTGTCATTGTTATATGATCTGTTTGTTCCTTTGTTGTCATGGTTATATGATCTATTTACTTCTTCGTCGTCATTGTTATATGATCTGTTTGTTCCTTTGTTGTCATGGTTATATGATCTATTTACTTCTTCGTCGTCATCGTTATATGATCTGTTTGTTCCTTTGTTGTCATGGTTATATGATCTATTTACTTCTTCGTTGTCATCGTTATATGCTCTATTTGCTCCTTCCTCGTCGTTTTAATATTATCTACCATCTTATCGTTCTCTTTGTACACTATCTATCTTTTCTCTTCGCCACCATTGCATAATGTACTCTGTTGCATGATCACACTGAACATCTTACCAACATCTTTAGACTATTCAGCTATTCGTCCTAATCGTACATAGTCTATATTCTCTCTTGTTCTCATCGTCTATCTTCAATTTCGCCATTGTTGCGTTATATACTCTTTCTTTTTTATGGTTACACATGACAATCTCTCTTTGTTATTTTTACACCATGCAGTCATAGTATTACGCTATAAACTCTTTCGTTGTCGCGGTTACACAATATGCTCTCTTTGTCATGGTTACAGAATTTGCCGTCTCGTTGTCATGGTTACACCTTATATCCTCTTTAGATGTCACGGTTACACTATATATCCTCTCGTTGTCATGGTGTGCACATCTTATATTCTCTCTTTGTCAGGGTTACACTATATACACTCAATGTCATGGTTACACTATATACACTTGTTGTCATGGTTACACTATATACACTCGTTGTCATGATTACACTATATGCTCTCATTGGCATGATTACACTATATACTGTCGTTGTCATGGTTACACTTTATACATTCAGTGTCATGGTTACACTATATACTGTCGTTGTCATGGTTACACTTTATACATTCAATGTTATGGTTACACTATATACTGTCGTTGTCATGGTTACATTATATACACTCGTTGTCATGATTACACTATATAACCTCGTTGTTATGGTTGCACTATATACAGTCGTTGTGATGGATACACTATATACTCTCGGTGTCATGGTTACACTATATACATTCGTTGTCATGATTACACTATGCACTCTCTCGGTGTGATCGTAACAATATATTCTTGTCGTAACAATATATTCTTGTTGTCATGGTTCCAGGGTTTGGTATTGGCAGTATGATACAGAATGGTCTACATTTTGGAGAATTCTTTGATGCCGAGATGTTTTCCGCTTGTAATACTTTATTACACGGGATACGACCGCTGTTGGCGCTCTGTTTTACATTTGTGCAGTTGTATTTTATATTCCTCAATTCTAAGGTAAGTCGTGTCTATGACATTGAAAGGTAAGTCGTGTCTATGACATTGAAAGAAATTGAAAATTGTAATTGTTTACTGACTTGCATTGATATCCATTTGAATTATAATCTTTGAAAACCCATGAAAGATATGTCTAATTATAAATTGAAACAAGAAGTAAATTTCTGTAAGATAGGATATAAATGTATTTTCATTCCCCTCATGAGCAGTGTGAGGAAAATTGCTGATAAAGTGGTATAAATTTCTAACAAGGAGATGAATTTACATATGTCAGGTATATGGCATTATGGGAATGACTGATATTTACCTGAATTACCCATTAAAGTACCTATCGAATACACATATCTTTGTAAAGTACCTATCTAGTACACATATCTTTGTAAAGTACCTATCGAGTACACATATCTTTGTAAAGTACCTAACGAGTACACATATCTTTGTAAAGTACCTATCGAGTACACATATCTTTGTAAAGTACCAATCGAGTACACATATCTTTGTAAAGTTTGATGTTAGTTTTGGTAAAAAATTGTGTCTGTCTAACTTTCAGATTTTACTAATTTTTAAGTGAGCACATGACTACAACAAAATTTGATAGTTAGCAAAAGACAATTGTTACTAAGTGTAACTAAGTGTTTGTCACAACTAAATTACTTTACACTAACACTAGAAACTAAAACTTTCGCTTCCAAGTGCATATTTTATAGACGTGTATTCACGGGTCATATATTGAGTTGCTTCCAGACCCGAGCCTAGAACAAGGAATGACCATGTGCACTAGTTTTCCACTGTGTTTTTCTGCGAGATTAATTCAGCGGAAAAAATAGAGCTGACGAATAGCTCTTTAATTTGGTTTGTTGTTGGTTGGTTGATTGGTGTTTTACGTCGCTTTCAACAATTGTTCAGTCATACCGCAACATAGAAGCAGGAGGTAACCAACCTCTTGAACATAGTGGCGCAATCCGGGAATCGAACCCGGATCGTCCACGATGCAAGCTAAGTGCTAAATCACGACACCAAATTTTGCCTTCTACTAATCGATGGAAAGTGATCAATTAATAAAAGCAACATATATAACAGAAACGAGTAATTGATGACAATATGAAATATGAAATAAACTCAATAATTTAAAATGGTATTATCTAGTACGAAGTATAAATATATAACTAGCGATTAATTGGTTATTGAATATAGATACCAGGTCAACATGAGGTCATTAAATTTTCTTCTGTTTTTGTAAAACCGGTGTGACACAGTGATTGAGGTGACCGAGAGTTCCTGGGTTCAACTACCCCATGTGCACACCGGTGTTCTGTCTTTCGGATGAGACAGTAAAAACTGAGGTCCAGTGTCACGGTAGGCGTGGCATGTAAAAGATTCCTCACTGCTTTGGGTGAGTCCGTTGCAGTGGTCTAAATTTGTATGCAATGCAACAGGCAGATGTCGTCACCATATACGTGAAATAATCGTGCAGTGTCGTAAAACTTTAATCAATCAATCGATCAATCTTCTGTTTTAGTATACTCCATTTCAATCTGTAGTGATGTAGGTGGTCAGCTGGGTCAAGTGATGTAGGTGGTCAGCTGGGTCAAGTGATTGCAATGTTCTGTTTATAATCCATATTCATTACATTATAGATTAATGTAACAGGTAGATAGATAGATAGATAAGCTTTATTTAAAGTCGGCATGTCAATATACAACAGGAAAACATAAGCTCATATGAGCTTTTCAGACCGACATAAACATATGTACATGTAACAATGAGCTATAACAATATTTACATATTAACAAATTTGATGAGAGTCCTTATCATCCTTTATCATGTATATAATTTAACAGGAAACGAACCGTTATAGACCGAAATGACAGCGGTTGAAAAGTTTGGTAAATTTTAATGATACTGAATTGAAAGTTACAGGGGTTTTCACTAACCGTAATCAGGTCGATTTAACTAACTTCATTGTGTCACTTTTGCTATGTCTTATATCATCTTTACTTTAAAGATGAAAAGAATTAAGACTAAAACAAACATGATTCAAATATGCATTACAGTTGTCTTTTCCTTTTTATATTGCACCTCAAAAACTTGTAAAGTGGTAAAATCTTCCGTTTAGGCGCCAATAATACCATTATTTTAACACTCAAAAAGGCTCATCGGATATACTCGAGCTTTACTTCGTAACGACGAAAAACAGAGAAATGATTCGAAGAAGCATATGAGAATAACTCAAAAGAACCGTTAAAACATGTAAATAAAGTTATGCCAAAGGGCATGAATACTGCTGTCTTTCAGGGTTCTGTGACCTCTACAACTCATACTACAATAATTGTCAAATTATAGGGGAACTTAGATATTTTAAAACCGGAGATGCTGGGTTGGGAGAGTCCGACGCGACTCTGTGTGTTGTTATATACAACATATTATTTCTGGTATTCTGAAAGATCCTGGACAAATGTTGACATTATTAACAGTAGTGTGCTTTTGTCTGACGATATGTTATATAAAATTACTCATGGCTGTTTGCAAACTTCGAAAGTGCATTAACCAGATATGATTTCTCGACACAAATTCGTAACTTAGAAACTTTTCCCAAATATAAGTCTCTATGTTCTATATTGTAATGTTAGCAAATGTACTCATGAACACGGCCAATCGCACTTTCTCTGGCATTTCCGTCATACTGCCGGAAAGGACAGTTTGCGAACATGGCGGGACATCTTTGAATTCCTTTGCAAATAATGCTTTTGAGAGGCAAAGCTAGTTTAAGCAAGAATCATAAACAGATGTTCGTAGCTTTTCGCGTATACACTTTACTGTGTTTGGAAAGATCAAAACGGTCCCGAGTTAAATGTAGGCGAGGCTACAAGATTTGGAATCCAAGACTTTAATCGAATGATTGATTGAATTTTGTTTTCCGCCACTGCACGATTATTTTACGTATAGGGTGACTACATCTGCCTGGTGAATTGTGCATAGAAATTTATACCTTTGCAACGTACCTATTTGATGCAATGAGGGATCTTTTACATGCAACCTCTACCGTGACATAGTACCTTGGTTTTTACTGTCTTCTTCGAAAGACGAACATCGCCTTCAGTGTATCCATTGTGGGAGTCGGACCCTGGACCTCTCGGTCAGGAGTCGAGCACCTCATCCACTGAACTACACATACATCCTATAGCCTTTCAAAATTTACTCAAGGAAAATTCAAGTACGTGTATTACACATAATCTGTTGCGATGATGCTTTCGTAGTAAAATTCGCCGAGGGAAGCTAAGAATAGAGTTGGAATGGTGGGAATGGGAGGAGGGAGCATATCATTCGCTAAAGTTACAATAATCAATTTGATTTTAATTTGAATATATTTTGAGATGTATTTGAATGTCTGGTTGTAAGGTAGGAATGTGTTGATAGGTCATACATCATCTTCATTGTCCCCTGGAGTCAAGATAACAGTTTCAGTAATGTGTTAATATAAAGCAAACCATTGTACTTATGTTTGCAATTACACCACTGTCAGATACTGTATTAATATCACAGGTAATCTTTGAAGATCCCCCGAAAAATCATTATCCAAAATAATGTAGAAAATTCATTAACATGAAAGGGATTTAGTACCGATGTCTACTTCCTTTACAATCTATACGCTGTATGTCTGGCCAACTCCTTCCCACCACCAAGTCAATAGCTGAGAATACATTAGTACTATAGCTGAGAATACATTAGTACTATAGCTGAGAATGCATTAGTACTATAGCTGAGAACACATTAGTACTATAGCTGAGAATAAATTAGTACTATAGCTGAGAATACATTAGTACTATAGCTGGAATACATTAGTACTATAGCTGAGAATGCATTAGTACTATAGCTGAGAATACATTAGTACTGTAGCTGAGAATACATTAGTACTATAGCTGAGAATACATTAATACTATAGCAGAGAATACATTAGTACTATAGCTGAGAATAAATTAGTACTATAGCTGAGAATACATTAGTACTATAGCTGGAATACATTAGTACTATAGCTGAGAATACATTAGTACTATAGCTGAGAATACATTAGTACTATAGCTGAGAATACATTAGTACTATAGCTGAGAATACATTAGTACTATAGCTGAGAATACATTAATACTATAGCTGAGAATACATTAGTACTATAGCTGAGAATGCATTAGTACTATAGCTGAGAATGCATTAGTACTGTAGCTGAGAATACATTAGTACTATAGCTGAGAACACATTAGTACTATAGCTGAGAATACATTAGTACTATAGCTGAGAACACATTAGTACTATAGCTGAGAATACATTAGTACTATAGCTGAGAATACATTAGTACTATAGCTGAGAATACATTAGTACTATAGCTGAGAATGCATTAGTACTATAGCTGAGAATACATTAGTACTATAGCTGAGAATACATCAGTACTATAGCTGAGAATGCATTAGTACTATAGCTGAGAATACATTAGTACTATAGATGAGAACACATTAGTACTATAGCTGAGAATACATTAGTACTATAGCTGAGAACACATTAGTACTATAGCTGAGAATACATTAGTACTTTAGCTGAGAATACATTAGTACTATAGCTGAGAATACATTAGTACTATAGCTGAGAATGCATTAGTACTATAGCTGAAAATACATTAGTACTATAGCTGAGAATACATTAATACTATAGCTGAGAATACATTAGTACTATAGCTGAGAATACATTAGTACTATAGCTGAGAATACATTAGTACTATAGATGAGAATACAATAGTACTGTAGCTGAGAACACATTAGTACTATAGCTGAGAATACATTAGTACTATAGCTGAGAATACATTAGTACTGTAGCTGAGAATACAGTAGTACTATAGCTGAGAACACATTAGTACTATAGCTGAAAATACATTAGTACTATAGCTGAGAATGCATTAGTACTATAGCTGAGAATACATTAGTACTATACCTGAGAATACATTAGTACTATAGCTGAGAATTATTTATACTTATAGTTATCGGATATGTCTTTCTGAATGTGTGTTCCGATTACCAGTATGGAGGTAGTGTATACTCTCAGATTACCGGAGTCCTAGTCAAACAAGCGTTTCGAGAAAGCATGGGGACATTAAATCTTATTCTGTCTGTTCGTCCGTCTGTCTGTATATATGTCCCTAATTCAAATACCTTTCCGTTGGTACCCAAATTTTTGTCATGTGACCTTGACCGTGACCTTTGACCTACTTCAATGTCACTTTTTAAACCTAAGACTAAGCTTGGGCCTTCATATTTGGCATGTGTGTCCCTAATTGCAATACCTTTCCGTTGGTACCCAAATTTTTATAATGTGACCTTGACCGTGACCTTTGACCTACTTTAATGTAACTTTTTAACCGTATGACGTAGGGCCTTCATATCTGGCATGTGTGTCTGTATGCACAATCATGACTGTATGTCACAGATCACTGCAACCTTACTGATAGAACCCCCAAAGCAGGGGAACATAATTCTCTGAATTTGCTTGTTATTTGATATTTCACAGGCTTTAAACTGAATCAATTATATGGGAAAGAAGTGGTTCATAGTTTTAGAAATATTTCTAGACATAATTGATTATTGTATATATGTTTCCGATAGATATGGGGTGCTTATTGTCCTGTGTGTTTGTCTGTGTGCCAATCTGTCTAGTTCTGAAGTCAGACTTTGCTATGCTTTATAAAGAATAAAAGATGGTGATTGTTATTTAGTATTAGGGACAAGCTGGCCTGGTGGTATCACATTGGACTTTAATTTAAGGAAGCCACTTCCCTTGCAGCTGTCTAACATTTTCTGTGTCCCTATCTATCCTTCGGATGAGAGTACATATGGAAACTCCGTGTCAAGGTATACGTTGGCACGTGACATAGTAAACCGAGACCCAGAGCCACGGCGTATGATTGGCACGTGACGGTATAAACAGAGGCTCCTTGTCACGGTATACGTTGGCACGTGACAATATAAACCGAGACCAAGAGCCACGGCGTATGATTGGCACGTGACGGTATAAACAGAGGCTCCTTGTCACGGTATACGTTAGCACGTGACAATATAAACCGAGACCCAGTGCCACGGTGTATGATTGGCACGAAAGGGTATAAACAGAGGCTCCTTGTCACGGTATACGTTGGCACGTGACGGTATAAACAGAGACCCCATACCACGGATTATGTTGGCACGTGACGGTATAAACAGATGCTCCGTGTTACGGTATACGTTGGCACGTGAAAATATAAACTGAGACCCCGTATCATGGCATAAGTTTGCACGTGACGGTATAAATTATGGCTTCCATGTCACGGTATACGTTGGCACATTACAGTATAAGCAGAGACCCCGTATCACGGTATATGGTGGGCACATGACGGTATAAATAGAGGCTACATGTCACGGTATGCATTGGCATGTAACTTTAAACAAAGCCTTCGTGTCACGGTTCATGGTTGGCATGTGACGGTATAAACAGAGGCTCCGTGTTACAGTATACGCTGGTACGTGACAATATAAACCGAGACCTCGTGTTTAGGTATATGTTGGCACGTGACAATATAAGAGGATCCATGTCACGGTATATGGTTGGCACGTGATGATATGAACATAGACTCCATGTCACAATATACGTTATAAACAGAGGCTCCATGTCACAGTATACATTGACACATGACGATATAAACTGAGAGCCTATGTCACTGTATGTTGACATGTTACGATATAAACAGAGGCTCCATGTCACATTGTAACATTGACACATGACGGTATAAACTGAGAGTTTATGTCACGGTATGTTGACATATTACGATATAAACAGAGGTTCCATGTCACAGTATAACATTGACACATGACGGTATAAACTGAGAGCCTATGTCACGGTATGTTGACATGTTACGATATAAACAGAGGCTACATGTCACAGTATACATTGGCACGTGACGGTATAAACCGAGGCTTCATGTCACAGTATATATTGGCACGTGACGGTATAAACCGAGGCTCCATGTCACAGTATACATTGGCACGTGACGGTATAAACAGAGGCTCCGTGTCACGCCATTTTTTTCTTAATAAAATCGAAACTATTAGCTTACCGGTACACGTATTCATACTGTTATTGTATTAATGAGAAATACAACTATACACATTGCATATTACGTAACGACACTGTATTCTATCAGGTACATAGCATATAGGGTCAGACAGGGTGACACGTGCCATCACTTCGTTTTTCTTATGCTATCCGATTTATAGTGTCAAATTGTGCTCTTCTACTTTATCGGGCAGAAGAACGCCAGTTTATAATGTTGTTTTGTATGCAATTTGTTAATTTATTTTTCATTATGTGCATTGTGCATCAAATATTCTATTATGATCAGAATATCAAGAAGGTGGATGAAACAGTACACAGGAGGTAATAACCATATTGTCTAAGCTCAGTTGTAAAATAAGACAAAACATAATGGCAAATATCGGAACTAAGAGTATGTGACATATTATAGCGAGAAAATTGGTCATGTAGATCTGTTTCTACTCATATTTATATCTGGGTGACTTGAGGTGTAAAGCATACCTTAATATTACACAATACTGCATTAAATACACTACACAGATTCAGATGTAAAAATGAAATATAATCTTCGAAGATTGTAAACCTTAAAGTAGTTACGCCATTAATGGCAGGCTCGACCCTCTCTAGATACTTGACTTTGCCTAGTGTATGTATGTCGGCAGAGACCTAAAACGGTCGCTCATGTAAAGTACGACCTTAGTGTACGACCATTATAAACTCTCTCAAACTTCCAATGGGAAAGGGGACACATACCCCTGGTTATAATAAAACCAGAAATACTCAGTATCATGGATGTTCGGCTTCTTGGCTTTATCAATTTATCAAAACGATATACAACTGAGAGCATTATGCCATTAGGTCCCTAGTAGTCCATTACAATGGCGCTCGGCATTGGGTCATTAATCCCTAGCAGTCCATAGCCATAACGCTCGGCATTAGGCCATTGATCCCTTGCACTCCATTGCGGTGACGCTCGGCATCAGGTCAGTGTTCCTTAGCAGTCCTTAGCGATGGCACTCGGCATTGGGTCATTGATCCCTAGCGGTCCATAGCGATGGCACTCGGCATTGGGTCATTGATCCCTAGCGGTCCATAGCGATGGCACTCGGCATTGGGTCATTGATCCCTAGCAGTCCATAGCCATAACGCTCGGCATTAGGCCATTGATCCCTAGCACTCCATTGCGGTGACGCTCGGCATCAGGTCAGTGTTCCCTAGCAGTCCTTAGCGATGGCACTCGGCATTGGGTCATTGATCCCTAGCACTCCATTGCGGTGACGCTCGGCATTAGGTCATTGATGCCTAGCAGTCCATAGCGATGGCGCTCGGCATTAGGTCATTGATCCATAGCTGTCCATAGCGATGACACTCGGCATTAGGTCATTGATCCCTAGTAGTCCATAGCGATGGCGTTCGGCATTAGGTCATTGATCCATAGCAGTCCGTAGCGATGACACTCGGCATTAGGTCATTGATCCCTAGCAGTCCATAACGATGACACTCGGCATTAGGTCATTGTTCCCTAGCTGTCCATAGCGATGACACTTGGCATTAGGTCATTCATTCCTAGCAGTCCATAGCGATGTCACTCGGTTGGTTGGTTGGTTGATTGGTGTTTTACGTCGCTTTCAACAATATTTCAGTTATATCGCGACATGGAAGCAGGAGGTTACCAACCTCTTAAACATAGTGGCGCAACCCGGGAATCGAACCCAGATCGTCAGCGCCGCAAACCAAGCGCTTAACCACTACACCAAGCCTGCCTCTCGATGACACTCGGCATTAGGTCATTGATCCCTAGTGGTTCATAGCGATGGCGTTCGGCATTAGGTCATTGATCCCTAGTAGTCCATAGCGATGGTGCTCGGCATTAGGTCCATGATGCCTAGCAGTACATAGCGATGGTGCTCGGCATTAGGTCATTGATCCCTAGCAGTCCATAGCGGTAGACTCAGAGCTACAGATAAGGCGCGTAAATACGCATTGGCAATTGTTTAAAACGCATTGGGAAAGTAAACCGGGCATAAATACGCATTTACATATCGCCTTACATATTAGATGTTCAAAGCGATGCGTACGTTATTGTCAATATCAAAATGGAAGTAAAACTGCCTCAAGTTCGGATTTGTTCTGGTTTTTTTTAACCTCGTGCGAAAGTAAAGCGTTATATACATGAGGCGATACTTAGTCATTAATGTGTTGTATTTTTATGAAATTGTACAATGAAAAATTAAACTTGGGTTATGTTTTCAAAGAAAGATCCCACTTCGATTATTTCAATTCCTATGTGAACAAGGGATTTCAAGGTAATGAAGTATTGTACAACAAAAACAGTTCAAAATTTCGAGATCTGACTCATCTGTGTTAGTCAATTACATGCATCGTTCTACATGTCAAAAACAGGTAACTATAAAGGGGAAGAAAAGAGATCCGACTCTATTGTATGACGAAATTCACCTATTTAAGTTTAAAGACTAATCCAGAAAGAATATGCATCTATCAGGAAGTCCTTTTCTTTTGGAAGTGTGATATCAAACCTTCAAGAGGATGTTGTGTGTCTAGCGTATTATAGTTCAATGGAAGATCACTATGCAAACAAATTGTTTACACTCTAATACTACTAGTAAAAATAGTAAATCACGACCACAGCTATATTTTAAAAATACTAATAATGGCCCAATCACTCCAAAACAGTAACCCCTTTTTCAGGATTGCGAAAAAAAAAAAATAAAAAATAAAATAAAATCGGGGGTGAAAATACCACTTGAAAATCAGCATTGAACTTGAAATCAGGGGGTAAAAACCTTTTTGACTCAAAATTATCTGGAGCTTTGCCGGTAGTATAAAATGAATCTTGCACTTGAAATATCATCGATGTATAAAGAAAATGTTTGGAATAGCGACTCTTTCTAATGGTACACATGTTTTACATGTTGGTTTTTGTCCGTTTTACAGATGTGTATTCACCGCTACCGTACCTTGGCCCGCTTTGGGCTGATGCACATGATAGCCACTAATCTGTGTGTCTGGTTAGAGAACATAGTCCAGGAGACTGTGAGGGAGATACAAACGCTGAGAAAACACACACGGAATCACACTGTCATGCGGGACAGCAGTATGTAACATTTTACTTCATAAAAGTAAAGTCAGAATCATAAGTCAATCACCAGTGCACATAGGGAAATGATAAAACATATAAATTTTCTATGAACTTTTTACAATATGAGAATAATAGAGGTATTCTGTTTATGAATTGATACATATCATTGATGGAGACGTAAAGCAAGGCGATACGCCGGTAACAATGAAATACTAAACTAATGGGAGAACAAAACCTCTATTATTAGAGAAAATCGATACTTCACAGTGCCAACGATATGTTTTGATATTTACAGATGCCAGTAATTCTAGCAACCCAGAGAGTTATAAGGTGGAATGTCAGGGAAGTACGTTGATGAAGGGCGTAGTGGAAACCTCCAGTCCCTATCTCTATCCATGTAGCATAGAGTATAGCTTGATTTCTGCAGGTAACTTACAATGTACAGACAAAGGTAGCCACAGAACAATGTAAAAACCTAGACAGCCAGATAATGTAAAAACCTACACAGCCAGATAACAGTGGAGAAATCTAGGCAGTCAGATAAAATGTATAGGCCATGTCTAGGCAATCAAATTACGATCTACATGCCTAGGCAACTAGATTACAATCTACATGCCTAGTCAACCGGATTACAATCTATAGGCCTAGGCAACTGGATTGCAAACTATAGGCCTATGCAACTGGATTACAATCAATCTACAGGCCTAGACAACCAGATTCCAATATGACCAGTGTACAATGTATAGGCCTAGGTAGCCAGATCACAATGTATAGGTGTATAGACCAAGGCAGCCAGATTAAAATGTATATACATAGGCAGCTAGATTATATGTATATACCTAGGCAGCCGGGTTACAATGTGTAGACCTAGGCAGCCAGGTTACAATGTATAGAACTAGACAGCCATATTGTATGTGTTGTATGTGTAGGCCTAGACAGCCAGATTATATGTATGGACATAGGCAGCCAGATTACAGTATATAGACATAGGCAACTAGATTATATGCATAGAGCTAAGCAGCCAGATTACAATGTGTAGGCCTAGACAGCCAGATTACAATGTGTAGGCCCTAGACAACCAGATTACAATGTGTAGGCCTAGGCAAACAGATTACAATGTGTAGGCTTAAACAGCCAGATTACAATGTGTAGGTCTAGACAGTCAGATTACAATGTGTAGGCCTAGGCAGACAGATGACAATATGTAGATGTAGACAGTTAAATTACAATTTATAAGCATAGGCAACCACATTACAATGTACTTTTCCAGGCAACCAGATACAATCTACAGACCTAAACAGCCAAGACCCGGTTGCACAATGCATTGTTAAATTAATATGTAGTTAGCTGTTAATTATAAGTTAAAATTTTAACTTGAAGTTAGCTAACTACATGGTTAAAATGTGTTGCACAATCGTGTAGCTAGCTAACTATAAGTTAACTCGAGGTTAAAATTTTAGCTCGTAGTTAACTCAGAGTTAGGCAAGTTTGCCCATACTGCATTCGATATCCGTTATTTTCCCGTATTTTTATTTATAGATAATTTGTGCAATAAAATGAAAGATCCCAAAACCCCGTTTCATCAAAGAGCCTAAGCCTGGTCGTAAGCTTAGTCGGGCGTAACTTTCGGACTAAGTCAAATTTTTGGACTAACTTGCGTTTCATCAAAGGGCGTAAGTTAAACATACAGTAGGCCTAAATTTTAGCCTAAAATTTACGTCTGCTTTGAGGCAGCCTTAACTTTTAGACTAAGAGTAAGACTATATATGCCTGCCATAATCGTACGTGAATTTCAAAGAAGTCAAATAATACGCAAACATGTCGGAATCGTAAAAAGTGTGTCCTACCTGAATTCAAGTGCTCCAAAGGCTCCTTTTTCGAATAATTTCGATAACATTTGTAGAAGTAAAAACACATGTATACACCGATTTTGAACCGTCCTATATTATCACATCTGTAAATTGTGTAAAATATGCAGTATACGTCATGCACACTTCATGAATCAGTCACAAGTCTTAGGCTCAAAACTTGACACAGATATGACGTCATAATTTTTTTCTCCACTATCTATATATACATTGTGGGTAGTCATAAAAAATCTAATAATCTAAAAAAATATATATGACGAGTGGAAATGAGGTTTAAGGTAGATCTACTTTAAATTTTGATTACATCACATTTTTCCGATTATCCTCATCAAATAACAAAATCAGATTACGAAAACATTTGGCAGTATCTATCAGTAACATTGAAAAAAAATCCCTAATATTTATTGAAAATACTACGGCATATATTTTTGAAATGAGGAGAATAAAATGTCAAATATACATTTATGTGTTGTATACGAAATGCAGAATTAAACCATTTCCTCTTATTCATTTGTCATAACCGTAGGGCCTTATGATTTCCAATGAGAAGCAATGTGTCAAAAATAAAAAGAAAATGTAAACTTAAAACTTGTGATAAATAAAGTCCAAAGTTTTATAGCAATTCTTTTAAAATATTTACAAAATTGCTCATGAAAGTTTCGGAACATAATTCTGATGACCATAACTATTTGGCGCACAATATTGAGCTAAATCTTTCGGAAATATTTCAAATTTTTAAGTTGAAAAGTCAGTTCAACAGTGTCCTTATGGTAAAATATGGTAAAAATGAAAATTTGACGACAAATTTGCCGTATAAATCAAAAAATAAATAAGTAGATAAACATCTAGCCGGCGTGGTACAGTGATAAGCGAGTTGACTACAAATAGTTCGATAGTTCTTGGGTTCGATCCCCGCCGACGTCTTGTCTGGTGTGAATACGAGTTCCTGACGATACAGCTGACCAGTTATATGATATATATATACCGTTAATAACATAACAATACCGCTGACCACCGTCAAATACATAACAATACAGCTGACCAGTTATATGATATACATATATATATATATATATATATATATATATATATATATATATATATATATATATATATATATATATCGTTAATAACTAATTATATGATATATATATATATACCGTCAGTAACATAACAATACAGCTGACCAGCTATATGATATATGATATATATACCGTCAATGCCATAACAATACAGCTGACCAGTTATATGATATACATATATATATACCGTCAGTGACATAACAGTACAGCTGACCAGCTATATGATATATATACGGTCAATAACATAACAATACAGCTGACCATTTATATGATATACATGTATATACCATCAATAACATAACAATACAGCTGACCAGTTATATGATATATATACCATCAATAACGTAACAATACCACTGACCAGCTATATGATATATATAGTCAATAACATAACAATACAGCTGACCAGTTATATGATATATATAGTCAATAACATAACAATACAGCTGACCAGTTATATGATATATATAGTCAATAACATAACAATACAGCTGACCAGTTATATGATATATATATAGTCAATAACATAACAATACCACTGACCAGTTATATGATATATATACCGTCAATAACAACAATACCACTGACCAGATATATGATATATATACCGTCAACAACATAACAATATCACTGACCAGTTATATGATATATGTAGTCAGTAACATAACAATGTATTTATAGGTATACTGTATGTCATGTGGAAAAACATCGGCCGGCGAGGAATCTCTAATGACGGCACCGACCAGGATACGGACGTCAAATCCAAAGCCCAGCGTATCAATGTGGACTGTTCCAGCTCTAGTCGAGGCTTGTTCCTGGGTATTTTTGTTCTCGTTGCCACGGTGATCACGATGATAACGTTCTTCGTGTTAATAGAATCTGAGGCCTATGTGGATACTGCCGTCAAGTTGGAACATCTGACAGAGGTCGGCTTGTATGTTATTACCTCTATCTCTGTTATTCTAGCGTTTCATAGAATGCAGAATTTGAAATTTAATTTCGAGAAGGAGGTTGACCTTGAGGAGACTCTCATTTTATTATCGCTAGGTGGCGTGTACATGTTTGGTTTTTTCAGTATTATTGCAGCTTCCATCTCACCAGAAGCTAATGGACTTCTAATAGTTTTATCTTCTGTTCTTGGTATGTTCCAAGCGTCGTTGCAGACTGTATTTTTAATAAATGGACTAAGACGGTCGGCATGGAAACGGGACCAAGAAAGACAGAAGCCAGGGAGGGAATTTGTAACATTTCTTTTAATGTGCAATATTGCTCTGTGGGGAATTGATACATTTGAAGTACAAAGGTCGGTTGCCAACCCCGTGCAATTAAATTTCTATGGTGATATAGCCTGGACCATTTTAAATCATGTATCTTTGCCTTTGAACATATTTTTTAGATTTCATTCCACTGTTTGTTTATCTAATATTTGGAAAAATGCGTGGAAAAGAAAATTGCTGAATATCTGATACATTGATATAGTAATCTGGAAATATGATCTATGCTCGTGAAAAATCAATCGTTTGATCAATCGGTTAAAAGAGCTTCCTATTCTGTATGGTGTGAGGAGTGTAATGTCCGACAAACCACTTTTTGCCGGTACTTTCATTATGACGTTATTGTTGGATTGTTACGTCATAGTTGCATGGTGCAAATTTGGCAGCAAACATCACATGTGGGGAATTAACACTTACATCACGTAAAATTTGAGAAAGGTTTATCAATCATATGATAACTGTTCATACAAAGCTTAGTCTGTAATATATAACATTACTTTAAAAACATTTTATGTGTTTATATCGAATTGTTATATTTTGATAGTGTTAAACAGTATGCAAATGAACATTTTACTATTTGTTCATTTCATATGATTTTAACAAACCGTCTTGGGCGTCCGGGTTTACCTCCCTGACCAATGTAGGAGTTATAATAAGTTTATCTTACACCATAGAATCACACTAGGCTCTGGCTATATTGCCATCTCTTTCCTGGTCATTTCTATATTTTGTTTGAGTGGACTATATCATTGTATACATAAAAGTATCATTATGATTTTTGTCAGATGTGGACAACTTTGATGTCTCAATACATCAGAAAACAGAAAAAAAATTGTTAAATCAATAATATTCCTTGTTATTATAACATTTGTATCTGGACGAAACAGCTTTGGAATTGAGTCACCTAGGGCTTTGCGTTCGTCGTTGCTATTAATACTCATCGCGTTGATGATTTCTGTAGAATCATGAAACCGTTTTGAGACAGAGTTTATGTTTTGAGGCAGAGTTTATGTTTAAGTTGTGATACAGGTAAATAAAATGACGTAAGTAAAGGGAAAGTAAGTTTCTCACTGATTTCTCATGTCTTAATTGTATTTTATGTTACATTCTTTGTGGGTATTTGCCTTGATTGTCATCAGTATTATTATAAATAAAAGGAACCATAATTTTATACATCTTATATACCGATCTAATTAGTATGTGTCCATGTCTTTAAAAAGTAACACTGCTCCCGTAAGCCAAGCGCTTAATCACTACATCATACCTGCCACCTAGGACTGACAGAAGAGCGCATTGCTGAGTTGTAAGCTAAGTCGGTCACAACAGCTCACCTGGCAGTAATTTGAACAATTTACTTTGCATTGATAGTCATACCTTGGCATTTGATTTTTCAATGGACAGACATTAAACTTGACCATTACAGAACTCAAAAACAAAGTCTCTATATAAGTCCACCTGACCAATATAAAGCTTGAGAACAAAGGCTCTAAGTCCACTTGACCATTACAGAGCTCAAGAACAAAGGCTGTAAGCAAGTCCAGTGGGTAGGATATAATAACCATAAACCTTTCCGTACCTCTGTAATGACATGCTTCATGACACGATTTCTATGTATGGAGAGGTACAGTGATTTCTATGTATGGAGAGGTACAGTGATTTCTATGTATGGAGAGGTACAATGATTTCATCTATGGAACGAAACGTATAGATATAGTCAAGGGACTTTAACAATTATAATGTACACTTTTATAACACATCAAATTTTAGTTCAACACGTAACTCCCTGGAGTATGGCATTACATGAATAATAAATATGCCTCTGAAATATTGATAGCGGGTTTGATTAATGCTATTGAACAAGTGAATATACGTTTAGACGTTGGCATCAGACATTGTGTAACGTGTAGAACTGTCAAATTGTTTGTTTTGTTGTCACATTGAAAATCGAGAGTGTATGAATAGCACGTGTTTGAATAGCATATGTATGCTGAAAAATATGTCGAGGAAATATCTGGCTTGAAATGAGTTTAAGGAAATTTACAGCATATATTGTAATTATAAGCGTAACTTCTATTTTGTCGCCAAATATTTTACTTTGTAATGGATTCAGGAGCGTATTAGACCCAAGTTTGTCAACATTCGTCTTTGGCAAGAGATTAGAGAATGCATTGATAACACGCCTTACGTCACTGACGTTGGAGAAATGTAAGGAGGAGTGTGACGTCAGAACGAGGTGTCTCTCCGTAAACTATTTCTGGACAATGCAGGTATGCGAAATAAACCACAGGAATAAAGCACTGGATAACGCATTAAGTTCAAACAGGCCATCTCTGTATCTCCAATATTTTTCTTGGTCACAGGTAAGCATTGCATTTTAAGATGAAAGGAAAGGAAAATTGCTATTCTATGAACTAAATGTAAGTAATTCAATTGTGAAATAATAATAATAATAATAATAATAATAATAATAATAATAATAATAATAATAATAATAATAATAATATTTGGGATGTGAATACACATATTACAGTCTTTGAATTTGAACATTAAAACAATACCCAAATGTCATTTATTTATAAAAAAAGAAAGGACAGAAGGTTATTAACTCAACACGGACACGAAGAAAAAACAAGAATACAGCAAAATTCCACTGTACTGCAGTTTGACACTCGTTTTATATCAATCCAGGAAGGTCGTCATGACACTTCGCTTATATCAATCTATGAATGTCGGTTGTGACACTTCGTTTATATCAGTCTGTGAATGTCGGTTGTGGCACTTCGCTTATATCAGTCCATGAATGTCGGTTGTGACACTTCGCTTATATCAGTCTGTGAATGTCGGTTGTGACACTTCGCTTATATCAGTCTATGAATGTCGGTTGTGACACTTCGCTTATATCAGTCTATGAATGTCGGTTGTGACACTTCGCTTATATCAGTCTATGAATGTGGGTTGTGACACTTCGCTTATATCAGTGTGTGAATGTCAGTTGTAACACTTCGCTTATATCAGTCTATGAATGTCGGCTGTGACACTTCGTTTATATCAGTCTATGAATGTGGGTTGTGACACTTCGCTTATATCAGTCTATGACTGTCGGTTGTGACACTTCGTTTATATCAGTCTATGAATGTCGGTTGTGACACTTCGCTTATATCAGTCTATGACTGTCGGTTGTGACACTTTGTTTATATCAGTCTATGAATGTCGGTTGTGACACTTCGTTTATATCAGTCTATGAATGTGGGTTGTGACACTTCGCTTATATCAGTGTGTGAATGCCAGTTGTGACACTTCGCTTATATCAGTCTATGAATGTCGGCTGTGACACTTCGCTTATATCAGTCTATGACTGTCGGTTGTGACACTTTGTTTATATCAGTCTATGAATGTCGGTTGTGACACTTCGCTTATATCAGTCTATGAATGTCGGTTGTGACACTTCGCTTATATCAGTCTATGAATGTCGGTTGTGACACTTCGTTTATATCAGTCTATGAATGTGGGTTGTGACACTTCGCTTATATCAGTCTATGAATGTCGGTTGTGACACTTCGTTTATATCAGTCTATGAATGTCGGTTGTGACACTTCGCTTATATCAGTCTATGATTGTCGGTTGTGACACTTTGTTTATATCAGTCTATGAATGTCGGTTGTGACACTTCGCTTATATCAGTCTATGAATGTCGGCTGTGACACTTCGCTTATATCAGTCTATGAATGTCGGTTGTGACGCTTCGCTTATATCAGTCTGTGAATGTCGGTTTTGACGCTTCGCTTATATCAGTCTGTGAATGTCGGTTGTGACACTTCGCTTATATCAGTCTATGAATGTCGGTTGTGACGCTTCGCTTATATCAGTCTGTGAATGTCGGTTGTGACGCTTCGCTTATATCAGTCTATGAATGTTGGCTGTGACACTCCGCTTATATCAGTCCATGAATGTCGGTTGTGACGCTTCGCTTATATCAGTCTGTGAATGTCGGTTGTGACGCTTCGCTTATATCAGTCTGTGAATGTCGGTTGTGACACTTCGCTTATATCAGTCCATGAATGTCAGTTGTGACACTTCGCTTATATCAGTCCATGAATGTCGGTTGTGACGCTTCGCTTATATCAGTCTGTGAATGTCGGCTGTGACACTTCGCTTATATCAGTCTATGAATGTCGGCTGTGACACTTCGCTTATATCAGTCCATGAATGTCGGTTGTGACGCTTCGCTTATATCAGTCTGTGAATGTCGGTTGTGACGCTTCGCTTATATCAGTCTGTGAATGTCGGTTGTGACACTTCGCTTATATCAGTCTGTGAATGTCGGTTGTGACAATCCATTATATCAATCTATGAATGTCGGTTGTGACACTTCGCTTATATCAGTGTGTGAATGTCGGTTGTGGCACTTCGCTTATATCAGTGTGTGAATGTCGGTTGTGACACTTCGTTTATATCAGTGTGTGAATGCCAGTCGTGACACTTCGCTTATATCAGTCTATGAATGTCTGTTGTGATACGTCGCTTATATCAATCTATGAATGTCGGCTGTGACACTTCGCTTATATCAATATATGAATGTCGGTTGTGGCACTTCGCTTATATCAGTCTATGAATGTGGGTTGTGACACTTCGCTTATATCAGTCTATGAATGTCGGTTGTGACACTTCGTTTATATCAGTCTATGAATGTCGGTTGTGACACTTCGCTTATATCAGTCTATGAATGTCGGTTGTGGCACTTACCTTATATCAGTCTATGAATGTCGATTGTGAATCTGACCTCGAATTAAGTACTGTAGTGATATGACTCTCGGTTGTGAATCTGACCTCGTATTAAGTAGTGATATGACTGTCTGTTGTGAATCTGACCTCGAATTAAGTACTGTAGTGATATGACTGTCGTTTGTGAATCTGACCTTGTATTAAGTACTGTAGTGATATGACTGTCGGTTGTGAATCTGACCTCGTATTAAGTAGTGATATGACTGTCGGTTGTGAATCTGACCTCGTATTAAGTACTGTAGTGATATGACTGTCGGTTATGAATCTGACCTTGTATTAAGTACTGTAGTGATATGACTGTCGGTTGTGAATCTGACCTCGTATTAAGTACTGTAGTGATATGGCACCTGTTTTTTTTTTCGTATGACACCTATTATATGGCTACCGATCCGTTCTTATAGAAATTGTCAAATTCATTTGATGACAATACGACTAGTTTCATTTTATGTAAATATCTATGTTGAGGTCACGTGTCATACTAAATGCTCCTTGAGCATCACGAAAGAGGCAAGTTGTAAGTCGAACTAAGTGTATGGTACACTTATTTAATAAAGTCATTTACTTTCTTATAATAATAATCAATAGGTTGCACATCAAAAATGGTTTCGCTGATGAAATCAATATGCACTGCAGTTAAACCTTGGGTAATCGGTGTATTGTATAGTACTTACCGCTGTTTAACCTTGGGTAATCGGTGTATTGTATAGTACTTACCGCTGTTAAACCTTGGGTAATCGGTGTATTATATAGTACTTACCGCTGTTAAACCTTGGGTAATCGGTGTATTATATAGTACTTACCGCTGTTAAACCTTGGGTAATCGGTGTATTGTATAGTACTTACCGCTGTTAAACCTTAGGTAATCGGTGTATTGTATAGTACTTACCGCTGTTAAACCTTGGGTAATCGGTGTATTGTATAGTACTTACCGCTGTTAAACCTTGGGTAATCGGTGTATTGTATAGTACTTACCAAAAGGTAGTATAAGAATTGGTTAAGAATTTGATGTTCTTTTAATATTTTGATAAAGAATCAGTTATATCATCAATGGTAATACCACTGCACACTCGTTTCGTCTTTTAGGTCAGAATTATCTCCGACGGTGTATCTAGAAAATTTTTTTAATAATGCACTGGCTAATTTAGAAGGGGGGGGGGGGTTGCAAGAGACCCGGACTCCTTTTAACCATAGATTCACAAGGCGTATGTAGATAATCAGTTGGAAAACACTCAAGTAATGTCAGAGTGAAACTTCAGATTTGGCACCCAAAACGGCTGAGTATTTTGGCTAGTACGACTTTCACTTATCCCCCTGTTTTTGAAATCCAGGATCCGCCACTGTAATAAATAACGTACACAGAATAAGTTTATATTTATTAAATGCACATGGTTTGTTTTGTAAAGAGGACGTCTATAACCTGTGGTAGCATGACCTGCAGTCAGAATGAGCAGTGTTCCCTAGACGACGGTGCTTCCTCTAATCACCATCCATGCAGGATATCAGGTAGGCCACGATCACTGACGTGGATGTCAGTCCATGTCGAGATAATCAATAATTGATTAATGAGTTACGTTATGATTTTCACTTGATAGGATGTGCCAGGTTATCTATTTCACTATATTCTGACCGTTTAGGATATGGATTGCTATTTGTTTATAAGCAAAAGAACGTATCTACCAATATCTAAACACAAAATGCCCATCTGATTTTATTTGAAAATATTAGGAACAAAATATCTTTGTTGACGTTACTTTTATGGTCATCAAACGCTCTTTGATGTTACTTTAAGTTACAGAATAACAGAAATAGTTTTTCTTATTTGAGAATTATTATTAATATTGTTCAGGCATAGGCCTAGTTATTCTATGATAACTAAAACGGTATATATATACATGTATATATTCATGGAATTAACAATGCGGCGG
The DNA here is from genome assembly GCA_035048485.1 of Pteria penguin. Taxonomy (NCBI): domain Eukaryota; kingdom Metazoa; phylum Mollusca; class Bivalvia; order Pterioida; family Pteriidae; genus Pteria; species Pteria penguin. The sequence goes on from CM068585.1 coordinate 48,727,203, forward strand.
AGAAACCACTATTGACTCTTGTTGATAAATACATGTGCCAAAGTATTTTTACCTTATATTGATATCCAGTATATGATTTTCATGTAATAGAAATGTACCTATATATCCAGGGATGGATCCAGGTTTTTGGATTTATTTTAAGGCGTGAGATGGGGAGCGAAGTTAGACAAGGAATATAAGGACCGTTTAGGTCCCCAGAAGATACAAGGCGGGGACAAGTTGGCAAAGTCCCCGGATGTTTCTTTAAATTGACAGTTTTCTTCCGTATAATCGAAACTTTTTGTGCTGTTATTCATGTCTTGAGCACGCCTTGTTATTCAGGTCTTGACCACGCCTTGTTATCCTGTAGAGTTATTAACCTTGCCATTCGTTGTTATTCTGTAGAGTTGTTAGCTGTGTTATTCAATGTTGTTTTGTAGAGTTGTTAGCCGTGTCATTCAATATTGTTCTGTAGATTTGTTAGACGTTTCATTCAATGTTGATTGTAGAGTTGCAAGCCGTGTCATTCAATGTTGTTCTGTAGAGTTGTTAGCCGTGTCTTTCAATGTTGTTCTGTAGAGTTGTTAGCCGTGACATTCAATGTTGTTCTGTAGAGTTGATAGCCGTGCCATTCGATGTTGTTCTGTAGAGTTGTTAGACGTTACATTCAATGTTGATTGTAGAGTTGATAGCCGTGCCATTCAATGTTGTTCTGTAGAGTTGTTAGCCGTGTCTTTCAATGTTATCCTGTAGAGTTATTAGAATGTGTCATTCAATGTTGTTCTGTACAGTTGTTAGCTGTGCCATTTGATGTTGTTCTGTAGAGTTGTTAGCAGTGTCATTCGATGTTGTTCTGTAGAGTTGTTAGCAGTGTCATTCGATGTTGTTCTGTATAGTTGTTAGCAGTGTCATTCGATGTTGTTCTGTAGAGTTATTAACCGTGCCATTCGTTGTTGTTCTGTAGAGTTGTTAGCAGTGTCATTCGATGTTGTTCTGTAGAGTTGTTAGCCGTGTCTTTCAATGTTGTTCTGTAGAGTTGTTAGCCGTGCCATTCAATGTTGTTCTGTAGAGTTGATAGCCGTGCCATTCGATGTTGTTCTTTAGAGTTAATAGACGTTTCATTCAATGTTGATTGTAGAGATGTTAACCGTGCTATTCAATGTTGTTCTGTAGAGTTGTTAGCCTTTTCATTAAATGTTGTTCTGTAGAGTTATTAACGGTGTCATTCGTTGTTATCCTGTAGTGTTATTAGCCGTATCATTCGTTGTTATCCTGTAGTGTTATTAGCCGTGTCATTCGTTGTTATCCTGCAGTGTTATTAGCCGTGTCATTCGTTGTTATCCTGTAGTGTTATTAGCTGTGCCATTCGTTGTTATCCTGTAGAGTTATTAAGCGTGCCATTCGTTGTTATCCTGTAGTGTTATTAGCCGTGTCATTCGTTGTTATCCTGTAGTGTTATTAGCCGTGTCATTCGTTGTTATTCTGTAGTGTTATTAGCCGTGTCATTCGTTGTTATCCTGTAGAGTTATTAACCGTACCATTCGTTGTTGTTTTTTAGAGTTGTTATCAGTGTCATTCAATGTTGTTCTGTAGAATTGTTAGCCTTTTCATTCAATGTTGTTCTGTAGAGTTGTTAGCCGTGCCTTTCAATGTTATCCTGTAGAGTTATTAGCCGTGTCATTCGTTGTTATCCTGTAGTGTTATTAGCCGTGTCATTTGTTGTTATCCTGTAGTGTTATTAGCCGTGTCATTCGTTGTTATCCTGTAGTGTTATTAGCCGTGTCATTCGTTGTTATCCTGTAGTGTTATTAGCCGTGTCATTCGTTGTTATCCTGTAGTGTTATTAGCCGTGTCATTCGTTGTTATTCTGTAGTGTTATTAATCGTGCCATTCGTTGTTATCCTGTAGAGTTATTAACCGTGCCATTCGTTGTTATCCTGTAGTGTTATTAGCCGTGTCATTCGTTGTTATCCTGTAGTGTTATTAGCCGTGTCATTCGTTGTTGTCCTGTAGTGTTATTAGCTGTGCCATTCGTTGTTATCCTGTAGTGTTATTAGCCGTGTCATTCGTTGTTATCCTGTAGTGTTATTAGCCGTGTCATTCGTTGTTATCCTGTAGTGTTATTAGCCGTGTCATTCGTTGTTATCCTGTAGAGTTATTAACGGTGTCATTCTTTGTTATCCTGTAGTGTTATTAGATGTGCCATTCGTTGTTATCCTGTAGTGTTATTAGCTGTGCCATTCGTTGTTATCCTGTAGTGTTATTAGCCGTGTCATTCATTGTTATCCTGTAGCGTTATTAACCGTACCATTCGTTGTTGTTTTTTAGAGTTGTTATCAGTGTCATTCAATGTTGTTCTGTAGAGTTGTTAGCCTTTTCATTCAATGTTGTTCTGTAGAGTTGTTAGCCGTGCCTTTCAATGTTATCCTGTAGAGTTATTAGCCGTGTCATTCGTTGTTATCCTGTAGTGTTATTAGCCGTGTCATTTGTTGTTATCCTGTAGTGTTATTAGCCGTGTCATTCGTTGTTATCCTGTAGTGTTATTAGCCGTGTCATTCGTTGTTATCCTGTAGTGTTATTAGCCGTGTCATTCGTTGTTATCCTGTAGAGTTATTAACCGTGCCATTCGTTGTTATCCTGTAGTGTTATTAACCGTGCCATTCGTTGTTATCCTGTAGAGTTATTAACCGTGTCATTCATTGTTATCCTGTAGAGTTATTAGCCGTGTCATTCGTTGTTATCCTGTAGTGTTATTAGCCGTGTCATTTGTTGTTATCCTGTAGTGTTATTAGCTGTGCCATTCGTTGTTATCCTGTAGTGTTATTAACCGTGTCATTCGTTGTTATCCTGTAGAGTTATTAACCGTGCCATTCGTTGTTATCCTGTAGAGTTATTAGCCGTGTCATTCATTGTTATCCTGTAGCGTTATTAACCGTACCATTCGTTGTTGTTTTTTAGAGTTGTTAGCAGTGTCATTCAATGTTGTTCTGTAGAGTTGTTAGCCTTTTCATTCAATGTTGTTCTGTAGAGTTGTTAGCCGTGCCTTTCAATGTTATCCTGTAGAGTTATTAGAATGTGTCTTTCAATGTTGTTCTGTAGAGTTGTTAGCCGTACCATTCGATGTAGTTCTGTAGAGTTGTTAGCCGTGTCATTCGATGTTGTTCTTTAGAGTTATTAACCGTGCCATTCGCTGTTATCTTGTAGAGTTATTAACCGTTCTATTCGTTGTTATCATGAAGAGTTATTAACCGCGCAATTCGTTGTTGTTCTGTAGAGTTGTTAGCAGTGTCATTCAATGATATACTGTAGAGTTGTTAGCAGTGTCATTCGATGTTGTTCTGTCGAATTGTTAGCCGTGTCTTTCAATGTTGTTCTGTAGAGTTGTTAGCCGTGCCATTCAATGTTGTTCTGTAGAGTTGTTAGCCGTGCCATTCAATGTTGTTCTGTAGAGTTATTAACCGTGTCATTCGTTGTTATCCTGTAGTGTTATTAGCCGTGTCATTCGTTGTTATCCTGTAGTGTTATTAGCTGTGTCATTCGTTGTTATCCTGTAGTGTTATTAACCGTGTCAATCGTTGTTATCCTGTAGTGTTGTTAGCCGTGTCATTCGTTGTTATCCTGTAGTGTTATTAGCTGTGTCATTCGTTGTTATCCTGTAGTGTTATTAACCGTGTCAATCGTTGTTATCCTGTAGTGTTATTAGCCGTGTCATTCGTTGTTATCCTGTAGTGTTATTAGCTGTGTCATTCGTTGTTATCCTGTAGTGTTATTAACCGTGTCATTCGTTGTTATCCTGTAGTGTTATTAGCCGTGTCATTCGTTGTTATTCTGTAGTGTTATTAATCGTGCCATTCGTTGTTATCCTGTAGAGTTATTAACCGTGCCATTCGTTGTTATCTTGTAGTGTTATTAACTGTGTCATTCGTTGTTATCCTGTAGTGTTATTAGCCGTGTCATTCATTGTTATCCTGTATCGTTATTAACCGTGCCATTCGTTGTTGTTTTTAGAGTTATTAGCAGTGTCATTTAATGTTGTTCTGTAGAGTTGTTAGCCTTTTCATTTAATGTTGTTCTGTAGAGTTGTTAGCCGTGCCTTTCAATGTTATCCTGTAGAGTTATTAGAATGTGTCATTCAATGTTGTTCTGTAGAGTTGTTAGCCGTGCCATTCGATGTTGGTCTGTAGAGTTGTTAGCCGTTTCATTCAATGCTGTTCTGTAGAGTTGTTAGCCGTGTCATTCGATGTTGTTCTTTAGAGTTATTAACTATGCCATTCGATGTTATCTTGTAGAGTTATTAACCGTGCAATTCGTTGTTGTTCTGTAGAGTTGTTAGCAGTGTCATTCGATGTTGTTCTGTAGAGTTGTTAGCCGTGCCATTCGATGTTGTTCTGTATAGTTGTTAGACGTTTCATTCAATGTTGTTTTGTAGTGTAGCAAGCCGTGCCATTCGTTGTTGCTCTGTAGAGTTGTTAGGCGTGTCATTCAATGTTGTTCTGTAGAGTTGTTGGCCGTTTCATTCAATATTGTTCTGTACAGTTGTTTACCGTGCCATTCGATGTTGTTCTGTAGAGTTGTTAGCCATGTCATTCGATGTTGTTCTTTAGAGTTATTAACCGTGCCATTCGCTGTTATCCTGTAGAGTTATTAACCGTTCCATTCGTTGTTATCATGTAGAGTTTTTAACCGTGCCATTCGTTGTTGTTCTGTAGAGTTGTTAGCCGTGTCATTCAATGTTGTTCTGTAGAGTTGTTAGCCGTGTCATTCAATGTTGTTCTGTAGAGTTGTTAGCCGTGCCATTCGATGTTGTTCTGTATAGTTGTTAGCAGTAAGTACAGACAAGGTAGGACAATTTCCTCTGATATCTCTGCTTCTTTCTGACTGAATGTGGCGTATTCTATGAAGCACTGAATAATAAACAAATAAGCACAAAAGTAGATTAAGATACTGTTAGCCATTTTGGGTATATGTGATGTAAATGATTTTATTTTTTGGCCAGACTGTGATGACCCACCTGATGTAGCTTATACAGATCGGGATGCCAGTGATGGTATCGGTATACATTCCAAGGTCACTTATACCTGTCAGCACGCACTGAACAGCACGGGAAAACCCTACATATCGTGTATGGAAGACGGATCATGGCAAACACCTTCATTTCAATGTATCTTAGGTAAATGATAAATCATTATTATTTTCTTTGACAGAGATAACTAAAATTGACACAAATGTCATACATTTCAAATTAGGAGACTGTAAAATGCACATACAATGACCAGTAGATATTGAATGACTGTAGATTGTTGTTTGATTTTATTGATTTTCAATAGGTATAGGTATGATACATTAACGCTATGGTGTAAGCACATAAATCAAGGTTTCAGTTTGAATAGGAATTGTGTCCCTTAGGAGATAATAAAGGGTAAGACTTGCTATCATTCACTTTAAAATGGACTTTAAATGTCGAAAGTAACATAGAACTAAAATTAAAACATTCAGCTTGAGATACAGTTAATCACTCTCTCTAGTTGTATTCTTTATGGGACGATTTACAAAAGATTTGTCAGCATTTTCACATCATTGCAGTGCTGATAATTTACATATACATACATTAACTTTGTATTCTTTATGGGACGATTTACAAAAGATTTGTCAGCATTTTCACATCATTGCAGTGCTGATAATATACATATACATACATTAACTTTGTTCATCTGATGAGAGTTTCGACAGTAATGCAAAGAAAAAGAAATATAATTTTATAACTTGTTCAAGATTCCACGCGAAAATAAAGTCCCTCAACCCTTCATTCTTCCGTGTCATTATAACTGGTTCATGATTACTTGCGAAAATTTTGCCTCGCAAATATATTCAGAGTTACATATTGGCAATAATAAAATCACGCTGTGATTTACAGTATATTTACCACACTGACATTATAAAGTCACGCTGTGATTTACTGTATATTTACCACCCAGACATAATAAAGTCACGCTGTGGATTTCAGTATATTACCACACTGATTTAATAAAGCCACGCTGTGATTTACAGTTTATTTACCACACTTGCATAATAAAGGTACGCTGTGATTTACGGTATATTTACCACACAGTCATAATAAAGTTTAATGTAACATATTTACCACACAGACAATAAAATCACGTTGTGATTTTCAGTATATTTAACAAACCAACATAAAAAGTCACACTGTGATTTACAGCAAATTGGCTACATTAAAGTTTTAGAATTCAAAGAATCTATTATAATTACAAAATTTTATTATTAACATATTTACCACACTGACATGATATAGTCTCGTGCGCTGTGATTTTCAGTATATTTACCACACTGACAAAGATAAAAAACCCTGTGATTTTCAGTATATTTGCCACACTGACATAATAAAGTCCCGCTGTGATTTACAATATATTTACCACACAGTCATAATAAAGTCACGCCGTGATTTACAGTATATCTATCACACAGACATAATAAAGTCACGCTGTGATTTACAGATATTTACCACACAGTCATAATAAAGTCACGCTGTGATTTACAGTATATTTTCACACTGACATAATAAAATCACGCTGTGATTTACAGATATTTACCACACAGTCATAATAAAGTCACGCTGTGATTTACAGTATATTATCACACTGACATAATAAAGTCACGCTGTGATTTACAGATATTTACCACACAGACATAATAAAGTCACGCTGTGATTTACAGTATATTATCACACAGACATAATAAAGTCACGCTGTGATTTACAGATATTTACCACACAGTCATAATAAAGTCACGTTGTGATTTACAGTATATTATCACACTGACATAATAAAGTCACGCTGTGATTTACAGATATTTACCACACAGTCATAATAAAGTCACGCCGTGATTTACAGATATTTACCACACAGACATAATAAAGTTACGCTGTGATTTACAGATATTTACCACACTGACGTAGTAGGAACAATAAAAAGCAAATGGAAATACATGAATGACAAACTCGTTACTGTTCAATTGATTTATTAAATTCTATCACAGCAAATTACGAAGTTTCTATATATTTGTACACACATTCAAAACTTATGTTTTAACGTATGCTGAAACCGGCGTGGCCTAGTGGTATCGCACTTGCCTCCTGATCGGGAAGCCGGGGTTCGAGTCCCGCTCTGGTCATGCCAGTTTTCTGTCTTTCGGATGAGGCAGTAAAAACCGAGGCCCCGTGTCGTGGTATGCATGGCACGTTAAAGATCCCTCACTGCTTCGGGTGGGTCCGTTGCAAAGGTCAAAATTTGTATGCCCCACATCAGGCAGATGCCGTTACCATATACGTGAAATATTCGTGGTGTGACGTTTAACAAAAATCAATCAATAAATCTATTTTAACGTTAACTACAGCAGGCTTTGCAGTTTAATCCATTGTGAGTTCTGCTCACTTTTTCACTTTGCTTTCATTGGTTGTATGATATAAACGATTCATGTTGAATATTTCCATGGTAAAAATTTGTAACCACATCTGTGTGCAATCTGATCCCATCGGTGATAGGGACGACCCACTTCAAGCAAAGATATAAAAGGAAAGCCCTCAGAACCCAAAATGTCAAAAACAGTGTATCAACAAGTTGAAAAAGGCTTCTTATATCAAAACCACAATTTAGATTGTCGAATGAAAATAGAAAAGATCCAGTCTGGCCACCAAGAAAACATATAATGTGAAATGACAGGCAAAGGAACAGAATTTAATTCAATTACAAACATAGCTCTGGGATGAGATTCGATTGACCTTAACGCTATGAATAATAAATGGCTAGATTATATTTACGTTATGATTAAAACGAGTGTAGTCATTATTATTTTTGACATTTATGCATGCTTTTTCTATGACAAAAGATGAGGTACTGTAATAAAAGTAAGACTGTATTAAAATTTCTCACACCAATACTTTATTTTGATATAATAGAATCAACAAATGATTTATCTTTCAGATTGTGACATAGGATGGACATTAATTGATGGATCGTGTTATAAAGTAATCTATAGAGAAAAATCCTGGTCAGATTCTTGGGTAGGTCAGAAACTGTATTTTGTTTTATAAACATACACTGATCACAATACTTATGCTTTAAAATGGTATATATATATATATATATATATATATATATATATATATATATATATATATATATACACAAAAGCGGTATTTTAGGAATAAGCCATTACAGTTGCCTGTTGACAGTGTTTTAATTCAGAGATACATGTATATTAGTAGTACTTAACATCCATAACATGGTCTTGTTGAGTCAGAAACTTTAGAATTTATATCGCTTCACAAAAATTGGGGGTGGGTGGGTTCCAGAATTGTAACAACTATGTTACAATTATATCTGTTTTTACACAATTACAATATTTCAATCTCCGGCGCTGATAAATGAACACCATCGTTGGCAAACAGGGCTGGAGAAAAAAGCTTACACTATGGATATTTAATATATGCTCCCCTTGAAATAATTTAGTGTCTTGCATATCTATCTACATCTCTATTCGCAATCTAGAATTTTCTGCCCCTTCCAGGCTGAACATATACCACCACTAATGTCTGGGCAATATCCGAGATCTCACAGTTAATGTATCCGGGAATGATTGTGATAAGGTGTGAGCTGCGTTTTTTCTTTAAAGGCCGAGCTTGACCTACATGAAAATCCGGTGGTAGTGCAATTAAGCGTATTTGGAGTTGGGCGGTCCTTGCCGTTGTAGCAGCGATAAAAATAACACACAGCGTGTTTTCGTCGAGTACAAACACGTGCTTCACATATGGATAACTTAACAAAGTGAAGGCTAAATATGCATCACAGAAAACAATAAATATTAATTACACCTCGTACTTGAAAATACCTAAGATTAGTTTTATGCTATAACAATCGTTCGAATATTTTCAAAATAAGTTATATAGAAATGCAATAGACCTCCCCCCTTTCCCGATAGAAAACTTGCAATTGCATCCTTTATCATTTTTGCAAAAGTGACGAAGTATCAATATACAGTATTTTTATGATAGGCATTTAATATGGAAGGAAAACAGAAATTAACTTTAAATGTTACGGAGTTGAAATTAAAAGCTATGAAAACTTTATTTATGCAAAACAATTGGGACTTGCACCTGCATGACCCACCACAACACACTGGAATTGGCGGGAGTTCGTACGCGCTATTCCAGGGAGTGGACAAAGTGACTCAGACGTACTTTGGTGAAAATACTATTATATTATATGCTATGGAGACGAACATAATGCCGAGGAGACATTTGTAATATCGCAAGACCCGAGCAGTGAAGAGTGTCCGCTTTGTTTATGTAGACCTTGTATAACGGACGAAAGTAATACTCAGTTGTGGTGGGAATCCGAACCCAGTGTAACATATCAATGGAACTGTAAGACAAGAAAAGACAAATATGAAAGGGTTTGGACAATGTTATTGCATGTCGTTGTGTGGAATGATCAAAGATACATTGACAGAAAATCTAGAGCACTAGAACATGACATGCAAGGGCAAGAATGGCACAGACGCGAAATGTCTTCGTGTGTAGTGAATTTGTTGAGAGGTCATGGCTTCCCAATCCAAAGAATAGACCGTACATTGGACATATGCGGGAATAAAACTTACTCATTATGCAGTCTTATTAACACCAAAAAAGTATAAGTACAAACTATTTTGATTTTCGGTTTTTATATCATCCAACATCGGAATGCACAAACTGTCGATATACAATTGCAAACAATGTTTTAACGTATCAAGTGTACTATAAATTCGTGGATGTACTTGGATAATCAGAGACAGACCAGTAAGTCAACTCATTATTTTATATAATTATAGATCTTTTGTTATTACTTTGACGAGGCACTCTTGCTATCACAGTTGGCGCTAAATTTCTTATCAGACCGTCAACATGTGCTGCTACTCACACTACATCCGGTGTAAACAATAACACACGAAAACACGCCCACTAACGAACGAAATTGAATTTGAAATTAGATAATGAGGTCTGCTTCAGAACTTTGATAAATAAATATATAATTATGGGGAAGTTTCATTACAATATTAGTTGATACGAACTTGTATATTACGGACAGGAATGAGCACAACAATTTTCGTGAGTTAAATCGACGTAATTGTTGATAATTTTACAAATTTATTGCTGCAATCTGAACGTGTCTCGAAAAATCAAATCTGCCACCATTTTCTTGATTGGCCGCTATTTATACTCCGATATCGGCCTTTAAAGTTGCACTAGCTGTCATTTTCCGTATTAAAAACGAAAGCTGTAACTTTTAACCCTGGACTCTCTCCTAAAGTTAAGCCTTTATACGGAATTACTCTGTTATATAAGTTCGGTTAGTAGTGGGAAAATCATTAAAATGTAATTAAACAATTACGACCTACCCGCACAAAGTCGGTAATTTTTTCTTCACCTGGCATGCTCAGTGTATCAATGACCTAGCCAACTAACGCGAGATTAGGAAACTTTCACTAATAACAACAACACTGGTGACATAGACAAAGCTACCGGAGATGAGACGTCCTCGATTAAAGACAGAATTCGATAACATCAGGGATGAAAAAAGTCTGTGACGAAACATTTTTAGAACAAGAACAACATAGAAGTTGCACTAGAGCGATGGGAACGGGGGAGAGTTGTCAATTTACACAAAATACTTCGCACGAGTCTTTAATGTTTACATTTTTCAATACCACGTCAGCACGAGGCCTTGACATTCCATTGTATTGATTACTTGCGTGTTTGTATTATGAAAGCGGTCCGATATTTACTGTCATTAGGTAAGGTAATCTCTTAAAATTAACTGTTGATAATAATGTGTAAAGTGGACGACATGAAAGAAACGTAAATACATTTTGTAAAATTCTTTAAAAGAAATTGTGTTAAGAGTCCCCTTTTGGGGCCCCTCGATCAAATCATGTGGGACTACTAATGTGACATAAAGCTTTTAAATGTTCGTTGAATATAGCCAAATTACTATTGACAGTATTACTAATGACATTTTTTCTTTTCTTCTGTGCATTTAGTATGCGCCTATATATCTTTGAGTTTACAAAGCTAGATAAAACATGCTTTTACGAAGATATACTCAGCGACGCACTTTAGTACTTTGTTTTTATCACGTGATTTTCTGACCCGATCTACATACGTGTCAAATGTTGTGTAAATGGTGAATGTAAAGGACATTTCTCAATTTTTCCGGTTTATAAAAACGTGTCAATGTCGTCAAAAGAGTTGACTTTCGATTAAGTATAGCTTTGTTTTGTAGTTTGATTGTATGTAATTTCAGATAATTAAATGAAACATAACATTCTTGTTATACCAATTTTGGCAGCTTATGCAACTTTAAAGTACACAAAGTTTCCTGACCTACCATTACAACAGCTTCTTCCCATCTTCTATCCCATTTTGGAACACTCTTTCACTACATTTTCAAAATATTAATTCCATCAGCAAATTTAAACAATATCTAAATCACACACATATTAATCCAGTACAAAACACTTCTATATCGGTAATCGCTGGGCCCAAATACAACATGCACGACTACGAATCTGCTGTAGCTCACTCAAACATCATCTATTCTTAAAAGATATTGAACCCGACCCATTCTGCTCTTGTGGCGCTATGGAAACTACAACCCATTATCTCTTAAAATGTAGAAAGTATGACCTCCAAAGAAATATACTATCACAAAAAATTGGCAGACCACTGACACTGAATTTACTCCTATACTGAGATCCAAAAGCTACTTTTGAAATTAATAAAAACATTTCCTCACACGTCCAAGATTTTATTGAGAAAAGTAAACGATTTAACTAAATATGCTCAACAATACGTACATTCCCTTTCTAAGTGATACAAAAAATTGGCTACTCTTCCAAAGTCGTACATAAAGACATGAATAAAGAGAAATCACACAATCTATAAATTTCAAATTTATCTATGTATATATAGTTGCAAACTGTTTGTATGTGTATGCATAGTATGTACGTATGCATCTATTTGTTATTGTATACATGTATATATATATGAATATGTATGTTTGTATATGTGTACGCATGTACATGTATATCATTCTACCTTTCAAACCAATTTCTGAAAAAATCCCACCCACCCCCGCCCTTATCTTCTTCTTCTTCAAGCTTTTCCTTCTTTAATTTGTTTCATTCTTGTCTCTGTTATTTTTTCATTTACCATACTTTTTCATCATTTTATAATAATTGATGTGAACAGATCATACGACACAAGCGACTACTCAATGTGCTTTATATTTCAATAGGATATGAATTGATATAAGCATTTAATGCTTTTTTTCAAATCCTTATTATGCATTTATATATTGCTATGTGTTGATGTGTATATATAATAAAATAAATATTAAACCAAAGTTTCCTGACCTACATCATTTCCGCCTGCGTGAATAATTAACGTATCTGGATGGCTAATCTTGACAGCCCTCAAGTTTTCCAAACCAGGATATTTGTGCGTCAAATGTCAGGTTCTTCCCTATGTGAAGCAGAGCAGTTTGTTTGACATGAGCGATAAAAGTCTAGGATCCACTCAACTGGCTTGGAACCTGAAACTTGACTTGGCAACCAGGATTGTTTCATCTTTAACCTTTAACTACCTATATTTATGTTCGCGAGTTGAGATTCTAATATACTTTTTAGTATTAAACTTTGATAATTACGGGTTACCATGCGAGTGTTTTACAAAAACTGACAGGGTATCGGCAAATACCCTGTCAGAAATTATGTTTCAACGCAAGGCGTTAGCCGATCTGTGAAACGGAAGTTTCTAACAGGGTATTCGCCGATACCCTGTCAGTTTTTGTAAAACACAAGCAAGGTAACCCCATTCTAATGCATTTGACAAAAATAATTACAACTACTGTCCGCGCCACTCACTCTGGAAACTGGAAAATCTGGATTTGTATGAAGAAGCGTTCATATTTTATAGAAAAAAATCAATTTTATATAGGGCGATTTCCATGTTAAATTTTGACGTGACGTCGCCAAGTTTCCCATAGACTCAATGTTAAACATCGGCGACGTCACGTCAAAATTAACATAGAAAACGCCCTATCTAAAATGCTTTTTCCCTATCAAATACGAATGCTTCTTCGTAGAAACATATAACACACACTAAAAGTTACGACTAAACAAGATCTGTCGATTGATATTAATTTTGTAAAACTATTTTAAAGATAAATAAGTGAAAATCCAGATTTTGCGGTTTACAAAGTGAGTGGCGCGGACAATAGAGGCAAAAAGTTATGGTTTTCTAAGCCAAGTCGCTAATCACAGTCATATCAATAACTGTAGATATCGTGACGTCACAAATCAGAAACTGCAGGATATCGTGACGTCATATCAAAAACTGCAGGGGTACCGTGAATACCCTTGCAGTTTTTAAATCGGACAGCCAATGAGATCGCGTATCACAAACACAATGCATTAGAATGGCCATTCTAGGTAAACGTTTATACAACTGAAAGCTATGAAAATTTTGAAAATAAATTAACAATAAATGGCAAATATTATGATCCGCCCACATACGATTTGGAATCATAAAGTGAAAAGCTCAGTTTTACTAAAACGTCTTATTGGCTATAGTTATCAGTAGAAGGAACGTACCAGAATGTCCACCAATGACACTGGTCTATTATAAGTTATACACTAGAACGGCAAGTTCTCTGCTGATATATATTCTAATTTACATGTAATTGGATCATTGTCCCTAAAAGAGAATACCAAAATATAATTTATTTCTAAAATCTTATGAAAGCATTATTTGAAGTGAGGTAACTGATAAAAGGAGAAATTCAGTATGGGTAACCTAACGTTAAGGAAGGAGATTTGATTTATTTTATCACGATTAACTTTCACAATTTTCACTAAAATGTAATTCATTATTTGAGTCAAACCGCCTATCACATCATTGTAGCAATGTACACAATATTTGGTAATTGGTTTTCCTCAAATATAGATTTATATACTGTATGAGTTTTATAAATACTTATTATTAATTATTACTACTTATTGTATTTTTCAGAATTATTGTGTTGATCAGAATGCTTTCTTAGCGGAAATTACGTCAGCTGAAGAACAGCAGTTTTTACAGCAATTGATAAATGGTTTGTTAACTTCAGTAACAGCAACTGGCCCTTCAATGATTCATAGAAATTTATCATTCCAAGGATTTTCAGTTGTTATAGTTATGGCATTATGGACGAATGAGAAGATAATACTATCAAAACTCGAAATGACCAGTTTTAGCAACAGAATCAAGATAACAGTACAGAAGAAAAAAAAAATCAAAGTACTTACAGTACTGATAGCCGGGCTTTCAGTAACTGTTCAAGTGGCAAAAGATTAAACTGAAGTTAAAATACAGTATTAATCCATCATCTTTACATTGATAACAAATTCAAGGAAATAAGAAGTTACACATTTCACTATGGAAGGACAATTCTTAAGTAATAGTGAAATGAAGTTTATCATTGGTTACTTTTGATAAAATATCTCGGGAGGCATGGGATCATGATGAAAACCATAGATTCATTACTGTTTTAAAAGTTACGCCGTTCTTGTTATGCTTGTTCTTTTGAACATAAAAGACGTATATTTGTCATCTCCTATCGCTATAGAGGGCAGAATTGTGCGTGACCTTTCTTCCTGATTGGTGTATAGACAAAACGGCCCACACGAAAATAGGAATAATTTTATGCTGAAGGCAATTTATTGAAATGTCAATTATTCGTCCTCTTGCTATCTATATCAAGTTAAACTAGGTGAAAAATATCTATTTTGAAATCAAAGGTCGATATCCATGTTAAAATATTACAAAGTTGGGCCCTTTTTGCTAGGGAACACTACATGTACACATTTTCCTTCTGCCAAGTGATAAGGCAATGGACAATACACAGCGCCGTTCCAATGTTTATGTATGACGCTTGAATTAGAAACATATCTTAGTCGGCAAAAATAGACATAAGGAAACCCCTTGGCGTGTACGAATATTAGACTGGCAATGCCTGTCTATATCTTAAAATATCTAGACAGTGACCATAACGAGACTGACCTGTGTTCAAGTGACGCGTTACCGGTTATTTTCATATCACTGGATTTCGTTTTGTTTTATTCATTTAATCTAGAATCAACAAATATTGACAGAATTAACTACATCCTCGAGCTTAAACATCACGCGCCTCTGAAAAATTACATCAAATAATTCTGTGTATGCTACTGCAGATCAGGGACATGTGTATATCATCCGGAACACACGAGTCGGTTCTTAATACTACGTAACAGTAACCAGACTCGGACGTGAATGTATGAATACGTTAAAATTTTACACGTAAATCGCCTGTGTATGTTTGTAACTGCGTGATTCGGCTTAGAACTAGATCCGATATCAGTCATTTGTAACATCGAGTATTATTCATAATTTATTTCATATTAAATACTAGGAAAAGCACATTCAGGCAATTTCGTGAAATATACTATATAATATTAATATATATCGGCGTGTGTGTGACATTCGCCATTTAAATGTCATGTGACGTACCTCCGCGACCAAATAGCCTTCACGTCCGGGTCTGTGTTTCTATTAAAGGAACCCAACCCATGTGTTCCGGCTGATGTGTATATATGTCTCTGTGCAGATGGAGTACATCTACACGCAGTGTGTACTACTTGTTATCTGCCCTTAACCCGTGTGCTATAAATAACACTAGATGGAGTAGCAAAAGCCTCTCCAGAATGGTGGTGATCATCTGTCTCTTCGCGCAGCGATAGCAAACAAGAGCAGGTAACTTCAGCTTACACGAATTTACACATGTATATCTCTATTTATAATGTTACATATGATTAATGATCCAGTAAAGATTCACAATACGTTCTGAATATTCTAATGCTAGAAATTACATCAGAGATTATATTTTGATGCACATTGAGTGAGAAAGAGGGCTTTACAACTTATAATAAGAATGCCTCGTTTTGAGAATCGTGCTTGGCGGCTATATCCTTGGCTTATGCCTTCGGCATTAAACCCGTCTAAAAATAATGCATCACATGATAAACCTAGGTATATGATTGGATAACGTTATAGATGCTCTGAAACAATAGTGACTGTAACTATTGGTTTTTTTTGGTTTAACACAGTTATATTCTATGAAAAGTGCATCTCATGATAAATCTTAGGTATGTGCTTGGATAAACTTCCGATGCTCTGAAACAAGTGTACTGGACACTTTTGCCGGGTATTATCGCTTTTTGCTTTACAGAGTTATCTTCCATGACGGAAAAAAGTTGTATTGTTTACACGTGTTTGTGTTTATGTTTATATATTTATAAGAGATGTATTCCTTTTTTGAGTTATTCCATATCTTTGAAGTTGGAAAGAATTTGAATAGGCCTTTGCCATTATCGTGAATAATTATTCAATCAATTCTGCACAGTGTAAAGTGATGCATTATTACCTATTAATGCCTGTTTAGTGGGTACTTTGCTGTCATAAATATTTAAATTTTATTTTGCGACAAAAGCACAAAACACGTGTGAACAGTTCAATATTTTTTTTGCATGGAAGATAACTCTCTTCTTAGAACCCAGTAATAGAGATCGACATTACTGCTTCAGTGCCTCTGTAACGTTATGCAATCATGTATGTAATTTTTTATTTTTCATCATGGAAGACAAGCAAAGAGCATCTGTAACATTATCCAATCATATACTTAGGATTTATCATGTGATGAACTAAGAGGGTCTAGTATCCACCTAAACAGGCATTAATGATTCATAATGTCAGTAACTCCATAAATTGTTTGAAATCTCACAAAGGAATTAAATTAAGATGAAAATATGAGGAATATACCGGTTGTTTGTTCAGAAATGAATGAAAAATGGGAAAGGTTTTTTTAAATATAATGAATATGACACCCCCATTTTCTCAACAAGTAGAAATGTCAGTTATACTATATTTTGGTATCTATAACATATATACATTTTATGTAAGTGGAATTAGTTTTTGGAAGGAAGTAAGCCTCAAATCCACTGCCAAATCGGAGACAATATTTGGTTATAAAGAACAGCGTTAAGAGGGTAATGCTAAGTTTTCTTGTAAATCTGGATTGTAGCATTAAGTCGATCGCAGTCAAAGTAAAATGTCTTAATTGCAATACAAGTAATTCATCCTGCAAATGAAAAGTTTTACGGTTAGATTTGATTTCATTATGAATAATAAATATAGAACATATATACCTATTAATTTAGTGCACCATATGCGCATTTCGACAACTTATGTCTCTTCAGTGATGCTCGTGGCCAAATGTTTGAAGTGAATCAATACGTTATTGATGATCGGGTGTTCTTATGTAGATGTAGATGTAATGCTGATGAAGCTCAATACTGGTAATACATGATCATATTGTACCTCTGTATATTTAATGAAAAAACATTTTCTGTAGTGAACATCTGTTTATATTATACTGGAAACACATGATAAATTATAGTGTTGCGTTTATTGTGCAATGTATGACTTTGCATTTACTTGCTACTCTCAGATAGTGCAATGGCTGTGACATCGGGTTATCAGACGGGACTATGGCTGGGAGGGACAGACGCAGATGAGGAAGGGGTGTGGCAATGGCATTATTCTAAGCAAGGCATAGCAAAAGATACATCGTCGTCATCCTATACAAATTGGAGTGGCAGTGAACCTAACAACGCCGATAATGAGGAGGATTGTCTCCATGCAAGGAGGGAAGTCCAGTACAAATGGAATGACTTAGACTGTAATTTGGAAAGTTATTTCATGTGTGAAAAAGCAAAAGCATAGACATAAAGGAAATGAGTAGTTGTGTATCTCTACAAATGATGTTTCTTCCATGATGCTCATTGCTGAAAGTGTGAGAATAATAACAACTCTGAAAGCAATTGCAAAATGGTCTAAGTGAAATGTTACATAATAATAAAAAATAATTGGCATGTATATAAGATTAATAAAGCTAGATGGATTTTGGTAAAAGAATGATGCTTGTAAAGTATATCTATTTTAAGGTCATACATCTCCTAAAGTAATATTTAATGTACTAATATTAATTACACTTTCTTTGATTTACTATGAAATCCAAAAAAAAAAAAAAAAAAAGAATTATGTGATGTAATTTTTTTAACTATAGAAAACCTGAACTTAAGCATAATTTTAATCAAAACAACACATAAGCAAGGTCTGGTTAGCTATTCTTCAATGTGAAATATTTGGTTTTTAATTTCAAGATATTGGTAAGATTGGAATATGATAACTAAAGTTAACAAATTTTGTTTATACGAAATTATATTTCTTCTTCTCTACAATGGCCGATAAAATGTCATTAAACTTGGCAGCAAGCAAGTACTCATTGTCTTCTACTTATTTTGTATTTTTTTTTCAAGATTGCTGCAGGGTTTGGCAAAATATATCAAAGAGGATACACTTTTTTAAAGAAAAAATATTTTCTCAAGTAGTCTGCACAAAATGAACTACTAAATGCATCAGAGTGATCTGAAAGCATGTTTGTGAAGTTTTCCTCAATTCCGAATAAAATTTGGACGCTTATTGGACTTTGTATTTTTGCAAATATTAATGCCTTCATTGATTTTTGCATTTATGGTCGTCGTAATGCATTTATTTTGTTGATTTTATGAGACCTTAAGTAGATACATGTACATATAAATGTAAAGCATCTGGAAGCAAAATTACTTTGAATATTTTTTTTTTCAATTTCCTTCACAGATTACGAAAAGTGAAGGTTACACTGTTTGTTTATTATATAAATGTATGACAGAATTGATTAGAAAATGTTTTTAAAATGATTAAGAAAAATGTTTAAAGCAGAGTTGATGTTTTAGTTCCATTTTGATATAAAATTTCTGACACGTTTTGGCCTCTATTTACAAACTGTTATTATCTTGATTTATTTAAGGTAATCAAGCATTTATTTGCAGATTTTATTAGAAGATAACTGAACGTTTCATTTTTAACCCCCCAAAACCCCATACATAATATTGGTTGCTGTGAATGATTAGAATGCATGAAATTTCATTTTTTACTATTTTCGTTTGATTGATTCTTGTTTTACGGCAAGAATATTGCACTGCCTGATGAAAATTACACCTGTGCAACAGACCCGTCTGAATCAGAGAGAGATCTTAATGTGGCATGGGACCTTGGTTTTTAATGTTTTTCCCGAAAGACACTGACAAGGAACCGACGGGATTTGAACTCAGGGCCTCTTAGTCACGAGTCAAGCCCATTTGTGATGGAACAATCCAAATCGACTAATGTGAAAATTTCCCTTCCTAATATGACATCTTTTAACTTTTTAAATTTTACTTTCTGTTAAATGTCATCAGTACTGACATGCTTAATATTGATGTTTCAAATATAAAAGTCATTTGTCAGAATTCAACAATAAGTAAGAGGAATCATGTGTCTGCTAATTTTTAAGCAACCATTTTTTTGGGTATGAGCATACCTTGTTCACGTGAGCAATATAAGGCACACTGGTAACTTTTTTTTAGAACAGTTGCAAAGACTTGTGCACAATCGTATATAAAAAAATACATTCACAATATTGTCTAGGAACATCACAGCAAGGTTTTTCAAACCCCTTTGTTGTAGCTGAATGAAGTACACTTAGCTTTTCATATGAAAAAAATATATATATACAGTTCTTGATGCTTACATTTAGGGGTTACCATGTGAGGGTTTTACAAAAACGACCCGCAGTGAAACTCAATTCTAACAGGGTATTCGCCGATACCCTGTCAGTTTTGTAAAACACAAGCATGGTAACTCTATTCTAATGCGTTTGACGAAAATAATTACAACTGGAGACACAGAATTATGGTTTTCTAAGCCAAGTCACTAATTCCGATACATTTTACAGGAGTATTTTATACTTTACTTTTATTGCTAAATGATTTTCAAATTTACTTTTCAAATTCCCCAGAATGATTTCCTCTGTTTAACTAAAATCAACAACTGCAAGTTAAAAAAATTCAATGACTCTGTTAAGAGTATTACAGAAAACTTTACATTATTCACAACTACATGATCCTCGTGATGAATTTTCTTACCTGAGTTATAACAAATGATACCTGTGATATTCACCTTTTAAAAATCGTAAAACCAAAATTAAAAAAAAAAATTATAATAACAAATCGTCAAAATTGGATACCCTACTGATTACCTCTTGACATTTTTCTTGCTTCTTGAGATCCATCCATTTTATTTTTAAATTTTCATTCTTTTTATGTAAACGTCAACAAAATTGAAAGATTAAAATGTGTTAAGGAAGACATTCCATTCAATTAAATCAAATACATTTTCGTAATTTTACAAATAAAGTATTCCATTTATCGCAATATTAATGAATATTTAGTATTAATCTTTCATTCTCGCCAATAAAACGACCTTTTACATATTCAGTGTTTTCTTCACCAATGAAGTAGTCTAATATTTTCTAAAGACGAAAGCGATTATTTTATAGTCAGTATTAGTCAAACTAATAGTTATGTATCTTATTTAAACATTAAAAAAGATACTCTCTGCATATGAAGGAAATAAATGTTAGTCTCTTGGTATATCACATTTCGATATTATCAAAGTTTTATGTTAATGTTTTATTTTATTCCCAAAGCACTTATAAAATTCAGTAGATAGACCTTGTAATTCATATTCATATTCAGAAAAGTATTAGTGCATTCAGCATTAGATGGAAAATAATAACAAAAATCCTCATCCTCTTGTGAAATCCATGAAACTGGAATTAGGAGATAATTATCTATATAAATTCCATTAAAACAAAATTCCCCTCAAATTTTGTTTTGATTTCTGATTTTAATGACATTGGGAGATTGGTGTGCATTTTCCAGAGCAAGAAATACTTTGAATTTTTCACCATCACTAATCCATTTTGATTTATACCTTATTTATGCACTCTTGTATTATTTCAAGTTCTCTTTTCTTATTCATACTAAATTGTTCTGACGGACCATCTATCATTTGTTTCTCTCTCTCTCTCTCTCTCTCTCTCTCCATTAGTTTATTTTAAATTACGCAGCTTAGATTTAGCGAAGCTAATGAAAAATTCTTTAACTTACACTTTAATATTTACCAAGAGTGTTTTAATGACATTTTAAATGATCTATTATAGAATATATGCCTTTTTCTTTAAAACAGACGTGTTAAATTATCAAAAAATCCCTATCTTTGTTAAGATAACTGATTTTTAAAGAAAAACTTGAAAACTCTTTGATCAATTATTCTTGTTACTTGTTACTGATCGGCACGTGATCAATCCACTCGACATGGACGTGTAATTCTCTGCTCCTCTGTTTTGTAAAATTTGGGCAGTTATATTGCATGTAGAGTTATCAGTGTTGGAATATATAGAGTATTTATATAGTGTGAAATCTATCACCAGAAGTTGGAAAAATAAATCTTTGTGAAATGGCATCTTTAAAAGAGGGAGGAAACAACAAAGGAAAACAAAGAAAGAGTGAGAAGTCTTCGAAGAAAGTACTGACCCCAGGTCAAACTCTGTCACCGATTGCAAAAGAACCTTTACAAGATATGAGTATTGCTCTTGCATTAGCTGACATCCAAACTACACTTAAAGCTGTCAATGACCGACTCGACCGCTATGAACCAGTGTTAACATTAATAGAGGAAATAAAGGCAGATATTCAAGATCAAGATG
Organism: Pteria penguin; assembly: GCA_035048485.1. Taxonomy (NCBI): domain Eukaryota; kingdom Metazoa; phylum Mollusca; class Bivalvia; order Pterioida; family Pteriidae; genus Pteria; species Pteria penguin. The sequence goes on from CM068585.1 coordinate 48,748,997, forward strand.
GAATCGAACACCGTTTAAAATACACTTCTCAACAGTCAGAATACAACTCAGAAGAGGCGAGTTCCCTTTAGTCCAAGAATGAACAGTTGAAGAAAGAAGTTGAACTCTTAACATCGGTAGTGATACGAATGGATAGGAAAATGCTTGAAATGGAAGATGAAATTACAGATTTACGTGGCAGATCCATGCAAGATAATGTTCTTATACATAACTTTAAGTACGAACCGAATGAGGATTTGATGACGGCAGTGCCGACAGCGATACAGCAACACCTCAGGATTAATGTCGAATTTATAAGAATTCATCGAAATGGAACCCAACAGCCTCAAAATGGAAAGCCCATCACCATCACAGGGAAACTTAAGAAGGACCAGATCCTACAAGCACAAAAAAAAAGAATGAAAATATACGCCTCTCTTTTTACATAAAGCCACAGGACCCCATATCCGTCGTGGAGGAAAGAAAAAGGATATTTCACAAAGCAAACGAACTGAGAAGGCAAAACAGAAACTTTAAAATAGTCAAAAACAAACTTGTGGCACCAAATGGACAATAGATTCAAGAAGATGTACCGAAACTCAACAACAATGATATATTACAATTTACATCGCTCACAGGATACTCATTTTACTAAAGAGATGGAAAATCAGATATGAAATTAGTGGGGTTATAAGTGCTTTTTTAACTCATTTACTTCCAATTCAAGGGGAGTCTGTATTATGTTGAATAATAATTTTGAATTTGAAATCAAATCTATAACATCAGATGAAAGTGGAGACTTTCTTATTTTAGAAATTAAGATAGATGAGAATATTTTAACATTATGCAATATTTATGGACCAAATAAAGATAATCCTCAATGTTATACAAACGTTTTAAAAAACTGGAAAATTTACAAAACAATAATATGGTTTATATTGAGATTTTAACCTGGTTCAAGATATTGATTTAGACTATTGTAATTATTTACATGTAAATAACCCAAAAGTAAGAGAAAAGATTTTAAAATTTAAAGAGGAATTCGGACTGCTCGGGAATTTTATATCCACAAAAGGAGGTATACATGGCGGAAAAAATTACCAATAAAACAAACACGTTTAGATTTTTTCCTTAAAACTGAGCAATTACATACAAGTGTACAAAAAATGTAACACTGGCACAAGTTATAGATCAGATCATTCACAATTTAAAATTCAATAATTTCATGAAAGGAAAAGATCTTTGGAAATTTAATAATTCACTATTGTATGACAAGGAATATGTAGAAACTATTAATTCTGAAATAAGCAGGATAATTCAGCAATATGTTATTAGAAGGTAGCATAATCCGATCTGAAGAGGGAGAAAAACCAACCAAATATTTTTGTAATTTAGAGAACAGAAACTTTGTAAATAAGATAATTCCAAAAACTGACAAAGGAAATGGGAACGTTATGACAGATCAAAATGCAATTCTTAAAGAGACAGAAAAATTCTACTCTAAACTATATTCTAAAAGAAATGATTTGGAAGAAGTAAATTTAGATTTAGAATTTCAAGACTTAAACATTGCAAAATTAAACAATGAAGAATCAAGAGAACTTGAAGGGCTAATAACATTAGAAGTGGCAACAACTGTATTAAAATCAATGAAACGAGACAAAAGTTCGGGTTCAGATGGCTTTTCTTCTGAGTTTTTAATCTTCTTTGGAACAAGATAGGGAATTGTGTAGCGAGGTCTCTGAACTTTGGTTATATGGCGGGGAATTGTCATCTACACAAAAAGAAGGCATTATTACATGTATCCCAAAAGATAAAAAACCTAAACAATTTTTAAAGAACTGGAGACCAATAACATTATTAAATACTATTCATAAGATAGGATCCGGTGTAATAGCTAATAGATTGAAGCCAAAGTTTAAAAAATTGATAAGCAAGGAACAGACAGGGTTTGTTCCAGGTAGATATATCGGGGGAAATACGCGCTTGATATACGATATAATGCAATATACTGAAGAAAAAGACCAGGACTGCTGCTACTCATCGACTTTGAGAAGGCTTTTGATTCTGTTTCATGGGAATTTTTACATAATGTTTTAAATTTCTTTAATTTTGGTACAAGTTTTAAGACGTGGATAACTGTCTTATACAAAAATATCAAATCGAGAATAAATCAAGGGGGTAATCTTTAGTCCAGAACGTGGCTGTAGACAGGGGGGTCCCATTTCATAGTATTTATTTATCCTATGTGCCGAAATTTTGTCGATAAAAAATTAGAAATGAGAAAGATGTGTCAGGAATAAAAGTTGATAGATTTGAATTTAAAATATCCCAATATGCGGATGACACAACCCTTCTTTTAGATGGAACAGAAAAATCTCTAAACAAAGCATTACATATAATAAAATAGTTTGAGATAAAGTCAGGATTAAAAGTTAACTTTGATAAAACTCAAGTAATATGGATTGGAAAACAGAAATTTAGTGATAATAGATTATGTAACAGATGGGATTTAAAATGGGGACAAACAAAATTTAAACTTCTTGGAATAAGTTTTGATGTAAATATTGAAAATATTTGTGACTTAAACTATGCTGAAAAAATGTCAAAAGTTTCTCAAATCATTAAGAAGTGGAAGAATAGAAAGTTAACACCAATTGAAATTGCAATTATTAAATCACTTTTAATCTCACAATTTAATAACCTTTTTATCTCACTTCCAAATCCAAGTGAAAAATTCTTAATGACCTAAATGGAATGCTATTAAATTACTTATGGGATTCTAAGACAGAAAAGATAAAAAGAGACATTATTATGAAAGATTACACGGAAAGGGGGGGGGGTTAAAGATGATAAATCTTAGAGCATCATTTGCTTCACTTAAAATTACTTGGATTAATAAAATGTTAAATGAAGAAGGAATTTGGTAAAATTTACTGTTTGAAAATGTTACCAAATATTTCTTGTTAAATTGTGGCATTCAATATATTGAAAATTGTATCAAAAAACTGAAAAATAATTTTTGGAAAGGTACTTTTATGGCATGGAAAACTTTGAGATTAAAAGAAAAAAGGAGAGAATCTTAGCAGAAATGCCAATATGGTATAATGCAGATATCATAATAGATAACAAGAGCATCTTCTATAAGCAATGGTTTAAAAAAGGTATAATATATATAAATGACCTATTAGCAGATGACAATACTTTAATATCATTTGAGGATTTTGGAGACAGATTTAACATTAAAACACATTTTTAGAATTTAATTGTGTAAAAAATTCAATAAAAGAAAGTATAAGACTTTCAGACAAATATTTACAAAAAATACATGGGCCTTGGATACCATTGTCTATTAAAACAGTGCATAACTGTAAAAAAGGTACAAAATTAATATATGATATATTAAAAATACACAAACTACAAGAAGATCACAGCAAAAATGGTCAAATATTATTCAAGATATAGAAGAAGAATCATGGACAAATATATATAAATCTATTATGTTTTTCCAAGACGTAAAATTACAGTGGTTTCAATATAGAATTAACCAGTACGCTTTAACTACAAATTTTATGGCTTACTGAATGCATTTACATGATAGTCCACTCTGTACATTCTGTACGAGAGAGGAGGAAACAATTATCTATTTATTCTGGGCATGTGAATGTGTTAAAAATCTACTAGCTTCATTTAGAAAGAAATTATTTGGAAACATTTAATCTAGAAATAGATTTTACAATTCAGAAAATGACAATTGGACGTTATCACAACAGAAATTTGGCGGAAAATTTGATTATAGTATATATTAAACACTTTATATATAAAGCAAAAGTTGAAAAAAAAGGAATTATCACTTGATGCACTTCTACATTACCTGAAATATATGTAAAAATTAAAAAAATATCTTTCATATAGAAAAAAATGAAGCAGTAGCCTTTAATAAGACTTGGTAATACTTCCAAGTAATCTTAGAATAACAAGGGAAGATCATGGAAGTGAATCAAATTCTACTTAGACTGCAATAAATTCCATAAAGTGCCCCTGGTCAGTAAAAAAACCCCCCCAAATTTTGTAGATAATTTAGATATATTTACAGAAATCTATGACAGATACTATTTATGCGACCTTGATTCATACATATATTATTCTCTCATATGTAATTGAATGTTACTATATATCTATATATGTTGGCCATATAATTGTGTATAATATACATGGTATGCATATACTAAATATGATGGATATATTGATATTGGATTTTTGCCTTAGTAGATGGGTATTGAGACATCTTCATTAAAAATAACTTTTTGACATTTATTTAATAGAGATATAAGTGTAAATGATATTTTAAGTACTGTGTATGCATTATATGTACTATATGTGTGTCACATACAAAGCAATGTGTCATTATGTGAGTGTGCATGTATGTTTTTGTATGTTATTGAGTGTCTGAACATGTATATGAGAGTTATGTAATACATGTATATATACACATGAGATATATGAGAATTCTTTCCCTCTCCTTTCAAATTTACCCTTTCTTTTTTTCCCCTCTCGTTCCTTACTATCATCTCTGTGGTCCTTACAGTTACTTTTCCTGTCTTTCTCCTGTTCTCTTGTTATTATAGCTTATATATTGATATACATATATAGGATATCAAAAACACAAATCAATAAAATGTGTCTTATTATGATAGTATAGATATCACAATTACAAAATATTAAAAGATTACATTAAGTATTAAAATATACTGTATATGTATATGTGTATGTATGTATGTATGTGTGTATATGTATATGTATATGTGTATATGTGTGTGTATGTTTGTGTGCGTATGTATATATGTATTGAATTGTATTGTATGTCAAATCATATTTCTTTTTTGTGAAATAAATAAATAAATAAATAAATAAATAAATAAATAAATAAATAAATAAATAAATGAAAAAATTATTCTTGTTACTTATGATTGATTACCAGGGACTCTTATTTTTATTTCATGACCAGGAAAAAAGTATGATTAGGTTAAGAAAAAAAAATCAATCTGCCATTTAGGTGCACATATATTGCTCTATAATCAGGGTGTTATAAATGCCATTTTAATGTGCAAGAGAAAACCTATTGCAAAATTCTATATAATGTTGCTCTACTTCCAAATTTCAAGATCATAAAAGATGCATGTCTGAGTTTACATGACACAGCTAGGCTTCCCTTAGGGGTCACGGGATAATATTTACAATTGTAAGAAGAATGTGTAACTGTAACATGCGCGTGCTTAATTTACTTACAGTCGAAAAAAAGATAAATAAACCATGGGGTCAATTGACATCTAACATAGTATTTGCTGTGACTGTGTAGTTACTTTTGTATTGTAAATAATAAAATTAATAAATAATAAATCCAAGCATAAAGTAGTATAGAAGGTGTCAAATCTGTGTAAAATGATAGGAATCGGTCTAAGTCCAGAATATCATTTAAAAGTCTGGATAACGAGATACAATATGCAGTAATAAGAGTCTCGTGACGACCATAGAACTTCCTCGGTGACGTTGCTAGTCTAGCACATATATAACCTTGGTTGAGTAGCTTATTTGAAAGTCGCCTAGCCCTCAGAACAAAATCATTGTAAATTGAACATGCTCTGTAATAACGTATTAACTGAGATATGAATACGCCGTATGCCGAAGATGATGGAATGTTGCTACTTATGATAGGAAAGTTTGTGATAGCGTAATTGAAATTGTCACATTTGTCATAGAGTGAGGTGTTCAATTGACCATTAATGTCGAAAGACAACATAATATCTAAATACAAAGTAGAATTACTACTTTCTGTGGTTTCTTGGACCTCCAGTTCACTTGGATAGATGATGGTAAGGCCATTTGCGAATGAAGGATTATTAATTGAAAGCAAGTCATCTTTATATATGTAAGTGAAATTGAAGCCAACAGCCAATTGTTTCATTCCTTCCGAAAGCAAAGACTGAATGAATTCAGCTTCGTATGAGTAAAGGAATATGTCAGCCAGAAGCGGAGAACAGTTAGTGCCCATTGGAATGCCGACAATTTGTTGAAAAACCTGACCTCCAAACACCACAAAAATGTTATCGATAAGAAAGTTCAACATCTGGGTGACATCTGTTTCAGTATATTTATTTTTGGAATCAGAATTTTCCCTAACGAAGTAAGTTTTATCATGGTCTATAACAATATATTTGAATTTGCGGGCTTCCGTTTTACTAGTAAATGCATTTTGAATAATTTCCGCTAATCTGTCTTTTAATTTCTGATGAGGGATCGTTGTGTAAAGAGTCGAAAAGTCAAAAGACTTGATGGAGTGAATTTTAGTAAATCGCTTTGGTTTTAGATGAACTCTTTTGAATTTTTAATGATCCACATTTGATTAATTCCACTTCTGGAATATAGAAACTGTGTTTCGCAATATCTATGAAGGCCAGATTTAATTTCTGATAATATTTTTGTGAGTAGCATCGATACAGATTTTGTGGAACACTTCGAGGAACCAGCGACAAAGCGTTGTTTGTAAGGATTTTTGTGCAATTTTAATGCAGTACAAATATGCAAGTTCTAAATTGAATTTATTCGTGTCAATACCAAAGGTATTGAGGACAGATCTTGCAAATAAAAACGAGTAATGATGAACGGGTGTGCTGGATAGGCCATTCTGAAGGTATTTAAATTCACAAACAACTAATAATTAATTATTTATCCCAAATTGATGGTAATCATGACAGTTGTTATATAGATAATTATCACAATTATCTTATCGATTAACGAAACTAATGTGCTCAGACTGGTATTAAATGTATATATATTAATGTTGATCATTGATTCTTTCCAATCACCGCATCACAGGTCAAATTCATCCGGAAGCCAACCTTTTATTATGTTTGATTCGGTTGAAACATCTCTAGACGTAACATGCTCATCAACAACCGAGTTAAACATAGAGATAAAACTCGTACGTTCATTAACAAATGTTTCAGAATAAGACTGCTATAGTGACCGTCAAATTAGCCTTAAATTCTATTGAACGCATATTTCAAAATAATTAGTACATCAAAATGGTGTAATTAGCTAGAAGCATTAGATTGTATTCTTTACAAAAAGGACATGAAATATGTATGTGGCATTGTACTTTTGTATATATATATATAAAATAAAATCTCATTGGACTTACAAACATCTTTTATTCAGCAATCACAAGTCAATAAATCTTAAGAAGTTTTATGTGTTAAGTTGTTTATCTGTTTTGCAATCTGGATGAAATAGATAAGCTCAGTGATGCATAATGTTCAGGAAACACACATAGATCGAATTGCACGGGTACACCAGCATGTATGCTGTCAATATTATTGTCCAGATACTCTACGTTTCTGGGATGAAGTATAAATTTGGCAGAAACCCACCTGATAAAATCTTGATTGGTCAACGATTATTGAATGCTTCGATAACGACCGTGACGACTGAAGACTTTTTTGGGTGTATTGACCAGTGCTTACGGAGGAAAAGATGTGTTTCCGTGAATTATGCGAATGTGTATCGTCTTTGTGAGCTTAACTACCATACGTTAGACGGTATATTTCTTACAAAGAAGCGGTACATATACAGTAAAAGGAGTCATTGGAATCAGGTATGTGTTTTCCGTTTACATGTATGATACAAATTAAATTTCCCGTGATAAAATGATGAACAGATTTTAAGATAAAAAAAAAACTGAAATAAATTGTCATGCAGAATGCTTTAATTCTTTTTATCAATAGAATAAAACTCAATAAAATCCAAACCCAAGTTAATAACTCATTTTTGAGCAGAAGAATTTGAAATTATGACTTAGGTATATTTTCAGTTTATGGCGCCTGACCCTGAATGTATATTTAGCAATTTACTTTTATCGGTCTCTTGATTTCCAAATACATGTATCATCATCATCATCATAAGAGGCAGCAGCAGCAGCAGCAGAAGCAGAAGCAGAAGCAGTAGTAGTAGAATAAAATTTGACAAAGTCTCGTTTAACGCTAATTATAATTTACGATTTGTCTCAGAACAGGAGACTAAATAGCAGTATTTGGATCGAATTTATATCGTATAAATTTAAGATGTTTGATGAATAAACATACCCTGTGAATTTATCATATCCGATGTTACCCATTATATTGTAAGAATGAAGTTATATTATCACAGGACCTATTACTTTTACAAAAATGACAGTGTAATCATTGTAATGAATGATTTAAAATTTATTGAATTGCACAAAAAAGTTCAATGGTTTTGTATAGATGACTTCAGTATACTCTGATGATTTGTGTGATGTTAACGAACGATGCGTCTCGAGTCATGTGGAAAACACGCAATGTATCATATCAGGTAAAAGTTTGTTGTTAATGAGTTTAAATTTGATGTCTTTGAATTTAATCAAATGACGAAAGTAAACGTCTACAGATAACAGACTGAGAATAATCCGAGTAACTGCTGAAAAAACCAATAAAGCTGTCATAAGAAACGCTCATTCTGACAATATACCGCCATCTAAGATCATTGTCAATGATTTTTGATGGCGCATTTCATATACATCTATTCCACTCAACTGTTGAGACTGATTTTGATTATATTTAATATGTAATTGTAATTCTAGTAGACCAATAAAAAATTGTTATTTAATTACATAAGTCAAAAGGTGGCGCCATCGTAAACAAAAGTATGCTCAAAAGTGTAACCTCCTTTGAAAATCTTCTTCTTTAGAAAGTTGTTTAGATTTAAAAACTATCTTAGTGTTCTAGATGAATGTAAGTTTCAAGTTGCTCTTGAATAGTTGTCGACGTTTTTTATGTTCTAATTGTTTGCCTTTTTCGGGTAATTTCTAAGATATTCACTTTATGATTTGCTTTAAACACATTCATTTTGCGTACTTTAACCAATTTTATGAAATACAGAAAATCCGTAGGAATGAATTGGAATATTTTGTTGAAACTTGGTAGGGATATAGTGGTCAAAGTCCCCTACAAATGTTGTTTTCGACTAGATCATTCATCAACAAACTGAATGCATCCGGCAACTAATTATGTCTCTTCAGTGAAAATGTGGAAGCTCAAAGTATAAATATTTGAAAAGCAAATTAATTAGCAATCTGACCTAAAAGCAAAAGACAGAGATGTGCAGGAGAAGGATGCTTCTTAATATTTGAATAATTTACAAAAGTTTTACAGTAACTTCAAGTATATATTTTGGCTAGGTAAAGAAACACAACTGGATTTGTGATTACCATGTGGGACTATTAGTCCACCAGTATCAGAATCGACCCACTAATGATAAATATCTGCACATTTATACGTATAAATATAGTGCACCATATGCATAGTCATTTCAATATTTTATGTCTCTTTTACTGATGATCCATGCTCAGTACCGAAACTGTGGAAACGTAATGTGTAAATGTTTGAAGAGTAAACTCATTACCAACGTGAAGGCCCAAAGACCCAATCTAGGACTGAGATGGACATGATGGAGATATTCCTTAAGTTTAGAATAATTTACAAACTTTTATCACAAAGAAATTCGAGTGTATATTTCGGGACAGCACAGAAGCACAGAAATGAATAGCTACCCTATAAAAACAGTAAGAGCTAAAGAAGCAATATAGACGTCGAACTTCATACTATGGTAACTGTATAATAAGCGTGTGACTGTAAATTTGGAAATAGGTACATGGAACAAAGTTGAATTGATTTGAATATAAAATCTATTAGGACTAGCATTACGTTGAGGTTTTTATTGTATACTTCAACTAACCAGTGATTGATGGGACTATCAGATTGATAATATGATTTTTATACGGAGTTAAATATTTTGGAAAATGCAATACCGTGATGGTGTAACATGATAATGGCACTTTAACTCTGCTGCTGGATCTACTTTCACATAAATAAAGTAAATTATATTGATATCTAATCCCAATACATACTTCTGTAGAGATAAGTATACATCACAGCATGTGGTTCATTCCTTGCGATTAACATTGTCCACATTGTCTAAAAAGAACGAGAAATTCGTGTGCATCGATTTTAAATAACAGTATATATATATACAGTCCTTTTCCAAATATCGTGACTTATAAACGAATGCTTTTGATCGGAGTTAGCATTCTAACGGGAATAATAATTCCCAAAGTAAATTCTACTTTGTAAGTTTGTCTACGCTTCTTGTCTCTTACTTATTACTTTTCCTATCTTGTAGAAGCGCTTATTCTTCGGCCATCCAACTTTCGTGTTGATATTCCCTCCACATGGTGCCTATTGCTCGCATGATTGCGTCCATTGGCATTTATTTCCCTCGTGTATTCAAAGTTGACCATGCATTTTCTGAAATAAACAACAAAGAGGTACCGATCAGTTATCCAGTGTCGAAGTCTTTAGCTAAAAGAGCAGGCTTGATTACGGAATTGTCCCATACTAACCTTGGAACAAACAGCAAAGTATGCATTGTTGATATTCTCTCCATATGTTGTTCTATTATATATAGGCTTGACCACGTCTATGCAGATTTAGTTTCTTCGTGTATAGTCATGTCCCATGATTCTTTGCATTGTATCTTTAATTGACCCCGCAAATCATTTACTGTAAATTATCATTTTATTCCGATTATTGCAATTTCCGAAGACAACGTATCTTCTGACATCTTCTCGAAATTAAAATAACCCTTCTTTTTCTTAATCTATGCTTTAATGGCAAACATTCTTGTTATACAGCTAAAATGTATTCGAATGTGATTTGGATGATTTGCATCAGTGATGTTAGATAGATAACAGTAATTAGAAGAATTTCGCATCATGAATTCTTTCTTTGAAAAGTGGACATTAAATTTTGCTATCTTATATTAAACCACATTCGTAACAATGTTTATCCATACTCTGTACAGACTGTGGACTTCCACCAATAGTTGCTAATGCACTAATCGTGTCGCACAGTGGGATAAGTGTGCTTTCGAAAACGGTATATCGATGTGAGGATAAACAGTTACTACATGGAAATCCTGTGATTGGATGTCAATATAACGGATCCTGGTCACCTGTAAGATTTGAATGTAGAGGTATCTATTTCATTTACATATCAGCACATTCAAAGGTTCGCTTCATTCCATATTCTGTACTAGATATACATTATTTCCTGTCTATCTGTGTATATGTTGTACCAAGAAATTGTGTACAAACATATCATGTAATTTTTCATCATTTCTTTTACTGAAGTGGAAAGCATTTATAATATCTTTATCTTCGATATTTTCCAGCATGCCCGGTCAAATGGACACAATTTAAGACATCCTGCTATATACGAGTTGACACAAAAAGAACATGGCAAGACAGTCAGGTACAGAAAGTATTTATTCCTTACAAGTCTATTGTTGAATTCCAATTAACTGTCTGATTTCCTTTAAGAAAAAAATGAAACTAATTTTAGTGTTATCAATGGTTTAACTGAATTTCCATTTCTTATTTTGACTAGCGGGATATTTGTAGATTCGATTCCTAGTTATGATAAATGAGGTACTTGTGGATTCTACTTCCAGTTCTGACTAATGAGGTACTTGTGGATTCGACTCTTAGTTCTGACTAATAAGGTATTTGTGGATTCTATTTCCTAGTGCTGACTAATGAGGTATTTGTGGATTCTACTCCTAGTCCTGATTAATGAGGTACTTATGGATTCTACTCCTAGTTCTGATCGATGCGGTACTTATGGATTATACTCCTAGTTCTGATCAATGAGGTACTTGTGAATTCTACTCCTAGTTCTGATCAATGAGGTACTTGACGATTCTACTCCTAGTTCTGATCAATGAGGTTCTTAAGGATTCTACTCCTAGTTCTGATCAATGAGGTTCTTAAGGATTCTACTCCTAGTTCTGATCAATGAGGTACTTGACGATTCTACTCCTAGTTCTGATCAATGAGGTACTTGACGATTCTACTCCTAGTTCTGATCAATGAAGTACTTGTGGATTCTACTCCTAGTTCTGACTTATGAGGTACATGTGGATTCTTCTCCTAGTTCTGGTTAGTGGGGTGTTCAGGGGTTCTGTTCCTATTCATAGCTAGTGGAGTATTTATGATCTTCTTGGATAGTTTTAGCTAGTGGTATATTTATGGGTTATGTTCCTACTTAAAACTAGTGGAATATTTGTTGGATGCGTTCCTAGCTATAGCTAGCGCTGTATTTGTGGGTTCTATACCTAGTTATAGGTATTAGTATATTTGTGGGTTCTATTCGTAGTGACTAGTTGGGTGTTTGTAGGTTCTGTTTCTAGTTATTGCCAATGGAGTATTGAAAAAAAAAACAACAACAACAACAAAAAAAAAAAAAAAAAAACCAAAAAGAAAAAGAAAAAGGAAAACCCGACTTTGTGGATACCACTTCAAGGTATGAAAATTGTGGGATAGTTGTGGGTTCGACTGCCAGTTCCCACTTGTGATAAATTTATAAGGTTTGTTCTTAGTCATAGCTAGTGCGGTATTAATAGTATCTGTTCTAAGGTGTGGATAATGGGCTGTTTATGGCATCTGTTCTTAGTTATAGCTAGTGAAATATTTGAGGATTATTTTCCTAGAAATGGCTAGTGGAGTATTTATGAGTTCTGTTCCTATTTATATCCAATGAATTATTTTTAAGTTATATCCCTAGTTATGGCTATTGGTGTATTTTTAAGTTATATTCCTAGTTATGGCTATTGGTGTATTTTTAAGTTATATTCCTAGTTATGGCTATTGGTGTATTTTTAAGTTATATTCCTAGTTATGGCTATTGGTGTATTTGTAAGTTATATTCCTAGTTATGGTTATTGGTGTATTTGTAAGTTATATTCCTAGTTATGGCTATTGGTGTATTTGTAAGTTATATTCCTAGTTATGGCTATTGGTGTATTTATAAATTATTTTCCTAGTTATGGCTACTGGTGTATTTGTAAGTTATATTCCTAGTTATGGCTATTGGTGTATTTGTAAGTTATATTCCTAGTTATGGCTATTGGTGTATTTGTAAGTTTTGTTCCAAGTTAAAACTAGTGGGGCATTGATCTGTTTTATATTTAGTCATGGCTTGTGGGTTATCAATGGGATTTTATTCTTAGTTATAGATAATGGGGCATTTTGTGGTTCTGTTTCTATTTTTAGCTAGTTCAGTATTTGCTTTTAATCATGGTTGTGGAATGTGTATTGTCCTGTTCTTTGTTATGAGCAGTAGGGTATTTGTAAATGTGTTGTTTTTCAGGTACGTTGGATATTTGACTTCTAATCATTGACGAAATACACCTTAGCTTCTGTTAAGGAAAATCTGATTAATTGATTATAAACTTCATACAATGAATCATAAGCATTGGAAGTGTGTTTCTAGCTGTTGCTCTATATCGTACAACTTATATTTTCTGTAAAAAATTAAAACAAACACAAATGAACGTTTCAAAATATAAGGATCTATATCTAGAGTATATATTTCTTTATGTATAAATCATCGTTTTTGTCATTTTAAAGGATATTTGTAAAAGGCAAAATGGTTACTTGGTAGAAATCAAGTCCTATGAAGAATACGAGTTTGTAAAAACACTATCCTTAGGTTAGTCATTTATCTCTTGTAATTGTATGTATTGTACTTGCTGATACAGGATTTAAAATATAGTTATTTTAGTTTGTTTTAACGATAGATTTGTCAGTTATCTAAATGTATTCGTATATAAAAACTATTATAATTTAATGTCAAAAAATATTTTCGATGAAATGTATTTGTAATAACATGAATTTAATAGTGTCATTCTAAATATAACTCTTTGTCTTACCAGTAGATTAGGTTTGAAAAAATTCAGGACGTCACTGTATATACATATTGAAATAATTATCTTATTGTGTATACTATAAATTAATCTGAAGAAAATATTTATTTGTTCATTTAAATAAGAAATTAAGAAGAATTTCAAGCGCTGAATAGTTAAATGACGGGTTCACGTTTATAGCCACTGTACCTGGTGTCCGGGATAAAATACCTGTCTATTGTTTTGAACTCTACGATCTATATTGTATTTCATAATTCAGGTTTTGTTTCTTATACAAATCAGATGGATTTACACACACACGTGGTATCTGGATCGGAGCCACAGACAAAGGAACAGAGGGATACTACAGGTGGGATTTCTCTAACATACCCGTCAACCAGACTGTGCAATGGGGAAGATATGAACCGAACAATGTCAGAGGCACTGAGCATTGTGTTGTTCAATTTTCAAAATGGAATGATGCCAATTGTGAACTAAATTACCGATTCGTCTGTAGTAGTTGCACAGTGGCGGATTTAAAGGGGGAGCCCCTATTTTGACCAAAAACTTACAAGGCACCATACCGGTAAGGCTGAAAACACTCAAATGATATTAGTAAAACTCTAGATTTAGGCACCCAAATTGGCCCAGTATTATGGCTAATATTTGACTTTTACAAGTCCCTCCTCCTTTCCGAAATTATGGATCCGCTACTGTTGCTTTATCTTGTTTATGTATAGTTAACATAAAGTTCAAAAATGATTCCTGCTATCCTTGTAAAGATTTCAAAAATTTTATCACTTTTCTTTTGTTCACAGTTATTAAAGCTATGATAAAATGAATAACAGGTAACAGATCCGTGAAGAAAATTCTGTGGAGAAATACCTTTAAATTTCGGTAAGAAAAGAAAAGTAAGAGAGACAACAATAACAAATATGTAAGGAACATTAATAAGTATTGATAAACAAACACATATAATAAACTTTTGATAACTGGTTTTTAAAAGTATAAATTTAAGTAAAACTATTGTAAGAAGAGAATTAGAAGTTCTTTTTATTAATTAAATACACATCCATATTTCGCATTGGAATTTGGAACTACTTTTGCAAGAATATAGTTTTCTTTATAATTTGTGATATAAATATTTAAAAATAAATTGTGTGAAGTCTAATGTGAAGTTTAAAAAAGAAGTTAACGTTTTACGGTGTCTGCTAAATTCTGAGATTAATAAGATTTTATGAAATAAACATGCTCATATGTATTAATTTCATGCACGTGATATCACTCTCTTTGGTTTCCACATATGCTCTTTGCGAAGACACATTACAACTTGTTCTCCGTTTATTTGTACTTTTCCGTGATATTGTAAGTCATTCCATATCATAACTTTGTAGAGTACTGAACTGGTTTATCTTCTTATCACCATTCGCTGGATATCGATATTCCCTCAAATGTCATGTTCTCTCAAATATGGTACTCGAGGATATAAGACGATAGTATTAGTGATTCTGTACAGCGAATTTCATCTGCTTCAGATACATTTAGGATTTTCAAACAAAGAAATATAGGAGACGCTAACTTCTTTAGTGTATGTGATTTCTCTTTTCACCCGATAACACGGCGTCACTGATAATATTGTATAATGTACCACGTTGGTCAATTATGGACCCTTCACAAAATCAATCCTGCTAACACCACCACAACCAATCAAAATAAAACTTCATTATTGCCCATAATTATAGATATAAGCTGAATGAAATAATAAAGATAAAGATGGGAATATGCTTGTCTTTTAAAAAGCTTATTTATTGATATTCTTTATAAAATTAATCAGAAATTGTTGTTTACCTGATCAGTGTGATATATTCTGGGTCGCCATTTGGTACATGGGTGTATATAAGTGTCCTGACCATGACAAGACCCGTCTATGACGGACGTATAATGGTATACAAATGTCTGCCCGTCCGTCCATCTGTCCGTATATATGTTTGTCGTTCGTCTGTCCCTCGTGTACGTATTGCATCGTATTTGAAGATTACTTGCTGTAAATTACTTCAAACTTCACACAGTTGTTTGTTGTAATAACTCTATACTTTTTGGTTGAATTTTGATTTTCATTAGAAGTAATGAGACTTAATTCGTCAAAATTTTACCTAATGTTTAAATATAGTGTTGTTAGTGCAGTACATCATAACCGATTTTCTGCAAACTTGTTAGCGTTCGAAAATGACAGAGGTCATCCATGCCTTAATAATGCCAACAAAAAATCCTTCTTCAAAGGATGTGTAAAATGAAAATAGGTATTGTTAATTAAGATCATTAATGTACTCTTATTAACAGACAGGCATAGCATGTACTTATGGCGCAGATGTTTATTACTTTGTTATCATTCACAGATATGCTTTTGACACTGTTATAAGTAATAAGGTGCCATCATTCTCACTAAAGCACAGAAATACATACCACATAATCTGTTAGCATTCACTTGTATTTCTTAAATATACACTACGAGATAATGCATTCTGTTATTTTCTGATTTCGTGTGGTTAAATGCGAAGGAAGCTGCAATACACCGATCCATTTTTCAGCACAGACAGCGAAAATTAGCGGACTTTTGATTGTTATGCTTATGACGTCATAATCAAATGTCCGACTTGTCCAACTTTGCGTGACGTCATCATAGTCGTATTTTGCGCTAAAGTGCTTGACAATCGACGAAAGTGGATCGGTGTATTATCTGTAAAGAATTACATGGTCTTCATAGGGACATATTGCACAGATATCTGTATAATATAACCAACAATTCTAGATGCCTCTATGATATAACCAACAATCCTAGATGTCTGTATAATATAACCAACAATCCTAGATATCTGTATGATATAACCAACAATCCTAGATATCTGTATGATATAAACAACAATCCAGGATGTCTGTATGATATAAACAACAATCCTAGATGTCTGTATGATATAAACAATAATCATAGATATCTGTATGATACAAACAACAATCCTAGATGTCTGTATGATATAAACAATAATCCTAGATGTCTGTATGATATAAACAACACTCCTAGATGTCTGTATGATATAACAATAATCCTAGATATCTGTATGATATAAACAATAATCATAGATATCTGTATGATATAAACAACACTCCTAGATGTCTTTATGATATAAACAACAATCCTAGATGCCTGTATGATATAAACAATATTCCTAGATGTCTGTATGATATAAACAATAATCCTAGATGTCTGTATGATATAAACAATAATCCTAGATGTCTATATGATATAAACAACAATCCTAGATGTCTTTATGATATAAACAATAATCCTAGATGTCTGTATGATATAAACAATAATCATAGATGTCTATATGATATAAACAATAATCCTAGATGTCTGTATGATATTAACAATAATCCTAGATATCTGTATGATATAAACAACAATCCTAGATATCTGTATGATATAAACAATAATCCTAGAGGTCTATATGATATAAACAACAATCCTAGATGTCTGTATGATATAAACAACAATCCTAGATATCTGTATGATATAAACAACAATCCTAGATATCTGTATGATATAAACAACAATCCTAGATATCTGTATGATTTAAACAACAATCCTAGATATCTGTATGATATAAACAATAATCCTAGATGTCTATATGATATAACAACAATGCTAGATGTCTGTAGGGGGCCAGGTAGCGTAGTTGGTAGCGCGCTCGCTTCTCACCAATGCGACCCGGGTTCGATTCCCGGTGTGGTAAATGAGATGATGGGGCTTTCAGTAACCTGACTTCGTGGGTTTCCTCCCACACAAACGACACCCTTCCGCCAAGATCCGTGCCAACGAGCAAGATTTATATAAGTTGTTAACTTGTTTCTTAATCGTTTTAAAATAAATAAAGTTTAATTTAATAGATATCTGTATGATATAAACAACAATCCTAGATATCTTAATGATATAAACAATAATCCTAGATGTCTGTATGATATAAACAACAATCCTAGATGTCTATATGATATAAACAATAATCCTAGATGTCTATATGATATAAACAACAATCCTAGATGTCTATATGATATAAACAACAATCCTAGATGTCTATATGATATAAACAATAATCCTAGATGTCTATATGATATAAACAATAATCCTAGATGTCTATATGATATAAACAATAATCCTAGATGTCTGTATGATATAAACAACAATCCTAGATGTCTGTATGATATAAACAACAATCCTAGATATCTGTATGATATAAACAACAATCCTAGATATCTGTATGATATAAACAACAATCCTAGATGCCTGTATGATATAAACAACAATCCTAGATATCTGTATGATATAAACAACAATCCTAGATATCTGTATGATATAACAACAATCCTAGATGTCTGTATGATATAAACAATAATCCTAGATGTCTGTATGATATAAACAATAATCCTAGATGTCTGTTTAATATAAACAATAATCCTAGATGTCTGTATGATATAAACAATAATCCTAGATGCCTGTATGATATAAACAATATTCCTAGATGTTTGTATGACATAAACAATAATCCTAGATGTCTATATGATACAAACAAAAATCCTAGATGTCTATATGATATAAACAATAATCCTAGATGTCTTTTTGATATAAACAATAATCCTAGATGCCTGTATGATATAAACAATAATCCTAGATGTCTATATGATATAAACAATAATCCTAGATGTCTATATGATATAAACAACAATCCTAGATATCTGTATGATATAAACAACAATCCTAGATATCTGTATGATATAACAACAATCCTAGATGTCTGTATGATATAAACAACAATCCAGGATGTCTGTATGATATAAACAACAATCCTAGATGTCTGTATGATATAAACAATAATCCTAGATGTCTATATGATATAAACAATAATCCTAGATGTCTGTTTAATATAAACAATAATCCTAGATGTCTGTATGATATAAACAATAATCCTAGATGTCTATATGATATAAAGAATAATCCTAGATGTCTGTTTAATATAAACAATAATCCTAGATGTCTGTATGATATAAACAATAATCCTAGATGCCTGTATGATATAAACAATATTCCTAGATGTTTGTATGACATAAACAATAATCCTAGATGTCTATATGACATTAACAAAAATCCTAGATGTCTATATGATATAAACAATAATCCTAGATGTCTTTTTGATATAAACAATAATCCTAGATGCCTGTATGATATAAACAATAATCCTAGATGTCTATACGATATAAACAAAAATCCTAGATGTCTATATGATATAAACAATAATCCTAGATGTCTTTTTGATATAAACAATAATCCTAGATGCCTGTATGATATAAACAAAAATCCTAGATGTCTATATGATATAAACAATAATCCTAGATGTCTATATGATATAAACAATAATCCTAGATGCCTGTATGCTATAAACAATATTCCTAGATGTTTGTATGACATAAACAATAATCCTAGATGTCTATATGATATTAACAAAAATCCTAGATGTCTATATGATATAAACAATAATCCTAGATGTCTTTTTGATATAAACAATAATCCTAGATGCCTGTATGATATAAACAATAATCCTAGATGTCTATATGATATAAACAAAAATCCTAGATGTCTATATGATATAAACAATAATCCTAGATGTCTTTTTGATATAAACAATAATCCTAGATATCTGTATGATATAAACAATAATCCTAGATGTCTGTTTAATATAAACAACAATCCTAGATGTCTGTATGATATAAACAATAATCCTAGATGCCTGTATGATATAAACAATATTCCTAGATGTCTATATGATATAAACAATAATCCTAGATGTCTGTTTAATATAAACAATAATCCTAGACGTCTGTATGATATAAACAATAATCCTAGATGCCTGTATGATATAAACAATATTCCTAGATGCCTGTATGACATAAACAATAATCCTAGATGCCTGTATGATATAAACAACAATCCTAGATGTCTGTATGACATAAACAATAATCCTAGATGTCTTTATGATATAAACAATAATCCTAGATGTCTTTATGATATAAACAATAATCCTAGATGCCTGTATGATATAACAATAATCCTAGATGTCTGTATGATATAAACAACACTCCTAGATGTCTTTATGATATAAACAATAATCCTAGATGCCTGTATGATATAACAATAATCCTAGATGCCTGTATGATATAAACAACAATCCTAGATGTCTGTATGATATAAACAACAATCCTAGATGTCTGTATGATATAAACAACAATCCTAGATGTCTGCATGATATAAACAACACTCCTAGATGCCTGTATAACATAAATAACAATCCTAGATGCCTGTATGATATACCCAACAATCCTAGATGCATGTTTAATATAAACAATAATCCTAGATATCTGTATGATATAAACAATAATCCTAGAAGTCTGAATGATATAACCAACAACCCTAGATGCCTGTATGATATAACCAACAACCCTAGATGTCTGTATAAGATAACCAACAATCCTAGATGTCTGTATAATATAACCAACAACCCTAGATGTCTGTATGATATAAACAACAATCCAGGATGTCTGTATGATATAAACAACAATCCTAGATGTCTGTATGATATAAACAACAATCCTAGATGTCTGTATGATATAAAAACACTCCTAGATGTCTGTATGATATAAACAACAATCCTAGATGTCTGTATGATATAAACAACAATCCTAGATGTCTGTATGATATAAACAACAATCCTAGATGTCTGTATGATATAAACAACAATCCTAGATGCCTGTATGATATAAACAATAATCATAGATATCTGTATGATATAACAACAATCCTAGATGTCTGTATGATATAAACAACAATCCTAGATGTCTGTATGATATAAACAATATTCCTAGATGTCTGTATGATATAAACAATAATCCTAGATGTCTGTATGATATTAACAATAATCCTAGATGTCTATATGATATAAACAACAATCCTAGATGTCTTTATGATATAAACAATAATCCTAGATGTCTGTATGATATAAACAATAATCATAGATGTCTATATGATATAAACAATAATCCTAGATGTCTGTATGATATTAACAATAATCCTAGATATCTGTATGATATAAACAACAATCCTAGATATCTGTATGATATAAACAACAATCCTAGATATCTGTATGATATAACAACAATCCTAGATGTCTGTATGATATAAACAATAATCCTAGATGTCTGTTTAATATAAACAATAATCCTAGATGTCTGTATGATATAAACAATAATCCTAGATGTCTATATGATATAAACAATAATCCTAGATGTCTGTTTAATATAAACAATAATCCTAGATGTCTGTATGATATAAACAATAATCCTAGATGTCTGTATGATATAAACAATAATCCTAGATGTCTGTTTAATATAAACAATAATCCTAGATGTCTTTATGATATAAACAATAATCCTAGATGTTTGTTTAATATAAACAATAATCCTAGATGTCTGTTTAATATAAACAATAATCCTAGATGTCTGTTTAATATAAACAATAATCCTAGATGTCTGTTTAATATAAACAATAATCCTAGATGTCTGTATGATATAAACAATAATCCTAGATGTCTATAGGATATAAACAACAATCCTAGATGTCTATATGATATAAACAACAATCCTAGATGTCTTTATGATATAAACAATAATCCTAGATGTCTGTATGATATAAACAATAATCCTAGATGTCTATATGATATAAACAATAATCCTAGATGTCTGTATGATATAAACAACACTCCTAGATGTCTGTATGATATAAACAACACTCCTAGATGTCTGTATGATATAAACAATAATCCTAGATGTCTGTTTAATATAAACAATAATCCTAGATGTCTGTATGATATAAACAATAATCCTAGATGTCTGTATGATATAAACAATATTCCTAGATGTTTGTATGACATAAACAATAATCCTAGATGTCTATATGATATAAACAAAAATCCTAGATGTCTATATGATATAAACAAAAATCCTAGATGTCTATATGATATAAACAACAATCTTAGATGTCTTTATGATATAAACAATAATCCTAGATGTCTTTATGATATAAACAATAATCCTAGATGTCTGTATGATATAAACAATAATCCTAGATGTCTGTTTAATATAAACAATAATCCTAGATGCCTGTATGATATAAACAATAATCCTAGATGCCTGTATAATATAAACAATATTCCTAGATGTTTGTATGACATAAACAATAATCCTAGATGTCTATATGATATAAACAAAAATCCTAGATGTCTATATGATATAACAACAATCCTAGATGTCTGAATGACATAAACAACAATCGTAGATGCCAGTATGGTATAATCAACAATCCTAGATGCCTGTATGATATAACCAACAATCCTAAATGCTTGTATGATATAAACAAGAATGCTAGATGTCTGTATGATATAACAACAATTCTAGATGTCTGTATGATATAAACAACAATCCTAGATGCCTGTATGATATAACAACAATCCTAGATGTCTGTATGATATAAACAACAATCCTACATATCTGTATGATATAACAACAATCCTGGATGTCTGTATGATATAAACAACACTCCTAGATGTCTTTATGATATAAACAATAATCCTAGATGCCTGTATAATATAAACAATAATCCTAGATATCTGTATGATATAAACAATAATCCTAGAAGTCTGAATGATATAACCAACAACCCTAGATGCCTGTATGATATAATCAACAACCCTAGATGTCTGTATAATATAACCAACAATCCTAGATGTCTGTATAATATAACCAACAATCCTAGATGCCTGTATGATATAACCAACAACCCTAGATGTCTGTATTATATAACCAACATTCCTAGATGTCTGTATGATATAAACAACAATCCTAGATGTCTGTATGATATAAACAACACTCCTAGATGTCTGTATGATATAAACAACAATCCTAGATATCTGTATGATATAAACAACAATCCTAGATGTCTGTATGATATAAACAACAATCCTAGATGTCTGTATGATATAAACAACAATCCTAGATGTCTGTATGATATAAACAACAATCCTAGATGTCTGTATGATATAAACAACAATCCTAGATATCTGTATGATATAAACAATAATCCTAGATGTCTGTATGATATAAACAACAATCCTAGATGTCTGTATGGTATAAACAACAATCCTAGATGTCTGTATGATATAAACAACAATCCTAGATATCTGTATGATATAAACAACAATCCTAGATGTCTGTATGATATAAACAACAATCCTAGATGTCTGTATGATATAAACAACAATCCTAGATGTCTGTATGATATAAACAACAATCCTAGATGTCTGTATGATATAAACAACAATCCTAGATGTCTGTATGATATAAACAACAATCCTAGATATCTGTATGATATAAACAATAATCCTAGATGTCTGTATGATATAAACCACAATCCTAGATGTCTGTATGATATAAACAACAATCCTAGATGCCTGTATGATATAAACAATAATCATAGATATCTGTATGATATAACAACAATCCTAGATGTCTGTATGATATAAACAACAATCCTAGATGTCTGTATGATATAAACAACAATCCTAGATGTCTGTATGATATAAACAACAATCCTAGATGTCTGTATGATATAAACAACAATCCTAGATATCTGTATGATATAAACAATAATCCTAGATGTCTGTATGATATAAACAACAATCCTAGATATCTGTATGATATAAACAATAATCCTAGATGTCTGTATGATATAAACCACAATCCTAGATGCCTGTATGATATAAACAACAATCCTAGATATCTGTATGATATAAACAATAATCATAGATATCTGTATGATATAAACAACAATCCTAGATGTCTGTATGATATAAACAACAATCCTAGATGTCTGTATGATATAAACAACAATCCTAGATGTCTGTATGATATAAACAACAATCCTAGATGTCTGTATGATATAAACAACAATCCTAGATATCTGTATGATATAAACAATAATCCTAGATGTCTGCATGATATAAACAATAATCCTAGATGTCTGTATGATATAAACAATAATCCTAGATGTCTGTATGATATAAACAACAATCCTAGATATCTGTATTATATAACCAACATTCCTAGATGTCTTTATGATATAGACTAGATAGAGTTTAGTTATCGACCAATGAATAATGGCGATGGAACGACACCAAACTTTTTATCGAAACCGCTTATGCTTGACTTATATGTTAAGTTTGTTACATTGTTTTTTAACTTGGGAATATAGAACCATGCTATAAACGTAATCTATCTTTCAATCACTGTCTTGCTCTGAACACATTACCTTTTCCAATCCATTATGAAAGTACATGTGTGTTTATATGTCACGGACAATGAACCATAAAGCAGTCGATATTTACTTTTACATTTTGATCATTTAGATTTCCGGATATTTCTTCTATTTCAAATATCGTATGAGAGAAAATGATCACGTAATATTACTGCATACAGTTTTCAGATGTTCTCATGTTTAGATTTACACTGCTTCCGGAAGTTTGATTGCTTTTTTCATTACCATCAACTAGTCCTCTCGCCAAGACTTTTACATCGAACTGTCTAGCCAATCAGAGCATTTGGTATTCCAAAGTTGGTCATTCTAAAATGAAAATAAAAGTGATGCAATTTTAATGAATGCAGATTGATAGAAAGGGCAAAGGAAGCACTTAACTACACTTACTTAGTAAATTATCAATAGAGTGTATCACATCATATACTGTTTTATTGAAAATAACCTTATTTTACCAAGGTAAGTTCTAAAACACTTAAAATCTAAATTATCCACTTTTTGATGCCAACCCCGCCCCCGAAAAAAAACCCCACACACCTAGACACCCTCCCCCCCCACTTACATACCTAGACACGGACAGACAGACACACAAACGCACGCCTACACATACATACATTTGTACAAATGTAATAAGAAATCTTAGGGAAAAATATATTCCTAATTATTATACAAATAACCCATCTGAACACAAAATGAAAGGGCTGATGTCCCTATGCAATAAAAACGTCATTGCAAAATTGTGTATTTTTTGGAGGAAAATAGATAAGCTGTTTAAAGAGTTATTCGTATTATGCACACATTGTATACGTTCAGTGAACTGACACGATGTCTTAGATTTTTTTTATTTGTTTATGTCTGTGTGATTATTTAATTTGCTTGTTTTAGCTTTATGTAATACTTATGATATTTATTGCTCCTGTAGCACCCTCGTGTGTCTGAGGGATTGCTCCTGTAGCACCCTCGTGTGTCTGAGTAATTGCTCCTGCAGCACCATCGTGTGCCTGAGTAATTGCTCCTGTAGCACCCTCGTGTGCCTGAGTAATTGCTCCTGTAACACCCTCGTGTGTCTGAGGGATTGCTCCTGTAGCACCCTCGTGTGCCTGAGTTATTGCTCCTGTAGCACCCTCGTGTACCTGAGGGATTGCTCCTGTAGCACCCTCGTGTACCTGAGGGATTGCTCCTGTAGCACCCTCGTGTACCTGAGGGATTGCTCCTGTAGCACCCTCGTGTGTCTGAGGAATTGCTCCTGTAGCATCCTCGTGTGCCTGAGTAATTTCTCCTGTAGCACCCTTGTGTGTCTGAGTAATTTCTCCTGTAGCACACTTGTGTGCATGCCTGAGTAATTGCTCCTGTAGCACCCTCGTGTGTCTGAGTAATTTCTCCTGTAGCACCCTTGTGTGCCAGAGTAATTGCTTCTGTAACATCCTCGTGTGTCTGAGTAATTTCTCCTGTAGCACCCTTGTGTGTCTGAGTAATTTCTCCTATAGCACCCTCGTGTGTCTGAGTTATTGCTCCTATAGCACCCTCGTGTGTCTGAGTTATTGTTCCTGCAGCACCCTCGTGTGCCTGGGTTATTGCTTGAATAAACTTGTCAAAATTAAAAAAACTTGTCATAAACACACCTACACACACACACCTACACACACACACACACACACACCATTTACATGGCTTGTTTTGTTTTGTTTTTTACACAAAATCTAATGAGAATGGCGATGTTTTCTACGAAGTAAAATAGCTAAAGCGTGTATGTTGAATAATTGGAATGGGGAACTTTCTTCTCCTATCTCATGGATTTTACGAGTTTTTATTAGGTATGCTGATTGGTGAGTTTCAATTCAATTAAGTAGATATTATTTCGTTTATTCGGACGTGAAATGAAAGTGATTGATGTATAAAATTTATTGGACGTAAAGCTTAGACAGCTTTGATGAATACCACTGTCTGATTGGATAAAACTGATAAGTCATTGTCACGTGCTTATAAAACGAGAAGACGATTCCAGATTTCATATAGGAATGTTACAACAGAAGAAACATCCATGTAACTTTTAATCCTAAATTCTAAAGTTTAAATTCTCTTACACAGTGCTGAAGTAAAAAATTCCATATGATATGAAAAAGAAAATAAATTTATATCGTAGTTTGATTAATCGTCCTGACTAAGATTGCCGGCGATCACCCCTACAGCTATTAATGGAAGCTACTCACTCCTTTAAGTGCAGTGAAATGTATATACGTCTTTCATCAGTTTGAGTAGTCTTTTATTAATGATATCATATAATGAAAACAGCGCATTCTTGTTGTTGTTGTTTTTCTTCTTCTTATTATTATTAATATTATTATTATTATTATTATTATTATTATTACTATGTGTGATGTGTTGAAGATAGCAAGAGAACGATGAGAAATCATAATTATACTTATCGTAATTAAATAAATTACAGGTTATGAAAAAAAAATAGCTATAGCTATAGTATAATCCTTGATATATCATCTATGTCTTTGTTTTTGTTTATTTACTTCAATATTTCTATATATATTTATTTATTGATCATCATTATTGTTTATTTATTAATTTATTTATCTAATTATTCGTGTATTAATTTATTTATTTATATAATTTTCAGTTATCTGTAAAAATCGAACGCTAAAAAATTTGAAATAGTATGAATTTATGAAATTTGTTAGAAATAATGGCGTAAAAAAAAAGAAATATGACATAGTACTGTTGTAGCTAAAAGAAAAAAGTATAATATTGTATAAAATAATATTGTATAAAGTAATATTGTATAGAACAGTAAAATGATATAATTACTATCAGTTTATCTATTTTTAAGATTATTGTTTATTTAGATATTTCTGTATTAAATTATTCACATAGTATTATTATTGTTGTTTTTCTGTTGAGTTGTCTGCTTATCTATTAATTTATGTTTTTATCTATATATTTATATCATTTTTCGATTATCGTTAAAATCAAACGCTACAAAAGTTTCAGGTCTATATTTGTATGATTTACTGATATTGGTTAGTTCATATTTTTAGAACCGCTGTAGCTCATTGGATATAGTGCTCTGCTTCTGACCGAGAGGTCCCGGGTTCGACTTCCGCCATATACACACCGGTGTCCTGTCTTTCTGATGAGCAAGTGAAAACGGAAGTCCTGCGTCACAGTAAACGTGGTACGTAACAGATCTTTTACTGACTCGAGTAGGTAACTTGCAAAGGTGTTATGAATTACTGTGTAATTCACCAGGCACATGCCGTCTCCATATACTTGAAACAATCATGGAGTGACGTCAAACAATTAACAATCAATCAATCACTTTATTAAAACTTATTAAAATAATTTTCTTACATTAATTGAAATGAGGATAATATATATACTTATGATACTATTTCTATTTTTATATATCCATTTGTATGGAATCCTGCCTATTGCTGCTGTGATATATTGCAGTATTAATGGAGTCCTCGTTGCGTCTGGTGCTGTGAGATATTGCAGTATGTATGGAGTCCTCGTTGCATCTGGTGCTGTGAGATATTGCAGTATGTATGGAGTCCTCGTTGCGTCTGGTGCTGTGAGATATTGCTGTATGTATTGAATCCTCGTTGCGTCTGATGCTGTGAGATATTGCAGTATGTATGGAATCCTCGTTGCGTCTGGTGCTGTGAGATATTGCAGTATGTATGGAATCCTCGTTGCGTCTGGTGCTGTGAGATATTGCAGTATGTATGGAATCCTCGTTGCGTCTGGTGCTGTGAGATATTGCAGTATGTATGGAGTCCTCGTTGCGTCTGATGCTGTGAGATATTGCTGTATGTATGGAATCCTCGTTGCGTCTGGTGCTGTGAGATATTGCTGTATTATTGAATCCCGGCCGTTGCTGTTATGAGAAATTTCTGTATATACAAAGTTATAGCTCTGCTGCTGTTGCTGTGAGATATTGTGGTATGTATGGAGTCTTGAATGCTGCGGCTGTCATGAAATACAGTCTTTATATATGGAATTCTCGATACTTCTATGAATTATCGATATTAGTCCGGAATTGTGAGAATTCCAGTATTACATACGTACAGTAATGTCTCACAGCCTCAGCAACAGCCAGTGTTGCAACAGTCAGTGTTGCTGCAGCTGTGAAGTCCAGAATGATATTGTACCTATGAGATATTGTTGTATGTATTGAGTACTGACTGCAATTCTTGTAGTGATATATTGCTTCACGTATATACATGTATGAAATCCTTCTTGCTGCTTCAAGATATTTCTTTTTGAAGTCCTGGCTGCTTCTGTTGCTATGAGATATTGTTGTGTATATGGAGTCCTGACTGTTCCTTCTGCTGTGAGATATTGCTAGATGTAGTCCTGGCTACTCCTGCTGCTGTGAGATATTGTTGTATGACGCCCTGACTACTGCTGCTTTGAGATATTGCTATATTGAGTCCTGGCTACTCCTGCTGCTGTGAGATATTGCTATATGGTGTCTTTACTAAGGCTGCTGTGAGATATTGCTGTATGGAGTCTTTACTACGGCTGCTGTGAGATATTGCTGTATGGAGTATTGACTACTGCTGCTGTGAGATATTGCTGTATGGAGTATTGACTACTGCTGCTGTGAGATATTGCTGTATGATGCCCTGACTACTGCTGCCGTGAGATATTGCTGTATGGTGTCTTGACTACTGCTGCTGTGAGATATTGCTGTATGATGCCCTGACTACTGCTGCTGTGAGATATTGCTGTATGGTGTCTTTACTAAGGCTGCTGTGAGATATTGCTGTATGGAGTATTGACTACTGCTGCTGTGAGATATTGCTGTATGATGCCCTGACTACTGCTGCCGTGAGACATTGCTATACGGAGTCCTGACTGTTCCTGCTGTTGTGAGATATTGCAATATGGAGTCCTGACTACGGCTGCTGTGAGATATTGTTGTATGGAGTCTTTACTACGGCTTCTGTGAGATATTGCTGTATGGAGTATTGACTGCTGCTGCTGTGAGATATTGCTGTATGATGCCCTGACTACTGCTGCTGTGAGATATTGCTGCATGATGCCCTGACTACTGCTGTCGTGAGATATTGCTGTATGGTGTCTTGACTAAGGCTGCTGTGAGATATTGTTGTATGGAGTCCTGACTACTGCTGCTTTGAGATATTGCTGTATGGAGTCCTGGCCACAACTGCTGTGAGATATTGCTATATGGAGTCCTGACTACGGCTGCTGTGAGATATTGTTATATGGAGTCCTGGATACTCCTACTGCTGTGAGATATTGCTATATGGAGTCCTGACTATAGTCGTTCATAAACTTTATTTTCAATAATAGACTGAACTACAAGGACAGATCGTTATACTGTTTACGTCCCTGTATTCAAATATAAAACGTCATAAATCAGTTCATGAATGTTATTCAAAAATAAAACATTTTAAGAGCCAACGTTAAACAGTTGGAATGGGAAACTAATAGTGATAAGAAGGTTAAGATTTCTTCTCCCATTTCATAGATGAAACCATGTATTCGACGATGTGTCGATGGATGAATTTCAGATCAACTCATTATACGCTTATTCAGGCGTGAAATAAAAAGCATTGCTGTATGAAATTTATTGGACGTACAGAGGCGAAAGTTTTGATGAATATCGTTGTCTGATTGGACAAAACTGATTAGTCATGGTCACGTGGTGTAAATTGAGAAGATTATTCCAGATCTCACATAGGGATGCTACAAATGAAGAAACATCTGTAAAACTTTTAATCGTATATTTTAAAACTTAAATTCTCTTGTTCAGTGTAGAACAAACGATTCCATATGACATGAAAAAAGAGATAGATTTATACCGTAGCTTGATGAATCTCCCTGACTACGTTTGCCGGCGATCACCCCTACAGCTATTAATGGAAGCTGTTTACTCCTTTTAATGCAATGACATATCAAGTCAAACCGTTTTTATTCTATATTCTATTTTATTAATTTTATGAGGATAATAATAATGATTATTATTATTTTATATATATTTTGAAACTAGTAATAATATTTAGAAAAAGATGAAAAATAATAATTAATTATCGTAGATGAATAAACAATAGTTTATGTAAAAATTATTTTAAGTGATATATTTATCTATTTCTTTATTATTGTTTATTAATTTAGATATTAGATTTCTATTTTTGTTATTCATTCATTATCATTATATATTTATTTATTCATTTAGATTTTTTTATCTATTCATTAATGTATTTACTTATTTACCCTCTATTAATAATCATATAATTTTTCAATTATCGGTAAATTGGAACCCTACCAAATTTTTAAGTTGACATTTTAGGACGATGTGTATCTTAGTGTAAGAGAGAATGAAAACTGAAGTCCTGCTTCACGGTAGATGTGGCACGCAACATAACCTTTACGGACTCAGGTAGGACTTTTGCAAAAGTATTATAAATTACTTTGCAATTCATCTGGTATATGCTGTCACAATATAAGTAAAATAATAAGAGAGTAACGTCAAACAATTATCAATCAATCATTTTATTAAACTTATTAGATCATCATTTCATATTTATAAAAATGATAATAACATATTTACTTACCACACTATTGTTATCCTTATTTATCTATCTGCTAATTTTTAATCAATAAATCCTTTATTTTTCTATTCAAACAATTTATTATCTATCTTTCTAGAATTATCTACTAATAAATATTGTTACATATAGATGTTATATATATATAGTCCTGGCTGTTGTTGTGAGATACTGTTGTATGTAAGGAGTCCTTATTGATGTTGTTGTGAAATATTGTTATATGTATAAAGTCCTTATTGATGTTCTTGTGAGATACTGTTGTGTGTAAGGAGTCCTTATTGATATTGTTGTGAGATATTGTTGTATGTAAGGAGTCCTTATTGATATTGTTGTGAGATACTGTTGTATGTATAGAGTCCTTATTGATGTTGTTGTGAGATATTACTGAGTATAAGGATTCGTGGATGCTGCTGTGTGAGACTGTTGTGTATATGGAGGGGTGGGTGTTGCTGCTCTTCGATATTGGTATTTGTATAAAGAACTAGATGCTGTTCCTGCTGTGATATATTGCTGTTTGAGCCCAAGCTGCTGATATTACTTTTAGACTGCTGTATGTGTAGAGTCCTGGCTGCTTCTGTTGCTGGCAGATATTGCTGTATGTATAGAGTACTGGCTGCTTCTGTTGCCATGAGATATTGCTGTATGTATATTGTCCTGGCTGCTTCTGTTCCCATGAGATATTGGTGTATGTATAGAGTCGTGGCTGCTTCTATTGCCATGAGATATTACTGTATGTATTGAGTCCTGGCTGCTTCTGTTGTAATGAAATATTGCTGTATGTACAGAGTTCTGGCTGCTTCTATTGCCATGAGATATTGCTCTATGTATAGAGTCGTGGCTGCTTCTATTGCCATGAGATGTTGCTGTATGTATAGAGTCCTAGCTGCTTCTGTTGCCATGAGATATTGCTGTATGTATAGAGTACTGGCTGCTTCTGTTGCCATGAGATATTGCTCTATGTATAGAGTCCTGGCTGCTTCTGTTGCCATGAGATATTGCTGTATGTATAAAGTTCTGCCTGCTTCTGTTGCCATGAGATATGAATGTATGTTTAGAGTCCTGGCTGCTTCTGTTGCCATGAGATATTACTGTATTTATACAGTCCTGGCTGCTTCTATTGCCATGAGATATTACTGTATTTATAGAGTCCTGGCTGCTTCTGTTGCCATGAGATATTGCTGTATGTATATTGTCCTGGCTGCTTCTGTTCCCATGAGATATTGCTGTATGTATAGAGTCCTGGCTGCTTCTGTTGCCATGAGATATTGCTGTATTTATAGAGTCCTGGTTGCTTCTGTTGCTATGAGATATTGCTGTATGTATAGAGTCGTGGCTGCTTCTATTGCCATGAGATATTACTGTATGTATAGAGTCCTGGCTGCTTCTGTTGTAATGAAATATTGCTGTATGTACAGAGTTCTGGCTGCTTCTATTGCCATGAGATATTGCTCTATGTATAGAGTCGTGGCTGCTTCTATTGCCATGAGATGTTGCTGTATCTATAGAGTCCTAGCTGCTTTTTTTGCCATGAGATATTGCTGTATGTATAGAGTACTGGCTGCTTCTGTTGCCATGAGATATTGCTGTATGTATAGAGTCCCAGCTACTTCTGTTGCCATGAGATATTGCTGTATGTATAAAGTCCTGGCTGCTTCTGTTGCCATCAGATATGAATGTATGTATAGAGTCCTGGCTGCTTCTGTTGCCATGAGATATTGATGTAGAGTCCTGGCTGCTTCTGTTGCCATGAGATATTGCTGTATGTATAGAGTACTGGCTGCTTCTGTTGCCATGAGATATTGCTGTATGTATAGAGTCCCGGCTACTTCTGTTGCCATGAGATATTGCTGTATGTATAAAGTCCTGGCTGCTTCTGTTGCCATCAGATATGAATGTATGTATAGAGTCCTGGCTGCTTCTGTTGCCATGAGATATTGATGTAGAGTCCTGGCTGCTTCTGTTGCCATGAGATATTGCTGTATGTATAGAGTCCTAGCAGCTTCTATTGCCATGAGATATTGATGTATTATAGAGTCCTGGCTGCTTCTGTTGCCATGAGATATTAATGTATGTATAGAGTCCTGGCTGCTTCTGTTGCCATGAGATATTGCTGTATGTATAGAGTCCTGGCTGCTTCTATTGCCATGCGATATTGCTGTATGTATAGAGTCCTGGCTGCTTCTGTTGCCATGAGATATCGCTGTATGTATGGAGTCCTTGCTGTCGGTCACCCCTACAGGTATTAATGGAAGCTACTTACTCCTTTGTTAAGTCAAACCTTTTATTCCTATATTCTATTTTATCAATTCTACGATAATTATTATTTTTATTATCATTTTTATTATCATTTTTATATATATTTCTGAAAATGGTAATAATACTTAGAAAAAGAAGAAAAATAAGAATTTTAATTATTGTAAATGAGTAAAGAACAGTTTATGTAACAATTATTTATTTATCTATTTCTTTATTATTTGTTAATTAAGATATTTCTCTATCTATTCCTTTATTTATCATTATTTATTTATTCAGTAAGTTTTTTTATCTTATCTATACATTAATGTATGTACTTATTCACTTATTTATTTATACAATTTTTCAATTATCGGTAAAATTGGAACCATGCATTCATGCAAAAGTTTAGGTTTGAATTTATATGAATTTATGAAACAGGGGAGTTGACATTTTAAGACGCTGTTTATCTTAGTGGATGAGGTGAGGTAAAATTGCGCCCGAGATGTCCCGGGTTCAACTTCCGCTATCGGCTCATCGCTGTCTTGTCTTTCGGTTGAGACAATGAAAACTGAAATTTTAGGACGATGTGTATCTTAGTGTAAGAGAGAATGAAAACTGAAGTCCTGTTTCACGGTAGATGTGGCACGCAACATAACCTTTACGGACTCAGGTAGGACTTTTGCAAAAGTATTATAAATTACTTTGCAATTCATCTGGTATATGCTGTCACAATATAAGTAAAATGATAAGAGAGTAACGTCAAACAATTATCAATCAATCATTTTATTAAACTTATTAGATCATAATTCCATATTTATAAAAATGATAATAACATATTTAATGACCACACTATTGTTATCCTTATTTATCTATCTGTTAATTTTTAATCAATACATCCTTTATTTATCTATTAAAACAATTTATTATTTATCTGTCTAGAATTATCTATTAATAAATATTGTTACATATAGATGTTATATATATATATAGTCCTGGCTGTTGTTGTGAGATATTGCTGTATGTAAGGAGTCCTTATTGATGTTGTTGTGAGATACTGTTGTATGTATGGAGTCCTTATTGATGTTGCTGTGAGATATTGCTGTATGTAAGGAGCCCTTATTGATGTTGTTGTGAAATATTGCTGTATGTAAGGAGTCCTTATTGATATTGTTGTGAGATACTGTTGTATGTATAGAGTCCTCATTGATGTTGTTGTGAGATATTGTTATATGTATAAGTCATTATTGATGTTGTTGTGAGATACTGTTGTATGTAAGGAGTCCTTATTGATATTGTTGTGAGATATTGTTGTATGTATGGAGTCCTTATTGATATTGTTGTGAGATACTGTTGTATGTATAGAATCCTTATTGATGTTGTTGTGAGATATTACTGTGTATAAGGATTCGTGGATGCTTCTGTGTGAGACTGTTGTGTATATGGAGGGGTGGGTGTTGCTGCTCTTCGATATTGGTATTTGTATAAAGAACTAGATGCTGTTCCTGCTGTGATATATTGCTGTTTGAGCCCAAGCTGCTGATATTACTATTAGACTGCTGTATGTATAGAGTCCTGGCTGCTTCTGTTGCTGGCAGATATTGCTGTATGTATAGAGTCCTGGCTGCTTCTGTTGCCATGAGATATTGCTGTATGTATAGAGTCCTGGCTGCTTCTATTGCCTTGCGATATTGCTGTATGTATAGAGTCCTGGATGCTTCTGTTGCCATGAGATATTGCTGTATGTATAGAGTCCTAGCTGCTTCTATTGCCGTGAGATATTGCTGTCTGTATAGAGTTCTGGCTGCTTCTATTGCCATGAGATATTGCTGTATATCTAGTATCTTGACTGATTCTCTTGCTCTGAA
This sequence comes from Pteria penguin, assembly GCA_035048485.1. Classification (NCBI taxonomy): domain Eukaryota; kingdom Metazoa; phylum Mollusca; class Bivalvia; order Pterioida; family Pteriidae; genus Pteria; species Pteria penguin. The sequence continues at coordinate 48,783,949 of CM068585.1, forward strand.
ATGTTGCTGTAGGCATGGAGTTCTAGTGGCTGTTGCTGTTAAGCATTGTTGTATGTATGGAGTCCTGGCTGCTGAAGTGATATATTACTACATGTACGTATATGTATGGAATCTTTGGTGGTACTATGAGATATTTCATTTTGCATTTTTGGCTGCATCTGTTGCTATGATATCTTACTGTATGTATGAAGTTTTGACTGCTGTTGGTGAAAGGATATACTGCTTCATGTACATGTAAATACATGTATGGAATCTTTGTTGCTGCTGCGAGATATTGCTGTTTGCAGTCTTGGCTGCTTCTGCCGCGAGATATTTCTGTTTGCAGTCTTGGCTCCTTCTGCTGAGAGATATTTCTGTTTGCAGTCTTGGTTGCTTCTGCTGCGATGAGATTTTGCTGTATGTTTGGAGTTCTGACTGCTGTTGCTGAAGTGATATGTTGCTACATGTAGATGTGTAGAGTCCTGGCTGCTCCGGCTGCTGTGAGATATTGCTACATGGAATCTTGGCGTCAGTTGTTCGAAACTTTAACTACTGGTTAGGCTAATCAATGGTCAAATCTTATCTGACTATATCTTTGAGATGAGAACACTTTAAGCCATGGTCTATGCATTGGTTTGTAGCATATATAACCAGCATAATGTAACTAAGATATATACACGGAAATCTTATAAATTAGATTAATATTGTTTCTCAAAGTTTAATCCGTAGCTGCTTCTGTTGCTTTGAGATTTTGTTATATGGAGTCCTGGCTGCTCCTTCTGCTGTGAAATATTACTATATGGAGTCATGGTGGCTTCTGCTTCTGTCAGATATTGCTGTATGTATATGGAGTCCTGGCTCCTTCTGCTGAGATATTTCTATATGGAGTCATGACTGCTCCTTCTGCTGAGATATTTCTATATGGAGTCCTGGCTGCTCCTTCTACCCAGATATTTCCATATGGAGTCCTGGCTGCTCCTTCTGCTGAGATATTACTATATGGAATCCTGGCTGCTCCTTCTGCTGAGATATTTCTATATGGAGTCCTGGCTGCTCCTTCTGCTGAGATATTTCTATATGGAGTCCTGGCTGCTCCTTCTACCGAGATATTACTATATGGAGTCCTGGCTAAACTCGTTCATACAACTTTATTGTTATCAATAATAGAGTAGACTAGACGAACAGACCGTTATACTGTATATGTCCTTGCATTTAGTTATAAATTTTAAAAGCGCGTATGTAAATAATTGGAATGGAGAACTAATAATGAGAGAAAGGTCATGTAATCTTCTATCATATGATGGGCGAAACGAGGTTTTGGTAGATGTGTTGTTATGTGAATTTCAGATCAACTCATTATACGCTTTATCAAACGTGAAATTAAAGAGTTGGTTTATGAAATTTACTGGACGTAAAACTGAGAAAACTTTGATGAATATCGTTGTCTGATTGGATAAAATTGATTAGGTATGGTCACGTGGTTATCAAAGGTTAGGGCGATTCCAGAATTCACATAGGGATGCTAAAAAGAAGAAGCACCTGTATAACTTTTAATTCTAAAGTTTGAATTATAAATTCTCTTGTACCGTATCGAAGTAATAGATCCATATGATATGAAAAAGAAGATAGATTTATACTGTAGTTTTATGAATCGTCCTGACTAAGATTGCTGTCGGTCACCCCTACAGGTATTAATGGAAGCTACTTACTCCTTTGTTAAGTCAAACCTTTTATTCCTATATTCTATTTTATCAATTCTACGATAATTATTATTTTTATTATCATTTTTATTTATATTTCTGAAAATGGTAATAATACTTAGAAAAAGAAGAAAAATAATAATTTTAATTATTGTAAATGAGTAAAGAACAGTTTATGTAACAATTATTTATTTATCTATTTCTTTATCATTTATTAATTAAGATATTTCTCTATTTATTCCTTTATTTATCATTATTTATTTATTCAGTAAGTTTTTTTTTATCTTATCTATTCATTAATGTATGTACTTGTTCACTTATTTATTTATACAATTTTTCAATTATCGGTAAAATTGGAACCATGCATTCATGCAAAAGTTTAGGTTTGAATTTATATGAATTTATGAAACAGGGAAGTTGACATTTTAAGACGCTGTTTATCTTAGTGGATGAGGTGAGGTAAAATTGCGTCCGCGATGTCCCGGGTTCAACTTCCGCTATCGGCTCATCGCTGTCTTGTCTTTCGGTTGAGACAATGAAAACTGAAGTCCTGCTTCATGGTAGATGTGGCACGTTACAAATTCTTTATTGACTCGGGTAGGTCTTTTGCAAAGACATTCACTTTGCAATTCATCTGGTATATGCTGTCACAATGTAAGTAAAATGATAAGAGAGTAACGTCAAACAATTATCAATCAATCATTTTATTAAACTATTAAATCATAATTTCATATTGATAAAAATAATAAAATATTTAATGAACACACTATTGTTATCCTTATTTATCTATCTGTTAATTTTTAATCAATATATCTTTTATTATCCCCTCGCGCAACTTGTTGCGGAGGGGATATAGTAACGCCACCGTCCGTATGTTTGTATGTATGTATGTATGTATGTATGTATGTTCACTTGTCCGGGCCATAACTTTTTAACGCCTTGATGGGTTTCAATAATATTACACATGATTGTAGCTTACATCTCAAGGAAGTGCATGACTTTATCTCAGGGTCCAATTCTCAAGGTCAAGGTCACAATGGGCTGGAATGGTAAAATTTTATGCCATGGGAGGGGATGCTATTGTTAGCGTTGCTCTTGTTTATCTATTAAAGCAAACTATTATTTATCTATCTAGAACTATCTGTTCATAAATATTGCTATATATAGATGTTATAAATATAAAGTCCTGGCGGTTATTGTGAGATACTGCTGTATGTAAGGAGTCCTTATTGATGTTGTTGTGAGATACTGTTGTATGTAAATACTCCTAATTGATGTTGTTGTGAGATATTGTTGTATGTAAGGAGTCCTTATTGACGTTGTTGTGAGATACTGTTGTATGAAAGGAGTCCTTATTGATGTTGCTGTGAGATATTGCTGTATGTATGGAGCCCTGATTGATGTTGTTGTGAGATATTGTTGTATGTATGGAATCCTTATTGATGTTATTGTGAGATATTGTTGTATGTAAGGAGTCCTTATTTATGTTTTTGTGAGATATTTTTGTATTATAGAGTCGTGGCTGTTGTTGTGAGATATGGTTGTATATATGGAGTCCTTTATTGATGTTGCTGCTGATATATTACTGTGTATAAGGATTACTGGAAACTGTTGTGACTGTTATGTATATGGAGGGGTGGGTGTTGTTGCTCTGGGATATTAGTATTTGTATAAAGAACTAGATGCTGTTCCTGCTGTGATATATTGAGCCCAAGCTGCTGATATTACTATTAGACTGCTGTATGTATAGAGTCCTTGTTGCTTCTGTTGCTGTGAGATATTGCTGTAGGCATAAAGTCCTGGCTGCCTCTGTTGCTATGAGATATGGGTCCTGGCTGCTTCTGTTGTTCTGAGATATTGCAGTATGTATAAAGTCCTGGATGCTTCTGTTGCTATAAGATATTGCTGTATATTTAGCGCCTCGATTCTCTTGCTCTAAAATGTTGCTGTATGTATGGAGATGTTAAACATTGTTGTACATTGTATGTATGGGGTCCTGGCTGCTGCTGCTCTGTGAGATATTGTTGTATGTATGGAGTCCTGGCTGCTGCTGCTCTGTGAGATATTGTTGTATGTATGGGGTCCTGGCTGCTGCTGTTCTGTGAGATATTGTTGTATGTATGGGGTCCTGGCTGCTGCTGCTCTGTGAGATATTGTTGTATGTATGGGGCCCTGGCTGCTGCTGCTCTGTGAGATATTATTGTATGTATGGGGTCCTGGCTGTTGCTCCTCTGTGAGATATTGTTGTATGTATGGGGTCCTCGCTGCTGCTGTTCTGTGAGATATTGTTGTATGTATAGTGTCCTGTCTGTTGCTGTTCTGTGAGATATTGTTGTATGTATGGGGTGCTGGCTGCTGCTGTTCTGTGAGATATTGTTGTATGTATGGGGTCCTGGCTGTTGCTGCTCTGTGAGATATTGTTGTATGTATGGGGTCCTGACTGTTGCTGCTCTGTGAGATATTGTTGTATGTATGGGGTCGTGGCTGCTGCTGTTCTGCGAGATATTGTTGTATGTATGGAGTCCTGGCTGCTGCTGCTCTGTGAGATATTGTTGTATGTATGGAGTCCTGGCTGCTGCTTCTCTGTGAGATATTGTTGTATGTATGGGGTCTGGCTGTTGCTGTTCTGTGAGATATTGTTGCATGTATGGGGTCCTGGCTACTGCAGCTCTGTGAGATATTGTTGTATGGATGGGGTTCTGGTTGTTGCTGCTCTGTGAGATATTGTTGTATGTATGGAGTCCTGGCTGCTGAAGTGATTTATTACTACATGTACGTGTATGTATGGAATCCTCGTTGCTACTATGAGATACTTCTTTTTTGCAGTCCTGGCTGCTTTTGTTGCTATGATATCTTACTGTATGTATGGAGTTTTAATTGTTTTTGCTGAAGTGATAAATAGCTACATGTATATGTATATAGTCCTGGATCCCCTGCTGCTGTGAGATATTTACCTATTAATGCCTGTTTTTGTGGGTACTATGTTCTCATAGTGTTGCTTTGGGAAGGAATAGTGCCCGAGCGATAGCGAGGGCACTATTTACCATCCCAAAGCAATACTATGAGAGCATAGTACCCACAAAAGCAGGCATAAATAGGTTTAGTGCATCATATGACCTTAATTGCAGCATAATTAAATGTATTATGGAGATACCATAGTGTATTTTACTCCAACAGCACATTTTCTACATGCACAGCCTGCTTGTTTGTCTGTTTACAACTACGCGGCGCCACCTATAAACCTCGCCGAGGGACGTAACTTTGTCGAGCAAAAAGCAATAGTGCCCGGACCGGGCACTATCACTTCATACTGTAGTCCCGGCGTGGTTAACCAATGAATTTCCAAGGATTTATCATGTGATGCACTAATGCTATATAAAGTCCTGACTACCGTTGCTGTGAGATATTGCTATATGGAGTCCTGACTACTGCTGCTGTGAGATATTGCTCTATGGAGTCCTTACTACCGTTGCTGTCAAATATTGCTATATGGAGTCCTGGCTGCACCTGCTGCTGCTGCGAGATTTTGCTATATGGAGTCCTGACTTCTGCTGCTGTGAGATATTGCTATATAAAGTCCTGACTACCGCTGCTGTGAGATATTGTTATATGGAGTCATGACTACCGCTGCTGTGAGATATTGCTATATGGAATCCTGGCTCCATTAGTTCACAACACCTTGTCATCAATACTGGCCTCTCCTATATTAACAGGTCGTTATTTTATATACGTCCCTGTATTTAGATATATAAGGCAATAATCTACATGTAATTTATAAATTTTACTAGAAAATGAAACATTTTAAGCGTCCACGTAAAACACTTGGAATGGGAAACTAATATTGACAGGAAGGTTATCTTCTTCCATTTCATCTAGGAAACAATGTTTTAGTGGATGTGTTGATTGTTGAATTTCAACTCAACTACTTAGACGCTTAGTCAGACGTGAAATAAATGTGATTGCTGTATGAAATTTATTGGACGTTTGGCTGATGAATACCATTGTCTGATTGGTTAAAACTGATTAGGTACGGTCACGTGGTTATCAAACGTCACGACGAGTCCAGATTTTACATAGGTATGCCAGAAAATAATAATCTTCTGTATAACTTTTAATCCTGAATTTTAATGCTTAAATTGTCTTGTTCAGTATTGAAGTAGAAAATTCCATATGATATGGAAAAAGATAGATTTTTACCGTAGTTTGATGAATCGTCCAGTCTGCGTTCGCAGGCGATCACCCCTACAGGTATTAATGGATGCTACTTACTTCTTTTAATGCAATGACATATCAGTTCTTGATGATATGACCAGGAGCTTACCACGTCAAATAAGTTGCATGAGTTTATGAATGAGAAGAAATGCTTTGCAAGTTCAAAAGAACAGAATACTTATATATAATTAATAAGGGATTTAAATTTATAGCCATGAAATCTTGAAATCCGTGAAGTAGAAGAATTTTTCAGCAAAACATTCTTTGTTTCATGAAAATCTTACTTTCAGAACCCATTCCATGTGTAAAAATATTTTACTTGTAACTTCAGCACACTGACGTGCTATGACGTCATAATTTTCACACACATCACATGTTCTGACTTACAGTAATGTGAAGTGCAAGAGAATTTGATTTTCTGAATTATTCAAATTGTCACTGTCTAAATGGAATACAAAGTCAAGGTACATAGAAAAAATAGTCACTTTTCACACATTGTAGTACCTGTTGCTAGGTCGTCTTCGTTTGCTGTCTTTCGTTGAACCCTTTGGTCTTACTGTCAATAATTTCCAGCTAGTCTTCATTTATTTCTGTGTACATATTGCATGTTTTTGGCATTTCTTGCTCCACAAGGCCCTCACAAAATAATGCAAAACGAATGGAATAAGGTGCCGTGGTGAAATTCAGGGTAGCCTTTCACCTCTGTCAGTGGTATTGGTGACTAAATAAACTAAAGTGCTCTGATAGACCTCGGTGTAGCCTTTTATCTGTGTCAGCGGTATTGGTGACTAAGTAGACTATAGTGCTGTGGTGGACCTAAGTATAACTTGTCACTTCTGTCAGTGGTAGTGGTAACCGAACGCAAGAAAGTGTCATGGTGAACCAGTCTGTAGCCTCTTTCTTTCGTCATTGGTATCGGTGGCCAAGCGCTCCAAAGTGTCATTTGCATAACCATCTGTAGTTTCTTGCTTCTGTTAGTGGTATCGGTGCAGTGAACCTGTCTGTAGCCTCTTTCTGACGTCTGTCAGTGGTAGTGGTGGTTCTATAATACGCCAAGTGGAACCACCTCAGTTTTCTTTTTCACGCTGATTCTATCGCAATGCATTTTGTGTTTGAATAAAGATATAATTATGTGGATAATTCTCCATTTATTTAATCTAGATACCCTATGATGAGAAATAGAGCGAAATTTAGAATTGGAAATTCCTTTATCATAGCGAACTGATGTACTGCAGTATATCGGAGATAAAGAGCAAGTTGGTCATGTGATTTCGCGTGGGATTTCAGATCTGAGGGCCCAGCTATTCAGCTCTAGCTGTCGGTCCCAGTGGCGGATTCAGAGGGGAACCGGTAGTCCCCTCTCCCATCCTTCGCCAAAAGTATGAGTAAAATTTCAGATCTGGCAACCAAAATAACTGAGTATTTTGGTTAATTCTTGACTTACACATGTGCTTCCCCCCCCCCCCCCCCTATATTTTTCCCAGAAATCCTGGATCCGCCTCTGGGCTCTGGTTATAAACGGTGCAAAATGCTGCATCTGTGATAAATATATCTTACTCTCAAAGTAGGATATTTAAGAAACAAAATTTTGAATTTTAGTAAAATGTATACATAAGGAAATACTCGTGTCTTAGTACAACTTTAAAGTAATTTTACTTTGAACAAACCTATTAATGATAATATAATTATATCAATAACAGAAGTTTGATAAATGTAGTTTTACTAGCTGGATATCTTTACGTTATTACCTTTAATTATTGAGCTGTAGAGCCAGAATCGGAGCATGGACACGTCAACAAGTGCCTTGGATTGTCAGCAAGTTCAAGATTAATCATACACATGTAGATCAGCAGGTGCCCGTTTTACTAAAGAAATTTGGAAAGTTGTGAAATTTAGACATTTGAATAATTTTTCTCTGAATATTTAAAAATAAATAGAGTTACATCCAGAAGAGAACAATCATTTCTGAAATTATCTACATTTAATGTGTCGTTAAATATTTATGGTTTACCCTAAGTTCTAAGTAAAACAGTAAAACAATTTTGGCCTCTCAAGCTGCATGGGGAAAACAATGAATTAAAGCAACAATTCAAGATTAAAAAAGAAGAAACGAAAAAAAAAATCCCTGGCTGATCAAATGGATAACTTATTGTATCACGCAGTGGTATCTGTTACAGATTTAGTAGGCGTGTAAAGCTAGTTGATTTAATCAAGATTTAAATAACAAATATATACTTAAGATATAATTAATTTTCGATGGCTCATGTTAATTAATTTTCAATTACAATGTAGTGATAACGTATCTGTTATGGCCTTTGTTTCCTTGTGTTTTGTTTACGATTGTTTTGATCATTATCATTTCGTTGATAACATTGACACAGAAGGACGTACACTCCTTTACCCATTGTCAGTACATCTAATAGTATCAGGTCATCACTGTCGTCATTGTATGACGGGGTATTACACATCATTCAACGCAATTAGTATCTAGTCTTCATTAAGAAATGCTGCTATAACCTTGAATACATTCATGTGAATTAGTATCTAGTCTTCATTAAGAAATGCTACTATAACCTTGAATACATTCATGTGAATTAGTATCTAGTCTTCATTAAGAAATGCTGCTATAACCTTGAATACATTCATGTGAATAGCTATTGCAAATCTCTGCTTGACTCTGAAAAAAAGGAAACGTGCGGTGCTTTTATGTGAAATCAGGTTGCGACCTTGATAAAATGGAATGTTATTACGATACGGGATTTCCCGTTTATTTCAAATAAAAGGTGTAAGCAGGCAGTGTAGTTGTAAACATCGGTGACTAGCTAAGATGGCAACTATGCTGCATTTTGATATGAAAATGCAGATCTCTTTATTGTTTATTGGAGTTTTCTTCGGTTTGTGTCAAGTGTCCTATATGCAGACGACATCAAGTCAGGTGAGTTGCTATAAAATTTAGACTGTCGTGTGAAAAAGTACATGCAGGTGTATATACACATAAAGTCAATGCCCTTTGATTCAGTAACCTAATATTTAAACTACAGGTATATAAAAGTGGACGATATCCAGGTTTGTAAATCTGGGGTAAGTGAGGGTATATCAGTATAATCTTACTGAATATACTTTTATTATGGCGGATCCAGAATTTCAAAACAGAAAAAAGGTGGGGCGCAGTAATTGTTCGAGGAACGTGGAAGTGCCTTGAAGCCCCTAATGTGGTCGGAGTTCCAGGAATATGCTGAATCCTAACAAAATCAAATTTTAATTTAAACTTTATTTATTTTACAAAGATTAAGAGTCAAGTTAACAACTAATATAAATCTTGCTCATTGACACAGATCATGGCGTAAGGGTATGGTTTGTGTGGGAAGAAACCGGCATGCGCGGATCCAGAAATTTTTGTCAGAGGGGGTCCAACCAAAAAAGGTAAATTTATCTCTTAGACGAGGGGGGTGGTGGGGGTGGGGGTGGGGTGGTGGTGTTTCCAACCCCCAAAATGCCCAAATATAAATTTTCGGATGCCGGGGGGGGGGGGTGTTCCAAAACCCCGGTACCCCCTCTGTATCCGTGCATGACCGAAGTACCTACAGAAAACCCACGAAGCCAGGTTAACCACAGCCCACTATCTCACGTACCACGCCGGGAATCGAACCTGTATCGCATTTGTGATAAGCGAGCGCGCTACCGACTGCGTTATTAAATAAAATACCTGATGCATATAATAGAGTTGGTTGACATTTTTGTGTAAAACGTCAATAGATTTCAATATGTAAAAATCCCACAAAAACACCCACCTACCAATATTTCTTCATGAATAACGAGTCTACTTGATTTTACATCTGCACAAAGAAAAAAAAACTGAAAAGGGGTGGGATGATTTAGTTTGCACATAAGATAGTTTATAGTGTATCATTTTTGTTTTATATGTCTTAAATGGAGGCATATTGATTGCTTGGGAATACAGTGCTGTCTGTGTTGAAGGAAAAGGGCCTGGGATAGGATGTTAAATGGGCGTAAACGGCGCGCTGGTACATGTATTTAAAAACACGTGTTCGATTTGTGGCTGTGGCAGGTGAATGATTTTATCTATATATAGATCTTCTTTATTTATATTTGTAATCTAGATAGCCCATGTTGTGGCTTGGCAGAGCAATAATGTCCCAGAAGTTAAAATCATTCTTTAAACTTCTTCAGACCGGCTGTATAAATCAACAAACCAAATGCTTCAGAACGATATGAAAAGACCCCCTTAACAAGTGTTCTTGATTTTTATTCTTTTTCTGTCTTTCTTCTTTTCTTATTCTTCCTCAACCGACAGATGTAGATGATTTTGTGGTGGTATATGAAAGGGTCTGAGTCGATGTTGGACACCTTGGTTTTAAAATTTGATCTGACCCTTCAGATAGGTGAAGCACCTGTGTTTCAAATTGGGGGACTGAACCCGGGGGTAGGGAAAATTGGACTAAGTAAAAAAATCTTGTATATTCTTCTTCACACTGTCAGTGAAAGGTACATAACTTTATCAGATGATTTGGCACTGGTATATGACAAAGTTTTATTTGGAGTTGTGCACCTGGGTTATCAACTTTCTTCTTTGTGCGGGAATATCAGGCACCCGTTTACTGGTGTCTTATATTTGTGTATTATATCAAATTTTAGGAAAATAAAGATATTGTTAAGAATCGAATTACAAAAATAGTTTTAGGACTTTTTCACTTTTGTTGATATTAAACACACAGAGGAGGGGTTTTGTGCTTAAAGTGCTAAAATGAATGATAAAGGCTCAGCTAATTTTGGGCATCATGTTTTTCTTTTCGGTTTGCTACACATAGGCGGCAGGACTTATTAAGTGTTTGATCTCTTTATCAGCATATACGTTTATAAATACAGACTTTAGACTGGATACGAACAGTTATATACAGATAGATCTCGAGCGCATTCTATTTTGCAATTTCCAAAAAGTTCACTTTTCGACCTATTCTCATTTCACAATACCATGTGTGTATGATCAAAATAATCGCACAGCCTTGACATTGTGAATAGGGTTCATTCTCAAATGCTAAGGTGATCCAGTCAAGTGTCGTGTACTCCTAGGAATTTATTTTCAGTTTCTAAGTAAAAATCTTTATTTTTTGATCTTTTGTTGTACTATGATTTTTAATTGAAGTAAGATAGTAATTAAGAATATTTGATCTATGTATGCTTCTTCAGTGAATTCTGATGCTGAATATATTTCATATATTTATAGTAATATTAGTAATATATGACTGAATTGTTACATTATCGCTTAGGATAAGACCAAAGTCACACCACATAATACATTCGGAGTGTTTCGGATCTCTTCTCATTAAACGATGGGGCTTAAAGTAAAACTCCAAGACGATACGTAAAGCTGGTGAACCACATTAGAATTAGCGCTGTCACGGTTCCATAATTTTTCGGGTCGGGTCGGGTCCTAATTTTCTATGTTCGATTTCGGTTCTTTCGGTTCGGGTATTACATTAGAATAAAATACACAATTTCAAGTATCTTCAACATTTTTTTTTAAATTTTCCTAATCAAACATTATTTTCCAAAATTATGTTCTTATTTGACACGTTGTTTATTTGTTGTTCGTTGATTTTATAATTTTTTATGCCATGCTTTCTTTCTAAGTGTTTTGACATCGACGATGTAGAACCTGTGGAATATTTTATTTGCGATTTACATATATTGCAAACAGTTATTGTCTTATCCGTTTCTCCTTCAGAGCGTAAAAAATCAAAATAATTCCACACGATCGATCCTTTTTTGGACGTCATTTTTAATAAACACGTTCTAAAATACGAAATTGAACCGAACCGAAATTCCGGAAAACGGACCCGTACCCGATCCAAACAAAATGTTCCGCGATTCCGGGTAATTTCGGGTACCCGTGACACCCCTAATTAGGATGATGCACTCTGATGAGATAAAAGTTCACACTTCCAATAAAATATCTTAAACATGGGCGAAAATGTCCCATTAGGAGCCCTGAATTATGAAAAAGAAATGGCGATTTTTGATTGTGTGATGTGCCATAGCTGTGCTTTCCTGACAGTCAATGACCTTGAGCCGCTCTCATATAATACACCGTTCAGCAATATTTGTACAGGATAATAGCTCGGTGTACTTAACCAAATAAAAAGTCTGGGGATAGTTGATGCGATTGGTTAAATCAGTAACCAATCTCAATCTGCTTCTATTTAACTTTGACCGAAATTTTGAAATAGAAGGGGGATTCCGTAATTTGTAAGCGATCTCTGTGATTGGTTAGAAGAATTGGACGGTGACTGCTGCAGCAGCTGATGTTATCTGCCAAACATCTCAATTGCACGCTGTGAACGAAGGTTTCTAGGTTACACTTAACGTAACGTATGCTTTGTTAAAAGTGTAAGTTCCATTTTGGTAGTTATTGCTAAAATTACTTCATAGTTTTTGTAATGTGAAATAAAGATTGATGAAGGTTTAAAAAATAAATAAATGAAAAAAAGATTGTAATAAATAAATAAAAGAAATGAACTAAAATAAACAAAAGAAAACCCGGAAAGTCAGAATTCGCACTATAAGTCAACCACATTTAGAGATCACAATGAAATGTTCTGAAGTAACTGCGAATTCTTATAAAACATGAAAAAATGATATATTTTTGGGATTTATTTTCTCCATATTTTTCTGTTTATTCTAAAAGAATGACAGTCGCTTGTAAAATGCTTTTGTATACGACAGTAGTTGGGCATAACGGATTTATATGATTTTAGCATTTTGCTATTTTATTTAGTGCTTTTTTCAAATATTAGGAAATTCAGATATGAAAATTAAGTCTCCTGTGCAGAGTGGTGCATTTTCTTTCATTATTAGTTAAATTGTTATTCAATATAAGAAAGTCTTGTTCGTTTATTATTGTATATTAGAGAAAATTTCCATATACAAGGTAAAGAAAGATATTTTATACCCAATCCACGGACCAGAACCGCACGGCTCCGGATTGATTAGAGTGGTATTTCATTTCTCCCAAATCTACCAGTCTTTAGTTTGACAATGCTATTTTGAGCGAACGGACCCTGGCTACTTCCTGGGTGGGTTCTTTATTGTGACTGTTATTTTGAGCGCACGGACCCTGGCTACTTCCTGGGTGGGTTCTTTATTGTGACTGTTATTTTGAGCGCACGGACCCTGGCTACTTCCTGGGTGGGTTCTTTGCACACATCAGACTGTTTGTAGCATGGGGCAGACACCGCCACCTTGGAAGTCAAATAATCTTTGTGTGTGAAAGGAGCAAAATAAATTTTAAGCCATAGGCAAGAGACGGTCGTGATGTTAGTGGGTTCGTATCGTGGTCGAACGGTGTTGTATTCGAACTAAGTGTAACCAATCATCATATTGTACAAATCTAAAAGCTGAAACATAGAGCAAAGTCAGCAATTCAGCGTATGTTGAACTTACAGTCTGGATTGCAGGTTTGATTTTCGTTTGTGTCTCGTTATGTATAAAGCAGTATATCTAGAAAAAAGTAATTACTCCAATCAACGACATCAATATTTGTTGAAAACTATTGAACAAAGAAGTAAACACCATGCAAAACCCTTTGTTTATCAAATTAACTCACTCACACAAGTTGATCCAGTTTTAAGTAATGTCACATGGTATGGACTATAGGGCTTATATAATAAATCGGTACATTAAAACACCTTTGTTTTACCAATCAACATCTGATATCATAATATAAATAGGTAACACTCAGTGTCAAGAAATTTTCGGCCACTTGGCTTGTATCAAGTGGAAATAAAAATAAAATGAAAATCGCTAAGTGGAATCCATCTCTGCTGGTTAAATCAGCCCAGTAGCGAAGAGATTATTAATATCCGGTTAAATATGTAGGTAAAATGCCTGATTTTACCAACAGATATGGACTTCACTAAGACATTTTATTGTGGATATTGAGTTTTCTTGTATAACTGAAGTGTCTACACGATTGTATCATCTAACAAGAACGTTGATTGGCTGATATTTAAAAAAAATCACAATTTCAAAAGAAATTCTGTTACGATTACACTTCTTTATTGAAATTCTAGGTGAGCGGTTTAGGACCACTTGGGCTTCGTCCGCTTAAAATACTGGCGATGTTGTAATTGACAATGATTCACACGCACGCACGCACGCACGCACGCACGCAAGCAATCACGCACGCCCGCACACAATGTCAACGAATAAACTCTGGGGAATTCTAACTCTGAAGCTAAATTTAGGGCAGAATACTTACCGTAAACCTAAATCTAGAGCTATATAACCATAGGGAAATCCTTAAAGTCATATTTCCATTGGGGAATCTTTATCTTGAGCCAAATTTTGCATGGTGGTTTTCTAGAACCAATTTTTCAGAAAAGTCCTACTCAGTTTTCAAGAGGGATTCCACTTTGTAGACGGATGTAACATTCGTTTGGTCACATGGTATGCATAACCGAGTTCTGAAGATATTGAATCAAATATGGAATATGGCAACTAAAATAATGTCAACATACACACGCATTTCATATAGCAAAATAGCGCTCATTTTCCTAATTTCATGGCGGCCATTTTGGAAGCGATATATGCACTATGTCTACCATAGACTTGAGCGGGGAACCAACCAAAAATCCATGATACTCACTGTTTTGTGTTGAAGATCAAGTTTGTTCGGCAAAAAATCAATACTTCTTATGAAAAAAAATTAACATCAAATTTCGAGCGAAATTTGACAAATTTAAGTCCCGTCACTTTTAAAATGAAATTCTGAAGCGATACTGTTCATTCACTCCATGTGAAGAAACTGCAACAATCGAAAAAAAACACCCAGGTTTGCTTCTTAAATGCTATAGGAAATATTACGTTTCGGAGAGTTCGAGATAAGAAACTGCAGATTGCATCAATTTAAATGAAATATAACGAAATTATGTGCCGTCACTTTGAGTAAAAAAATCAGACATTTTTGAGGAGCATAGGTGCGGCTGCCATATTGTAATTCACGCAGTACCAACATAGGCCATGACGTCAAGTCACGTTATGCGCATAACATTTGCTTACAATGTAGATGAATAAATTGAGCACCATTCTGCCATGACATTGTGAATGTTATGACGTAATATAATTGTAACGTAAATTGCCCGCATAAAAGTGTCCACATCGAGAGCCATGGATTTGGTAGGCGACTAGATAGAAAACCTGACGGATTTTAGTAGTTGCGATACTCTGTATTACATGAATTTGCTCTTTAATTGTCAATAAAGGTTTAAGCTTGAACATCACTGAAGAGATAAGGGTTGTCGAAATGGCCATTTGGTGCACCAAATCAACACATGTAGGTCTATATGTTTTGATATATATCATAGTACTGGCTTATCTCATGAATTGTACTTGTCTGAGACAGATCCTCGTGCCCTTGTTGTTAGTGTCTATATGTTTTGATATATATCATAGTACTGACTTACCTCATGGATTGTACTTGGTTGAGATAGGTCCGTCTGTCCTTGTTAGTGTCTATATGTTTTGATATATACCTTAGTACTGACTTATCTCATGAATTGTACTTGTCTGAGACAGATCCGCGTGTCCTTGTTGTTAGTGTCTATATGTTTTGATATATATCATAGTACTGGCTTATCTCATGAATTGTACTTGTCTGAGACATATCCTTGTGTCTCTATTGTTAGTGTCTTTATGTTTTGATATATATCATAGTATTGACTTATCTCATGAATTGTACTTGTCTGAGACAGATCCTCGTGTCTTTGTTGTTAGTGTCTATATATTTTGATATATATCATAGTACTGACTTATCTCATGAACTGTACTTGTCTGAGACAGATCCTCGTGTCCTTGTTGTTAGTGTCTATATGTTTTGATATATACCGTAGTACTGACTTATCTCATGAATTGTACTTGACTGAGACAGATCCTCGTGTCGTTGTTGTTAGTGTCTATATGTTTTGATATATACCGTAGTACTGACTTATCTCATGAATTGTACTTGTCTGAGACAGATCCTCGTGTCTTTGTTGTTAGTGTCTATATGTTTTGATATATACCGTAGTACTGACTTATCTCATGAATTGTACTTGTCAGAGACAGATCCTCGTGTCCTTGTTGTTAGTGTCTATATGTTTTGATATATATCATAGTACTGACTTACCTCCTGGATTGTACTTGTTTGAGACAGATCCTCGTGTCTTTGTTGTTAGTGTTTATATGTTTTGATATATACCGTAGTACTGACTTATCTCATGAATTGTACTTGTCTGAGACAGATCCGCGTGTCATTATTGTCAGTGTCTATATGTTTTGATATATACCGTAGTACTGACTTATCTCATGAATTGTACTTGTCTGAGACCGATCCTCGTGTCCTTGTTGTTAATGTCTATATGTTTTGATATATATCATAGTACTGACTTATCTCATGAATTGTACTTGTCTGAGACAGATCCTCGTGTCCTTGTTGTTAGTGTCTATATGTTTTGATATATATCATAGTACTGACTTACCTCATGGATTGTACTTGGTTGAGATAGGTCCGTCTGTCCTTGTTAGTGTCTATATGTTTTGATATATACCGTAGTACTGACTTATCTCATGAATTGTACTTGACTGAGACAGATCCTCGTGTCCTTGTTGTTAGTGTCTATATATTTTGATATATATCATAGTACATGTACTGACTTATCTCATGAATTGTACTTGTCTGAGACCGATCCTCGTGTCTTTGTTGTTAGTGTCTATATGTTTTGATATATACCGTAGTACTGACTTATCTCATGAATTGTACTTGTCTGAGACAGATCCGCGTGTCTTTGTTTTTAGTGTCTATAAGTTTTGATATATATCATAGTACTGACTTATCTCATGAATTGTACTTGTCTGAGACAGATCCTCGTGTCTTTGTTTTTAGTGTCTATAGGTTTTGATATATATCATAGTACTGACTTATCTCATGAATTGTACTTGTCTGAGACAGATCCGCGTGTCTTTGTTTTTAGTGTCTATAGATTTTGATATATATCATAGTACTGGCTTATCTCATGAATTGTACTTATCTGAGACAGATCCTCGTGTCTTTGTTTTTAGTGTCTATATATTTTGATATATATCATAGTACATGTACTGGCTTATCTCATGAATTGTACTTGACTGAGACAGATCCTCGTGTCCTTGTTGTTAGTGTCTATATGTTTTGATATATATCATAGTACTGACTTATCTCATGAATTGTACTTGACTGAGACAGATCCTCGTGTCCTTGTTGTTAGTGTCTATATATTTTGATATATACCGTAGTACTGACTTATCTCATGAATTGTACTTGACTGAGACAGATCCTCGTGTCCTTGTTGTTAGTGTCTATATATTTTGATATATACCTTAGTACTGACTTATCTCATGAATTGTACTTGACTGAGACAGATCCTCGTGTCCTTGTTGTTTGTGTCTATATATTTTGATATATACCGTAGTACTGACTTATCTCATGAATTGTACTTGACTGAGACAGATCCTCGTGTCCTTGTTGTTAGTGTCTATATATTTTGATATATACCTTAGTACTGACTTATCTCATGAATTGTACTTGACTGAGACAGATCCTCGTGTCCTTGTTGTTAGTGTCTATATATTTTGATATATACCGTAGTACTGACTTATCTCATGAATTGTACTTGACTGAAACAGATCCTCGTGTCCTTGTTGTTAGTGTCTATATATTTTGATATATACCTTAGTACTGACTTATCTCATGAATTGTACTTGACTGAGACAGATCCTCGTGTCCTTGTTGTTAGTGTCTATATGTTTTGATATATATCATAGTACTGACTTATCTCATGAATTGTACTTGACTGAGACAGATCCTCGTGTCCTTGTTGTTAGTTTCTGTAGGAATCAGGATGACTTTCCAGAATCATACTGCTTAGTAGAATGTCTTGTATATGTTGTCATTGCATGTTTGTTAATGCTGCTAAATTGTATACTCATATAACTTTTACTTCCCACAGAAACCACAGATATATTATCTACATATCCAGTCGGATATCAAGTATCGCTTTGCTACCACCCTAGTTACCAGTAAAGTTGTCAACCCTACCACGGTTGCTAAGGAAGCCACATTTGACGTCACTCTTCCTGATGAGGCATTTATTTCAGATTTTGTCATGTACGTATTTCATATTTAAGATTCATTCTGCAATATTTAAAGATTTACATTTGTTGTGGTAGTTTCCAGAATGTATTTATGTGAAATTGAAGCCAATATGATAGATAAGAATCCACAAGTGTGGGCACAGGGGGCTTTTCATTTGGTATATGGCGGATAGGAGAAAGTCGAATGAGACATCAAAGAGAGTACAATGATTTCTATAACTGTTATTTTTCATATCTTAAACGAAATAGGCTATAAATATTCAAGAAATAAATGCTAAAAAGAAGGCAACAGTTATAAGAAATAGTCGTTTACTCCTTTATTTATTCATACTGATGTAAAGGCAGTTGTCTCGTGTATAGAGAGGGATGAAATTTATTGCGATGGGCGTTATAAATCAAATATTTTCAATATTCTGAAAACTACCATTTTTCATATTTTTACAGAAAATTTTACTGCAAACAGTCTGATGTAAGAAGGACATAAACTGTGAATTTCGATATCGTGGCACCCTTGGGCTTCAGTTGCATGATAAAAACAAATTAAAATAGCCAAATCTTTTGCTTTACTTCTGCACATCTGGGAGAATAACTGTGTCCATAACAATCATTAGCTTAAACATTTAAACAAAGTTGTAAATTCACGATCCGTGGAACAGGCGTTCAGCCTTAAGGGAGGGGACGACATAACCATGCAGTAAGAAGTCTCTGAAAATGTTCTCTACTTCAATGAGTTGTAAGGATATGGAATATAAAGTTAGACTAAGACTTGAAGTCTTAACAGTTCATGACCATTTCCACAGGGTTTCTTCCCTTGGAGTCAAAATATCTTTCCAATCCTTGTGTGGCAGTTGCTTCCTGCAGGGTAATAATATTGTTGTATTGATAGAATGATAAGGTATATCGACCATATAAAGTAAACTTAACATAGCTTGGGAAAGAACAATTGCTCTCTTTTAGGGACATTGGTGGCAGAATATATCCTGGTTTGATAAACGAAAAAGAGACTGCTAAAAAGAAATATGATACAGCAAAGAAGAAAGGACAAAGTGCCGGCCATGTCAGTCAGAAGTAAGTATGTAAAAGTGCCGGCCATGTGAGTCAGAAGTAAGTATGACAAAGTGCAGGCCATGTGAGTCAGAAGTAAGTATGTAAAAGTGCCGGCCATGTCAGTCAGAAGTAAGTATGACAAAGTGCCGGCCATGTGAGTCAGAAGTAAGTATGACAAAGTGCAGGCCATGTGAGTCAGAAGTAAGTATGTAAAAGTGCCGGCCATGTCAGTCAGAAGTAAGTAAGATAAAGTGCCGGCCACGTCAGTCAGAAGTAAGCATGACAAAGTGCCGGCCATGTCAGTCAGAAGTAAGTATGTAAAAGTGCCGGCCATGTCAGTCAGAAGTAAGTATGACAAAGTGCCGGCCATATCAGTCAGAAGAAAGGATAAAAAAGTGCCGGTCATGTCAGTCAGAAGAAAGGATGACATAGTACCGGCCATATCAGTCAGAAGTATGATAGAGTGCAGGTCATGTCAGTCACAAGTAAGTATGATAAAGTGCCGGTCATGACAGTCAGAAATAAGGATGACAAAGTGCCGTTCGTGTCAGAAGTGAGTATGACAAAGTGCTCGTCATGTCAGTCAGAACAAAGTATGACAAAGTGCTGGTTATGTCAGTTAGATGTAAGGATGACAAACTGCCGTTCATGTCAGTCAGAAGTAAGTATGACGAAGTGCTCGTCATGTCAGTCAGAACAAAGTATGACAAAGTGCCGGTTATGTCAGTCAGAAGTAAGGATGACAAAGTGCCGTTCATGTCAGTCAGAAGTAAGTATGAAAACGTACTTGCCCAGGGAGAACCCTCCTGTGAAATCTGCTTCATATCAGCCACATAGATTAACAAAATGATTACTCAAAGTAAACTAGAAGAGTGACCCAATTCATTCATTCTGAAATCATAACTTTGTCGCTTTTCTGACGTGGTTTTTTATTTTGTAATCTTTACATGTTTCCTTGTGATTTGTTTGATAATCTCACTGATACGTAAAGGGTAATTGCACAGCTTCGGTGTCCATGCTCTTTGGGGTTGTAGGTATTTGACAGCATTGAATAACACATCTATACAAGTTGAAATTCTATTATGCAACTTTGATTCCCTTCAGTCAAAAAAGTATGACAAAGTGTGGGCTATTGTTATCAGAATTAATTAAGGCAAAGTTCGGGCCATAGTTACCGAAAATAAGCATGGCAAAATGCTGGCCATGGTAATTTAAGTAATGCAAAGTGTTTGCCATGTCAGCCAGAAATAAGTAGGGCAAAGTGTTTGCCATGATAACCAGAAATAAGTAGGACAGTGTTGGCCTTGTTAACCAAAAATAAGTAGGGCAAAGTGTTTGATAGATTTAACAGAAAGTATTGAGGCAAAGTACTGGTCATGGTTATCAGAGATAAGTATGGCAAATTGCTGGCTATGTAGATTAGAAACAAGTATGGCTGACCACGGTATTCAGATTAAAGAAAGTGCTGGTCTTGTTAGTTAGGTGGTTTTATAATTATGAAATCTATCTAAGATGTCATAAATATTTAAGAGAATTATTCTTGTCATAAAAACATGATTCAATTGTTTATTCTAAGAGACTTCCCAAAGGGAGGAATCAGTTCATCTTCCCCCAGATATTTCAGCCATTTGTATTCCCATCTGGCTCATCCAGTATTGATCTGCTTCAGTGCTTTGCCTTATACGTGTATGTATGGTAATTAACAAAAGCATTTTTATTTTAGACCAAGGCAATCGAACCGATTTTCTGTTGATGTCAATGTCGGCCCTCAGGAGAAAGTGACCTTCAACTTGACCTATCAAGAACTTCTTTATCGTAGTCAGGGGACTTATGAGCACGTGATCTATATCGATCCGGGTCAGATTGTTCCTGATCTTAGAGTAGATGTATCCATTGAAGAGTCACGCGACATCACTAAGATCACCGTCCCTCCTCTACGTAATGACCTTCTGACTACGAACAATCTTCAAGGTTGGTATATCTCCATCAGTCTCTTGATAATGTCGACCAGTTTATGATGATAATATCTTCAGAGGTTTGACTTGGGAAGTTAAATTCTCTGAAGTCCAAAGGCGTTTGTCATAATGAAATGAAATGTTAGGTGTAGTTTTACCTTGTCATTTTTGAATTTTATTAAAATCAAACAAATGGGACAAAAAAAAAAAAAAAAAAAAAAAAGCGGATACACCTTTGTAAGTCATGGGTATACTGAAAACAATTTCCAAATGATGGTTTTCTGTTTCAAGATTTAGAAAGTTCCATCCGGGTAAAATATTTAATTGTTCAGTATAAAACATTACCACATCGTTATGTATTTGTTTTTTTATTTACCTTACACCAAACTGAATTTACGTTAATTGTAACGGCAAATTCCTGGTACACTGGTAAATCGTACATGGTAACGGCATTCAGCGGGAGTCGAACCCGGGTCGAACCCTGATTCAAGCACGCTTCCGACTGATCTATGTCTTCTCAAAGTTTTATTTTGTAAGTGTAACTTGTTAAAGACAAACAAGAAGTAAATATTGCTTTTTCACTTTATTATCCACAAGATGTTCTGTGTGTCAAGGGACACGTCATTATAACCTTCTTATCATTGTCTTAGGTTGTTGGTGTCAATACTGACGGTCTGGACCACTTCTGAATCTGTTATCATGTGTTTTCTTAAATGAATAGTACTCAAAATATAAGCGTAATTTTCACTGTGGCAGTCAAGATATAAGACTCGCATGACAAAGTTTTACTTCCTGGACCTTTACTGAGGGTAAAATGGAACAATGTCATTAAAATAGTATGTAGGAAATGAACAGTACACACTTTTGTTGTAATTGGTGTTGATAGTCTTTCACTGTAATGTTACCTATATGAAAACAAATGCATTAAAATCATCTATTCTCCCCACACTTGCAGTGCTATAAAGGAATCTGGTATTATAAGAGTCCAGCGAAATCTGGGAATTTTTAACTTGGTGTGCATACTTGTGCGAAAGTTTGGTGTGGATTTCATGAGATAAAGTTACTTATTGAAAGTTTGGTGTGGATTCCTTGAGTTTCAGTTACTTAATGAAAGTTTGGTGTGGATACCATGAGTTTCAGGTACTTAATGAAAGTTTGGTGTGGATTCCTTGAGATCCAGTTACTTAATGAAAGTTTGGTGTGGATTCCATGAGATGCAGTTACTTAATAAATGTTTGGTGTGGATTCCTTGAGTTTCAGTTACTTAATGAAAGTTTGGTGTGGATTCCATGAGATTCAGTTACTTAATGAAAGTTTGGTGTGGATTCCATAAGATTCAGTTACTTAATGAAAGTTTGGTGTGGATTCCTTGAGTTTCAGTTACTTAATGAAAGTTTGGTGTGGATTCCATGAGTTTCAGTTACTTAATGAAAGTTTGGTGTGGATTCCATAAGATTCAGTTACTTAATGAAAGTTTGGTGTGGATTCCATGAGATGCAGTTACTTAATGAAAGTTTGGTGTGGATTCCTTGAGATTCAGTTACTTAATAAAAGTATGGTGTCAATTCCTTGAGTTTCAGTTACTTAATGAAAGTTTGGTGTGGATTCCATGAGATTCAGTTACTTAATGAAAGTTTGGTGTGGATTCCATGAGTTTCAGTTACTTAATGAAAGTTTGGTGTGGATTCCATAAGATTCAGTTACTTAATGAAAGTTTGGTGTGGATTCCATGAGATGCAGTTACTTAATGAAAGTTTGGTGTGGATTCCTTGAGATTCAGTTACTTAATGAAAGTTTGGTGTGGATTCCTTGAGTTTCAGTTACTTAATGAAAGTTTGGTGTGGATTCCTTGAGTTTCAGTTACTTAATGAAAGTTTGGTGTGGATACCATGAGTTTCAGTTACTTAATGAAAGTTTGGTGTGGATTCCATGAGATCCAGTTACTTAATGAAAGTTTGGTGTGGATTCCATGAGATGCAGTTACTTAATGAAAGTTTGGTGTGGATTCCTTGAGTTTCAGATACTTAATGAAAGTTCGGTGTGGATTCCATGAGTTTCAGTTACTTAATGAAAGTTTGGTATGGATTCCATAAGATTCAGTTACTTAATGAAAGTTTGGTGTGGATTCCATGAGATCCAGTTACTTAATGAAATATTGGTGTGGATTCCTTTAGTTTCAGTTACTTAATGAAAGTTTGGTATGGATTCCTTGAGTTTCAGTTACTTAATGAAAGTTTGGTGTGGATTCCTTGAGTTTCAGTTACTTAATGAAAGTTTGGTGTGGATTCCTTGAGTTTCAGTTTCTTAATGAAAGTTTGGTGTGGATTCCATGAGATGCAGTTACTTAATGAAAGTTCGGTGTGGATTCCTTGAGTTTCCGTTACTTAATGAAAGTTTGGTGTGGATTCCATAAGATTCAGTTACTTAATGAAAGTTTGGTGTGGATTCCATGAGATCCAGTTACTTGATGAAAGTTTGGTGTGGATTCCTTGAGTTTCAGTTACTTAATGAAAGTTTGGTGTTGTTGCCATAAGATTCAGTTACTTAATGAAAGTTTGGTGTGGATTCCTTGAGTTTCAGTTACTTAATGAAAGTTTGGTGTGGATTCCTTTAGTTTCAGTTACTTAATGAAAGTTCGGTGTGGATTCCTTGAGTTTCAGTTACTTAATGAAAGTTCGGTGTGGATTCCATAAGATTCAGTTACTTAATGAAAGTTCGGTGTGGATTCCCTAAGATTCAGTTACTTAATGAAAGTTCGGTGTGGATTCCTTGAGTTTCAGTTACTTAATGAAAGTTTGGTGTGGATTCCATGAGATGCAGTTACTTAATGAAAGTTTGGTGTGGATTCCATAAGATTCGGTTACTTAATGAAAGTTTGGTGTGGATTCCACGAGATTCAGTTACTTAATGAAAGTTTGGTGTAGATTCCATGAGATGCACTTACTTAATGAAAGTTTGGTGTGGATTCCATGAGATGCAGTTACTTAATGAAAGTTTGATGTGGATTCCATGAAATGCAGTTACTTAATGAAAGTTTGGTGTGGATTCCATGAGATGCAGTTACTTAATGAAAGTTTGGTGTGGATTCCATGAGATGCAGTTACTTAATGAAAGTTTGGTGTGGATTCCATGAGATGCAGTTACTTAATGAAAGTTTGATATGGATTCCATGAGATTCAGTTACTTAATGAAATTCGCTGTTTCGGAGTATCTTGTAGACTCTTGCTGAGGTAACTTGGGTTGGTGGCATTTCTGTGTAGGGGCTCACTCTTTTGTTAGACATTGCTTTACTATTCTTGCTTGTTGTTTCAGAATTACTGCTTTGGATTACATGTCAGTGTAGAGGAGTTCATTCTTATATAGTCTGTAGATGGTCGTAAAACATCCCAGGAGAACGCATGGTCTTTGGCATGATCTCGGGGTCATATTGCAATCTGATTAAAACCATATCTTTACTCCGCTTCTTTTTTTATCCCATTGCGGATAAAGATCTGGCGAAACTCCGTAAGAGGTCATGTTCTGGTGAACTCTGATGTTCAGCCAATCAGTGGATCGGCTACAAATTCCTAGCAATGGAATTAACATCCACAGAGTGCGTGACCCACAAGGAAGTTTTTGAACAGTGTTTGTTACATATTGCGTCAATATCACGTGCCTAGCCGAGTCATTGATTGGCTATGGGAAATAACAGTTTCGGTGACTGAAACGTCATCAGAGTTCACCAGAACATGACCTCTTACGGGGTTTCGCCAGATCTTTATCCGCACTAGGAAAAATAGAGAAGCGGAATAAAGATATGGTTTTAAGCAGATTGGGTCATACTGTCGGCAGAGTTTAATTGTTCAACCCTACAAATTTAGTAGAAATTTTGATCTCATGTTTAGCTTTCACTTTGATACTGATGAACTTGCATGCTAATATGGGTTGTTAAGCTAATCAAGGATCGTTTTGTTGCTTTCAACACTTGACCAGTATGTCATACCTCGTTGCCTTTGTTGCTATACTAAATGGTTTGACTCATTCTCTCTTGATTAGGTAGATATAGACATGGTATGTAATATAATTATGCATTGTGTCTGTAGGTAAAAATGCACTAGCCGTCATAAACCGGCCATCCAAAAAATCTGCACGAATTATGTACTATCCGACCGAGGCTGACCAAAGAACAAGATCTGACCAAGGCATCGCCGGACTGTTTGTTGTGGAGTATGACATCGAAAGGGAAGCGGACGCGGGTGACATTCTGGTAAATATATTCATTCACCCGTTAATGATGGAGATACAGTATTAAAATACAATATTATTATCCTCGGTGATTTTAATGTCTGTTTTGTTACACAATGTGAGACAGTATCTTTTCATTACAGGTTGTTAATGGATACTTTGTCCATTTCTTTGCACCATCTAACATGGAACCACTGCCAAAAGACGTCCTGTTTATCCTCGACTCTAGTGGGTCCATGTATGGCACAAAAATGAAACAGCTGAAAGAAGCTTTGAAAAGAATGTTGAGTGAACTTTATGAGGGAGATAGATTCAATATAATGAGATTCAGTGATAAAATAACGTTTTACAGACAAGGCAGTATTGTAGTGGCCAATAAACAGACAATTCGTGCTGCTAAAAATTGGGCCTCAGGTTTGAGCGCCACTGGTGGTGAGTATATCTCAGAAATTAATTGATGTTGTTACCAACTCAGTTATTAGTGATATGATCAATAAGTCAGATTAAGCAGCAAGAGGTGGTTAGGGTTAGAGGTGGTATTATTTTTGAAATTGTAGCCTACTGCAGGTAAATAGGTCAAATATTCGATTCGTTTCTTGAAATAGATAGTTTTATTAGGATGAAATTCTATTGGAATTACTTCCCTTGTAAGAAGTTGTCTGCCATCTTTGAGGCATTTAACTGAATATTTATTCATAAATCAACCAATTTATGTAGGTAATTTCTCCAAACTAGGCATACTTCTTATGTTTTTGGAATACACAAACAAATTTTGAGGTATCAGACAACGTAAAAAAGTTTCCAAAGAACTGTAAATATTAACAACTTTCTAAAAATAATTATTAAACTTGGTATGCATATGAGGCAAAAAATCATGCTATACTGAAAACATGGCCGACAATGGGAGGTAACTCTACCTTAATTTCTGCTAATGAAACCTATCTATATACCTGCTTGTTCGGATTGTGCCCTAACAGTAATATGATGCAAATTCAAAGAGCAGAATATCACGGATCAAATTAGACTGTCGTGAGTAAGGTATATAACGAATCCGACACTTCCGGCGCGCCATTTAAATTTCAAAAGTAAGTTAGAGATAATGTTAGGTACATATAGACAATAAAAGTCAAATGCAAAGATAATGACAATATTCTATCAAAGTCCAGGATTTCTTGTTTCTGATCGTGACGTCATCTCAGAATAAGACATGTACATTAAACTGAAATATGTGAAACAAACCAATAAATGAACTTATGATGAACTTTCTTTCTATGATAGACTGTAATCCAAATCTATTCCGAGAGGCTGGCAAAGTCGTGATAGATAGGTATTTGGAATAGATTTGTAAAAAAATGCGTTTCCAGAGAGTGTTAAACAAGTTTACAGGGAGTGATATATTTAAGAAACCAAGAGACAAACGCTATGAAATGAAAAGAGGAAAAGCGGAGATATCTTGCATTTGATTTTTATGCAAAACGTTACTCTATGTCACTAGAGGGCCTTACACACCCAATTTAAGATTGGTGTCAAATTTCTCTCCTTCTGAAAGGATTCAAACTGTGGATTTATAGAGGATTCTCTGTTTTGTTATAAACGAACCGTCAAAAATGAAACGAGTTTTAGCTACAAATACTCAAAACAGAAACAAGGAGAAATATTGTTTACATGTTACTAAGCTGCTTATAGAAAGCTATCGAAGGTTGTACATGTAAGAGATTTTGCCATTGGTATAATTGTAATACTGATTATTTGTGGAAGGGTTAGACCGTATACACTTTTATAACTATGGCTTACATCTGCTTTGTGTTTGTCACTTTCTAACTCATATAATTTATATTTGTAGGAACAAATATCAATGATGCAATGCTGAGCGGTGTTGAATTTTTCAAAACCTTAGATAATTCGCAAAACCGGTCTCGAATAATGATATTTCTCACAGACGGTGAACCAACCTCCGGTATAACAGACATTAATAGAATACTGAACAACATTCAGCGCGAAAACTTCGATAAACTGCCTATATATAGTTTAGCATTTGGCGCAGGCGCTGATTATGAATTTGTAAAGAAGGTTGCCGTACAGAATAATGGAGTCAGTCGCCGTATCTATGAAGACTCGGACGCCGTATTACAGATTGCAGGCTTCTACAACGAAATTTCTGCTGCTAGTCTCAAAAATATTTCATTTAAGTATTTAGAGGACGCTAATAGTGATGTTTCGAATTTAACAGATATGAACTTTAATTCTTATCTCTCGGGTTCTGAGCTTATAGTAGCTGGTAAACTAGATGACAATACAATTCGAGTATTTGACCTTAAAGTTCAAGGTCTGGGATCAGAAGGTGCAGTAGAATTGGCCTTGACATCGGATATACAACCAAATGTGGTTCCAAATTTAACCAAATCTGCTGACTATCAGATCATAACTGAGAAAATCTGGGCTTATATGACCATCAAAGAACTGCTGGAGAAGTCTATTGGATCGACTGACAAAGCAGAGAAGGATGAACTTAAAGCAAGGGCTCTAGATTTATCATTGAAGGTAGGAGTACAAAAGATATTCTTAAAACTTATTTATGAATCATACGTTTTAACTTATATAACTATTTCTTTTTCTCACATATAAACTTTATTGGTAATTATAAATAAATAAGTATATCACTGTCTAAATATTATGAGAATTTATATCTTCACTCCTCCCTTTAGAGCACTTCTCATCATTTCTATACATAGATATATATATGTTAAAGCTATAAACAAATACAATAATGAGTATTCTCTTTTAGTATAAGTTTGTAACACCACTGACATCAATGGTTGTAACAAAACCTGATGAACAGGACGTGGGCAATTTGGAGGAGGGAGAAGATGCAGCATGTAAGTTATTATCAAGTCAGCTTTCATAAAACACCATGTAAGTTTATATACAAATTTGATCATGATTCAGAAAAGAAACATAACTGAACTCTCATTGAAATTAAAGGGCACAGTCTCACAGTCCCATAACGCGTTCCCTCCTCTCTCAGCTATGTACCGACTTTCATCGAATTCCTGATCCGATGAGCTCTCAGAGATGTTGAAATTTTTCTGATCCTGTCAGACATTTGGACTGACAGATTTATAAAGTCTGTCAGTCCGGAAAGAATTCTGTAGGTCCGAACAAAATTGTATGACAATCTTTTCATTGTTTGTAAATTAAAAGCTGTAATTTTATCATTTTGTTTAAGTATCCATTCACTTTAATCCAGAGACTATTGACGCACACATGTACATGGTATATATTCTTGAACATAATACACATTCTTCAGCAGATTATTGGAATTGGTTTTCGGTTGCACATTATACACAGGATTAGAAATTCGTTATTTTTCATCCCTTTCATCAGGTTATCAGGCTGAGGAAGAATAAGCACCCCTGTTGTGCTAGCTCACCCGTGAAACAATGTATATTTCATGATCCTTTCAAATATCTCTAATGTTTATAAACATTTGGTTTTGAGTTCGACACCCGCATACCATTAACTTTGATACGTCCGTTACGGCTAAGGTACATGTAAAGTAAGGAAAAGGTTTAAAAGTTGCCGATTTACAGAGTTATTAAGGTGTCGATTCTGTCGATCATATACCATCCTGTCAGTTGTGTTTACCGATGTTTATCTAGACGCATCGTTTACATTGTAATCACTTTCGCTGGCAGCTGCCGGTTTTGATATAACAATAGAATTTGATAGTACAGATAAATGACGCAGTACCTGAATATGAGCTTTGAATGCATCAGTATTGTCTAGGTGTTTTACGATCTCTTTTTACTCTCCAGAAAGTTGTATCTTATCAGTATCAAAGACCGTCAAAAGATCACAGCAGGTATCAGATATTAACAAGAACACTTCACGGTCAATTAACTTTCTCATTTACTAAATGTTTGCTGCAAGTTTTGCTATCATGTTTAAATGGACAGTCATTACGCAGGCACCATTTTATGAAAATCTTGTTCAAAATATTCATAGGTCACTAAATGTAAAAACGAAAAAATACTGGCCAGCCAGGCTACATATTTTCCAAGTCTCACTAAAGCCAGACGTCAAAAATCGGTATCATCGGGCGTTGATCTAGTGAGTTTTAGGAATTAAAATTAAAAACACAAAGCTGATGGTATACCAAAGTCTGTGAGGCTATTAAATAAAGCTGATGGTAAACCAAAGTCTGTGAGGCTATTAAATAAAGCTGATGGTATACCAAAGTCTGTGAGGCTGTAAAATAAAGAAGAATGATGAAAAATATATTCACTAAAGCCAGACGTCAAAAATCGGTATCATCAGGCGTTGATCTAGTGAGTTTTAGGAATTAAAATTAAATAAAACTGATGGTGTACCAAAGTCTGTGAGGCTATTAAATAAAACTGATGGTATATCAAAGTCTGTGAGGCTATTAGATAAAACTGATGGTATACCAAAGTCTGTGAGGCTATTAAATAAAGCTGATGGTATACCAAAGTCTGTGAGACTATTAAATAAAACTGATGGTATACGAAAGTCTGTGAGGCTATTGAATAAAGCGGATGGTATACTGAAGTCTGTGAGGTTGTTAAATAAAACTGATGGTATACCAAAGTCTGTGAGGCTATTAAATAAAGCTGATGGTATACCAAAGTCTGTGAGGCTGTTAAATAAAGCTGATGGTATACCAAAGTCTGTGAGGCTATTAAATAAAGCTGATGGTATACCAAAGTCTGTGAGGCTATTAAATAAAGCTGATGGTATACCAAAGTCTGTGAGGCTGTTGAATAAAGCTGATGGTATACCAAAGTCTGTGAGGCTATTAAATAAAACTGATGGTATACCAAAGTCTGTGAGGTTATTAAATAAAGCTGATGGTATACCAAAGTCTGTGAGGCTGTAAAATAAAGAAGAAGAATGGTTAAAAACATATTCATGTTATAAAGTATAAACAAATTATGTTGAGTATGAAAAGCGAAGTAATAGGTTAGTTTAGGGTGATATAAATACATCTTGTATGCTGGTTCATGTGCACAAATTCAGATAGCTGACATAGCAATTTCTGTCTATCATGATGTCCGATTAAAAAAAAAAGCTTCACCATGGATCTACTTCAGTTTCACGAGTATGTTTTCCATGGCACAAGGGTGTGTTATAACCTTGAAGCACATTATACCTAAGTTTCATATTCATAGTGAGCAAATGAAAATGCATTGCATTGATTGGTTGATGATTGTTTTACGTCACTCCACGATTATTTCACGTAAATGATGACGGCATCTATCTGATGCATTTGCTTTTTAAAAAGACTTGTGCCTCTGTAATAGATACACCCGAAGCAATGAGGGGTCATTTTAGAAATACCCTGCCTATCACTCGGGACCCCACGATCACATGACCAAACACTTCACCCTGCCTATCACTCGGGACCCCACAATCACATGACCAAACACTTCACCCTGCCTATCACTCGGGACCCCACGATCACATGGCCAAACACTTCACCCTGCCTATCACTCGGGACCCCACGATCACATGGCCAAACACTTCACCCTGCCTATCACTCAGGACCCCACGATCACATGGCCAAACACTTCACCCTGCCTATCACTCGGGACCCCACAATCACATGACCAAACACTTCACCCTGCCTATCACTCGGGACCCCACGATCACATGACAAAACACTTCACCCTGCCTATCACTCGGGACCCCACGATCACATGGCCAAACACTTCACCCTGCCTATCACTCGGGAACCCACGATCACATGGCCAAACACTTCACCCTGCCTATCACTCGGGACCCCACGATCACATGGCCAAACACTTCACCCTGCCTATCACTCGGGACCCCACGATCACATGGCCAAACACTTCACCCTGCCTATCACTCGGGACCCCACAATCACATGACCAAACACTTCACCCTGCCTATCACTCGGGACCCCACAATCACATGGACAAACACTTCACCCTGCCTATCACTCGGGACCCCACGATCACATGGCCAAACACTTCACCCTGCCTATCACTCAGGACCCCACGATCACATGGCCAAACACTTCACCCTGCCTATCACTCGGGACCCCACGATCACATGGCCAAACACTTCACCCTGCCTATCACTCGGGACCCCACAATCACATGACCAAACACTTCACCCACTGAGCTCCACGGGCTTCACATGGAAATATACGTACACGTAATGGCGTCCGTTCCGTAAAATAGAAAATGTACTTTGATGTGCTTTATTTTATACATGACTCTTATCTATGATAGAGTGTAAGGCCCTTCAAGTTCAGTCACAATTATTCTTCGACTCTTCTACGGCATTCTATGTCTATAAATATCCTAAAAGTAGCGATTATGCTGCCATGAAGGTTTTTGTCCTGTTGAGACTGTAAGAATTTAATCTGTTTATGGAATTTTGTAGGAGATGGTTAATGGAAATTCATCTGGACAATGTTTTGTTATTTCCAGTAATTGTTGGCGACAAGAACGCCGGTATTGGTGCTTACCCACCAAGTGGTGGAAGTAGTAGTGGCGGCAGCAGCAGCAGCAGCATCAGCAGCAGCAGTGGCGGTGGTAGTAGCAGTGGCAGCAGTAGCAGCAGCAGCAGCAGCAGCAGCGGTAGTAGCAGTGGCAGCAGTAGCAGCAGCAGAGGCGGCGGTAGTGGCAGCAGTAGCAGCAGCAGAGGCGGCGGTAGTAGCAGTGGCAGCAGTAGCAGTAAAAGGCGTTATAGCAGCGGCGGAAGTTATGGAGGAGGAGGTATATAGCATTGTAAACATTTCCACAGTGACATATAGTATCGTGAATTGTCGTGTATATGATTTGATATAAAACTGAGAGTATTATCATTGTACATAGGAGTAACTTAGAGTATGGCACCACATTGTATCTTATAGTTTTCTACCTTTCATTTAACATGTAAGGCATAACAACACTTCACTTTTCACATAAGGCTTATCAATTTTTCAATTTACACATGAGGCTTATCAACCCTTCACGTTACACGTAAGGCTTAACAACACATCGCTTTACACATGAGTCTTATCAACCGTTTTACTTTACACATAAGGCTTATCAACCCTTCATTTAATATGTAAGACTTATCAACCCTTCACGTTACACTTAAGGCTTATTAACCCTTCACGTTACACATAAGGCTTATCAACCCTTCACATTACACATAAGGCTTAACAACTCTTCACTTTACACATAAGGCGTATTAACCCTTCACTTTACATAAAACCTATCAAACCTTCACGTTACATATTAAGGCTTAACAACCCTTCACATTACATAAGGCTTATCAACCTTTCAAGCCGGCGTGGCCTAGTGGTATCGCGCTGGACTCCTGATCGGGAAGCCGGGGTTCGAGTCCCGCTTTGGTCATGCCGGTGTCCTGTCTTTCGGATGAGACAGTAAAATCCGAGGCCGCGTGTCGTGGTATGCATGGCACGTCAAAGATCCCTCACTGCTTCGGGTGAGTCCCTTCACTTTACACACAAAGCTAATCAACCCTTCACTTTACACAAAAGACTTATCAACCCTTCACTTTACACATAAGGCTTATCAACCCTTCACTTTACACATAAGACTTATCAACCTTTCACTTTACACATAAGGCTTATCAACCCTTCCCTTTATACACAAGGTTTATCAGTCCTTCGCTTTACACATAAGGCTTATCAACCCTCAATCTGATTAAAACCATATCTTTATTCCACTTCTCTATTTATCCCATTGCAAATAGAAAACGCAATAAAGATATGGTTTTAATCAGATTGATCAACCTTTCACTTTACACATAAGGCTTATCGAAATCATTGCATAAGGGAGGAAATAAAAGAATTCATCAGTCTAGAAGTATTCTTTAGTGTAAAAGGCTCTGAAAATTGACAGCTTTATCGCATGCACCTATCATACAGTGATTTGATTTCTTTTGACAGGAGGTGGTGATCCTCATTTCGTGATCAGAATGAGAGGAATGGGTCTACCAATCTGTTTTGACATTTTAGCGGAGCCAGGCAATGTACTACGAATGTTAAGGGACCAGATAAATGGTGAGGTTATAATGACATGAGAACATATATAATCATATCTCATGTCACACGTATGTTAAGTATGCCAATGGAACATACATAGGTTGTATCTTTTGTTCTATATGTGTTTCTTATATCAGGAAAATTCATTGAATTGGTATGGTATTCAATACTGTGCTTAATGTATGTCATAGGAGCATTCAGAGACTTTATGTCATATGAGCAATAAGAGACTTTATGTCATGTCATAGGAGCATTTAGAGACCTTATATTATGTCATAGGTAGATTCAGAGACTTTATGTCATGTCATAGGAGCATTCAGAGACTTTATGTCATGCCATAGGAGCATTCAGAGACTTTATGTCATGTCATAGGAGCATTCAGAGACATTATGTCATGCCATAGGAGCATTCAGAGACTTTATGTCATGTCATAAGAACATTCAGAGACTTTATGTCATGTCATAGGAGCATTCAGAGACTTTATATTATATCATAGGAGCATTCAGAGACTTTATGTTATATCATAGGAGCATTCAGAGACTTTATGTTATGTCGTTGCTGTGTGCATTAGATTTCTGTTATACTGTATACCTGTGTTATGTGTGTCATGAAAATTTACACGTAGTATGTCATGAAAGATTTAACTTATTCCGTATACTCGGGTATTTATTCCATGAAAGATTTATCTCACCCTGTATGCGTGTGTTATGTATGTCATGAGAGATTTATGTTATTCCGTATACGTGTGTTATGTATGCCATGGGAGATTTATGTTATTCCGTATACGTGTGTTATGTATGTCATGAGAGATTTATCTTATTCCGTATACGTGTGTTATGTATGCCATGAGAGATTTATCTTATTCCGTATACGTGTGTTATGTATGCCATGAGAGATTTATCTTATTCCGTATACGTGTGTTATGTATGCCATGAGAGATTTATGTTATTCCGTATACGTGTGTTATGTATGTCATGAGAGATTTATCTTATTCCGTATACGTGTGTTATGTATGCCATGAGAGATTTATGTTATTCCGTATACGTGTGTTATGTATGCCATGAGAGATTTATCTCATTCCGTATACGTGTGTTATGTATGCCATGAGAGATTTATCTCATTCCGTATGCGTGTGTTATGTATGCCATGAGAGATTTATCTTATTCCGTATACGTGTGTTATGTATGCCATGAGAGATTTATCTCATTCCGTATACGTGTGTTATGTATGCCATGAGAGATTTAACTCATTCCGTATACGTGTGTTATGTATGCCATTAGAGATTTATGTTATTCCGTATGCGTGTGTTATGTATGTCATGAGAGATTTATCTTATTCCGTATGCGTGTGTTATGTATGTCATGAGAGATTTATCTTATTCCGTATGAGTGTGTTATGTATGTCATGAGAGATTTATGTTATTCCGTATGCGTGTGTTATGTATGCCATGAGAGATTTATCTCATTCCGAATGCGTGTGTTATGTATGCCATGAGAGATTTAACTCATTCCGTATACGTGTGTTATGTATGCCATTAGAGATTTATGTTATTCCGTATGCGTGTGTTATGTATGCCATGAGAGATTTATCTTATTCCGTATACGTGTGTTATGTATGCCATGAGAGATTTATCTCATTCCGAATGCGTGTGTTATGTATGCAATGAGATATTTATCTCATTCCGTATACGTGTGTTATGTATGCCATGAGAGATTTATCTTATTCCGTATACGTGTGTTATGTATGCCATGAGAGATTTATCTTATTCCGTATACGTGTGTTATGTATGCCATGAGAGACTTATGTTATTCCGTATACGTGTGTTATGTATGTCATGAGAGATTTATCTCATTCCGTATACGTGTGTTATGTATGTCATGAGAGATTTATCTCATTCCGTATACGTGTGTTATGTATGCCATGGGAGATTTATGTTATTCCGTATACGTGTGTTATGTATGCCATGAGAGATTTATGTTATTCCGTATGCGTGTGTTATGTATGTCATGAGAGATTTATCTTATTCAGTATACGTGTGTTATGTATGCCATGAGAGATTTATCTTATTCCGTATACGTGTGTTATGTATGCCATGAGAGATTTATGTCATTCCGTATACGTGTGTTATGTATGCCATGAGAGATTTATCTTATTCCGTATACGTGTGTTATGTATGCCATGAGAGATTTATCTTATTCGGTATACGTGTGTTATGTATGCCATGAGAGATTATCTTATTTCGTATACGTGTGTTATGTATGCCATGAGAGATTTATGTTATTCCGTATACGTGTGTTATGTATGCCATGAGAGATTTATCTTATTCCGTATACGTGTGTTATGTATGCCATGAGAGATTTATCTTATTCCGTATACGTGTGTTATGTATGCCATGAGAGATTTATGTTATTCCGTATACGTGTGTTATGTATGCCATGAGAGATTTATCTTATTCCGTATACGTGTGTTATGTATGCCATGAGAGATTTATCTTATTCGGTATACGTGTGTTATGTATGCCATGAGAGATTATGTTATTCCGTATACGTGTGTTATGTATGCCATGAGAGATTTATGTCATTCCGTATACGTGTGTTATGTATGCCATGAGAGATTTATCTTATTCGGTATACGTGTGTTATGTATGCCATGAGAGATTATGTTATTCCGTATACGTGTGTTATGTATGCCATGAGAGATTTATGTCATTCCGTATACGTGTGTTATGTATGCCATGAGAGATTTATCTTATTCCGTATACGTGTGTTATGTATGCCATGAGAGATTTATCTTATTCCGTATACGTGTGTTATGTATGCCATGAGAGATTTATATTATTCCGTATACGTGTGTTATGTATGTCATGAGAGATTTATCTCATTCCGTATACGTGTGTTATGTATGCCATGAGAGATTTATGTTATTCCGTATACGTGTGTTATGTATGCCATGAGAGATTTATGTTATTCCGTATACGTGTGTTATGTATGCCATGAGAGATTTATCTTATTCCGTATACGTGTGTTATGTATGCCATGAGAGATTTATATTATTCCGTATACGTGTGTTATGTATGCCATGAGAGATTTATGTTATTCCGTATACGTGTGTTATGTATGCCATGAGAGATTTATATTATTCCGTATACGTGTGTTATGTATGCCATGAGAGATTTATCTTATTCCGTATACGTGTGTTATGTATGTCATGAGAGATTTATTTTATTCCGTATACGTGTGTTATGTATGCCATGAGAGATTTATCTTATTCGGTATACGTGTGTTATGTATGCCATGAGAGATTATGTTATTCCGTATACGTGTGTTATGTATGCCATGAGAGATTTATGTTATTCCGTATACGTGTGTTATGTATGCCATGAGAGATTTATCTTATTCCGTATACGTGTGTTATGTATGCCATGAGAGATTTATCTCATTCCGTATGCGTGTGTTATGTATGCCATGAGAGATTTATCTCATTCCGTATACGTGTGTTATGTATGCCATGAGAGATTTATCTTATTCGGTATACGTGTGTTATGTATGCCATGAGAGATTATCTTATTTCGTATACGTGTGTTATGTATGCCATGAGAGATTTATGTTATTCCGTATACGTGTGTTATGTATGCCATGAGAGATTTATCTTATTCCGTATACGTGTGTTATGTATGCCATGAGAGATTTATCTTATTCCGTATACGTGTGTTATGTATGCCATGAGAGATTTATGTTATTCCGTATACGTGTGTTATGTATGCCATGAGAGATTTATCTTATTCCGTATACGTGTGTTATGTATGCCATGAGAGATTTATCTTATTCGGTATACGTGTGTTATGTATGCCATGAGAGATTATGTTATTCCGTATACGTGTGTTATGTATGCCATGAGAGATTTATGTCATTCCGTATACGTGTGTTATGTATGCCATGAGAGATTTATCTTATTCGGTATACGTGTGTTATGTATGCCATGAGAGATTATGTTATTCCGTATACGTGTGTTATGTATGCCATGAGAGATTTATGTCATTCCGTATACGTGTGTTATGTATGCCATGAGAGATTTATCTTATTCCGTATACGTGTGTTATGTATGCCATGAGAGATTTATCTTATTCCGTATACGTGTGTTATGTATGCCATGAGAGATTTATATTATTCCGTATACGTGTGTTATGTATGTCATGAGAGATTTATCTCATTCCGTATACGTGTGTTATGTATGCCATGAGAGATTTATGTTATTCCGTATACGTGTGTTATGTATGCCATGAGAGATTTATGTTATTCCGTATACGTGTGTTATGTATGCCATGAGAGATTTATCTTATTCCGTATACGTGTGTTATGTATGCCATGAGAGATTTATCTCATTCCGTATACGTGTGTTATGTATGCCATGAGAGATTTATGTTATTCCGTATACGTGTGTTATGTATGCCATGAGAGATTTATATTATTCCGTATACGTGTGTTATGTATGCCATGAGAGATTTATCTTATTCCGTATACGTGTGTTATGTATGTCATGAGAGATTTATTTTATTCCGTATACGTGTGTTATGTATGCCATGAGAGATTTATCTTATTCGGTATACGTGTGTTATGTATGCCATGAGAGATTATGTTATTCCGTATACTTGTGTTATGTATGCCATGAGAGATTTATGTTATTCCGTATACGTGTGTTATGTATGCCATGAGAGATTTATCTTATTCCGTATACGTGTGTTATGTATGCCATGAGAGATTTATCTCATTCCGTATGCGTGTGTTATGTATGCCATGAGAGATTTATCTCATTCCGTATACGTGTGTTATGTATGCCATTAGAGATTTATGTTATTCCGTATGCATGTGTTATGTATGCCATGAGAGATTTATCTTATTCCGTATACATGTGTTATGTATGTCATGAGAGCATACAGAACTTTGAGTCGTATATACATACCATTGGCGGATTTAGAGGGGGTTGCAACCCCTCCTTCCCCCTTTTTGATCGGAAAATTTTACCCAAAAGTTAATTTTCGGCCACTTTTAGGGCTGCAACCCCCTTTCCATACCGAATAGTGCAACACATGTCATGGGAGATGACAATCCCCCCTTTCAAAAACTGCATACGACATACATATATGTTGTGTTGTAACTAACTTCTTAGATATGTTACTATGACCTTTATTGTGATCATTTGTATTTGTGTTACTCTAAAGTTAAAAACATTTATTATGCTCAAAAGATTCTTGTATTAAAGTGTTAGCATAAAGCCAACCTCAAAATAATGTAGATTTGCGGTAATGCGACCGACTGACAAAAATGGCAGCGACTGAATTTTTTTGGTCCGTTTTCGTTCTGGAATTTTTTTTTTCTTATGAATTAAACCGAGCTTTTACAAATGACAACAGTCTCCATTCAGAGTTACGATTCTTCGAATAAAAACTTCACATGTCTGTTCTACTAACATTGTTTCTAATGTATCCATTCTAAAATTCCATCTTAATCCATGCTATCACCCTTTGCATTTAAGTTTGTAGGCGATTTGAAAATAAGTAAAGGAACACAAACACTACAGAGTGTTTGTGTTCCTTTACTTTTTCACGTACCGGACTTCCCTTTGGAGGACTTCTTCGGATGTGAAAATATTTTCTATGACGTTGTGGGAATTTTGCTAGATATATGGGGAAGACCACATGACATATCGCCTTATTTGGAGAAATCGTAGTATAACGATTGTAATCACGCGATCAGGGCCTGTTTCTACATATAAACGCCAGTATGGAAATAGATCGCGCAATCTTTGAAACTATTAAGTATTTAGATATAAATTTCAGTTAAAAACAAAGAAAAGTATTTCATACAATCCTAAATAAAGATGATGTGTGAAATATCACGTGATCTTTCCCATATTTGGAAAAATTCCCACGACGTGGTAGAAAATGTCCGCCAAGAAAGTTTTCAAATGGCCTACAAACATTAATGCAGATATAAAGGATGACGGCATGGATTAAGATGGAATTTTAGATTGGATGCATGAAAAATAAGAAAAGTAGAGCTGACGTGATTTTTTTTTATTCCAAATCAAGCAATAAAGTACGATTATAATTCACAATCGGCTTGCGTCATTACGGCGAATGGTACTCTGTTGAAGCCCGCACTCGCACAGGAAACGAACGAATAACAGCAAGTGTTTTAGAGTGATATTTTGAAGCTAGCTGTTGTTGTGTCTCGCATGCAAATGCGGGAAAGGACGAAGAACAATTTAAAAGTACATGTATCGGCAATATCCTGTCATTTGCCCCGCGGTCTAAAATGTTCAACAACGACTGGTTTTGTTCCGCATCATACGGAATAAAGCAAATGGAAATTAATAAATCTTGCAGACATTCTGTTTTACTCTACTCAAATAGACCTCACTTATTAGATTCGACGTACATATTTATATACCTTTACCTATAACAGGATCTGAAATA
This sequence comes from Pteria penguin, assembly GCA_035048485.1. Taxonomy (NCBI): domain Eukaryota; kingdom Metazoa; phylum Mollusca; class Bivalvia; order Pterioida; family Pteriidae; genus Pteria; species Pteria penguin. Next base: position 48,823,768 of record CM068585.1, read on the forward strand.
TGTGACTTTATATACGGGTAATTTTGTTAAGCTTTCTGTCATCCATATTAAATGTCTATCTGTTATTTAATCTGAGTATTTAATCTGAAGGGAAAAAATCCCTACCCACATAATACAATTTTTGAAAAAAAAAATAAAGAATTCCCTCCCTACCTACCCACTTTGTAAATGGTGAGTCGCGTTACCGCAAATCCACATATTATTAAGGACGGCCTAATAAATATTCTCAACTTTAGTGTAGCACTTGAATCTTTTGACTTGAAGAAGCATTCCTATTTTAGTGTGTATAATTGATAAGGCAATCAACATATTCAATAAATCCACCCAGTATATTTTAGATATAATATACATTGTAGCGTTGGACACACCGTCCAAGTAAGGACTAGACATACCGTCCTATTTACACATTGTAGGATTGGCTATATCACCTTATATATACATTGTAGCAATGAACATACCGTCCTATATATACATGTACATTGTAGCATTGGACATACCGTCCTATATATACATAGTAGTATTGGACATACTGTCCTATATATACATTGTAGCATTGGACATACCGTCCTTTATATACATTCCAGCATTGGACATACCGTCCTTTATATACATTGTAGCATTGGACATACCGTCCTTTATATACATTGTAGCATTGGACATACCGTCCTTTATATACATTCCTTTATATACATTGTAGCATTGGACATACCGTCCTATATATACATTGTAGCATTGGACATACCGTCCTTTATATACATAGTAGCATTGGACATACCGTCCTTTATATACATTGTAGCGTTGGACACACCGTCCAAGTAAGGACTACACATACCGTCCTATTTACACATTGTAGGATTGGCTATATCACCTTATATATACATTGTAGCAATGGACATACCGTCCTATATATACATTGTAGCATTGGACATACCGTCCTATATATACATAGTAGTATTGGACATACCGTCCTATATATACATTGTAGCATTGGAAATACCGTCCTTTATATACATTGCAGCATTGGACATACCGTCCTTTATATACATTGTAGCATTGGACATACCTTCCTAAATATACATTGCAGCATTGGACATACCGTCCTATATATACATTGTAGCATTGGACATACCGTCCTATATATACATAGTAGTATTGGACATACCGTCTTATATATACATTGTAGCATTGGAAATACCGTCCTATATATGCATTGTAGCATTGGACATACTGTCCTATATATACATTGTAGCATTGGACATACCTTCCTAAATATACATTGCAGCATTGGACATACCGTCCTATATATACATTGTAGCATTGGACACACCGTCCTATATATACAATATAGGATTCGACATACTGTCCTATATATACATAGTAGTATTGGACACACCGTCCTATACATACATTGTAGCATTGGACATACCGTCCTATATATACATTGTAGCATTGGACATACCGTCCTATATATACATTGTAGCATTGGACATACCGTCCTTTATATACATTGTAGCACTGGACATACCGTCCTATATATACATTGTAGCATTGGACATACCGTCCTATATATACACAGTAGCATTGGACACACCGTCCTATATATACATTGTAGCATTGGACATACCGTCCTATATATACATTGTAGCATTGAACATACCGTCCTACATGTATATATGCATTGTAGCATTGGACATACTGTCCTATATATACATAGTAGCATTGGACACACCGTCCTATATATACATAATAGCATTGGACATACCGTATATATACATTGTAGCATTGGACATACCGTCCTATATATACATTGTAGCATTGGACATACCGTCCTCTCTATACATAGTAGCATTGGACACACCGTCCTATATATACATTGTAGCAGTGGACATACCGTCCTATATATACATTGTAGCATTGGACATACCGTCCTATTTATACATAGTAGCATTGGACATACCGTTCTATATATACATTGCAGCATTGCACATACCGTCTTATATATACATAGTAGCATTAGACATACCGTCCTATATATACATTGTAGCATTGGACATACCGTCCTATATATACATAGTAGCATTGGACACACCGTCCTATATATACATAGTAGCATTGGACACACCGTCCTATATATACATAGTAGCATTGGACATACCGTCCTATATATACATTGTAACATTGGACACACCGTCCTATATATACATTGTAGCATTGGACATACTCGCCTTACATATATTGTAGCTTTGGACATACCGTCCTTTATATACATAGTAGCATTGGACATACCGTCCTATACATACATAGTAGCATTGGACATACCGTCCTATATATACATAGCAGCATTGGACATACCGTCCTATATATACATTGTAGCATTGGACATACCGTCCTATATATACATAGTAGCATTGGACACACCGTCCTATATATACATAGTAGCATTGGACATACCGTCCTATATATACATTGTAGCATTGGACATACCGTCCTTTATATACATAGTAGCATTGGACATACCGTCCTATATATACATTGAAGTATTGGACATACCGTCCTATATATACATTGTAGCATTGGACATACCGTCCTATATATACATTGTAGCATTGGACGCACCGTCCTATAAATACATTGTAGCATTGGACATACCGTCCTATATATACATAGTAGCATTGGACACACCGTCCTATATATACATAGTAGCATTGGACATACCGTCCTATATATACATAGTAGCATTGGACATACCGTCCTATATATACATTGTAGCATTGGACATACCGTCCTTTATATACATAGTAGCATTGGACATACCGTCCTATATATATAGTAGCATTGGACATACCGTCCTATATATACATTGTGGCATTGGGCATACCGTCCTATATATACATAGTAGCCTTAGACATACCGTCCTATATATACATTGTAGCATTGGACATACTGTCCTATATATACATAGTAGCATTGGACATACCGACCTATATAGGCATAGTAGCATTGGACATACGTCCTCTATATACATTGTAGCATTGGACATACCGTCCTATATATATAGTAGCATTGGACATACCGTCCTATATATACATAGTAGCATTGGACATACCGTCCTATAGATACACTGTAGCATTGGGCATACCGTCCTATATATACATAGTAGCATTGGGCATACTGTCCTATACATACATTGTAGCATTGGACATACCGTCCTATATATACATAGTAGCATTGGACATACCGTCCTATATATACATTGTAGCATTGGGCATACCGTCCTATATATACATTGTAGCATTGGACACACAGTCCTATATATACATTGTAGCATTGGACATACCGTCCTACATGAATATATGCATTGTAGCATTGGACATACCGTCCTATATATACATAGTAGCATTGGGCATACCGTCCTATACATACATTGTAGCATTGGACATACCGTCCTTTATATACATAGTAGCATTGGACATACCGTCCTATATATACATTGTAGCATTGGACACGCCGTCCTATATATACATTGTAGCATTGGACACGCCGTCCTATATATACATTGTAGCATTGGACACGCCGTCCTATATATACATTGTAGCATTGGACATACCGTCCTATATATACATTGTAGCATGGGACATACCGTCCTATATATACATAGTAGCATTGGACATACCGTCCTATATATATATATAGTAGCATTGGACATACCGTCCTTTATATACATAGTAGCATTGGACATACCGTCCTATATATACATTGTAGCATTGGACACGCCGTCCTATATATACATTGTAGCATTGGACATACCGTCCTATATATTCATTGTAGCATTGGACATACCGTCCTATATATACATTGTAGCATTGGACATACCGTCCTTTATATACATTGTAGCATTGGACATACCGTCCTTTATATACATTGTAGCATTGGACATACCGTCCTTTATATACATTGTAGCGTTGGACACACCGTCCAAGTAAGGACTAGACATACCGTCCTATTTACACATTGTAGGATTGGCTATATCACCTTATATATACATTGTAGCAATGGACATACCTGCCTATATATACATTGTAGCATTGGACATACCCTCCTATATATACATAGTAGTATTGGACATACCGTCCTATATATACATTGTAGCATTGGAAATACCGTCCTTTATATACATTGCAGCATTGGACATACCGTCCTTTATATACATTGTAGCATTGGACATACCTTCCTAAATATACATTGCAGCATTGGACATACCGTCCTATATATACATTGTAGCATTGGACATACCGTCCTTTATATACATTGCAGCATTGGACGTACCGTCCTTTATATACATTGTAGCATTGGACATACCTTCCTAAATATACATTGCAGCATTGGACATACCGTCCTATATATACATTGTAGCATTGGACATACCGTCCTATATATACATAGTAGTATTGGACATACCGTCCTATATATACATTGTAGCATTGGAAATACCGTCCTTTATATACATTGCAGCATTGGACATACGTCCTTTATATACATTGCAGCATTTGAGATACCGTCCTATATATACCTTGTAGCATTGTACATACCGTCCTATATATACAATATAGGATTCGACATACTGTCCTAGATATACATAGTAGTATTGGACACACCGTCCTATACATACATTGTAGCATTGGACATACCGTCCTATATATACATTGTAGCATTGGACATACCGTCCTATATATACATTGTAGCATTGGACATACCGTCCTTTATATACATTGTAGCATTGGACATACCGTCCTATATATACATTGTAGCATTGGACATACCGTCCTATATATACATTGTAGCATTGAACATACCGTCCTACATGTATATATGCATTGTAGCATTGGACATACTGTCCTATATATTCATAGTAGCATTGGACACACCGTCCTATATATACATAATAGCATTGGACATACCGTATATATACATTGTAGCATTGGACATACCGTCCTATATATACATTGTAGCATTGGACATACCGTCCTGTCTATACATAGTAGCATTGGACACACCGTCCTTTATATACATTGTAGCAGTGGACATACCGTCCTATATATACATTGTAGCATTGGACATACCGTCCTATTTATACATAGTAGCATTGGACATACCGTCCTATATATACATTTTAGCATTGCACATACCGTCTTATATATACATAGTAGCATTGGACATACCGTCCTATATATACATTGTAGCATTGGACATACCGTCCTATATATACATAGTAGCATTGGACACACCGTCCTATATATACATAGTAGCATTGGACACACCGTCCTATATATACATAGTAGCATTGGACATACCGTCCTATATATACATTGTAACATTGGACACACCGTCCTATATATACATTGTAGCATTGGACATACTCGCCTTACATATATCGTAGCTTTGGACATACCGTCCTATATATACATAGTAGCATTGGACATACCGTCCTATACATACATTGTAGCATTGGACATACCGTCCTATATATACATAGCAGCATTGGACATACCGTCCTATATATACATTGTAGCATTGGACATACCGTCCTATATATACATAGTAGCATTGGACACACCGTCCTATATATACATAGTAGCATTGGACATACCGTCCTATATATACATTGTAGCATTGGACATACCGTCCTTTATATACATAGTAGCATTGGACATACCGTCCTATATATACATTGAAGCATTGGACATACCGTCCTATATATACATTGTAGCATTGGACATACCGTCCTATATATACATTGTAGCATTGGACGCACCGTCCTAAAAATACATTGTAGCATTGGACATACCGTCCTATATATACATAGTAGCATTGGACACACTGTCCTATATATACATAGTAGCAATGGACACACCGTCCTATATATACATAGTAGCATTGGACATACCGTCCTATATATACATTGTAGCATTGGACATACCGTCCTTTATATACATAGTAGCATTGGACATACCGTCCTATATATACATTGTAGCATTGGGCATACCGTCCTATATATACATTGTAGCATTGGACACACCGTCCTATATATACATTGTAGCATTGGACATACCGTCCTACATGTATATATGCATTGTAGCATTGGACATACCGTCCTATATATACATAGTAGCATTGGGCATACCGTCCTATACATACATTGTAGCATTGGACATACCGTCCTTTATATACATAGTAGCATTGGACATACCGTCCTATATATACATTGTAGCATTGGACACGCTGTCCTATATATACATTGTAGCATTGGACACGCCGTCCTATATATACATTGTGGCATTGGACACGCCGTCCTATATATACATTGTAGCATTGGACATACCGTCCTATATATACATTGTAGCATGGGACATACCGTCCTATATATATATAGTAGCATTGGACATACCGTCCTATATATACATTGTAGCATTGGACACGCCGTCCTATATATACATTGTAGCATTGGACACGCCGTCCTATATATACATTGTAGCATTGGACATACCGTCCTATATATTCATTGTAGCATTGGACATACCGTCCTATATATACATTGTAGCATTGGACATGCCGTCCTATATATACATAGTAGCATTGGACACACCGGCCTATATATACATTGTAGCATTGGACATACCGTCCTATATATACATAGTAGCAATGTACTTACTAAATACTATACAGTATATTGATGACTGGTTGTATACATGGTTTCTGTATTCACTTGTAGGTATCACTGTCAACGCCCGTATTATTCAGTCTTCTATTCGGAGAGTCGATGGCCATTTCAGGACATACATAGGGGAAATCATGATATTCCATCCATCAGTTACGGTTGACATCAACCCGAGGAGAATTTTAGTCAACAATACTGAAATTTCCTGGGATGATGAAAGGGTCTCTATCATGGGAAAGGTTGCATTTTCTGTTATATACTTCGGTGACAACGTAAGAGTGCTGCAGATAGATTTTGGGAACAATGTCCAGTTACAGATCAAATCTCACCGTGCCACAACAAATATGACTGTGGACTATTTGAATTTGTACTTTAACAAAGAAGCTGGACTTTCCAGAAATTCCGAAGGGATCTTAGGTAATGACAAAGTGATGTTCCATAAAGTCACTACTGAGTTGTATGTGTCCCTGTCTATATGTGTATTGTGATTTTCTGGAAGGGATGTAGCTATGTTAAATCTTGATGAGCTCTTTTTAAGTGGACGTAAGACACACTTCAATGTTTAAGGTGCTTGCTAATGCTGATATGACGTATTTTTAAAGCTTTAAAGATATCCTCTTCATTACGTAAAATGTTTTGATATATTTTTTAAGTTTAACTGATTTCCTTTTCATTACATAAAATGTTTTGATGTCCAGTTATGTTTTACATGTATAGTAGTAACCTATTGTACATTTTTATAGTATAAGGTATGATACATTGTTAAAATTTGGGCGAAGATTTATATATTTGAGAACAACAGGGTAAAGGAAATATTGAAAAATTGAAAATTGCATTTTTCATCAAATAAGAGAGTGAATTCCAAAATCAAAGATCCCCATGCCCTCTATTGTCCTCTTGGGATGGGAATGATTAAATATTAAAGGAGTGTATCAATATATCTCTGTATTTTTTAAAAATTTACCAAAAATATGTCAATTTTAGCCCAAAATTTTAATGATGTCTCATATCAAAATGTACACTAGGCTACTACTACAAAACATAAGTGGACATCAAAACATTTTATGTAATGAAAAGAAAATCAATTAAACTTAAAAAAAATATGTCATATTTATATTAGAAAGCACCTTAAATGAAATCGTTGAAAGTATTTTGTTGCAACTATCTTATTCAATGGCGGATACAGGATTCCCGAAAAAAAAGAGGCACATGTGAAAATCTAGTATTAGCTAAACTATGCGTGCCATTGTTGGTGTCAAATCTGACATTTTTTGGTGTCAAATCTGACATTTTTCTGATATTATGTGAGTATTTTCAACCTTATCACCTATATATGCCTTGTAAATTTGTGGCTCTCGTTTTCCCCCAGAAAATCCGCCACTCTGTTTTAGATTTGGGTCATCAAATCAATCAAGTCATGGATTTACAACTTCATTTGGCACATTCGATAGATATTGTTGAAGAGTTGCAATACGGGCTTGTACTACATGTAGATATCTACTCCATGAAACGTAGTGGTAGATCCAGGGATCTTGCCCTGTTTGTTATGGAATGGTTCTTAGGTCACGTGCAGGTCCAATGGTTGGGAACCGAAGACTGCATCTGGAATAACTCTCATAGCAGTGGCGGATCTAGGATTTCCAAAAAGGAAGGGGGGGGGTCAACATGTGGAAGACAAGTATTAACCAATATCCTCAGTTATTTTGGGTGCCAAATCAGGAGTTTTACTCATATTATTTTAGTATTTTCAACCTCATCATCTATGATGACCATTTGTTTCTTTAATGGATATTTACTTGCATTCTAGGTGAATTCGTTCATGACAGAATTCGGGTAAGGCACATTCGCTTCAGCAAGAAGAACCAAGTAGTAGGGTCTCTGAAGGTGACGCATAAAGGAGTTACCTCCCGTGTCAGGACAGTGTTAACACCCAGGGCAAATACAATCAGAGGAGAGAAGGAGCAATGCTGGAACGCACATAGAAACATTCATAAACTTATGGAGAAAGATCTGAAAGACTATTTTATTAAAGACATTCATCAAAGAGCATAATGGTCTTTTTCATGTGATTTCACAGCTAATGTACACAATCTGCTAACCCCGAGAATAATGAATGTGTATAATTGTAAATTGTAGCTTTACACCACTTATTCAAACATCTTAAAAACTGTTCTTAGGGAAATTTTTGTTGTGCTGTATTCATTTCACAAATATATTTTTAAATAATTGTCAACTCTCAGCTGTTCAGGGAATTAGAAATAGCTATACTCAATTCACAGCTTTATGTCCATATCCTAAAACATATTTCTTAAGTTTTGAAATTGTTTAAATGACAAATGGATGGAATCTTGGAATAAAACATTCATGTATTTATCAATAATAAAAGATGAAAAGGAGAGATACTTTGTCATCTGATACAATCTTATACCAGACGTCCACACCGTTATATAATACTCGAAATCCACACATGACCATCCAGATAATTATATAATACTAGACATCCACACATGACCATCCAGATAATTAGATAATACAAGACATCCACACATGACTATCCAGATAGTTAGATAATACAAGACATCCACACATGACTATCCAGATAGTTAGATAATACAAGACATCCACACATGACCATCCAGATAGTTATATAATACTAGACATCCACACATGACCATCCAGATAGTTAGATAATACAAGACATCCACACATGACTATCCAGATAGTTAGATAATACAAGACATCCACACATGACCATCCTGATAGTTATATAATACTAGACATCCACACATGACCATCCAGATAATTATATAATACTAGACATCCACACATGACCATCCAGATAGTTAGATAATACAACACATCCACACATGACTATCCAGATAGTTAGATAATACTCGAAATCCACACATGACCATCCAGATAGTTATATAATACTAGACATCCACACATGACCATCCAGATAATTATATAATACTAGACATCCACACATGACCATCCAGATAGTTAGATAATACAACACATCCACACATGACTATCCAGATAGTTAGATAATACTCGAAATCCACACATGACCATCCAGATAGTTATATAATACTAGACATCCACACATGACCATCCAGATAATTATATAATACTAGACATCCACACATGACCATCCAGATAGTTAGATAATACAAGACATCCACACATGACTTCCAGATAGTTAGATAATACAAGACATCCACACATGACCATCCAGATAGTTAGATAATACAAGACATCCACACATGACCATCCAGATAGTTATATAATACTAACCATCCACACATGATTATCCAGATAGTTATATAATACCAGACAACCACACATGATCATCCAGATAGTTATATATTACTAGACATTCACACATGACCATCCAGATAGTTAGATATTACTAGACATCCACACATGACCATTCAGACAGTTAGATAATACTAGACATCCACACATGACCATCCAGGTAGTTAGATATTACTACATATCTACACATGACCATCCAGTTAGTTATACAATACAATGCATACACACATGATCATCCAGATAGTTATATATTACTAGACATCCACACATGACCATCCAGATAGTTATATAATACTAGACATCCACACATAACCATCCAGATAGTTAGATATTACTAGACATCCACACATGACCATCCAGATAGTTATACAATACAATGCATACACACATGATCATCCAGATAGTTAGATATTACTAGACATCCACACATGACCATCCAGATAGTTATATATTACTAGACATCCACACATGACCATCCAGATAGTTATATAATACTAGACATCCACACATGACCATCCAGATAGTTAGATAATACTAGACATCCACACATGACCATCCTGATAGTTATATAATACAAGGCATCCAGACATTACCATCAAGATAGTTATATATTACTAGACATCCACCCATGACCATCCAGATAGTTAGATAATACTAGACATCCACACATGACCATCCAGATATTTATATATTACTAGATATCCACACATGACCATCCAGATAGTTAGATAATACTAAACATCCACACATGACCATCCAGATAGTTATATATTACTAGACATCCACACATGACCATCCAGATAGTTAGATAATACTAAACATCCACACATGACCATCCAGATATTTATATATTACTAGACATCCACACATGACCATCCAGATAGTTAGATAATACTAGACATCCACACATGACCATCCAGATAGTTATATAATACCAGACATCCACACATGACCATCCAGATATTTATATATTACTAGACATCCACACATGACCATCCAGATATTTAAACAATACAAGACATCCACACATGGCCATCCAGATAGTTATATATTACTAGACATCCACCCATGACCATCCAGATAGTTATATAATACCAGACATCCACACATGACCATCCAGATAGTTATATATTACTAGATATATTTTGAAGAGACAAAATGCTTATTGATTCAAGGAAGGAATTTAAATTGTTTTTGGTGCATGGAAGTACACTACGGAAAAAAAACTTCGGATTGTTGCATCATTGCACGTAGCGCATGGTGCATGTTTTCCGACTTTTTTTTTTGGGGGGGGGGGGGGGGGGTGTCGTTTGGGTTGTTTGTTTCGGGTTTTTTCGGGGGATGTTTTGTTTTGGGAGGGGTTTTTTTTTTGTTTTTTATTTTTGTTTTGGTTTGTTTTCTTTTTTGTTTTTGTTTTTTTTTTGTGGTATACCTTCATCCAGCGAAAATAAATTAGATTCATTCCTTATCATTTAATTCCTTTGAAACATGTTTTATATTCTCAGATATGGGTATGTCTGCACCATTTCTCATCTCTAAACTTCTGCCGCGGTGGTGTCAATATATTGATGTCAATTGTAGGAAAATATTGGGAAATTACGTCATGAAAGAAAACATTCCGTGGATGAGATAAATCCCTCCCCCCCCAAAAAAAAACCCCCAATCAAATACACATTATCCTTTTCCTGGACTTTTTTCCTGCGATACATTCAATGTGAAATGCAGCTTGATTGTACAAAGTTACATGTCAGGTCAAATTGTTTCACCTTGCCCTACTTGTGGCATAGTAAAATCCAAGTCATTATGGTATTGTCTGGAACTGGAAAGGGTCAGGTGTTACTGAAGTAATGATCTCAAAATCCTTGGTCATTATAGAAAATTGAAACTTCATTTGGACTTCGCATAATCTAAAGAATAAAGATTTATAGCAAATCATTTAATATGGTAGGAATACATTAATATGCCTTTAACATGCTTTGAACAGGTGGCTTCCACGAGAGCCGTTTTAGATTACACTATAGTATTCCCGAAATTGTATATGTCATGGAATATCATTCTCATGTCGGGGAATATAATTTATATGTCGGGAATATAATTCATATGTGAGAGAATGTCATTCATATGTCCGGGAATAAAATTCATATGTCAGGAATTATCATTGGTATGTCATGGAATATTATTCATATGCAAGGTAATGCCATTCATATGAAACGGAATATCATTCTGACTTGGTGTGGTCGTTATGTCCTTGGCTTGGGATCAGTCTCAGTGTGGTCGTTATGTCCTTGGCTTGCGGTCAGTCTCAGTGTGGTCGTTATGTCCTTGACTTGCAATCAGATTTGGTGTGGTCGTTGTGTCCTTGGCTTGCCGTCAGACTTAATGTGGTCGTTATGTCCTTGGCTTGCGATAGGACTTGGTGTGGTCGTTTTGTCCTTGGCTTGCGGTCAAACTTGCTGTGGTCGTTATGTCCTTGACTTGCAATCAGATGTGATGTGGTCGTTATGTCCTTGACTTGCGGTCAGACTTCATGTGGTCGTTATGTCCTTGGCTTGCGATCAGACTTGATGTGGTCGTTTTGTCCTTGGCTTGTGGTCAGACTTGATGAGTTCGTTTTGTCATTGTTTTGCGGTCAGACTAAGTGTGGTCGTTATGCCCTTGACTTGCGGTCAGACTTGGTGTGGTCGTTGTGTCCTTGGTTTGCGGTCAGACCTGGTGTGGTCGTTATGTCCTTGGTTTGCGGTCAGACTTGGTGTGGTCGTTATGTCCTTGGCTTGAGGTTAGGCAATCTGGGTACGAATCCCGCATTGCGCCTCTCTGTATGAAAGGTTGGTTACATTTTGCTTCCATGTTCTGATATGAAATTTGTTGGAAAGGACACAAAATTCACCAACATTATAGAATTTTATCATAATCACTATAAAAACATTGTTATCACTTCATGGTGAGCCCGTTACTGAATAGCAACTTACATGCTGCTAGGGCATTGACTTTTGACCCGGCATTCAATGAAATAATGGGCGTGTTTTTCACACCACATGAATTACATGTACGTGCATCCAAGGAGAAATTTCTAGTGGGTAACTTCCCACATAGTGCTGATGTGGCCACCATATTGGTCCTCTAGCCATAGATATCATAAACAAACAAACAACAACAACAACAGCAGCAATAATAATAATAGATCTAATAATGATAACAATAACAATAAAATAATTAACATGTGTTAAGGTCCCGAAGTCAATGGGTGAATAATGGTACCAATGTCATCAAATAAGAGAGTGGATTCCAAAATCAAAGATCTTCAAGCCCTTTTGGGGGAAGAGAAAGATGACAAGAAGCCTTTAAGGAGCATATCAATAGCTCTCTGTTCCTTTTTGAACATTTACACAAAAACATGTCACTTTTAGCCCAAAGTTGAATGATGCATTACATTTAATACCATAAAAAAGTACAAAAAGCTACTTACTATAAAGCATAAGCCTTATTTGACATCAAAACTTTTCATGTAATAAAGAGGAAATCAGTTAAACTAAAAATATGTTCTATGTCTCTAGACAGCACCTTAAGTTGCATTTCGAGCGGACAGAGCTATAGACCCTTTCACACTAACCTGCTGACCTAATGTTTTGGTGGGCGGAGACCTATTAGGTCCGCACCTTTTATTAACATGGCGAAGTTAAAGAGTACGGTGAGCTGGCAATCATGGGTCTCCACAAATACTTCCGCCCACCAAACCATTAGGTCCGCAGGTTAGTGTGAAAGGATCTATATGTAAGGAAAAGGGTCCTTCCTTGGATGCGATTGAAAACGTCTATACAAATATATATGCGACTCTACAATACATACCACGCCATTGTATTCGTTTTATTTCATTGTTTTACATACAACAAAGTCACGATGATTATGTAAACTGATTGAAAATATACGTCAGTTGTATAGAATGTGAAATCTCTGGTCCGTGACGTCACTATCATCATTGTTCTCCTGTATGTAAGCGCAGTGCAGTTAAGGCGATTCAAGTGTTTAGTTGCAGTTGCATTTCGAGCGGATAGCACTATAAGTAAGAAAAAGGGTTCTTGCCTTGGGACGATGGGAAACGTTTATACGAATATATTGTTAGGTCTTTACAGGGACAAATAATGCATTTCCTGAATATATCGACTTTACAATCAAGAACGGGGAACTGTGGCTACTCTGAATAGAAATAAATTATATAAATAGCTCACAAGCAAAGGATTCCAACGGTACAAATTAATTGTACTTTAGATTACCTCAAATTGTTTGATTAGTATTGAAAGGCTTGGCAGAATTAAAGCATTTTTATAATGGCGGCACGTGTCTGGTGCATCGCTTAGGTAGCGGCAGTAGACTCGCCGTGAGTGAAAGCGTTAATAGAAGCGGGACATGTGACCCTACATCATATATCAGATAATTGTATTTCTTTTATTTCATTGTTTTACATAAAAGAAGACGGTAAGTATATAGAAGATGAAATCGGCCTCTTGTCCATGACGTCACTATCATCATTGTTCTCCTATAACTAAGTGCAATACAGATAAGGCAATAGAAGTGTTACGTTGCATTTGGAGTGGACAGCGCTTGCCTTGCCTTGCCTTAATAATATGAGAAACGTCTATACGAATATATTGTGAGGTCTTTACCGTGACCAATTATGCATTTTATGAATAAGATATAATCGAAATTAATAACTTTACAGTCGATAACGGGGAACTCTGGTACTCGGAACAGAAATAATTTATGTAAATTATATTTTCATCTTTCAGTAAAAAATAAACTCATCTGGTTAATGAACACTGAAAATCCAAATATTTTAAATGCACTATGTTCTTTTTTGAACTGACATGTTCTGTATTCTCTGCATCGTGTCACGAGGAAACCATATGGTATATGATGAAATTGAATGACATTGACCTTTTAGCAGAGTCTCCTGGTGTTCCTTGCATTTCTGTTTCTTTTCTGTTTGTATTTCATTATAATACTTTGAAATACAAATGTTATAAACTGATTTGCATTGTGGCATGAGAAGGTCTATTTATATTATATGATTGTCCTTCATAATGTTACTACATTGTACAATTTTAATTTATGACTTGAAGCACTGTCCCTTGGTGGTAGTTGTAGACTATACACAACTCTGTTTGAAAGCTCTACTTATTGCCATCAGAGACATATGTCTCTGTTGCCATCCATTTAAATT
Source organism: Pteria penguin (assembly GCA_035048485.1). Taxonomy (NCBI): domain Eukaryota; kingdom Metazoa; phylum Mollusca; class Bivalvia; order Pterioida; family Pteriidae; genus Pteria; species Pteria penguin. The sequence goes on from CM068585.1 coordinate 48,839,019, forward strand.
AAAAATCCAAATATTTTTAAACCCAATTTGCTCATTTCCTGAACTAACTTGTTCTATATTCACTGCATCTTATCATGAGGAAGTCATATTGGAAGTCATATTGTCTCCTGGTGTTTTTTTGCAATTCTGCTTTATCTTTTGCATGTAATAATACTCAAAATGTATACAAATGTTGTAAGCTGATCTGCATTGTGACACGGGAAGGTCTATGTATATTATATCATGTGACAATACTTTATGACTTCAAACAATGTTCACTGTAAGAAAGCTTGTTTATTGTTGTCAACGTATTGTGATGTACATTACCAATCATATATGTTATGTGTCATGCCCACAAGGGCCCTAATTTGGTCAATAAATTCTATTCTATTCTATTCTATTCTATAATTAGCTCACGAACAAAGAATTCCAACGGTACAAATTCATTGTACTTTAGATTATCTCTAATTGTTTGATTAGTATTGAAATGCTGGACATAACTAAACCATTTGTATAATGGCGGCACCTGTCTGGTTTATCACCTCTGTGGTGGCAGTGGACTCACCGTGAGTGAAAGCGTTAATAGAAGCGGGACATGTAACCCTACATCATATATCAGATCATTGTATTCCTTTTTAGCCGAGTTGTAAACCTCCGCTATTAATTTGATGTAGGTTGGGCGACCTGTGTTCCTATTGATTTTGGAATGGAAGGATAAAAGTTCGAGGTCCTTGTAATAAAAGGGTATGCAAATCTTTGATTCAACTTTGCTGTATTTCATTGTTTTACATGCAACAAGTCACGATGATATTCTTAAATGAATACAAATGCACGACAATTACATGTAAATGACACTTATTATTTTTTGGTCCTAATTGACATGAAAAGAGACCTGATGTGCCCAGGGTAGCGTCTCATTGGTTGTTTATATCGTAAAAAAAACCAAAACAAGTAACAGGTGTTGCGCTTTGCCAAATAATTTAGCAATATCGCATAAAACGACCCAATATTCGATTTTGCAATTCGAGTCAAACATATTCCAGAACTACTGTCAGACAAATTCAATCATTAGCCTAGAACTATTGGAAGACAAATTAAATCATTAGCCCAGAATTACTGTCAGACAAATTCAATCATTAGCCTAGACCTACTGTTAGACAAATTTAATTAGTAGTCCAGAATTACTGTCAGACAAATTTAATCATTAACCCAGAACCAATGACAGCCAAATTCAATCATTAGCCCAGAACTACAGTCGTCATTAGCCTAGAACTACTGTCAGACAAATTCAATTATTAGTCCAGAATTACTTTCACACAAATTCAGTTATTAGTCCAGAACTTCTGTCAGACAAACTGAATCATTAGCCTAGAACTACTGTCAGAAAAATCCAATCATTAGCCTAGAACTACTGTCAGACAAATTCAATTATTAGTCCAGAATTACTTTCAGACAAATTCAATCATGAACCTAGAACTATTGTCATACAAATTCAACCATTAGCCCAGAACTACTGTCAGACGAAGTTAATTATCAGCCCAGAATTACTGTCACACAAATTCATTCATAAGCCTAGAACTAATGTCAGACAAATTCAATTATTAGCCCAGAATTACTGTCAGTCAGATTCAATTATTAGCCTAGAACTACTGTCACACAAATTCATTCGTTAGTCTAGAACTACTGGTAGACAAATTCAATCATTAGCCTAGAACTACTGTCAGACAAATTCATTCGTTAGTCTAGAACTACTGGTAGACAAATTCAATCATTAGCCTAGAACTACTGTCAGACAAATTCTATCATTAGCCTAGAATGACTGGCAGACATTTTTAATCTATATTCAATATGCATTTTACGCTTATTAAAGAAATTTATCTTTGACTGAAAATCAATATATAAGTATTTAATAAATTTCATAGTTTTTCCTCATAATTTTACCAAAATTTAGGTAGAAGTAGGAAAACTTAAAAGTTTACTTAAAGTTAAACATTCCAAATCGAAAATTCAAAAAAAAAAAAAGAAAAAAAAAAAAAAAAAAAAAACCGCTGACTGTTTCAGAATTTCCTAAAACGGTAATTTAGAATTGAGATTCCTGATATAATTCTCATAGCGTCATCAAGATGTACTGCAGAGAGAGGGATACAGATTTTCTGAAAACTATGTATGGTTTGCTCTAGAGTTAACGTCTTTTTCAAGTGATGAATATAGGGTAACAGGAAACATGGCTGGATGTAGCATATGCAACATCTAGCTGTGTTTCCTGTTGCCCTATTATTAGGTCAAAGCATAGTAATTCCATTTCCCATAGGGTCCCATTTTAAATTACCAAACTTCCAGCAAATTTACACAACATCCTACAATTAAGCTATATATAATCCACACATCAAAATGTTTGTCAGACCCTCCTCTATCAGAATGTTAACAATTTACCATAGGTTGTTCACCTTAATTACGAGAAAATCATGCTAGAAGGGGGTCACCCCCAAAAATTTGCCAAAATTCAAATGGAAAGAACAACCCCCTTTTAGGTCATAAAATTTTTACGTTAGCGAAATAAGATAAAAATTCATGATTTTACAGCAGAATCAATCTTTATTTATACATAGATCAAATAATTTCATCCAAACACAGCTCCTGATACATTTAAATAGTAGTCCCTCTCTCCCTACATCACATCAGCCAATCACGGCTCTCGTTAATTACTGTTCTTCGACCATCACCAGTTGAAATGGAGATTAACATGTAGAACAAGAGATATCAAACTGTGACATATGAAGCTCACAAATACAAGATGCCCATGTAACACAGAAATACAAGATGCCCATGTAACACAGAAATACAAGAGGCCCATGTAACACAGAAATACAAGAGGCCCATGTAACACAGAAATACAAGAGGCCCATGTAACACAGAAATACAAGAGGCCGATGTAACACAGAAATACAAGAGACCCATATAACACAGAAATACAAGAGGCCCATGTAACACAGAAATACAAGAGGCCCATGTAACACAGAAATACAAGAGGCCCATGTAACACAGAAATACAAGAGGCCCATGTAACACAGAAATACAAGAGGCCCATGTAACACAGAAATACAAGAGGCCGATGTAACACAGAAATACAAGAGGCCCATGTAACACAGAAATACAAGAGGCCCATGTAACACAGAAATACAAGAGACTCATATAACACAGAAATACAAGAGGCCCATGTAACACAGAAATACAAGAGGCCCATGTAACACAGAAATACAAGAGGCCCATGTAACACAGAAATACAAGAGGCCCATATAACACAGAAATACAAGAGTTCATTGTTCTATGATACATTGCAGACCATTGAACACAATCAATATTTAATTTCATTAAAATTTTTAAACCATAATCATGCATACATCCACGTGAATTGCTATTGCAGATACTTGCTACAACAAACAAGTAAGAAAAAAGAAACTTGCCACTTCTGTGTGGATTTAAGTAACGGCCTTGGTAGAATGGAATTTTTAAAGATACACCGGGATTTCTCCTTTATCGTAAATAAAAGGTGCATGCAGAATGTATAGCTGTGAAAGTCGGTGACTAGCCAAGATGGCAACTATGCTTCATTTTGTTATGAAAATGCAGATCTCTTTGTTGTTTATTGGAGTTTTCTTCGGTTTGTGTCAAGTGTCCTATGTGCAGACGACATCAAATCAGGTGAGTTGCTACAAAATTTAGACTTTCGTGTGAAAAAGTACATGCAAGTGTAAATACACATAAGTCAATGCCCTCTGATTCAGTAACCTAATATTTACAGGTCTGTAAATCTGGGGTAAGTGAGGGTATATCAGTATAATCTTACTCATATATACCTTTACTGTGGCGGATCCAGAATTCAAAACAGAAAAAAGTGGGGCCCAGAAATTGGTCGAGGAACTTGGAAGTGCCTTGAAGCCCCCAGTCTGTTCGGAGTTCCCGGAATATGCTGAATTCTAACAAAATCAAATTTAAATTTAAACTTATTTATTTTACAAAGATTAAGAATCAAGTTAACAACTAATGTAAATCTTGCTCATTGGCACAGATCATGGCGTAAGGGTATGGTTTGTGTGGGAGGAAACCGGAGTACCCGGAGAAAACCCACGAAGCCAGGTTGGTGACAGCCTCACCATCTCACGTACCACACCGGGAATCGAACCTGGATCGCATTTGTGATAAGCGAACGCGCTACGGACTGCGTTATAAAAAATACCTGATGCATATAATAGTGTTGGTTGACATTTTTTGTGATTTTGATATAAAACGTCACTAGATTTGAGTATGCAAAAATCCCACAAAAACACCCACCCACGCACCGGTGCTAGGTACGTTTTTGTCTTAAGATCAATTGCTAGTTGCTATCGATTTATTGTCAGTAAAGTAAATAAATTAATGTAGAGAGGATGCCAATAAGAAGAGAGAGAGATTTTGATTTTTCCTCTCCCAACTTCTTTTTAAAATAATTTTTCATTTCCTTTCCCATACTTTATAACGAATTAAAGCCTCGATCTCTCCTTCTTGCCATATCTGCCTCCTCAATAAGGTAAAAGGTAAAATACATACTGCATATACCCTACCTGTGGGCTTCTATTTACAGGTAATGTGACATACATGTACACGAAGTTAGAGTGTCATATGTGTAATATTTCTTCATGAATAACGAGTTTACTTGATATTAATCTGCATAAAAAATACTGAAAAAGGGGTGGGATGATTTAGTTTGCACATAAAATAGTTTATGGTGTATCATTTTGGTTTTATATGTCTTAAATGGAGGCATATTGATTGCTTGGGAATACAGTGCTTTCTGTGTTGAAGGAAAAGGGCCTGGGATAGGATGTCAAAGGGGCGTAAACGGCGCGCTGGTACATGTATTAAAACACGTGTTCGATTTGTGGCTGTGGCAGGTGAATGGTTTTATCTATCTATGGATCTTCTTTATTTATATTTGTAATCTAGATAGCCTATGCTGTGGCTTGGCAGGGCAACAATGTCCCAGAAGTTATTATTATTCTTTAAATCTCTTCTTCAGACCGGCCGTATAAATCAACAAACCAAATGGATCAGAACGGTATGAAAAGACCCCCTTAACAAGTGCTCTTGGTTTTTATTCCTTTCTTGTCTTTATCTTTCTTATTCTTCCTTCTTCCTCTCCCCCCCCCCTTTTTGACGTTTTTCTATACATTTCCATTTGTGTACATTTTCACCTTATTCTTTAATTTGTTTTCATGACAGGCTGCTTGTTATATTGGTATCTGATCAGATTTTAGGGAATTTCAGTATGACAAAGATACAAAGAATTGGACAAAACCCTATACAGGAAGCTCTTATTTGACAAACTCCATCTTAAGTCTGGCTGCATGGGTCAACAAACTAATTGACGTCTTTTCGCATCGGCTTTCGAATTTATCTATTTTTATATTTAGTTTTGTTTTCTGGAATGGGGCATATTTCAATTTTTTATTATTTGCTTATAGATTCTTTGGATGCTTTCATTTTTATATACCTGTATTACCATGTGGACGTATCATCGTATACCGCTGTCGTCCGTCCGTCTGTCCACAGGGGCGACCTTACATTAAAGTTTTCCCAACAAATTCCAAGCAAGCTAATACGTAATCCATGAATCGGTAAAAGTGATGACTCGCACCTTCGACTCGACCACCATCACACCTCGATATCTCCGCTGAGTTTGCACGCTTTGACAAAAAATTGGTACCGATCGATCGAGGAGAGTCTATTCTCTTTGGATATATATAACCGGGTATATGGAAATAATATATCCAACTTTAGTTCGGGTTCTTCAAATTTATTGGACTTTCTATCCAGACTGTGGGTTTAGAAAAGCCCTATAATATATACAAAAATTATAAGTATATTTCACATGATAAATTCACAAGAATAGTAAAATACAAGCAAATCACAGTCCCAATAGATCAATACGATGTTACTCACAAATCGATTTAAACAATTCATGTACTTATAATGATAAAGATAATATTCACTTAATCCATGAATACGTCAACAAGGGAAATAACTCTTACTGACTATGAATATAAAATAAATGAGTCTATTATATAGTTATATCAGGATTACATTTTATATTCTGATATCATATATAACAAAAATATATTGTACCAATTTATGGAATTGGGCTTAGATACAATTCTGGTAAGAAATCTGGTCAATATACGGCGTCATAACACCCTGTACAAACAATATATTACATTACTAATGTTCTCGTCTCTGAGACTGTGATTTTATCAAACAAATATTAAAATGTGGAAATATAATTTACAACATCTCTTATCATGGGTTGCTGACTTTAAACAATAATAGATAATAATTATTATACTCTGAAGAATTATTATAAGGTACAAAAAAATTCATACACTCTCATTCTCAGGTCAAATAGATTATAAATTTTTACGGAAATGTGAAATAAAATAATGAGATAAAATGTAGACTTACTATGTATATAAATGATTTGATTTTCCGTGTTTTTCTGATGAAATATAAAGTATTTCTGTACTTAATAATCAGATGTTGAAATATGGCGTCTGCCGATACACATGTTTATATCGAAACTGACCAATGTCTGACAATAATCCCGCCAAAACAACCCCAACCAATGAGATTATTTTATCCAATGTCAAAGGTCGACACGGTCAATTTCACATTAGTTGTAATTATTATTAGTAAATAAAATTTATAAAACAAGCAGTTAATAAATACATATTATACAATGCAGCAAAATGGGAAAAAAATTGGAAATGATTAAATAACACTGATGTAATTGAATTTATATAATTCATTTATTTAATCATTACACATATAAAACACACTCTACCACATATATACCCTTTGATACTGATTACTTCGATAATAACTCTTTATTTGCTGGATAAAAGTTTACGCTCTTGATCAATTCGGACGGTTACTGGATACATAAAGTGTTTCCAGTCACTTCGACCTATTTCCACTTCAAACAAATTGATTTTGACCTTTCTTAACCTCGTCTGACGACAGTTCAGCCTTTCTAAAAGACAAACTGGCCTACCATTTATCCTAGTATAAGTGATATTTCAATCCACTATCCTAACTGACATCTTTATAACTGAAATATGTCTTGCCGAAATCAATTTGTTTGAAGTGGAAATAGGCCGAAGTGACTGAAAACACTATAAATCCAGTAACCGTCCGAATTGATCAAGAGCGTAATTATCATGCAAGTAAAGAGTTATTATCTAAGCAATCAGTAACAAGGGGTATATATCCACAGAGAATAGACTGTCCTCGGTCGATCGGTACCAATTTTTTGTCAAAGCGTGCAAAATCAGCGGAGATATCGAGGTGTGATGGTGGTCGAGTCGAGGGTGCGAGTCATCCCTTTTACCTATTCATTGATTACGTATTAGCTTGCTTAGAATTTGTTGGGAAAACTTTAATGTAAGGTCGCCCCTGTGGTCTGTCCATCCCTTCCTACAATCTTGTCCTCGATTCTCTTCCTTAACCATGACGTATACAAATGCTTTGGTGGCTGTATATGAATGGGTATAACTTGAAGCTGTACACCTGGGTTTTAAATTGGGGTCTGGCGTCTAGGGTAGGAAAACTGGGCGGGTAAAAATAAATTGTCCGCCCTTCTTCTCCTCAACCAAGACAGATGTAGATGATTTTGTGGTGGTATATGAAAGGGTCTGAGTCGGTGTTGGACACCTTGGTTTTAAAATTTGATCTGGCCCCTTCACGTAGGTAAAAATGAGTTTAGCATGGTGGCATATGAAAGGTCTGACTTGAGGCACCTGTGTTTCAAACTGGGGGACTGAACCCGGGGGTAGGGAAAAACTGAACTTACATTCATGTGAATTACCATTGCAGATGTCTGCTTGACTCCGAAAAAAAGGAAACGTGAGGTGCTTTTATGTGAAATCAGGTTGTAACCTTGATAAAATGGAGTGGTTTTTACGATAGGGGATTTCCCGTTTATTTTAAATAAAAGGTGCATGCAGAATGTGTAGCTGTGAAAGTTTGCGACTAGCCAAGATGGCAACTATGCTACATTTTGTTATGAAAATGCAGATCTCTTTGTTGTTTATTGGAGTTTTCTTCGGTTTGTGTCAAGAGTCCTATATGCAGACGACATCAAATCAGGTGAGTTGCTATAAAATTTAGAATGTCGTGTGAAAAAAAAATACATGCAAGTGTAAAAAAAATGACAATGACTGTTAATTAACTAACCTGAATGAAAACTATATAAATGAGGACGATATCTGGCGTATTTAAGTAGAAGTGTGGGGTAAGACAGAGTAAAGGGGATTTAAATTCATTGGATGGTCTTACATTTATTGAACATGTACTATTTAGGTCACTTCTCTATTGATTGAACAATGCCAAAAAATGTAGGACAAATTGGTTTGCTCACAAAAAAGGTAAATAGATTACTCTGCATATAACTTGTCTGTGGGCATTTATTGGTGATTTCAGAATTCTACGGAGGCCCTACGGTGCTAGGTAAATAATGGTTCGAAGCTCGAGCGCTCGAGTAACAAACTACATTAAATAGCACGAGTTTGTTATTTATGTGCACGAGTCAAAAACTTGTGCGCATGAGTTATACAGTTTGTGTGGACGAGGTACTATCTAGCACACACGGCTTACAAATCATGAAGGCACAAACATGTTACAAACTTATGTTCATGTGTGCTCAAGTTACAAAATTGCACGCACGAGTTGTTACTTATTTGCTTACTTAATTGTTCATAAAACATCATTCCCTCGTGAAACAAGAACCATTCACCCAAGACTCATTTCTTTTTCTTTATATCAATATACATCTATGATATGGGTCAATATAAAATAATGCAGCCTTTCAAGATTAACAATTTTGAAATTTTATCTTTTTATTTTCAATTTCAAACAAATCGAAATGGCAGCATGAGTACTTAACTTGATATTTGTAAAGTTTGCAAACAAGAAAATATGTATTTTCCAAAATATCTACAATATAATATTACATTTAAGGTTTATGGTGTCATTGGTATAACAATATAAAAATCATTTTAATAAAAAAAGTGACTTTTGAATTTCTATTCAAAATAGTGAAAGATGAAGAAAACATATATCTTCTTTAAACTTTGTCAGTTTGGTGAAAATCATGTCAGTTTTTGAGTCAGAATGAATTGCAGTAATATAGAATTTGGAAATAAAGTCTGAATTTGAATACATTACATTTTGTAAATTCTAAAATTCTAGGTATTTATTCAGTTTTTTAAAAAGGATGATTACCTAGCGAACTATACATTTCTTAAATAATTTTGTTCATGAAATTATTTTTGGTTTAATAAATTATATATTCAATTCAATGGCTGTTACACCAATGACACAGCGGTTACACCATTGACCATATTTGTAACACCAATGACCTACCCCAATATTACTTTTTTTTTACCGTAAGACGTTGGGCCTTCATATTTGGCATATGTGTCCCTAATTGCAATACCTTTCCTTTGGTACCAGGATTTTTTTATGTGACCTCGACCGTGACCTTTGACCTACTTCAATGCAACTTTAGCCATAAAATGTAGGGCCTTCATATTTGGCATGTGTGTCTGCACAACCATGTCAACATGTCACAGATCTCTGCACCCTTACTAATAGAACCTTGAAAGCGGGGGACCGCAATTCTGTGAACTTGCTTGTGTGATCTTAATTTAGAAAGATATGCCATTAAATCAATTCTGATCATCTATATCTTTATGATATATCATTGGTGTAATAATAAGAGTCATTGGTGTAATAAAATGAATTCAGTTTGATTTCAAATCTATCTAAGCATATGATCAATTCTTTATCAGGACCTTTACTAACAGACTTGTTTTACAGAAATACAAAAATAGATGATTATTCTATCATTGTGATTGATAAATAGCAGTGACATAAATTATTGTGTAACAAAATCAGTCATTGGTATAACAATTTCAAGTGTTATAGCAATGACTGTTACACCAATGATGAAATCTCAATAAAAGCTTAATAATCAGTTAATGAATTCTCACCAGGTATCCACGTGCTCTCATATTTTAATTTGAATTTTATAATGAATTTAATAAATTAATTACTTTTCCAATACTTTCTTTCATTACTTTAAATTTGCTGTTACACTTGTGACCACAAGAAAACATACGGGTCTACTTACGAAAAAATTTTCCTAGAAAATTCCTCTAAACTTTTTAAAAACTTTTATTTTGTAAACTCATGGCAAGACAGGGAGTGATGTAATATGGGAACAGTAATTGGAAAGAGTTATTCATCTCTGTTTACACAGAGAAATCTTCAAAGTATGAAATTGTTACACCAATGACGAAAATATTTGGGACATCCATTCTATTGGAAAAAATAAAAAGTATATGATATCTAGTAAATTTTTTAATTTTTCATTTTTTTTTAGTTTTTAGTATTCCAAATATAGAGTAAAAATTATAATTCAATTTTGATGATAAGTACATTTTTTTTCTATATGATTAAGTGAGTGGCTGGTCATTGGGACATAACAGTTTTGTAAATTTGGTATTTTTTGGTAAAAACATCTTCATAATCGCTCAATATATCTTAATTTAGTAGAATAATGTCTTATAGAAGTTTTCCTATTATAGCTGATTTTTAGTGAAAAAAGGGGATATAAATCCAAAGCATTCCTTTTCTCTCCAATGTTCACCAGACACTGATAACTCCAGTCAACAATTCAAGCAACGATATTGATCTATGTTCATATTTTGAATATTGCTTCAAAACTGGGGAGGGGGATCACTTGCCAAGGCTAATCTTTATATCTTCTTTACATTTCGTTGCAGAGAATTTTAAATTCTCCGTCAGATCAAGCATATAACCTCAATGTCAACATGGTAACTTTAACTTAAGACAGCATAATGTACATTATGTAGAGATGTTATTTATGGTGTGTCTAGCAATGGCGACGGTTGCAGCTAGCCAAACAATAGACTCTCTCTTCTCCTTGATTTCTCCCTGACACAAGCTCTTACCCCTTGCTTTGCCAGAACTACGTTATTGTTCACTATTACTTAAGGGCCATCTTTAACAATTTTGCAATTCATCGAGAAATAATATGGTTTGACGCGGTCACATTATAACACGCGAAGCGGATTGCTAAAATATTAAAGATAATCCTTATAATTTAATTCAAGAAAAGAATAACTCGGTTTCGTTAATTGTCAACAATAAATTTAGTTCAACATGTAAACTGTACATTACATGTACAACAATAACGGAAGAATACATCCTGTTAGCATTTCTGGAAGTGGGCGTGTCCAAGGAATCTAACCAATTAAGGAAGTATAAAACTCTTTATTGACACTTTTAGTTACTAGTATCTTGGTGATAGCCTTACGTTTGACAGTCCTTTAACTAGCAATAAACTGGATCCTGATGTTGGGGAAAAAGTTTATTTTCTTGGCCGAAAACAATTCAATATAGTTCATTATGACGTAGACCTCTGAAGTATAACCTTGAATCGAGGTCGTGAAAATATCGTGTTTCAGTAAGAAAAAGTTCTTTAATGTACATGTATTAAGTTTAATTGACCGTCCACTTAGAAATTACAAGCTGTAAAGGAATACGGGTGGAGCAAATGACGGACAGATGGACAACATTTTGATACGATTCACCGTAAAATACGAGAATAAAGCGGGGCGTGTTTGTGAAACACTGATTCCCCCGGAGGATTTCATTAGCGAAACATGCATACGAACTCGTGCGGAAACTCGTGCGCGCAGGTTTGTAACTTGAGCGCACAAGTTGTGCAACTCGTGTGCGCAAATGATATAATTGGTGGGCACTAATGAACATAGTGCCTCGACAGTACGACTTATAAATTATACAATAACATGGAGTAAAGCTTGGACAGATATACAATAACACGGAGTAACGCGTTGATAGATATACAATAACATGAAGTAAAGCGTGGACAGATATACAATAACATGGAATAAAGCGTGGAAAGATATACAATAACATGGAGTAAAGAGTGGACAGATATACAATTACATGGAGTAAAGAGTGGACAGATATACAATTACATGGAGTAAAGAGTGGACAGATATACAATTACATGGAGTAGCGCATTGATAGATATACAGTAACACGGAGTAAAGCGTGGACAGATACACAGTAACACGGAGTAAAGCGTGGACAGATACACAGTAACACGGAGTAAAGCGTGGACAGATACACAGTAACACGGAGTAAAGCGTGGACAGATACACAGTAACACGGAGTAAAGCGTGGACAGATACACAGTAACATGGGTTAATTCGTGGACAGATATACAATAACATGGCGTAAAGATTGGACGGATCCAGAATTTTTTCCCTGGCTGTTCAGTCCAGCCAGGGAGGTCGAGCCTATGATTTTCCAGGACATGCAGTTCAGCTAGAGAGGTTGAGCATATGATTTTCCAGGGTGTCCAGTCCAGTAAGAGAGGTCGAGCCTATGATTTTCCAGGGTGTCCAGTTCAACCGAGTGGTCGAGCCAATGATTTTCCAGGATATTCAGTCCAGCTAAGGAGGTCGAGCCTATGATTTTCCAGGGTGTCCAGTCCAGCCAGGGATGTCGAACCTGTGATTTTCCAGGGTGTCCAGTCCAATCACAGAGGTTGAGCCTATGATTTTCCAGGGTGTTCAGTCCAGCCAGAGAGGTCCAACCAATATTCAGTCCAGCTAGATAGGTCGAGCCTATGATTTTCCAAGGTGTCCAGTCCAATCACAGAGGTTGAGCCTATGATTTTCCAGGGTGTCCAGTCCAATCACAGAGGTTGAGCCTATGATTTTCCAGGGTGTCAAGTCCAGCCAGGGAGGTCGATTCTAGGATTTTCGGTAAATTATATTGGAAAATGGGGAAAATGCATTTTGAAGAATTCCAGGGTGTCCAGAATCCCCCCGTTAAATCTGCGCATGTAAACGTATATTATGCACCGCTCGGCTGACGGTAAATGCCTTTCAGGAGCAGATGCTTAACTATTGAATATAGGGGGAAAGCAAGTAACCCACAAATTGTATAAATTTTCTACACATTGAAAGTTTACAACTAACGTTATAGACGAGTTTAAATTAATTGTTTTAAAGGCAAAATTCCAAACGAATCTAAGTAATGTATATTAAAATATAGTATATATATCAAACTTTTCTCAAGCTGTCTTTCTTTCTTTAAAACAAGAATAAAAAATCTTTAAGTCGCAGTAAAAACATGACGTCACAATACTTTTAGAGTAGTGTGCAGATTTCATACATAGCCATACGACAATGAAGTATCGGAGAGACAAACATTGTAAAAAAAATAGAGAAAAGCGGGAAATCTTAAATCTTTGCATTTGTCCTTTAAACGTTAAGGGAGCAACCTTTGGGTTTTTAAGGGGGGGGGGGGGGGTTGCAGGAAGACTTTGAAAAAAAAATCCGCTCGCAACTAGGAAAAATACATTTTGGGGTCCGAACGTTGATGTTCGATAATTTAATCAGCATCTCTTTTCTTAAATTGACAAAATGGAACAAGGGCTTTAAAGTCCTGAACAAGAGAAAGCACTTTTAAAAAGTCCTGAACAAGGGGCAAGGGCTTTAAAATCCTGATCAAGGAGCAAGGGCTTTAGAGTCCTGAACAAGGAGCAAGGGGTGTAAAGTCCTGAACAAGGAGCAAGAACTTTAAAGTCCTGAACAAGGAGCATGGGCTCTAAAGTCCTGAACAAGGAGCAAGGACTTCAAAGTCCTGAACAAGGATCATTGGCTGTAAAGTCCTGAACAAAGAACAAGGGCTTTAAAGTCCTGAACAAGAAGCAAGGACTTTTAAGTCCTGAACAAGGAGCAAGGGCTTTAAAGTCCTTGTTCTTTGTTCAGGACTTTACAGCCAATGAGGAGGAAGAACTTTAAAGTCCTGAACAAGGAGCAAGAGCTGTAAAATCCTGAACAAGAAGCAAGGACTTTAAAGTCCTGAACAAGGAGCAAGGACTCGATAAAATCCGGAACAACATGATGGCCATGGACAGCTATATACAGGAATCGCCAAAGGTCATTATTAACTTTAATCAACCTATCCTCATGGACATGATGAGAGAACAGGTCACACCCCTTCTATAAAATAAATTGATCATTCATTCAGAAATGATAGTATAGTCTTTCAGTGGCGTAGCTCGGCAGTGAAAAGTGGGGGGCACAACCTTCCAAAAGTGAAAAGCAAAAGAAAAAAAAAAAAAACCAAAAACAAAACAAAAAAACAAAGGTGTCCCCGGCAGCAACAGAGTCCGAAAAATCTATTTTTAGCACGAAGGTCACAGTGAAGGTCTCAAGGTCATTGACGTTGTCCGGTATCAATTGAAAGGGCTTCATCAGTGGAGTATGCATGCCAAATATGTAGTCTATCTTTTACGGTTCAAAAGTTTTGGCGAAGGTTTACAACAGCCACTAGACAGGACAAAAACAATATGCCCCAGATCTTTCGATCCGGCGCATAAAAAACTTCAGATTCAATTTATTCCAATTTCTCTTTCTGAATGATTAAATAAAAGACGAATTATTTACTTTTAATGCTTTAGTGGCTACTATGGCCACTAATCAGCAACAAAACATGTTACAGTGTGGTTATTTTTTATTTCACACTTTTATACACAAGTTAACTGGGTGGTATGCACATTAAAGGTCCGTGGCTGCTCATCATGTTACAATGTTCACACTTTAACACTTTCCAAAGAAAGCTTCACAGTGCTCGTTCTTGCTGACGAATTGTCTTGCAGTTTGAATGTCAGACACGTTATCAGTCAGAGTCTCATCCGAAAGACAGAGCACCGATATGCCCCCGACGGGTGTCGAACCCGGACCTCTTGGTCAAAAGCTGAACAACTCAGCTCATCCACTGGGCTACACCTGCTTATATCTTTCAGATAAGAGCAAACTATAATAATGCGACTCTATTGCATAATCTCGGACTTGTATTAAATCATTCAAAACATAATAAATACTTACAATGGATGACATCACACTAATGCATAAGCTGAAAGAGCATGTTGCGTAATCAGGATACATCAACCGCCAGTAAAATAGAAAACCTTATCCGTAATTTTGTAGTTACGGATTAAAAATTAGACATTAAAAATATAAAAGAAAAAAGATTTACTTCGCTTAAAATGTCTTATTTAAGTTTATTTAAACTTTGAATATTACTCAAAAAGCTGCCCCCCCCCCCCTTCTCCTACGCCCTTGTCTTTTATCATGGCACCGCTTTCATCTTAAACAACTACATGTATATAGCAATATTGCACTTCTCAGCAGTTTTCATACAGTGTATTATGTTAATGTGCTGAATATCTATGTCGGAGAGATGACTGATATGATTGGCTGAATCTCTAACCAATCCGTGTCTCTTCTTGTGTTACCATGGCAGTTTTACAGAATGTATCAATGTGAAAAGTATTTTGGAAATTCCGAAATTATTTGCTGTAAGAAGGGGATTCCGTAATTTCTAAGCGATCTCTGTGATTGGTTAGAAGAATTGGACGGTGACTGCTGCAGCAGCTGATGTTATCCGCCAAACATCTCTATTGCATGCTGGTTTTTATCACACTCAGCGTAACGTATACTTTGTTAAAAGCATATTAAAAGCGTAAGGTTCCTTCGACAGTTATTGCTAAAATTACTCAAAAATTTTCGAGTCAATTACAGTAAAATATAAATAGTTTAGAGAATTATGGGAAATGTGGGTATATCTTTGAGGCGTTCATAGTTCAGATTAATCATGAAATACACATTTTTGTTTTTGTTTTTGTTTTGGGAAAGGGGGGTTTCTTGTTTGTGGTTATGTCACATTTTCTTTACCGTCACCTTATTCACTGGGACATTAGATTTAAAAGATTGAAAGAAAATAAACATTAATTAGAAATAATGTAAGACGAGGACAGTACACTTAAAAGGAAATGAAAGACGATAAATGTTGGTAGCAGATCAGAAGTGAAGGACAAAACCTATGATCAATATTATTAGATGGCCATGAACGTAGGGACAGAGAGGATGGGACAGGGGCAAGTATAGAATTACACGTGCATTATCTCTCTTGAAAAAGAGTTTCATTGAGGTATTATTTCCTTTTTACTATAAACATTAGAGTACCTGGCGGTTGTAATAAAAAGATTAGTTCTTAATTAAGACGGGTTCTTTTTAGAATAGAGAGAGAGAGAGAGAGAGAGAGAGAGAGAATAAAATGTCTTATGATCCATAATATAACGAACAATTATGAATCACTTTTCCATGTTTTATTAAGTCGATCCTCGTCGTAATGGATTTACCCAGTGTAATCCTTCATATACTTGTTTGGTCTTATGCTGATTAATGTTTCTAGTTTATGTGTCATAATAATCTCTATTAGACCATATTTTATACAACTTTTACTTTTACAGAAACCACAGATATATTACCTACATATCCAGTCCGATATCAAGTATCGCTTTGCTACCACCCTAGTTACCAGTAAAGTTGTCAACCCTAGTACGGTTGCTAAGGAAGCCACATTTGATGTCACTCTTCCAGATGAAGCCTTTATTTCAGATTTTGTTATGTAAGTATTCCAGATATCATATAAAGCTATTGTTGTATTTTTGTATAATCACTCCCCTATATTTATAAAATTTTGGACTACATGTAGTTTTTTCATTAAGTACACATGTATAGATGTGAAAGAGCAATCAGTGGCGGATTTAGAGGTGGGTGGGTCGGGGCCTCGACTCCCCCCTCTTTTTCTCCATAAGTGTGAGTAAAACTTCAAATCTGGCATCTAAATGCCATCTAAATGCCAGAGTATTTTAGCTAATACTTGACTTTCACATGTACCCCTCTTCCTTTTCGGAAATTCTGGATTCGCCACTGGTAATAGAAATGAATACTTACCTTTTGACTGAAAAACGTCGTCTTTGCTGCAGAAAAGAAAATGTCCAAAAATTGCATCACGCAGGTGATAGAGATTAATAACTCATTAATATTTAAAAGATAAATTAGTAATTAACTAAGCTGCAAATTCTAAAGAAATTATGGAAAATATTTCTCGCCCAGTGGGCATCTTAAGGTGATTGAATCGGTAATAATGAAGGGTATTGTTCAAACATAGACTAAAGTAAACAGATAATTGGTAACTGCTCTCGTTTAGGGAAATTGGCGGAAAAATATTTCCTGGATTGATAAATGAAAAAGAGGCAGCTAAAAAGAAATATGATACAGCGAAGAAGAAAGGACAAAGTGCAGGCCATGTGAGTCAGAAGTAAGTATGACAAAGTGCCGGCCATGTGAGTCAGAAGTAAGTATGACAAAGTGCCGGCCATGTGAGTCAGAAGTAAGTATGAAAAAATGTCGGCCATGTCAGTCAGAAGTAAGTATGATAAAGTGCCGACCACGTCAGTCAGAAGTAAGCATGACGAAGTGACCATCATGTCGGTCAGAAGTAAGTATGACAAAGTGCCGGTCACGTCAGTCAGAAGTAAGCATGACAAAGTGTCCATCATGTCAGTCAGAAGTAAGTATGACAAATTGTCAAACATCTCAACCCTAGATAAATATGTCAAAGTGTTACAATGCCGATTCCAAGTATGTATGATGATCAAGTGCCAGTGATACTTCTTACTAGCATAGATATTATCTATCTATCTATCTATCTATCTATCTATCTATCTAATAGAGGATATCTTATCATTAAATACCTATTTCTACAGCAGATAGGAATAAAGGATAATAAACAACCAAACAATATTTTAAATATATTTTTACAAACAAATAACAAAGTCAGAAAAATAATGACTGCAATACTGTATTAACTAGATAAATGGTCATATCTCTAAGTGTAACATTGTATGTAGGGAATCATTATTTGGCCAATGCAGTAAATGACTAAGATAAGTCTAATATCGCAACGTTTCCACCATTGACAATGCTTTGTAAAAGAGTGCTTTCAAGAATTGTTTACTTTCACATTATGTTACATAATAAAAATGTCACAATGATTGAAGCCGCAATTTTCCAGATAAAGCTGTCAAGGACTGCTGGTCAGAATTTACCCCCAAAACACCGAATAATTGAAAAATACACACTTTTGATCAAATCATACCTTTTTTACTAATGTAACGTGTCGGCACGTCAACCATTCAGTCACTGCCCACACTCGACGCTGCTGAACTTCGTAACAAAGCGGGGCGAGTTAAACCACATCGCCAGACAGAAAAGTTAGCTCACTGGCAAGGGTGTTAAACTCGTCCATATGTCTCCATAACACTACTCCCTTTTGAAGGAAGCTTTGACCCGAAGCATAGGCCTGTGGGTTCCTCTGGACAACCAAGTGACCTCTCCTACAGTAGACATCTAGTCTACTATTGTAGGAACACCCTGCCCACAGGCCAACTGCCTGCCCATGCACAGAGGATGACTAGGAAACCAGTCACTCAGATGCCAGGAATACTACGCTACCATCAAATGTAACGTGTCGGCAGGTCACCCATCCAGTCACTGCCCGCATTTGACGTTGCTTTACTTTGCAACAAAACTGTGCCACGATAACCACATCGCCGGAAAAGCTAGCTCACTAGCGAGGGTGTTAGCCTCGCTTGTATGTCTCCATCACACTAAAATATACGCATAAGTCTTGGCAAAACGAAGGTGGTAAGTAGAAAAGAATGTTAAAAGCAATAACAAAATGGGATATGTCAGCAGAAGTAATTATTAGAAAGTGTCGTTCATGTCAGTCAGACATAAGTATAACAAAGTACCGACTATGTCAGAAGTATAACAAAGTGCCGATGTTGTCAGAAGTATAACAAAGTGCCGACGTTGTCAGAAGTATAACAAAGTGTCGACTATGTCAGAAGTATAACAAAGTGCCGACTACGTCAGAAGTTAATGTTGTAAAGTCATATCGGTCTGAAATATGTAAATGTGCCGATAAATTTAGCCACAAGTAAGTTAAGTATGACATTGTTGAATGTATCAATTTGAAGTAAGTACGATTACTAAATAGGAAATCACTGGCAATGCCAATGGAAAGAATAGTAAGTCACTGGTAGTGCTAATGGAAAATAAAGAGAATCACTGGTAATTCCAATGTAAAGTAAAAGAAATCATTGGCAATGCTAATAGAAAGTAATTATGGCAAAATGTTGGCCATATAAACCCGAAATAAGTATTATAAAGGGCTGGCCATGCTACTTACAGTATGAAAAGTAAAAATAGCAGTCATGTTATATAGAATGTATGACGAAGTGCTGCCATGTCAGTTACAGGTATACTTGTATGGCGAAGTGCTGCCATGTCAGTCATAGGTATACTTGTATGACGAAGTGCTGCCATGTCTGTCATAGGTATACTTGTATGACGAAGTTCTGCCATGTCAGTCTTAGGTATACTTGTATGACGAAGTGCTGCCATGTCAGTCATAGATATACTTGTATTACGAAGTGCTGCCATGCCAGTCATAGGTATATTTGTATGACGAAGTGCTGCCATGCCAGTCATAGGTATACTTGTATGACGAAGTGCTGCCATGTCAGTCATAGGTATACTTGTATGACGAAGTGCTGCCATGTCAGTCATAGGTATACTTGTACGACGAGGTTCTGCCATGTCAGTCATAGGTATACTGGAATGACGAAGTGCTGTCATATCAGTCATAGGTATACTTGTACGATGAAGTGCTGCCATGTCAATCATTCGCATACTTGTATGAAGTGCTGCCATGTCAATCATGGGTATACTTGTATGACGAAATGCTGCCATGTCAAGCATAGGTATACTTGTATGACGAAGTGCTGCCATGTCAGTCATAGGTATTCCTGTATGACGAAATGCTGCCATGTCAATCATTCGCATACTTGTATGACGGAGTACTGCCATGTCAGTCTTAGGTATACTTGTATGACGAAATGCTGCCATGTCAAGCATAGGTATACTGGTATGACAAAATGCTGCCATGTCGATCATAGGTATACTTGTATGACGAAGTGCTGCCATGTCAGTCATAGGTATATTTGTATGATGAAGTGCTGCCATGTCAATCATTCGTATACTTGTTTGATGAAGTGCTGCCATGTCAATCATAGATATACTTGGATGACGAATTGCTGCCATGTCAATCATAGATATACTTGGATGACGAAGTGCTGCCATGTCAGTCTTCGGTATACTTGCATGACGAAGTACTGCCATGTCAATCATAGATATACTTGTATGACGAAGTGCTGCCATGTCAATCATAAATATACTTGTATGACGAAGTGCTGCCATGTCAGTTATAGGTATTCTTGTATAACGAAATGCTGCCATGTCAATCATAGGTATACATGTATGGTGAAGTGCTGCTATGTCAATCATGGGTATACTTGTACGGCGAAGTGCTGCCATGTCAGTCATAGGTATTCTTGTATGACGAAATGCTTCCATGTCAATCATAGGTATACTTGTATGACGAAGTGCTGCCATGTCAATCATTCGCATACTTGTATGACGAAGCACTGACATGTCAGTCTTAGGTATACTTGTATGACGAAATGCTGCCATGTCAAGCATAGGTATACTTGTATGACGAAATGCTGCCATGACAATCATAGGTTTACTTGTATGACGATATGCTGCCATGTCAGTCTTAGGTATACTTGTATGACGATATGCTGCCATGTCAAGCATAGGTATACTTGTATGACGAAATGCTGCCATGTCAGTCATAGGTATACTTGTATGATGAAGTGCTGCCATGTCAATCATTCGCATACTTGTATGAAGTGCTGCCATGTCAATCATGGGTATACTTGTATGACGAAATGCTGCCATGTCAAGCATAGGTATACTTGTATGACGAAGTGCTGCCATGTCAGTCATAGGTATTCCTGTATGACGAAATGCTGCCATGTCAATCATTCGCATATTTGTATGACGGAGTACTGCCATGTCAGTCTTAGGTATACTTGTATGACGAAATGCTGCCATGTCAAGCATAGGTATACTGGTATGACGAAATGCTGCCATGTCGATTATAGGTATACTTGTATGACGAAGTGCTGCCATGTCAGTCATAGGTATATTTGTATGATGAAGTGCTGCCATGTCAATCATTCGTATACTTGTTTGATGAAGTGCTGCCATGTCAATCATAGATATACTTGGATGACGAATTGCTGCCATGTCAATCATAGATATACTTGGATGACGAAGTGCTGCCATGTCAGTCTTCGGTATACTTGCATGACGAAGTACTGCCATGTCAATCATAGATATACTTGTATGACGAAGTGCTGCCATGTCAGTCATAAATATACTTGTATGACGAAGTGCTGCCATGTCAGTTATAGGTATTCTTGTATAACGAAATGCTGCCATGTCAATCATAGGTATACATGTATGGTGAAGTGCTGCTATGTCAATCATGGGTATACTTGTACGGCGAAGTGCTGCCATGTCAGTCATAGGTATTCTTGTATGACGAAATGCTTCCATGTCAATCATAGGTATACTTGTATGACGAAGTGCTGCCATGTCAATCATTCGCATACTTGTATGACGAAGCACTGACATGTCAGTCTTAGGTATACTTGTATGACGAAATGCTGCCATGTCAAGCATAGGTATACTTGTATGACGAAATGCTGCCATGACAATCATAGGTATACTTGTATGACGATATGCTGCCATGTCAGTCTTAGGTATACTTGTATGACGATATGCTGCCATGTCAAGCATAGGTATACTTGTATGACGAAATGCTGCCATGTCAATCATAGGTATACTTGTATGACGAAGTGCTGCCATGTCAGTCATAGGTATACTTGTATGATGAAGTGCTGCCATGTCAATCATTCGCATACTTGTATGATGAAGTGTTGCTATGTTAGTCATAGGTATACTTGTATGACAAAGTGCTGCCATGTCAATCATAGGCATACTTGTATGACAAAGTGCTGCCATGTCAATCATTCGTATACTTGTTTGATGAAGTGCTGCCATGCCAGTCATAGATATACTTGGATGACAAATTGCTGCCATGTCAATCATAGATATACATGGATGACGAAGTGCTGCCATGTCACTTATAGATATAATTGGATGACGAAGTGCTGCATAGCAATCATTCGCATACTTGTATGATGAAGTGTTGCCATATCAAACGTAGGTATACGTGTAGGATGAAGTGCTGCCATGTCAGTCGTAGGTATACTTGTATGCCATGTGCTTTGCCTTATAGTGTATGTGTAGTAAATAAGAAAACCGTTTTTCATTTTAGGCCAAGGGAATCGAACCGATTTTCTGTTGATGTCAATGTTGGCCCACAGGAGAAAGTTACCTTCAACTTGACCTATCAAGAACTTCTTCATCGCAGTCAGGGGACGTATGAGCACGTGATCTACATCGATCCGGGTCAAATTGTCCCTGATTTTAGAATTGATGTATCCATTGAAGAGTCACGTGATATTACTAAACTCACTGTCCCTCCTCTACGTAATGACCTGATTACGGACAATCTTCAAGGTTGGTATATCTCCATCAGTCTGTTGAGAATGTCGACATATTAATCACCATAGTAACGGTATGACCTAGTAAACTTTTTCTTCTACAGTAATTACATTACACGCTATTTGTTACTGTGTTCTAGGATCCAGACTTTACTTTTGACCTAATTATTTGTGAATTTATTAAGATTATGTTTTCAAAGACAAAAAAGATGAAATAAATTCGTAGGTCATGGAGATACAGATTGCGATATCCAAGTTAGCGTGTTTTACTTCTTGATTTTGTATGTAAATCGGATTAGGTATTTCGTAGTTGAGTACAAAACATAGTACATTTCTATTGTAAAATTATATAGTTTTACTCATTATGAGGTCACCTAGCTCGAATGACCAGCTTTATCTATTACTTGGCGTCCGGCGTTCGTCGTCCATCATTTTCATATCTCAAATTTTTGCTACCGTCGTGGATTCCCATAATATTTCACAGGGATGTTGCCCAGAGTTATAGCATATGTCATCTTAAGGTTCTGAATAATAGACAAAGGGGGAATGTCTCCGTACTTTTAAATTCTATCTCTTCAAACTAAGCGTATTATGCCACGCTAGCACTGTATTCCACAAGATCAAATTATTGCAATATCATTTTGGTAACTTTTTCGTTGTAGTTCTTTCGTTCTGTCTAACCTTCATTGTGGGCATTAGTAGGCAGATTTCCCAACTTAATGCACTTATTTGCTTTAAGATGTAAAGAGAATGCCAAGATATTTTAAAAAGCAAAAAGTCAAGTTTCATCGTTGAACACCACACTCATGACATGCAGCATCTGCCAGGTACATGACCTCCTATGCCACGTGAAATTATTTCGAAAATGTTTTGCCAAAAAAGATAGAGCTTAGTTCTATTCCATCATCATCATCATCATCATCATCATCATCATCATCTTCATCATCATCAGCAGCAGCAGCAGCAACAGCAGCAGCATGGCATTTGTTGCTATACTCAATGTTTTGTCTTTTATTTCTTGATTTAGGTATTAAATAATATATAGGATTATTATTATATGTTGTTTCAGCAGGTAACAATGTTCTAGCTGTGATCAATCGGCCATCCAGAAAATCTGCACGAATCCAGTACTACCCGACCGAGGCTGACCAAAGGGCACGATCTGACCAGGGCATTACGGGACTGTTTGTTGTGGAGTATGACATCGAGAGGGAAGCGGACGCGGGCGATATACTAGTATGTATATCATTTTATAAGTAACAGCAGAATGAAAAAAAATGTGCAATGTAAAATTCAAGGTAAAAGAGCAGAGTTGCAATTTTAAAGTATTATCAGGTTGTGTATGTTTATGTGGGAGTCCGTTTCTGACTAGACCTGTAAAATGATGACATTGTAGATCGCAATACTTTATTAAGTTTTTTATCTTTATTCTCTCAAAGGCAACTTACAAGTCAACAATTAATACAATGGTAATTGAAACGTAAATAAAATACAATATATTCTGAAAATAATACTAAATGTATAGAGGTCTAAACAATAATATGCCAAAAATTAAGTACAAACATTTCAGGGGAATTTAGCTTAAAACATTCAAATTAAACGGAGGGGGGAGGGGAATTTCAAATGCTGAAAATACTTATTTGTCGAATACTTAATGGCAATGTGCTAGCGTAATAAATTTTATATGCATGTAACTGATAATTAATAAGGCTAAACTGAACAACGTACTATTCTAAATCTACATAAAATGTTTAAGAAATGAACACATAGAATATCTAAAAAAAATCAACCATCGACTACTTAGGAACCTTGAATTATGAATATTTCAATGTCATCCTTACAGATTGTAATATTTCATAGGACAGAATTGAACTATAATTTTCGGTAATTTTCACAGATTTGTCATGTTCTAATTTTTGAATTTACTATTTACACCCCCCCCCCCACCCCCACCCCCAAATAAAATTAAAAAATTAGAACATGACAGATTACTTAATGGCAAAAGCTGTTAAATGGATTTTGCTGTTGATGTTGACATTGTTTGGCAAGTCAACATAATATCTGACACATCGACATAACAACGGACAAGTCGACATAATATCTGACGAGTCGACATAGCATCTTATAAGTCGACAGAACGCCTGACAAGTCGATACAACTTTGACAGGTTGACATAGCATCTGACAAGTCGAAAGAATATCTGACAAATCGACATAGCATTTGACAAGTCGACAGCATCTGAGGAGTTGACATAACATCCGACAAATCGACATAATTTTTGATATGTAGACGAGAAAACTATGCTGCTATAAACACTGCATACCTGTCTGATCAGACTTTTGTCATTACAGGTCGTTAATGGATACTTTGTCCATTTCTTTGCGCCTTCTAACATGAAGCCTTTACCTGCAGATGTCCTTTATATACTCGATGTTAGCAGTTCAATGTCTGGCACAAAAATAAAACAGATGAAAAATGCTCTGATAAGAATCCTCGACGAACTCCACGAAGGAGACAGATTCAACATAATGACCTTCAGTAGTAGAGTAAAGGTTTGGAGACCTGGTACTGTGTTGACAGCGAACAGACAGACTATACGCGCCGCTAAGAACTATGCTAAAGGCATTAGAGCTGGCGGATGTAAGTCAATATGCGATACTTCTGTTCATAAAAAATCAATTCATTTGAAATCAGCCTGATTAAAGGAGAAAGCTGTGATGCTATTTTTAATAAGCAGGTACACGTTTGAAATAAGGACTCCCGGCAAATCGTAGGTATATGACGATATATCAAAACGTACATTGCGTAGTAGTAATGGCTGACTCCCTCACTGAAACATGTTTAGCAAGTCTTCTGCTAAGCTGCATTTAGTTTAGAGGATAACTGGACATTTTGTTTATTAATTCAGCTGTTAAAAATTTACGGTTTTGTCAAGTCTTTTGTAAAACGGACACCGGTTAAGTCTAGTGCTCAACCACTACACCAGGTCTGCCCCTTAACCACCACACCAAGTCTGCCTCTTAACCACCACAAAAGGTCTACACCTTAACCACTACACCAAATCTGCCCCACAAGGTCTGCCCCTTAACCACCAAACCAACTCTGTCCCTTAACTACCACACCAAGTTTGCCCCTTAACCACCACACCAAGTCTGCATCTTAACCACCGTACCAAGTCTGCCCCTTAACCACCACACCAAGCCTGCTCTAACCACCACACCAAGTCTGCCTCTTAACCAACACCAAGTCTGCCTCTTAACCTCCACACCAAGTCTTTACCTTCACCATAACACAAAATCTGCCCCTTAACCACCACACCAAGTCTGTACCTTTAAACTTACACAAAGTTTGCCCCTTGATCACCACACCAAGCCTGCCCCTTATCCACTACACCAAGACTACACAAGGTCTTCTCTTTAACCACTACATCAGGTCTGTCCCTTAACTAAGACCCATCCTCTGCCACTTAACCAAAACCAAGTCTGCCCCTTCACTACTACACCAAGTCTGCGACTTAACCAAAAACAAGTCTGCCTCTTAACCACCATGCCAAGCTTGCCCCTTAACCAAAACCAAGTCTGTCCCTTAACCACCAGAACAAGTCTTTACCTTCACCACTACAGGAAGTCTGCCCCTTAACCTCCACACCAAGTCTGCCCCTTAACCACCACACCAAGTCTGTCCCTTAACCACCACAACAAGTCTTTACCTTCACCACTACACTAAGACTGCCACTTAACCACTACACCAAACCAACCCCTTTAATCACTACACCAAGTCTGCTCTTTAACAACTACACCGTCTGCTCTTTAACAACTACACCGTCTGCCCCTTAACCACCACACCAAGTCTCTACCTTCACTACTACACCAAGTCTGCCACTTAACCAAACCCCTTAACCACCACACAAGGTCTGCTTCTTGGCCACTTCACCAAGTCTGCCCCTTGATCACCACACCAAGACTACACAAGATCTTCTTAAAAACTACACCAAATCTGTCCTTTAACCAACACCAATTCTGCCCCTTAACCACCACACCAAATCTGTCCCTTAACCAACACCAAGTCTGCCCCTTAACCACCACACTAAGTCTGTACCTTCACCATTACTCCAAGTCTACCCCTTAATCAACAACAATTCTGCCCCTTAACCACTACACCAAGTCTGCCCCTTGATCACCACACCAAGTCTGCCCCTTAGCCACAACACCAAGTCTGACACTTAGCCACTACACCAAGTCTGCTCCTTAACCACTACACCCAGTCTGCTCCTTAACCACTACACAAGGTCTGCCCCTTATCCACTGCACCAAGTCCGCCCCTAAATCACTACACCAAGCCTGACCCTTAGCCACTACACCAAGTCCGCCCCTAAATCACTAGACCAAGTGTGCCCCTTATCCACTTCACCAAGTGTGCCCTAAATCACTACACCAAGTCTGCCCCTTAGCCAATACACCAAGTCTGCCCCTTAACCACCACACCAAGTCTGCCCCTTAGCCACTACACCGAACCTGCCCCTTAACCACTACACCAAGTCTGCCCCTTAACTACTGCACCAAGTCTGCCCCTTGATCACTACACCAAGTCTGCTTTTTAACAACAACACAAGGTCTGCCCCTCAAGTTTTTGATGTTGATTGGTTGATTGGTGTTTTACGTCGCTTTCAACAATTTTTCAGTTATATCGCGACATGGAAGCAGGAGATTACCAACCTCTTCAACATAGTGGCGCAACCCGGGAATCGAACCCGGATCGTTGGCGCCGTAAGCCAAGCACTTAACCACTACACCAAGTCTGCCCCTTTTGATGTTGAAACTAAACTACTACTACTAATGTATTGAAACACAATGCAGCGGTTTCATATACTTAAACTTAATCTACTTAAATCAGATGTCCCCATTTTCTGACAGATTTAACATATTTCTTACTGCATATAACCGAAAAAGAAGGTTCTTATACTGTATAAAAAAATAAATAAATATAATGTATTTTTGTTTCTCTGGAAACATGCGGGAATTGGCATTTATACTGATTTCTGCAAGTGTATTTTTGACAGAAATAATTAATATCAGTAATTTCTTTATTCAAAGATTTACCATTGTGTTTTCTACATTGATGGAATAGTAGCAGTTTTGATAATCTCAGTTACTAACTGCATCCCTTACACGAAATAAACAAGTTTACATAGCACAGAAATATTGATCATATATGTAAATTTGTTTCAGAGAATGGAAATCGAATTATTTCCTGAAATTTCGGCAAAGTGTACACGTGTACATTTATTCATTTATTTGTTTGTTTATTTACCTATCTATGTATCTATTATTTATTTATTTAATGATTTATTTATTTATTTATTTATTTATTTATTTATTTATTTATTTATTAATTAATTAATTAATTAATTATTATTATTATTATTATTATTATTATTATTATTATTATTATTATTATCATTGTTGTTGTTGTTGTTGTTGTTGTTGTTTTCTAACTTTATAAATTTTTGTAATTTAAAGTTAGCACACGACTATTAAATTACAGAAATGTAAAGTTAGAAAGGGACATTATTATTATTATTATTATTATTATTATTATTATTATTTGCGCTCAGAGTCATTGTCTATTTCTTTTTCATTTTACCATTTTAACGAGGATGGACTTGGTAAGGGGGTTAGGAAATTGTGGAAGGGGAAGGCAGAAAAGAAGAGGGAGGGGCAGACATCGGTGGGAGTGGGAGAGAACCTTTCCCAGCTTGTCCCCTCATTAAATAAAGTACCCTATGTGTATACTGAGGTTTTAATTATGTGAATATTCTTCATAGAAATCAGTTGCATAATTAGGGGATAAATGTGCAGTGTTTGATAAGACATGTATACTGTGTGGCGGTATAAGGACGCTTTTCTAGTCGAAGCCAAGCCAAGTTTCCTTTTATGTAATCCCCTTTTCCACTATCATCGTTTTTTCGTTGGATGAGGTTTCTAATTTCCAAATTGCTATGGAGACTTACAGCAAGCAGGGACGTATATATCTAAAGGGACATGCAACTACCCCGCTGTCCTACCGGTAGCATTGACTCTTTTCGTTAAACATAGTTATTTCCCTTTTAGACGGTATCTGACGTAAAACAGTTATGACGTCATCAATTTCCTATCGTCATTTCTGGACTATAATTTCCCTAACTTTTAGATCAGTTTCCATAGAATTTGATAACGTCATAAGTGTTTTACGTCAGATACCGTCCCAAATGGGAAGTAACTCTGTATAACGAAAAGACCGAATAGCCTCGTTTTAAATGCGTTGAAAAAGTTGCGCATGCGCGATAAGAAATGTCCGCCATATTTTTCCTTATTCGTCGCCTGAGAAAGTTGTTGCCTTCATAGAACAATATTCAGAAGAGATCGTTAATGCTGTATCCTTAAATTAAGGTGAGTTTAATGTTTGAAGTTGTTTACTTCTTGTAAAGTTAAAATGAACCATTATTTTTAGTGTTCAAAGCAACCTCTGCGCGAGCCTCTCGTGCCGGTCGTGTAGTACATGTCAAAAATAAGCAGCATAACGGCAACCGAAAATAAGTGACATAAACCCTTGTAAACATGAATGTGAATACAAAACAATGAAAACGAAAGTATTGTGACTTAGAAAAAAATAATATTTGAAATGCTTATGCTGCATGCGATTACTATAAGTATAACGATAACATATAACAAAGGTAAGGATCTACCCGATTCTATTGTTGTATCAATAGCCCGATTTTGACATGAAACTCCTCCTTAAAGTTGATGAAATAAGGTGTGAAACTGAATATTAAAATAATTATATTACTGATTTTTTATATATTTGCAGGTTTTCTGTGGACAGTGGATTCCGGGCAGTAGATCATGGAGTGTGGCATTAAAGTTTTATTATTTTCCAATTATGTACAAAAGTGCACATTCAACAAAATATAGTGTTTAACTCACTAAATAGGCAAATTTATGAAATAAAATATTTCGGAAAATATTTTTTCTTATTGCATTGTACTGGTGTGAATTGTCATTTTGTTGGATTGTTTAATGTCCAACATAGCAGAATAATCAAATGCGCATGCGCAACTTTTTCAACGCATTTAAAACGAGGCTACGATAGGACAGGGGGGTAGTTGCATATCCCGTTAGATATATACGTATATACGTCCCTGCAGCAAGTTATATTCGAGTATTTGTACAATAGAAATGTTGGTCTATAACAGAGAGGGAGAGAGAGAGAGAGGACTATTTGTTTTGCATATTGAACTATCTGAAGTTTTAGTATAAAGTAAACAAGAAAAGCTTCTTCTTTGTAGATACTAATATTAACGACGCCATGTTGAGAGGAATAGAATTCCTACAAGGACTCAAGGGTTTGGAGAATCGATCCCAAATCATAATGTTTCTCACGGATGGTCAACCATCGACTGGCGAAACAAACATTGATAACATCCTCCGAAATATCCAAGAACAGAATGGTATTGGATTACCGGTATACAGCCTGGCATTTGGCAGAGGCGCTGATTATGAATTTGTAAAGAAGGTTGCCGTACAGAATAATGGAGTCAGTCGCCGTATCTATGAAGACTCGGACGCCGTATTACAGATTGCAGGCTTCTACAACGAAATTTCTGCTGCTAGTCTCAAAAATATTTCATTTAAGTATTTAGAGGACGCTAATAGTGATGTTTCTAATTTAACAGACATGAACTTCAATTCTTATCTCTCGGGTTCTGAGCTTATAGTAGCTGGCAAACTAGATGACAATACAATTCGAGTATTTGACCTTAAAGTTCAAGGCCTGGGATCAAAAGGTGCAGTACAATTGGCCTTGACATCGGATATACAACCAAATGTGGTTCCAAATTTAACCAAATCTGCTGATTATCAGATCATAACTGAGAAAATCTGGGCTTATATGACCATCAAGGAATTGCTGGAGAAGTCTATTGGATCGACTAACAAAGCAGAGAAGGATGAACTTAAAGCAAGGGCTTTAGATTTATCATTAAAGGTAAGCGTATCAAAAGAGCACAATGTTATCTGTTTGGAATTACACTTAAAAAAGTTTTGATGAAGAAATCAGAATGTGTAAAAAAAAAAAGCCAAAGGCAAAGATAATGATAAAATTGCGAATGTTAGTTTACGAAGTAGCTTATAAATAGTTGAATACGAATTCGAAATGTTTAACTCGCCTGAGGACCGACAAGGAGACATATCATTATGTCGTGTCGTTCGTCTGTCGACCGTACGTTCACGTCTGAGGACCGACCATTAGACCTATCGTCATGGTGTGTCTTTCGTCTGTCGTCCGAACTCTTCGTCTGAGGACTGACCAATAGACCTATCGTCATAGTGTGTCGTTCGTCTGTCGTCCGTACGTCCTCGTCTGAGGGCCGACCAATAAACCTATCGTCATAGTGTGTCGTTCGTCTGTCGTCTATTCATTTGTAAACTTTTCACATTTTCAACTTCTTCAGAACCTCTGAAGGCACGGTCAGGGTCACCTGCAAGTGTTGTTGTTTTTCGCAAGGACCCTATGAGGGCCGGATCCAGAAATATTGAAAGGATTTTGATGACAGTTATCAGGATGAATTACTCAATGTAATCAACGAAATTCAAGGTTCTGTTCTGAATTCAGATAACTTCATAGGTGGATTCAGACTGTGGCATGTCAGGGCAAAACGAATGTATCCTCTACATACTTCAGTGCGACTTTGATTTATCATTACAACACTCTTGAAACGAAACAAAATACAATTATATGTATCATGGTTGTTTTCTTGTATGAGAATGTATTTTTTAAAAGACAAAGTTCCTTTAAAAGAATGTGCCAGTACATATATTTTTAATGGTCTTTCTCTTTTAGTATAAGTTTGTAACACCGCTAACATCGATGGTTGTAACAAAACCCGATGAACAGGACGTGGGCAATCTGGAGGAGGGAGAAGATGCAGCATGTAAGTTATGATCTTTGTCAGCATTCATTAGGTACCATGTAAGTTATGATCAAGTCAGCATTCATTAGGTACCATGTAAGTTATGATCAAGTCAGCATTCATTAGGTACCATGTAAGTTATTATTAAGTCAGCATTCATTAGGTACCATGTAAGTTATGATCAAGTCAGCAGTCATAAAGCACCATGTAAGTTATGATCAAGTCAGCATTCATTAGGTACCATGTAAGTTATTATTAAGTCAGCATTCATAAAGCACCATGTAAGTTATGATCAAGTCAGCATTCATTAAGTACCATGTGAGTTATGGTCAAGTCAGCATTCATTAGGCACCATATGAGTTTATTACAACTTTGATCATGCTCATAGGCGGATCTAGAGATTTTTGAAAGGAGGATTGGACATTAAAGGATGCAGTCTCTAAGTCCTATAGTATGTTCCATCTACTGTTAGCTATGTATCGAAATTCATAGAAGGCCTGAGCTACAATCTCTTAATATCGCGATTGTCGGTATTTTAGTCTGTATCAAATGATCAGAACGATGTAAATAGATAAAACTATATAAAATTATTATCTGTGCTATAAATACTTTACTGTTGTAACCAGTGCGCTTTCCTTTAGAAGTCTGAGAGTACTCTCTAATTCCTGAACCGATATACTATAGGATACAAAGTTGTGCTTAAATTAATGTTATCCCAATTATCTATCTATCGAAGCTACAACACAACAAGAGTATGAAAATTCGTAGTAATGCAATGAATAATATTAGACAAATTAATTATTTCAGTAAGGAAGCACTGTGGTGAGTGTAGGGACATAAATACTCGTCCTATTCGTCTGTATCTGTGTATGGAAGCTGTGTGGAATCTAAAGTAGTGTAGCGAGTATATGGTGATGCATATAGGTCTTGTATGGCCGTATCTCTGTATGGAAGATGTGTGGAATCTAAAGTAGTGTAGCGAGTGTATGGTGATGCATATAGGTCTTGTATGGCCGTATCTGTGTATGGAAGCTGTGTGGAATCTAAAGTAGTGTAGCGAGTATATGGTGATGCATATAGGTCTTGTATGGCCGTATCTCTGTATGGAAGATGTGTGGAATCTAAAGTAGTGTAGCGAGTGTATGGTGATGCATATAGGTCTTGTATGGCCGTATCGGTGTATGGAAGATGTGTGGAATCTAAAGTAGTGTAGCGAGTGTATGGTGATGTATATAGGTCTTGTATGGCCGTATCTGTGTATGGAAGCTGTGTGGAATCTAAAGTACATGTAGTGTAGCGAGTGTATGGTGATGCATATAGGTCTTGTATGGCCGTATCTGTGTATGGAAGCTGTGTGGAATCTAAAGTAGTGTAGCGAGTGTATGGTGATGCATATAGGTCTTGTATGACCGTATCTCTGTATGGAAGATGTGTGGAATCTAAAGTAGTGTAGCGAGTGTATGGTGATGCATATAGGTCTTGTATGGCCGTATCTGTGTATGGAAGCTGTGTGGAATCTAAAGTAGTGTAGCGAGTGTATGGTGATGCATATAGGTCTTGTATGGCCGTATCTGTGTATGGAAGATGTATGGAATCTGAAGTAGTGTAGCGAGTATATGGTGATGCATATAGGTCTTGTATGGCCGTATCCGTGTATGGCAGCTGTCTGGAATCTGGAGTAGTGTAGCGAGTGTATGGTGATGTATATAGGTCTTGTATGGCCGTATCTGTGGATGGAAGCTGTGTGGAATCTGGTGTAATGTAGCGAGTGTAGGGTGATGTACCGGTATATAGGAGTTTAGGGTGATGTATATAGGTCTTGTATGGACGTATCTGTGTATGGAAGCTGTGTAGAATCTGGAGCAGTGTAGTGAGTGTAGGGTGATCTATATAGGTCTTGTATGACCGTATCTGTGTATGGAAGGTGTGTGGAATCTATAGAAATGTAGCGAGTGTAGGGTGATCTATATAGGTCTTGTATGACCGTATCTCTGTATGGAAGATGTGTGGAATCTAAAGTAGTGCAGCGAGTGTATGGTGATGCATATAGGTCTTGTATGGCCGTATCTGTGTATGGAAGCTGTGTGGAATCTAAAGTAGTGTAGCGAGTGTATGGTGATGCATATAGGTCTTGTATGGCCGTATCTGTGTATGGGAGCTGTCTTGAATCTGTAGAATTTTAGCGAGTTTAGGGTGATGTATATACGTCTTGTATGACCGTATCTCTGTATGGAAGATGTGTGGAATGTGGAGCAGTATAGTGAGTGTATTTTGATGCATATAGGTCTTGTAGGGCCGTATCTGTAAATAGAAGCTGTATGGAATCTAGAGTAGTTTAGCGAGTGTAACGTGATGTATATACGTCTTGTATGGCCGTATCTCTGTATGGAAGGTGTGTAGCGAGTGTATAGTGATGTATAAAGGTCTTGTATGGCCGTATCTGTGTATGGAAGGTGTGTGGAATCTGTAGAAGTGTAGCGAGTGTAGGTTGATGTATATATAGGTCTTGTATGACCGTTTCTGTGTATGGATGCTGTGTGGAATCTAAAGTAGTGTAGCGAGTATAGGGTGATGTATATAGGTCTTGTATGGCCGTATCTCTGTATAGAAGTGTGTAGAATCTGTAGAAGTGTAATCGAGTGTAGGGTGATGTATATAGATCTTGTATGGCCGTATCTCTGTATGGAAGCTGTGTAGAATCTGGAGTAATGTAGCGAATGTAGGGTTATATATATATATAGATCTTGTATGGCCATATCTGTGTGTGGAAGATGTGTTGAATCTGTAAAAGTTTTGCGAGGGTAGGGTGATGTATATAAGTCTTGTATCGCAGGATCTGTGTTTTGAAGTTGTGTGGAATCTGGAGTATTGTAGCGAGTGTAGGGTGATGCATATAGGTCTTGTATGGCCGTATGTGTGTATGGAAACTGTGGAATGTGGAGTAGTGTAGCGAGTGAAGGATGATATAGGTCTTGTATGACCGTATCTGTGTATGGCAGCTGTCTGGAATCTGGAGTAGTGTAACGAGTGTATGGTGATGTATATAGGTCTTGTATGGCCGTATCTGTGGATGGAAGCTGTGTGGAATCTGGTGTAATGTAGCGAGTGTAGGGTGATGTACCGGTATATAGGAGTTTAGGGTGATGTATATAGGTCTTGTATGATCTTATCTCTGTATGGAAGCTGTGTAGAATCTGGAGCAGTGTAGTGAGTGTAGGGTGATCTATATAGGTCTTGTACGGCCGTATCTGTGTATGGAAGCTGTGTGGAATCTATAGAAATGTAGCGAGTGTAGGGTGATCTATATAGGTCTTGTATGACCTTATCTCTGTATGGCAGCTGTGTGGAATCTGGAGTAGTGCAGCGAGTGTATGGTGATGTATATAGGCCTTGTAGGGCCGTATCTGTTTATTGAAGCTGTGTGGAATCTATAGAAGTGTGGTGAGTGTAGGGTGATGTATATAGGTCTTGTATGGCAATATCTCTATATTGAAGCTGTGTGGAATCTGGTGTAATGTAGCGAGTGTAGGGTGATGTATATAGGTCTTGTATGGCCGTATCTGTGTATGGAATTCGAAGCTGTGTGGAATATGGAGTAGTGTAGCGAGTGTAAGGTGATGTATATAGGTCTTGTATGGCAATATCTCTATATTGAAGCTGTGTGGAATGTGGAGTATAGTGTAGCTAGTGTAGGGTGATGTATATAGGTCTTGTTTGGCAATATCTCTATATTGAAGCTGTGTGGAATGTGGAGTATAGTGTAGCTAGTGTAGGGTGATGTATATAGGTTTTGTAGGACCGTTCCTGTCTTTGGAAGCTGTGTGGAATCTGGAGTATAGTGTAGGGTGATGTATAAAGGTCGTGTATGGCCGTATTTGTGTTTGGAGGTTGTGTAGAAAGTGGAGTAGTGGAGCGAGTATAGCTTAATATATATAGGTCTTGTATTGCCGTATCTTTGTATATATGGAAGCTGTGAGGAATCTGGAGTATAGTGTAGCTAGTGTAAGGTGATATATATAGGTCGTGTATGGCGTTATCTGTGTTTGGAATCTGTGTGGAATCTAGAGTAGTGTAGCGAGTGTAGGGTGATGTATATAAGTATTGTATGGCCGCATCTCTGTATGGAAGCTGTGTAGAATCTGGAGTAGTGTATGGTGATGTATATAGGTCTTGCATGACCGTATCTCTGTATGGAAGCTGTGTGGAATCTGGAGTGGTGTAGCGAATGTTGGGTGGTGTATATAGGTCTTGTAATGTAGTTATCCATTTTATTGTATATTAGTGTATCTTCCATCATCGTATTAATGCAGTAGTGTACGTTGTAGCTGCTATGGACATTAATACTGTATAATGATCCGCTTTAATGAAATTCAAAAATGTCTTTGCTAATGGTAATTTCATTTGATGATATTAAAAACTGTTATTTCCAGTAATTGTGGGTGACAAGTCCGCCGGCAGTTCTTCCTACCCGTCCAGTGGTGGCAGCGGAAGTTCTGGCAGAAGTCCTTCTTACACTTCCAGTGGTGGTAGCCGCGGAAGTTATGGAGGAGGAGGTACCTGGCATTATGCATATTCCACGTTGACATAGAGAATCATACATTGTCGTGTCATATAATGAAAGTATCGTCATCATACGCATAATCTAGTATTACTTGAATCCTTTATAAGTTACAAAACATAGAAGAATCCAAGGGTTTCGTGAAAGGAAAAAAAAACGAAAGAAATTATTCATTTTTCGAATAAAATGTGATATAAAACCAAAATAATTGAATTATATTATATGAATATTTCGGAGTATGTGTTATGTATACATTATATATTAGCACTATTGCTTAAGGAATTGTGTACAGAATGTGTCTTACACAGAATTCATAATTCTAGAAACTAGGTAGTCATAAACTTTCTATTTTTCCATTGCATGCACCTCTCGTACAATGATTTGATTTCTCTGACAGGAGGTGGTGATCCTCATTTCATGATCAGAATGAGAGGGATGGGTCTTCCAATCTGTTTTGACATTTTAGCAGAACCAGGCAATGTACTACGAATGTTAAGGGACAAAATAAACGGTAAGTGTAATGTATGTCATGAGGACACATACAGTTATATCTTGCCTCACACGTATGGTACATGTAAGAGGAATGTATGTCATGAGGACACATACAGTTATATCTTGTGCCACACGTATGGTACATGTAAGAGGATTGTATGTCATGAGGACACATACTATTATATCTTGTGTTCACCTATGGTACATGTAAGAGGATTGTATGTCATGAAGACACATATAGTTATATCTTGTGTCACACGTATGGTACATGTAAGAGGAACGTATGTCATGAGGACACATACAGTTATATCTTGTGTCACACGTATGGTACATGTGAGAGGAAGGTATGTCATGAGGACACATACAGTTATATCTTGTGTCACCGTTATGGTACAAGTAAGAGGAATGTATGTCATGAAGGCACATAGAGTTATATCTTCTCTCACACGCATTGTACATGTAAGAGAATTGTATGTCATGAGGACACATACAGTTATATCTTGTGTCACATGCATGGTACATGTAAGAGGAACGTATGTCAAGAGGACACATACAGTTATATCATGTGTCACACGTATAGTACATGTGAGAGGAACTTATGTCATGAGGACACATACAGTTATATCATGTGTCACACGTATGGTACATGTGAGAGGAACGTATGTCATGAGGGCACAAACAGTTACATCTTGTGTCACATTTATGGTACATGTAAGAGTAATGTATGTATGTCATGTCATTACGGTGCTACGTTTTAAAGTTTATATAACATCTTACTTTTTCATTGTTCTCTGAAATACACACTTTACGTATTTTCCCCGGTGATACATACACATACGACATAACATACAAACCAGGTGTCATATGTTCCAAAAATTCGTAAACCCTAAGAGTACTCGTAAGTCACTCGTAGCGTAAATTTACGAGTGACGTTATATGAAATATGAAAATCGAAATAACACACTACAAATTTACAATGCAGGAAGCACATGCGTTAAAAACACGTTAGTGTATGTAAACTTACGAAAAAGCTAAGAGTTGATATGTATATATGATTTACGAGCTGGTAGCATTACTCGTAAGTTTGTTGTACTCTCTATACGAGTGCTCGTAGATTTACTAATATTAGTACATATTTTACTTGGAGAATATATATGGCGTGTATGGCATTCCGTAGATATATATTCTTGTGCCATAGTATGGCATGAGATATTGTCGCCAGCAATTTGCTGAGATATGCTATATGTGTTGTGACATTTGTATATATACATAGTAGCATTGGACAAACCTTATACATCTTACCATTATACACGCTAAAATCTGAAGAAGTACACAGATAAATGGGTCTATATGCAACCTACTACGATGATATTTGTCCAGATGTATATGCCTGATTTCACCTTATGATGCAGCTATCTTAGTACATGCTTTCTCTATTCATTTTAGGTATAACTGTCAACGCTCGTATTATTCAGTCTTCTATTCGGAGAGTCGATGGCCATTTCAGGACATACATAGGGGAAATTATGATATTCCATCCATCAGTTACGGTTGACATCAACCCGAGGAGAATTTTAGTCAACAATACTGAAATTTCCTGGGATGATGAACGAGTCTCCATCATTGGAAAGGTTGCATTTTCAGTTATATACTTCGGTGACAACGTAAGAGTGCTGCAGATAGATTTTGGGAACAATGTCCAGTTACAGATCACCTCTCACCGTGCTACAACAAATATGACTGTGGACTATTTGAATTTGTACTTTAACAAAGAAGCTGGACTTTCCAGAAATTCTGAAGGGATCTTAGGTAATGAGCTAATATCAGTGTTATGTCAAATTAATCGTCGCTTTTAGTGTCTTTACAATAATATTTGATATTGTATCTAGTTTCTTTTTATGGCCTCAGATCGATAGATGGGGGCATATTGTTTTTGTCCTGTCTGTCTGTTTGTTTATTTGTCTGTCTGTTGTCAACTTTAACCTTGGCTATAACTTTTGGACAGTAAGGGATAGAGACTTCATATTTCACATGCGTACTCAACCAATGAAGCCCTTTCAAATAACACCAAGGACGCTGACCTTTTTATCTTGACAATGACCTTCACATTAAAAATAACTTTTTGGACGTTGGTGCTACGGGGAGCATTAGTGTTTCACAAACACAGCTTGTTATTTTACTATTTTTGTGGTGAGTGGGAGTGTGGGTCTGTTAACAGGTTAACCAAATCAATTCACTGTCCCAAGTCGACATCTCGACTGTCGGATGTTTTTGTGATGTCTTCTAATACACTTGTACGTCTTTGTTCTGCATGTCCGTAACGACTTATGTCGTAAAGCTGATATTCGGACGTCTTTCTCACATTCTTTTATAAAAATATATTGTTATGATAATTCTAATTGCTATTAGACTCACTTAAATGTGTGAATGGCATTTATAGAAATATGATATAGTATACATTTCTCCTATGTTCGGGTAATTCACTAAAGCACAACTTTCTATATCATATCAGGACATTGTTGATTTCATTACACGGGGTTGTACTAGATTTGAGGGGTAAAGTACCTCATTATGTATAGTGACAGGTCCCCGGATCACAAACTGTCCCATCATGTAAAGTGACAGGTCCCCGGATCATAAACTGCCCCATTATGTATAGTGACAGGTCCCCGGATCATAAACTGCCCCGTTATATATAGGGACAGGTCCCGGATCATAAACTGCTTATCATACCCTCCGCAAACAAAGTTTGGGGTATATATAGGAGTCACTCTGTCAGTTCGTCCGTCCGTCTGTCCGTCTGTCTACCAAACCTTGTCCGGGCCATAACTTCTCAACCTGTGTACTGATTTCAATAATATTTAATATAATTGTTGCTTAGGATCCATGGGTGTGTCATGATCTTGAACCAAGGTCAAAGATCAAGGTCAAAATAGACGCAATAATTAAAACCTTGTGCGGGCCATAACTTCTCACCCTATGCACGGATTTCAATAATATTTCACAGAATTGTTGCTTAGGATCCAAGGGTGTGCCATGACCATTAAACTAGGTCAAAGGTCAAGGTCACAATAAACACAACGGGTAAAACCTTGTTATACATGCTCTATGGATGCCTCATGGGTTGCCTCATTAATGCATGTCTCCACTTCGTTGCCGCGGGGGGATTTGTCCCGTTAGGACAGCTCTAGTTAATTATAGAAAGGTCCTTGATTAAGCACAAAGACGCTACAGCTAACGAGCTGTCATACATCCGACCATCTAATCGACTGAGCTACCCGAGCTCCCCAAAAATAGAGCTTTAATAGCCAATCATTAGCTAATCGTATGCATGACAACACGGCCGCGGAAAATGAAGGAACTTACCCGACGTAAACGCAGGCAGATCCTCTGAAAGAATACAACGACTCAATTTTTGTGGAGCTCGGGTAGCTCAGTCTGTTAGACGGTCGGATGCATGACAGCTAGGTGATTCGGTGCCATAGGTCGTGGGTTCGAGTCCCCTTCGGGGAATGAATATAAGTGAAATATAGAGTGCCTTGTTAGCTGTAGTGTCTTTGTGCTTTATATGTTTGTCTGATTTGTCTTTATTTCTACAGGTATTTCTTCGTAGATCCAAAGTTCATTGTACTCCCGGGTGTTTCACTGTTTCTATTTGTGCAGAGTAATAGGAAATAAGGATTCTCTGTTTCATTAATTGATACTTAAATTTTATATTTGAATTTTAGGTGAATTCGTTCATGACAGAATTCGGGTAAGGCAGATTCGCTTCAGCAAGAAGAACCAAGTAGTAGGGTCTCTGAAGGTGACGCATAAAGGAGTTACCTCCCTTGTCAGGACAGTATTAACACCCAGGCCAAATGCAATCACAGGAGAGAAGGAGCAATGCTGGAACGCACATAGAAACATTCATAAACTTATGGAGAAAGATCTGAAAGACTATTTCATTAAAGACATTCATCAAAGAGCGTAACTTCTCATTTGTGTGAATGTGCATCTATTGATTGTAGTTACAGGGAATGTAATGAATTGTAGTTACAGGGAATGTAATGAATTGTAATTTATTGCATTGTATTCTACTGTATAACAACAATACTAGTAATAATGATATCATTGTCAATCATCATCATCAACAACAACAACAACAACAACAACAATAACCGGTATTAATATATGAACAATTTCACGTATATGATTTGGAAGTGTGTGTTGGTGATAAACATTTTATATATTCATGGAATCTTCCTATTTTGAGAGTGCTTTGTCTTTCCCAGGAAGTACCGAGGATAAACATAAACAAATATAAAATATATGTGAAGTCAACATGATCACCGTTATCACTGGATGTTATACAAGGAACTCAGTCGACATTCGTACCAAATGTACTTTAATCTAAAGGTCTTTGTCATCAGTCTGGCACTGTCATTTAATGACTATGATTTTGTGTAGGCCTTGTCCTCAGTTTTCAGTCATTTTATGACTGTTATTTTTTGCAGGTTTTGTATTCAGTTTTCTATCATTTTATAACTGTGATTTTGTGTATGCTTTGTCATCATTTAAAAATGTAGGCGTATTATGCTATACCGCTGTCGTCTGTCCTACCGTCCGTCCGTCTGTCCATCCATCCTTGTCCGGCTACTCCTCCTTAACTAAAGGGGGAACAAAGCATTTGATGGTGTCATATCAAAGTGTGTGGCTTGTAGTTGTGCATGTGGGTTTCAAAGTTGGGGTCAGGCTCCTGGGGTGGGGGAAAATGGGCGGGGTCGGAAAAGCTTGTCCGGGCTTCTCCTCCTTAATTAAAGGGGGAACAAAAGTTTTGATGGTGTCATATGAAAGGATGTAGCTTGTAGTTGTGCATGTGGGTTTCAAAGTTGGGGTCAGGCCCCTGGGGTGCATGGGGGAATATGGACGGGGTCGGAAAAGTTTGCCCGGGCTTCTCCTCCTTAAATAAAGGGGGAACAAAACTTTTGATGTAAGGGTGTGGCTTGTATT
Organism: Pteria penguin; assembly: GCA_035048485.1. Classification (NCBI taxonomy): domain Eukaryota; kingdom Metazoa; phylum Mollusca; class Bivalvia; order Pterioida; family Pteriidae; genus Pteria; species Pteria penguin. The sequence continues at coordinate 48,880,539 of CM068585.1, forward strand.
TGTGCATGTGGGTTTCAAAGTTGGGATCAGGCCTCTGGGGTGGAGGAAAATGGGTGGGGTCGGAAAAGTTTGTCCGGGCTTCTCCTCCGTAACTAAAGGGGGAATAAAACTTTTGATGGTGTCATATGAAAGGGTGTGGCTTGTATTTGTGCATGTGGGTTTCAAAGTTGGGGTAAGGCCCCTGGGGGGATGGGCAGGGTCGGAAAGGTTTTCCGGGCTTCTACTTATCTAAAGGGGGAACAAAACTTTTGATGGTGTCATATGAAAGGATGTGGCTTGTAGACCACATTAAAACATTATGCGGGCGTATCATGCACCCGTTAGCGGTGCCCTATTTTTTACTGTCATTTTATGACCGTGACTTTGTGTATGCTTTGTTGTCATTTTCTTACTGTCATTTTATAACTATGATGTGGCCAACTCAAAACCTTTGATTGTACGCGTGCATGATTTATTGGTAATTCTGTATTTTACATAATATATTAGCGGTAGTTTTTACAGTAGAGCGTGTATATTTTCACAATACCATAGTAAACTGGCTTTGATACCTACCAGTTTATACTTATATGTTCCTACTCATTCAGATAGGAAATCCAAACCAATTTATTATTAATTATTGGGTTCGGTATTGTAGGTCATTAGTTGGATCGAGTCCTAGGAGGGAACGGATATATATAGGTGAATTTTATAAGGTGTCTTGATAAATGTAGGATGTATTTGTGCTTATCTGTCACATATGCAGGGGGACAGAAATACACACATTGTAACTGAGCAATATAGCAAGCATGCGTATTTCACAGTGAAAGTAGCCGTCATAGCAAACTATTGTGAGGTCGAATCTCAGTTTGTCCGAACCTATTTCTATCGCCTAATAGATTTAGCACTTGACTAAATAACTTAGTTGCGAGAGTGCGATTGTTATGGGATACCCACTCTTAAAGACAGTAAAGTGTAATTGTGAATAGGTTTGTTGGCTTGGAGCTCAGTTTATTGAGCGTCCATGATGTAAGCACAAGGTTCTGAGTTCGAATGAATTTTAATGTTGAGACAGTTTGAATTGCTGTATCCATAATATCGTCGTCACTATGAATTGTAAATCTAAATCAAGACAGAGCTGCATGTTAGCTTCGCTCGTGACCGGAATATACTGGGCACGAGTCTCGTTACCGGCGTCATATAGCTGCCTCATGAGAGTCCGGTACGTAAGTCTGTGTATTATGCTTGCACTGTACAACGGACAAATGGTGTCCCCATATGAAAGATAAGAAGGTACGTTGTAAGAATTTTGGAAGTCTGGAAGCAATGAAGGTGTCTTGGACATTATACTGAGAGTGGTTCCAGTCCAGACATTATACTGAGAGGAGATCCAGTCCAGACATTATATTGAGAGGGAATCCAGTCCAGACATTATACTGAGAGGAGATCCAGTCCAGACATTATACTGAGATGGGGTCCAGTCCAGACATTATACTGAAAGGGGTTTCAGTCCAGACATTATACTGAGATGGGGTCCAGTCCAGAGGAGATACAGTCCAGACATTATACTGAGAGGGACCAGTCCAGACATTATACTGAGAGGGGATTCAGTGCAGACATTATACTAAGAAGGACCAGTCCAGACATTATACTGAGAGGGGATCTAGTCCAGACATACTGAGAAGGGATTTAATCCAGACATTATACTGAGAGGGCATCTAGTCTAGACATTACACTGAGAGGGAATCCAATCCAAACATTATACTGAGAGGGGATCCAATCCAGACATTATACTGAAAAGGGATTTCGTCCAGACATTATAGTGAGAGGGGATCCAGCCCAGACATTATACTGAGAGGGATCCAGCCCAGACATTATACTGAGAGGGATCCAATCCAGACATTATACTTAGAGGGGATCCAATCCAGACATTATAGTGAGAGGGGACCTATTCCAGACATTATACTGAGAGGAAATCCAATCCAGCGATTATACTGAGAGGGGACCTAGTCCAGACATAATACTGAGAGGGAATCCAGTCTAGACATCATACTGAGATGGTTGGTTGGTTAATTGGTGTTTTACGTCGCTTTCAACATTTTGGAAACAGGAGGTAACCAACCTCTGAAACATAGTGGCGCAATCCGGGAATCGAACCCTGATCATCGGCGTCACAAGAGATAATATACTGAGAGGGTATGCAGTCCAGATATTATTGTGAGAAGGGATCCAGTCCAGATATTATACTGAGGGGTATCCAGTCCAGACATTATACTGAGGGGGTATCCAGTCCAGACATTATACTAAGAAGGAATCCAGTCCAGACATTATACTGAGGGGGTATCCAGTCCAGACATTATACTAAGAAGGAATCCAATCCAGACATTATACTGAAAAGGGATCCAGTCCAGACAGTATACTGAGAAGGGATCCAGTCCAGACATTATAGTGAGAGGGGATCCAATCCAGACATTATACTGAGAGGGGATCCAATCCAGACATTATACTGAGAGGGGATCCAATCCAGACATTATGCTAAGAGGGACTCCAATCCAGACATTATACTAAGAGGGACTCCAGTCCAGACATTATACTGAGAGGGGATCCAATCCAGACATTATACTAAGAGGGACTCCAATCCAGACATTATACTGAGAAGGGATCCAATCCAGACATTATAGTGAGAGGGGATCCAATCCAGACATTATACTGAGAGGGATCCAGCCCAGACATTATACTGAGAAGGGATCCAATCCAGACATTATAGTGAGATGGATCCAATCCAGACATTATACTGAGAGGGGATCCAATCCAGACATTATACTGAGAGGGGATCCAATCCAGACATTATGCTAAGAGGGACTCCAATCCAGACATTATACTAAGAGGGACTCCAGTCCAGACATTATACTTAGAGGGGATCCAATCCAGACATTATATTGAGAGGGGATCCAATCCAGACAATATATTGAGAGGGGATCCAATCCAGACATTATACTGAGAGGGGATCCAATCCAGACATTATACTAAGAGGGGATCCAGTCCAGACATTATTGTGAGAGGTTCGATCTTGTCGAACTGAGTAAACTTTACCTATTTTAAGACAAAATGTGCTATGAAAATCTAAGGGTGGGCTCTGGTCCACCACTAGGAAAATTTTTATTATTACTTTTTTGTAACACGAAGTGTTACTCTGTTATCATCGGCGTTCTTGGCGCCACCATATTGAATTGTTGGCGGTTGACCCTTTTGCTCATGCATTCCTACACTAAGGAAATAGGTCCATGGTGATGTGCATTAGATATGCATATATTCATGAAAAATTGATACCGTTTGTATGTTAAGAACTACATATTCATCAAATTATTTAGGAAGATGTATGGAAAGTTTATACCAAAGCTAAACAAACACGATGATTATTTTTTAGACTTACTGGCATGTGATCTATGTTTTCATTCAGTCGTTGATTACTACGCACTGTTTGCACATTTTCGGGCCTTTCCGACGGCCCTTGCCATCCTTTATAACAACATGCTTTTGAGGACGTTATGCCGAAAAATTGATGTTTTAATTGATTTAAGTGGGACAACAGACTGTATAAGTCAAATTTACTCCTTTCCATATTGTAAACATTCTACGTAAGCTTCACCAGAGCTAGGTGTTACGTGATCTACATTTGCAGCCTACGTTTTCCCAATTTGCATATATAGAGTTACAAGACATGTTGTGCAATAATCTTTCATTTCAAAAAATTCGAAGCATTAAATATTTATGATTTGTTTCAGATATAATCGTTGAAATAACAATAAAGACATTGCGTGGAGTAAAATAAAATTTTAAAGTTTATTTTGTAGATTTCATATGAGGATTTTACATTTTATATGATCTACAACAAAACATTTAATGTACATTTTGATTGAACCTAGTCTCAAGGTTTTAAATTTTCAATAAATTTGTTACTGAAAAATGAAAATGTCTTTTTACATCACTTCTTGTCTCCCGCTTTTGTGAAAGCGAGGGAGCATTAAATCTCATTCCTCCGTCTGTCACAAAAGTTTAACCTGGGCTGTAACTTTTGATCCAGTAAGGGTACGACTTTGAAACCTCACATGTAGATTCCTTGTGGCGAGACCTTCCATTTGAGACCATTACTTTTGTCCTCTTAGAATTCTTTGAATTCGCTTGTTTCCTCTTATGTATCCTCAGGAACAAACCACAGCTAATGCTCAAAGCAAAGACAATTTTAGATCACCTTGACATAGTTTAAATGATCTTGTGCTATAGGCCTGACATCCGCAATCGTTTAACCTGTTTGGAAAACTCGGTTCTGGACAAACTACAAATGCTGCAAGTAGCAAACATTTTATGATATCGACTTAACTGCATATATTGGATGCTGCATTTGACATAATTTTTCGGCTTGAGTGACATAGTTAGCCTTTTGGGGTACCTCAATTCTGGACAAGCTACAAGTACCAAACTTACACTAACTAATTATTCATCTTGGGATGCAGACTCGAAAGCACGTTTCAAGCTGTACCTGACATACCTTTTCCGTTCGAGTCATCTTGGTAACCTGTTTGAGGTACGAGTATCTCAGTTATGGACAGTACAAGTACCAAACTTGCACCAATGATTCATCTATAGGATGCATACTAGAGTACCTGGTTCGGTTGCTGCGTGTGACATTTTTTTTCCACTGGAGTGATTTGGTTAACGTGTTGGGGGTATCTCAGTTTGCGACAAACTTCTAAAATAAAAGACTTCTGACTCAGCTGTTTGCCAAGTGATCTTGAATAAATAGTGTGTGAAAAATTCCAAACTTGCGCTGATGGTTCATCTTGGGATGCAGGTTTGCATGCATGCTTCGTAACTATTCCCACTTAAATTTTGTTTCAAAAATCGATTTAAATAGCTCAATAATGATTCAAGAGTCATTTTGAATTTGTGCCGTTAATTCTCAGAATGAAACTAGTCCTGAATTAATACTATTGATAACACTAATTCCTCTTCATCTTTAAATGAGTGTCACTCAGGACCTTCAGTCCTTTGATTTAAATGTTCAAATCTGAACAGAGGTTACATGTATAATCTTTACGTTGAATTGTATATTGAACAGTTATATTCCAATCAGTTCCATGTCTGTAGAGCAGGCGGGCATCCGTTGTATTAAATCAGACACCATTGTCATCTCATTTTCTCTTTCGGGGTTTTCCTAGTTCTCCGTCACAGATAAAATAGGATTGACGTCGTCCCTGTATCGGTTTTTTACTCCGGCGACAACAGATTCTGCAGCTAAGCTAATACAAGTGATATTGTGGTGGTGTTAACACCACACTGTGCTGGAAGAACGTCCTTCTAGTCACTGTGGATCCACACAGCTCCCGTATATTCTCTGTCATTACCACTGGTTTGATTGTTGGCAGGTTTTCTTTATGTTTTTTTTTTTACTTCCTTACTTGCGTACTCTATCCACATGACCTCTGAACTCTTGTTTTTTCCACGAACAACTTTATGAAATCTTTTTTCTATATTTCAGTTTCAAGAATTAGAGCAACTGATTTCTTCTTTTCTTTCTTTGTCACTTTTATTCTTTTTTAATTTACCAAATACAAATCGATCGGGTAATTTGTTCTGGAAATCATCGACAGAGAGGTCCTCACCCTTTTCATATGTCTCTGGATTTGCAGAAACAGTTGTACAATCTTTGCGCACTACCCTGAGCAATAACACCATATTCTGATGTTTTGTGCATCAGCACGTGCTCCTGCTTATGAAACGTGTTGTAAGAATATAGTTGGGATGCATACGACAGAATGTGGCCTTTGACAGTTTGACAGTGGGGTTTTTTGCTACAAAGTTTTCGAATAGATTTCCAATGTAATCTGCTAGGACTCGTGTTTGTTTTCTCTCGTGTTCCGAAAACTTTGAATCTGCTTTGCCATGTTGGTATCTACTTTTGTCGTCTCGCTCTAGAAATTCTCTCACTTCTCTTGCATATATTTTCCGTGCCCTTTCTCTTGCATGACATGTACTGACTTCACACTTAGTAGATTCGTTTCTCATACTTTTCCTTGCCATTCCCGTCTGGCTGCTCAGCCACCGTTTGCCTCTGTACTTCCTTACAATCTTGCCAGATATAATGCTGATCAAAGTTGCTACACGACCATTTTTCTTTTTTTTTTTATTTCTTGACAAGTTTCCTTTACTTCAGCAAGAATGGTATTTCCAAGTATAAGTTGTTTTCTAACTTAGTCTCCCTGTTTTTTGGGGTTTTTGTTTTGTGGGGTTTTTTTTTTTGTGTTTTTTTTTTTTGCGGGGGGGGGTTGTTGTTGTTGTTGTTGTTGTTGTTGTTTTTTTTTTTGGGGGGGGGGGGGGGGGTTGGGGGGGGGGGGGTTTAGACACGCCGGCCTCCTTGATCAACTTATTTGCGCTGCTTCTAGGGGATTCAGTTTGTGTCTTTTCCTTCATCCTGTCCAGACTCGTTTGGGGTGTTTTGGTTCTTTTAGTAAGATAGATGCTTATTTTAGTTTTAAGCTCCTTTATGTTCCTATGCACCTTTGAGACAGCCGTGCTGATCCTATGCGCCTTTGAGAGAGCCGTGCTGATCCTATGCGCCTTTAAGAGAGCCGTGCTGATCCTATGCGCCTTTGAGAGAGCCGTGCTGATCCTATGCGCCTTTGAGAGAGCCGTGCTGATCCTATGCGCCTTTGAGAGAGCCGTGCTGATCCTATGCGCCTTTGAGAGAGCCGTGCTGATCCTATGCGCCTTTGAGAGGGCCGTGCTGATCCTATGCGCCTTTGAGAGAGCCGTGCTGATCCTATGCGCCTTTGAGAGAGCCGTGCTGTTCCTATGCGCCTTTGAGAGAGCCGTGCTGATCCTGTGCGCCTTTGAGAGAGCCGTGCTGATCCTATGCGCCTTTGAGAGAGCCGTGCTGATCCTCGCGCTTGACGCATTCCGCTTCCGATTCGGGAAGTTCATACGTATCTGTAGCCTACAATACTGTAAAGACATACTTTCATAACCACTTGTGTCCATACTCTCTATCTCAAGATTGTTCTCTGCTGTTTGATGGGTTTCTTTTCCCTTTTTCTTTTGTCTCCACTTTCGTAAATTTTCTTTGTTTTCCATATTTCTCTTAATCCTCTCTCTTTTTGATAACGCGCTGCTTGGTTTGTAATATGTAATTCTCCTTTTTCGTTCTTTTGCAAGATATGTCTCCCCTTCTGTTTCTTTTTCCTCTCTTTTTCGGCTTTCTGAATCTCTGCTCTAGATTACGTCATCTGTAAAATTAAGCATATCAGCATTACATTAAAATATCTAATCTGAATTGACATAATTGAGGAAACATTACCGCGGTGACCAATGACTAGCAATCTAATACTTGGTATATCAATGTAATAATGAAATGTACGTTACCAATAAAATATACCGGTACTCACTTTTATATCATCTACTTGATAAATATAGAAATATGTGTGGATGCTAAAGTTAAAAATGACATGTAAATAATGGCCGATAAAATAAAACCAACTAAAAGGTGAAAAACTTTCTTTCCAAATGACGTATTTCGTAACTAAAGTGTATACATTTCTTCAAATTCTTGTTTTTTTATGTCATTAAACATGTATTTACATATAAAAAGTCAGTGTCCAAAATTTACTGTTTCATCTTAAGGTGTTTTATTGTTACACATATTACTAAATTCTGCAAGGCAGCTACCATAACATGCGAAATATTATGCCCTCGAAATACTGAAATGCCGTTACCTTATAATAATAATAATAATAATAATAATAATAATAATAATAATAATAATAATAATAATAATAATAATAATAATAATACTGTTTATTAACGTGACAGGAAGTATATATATAGACCACCTTTCATCTTTCACCTTAATGCTCATTATTGATTATTCGTGACTGATAAGCCAATAGACCATATTCCGATTTTGATAATTGCTGTCTTTTTGTCCGAGCTGATACATTTTGGCGTTGTTTTTCATAGTGACGTCATAACGCATGACATAGATTCATTATAACGTCACAATGAAAAACAACGCCAAAAGGTATTAGCTCGGACAAAAAGACAGCAATTATCAAAATCGGAATATGGTCTATTGGCTGGGTTATCTATACATTGTATTCTATGTAGTATATACTTCATATGTTAAACTTACTTGTTTTGATATTATGCAATGTAAAAGTGTCCTTGACCGCCCTTTAATATTAAGTTAATGTTGTGATTTAATTACAAGTGCTGTTTTAATATATTTTGCCAATGGAGAAATTAACTTTTTATGTGAACACAACAATAGCAGTTTTTCTTTATCGGACAGTGATGGAAAATCAGTTACTAAAGTAATTGCCGATTGGTATAATATAGATCGAATTGTTATATATTTTGACAATGAAATAAAAAGTGTATTTCCGACTCGGCTGCATTCAGGGTACACTCTTTACATATACGTTGATCATGTGGTATCCCATGAAGCCGTCCTTGCTCTATAGCTAGCGGTAGTGTTCCCGACCTCAACTGACAAATAGTAGATCTAGTAGATTTAGAGAAACCTTATGTAACCTACATTTCATTAGATTTATAACAAAATGTTAGAAAACGAATACGCCATACAAGCAAACCACATGTTGCATATTCATTCTAAGACACTATGAGAAGATTTAACACTTAGATACAAAACAATATCCTTTTTACATCTTAATCTTATAACTGGTTATAAAGAATCATACGATACATACCTTTCTTCTGTATTTAAATTCTTTTTTGCTCGAAGAATATGAGTGCTCTCATTTTCTAAATGTAGATCTAACATCAATTGAACTCTCCCGCGTGGAAACACACAGAAAAGTTGCATAACCCATGGACGTGCCATCATCGCTTCTTTCGATTTACATGGTATCGTACATTTCGATAACGGACATTTCAACAAAAGTATTTTCGCAGGCTAAGTTGAAAACATTGTTTTATACTCAAAGACGACTGTTGTTATTTTCAGTTATACCAGGTACATATATACACAGAAACTCGTCACTTCGTCCGGAATATGATTCACGTGCTTTTGTTACGCTATTATGTGACCGCGCTCTACAATATACCGATTTTAACCGTCGGATATCGCGCGGGGAGGTATAAAAGCAGTTGGTCTTTTCCTGTCGACGCATCTCGGTTCAAATTTTACAGTCACCTATTACTTTTTTTCTTTGCCTTTTATGTTGATTTTATCAATATATAGAAATAATATTCTCCTTTTTCTTTCTAAAAAAATCGAGATAAACTTGTTGAGAATATTTTTAAAAGCAAGATTTTTAGTCAGACGTCTTCATTTCCTCCTTTTTTACTAAATGTTTATTTCTGTTTATATATTTATTCATTTAACAGCGTTTGTTGAACATTGATATAAGCAATCAATGCACCTGCCTTTACAGTAAAGGCAAAGTTTACTACCGTTTGTTTAACTAATCAGCATTATCACCACTGGGCAGCACCAGCGTCTGTCATTGTCATTCATGGACAGTAAATAACAATTTAGTGTTTATTTTAAAAAAAAAATCAGATGGTAAATAATTAAGCAAAGTAATGTTTATCTTATATACACACTTGACATGATATAAACTGTTTTACTCCCCCTTATGTAAAGAAGTCAAAAGAAAATGGCCATCCGGGCGGCTAAAGAAAATTCGCATTGTAATTTGTCCAATTACGTGTTGATAACTTCTTAAATTCGTAAAGTTGGTAAATTTTTTTTCACTAATGTTTATAAAATGACTTCCAATATAAAACAAGTAATATATCGACAGGTAGTATGATTATTTTGTCGCTTATAGTATCCTATCGGTTTCTGGTAAAGAAAGCTAGAAGATTTACTGCCAATGTAAAATTGGATTAAAATAAAATAACGAACAAATATTTTCACACTCAATGGTATAAACTGGTCTAAAAGCCTTTCTGAACACAAACATGTGAATTTAGTCACGCAGAGGACATTATCTTTGTTGTTTTAACGAACTTTCTCGCCATGGTCGTTTCTCAACGGGGTCGGTAGTGAAGAGAAAAATGTTGCGAGATCATCACAATTGGCCGGGCAATTATGTATGATTTATAGAAAGTTCGTGAGAAAATTAAAGAATTATAACCTAGATAAACATTGAAGGTGCTATAAACGAAAAGTAATAATGCCTCCATGTAGTGTAAATTACTTGACTGCAACTGAGTGAATGTTTTTACAGGACTATCACACGATCGGGGTTATGATTTCACGTTGAATGGATCATGAATAAAATGTTTAATGATTCAAATGGTTTGTATATTGTCTTTTTTACTTAACTGAACTACCTTTGTATGAATACCGCTGCTAACTTCTATTCTTTACGAGGTTAAATGTTTCAGGTGAACCAATGCCGAGAACAATATGGCGGACATCCGGTTTATCGGGATGCATGTCGGGAAATGTTATCTCTGTGGTTGGTTGGTTGGTTGATTGGTGTTTTACGTCGCTTTCAACAATATTTCAGTTATATCGCGACATGGAAGCAGGAGGTTACCAACCTCTTAAACATAGTGGCGCAACCCGGGAATCGAACCCGGATCGTCGGCGCCGCAAGCCAAGCGCTTAACCACTACACCAAGCCTGCCCCCTTATCTCTGTGAGAGAGCTATATAGCTTTCTGGGAGGTTCCAATCTCTGTCTATATATGTCTCTGGTTATACCATGTGATATGTGAACGTAGAATATAATATATTTGGTATCGCTACACATAAACGAGAAAAACATGGTATCGTACATTTCATTCTTATCGTAGAGAAAAATATACTGGTCATCTATGAATCCATAAGAGAACCTTGTTATAGATACATCCTACGAGTTGGTTCATTCTCTTAAACTTACAGAATACACTTATACGCTGTATTTTGAGAAGGATTTTTCAAGTAGCATTAAAATTACAATGGTAGAAATTTGTCTGAGTTTATCCCTGCGGTGAGATCTCTTGCGTATTGCACAGGATAGGTGCCACCATCATACAAATAACGTGATCGTGTCTTGTCAATCAAACATTCTACGACAATTCATATTAATTTAATCCTTTGAATCGGTGTCCGCGATCCCTCCTTTTATTATAATTCTCATCAGTGATAAGAATTCAACATTCGAAACTCTTAAGTCAAAGCTTATTTTATGTGTAGAATGCATGGTAGATCATTGTAAAGGATTCAAGGTATTTATCAGATATCAAAGGCTTCCCTGAAGACAAAGATCTTTCTCCATGTTTTTATACACAAATGTATATGTAGTATACGCATTCAAGACATGCTAGCAGGTCGCCCCCCCCCCCCCACAACCCTCCCAATTTGTCGCAAGGAAATCAATGCCGCGTGAGGCATCATTTCCTGTAATTGAAATTTAAAACAAGTGTCTAACTTCATCTAGGTTACAACGTGTAGCAATCGTAGAAATATGTGAACATATATATAAATCGGATATCCCCTGGCCCCATTTAATTTCATTTCGTACTAGAGTGAGTACTTAACTGTAAAGTCTAATTACTTTTGTTACACTATCTACGTTCGGCACGCTAAAAAGTGATTGACCAATAATTGATTAATCGACATCTTGACCGTTACCGTGTCATTCCATGGTTCATTACTTCCTCAAGGTGATAGAGCATCAATAAGAGGGTGATGTTTTTAACGCGCATTATATCTAATTAATGCAACAGACATTGTAATCTATTTCTGCATGAAAACACAAAATAAGACACTCATTCTATATATATATATACGCTTTTAACGCCAAAATATCATATTGGAAACTTCCATTTTCCATTTATAAACTGCATCATTAAATCATTCCGGAGGGAAGGTATAAATTGAAAGAAACAGCCGGTATCCCATGACAACGTAAGGTTTATCCAGAATGACATAATTTCGTCGAATGTCAAGCGTTTTAGCCCAAAATACGATTTTGATGACGTCACGCAAGGTTGGAAATGTCGAACATTTCATTTACCTTTCCACAAAACGTAATACACCGATCCACTTTCGTCGAATGTCAAGCATTTTAGCGCAAAATACGACTGTGATGACGTCACACAAGGTTGGACAAGTCGGACACTTGATTATAACGTCATAAGCATAACAATCAAAAGTGCGCGAAACATCGCTTTTAATGCTAAAAAGTGGATCGGTGTATTGAGGGATCGCCAGATCTAACTTTAACTACGTAGTTTAACTGTGACGTCATAGTTAAATTCATGTTTGACGGGCCATTTATTTGTGGAGTCATAATGAACAAGTGTGCCAAATGTGTGATGTCGGGCATTATACGATCACTCAATTATTCATTGTGGTGACATCATCTGAGGTCCGACAAACGACGCATTTGTTTATGACGTCATAGAAAGAACAATTAGAAAGGATTAAAAGTCACTTTCTTTTACGAACCGTGGAAGGGTGAATTATGGCGTCATCAAAAGTCTGCAAAACATCGCTTTCTGTGCCGAAAAGTGGGTCAAATATGGGGCGATATGACGTCACCTATCAATGTACTTTATACAGAAATAAAATTAATATGTCTTGAAAGCATTATCTCAGGCAATTACAATGGTTGTGCATATATACTCAGTTAAAACATCTGAAATATGTATCTTAATTCGAATGGGTGGCTAATAGTAGTACGAAGGTAAAGCGATTGTTTTCCATTTCTTCGGTGAAACGAGGATTTAGGACATGTTGTGATTGGTGAATCATTAATCAATTACTTGTGATTATCCGTTAATTCAGACCTGTATAAAGGTGATTACTGCAGGAAAAGTATTGGTCGTATGATTATTAAAACCTAGATTAATGTCCTTCTCTGATTGGATAAACTTGATTACGCATGATCACGTGGTCACAACACAATAAAGACGAGTCCAGATTTCACACAGGGATACCACAAAAGAATAAACATTTCTACAAACATCAATAATAAATGTTTGAAGTTAAAATTGTAATATGTGGATTTGAGGTAAAAAACCAACTGATATTAAAATAAACGTAGAATTATACTGAAGATTAATGATTCGCGCCAAATATGATTGCCGTCTAGCACCCCTGTATCCTGATATCCAGTATATTGTACATAGTCATCACCTCTTCTATTATCTGAATAAGTAGCTTGAACGTGCGCATTCGGTGTACATGTAATGTAAAGTATTACTGGTCGGGAAGATCAATCCGGACGCGCGTTATATCCGGATGATCGCTGTTTTTCTTCTTTACCATTTCCAAAAAAAAAAAAAAAAAAAAAAAAAATTAAGTGCACAATTTGAAAGAACAACATCTTTTTTTAACTGTATGCCACTGGGTATTTTAAAATTTGTTCATTTGATATGATCTTAAGGAACCATCGGAGTTTACCTCGCGTCCGATTTATCTTCCCGATCAGTATAGATCCTATTTCAATTTGATCGTAAACCTACACACAGTATGAATTACATATCAAATCATAGCACGTGGTAACTTATTGCTAGATACGGCGTAGCGCAGTGGATGAGGTGCTACGCTCGTCGTAATCGAGGTCCCGGGTTCGACTCGAGCCATGGACACGCACCGGTGTCCTGTCTTTTGGATGAGACGATAAATCGAAGTCCCTGTCAAGATCGGCTTAACACGAAAATGATCTCTTAATGCGTAGGGTGAATCCGTTGCAAAGGTATACAGTTTATCTAGAAAAACCTTTTTCATTTAGTCGCAAATTCGGTAAAATATTTCAGTATACAAAAGTGCACAAAAAATTATCCAAATAACATCCATTCGTGTATTTATTTCAATCCACTTTGCCAGTATCAAAAATATCCAAATTAATTATTTGCCATATCATATGATATTTAAACTGTTCGAATTTCAAAAACTAGCAAAAAAGCAATGTGATTGATCACTGACTATGTGATACAGACAATGTGATCGATCACTGACTATGTGATATAGACAATGTGATCGATCACTGACTATGTGATATAGACAATGTGATCGATCACTGACTATGTGATATGGACAATGTGATCGATCACTGACTATGTGATATAGACAATCGTTTGTATCGAAAACAGTTGTATGTACTATAACAGTTGTATGTACTGTAACAGTTGTATGTACTGTAACAGTTGTATGTACTATAACAGTTGTATGTACTATAACAGCTGTTTGATTAATTAGACCGAGGCCGAAGGCCGAGGTCAACAGTTCATCCAAGGGTCCAACAAATCAGCTGTTGACCGCAACCGCAGACAACAACTGTTTTGTTATACTTTTTATATAATTTTGAATATGTCGAGGGATGCCTAATGGGGGCTTGATTTTTAAAGAATTAATTTCATCGCTGAAAATGATTAAATTTACCAATATTCAGCGTCTAACTGAGGGAATCAATAAAATAAACTTAAATTAAGAAAAAAAAAACTTGTTACCATAACGGCATTCTAGATCTCGTCGGTCAACAGTTTGTCACGTGACCGGTCCAACAGTCGATTTTAACAGCTCGTTTGGACTGACTGTTTTTAACAGTCGATTTATTGGACATTTTTTTAATATAGATTATTAAGGGTAAAATAATAAAGGTTATATCAATTGTTTATATCTACAACAGTTGTTTGTATTTTAACCGTTGTTTGTATATATAGCAATTGATGTCTCTATAGCATTTTTTAAATATCAACAGCAGTTAATTATATCAATAGCAATTGTTTGTATGTATAAAATGCATTTAACACGTCTACGCTGTTTGGTAAATGTCTTTAATAAAATAGTCTTTCATATCTCTCTCCATGAGTTTGTACACCTTTTTATAGGCATTCCAGCAATGTTCCTCGTCCCTCGTTATTGTATTCCTCCGGGTAGTTAGAAATGTCCGGACTCGAGTGGTCACTCCTTTGTCCGTTACGGCCAGAAACCCAATTAACTTATTTTTCTTGCTGAAAGTGACGCGCCTGACACGAATTTTTTCATGAACAAACTCACCTAAAACAAAAATCTTGGATTTTAGATAGATGCCATGCTCTGACTTTATGTCAATTTTGCGTTAAACTAAATGTAATTTACATATATAGAAAGAATGACGTATAGAGTGTTTTATAGTGTAAAACAATTATTAACTGTATCATATATACAACGATACATAAAATAAACCACTTACAGAAGCTTGTACTGGACTACTCCAGACCATACTGAGTTAGATAATCGCAGACGAAAGCTTAACTAATGAGTTAGATAATCGCAGACGAAAGCTTAACTAATGAGTTAGATAATCGCAGATGAAAGCTTAACTAATGAGTTAGATATTAGATAATCGCAGACTGAAGCTTAACTAATGAGTTAGATAATCGCAGACTGAAGCTTAACTAATGGTGAAAAATTGTGAGAATTGTGATGAACAGAATGAGTTTTTAATTGTGAACATTTATTGAATGTGGCGAGTCTGTAAGATCTTTACTGAATGCTTTGAGTTTGTGAGGACTTTGCTGAATGTGATGCGTTAATGAGAACTTTATTGAATGCTTTGAGTTTGTGAGGACTTTGCTGAATGTGATGCGTTAATGAGGACTTTATTGAATGTAGTGAGTTTGTGAGGTCTTTTACTGAATGTTGTGAGTTTGTGAGGACTATATTGAATGTTGTGAGTTTGTGATACTTTGCTCAATGTTCTGAGTTTATGGGGACTTTGTTGAATGTTGTGAGTATGTGAGGATTTTATTGACGTTTTGAGTTTATGAGGACTTTTACTGAATGTTGTGAGTTTGAAATACTTTGTTCAAAGTTGTGAGTTAGTGAGGACTTTTACTGAATATTGTGAGTTTGTGAGAACATTTACTGAATGCTGTGAGTTTGTGAGAATTTCTACTAAATGAGGTGTGTTTGTGGGAGCTTTATTGAATGTGGTGAATTTGTGAGAACTTTACTGAATGTGTTAAGTTTCTGAATAAAATTATTTAAATTCGTGAG
Organism: Pteria penguin; assembly: GCA_035048485.1. Lineage (NCBI taxonomy): Eukaryota > Metazoa > Mollusca > Bivalvia > Pterioida > Pteriidae > Pteria > Pteria penguin. The sequence goes on from CM068585.1 coordinate 48,896,514, forward strand.
GATATTACTGAATGTATGTGAATTCATGAGGACTTTGTGATCACTATACTGAATGCGTTGAGTTTATGAGGCTTTTACTGAATGAAGCCTCCTTTAAAGATATTTACTGTATGAGTTCTCATTCTCACCTATGTCGATATGATTCCTTAGTTAACATATTATTCATAGTGACTGACGTCCAAGTGTTTAAAGAGTTTAACACACTAGAAATACATACATACATACATATATATACCTATATACCTATATATATATATATATCAGCACATCTACAACATGAAAAGACGGTGCAATGTGATTGCTATAACAGCAAATCTACTGCATGATAGAACAGTGTGATGTGACTGACATAACAGTACATCTACTGCATGATGGGACAGTGTGATGTGATTGACATAACAGTACATCTACTACATGATGGGACAGTGTGATGTGATTGACATAACAGTACATCTACTGCATGATAGAACAGTGTGATGTGACTGACATAACAGTACATCTACTGCATGATGGGACAGTGTGATGTGATTGACATAACAGTATATCTACTACATGATGGGACAGTGTGATGTGATTGACATAACAGTACATGTACTATATGATGGGACAGTGTGATGTGATTGACATAACAGTATATCTACTACATGATGGGACAGTGTGATGTGATTGACATAACAGTACATCTACTACATGATGGGACAGTGTGATGTGATTGACATAACAGTACATCTACTACATGATGGGACAGTGTGATGTGATTGACATAACAGTACATCTACTACATGATAGAACAGTGTGATGTGACTGACATAACAGTACATCTACTGCATGATGGGACAGTGTGATGTGATTGACATAACAGTATATCTACTACATGATGGGACAGTGTGATGTGATTGACATAACAGTACATGTACTATATGATGGGACAGTGTGATGTGATTGACATAACAGTATATCTACTACATGATGGGACAGTGTGATGTGATTGACATAACAGTACATCTACTGCATGATAGAACAGTGTGATGTGACTGACATAACAGTACATCTACTGCATGATGGGACAGTGTGATGTGATTGACATAACAGTATATCTACTACATGATGGGACAGTGTGATGTGATTGACATAACAGTACATCTACTACATGATAGAACAGTGTGATGTGACTGACATAACAGTACATCTACTGCATGATGGGACAGTGTGATGTGATTGACATAACAGTATATCTACTACATGATGGGACAGTGTGATGTGATTGACATAACAGTACATGTACTATATGATGGGACAGTGTGATGTGATTGACATAACAGTATATCTACTACATGATGGGACAGTGTGATGTGATTGACATAACAGTACATCTACTGCATGATAGAACAGTGTGATGTGACTGACATAACAGTACATCTACTGCATGATGGGACAGTGTGATGTGATTGACATAACAGTATATCTACTACATGATGGGACAGTGTGATGTGATTGACATAACAGTACATCTACTACATGATAGAACAGTGTGATGTGACTGACATAACAGTACATCTACTGCATGATGGGACAGTGTGATGTGATTGACATAACAGTATATCTACTACATGATGGGACAGTGTGATGTGATTGACATAACAGTACATCTACTACATGATGGGACAGTGTGATGTGATTGACATAACAGTACATCTACTACATGATAGAACAGTGTGATGTGACTGACATAACAGTACATCTACTGCATGATGGGACAGTGTGATGTGATTGACATAACAGTATATCTACTACATGATGGGACAGTGTGATGTGATTGACATAACAGTACATCTACTACATGATGGGACAGTGTGATGTGATTGACATAACAGTACATGTACTATATGATGGGACAGTGTGATGTGATTGACATAACAGTATATCTACTACATGATGGGACAGTGTGATGTGATTGACATAACAGTACATCTACTACATGATAGAACAGTGTGATGTGACTGACATAACAGTACATCTACTGCATGATGGGACAGTGTGATGTGATTGACATAACAGTATATCTACTACATGATGGGACAGTGTGATGTGATTGACATAACAGTACATCTACTGCATGATGGGACAGTGTGATGTGATTGACATAACAGTACATCTACTATATGATAGGACAGTGTGATGTGATTGACATAACAGTACATCTACTACATGATGGGACAGTGTGATGTGATTGACATAACAGGATATCTACTACATGATGGGACAGTGTGATGTGATTGACATAACAGTACATCTACTGCATGATGGGACAGTGTGATGTGATTGACATAACAGTACATCTACTGCATGATGGGACAGTGTGATGTGATTGACATAACAGTACATCTACTACACGATGGGACAGTGTGATGTGATTGACATAACAGTACATCTACTACATGATGGGACAGTGTGATGTGATTGACATAACAGTACATCTACTGCATGATGGGACAGTGTGATGTGATTCTCATAACAGTACATGTACTACATGATGGGACAGTGTGATGTGATTGACATAACAGTACATCTACTACATGATGGGACAGTGTGATGTGATTGACATAACAGTACATCTACTGCATGATGGGACAGTGTGATGTGATTGACATAACAGTACATCTACTGCATGATGGGACAGTGTGATGTGATTGACATAACAGTACATCTACTGCATGATGGGACAGTGTGATGTGATTGACATAACAGTACATCTACTGCATGATGGGACAGTGTGATGTGATTGACATAACAGTACATCTACTATATGATGGGACAGTGTGATGTGATTGACATAACAGTACAGCTACTACATGATGGGACAGTGTGATGTGATTGACATAACAGTACATCTACTGCATGATGGGACAGTGTGATGTGATTGACATAACAGTACAGCTACTACATGATGGGACAGTGTGATGTGATTGACATAACAGTACATCTACTACATGATGGGACAGTGTGATGTGATTGACATAACAGTACATCTACTGCATGATGGGACAGTGTGATGTGATTGACATAACAGTACATCTACTACATGATGGGACAGTGTGATGTGATTGACATAACAGTACATCTACTACATGATGGGACAGTGTGATGTGATTGACATAACAGTACATCTACTGCATGATGGGACAGTGTGATGTGATTGACATAACAGTACATGTACTATATCATGGGACAGTGTGATGTGATAGACATAACAGTACATCTACTGCATGATGGGACAGTGTGATGTGATTGACATAACAGTACATCTACTACATGATGGGATAGTGTGATGTGATTGACATAACAGTACATGTACTATATGATGGGACAGTGTGATGTGACTGACATAACAGTACATCTACTGCATGATGGGACAGTGTGATGTGATTGACATAACAGTATATCTACTACATGATGGGACAGTGTGATGTGATTGACATAACAGTACATGTACTACATGATGGGACAGTGTGATGTGACTGACATAACAGTACATCTACTGCATGATGGGACAGTGTGATGTGATTGACATAACAGTATATCTACTACATGATGGGACAGTGTGATGTGACTGACATAACAGTACATGTACTACATGATGGGACAGTGTGATGTGATTGACATAACAGTACATCTACTACATGATGGGACAGTGTGATGTGATTGACATAACAGTACATCTACTGCATGATGGGACAGTGTGATGTGATTGACATAACAGTACATCTACTACATGATGGGACAGTGTGATGTGATTGACATAACAGTACATCTACTGCATGATGGGACAGTGTGATGTGATTGACATAACAGTACATCTACTGCATGATGGGACAGTGTGATGTGATTCTCATAACAGTACATCTACTACATGATGGGACAGTGTGATGTGATTGACATAACAGTACATCTACTGCATGATGGGATAGTGTGATGTGATTGACATAACAGTACATCTACTACATGATGGGACAGTGTGATGTGATTGACATAACAGTACATGTACTATATGATGGGACAGTGTGATGTGATTGACATAACAGTACATCTACTGCATGATGGGACAGTGTGATGTGATTGACATAACAGTATATCTACTACATGATGGGACAGTGTGATGTGATTGACATAACAGTATATCTACTGCATGATGGGACAGTGTGATGTGATTGACATAACAGTACATCTACTACATGATGGGATAGTGTGATGTGATTGACATAACAGTACATCTACTACATGATGGGATAGTGTGATGTGATTGACATAACAGTACATCTACTGCATGATGGGACAGTGTGATGTGATTGACATAACAGTACATCTACTGCATGATGGGACAGTGTGATGTGATTCTCATAATAGTACATCTACTACATGATGGGACAGTGTGATGTGATTGACATAACAGTACATCTACTGCATGATGGGACAGTGTGATGTGATTGACATAACAGTACATGTACTACATGATGGGACAGTGTGATGTGATTGACATAACAGTACATCTACTACATGATGGGACAGTGTGATGTGATTGACATAACAGTACATGTACTATATGATGGGACAGTGTGATGTGATTGACATAACAGTACATGTACTGCATGATGGGACAGTGTGATGTGATTGACATAACAGTACATCTACTACATGATGGGACAGTGTGATGTGATTGACATAACAGTACATCTACTACATGATGGGACAGTGTGATGTGATTGACATAACAGTACATGTACTATATGATGGGACAGTGTGATGTGATTGACATAACAGTACATCTACTGCATGATGGGACAGTGTGATGTGATTGACATAACAGTACATCTACTACATGATGGGACAGTGTGATGTGATTGACATAACAGTACATCTACTGCATGATGGGACAGTGTGATGTGATTCTCATAATAGTACATCTACTACATGATGGGATAGTGTGATGTGATTGACATAACAGTACATCTACTGCATGATGGGACAGTGTGATGTGATTGACATAACAGTACATCTACTACATGATGGGACAGTGTGATGTGATTGACATAACAGTACATCTACTGCATGATGGGACAGTGTGATGTGATTGACATAACAGTACATGTACTACATGATGGGACAGTGTGATGTGATTGACATAACAGTACATGTACTACATGATGGGACAGTGTGATGTGATTGACATAACAGTACATCTACTACATGATGGGACAGTGTGATGTGATTGACATAACAGTACATGTACTACATGATGGGACAGTGTGATGTGATTGACATAACAGTATATCTACTGCATGATGGGACAGTGTGATGTGATAGACATAACAGTACAAGTACTACATGATGGGACAGTGTGATGTGATTGACATAACAGTACATCTACTACATGATGGGACAGTGTGATGTGATTGACATAACAGTACATGTACTACATGATGGGACAGTGTGATGTGATTGACATAACAGTACATCTACTATATGATAGGGCAGTGTGATGTGATAGACATAACAGTACAAGTACTACATGATGGGACAGTGTGATGTGATTGACATAACAGTACATCTACTACATGATGGGACAGTGTGATGTGACTGACATAACAGTACATCTACTACATGATGGGACAGTGTGATGTGATTGACATAACAGTACATGTACTACATGATGGGACAGTGTGATGTGATTGACATAACAGTACAGCTACTACATGATGGGACAGTGTGATGTGATTGACATAACAGTATATCTACTACATGATGGGACAGTGTGATGTGATTGACATAACAGTACATCTACTACATGATGGGACAGTGTGATGTGATTGACATAACAGTACATCTACTACATGATGGGACAGTGTGATGTGATTGACATAACAGTATATCTACTACATGATGGGACAGTGTGATGTGATTGACATAACAGTACATCTACTACATGATGGGACAGTGTGATGTGATTGACATAACAGTACATCTACTACATGATGGGACAGTGTGATGTGATTGACATAACAGTACATCTACTGCATGATGGGACAGTGTGATGTGATTGACATAACAGTACATGTACTACATGATGGGACAGTGTGATGTGATTGACATAACAGTATATCTACTACATGATGGGACAGTGTGATGTGATTGACATAACAGTACATCTACTACATGATGGGACAGTGTGATGTGATTGACATAACAGTACATCTACTGCATGATGGGACAGTGTGATGTGATTGACATAACAGTACATCTACTGCATGATGGGACAGTGTGATGTGATTGACATAACAGTATATCTACTACATGATGGGACAGTGTGATGTGATTGACATAACAGTACATCTACTGCATGATGGGACAGTGTGATGTGATTGACATAACAGTACATGTACTACATGATGGGACAGTGTGATGTGATTGACATAACAGTATATCTACTACATGATGGGACAGTGTGATGTGATTGACATAACAGTACAAGTACTACATGATGGGACAGTGTGATGTGATTGACATAACAGTACATCTACTGCATGATGGGACAGTGTGATGTGATAGACATAACAGTACATCTACTGCATGATGGGACAGTGTGATGTGATTGACATAACAGTACATCTACTACATGATGGGACAGTGTGATGTGATTGACATAACAGTACATGTACTATATGATGGGACAGTGTGATGTGATTGACATAACAGTACATCTACTACATGATGGGACAGTGTGATGTGATTGACATAACAGTATATCTACTACATGATGGGACAGTGTGATGTGACTGACATAACAGTACATCTACTACATGATGGGACAGTGTGATGTGATTGACATAACAGTATATCTACTACATGATGGGACAATGTGATGTGATTGACATAACAGTACATGTACTATATGATAGGACAGTGTGATGTGATTGACATAACAGTATATCTACTACATGATGGGACAGTGTGATGTGATTGACATAACAGTATATCTACTACATGATGGGACAATGTGATGTGATTGACATAACAGTACATGTACTATATGATAGGACAGTGTGATGTGATTGACATAACAGTATATCTACTACATGATGGGACAGTGTGATGTGATTGACATAACAGTACATCTACTATATGATAGGGCAGTGTGATGTGATAGACATAACAGTACAAGTACTACATGATGGGACAGTGTGATGTGATTGACATAACAGTACATCTACTACATGATGGGACAGTGTGATGTGATTGACATAACAGTACATGTACTACATGATGGGACAGTGTGATGTGATTGACATAACAGTACATCTACTATATGATAGGGCAGTGTGATGTGATAGACATAACAGTACAAGTACTACATGATGGGACAGTGTGATGTGATTGACATAACAGTACAGCTACTACATGATGGGACAGTGTGATGTGATTGACATAACAGTATATCTACTGCATGATTGGATAGTGTGATGTGATTGACATAACAGTAAATCTACTACATGATGGGACAGTGTGATGTGATTGACATAACAGTACATCTACTATATGATAGGACAGTGTGATGTGATTGACATAACAGTACATCTACTACATGATGGGACAGTGTGATGTGATTGACATAACAGTACATCTACTGCATGATGGGACAGTGTGATGTGATTGACATAACAGTACATCTACTACACGATGGGACAGTGTGATGTGATTGACATAACAGTATATCTACTACATGATGGGACAGTGTGATGTGATTGACATAACAGTACATCTACTACATGATGGGACAGTGTGATGTGATTGACATAACAGTATATCTACTACATGATGGGACAATGTGATGTGATTGACATAACAGTACATCTGCTGCATGATGGGACAGTGTGATGTGATTGACATAACAGTACATCTACTACATGATGGGACAGTGTGATGTGATTGACATAACAGTACATCTACTGCATGATGGGACAGTGTGATGTGATTGACATAACAGTACATCTACTACATGATGGGACAGTGTGATGTGATTGACATAACAGTATATCTACTACATGATGGGACAATGTGATGTGATTGACATAACAGTACATCTACTGCATGATGGGACAGTGTGATGTGATTGACATAACAGTACATCTACTACATGATGGGATAGTGTGATGTGATTGACATAACAGTACATCTACTGCATGATGGGACAGTGTGATGTGATTGACATAACAGTACATCTACTGCATGATGGGACAGTGTGATGTGATTCTCATAACAGTACATCTACTACATGATGGGACAGTGTGATGTGATTGACATAACAGTACATCTACTGCATGATGGGACAGTGTGATGTGATTGACATAACAGTACATCTACTACATGATGGGACAGTGTGATGTGATTGACATAACAGTACATCTACTACATGATGGGACAGTGTGATGTGATTGACATAACAGTACATCTACTACATGATGGGACAGTGTGATGTGATTGACATAACAGTACATCTACTACATGATGGGACAGTGTGATGTGATTGACATAACAGTACATCTACTGCATGATGGGACAGTGTGATGTGATTGACATAACAGTACATCTACTACATGATGGGACAGTGTGATGTGATTGACATAACAGTACATCTACTGCATGATGGGACAGTGTGATGTGATTGACATAACAGTACATCTACTACATGATGGGACAGTGTGATGTGATTGACATAACAGTACATCTACTACATGATGGGACAGTGTGATGTGATTGACATAACAGTACATCTACTACATGATGGGACAGTGTGATGTGATTGACATAACAGTACATCTACTGCATGATGGGACAGTGTGATGTGATTGACATAACAGTACATCTACTACATGATGGGACAGTGTGATGTGATTGACATAACAGTACATCTACTACATGATGGGACAGTGTGATGTGATTGACATAACAGTACATCTACTACATGATGGGACAGTGTGATGTGATTGACATAACAGTACATCTACTGCATGATGGGACAGTGTGATGTGATTGACATAACAGTACATCTACTACATGATGGGACAGTGTGATGTGATTGACATAACAGTACATCTACTACATGATGGGACAGTGTGATGTGATTGACATAACAGTACATCTACTACATGATGGGACAGTGTGATGTGATTGACATAACAGTACATCTACTACATGATGGGACAGTGTGATGTGATTGACATAACAGTACATCTACTACATGATGGGACAGTGTGATGTGATTGACATAACAGTACATCTACTACATGATGGGACAGTGTGATGTGATTGACATAACAGTACATCTACTACATGATGGGACAGTGTGATGTGATTGACATAACAGTACATCTACTGCATGATGGGACAGTGTGATGTGATTGACATAACAGTACATCTACTACATGATGGGACAGTGTGATGTGATTGACATAACAGTACATCTACTACATGATGGGACAGTGTGATGTGATTGACATAACAGTACATCTACTACATGATGGGACAGTGTGATGTGATTGACATAACAGTACATCTACTACATGATGGGACAGTGTGATGTGATTGACATAACAGTACATCTACTACATGATGGGACAGTGTGATGTGATTGACATAACAGTACATCTACTACATGATGGGACAGTGTGATGTGATTGACATAACAGTACATCTACTACATGATGGGACAGTGTGATGTGATTGACATAACAGTACATCTACTACATGATGGGACAGTGTGATGTGATTGACATAACAGTACATCTACTACATGATGGGACAGTGTGATGTGATTGACATAACAGTACATGTACTACATGATGGGACAGTGTGATGTGATTGACATAACAGTACATCTACTACATGATGGGACAGTGTGATGTGATTGACATAACAGTACATCTACTACATGATGGGACAGTGTGATGTGATTGACATAACAGTACATCTACTACATGATGGGACAGTGTGATGTGATTGACATAACAGTACATCTACTACATGATGGGACAGTGTGATGTGATTGACATAACAGTACATCTACTACATGATGGGACAGTGTGATGTGATTGACATAACAGTACATCTACTACATGATGGGACAGTGTGATGTGATTGACATAACAGTACATCTACTACATGATGGGACAGTGTGATGTGATTGACATAACAGTACATCTACTACATGATGGGACAGTGTGATGTGATTGACATAACAGTACATCTACTACATGATGGGACAGTGTGATGTGATTGACATAACAGTATATCTACTACATGATGGGACAGTGTGATGTGATTGACATAACAGTACATCTACTACATGATGGGACAGTGTGATGTGATTGACATAACAGTACATCTACTACATGATGGGACAGTGTGATGTGATTGACATAACAGTACATCTACTACATGATGGGACAGTGTGATGTGATTGACATAACAGTACATCTACTACATGATGGGACAGTGTGATGTGATTGACATAACAGTACATCTACTACATGATGGGACAGTGTGATGTGATTGACATAACAGTACATCTACTACATGATGGGACAGTGTGATGTGATTGACATAACAGTACATCTACTACATGATGGGACAGTGTGATGTGATTGACATAACAGTACATCTACTACATGATGGGACAGTGTGATGTGATTGACATAACAGTACATCTACTACATGATGGGACAGTGTGATGTGATTGACATAACAGTACATCTACTACATGATGGGACAGTGTGATGTGATTGACATAACAGTACATCTACTACATGATGGGACAGTGTGATGTGATTGACATAACAGTACATCTACTACATGATGGGACAGTGTGATGTGATTGACATAACAGTACATCTACTACATGATGGGACAGTGTGATGTGATTGACATAACAGTACATCTACTACATGATGGGACAGTGTGATGTGATTGACATAACAGTACATCTACTACATGATGGGACAGTGTGATGTGATTGACATAACAGTACATCTACTACATGATGGGACAGTGTGATGTGATTGACATAACAGTACATCTACTGCATGATGGGACAGTGTGATGTGATTGACATAACAGTACATCTACTACATGATGGGACAGTGTGATGTGATTGACATAACAGTATATCTACTACATGATGGGACAGTGTGATGTGATTGACATAACAGTACAAGTACTACATGATGGGACAGTGTGATGTGATTGACATAACAGTACATCTACTGCATGATGGGACAGTGTGATGTGATAGACATAACAGTACATCTACTGCATGATGGGACAGTGTGATGTGATTGACATAACAGTACATCTACTACATGATGGGACAGTGTGATGTGATTGACATAACAGTACATGTACTATATGATGGGACAGTGTGATGTGATTGACATAACAGTACATCTACTACATGATGGGACAGTGTGATGTGATTGACATAACAGTATATCTACTACATGATGGGACAGTGTGATGTGACTGACATAACAGTACATCTACTACATGATGGGACAGTGTGATGTGATTGAGATAACAGTATATCTACTACATGATGGGACAATGTGATGTGATTGACATAACAGTACATGTACTATATGATAGGACAGTGTGATGTGATTGACATAACAGTATATCTACTACATGATGGGACAGTGTGATGTGATTGACATAACAGTATATCTACTACATGATGGGACAATGTGATGTGATTGACATAACAGTACATGTACTATATGATAGGACAGTGTGATGTGATTGACATAACAGTATATCTACTACATGATGGGACAGTGTGATGTGATTGACATAACAGTACATCTACTATATGATAGGGCAGTGTGATGTGATAGACATAACAGTACAAGTACTACATGATGGGACAGTGTGATGTGATTGACATAACAGTACATCTACTACATGATGGGACAGTGTGATGTGATTGACATAACAGTACATGTACTACATGATGGGACAGTGTGATGTGATTGACATAACAGTACATCTACTATATGATAGGGCAGTGTGATGTGATAGACATAACAGTATATCTACTGCATGATTGGATAGTGTGATGTGATTGACATAACAGTAAATCTACTACATGATGGGACAGTGTGATGAGATTGACATAACAGTATATCTACTGCATGATTGGATAGTGTGATGTGATTGACATAACAGTAAATCTACTACATGATTGGACAGTGTGATGTGATTGACATAACAGTACATCTACTATATGATAGGACAGTGTGATGTGATTGACATAACAGTACATCTACTACATGATGGGACAGTGTGATGTGATTGACATAACAGTACATCTACTGCATGATGGGACAGTGTGATGTGATTGACATAACAGTACATCTACTACACGATGGGACAGTGTGATGTGATTGACATAACAGTATATCTACTACATGATGGGACAGTGTGATGTGATTGACATAACAGTACATCTACTACATGATGGGACAGTGTGATGTGATTGACATAACAGTATATCTACTACATGATGGGACAATGTGATGTGATTGACATAACAGTACATCTACTGCATGATGGGACAGTGTGATGTGATTGACATAACAGTACATCTACTACATGATGGGACAGTGTGATGTGATTGACATAACAGTACATCTACTGCATGATGGGACAGTGTGATGTGATTGACATAACAGTACATCTACTACATGATGGGACAGTGTGATGTGATTGACATAACAGTATATCTACTACATGATGGGACAATGTGATGTGATTGACATAACAGTACATCTACTGCATGATGGGACAGTGTGATGTGATTGACATAACAGTACATCTACTACATGATGGGACAGTGTGATGTGATTGACATAACAGTATATCTACTACATGATGGGACAATGTGATGTGATTGACATAACAGTACATCTACTGCATGATGGGACAGTGTGATGTGACTGACATAACAGTATATCTACTACATGATGGGACAGTGTGATGTGATTGACATAACAGTACATCTACTGCATGATGGGACAGTGTGATGTGATTGACATAACAGTATATCTACTACATGATGGGACAGTGTGATGTGATTGACATAACAGTACATGTACTATATGATGGGACAGTGTGATGTGATTGACATAACAGTATATCTAGTACATGATGGGACAGTGTGATGTGATTGACATAACAGTACATCTACTACATGATGGGACAGTGTGATGTGATTGACATAACAGTACATGTACTACATGATGGGACAGTGTGATGTGATTGACATAACAGTACATCTACTACATGATGGGACAGTGTGATGTGATTGACATAACAGTACATGTACTACATGATGGGACAGTGTGATGTGATTGACATAACAGTACATCTACTACATGATGGGACAGTGTGATGTGATTGACATAACAGTACATCTACTGCATGATGGGACAGTGTGATGTGATTGACATAACAGTACATCTACTACATGATGGGACAGTGTGATGTGATTGACATAACAGTACATGTACTACATGATGGGATAGTGTGATGTGACTGACATAACAGTACATCTACTATATGATGGGACAATGTGATGTGATTGACATAACAGTACATCTACTGCATGATGGGACAGTGTGATGTGATTGACATAACAGTACATCTACTGCATGATGGGACAGTGTGATGTGATTGACATAACAGTATATCTACTATATGATGGGACAGTGTGATGTGATTGACATAACAGTATATCTAGTACATGATGGGACAGTGTGATGTGATTGACATAACAGTACATCTACTACATGATGGGACAGTGTGATGTGATTGACATAACAGTACATGTACTACATGATGGGATAGTGTGATGTGACTGACATAACAGTACATCTACTATATGATGGGACAATGTGATGTGATTGACATAACAGTACATCTACTGCATGATGGGACAGTGTGATGTGATTGACATAACAGTACATCTACTGCATGATGGGACAGTGTGATGTGATTGACATAACAGTATATCTACTATATGATGGGACAGTGTGATGTGATTGACATAACAGTACATCTACTACATGATGGGACAGTGTGATGTGATTGACATAACAGTATATCTACTACATGATGGGACAGTGTGATGTGATTGACATAACAGTATATCTAGTACATGATGGGACAGTGTGATGTGATTGACATAACAGTATATCTACTGCATGATGGGACAGTGTGATGTGATTGACATAACAGTACATCTACTACATGATGGGACAGTGTGATGTGATTCTCATAACAGTACATCTACTACATGATGGGACAGTGTGATGTGATTGACATAACAGTATATCTACTGCATGATGGGACAGTGTGATGTGATTGACATAACAGTACATCTACTACATGATGGGACAGTGTGATGTGATTGACATAACAGTACATCTACTGCATGATGGGACAGTGTGATGTGATTGACATAACAGTATATCTACTATATGATGGGACAGTGTGATGTGATTTACATAACAGTATATCTACTGCATGATGGGACAGTGTGATGTGATTGACATAACAGTACATCTACTACATGATGGGACAGTGTGATGTGATTGACATAACAGTACATCTACTGCATGATGGGACAGTGTGATGTGATTGACATAACAGTATATCTACTATATGATGGGACAGTGTGATGTGATTTACATAACAGTATATCTACTACATGATGGGACAGTGTGATGTGATTGACATAACAGTACATCTACTATATGATGGGACAGTGTGATGTGATTGACATAACAGTACATCTACTACATGATGGGACAGTGTGATGTGACTGACATAACAGTACATCTACTATATGATGGGACAATGTGATGTGATTGACATAACAGTACATCTACTGCATGATGGGACAGTGTGATGTGATTCTCATAACAGTACATGTACTACATGATGGGACAGTGTGATGTGACTGACATAACAGTATATCTACTACATGATGGGACAATGTGATGTGATTGACATAACAGTACATCTACTGCATGATGGGACAGTGTGATGTGATTGACATAACAGTATATCTACTACATGATGGGACAGTGTGATGTGATTGACATAACAGTACATGTACTATATGATGGGACAGTGTGATGTGATTGACATAACAGTATATCTACTACATGATGGGACAGTGTGATGTGATTGACATAACAGTATATCTACTACATGATGGGACAGTGTGATGTGATTGACATAACAGTATATCTACTACATGATGGGACAATGTGATGTGATTGACATAACAGTACATCTACTGCATGATGGGACAGTGTGATGTGATTGACATAACAGTATATCTACTACATGATGGGACAATGTGATGTGATTGACATAACAGTACATCTACTGCATGATGGGACAGTGTGATGTGATTGACATAACAGTATATCTACTACATGATGGGACAGTGTGATGTGATTGACATAACAGTACATGTACTATATGATGGGACAGTGTGATGTGATTGACATAACAGTATATCTACTACATGATGGGACAGTGTGATGTGATAGACATAACAGTACATCTACTATATGATGGGACAGTGTGATGTGATTGACATAACAGTACATCTACTGCATGATGGGACAGTGTGATGTGATTGACATAACAGTATATCTACTACATGATGGGACAGTGTGATGTGATTGACATAACAGTACATGTACTATATGATAGGACAGTGTGATGTGATTGACATAACAGTACATCTACTACATGATGGGACAGTGTGATGTGATTGACATAACAGTACATCTACTACATGATGGGACAGTGTGATGTGATTGACATAACAGTACATCTACTACATGATGGGACAGTGTGATGTGATTGACATAACAGTAAATCTACTATATGATGGGACAGTGTGATGTGATTGACATAACAGTACATGTACTATATGATGGGACAGTGTGATGTGATTGACATAACAGTACAGCTACTACATGATGGGACAGTGTGATGTGATTGACATAACAGTACATCTACTACATGATGGGACAGTGTGATGTGATTGACATAACAGTACATGTACTATATGATGGGACAGTGTGATGTGATTGACATAACAGTACATTTGTTGACCTGGTAGAGTTTTCAGTAAACTTATACTCGAAATGAGAAGTGTGAAACTGATTACCTAAAATTCCTTCTGAATTTATTGAAAGTCCCGTTTCTTGATCGAAATACACATTAAGGTAATCGACTGGCATGTTGGTGGATGCTCGCTGAGATTTTATCAAGACCTTAATATTGTTTCCAAAGTGTATGTGTAGGATCCTGGTGTGTGCCCCTCCACTGGTAACAAAAAATATGACCTCTCCTAATACAAACGGCACTTCATCTTCCCAAGAAATTTCGGCATCATTGACCAGAATATTTCTGGGGGTAATGTCCACTGTCATTAAGGGATGGGCTATCAGGATTTGTCCCATGTACATTTTGTTTTTGCCGTGTGAATCTCTGACAGGGGAGGCAATGATTCGCGTATTGACGATAAGTCCTGCCAAAGAAAAATATAATGTATCTATACGGTGAATGCATAGCTAACGCAAGCAAGTCCTACATCAAACAGGCTCGTAGGAATTACCTATTTTATTTCATTACAATACTATTCATCCTTTTTATATAACTTTACATAAAGAGAAATATGATAATCCAATATAATATAGTGAAAATTTATTCATTAGAATGAATATTTTCTGAGTATATCTCAATAGAATGAATTTCACTGAGTATGTCTCATAAGAATGATAATTTGCAAAGTATATTTCATTAGAATGAAAATGAATATGGATATGTACAATAGTATGCGTTCAATTAATTAAAACATACAACGGCAACAATAAATAAGATCAGATAGAGGAGTAAGACTGCTATGGAACACATCTTGACATGGGTTGTGATTCTTACCATTTGTCTCGTCTTTCAATAATCGCAGTACATCGCCTGCTTCTGTGTTGATATCAAAACAGATGGGAAGATCCATGCCCTTCATCCGGATCATAAAATGGGGATCATATCCACCTAACGATAGAAATAAAGTGAAGAGAATATGCATGTAGACTTTCAACAAACATCATTGAAGACATACAACAGATATCGACCCATGCATACAACAGCCATCGATGTAATCATACAACAGCCATCGATGTAATCATACAACAGCCATCGATGTAGACATGCAACAGACATCTATGTAGACATACAACAGCCATCGATGTAATCATTAAACAGCCATCGATGTAATCATACAACAGCCATCGATGTAGTCATGCAACAGACATCTATGTAGACATATAAAGGACATCGATATAGACATACAACAGCCATCGATGTAATCATAGAACAGACATCTATGTACATATACAACAGACATCGATGTGGACATACACCAGACATCATTGAAGACATTCAACAGACAACGATATAGACATACATGTACAACAGACAAAAATGTAGTCATACAACAGACATCGATGTAGACAAAAAACAGACTTCGATGTAGATACATACAACAGACGATTTCTGACAAGCAATAGACATCAATGTAGTCATACAACAGACATGGGTTTAGACATACAACAGACATGGATTTAGACATACAACATACATGGGTTTAGACATACATACATTGGTTTACACATACAACAGACATGGGTTAAGACATACAACAGACATGGGTTAAGACATACAACAGACATGGGTTTAGACATACAACAGACATGGGTTTAGACATATAACAGACATCGGTGAAGACATACAACAGACATGGGTTTAGACATACAACAGACATGGATTTAGACATACAACAGACATGGGTTTAGACATACAACAGACATCGGTAAAGACATACCACAGACATGGGTCTAGACATACAACAGACATGGGTTTAGACATACAACAGACATCGATGAAGACATACAACAGACAGGGGTTTACATTATAACCTAGATTCCGGTGGTAAGATATATCATAATACAATTATAATTAGTCAGTTATCAAGAACAATGTTGTATACTTATACATGTACAGATATTTGACAATGATGGTGTATAATTATCATTGTTAGTTTAATGCTTCCTCGTTTTCAGAGCCAACGTGTTCGTTGTTTCGTGATATACATATAGGACGCGTTATACTTAAGGACGCATGACATATCGTAAATACTTGATGACATATTAGACGTAAATGTTTGCCAAAATGTCTAATTTTTCTGTTTGTTTATTCTGCTAGTTTTTTTTCAGGTGATGTAAAAAGCCGGTTTGTTTGTTGTCACGTGATTCAGGAAACCTTTGAGTGTGTGCGCGTATGTGTGTGTAGGTGTGTGTGTGTGAGTGTATGTGTAGGTGTGTGTGTGAGTGTGTGTGAATGAGTTTGTGTGTAGATGTGTAAATGTGTGTTTAAGTAGGTGCATGTGTGTGTATGCGTGTGAGACTTTGTGTTTTGTCTCCAGATCAAGTCGGTCTGTGTGTTGTCTCGTGATATACAAATGTATCTGCTTGTTGTCACATGTTTGTTGTCGGCGTTGAACTCAGTCTGTTTGTTGTTATACGTCTGTTGTCGGCGTTGAACTCAGTCTGTTTGTTGTCATACGTCTGTTGTTGGCGTTGAACTCTGTCTGTTTGTTTCTTGTCATACATTTGTTGAACTCAGCCTGTTTGAGGTAATACATTTGTTGTTGGCGTTATATTCAGTCGGTCTGTGTGTTGTTTCGTGATATGCAAAGTATTTGCTTGCTGTCATACGTTTGTTGCCGGCCTTGATCACAGTCTGTTATCACACGTTTGGTATCGACCTTAAAACCCGCCTGCTTGTTGCCATACGTTTGTTGTCGGCGTTGAATTCAGTCAGTTTGTTGTCATACGTTTGTTGTTGGCACTGAATTCAGCCAGTTTGCTTGCTGTCATATGTGTGTTGTCGTGGTTGAATTCAGTCTGTCTGTTGTCATACGTTTGTTGTTGGCATTGAATTCAGCTGGTTGTTGTCATACCTTTGTTGTCGGCATTAACCCCACCTGTTTGTTGTCCTGTGTGATGTGTAGATTGTCCGTGATAATAAAGAGCTCGGTGTGTTTGTTGTCTGGTGATGTAAGCAGGAAAGTGCCATGTGATACAGGACACTGGTATACACGTATGTTGTTTTGTGATATAGGTAGTCAACATGTGTGTTGTGTGGCTATAACAGCATGGTTATCAGTCTTGGTTTCTCTCTCTTTCTCTTTTTTTTCCTATATAAAGTGAACTGAAGATTGCCTTAACGAAGTATAATTCTATTGTTTAACTGGAAACATATCTGTATCAATGAAACCAAACACATGTAGATATATGATTTTTTGCTACACATATTTCTCAACAAACATACCTCCCCCTCCACGACTACCGCTTGGGCCTATCGATCCACGACGGATGGGACGATAAATATTGCTTGAAGTGGAACTACGTGCTGGAGGGCTGTTTTTATCTCCCAAAAGCACTGAAATATATACATAAAGTTCATTATTAGATACATGACTTCAATTCATATTCCTATGCAGTTCTCAAATAAAAAATCTAATCTGTTTGATTCGCACATCCTATATATAGCCATCAGCATAACATCTTTATACATTGTACATATATCTCTATACATGGTACATGTATATCTCTATACATTGTACATACATCTCTAAACATTGTACATGTATATCTCTATACATGGTAAATGCATATCTCTATACATTGTACATATATCTCTATACATTGTACATACATCTCTATACATGGTACATGTATATCTCTATACATTGTACATACATCTCTATACATGGTACATGTATATCTCTATACATTGTACATACATCTCTATACATGGTACATGTATATCTCTATACATTGTACATATATCTCTATACATTGTACATACATCTCTATACATGGTACATGTATATCTCTATACATTGTACATATATCTCTATACATGGTACATGTATATCTCTATACATTGTACATATATCTCTATAAATGGTAAATGTATATCTCTATACATGGTACATATATCTCTATACATGGTACATGTATATCTCTATACATTGCACATACATCTCTATACATTGCACATACATCTCTATACATTGTACATATATTTCTATACATTGTACATACATTTCTATACATTGTACATGTATATCTCTATACATTGTACATACATCTCTATACATGGTACATACATCTCTATACATTGTACATGTATATCTCTATACATTGTACATGTATATCTCTATACATGGTAAATGTATATCTCTATACATGGTAAATGTATATCTCTATACATTGTACATACATCTCTATACATGGTAAATGTATATCTCTATACATGGTAAATGTATATCTCTATACATTGTACATACATCTCTATACATTGTACATGTATATCTCTATACATGGTACATCTATACATGGTACATGTATATCTCTATACCTTGTACATACATCTCTATACATGGTACATATATATCTCTATACATGATAAATGTATATCTCTATACATTGTACATACATCTCTATACATTGTACATGTATATCTCTATACATTGTACATGTATATCTCCTTACATGGTAAATGTATATCTCTATACATTGTACATACATCTCTATACATGGTACATGTATATGTCTATACATTGTACTTATATCTCTATACATGGTACATGTATATCTCTATACATTGTACATATATCTCTATACATGGTATATGTATATCTCTATACATGGTATATGTATATCTCTATACATTGTACATATATCTCTATACATGGTACATGTATATCTCTATACATTGTACATATATCTCTATACATGGTACATGTATATCTCTATACATTGTACATATATCTCTATACATTGCACATACATCTCTATACATTGTACATATATTTCTATACATTGTACATACATCTCTATACATTGTACATGTATATCTCTATACATTGTACATACATCTCTATACATTGTACATGTATATCTCTATACATTGTACATGTATATCTCTATACATGGTAAATGTATATCTCTATACATGGTAAATGTATATCTCTATACATTGTACATACATCTCTATACATTATACATACATCTCTATACATTGTACATGTATATCTCTATACATGGTACATCTATACATGGTACATGTATATCTCTATACCTTGTACATACATCTCTATACATGGTACATGTATATCTCTATACATGGTAAATGTATATCTCTATACATTGTACATACATCTCTATACATTGTACATGTATATCTCTATACATTGTACATGTATATCTCTATACATGGTAAATGTATATCTCTATACATTGTACATATATCTCCATACATTGTACATGTATATCTCTATACATTGTACATGTATATCTCTATACATTGTACATATATCTCTATACATGGTACATAATCTCTATACATGGTAAATGTATATCTCTATACATTGTACATATATCTCTATACATGGTACATGTATATCTCTATACATTGTACATATATCTCTATACATTGTACATATATCTCTATACATTGTACATACATCTCTATACATGGTACATGTATATGTCTATACATTTACATATATCTCTATACATTGTACATGTATATGTCTATACATGGTACATGTATATCTCTATACATGGTAAATGTATATCTCTATACATGGTAAATGTATATCTCTATACATTGTACATACATCTCTATACATTGTACATGTATATCTCTATACATGGTACATCTATACATGGTACATGTATATCTCTATACATTGTACATACATCTCTATACATGGTACATGTATATCTCTATACATGGTAAATGTATATCTCTATACATTGTACATACATCTATATACATTGTACATGTATATCTTTATACATTGTACAGACATCTCTATACATGGTACATGTATATCTCTATACATTGTACATACATCTCTATACATTGTACACGTATATCTCTATACATGGTAAATGTATATCTCTATACATGGTACATATATCTCTATACATTGTACATGTATATCTCTATACATTGCACATACACCTCTATACATTGTACATACATCTCTATACATTGTACATGTATATCTCTTAATGTTTCTTAAGTAAAGTCTTCGTAAGAACTATGTATAGTAACATTAGGCAACTGTATCGCCAAACCTTGTCATCTACTAGTGATACAAATACTGCTACATTCCTGTGCAGCAAAATGTATTGTTACACAGAGATTCTATGTTTAACCGGGTTATCTGTATCTAAACAAACCTTTTCATTTCAAATATATACAAATGTGATCAAACATATGATGAATCTTGCTCACAGTATGTGACTATATGATAAGGGATAACTCACGTGCGGCATCCTCTCCCTCCTCTAAGTCTCCTACGTCTTCAGTGTCGGGTTTGGTAACCACCATGGACGTCAGGGGTGTTACAAATTTGTACTATATATAAAGAGGAAACGATAAAAGCATCTGACTCCGTCGTACGACAAAAGTCACCACGGATAATAATGTACTGTTAATAATGTAATACTGTGAAGGGGAAAAAAGACATCATAAAAGTTTTCGATTAAAGTGCTTTTGCGACACCGACTTAGGACGGTCAATTGATATGACAGTAGTCAATCAACTAGAGTGGTTAACTGGTTTGCGGGCCCAGCTTCCCACCCACCACAAAAGCAGTATAATCAAAGGACACAGATTTAAAAAAGTGTAAATAACCCTTCCTATACTGCCGAAGGACCAGTCCCCGACTAAGATCAGTTACCGGCTACTACATTAATAAAGGTATTAAAAACGTGAATTGACGAAATTTTCATATGTAATATTTAGTATCCTATGTATTACAGACAGTCACGTAAAAAATCTCGTATATTCACGTTTCTTAAGCCGAAAACCCCCGTAGTAACCGGTAACTGGTACACTACCAGTAGAGAGCAAGGATCGACAAGTTTATCAAAAGCAAAATAGCTTGTAGGTAAGGTACAAAATATCAATAACATATGATATGCGGAAGTAAAACAATAGAAATTGATGATAAATATCAATAACATATGATATGCGGAAGAAAACCAATAGAATATGATAATAAATGTTTACATCACTTCTCTAGTTTTCATAGCATTACACAAATATTTCTCTAAATTGAATTATTTAGTTACGTTTTCCTACAAGACGGACGATTGTTATGTTGTTACGTCACGTCAAGATGATTTCGCTTGCACGGTGACGGAATCAACATGATGTAATGCACGGCAATTTAGACCTACGTAACGGACTCAGCCGAGACAATGAGGATCGATCTCCTACGTGCCTACATCAACTGGGAAGTGACCTCAGCCGAGACAATGAGGATCGATCTTCTACGTGCCCACATCAACTGTGAAGTGACCTCAGCCGAGACAATGAGGATCGATCTCCTACGTGCCTACATCAACTGGGAAGTGACCTCAGCCGATACAATGAGGATCGATCTCCTACGTGCCTACATCAACTGTGAAGTGACTTAGCCGAGACAATGAGGATCGATCTCCTACGTGCCTACATCAACTGTGAAGTGACCTCAGCCGAGACAATGAGGATCGATCTCCTACGTGCCTACATCAACTGTGAAGTGACCTCAACCGAGACAATGAGGATTGATCTCCTACTTGCCTACATCAACTGTTAAGTGACCTCAGATTTTATTGTCTCATCCGAAAGACACGACAGCGATAACTCGGAATCTCTCCTCTGACATCAGCAATCTAAATGGGCTGAATTTTAACTGACACACTGTCTTGAGTCTGCGAGATAAGCAGTCTAAATGGGTTGCATTTTACATGATACATTGTCGTGAGTGTGCAAGATCAGCAGTCTAAATGGACTGCAGTTGAACTGCAGTTTACATGGTACATCGTCGCGAGTGTGAAGGGTGACTCAATATTCTACATTACACCCATATAGAATGTTCTTATTTGCTGTTTAAATGACGAATTAAGTTTATAGTACATAAAAACCTCCCTGAATGCCTTATGTCTTCATTCATATTGTGTTATTATATTGTAATATTAATCATAAGAAGCAAACTTTTACATAACATTTATCTATTGACTCAATTACCTTTAATGATAAATCTAAAGCCCTTGCTTTAAGTTCATCCTTCTCTGCTTTGTCAGTCGATCCAATAGACTTCTCCAGCAATTCCTTGATGGTCATATAAGCCCAGATTTTCTCAGTTATGATCTGATAATCAGCAGATTTGGTTAAATTTGGAACCACATTTGGTTGTATATCCGATTTCAAGGCCAATTCTACTGCACCTTCTGATCCCAGACCTTGAACTTTAAGATCAAATACTCGAATTGTATTGTCATCTAATTTACCAGCTACTATAAGCTCAGAACCGGACTGATAAGATTTGAAGTTCATGTCTGTTAGATTAGAAACATCACTGTTCGCATCCTCTAAATACTTAAATGAAATATTTTTGAGACTAGCAGCAGAAATTTCGTTGTAGAAGCCTGCAATCTGTAATACGGCGTCCGAGTCTTCATAGATACGGCGACTGACTCCATTATTCTGTACGGCAACCTTCTTTACAAATTCATAATCAGCGCCTCTGCCAAATGCCAGGCTGTATACCGGTAATCCAATACCATTCTGTTCTTGGATATTTCGGAGGATGTTATTAATGTTTGTTTCGCCAGCTGATGGTTGACCATCCGTTAGAAACATAATGATTTGTGATCGATTCTCCAAACCCTCAAGTCCTTCTAGGAATTCTATTCCTCTCAACATGGCGTCGTTAATATTAGTGTCTACAAAATAAAGGACAAAATTTAGGAGTTGTTCTATACAATGACTGGGAAAACTGTGGGAATAAGTCACCTGAATACATCGACATCTGCCTATCATAGGAACTTGACAATTTAACAGTCTTTTTCATTGAATAATCATCACCGTAATATGCGTATTATATGTTAAGAGAATGAGTAGAGTGAATTAAATTTTTGTTCGCTGAATCTGTTTCGTCAGTGTGCAATGGAGGGAAACACAACTCGAGATGAAACTGATTATCTGGGTTGGACTTAGATACTTCTGTTCGACACGTTGCCTTGTTCTGAAATGGCGTCAGGATAAAAAATAAGACGAGATTACATGAGCTTCAACTCACTTGATATTGGACTTTAACCGACATCACTAAATCGCAAATATTATGCTTATCTTTGCATTTTATGTTTAAAATATAATAATAATAATAATAATAATAATAATAATAATAATAATAATAATAATTATATGTCTGATTTTCAGCGTTGATTAGATCTAACTTTCGTTTTCTTGCTATGATATTCTTTCAGTTTTCTCCTCTTTCTTTCTTTATTCATTTTATCCTATTTATTTTTTTTATCAACTTATTTATTTAATCTAATAGATAAATTAAATAGCTCTCTCTTACCATAATGTATTCCATCTTTATGTCGGTAGAAAATAGTTCCTCAAAACTCACTAAATTTAACAAAGAACATACAAAATATTTCAAAGCTTTTTAGCCATTCCAACGCATATTTTCCTATTCGTCTATCTCCTTCCGAAATATGATTTTGCTTGTTTCCTTTGTAATCAACTTGATGATTAAACTGAGCTTTGATGAAAATTAGAATCACATATTGACTTACATCCGCCAGTTCCAATGCCTTTAGCATAGTTCTTAGCAGCGCGTATAGTCTGTCTGTTCGCTGTCAACACAGTACCAGGTCTCCAAAAATGTATCCCACTACTGAAGGTCATTATGTTGAATCTGTCTCCTTCGTGGAGTTCGTCGAGGATTCTTACCATGGCGTCTTTCATCTGTTTTAGTTTTGTACCAGACATTGAACCACTTACATCAAGGATAAAAAGGACGTCTTTAGGCAATGGGTCCATGTTAGAAGGCGCAAAGAAATGGACAAAGTATCCATTAACGACCTGTAATGAAAAGATACATATGTAAGTATGCCATAGTTACGGTGAAACAGCTATGCCATCTCCATATCTGAAAACCATGGCGACATGTCAAATTTGATATCAACATAATATCTGATATTTTAAATTTTGCAATTAAACATCATGTGAAAATATCGTGTGTGTGGGTGAGTGGGTGGGTAGGGTGAGGGTTAACTTCCTATTTAATGCTATATATAGACGTGCTGGTGAAATGGGATATACTAAAAAGGCAATCCAGTACATGAATCTAAAATCGACATCTTAATCGTTACCGTCTCATTCCATGGCTAGTTATCTCTTCAACCAAATCACATAGACAAAGATCTCCTCAACCCGGGATCTATTTGCTATATGTATATGGAGAAGGGATTGAACTCTCTCGATAATAAAAATCCGCCCAAGTTCCATTAACAGTCATTAAACACTTTTGACTTATATGCCTCAATAGCTAAATGCATTTCCTATAATCTCAGCAAGTCTCAGATCTGTGTTCCCTGTAAACGCGGAGATACACCACCTCAAATATGGTCGTGTTCTCGTGTAAACGCGGAGATACACCACCTCAAATATGGTCGTGTTCTCGTGTAAACGCGGAGATACACCACCTCAAATATTGTCGTGTTCTCGTGTAAACGCGGAGATACACTACCTCAAATATGGTCGTGTTCTCGTGTAAACGCGGAGATACACTACCTCAAATATGGTCGTGTTCTCGTGTAAACGCGGAGATACACCACCTCAAATATGGTCGTGTTCTCGTTAATTCACTGGTCGGACAAAAACCGTCCATGGGTCGACGGCATGATTACAGGACAATAACGAACTACAGCATCAAGCAAGTTTTTCCCATAAAGTTATCCCAAACATGTAAAAGTATATGCACTACCACACTCAGTGTAGGTGTAGGTGTAGGACGAGGAGAGAACGCAGAATGCCTGACGTTGGAGAGCTCACCTCTCATCCTACACCTACGTCATATAAAAATGGTATCGAGCGGCCGACAATCGTAACAATTCGTCCATTTCCGTACGCAAATACGACTCGTACGTACTACGTAGTCAACCATTGGGACTACTTCCAGTTGTTATATAAACACACATGGCCATGATCAGCATGCCTGTCATGTTTGTACGAAAATAAGCAATTATGTTCATTGCCTGCTTTTGTATATATTTGTTTCTCTCTTAATGGGTGAACTAGTATGATTTTTCATGGCGGAGTCTACGCATGTGCAAAGGTTAAATGTCACTTCGAGTTTCCTCTGATTCGTTTCCAGTGTTCTAACATTTTAAAAAGAAAATTGAAATTCGCTAGGATTTCTGAATTGCCGTACGATTGTATAATATTAATCAAAACGGGTATTACATTTCATACTGAATTTCTCATATCCTAAATTACAAAAAAACAATCTTATGAACTTTTTTTCGCCTCATTTCGCAGTGTGCTCCTACGAGGAAAGCCGAAGAATTGAAGCGATTTGGTATATATCCCTGCGCCGTGGGGCTTCCGAGTCTATTTTTGTCAAAAATGGCGACGGTGTTCCGATTGGAGCGGCGGACTCAACATACTGACTAATTTAACAAGGTGGCTTTATATACCCTATATTCTAAGAGTTAAAGCTATGAAAATAATATTGGTCATTTATGAATACATAAGAGAACCATGTGATAGATATATCCTCCTACGATCTGGTACATTCTTTTAAACTTACAGAAAACACTTATCCGGTATATTTTGAGAAGGATTTTTCAAGTATCATTACAATTTCAATACTAAAAACTTCTCTGAATTCGGTGTGATCTCTTGCGTAATGCACAGGATGGGTGCCACCATCATACAAGTAACGTGATCGTGTATTGTCAGTCAAACATTCTACGATAATCCATATTTAATTTAATCCTTTGAATCGGTGTCCGCGATCCCTCCTTTTATTATAATTCTCATCAGTGATAAGAATAAAACATTTGAAACTCTTGAGTCCTGTGTCTACTATTAATGGTCATGTGCTCACTTTAAATCATAAAAATATAAAGTTAGAAAAAGACACATATATGCATATATAGTAGAATCGTGTGACCGTTTAAGACATGTTTGCGAGTCAACACCCCCACCCTCCCCTCACACACACACACACACACACGCGCGCGAGCGAGCCTTTCCAAATTTGTCGCAAGGTTATCAACGCTGCATGAGGCATCATTTCGTCTCATTGAACAATAAAACAAGTGTCTAATTATATCTAGGTTACAATGTGTAGCAATAGCAGAAATATCTGAACATGTATAAATGCGATATCCCCTGGTCCCATTTAAATTTCATTCCGTACACAGCGAGTACTCAACTGTAAAGTCAAATTTCGTGTTGATTTGTTTTGTTACACTCTCTACGTACAGCTCTCTAAAAAATGATTGACCAATAATTGATTAATCGACACCTTGACCATTACCGTGTCATTCCATGGTTCATTGCCTTTTCAGTTTAATAGAATGTTAAGAAGAAGGCGATGTTTTATACCCAAATAAAACATCTGAAATGTTCATCTTCTAAATAATTCCAATGGGTGGCTAATACTTCAAGGTGGTACGAAGGTAAAGCGATTGCTTTCCATTTTTTCGGTTAAACGAGGATTTAAAGCATGTTGTACATGTGATTGGTGAATCATTAGTCAACTACTTGTGATTATCCGTTAATTCAGACCTGTATAAAAGTGATTACTGCAGGAAATGTATTGGTCGTATGATTATTAAGACCTAGATTAATGTCCTTCTCTGATTGGATAAACTTGATTACGCATGATCACGTGGCCACAACACAATAAAGACGAGTCCAGATTTCACACAGGGATGCCACAAAACAATAAACATTTCTACAAACATCAATAATAAATGCTTGAAGTTAAAATTGTAATATGTGGATTTGAAGTAAAAAACAAACCGATATAAATAATAAACGGACAATTCTACTGTAGATTAAAGATTCGCGCCAAATATAATTGCCGTCTAGCACCCCTGTAGGTTATTAATGGCCGTTATTTCGTACTGTTGCACAGGAAAATATCAATGCTTTAGTTTTTACAATATGGAAAAACACATCGATTTAAAGCGGCTGAATGATGTCTGAATAAATGGAAGAGTGTTCTTATTGCGAGAAAGGATAACACAGGAAGGGAGTTGTGAAAGGGAAACTGAAAAAAGAACGTCGCCTTCCGTTAAAAGCAAGGGGGTTTAAGGAGGTAGTTTTATGTTTTATATACTCTATATTCTAAGTATTAAAGCTATCCAAAAAAAATATTGGTCATTGATGAAACCATAAGAGATCCTTGTGATAGATATATCCTCCGACGTGTTGGTCCATTCTTTCATACTTACAGAAATCACTTATCCGGTGTATTTTGAGAAGGATTTTTCAAGTGTCATTAAAATTTCAATATTCACAATTCTCTGAATTCATTCCTGCGGTGTGATCTCTTGCGTAATGCACAGGATAGGTGCCACCATCATACAAGCAACGTGATCGTGCATTGTTAATCAAACATTCTGCGATAATTTATATTAATTTAATCCTTTGAATCGGTGTCCGCGATCCCTCCTTTTATTATAATTCTCATCAGTGATAAGAATAAAACATTCGAAACTCTTGAGTCCTGTGTCCACTATTAATGGTCATGTGCTCACTTTAAATCATAAAAATATAAAGTTAGAAAAAGACACATATATGCATATATAGTAGAATCGTGTGACCGTTTAAGACATGTTTGCGAGTCAACACCCCCACCCTCCCCGTCCCCTCACACACACACACG
Organism: Pteria penguin; assembly: GCA_035048485.1. Lineage (NCBI taxonomy): Eukaryota > Metazoa > Mollusca > Bivalvia > Pterioida > Pteriidae > Pteria > Pteria penguin. Next base: position 48,926,467 of record CM068585.1, read on the forward strand.
CGCGCGCGCGCGAGCCTTTCCAAATTTGTCGCAAGGTTATCAACGCTGCATGAGGCATCATTTCGTCTCATTGAACATTAAAACAAGTGTCTAATTATATCTAGGTTACAATGTGTAGCAATAGCAGAAATATTTGAACATGTGTAAATGCGATATCCCCTGGTCCCATTTAAATTTCATTCCGTACACAGCGAGTACTCAACTGTAAAGTCAAATTTCGTGTTGATTTGTTTTGTTACACTCTCTACGTATAGCACTCTAAAAATGATTTACCAATAATTGATTAATCGACACCTTGACCATTACCGTGTCATTCCATGGTTCATTGCCTTTTCAGTTTAATAGAATGTTAAGAAGAAGGCGATGTTTTATACCCAAATAAAACATCTGAAATGTTCATCTTCTAAATAATTCCAATGGGTGGCTAATACTTCAAGGTGGTACGAAGGTAAAGCGATGGCTCTCCATTTTTTCGGTTAAACGAGGATTTAAGGCATGTTGTACATGTGATTGGTGAATAATTAGTCAACTACTTGTGATTATCCGTTAATTCAGACCTGTATAAAAGTGATTACTGCAGAAAATGTATTGGTCGTATGATTATTAAGACCTAGATTAATGTCCTTCTCTGATTGGATAAACTTGATTACGCATGATCACGTGGCCACAACACAATAAAGACGAGTCCAGATTTCACACAGGGATGCCACAAAACAATAAACATTTCTACAAACATCAATAATAAATGCTTGAAGTTAAAATTGTAATATGTGGATTTGAAGTAAAAAACAAACCGATATAAATAATAAACGGACAATTCTACTGTAGATTAAAGATTCGCGCCAAATATAATTGCCGTCTAGCACCCCTGTAGGTTATTAATGGCCGTTATTTCGTACTGTTGCACAGGAAAATATCAATGCTTTAGTTTTTACAATATGGAAAAACACATCGATTTAAAGCGGCTGAATGATGTCTGAATAAATGGAAGAGTGTTCTTATTGCGAGAAAGGATAACACGGGAAGGGAGTTGTGAAAGGGAAACTGAAAAAAGAACGTCGCCTTCCGTTAAAAGCAAGGGGGTTTAAGGAGGTAGTTTTATGTTTTATATACTCTATATTCTAAGTATTAAAGCTATCCAAAAAAAAATATTGGTCATTGATGAAACCATAAGAGATCCTTGTGATAGATATATCCTCCGACGTGTTGGTCCATTCTTTCATACTTACAGAAATCACTTATCCCGTGTATTTTGAGAAGGATTTTTCAAGTGTCATTAACATTTCAATATTCACAATTCTCTGAATTCATTCCTACGGTGTGATCTCTTGCGTAATGCACAGGATAGGTGCCACCATCATACAAGCAACGTGATCGTGCATTGTTAATCAAACATTCTGCGATAATTTATATTAATTTAATCCTTTGAATCGGTGTCCGCGATCCCTCCTTTTATTATAATTCTCATCAGTGATAAGAATAAAACATTCGAAACTCTTGAGTCCTGTGTCTACTATTAATGGTCATGTGCTCACTTTAAATCATAAAAATTTAAAGTTAGAAAAAGACACATATATGCATATATAGTAGAATCGTGTGACCGTTTAAGACATGTTTACCAGTCAACACCCCCACCCTCCCCGCCCCCTCACACACACACACGCGCGCGCGCGCGAGCCTTTCCAAATTTGTCGCAAGGTTATCAACGCTGCATGAGGCATCATTTCGTCTCATTGAACATTAAAACAAGTGTCTAATTATATCTAGGTTACAATGTGTAGCAATAGCAGAAATATCTGAACATGTATAAATGCGATATCCCCTGGTCCCATTTAAATTTCATTCCGTACACAGCGAGTACTCAACTGTAAAGTCAAATTTCGTGTTGATTTGTTTTGTTACACTCTCTACGTACAGCACTCTAAAAAATGATTGACCAATAATTGATGAATCGACACCTTGACCATTACCGTGTCATTCCATGGTTCATTGCCTTTTCAGTTTAATAGAATGTTAAGAAGAAGGCGATGTTTTATACCCAAATAAAACATCTGAAATGTTCATCTTCTAAATAATTCCAATGGGTGGCTAATACTTCAAGGTGGTACGAAGGTAAAGCGATTGCTTTCCATTTTTTCGGTTAAACGAGGATTTAAGGCATGTTGTACATGTGATTGGTGAATAATTAGTCAACTACTTGTGATTATCCGTTAATTCAGACCTGTATAAAAGTGATTACTGCAGGAAATGTATTGGTCGTATGATTATTAAGACCTAGATTAATGTCCTTCTCTGATTGGATAAACTTGATTACGCATGATCACGTGGCCACAACACAATAAAGACGAGTCCAGATTTCACACAGGGATGCCACAAAACAATAAACATTTCTACAAACATCAATAATAAATGCTTGAAGTTAAAATTGTAATATGTGGATTTGAAGTAAAAAACAAACCGATATAAATAATAAACGGACAATTCTACTGTAGATTAAAGATTCGCGCCAAATATAATTGCCGTCTAGCACCCCTGTAGGTTATTAATGGCCGTTATTTCGTACTGTTGCACAGGAAAATATCAATGCTTTAGTTTTTACAATATGGAAAAACACATCGATTTAAAACGGTTGAATGATGTCTGAATAAATGGAAGAGTGTTCTTATTGCGAGAAAGGATAACACGGGAAGGGAGTTGTGAAAGGGAAACTGAAAAAAGAACGTCGCCTTCCGTTAAAAACAAGGGGGTTTAAGGAGGTAGTTTTATGTTTTATATACTCTATATTCTAAGTATTAAAGCTATCCAAAAAAAAATATTGGTCATTGACGAAACCATAAGAGATCCTTGTGATAGATATATCCTCCGACGTGTTGGTCCATTCTTTCATACTTACAGAAATCACTTATCCGGTGTATTTTGAGAAGGATTTTTCAAGTGTCATTAAAATTTCAATATTCACAATTCTCTGAATTCATTCCTGCGGTGTGATCTCTTGCGTAATGCACAAGATAGGTGCCACCATCATACAAGCATCGTGATCGTGCATTGTTAATCAAACATTCTGCGATAATTTATATTAATTTAATCCTTTGAATCGGTGTCCGCGACCCCTCCTTTTATTATAATTCTCATCAGTGATAAGAATAAAACATTCGAAACTCTTGAGTCCTGTGTCCACTATTAATGGTCATGTGCTCACTTTAAATCATAAAAATATAAAGATAGAAAAAGACACATATATGCATATATAGTAGAATCGTGTGACCGTTTAAGACATGTTTGCGAGTCAACACCCCCACCCTCCCCGTCCCCTCACACACACACACGCGCGCGCGCGCGAGCCTTTCCAAATTTGTCGCAAGGTTATCAACGCTGCATGAGGCATCATTTCGTCTCATTGAACATTAAAACAAGTGTCTAATTATATCTAGGTTACAATGTGTAGCAATAGCAGAAATATTTGAACATGTATAAATGCAATATCCCCTGGTCCCATTTAAATTTCATTCCGTACACAGCGAGTACTCAACTGTAAAGTCAAATTTCGTGTTGATTTGTTTTGTTACACTCTCTACGTACAGCACTCTAAAAATGATTGACCAATAATTGATTAATCGACACCTTGACCATTACCGTGTCATTCCATGGTTCATTGCCTTTTCAGTTTAATAGAATGTTAAGAAGTTTTTGTTTTTATTAATGTATGCAGATGATACTGTATTACTTTCTGAAACACGTGATGCTTTACAGCAGCAATTAAATCAGCTTAAGACGTACAGTACGGAATGGGACATTTCTGTAAATATTGAAAAAACAAAAATTGTTGTTTTTAGAAATGGCGGGAGATTGAGTAACCTGGATGAATGGTGGTATGATGGTTCGCCTGTAGAAGTTGTCTCCTCTTTTAATTATTTGGGTGTGACACTTAATAGCAATGGGAAATTTAACAAAACGCAAAACGTCATTGCTATGCAAGGTCGGAAATGCATGTTTAAAATTTTAAAAATCTGCAATGAAAATTTTTTAAATGTTAATACTAAACTTAATGTGTTTGATACTTATGTATCATGTGTTTTAAATTATGGTTGTGAAATATGGGGATTTCACAGTGGAATCGATGTAGAAAAGGTTCATATGCATTTTTGTAAGCGAATTTTGAATGTCAAACGCACTACTCCGAATTTTATGGTTTATTCTGAACTAGGGAGACTCCCTTTGCATATTATACGTAAAATTCGAATAATCAAATATTGGCTGAAACTTCTAAATACTGAAAATTGTATATTACACTACTTGTATCATGAAATGTTCTCACTTATTCCGGTACATAATACATGGTTATCAAATGTGCGTGATATTTTATGTAATTCAGGTTTTAGAGATGTGTGGGATAATCAATGTGTTTGGAACGAAAAAGCATTTTTATTTTGTTTAAAACAGCGGCTTATAGACATATTTATACAAGAGAGGGATGCTTTTATTAATGCTTCGCCAAAGTGTGTACTGTATAGATACTTGATCGATTCGTTTTCACTTCAATATTATTTACGAAAGTCTATTCCAGCTTCTCTTGTTACTTTCCTTTCCAAGTTCAGATTATCTTCGCATACGTTGCGTATTGAACAAGGTCGCTACTATAATGTTGAAAGACATAATAGGTTATGTCAGTGTTGTAATAATAGACAAGTCGAAGATGAGTTCCATTTTGTCCTAGTGTGTCCTTTTTATAATGAAATTCGCCGTTCTTTTATCAAACCATACTTTTGGATTCGCCCTTCAATGTTTAAATTAGTACAACTTTTCTCAACTGAAAATAAAAAGCAATTGAGTAACCTTGGGAAGTTCCTCAGAGACGCCTCTGTTTTAAAAGCTGCAATTCCTTAATTTTTTTTTTTTTACACTTTTCAGCCGCTTGTCACGAATATCTCACCAGTATGTATTGAAATGTATTACTTATTGTATATATTGTACTTTATGTATAGTTGGATCTATGTTAAATTATCCTATTCTGATATAATACTGTGCATATACCTCAATGCTTTGTATCTTTCATATAATTTGTCTTTCCTCCATATGTTCTGATTCACCTGAATGATCACTTTATATATAAACGCTCTGTAATGTATTTGTTTATGCATATAAACCATGCGGTTTTTTGCCAATAAATAAACAGTAAACAGTAAGAAGAAGGCGATGTTTTATACCCAAATAAAACATCTGAAATGTTCATCTTCTAAATAATTCCAATGGGTGGCTAATACTTCAAGGTGGTACGAAGGTAAAGCGATTGCTTTCCATTTTTTCGGTTAAACGAGGATTTAAGGCATGTTGTACATGTGATTGGTGAATCATTAGTCAACTACTTGTGATTATCCGTTAATTCAGACCTGTATAAAAGTGATTACTGCAGGAAATGTATTGGTCGTATGATTATTAAGACCTAGATTAATGTCCTTCTCTGATTGGATAAACTTGATTACGCATGATCACGTGGCCACAACACAATAAAGACGAGTCCAGATTTCACACAGGGATGCCACAAAACAATAAACATTTCTACAAACATCAATAATAAATGCTTGAAGTTAAAATTGTAATATGTGGATTTGAAGTAAAAAACAAACCGATATAAATAATAAACGGACAATTCTACTGTAGATTAAAGATTCGCGCCAAATATAATTGCCGTCTAGCACCCCTGTAGGTTATTAATGGCCGTTATTTCGTACTGTTGCACAGGAAAATATCAATGCTTTAGTTTTTACAATATGGAAAAACACATCGATTTAAAGCGGTTGAATGATGTCTGAATAAATGGAAGAGTGTTCTTATTGCGAGAAAGGATAACACGGGAAGGGAGTTGTGAAAGGGAAACTGAAAAAAGAACGTCGCCTTCCGTTAAAAACAAGGGGGTTTAAGGAGGTAGTTTTATCTTTTATATACTCTATATTCTAAGTATTAAAGCCATCCAAAAAAAATATTGGTCATTGATGAAACCATAAGAGATCCTTGTGATAGATATATCCTCCGACGTGTTGGTCCATTCTTTCATACTTACAGAAATCACTTATCCGGTGTGTTTTGAGAAGGATTTTTCAAGTGTCATTAAAATTTCAATATTCACAATTCTCTGAATTCATTCCTGCGGTGTGATCTCTTGCGTAATGCACAGGATAGGTGCCACCATCATACAAGCAACGTGATCGTGCATTGTTAATCAAACATTCTGCGATAATTTATATTAATTTAATCCTTTGAATCGGTGTCCGCGACCCCTCCTTTTATTATAATTCTCATCAGTGATAAGAATAAAACATTCGAAACTCTTGAGTCCTGTGTCTACTATTAATGGTCATGTGCTCACTTTAAATCATAAAAATATAAAGTTAGAAAAAGACACATATATGCATATATAGTAGAATCGTGTGACCGTTTAAGACATGTTTGCGAGTCAACACCCCCACCCTCCCCGTCCCCTCACACACACACACGCGCGCGCGCGAGCCTTTCCAAATTTCTCGCAAGGTTATCAACGCTGCATGAGGCATCATTTTGTCTCATTGAACATTAAAACAAGTGTCTAATTATATCTAGGTTACAATGTGTAGCAATAGCAGAAATATCTGAACATGTATAAATGCGATATCCCCTGGTCCCATTTAAATTTCATTCCGTACACAGCGAGTACTCAACTGTAAAGTCAAATTTCGTGTTGATTTGTTTTGTTACACTCTCTACGTACAGCTCCCTAAAAAATGATTGACCAATAATTGATTAATCGACACCTTGACCATTACCGTGTCATTCCATGGTTCATTGCCTTTTCAGTTTAATAGAATGTTAAGAAGAAGGCGATGTTTTATACCCAAATAAAACATCTGAAATGTTCATCTTCTAAATAATTCCAATGGGTGGCTAATACTTCAAGGTGGTACGAAGGTAAAGCGATTGCTTTCCATTTTTTCGGTTAAACGAGGATTTAAGGCATGTTGTACATGTGATTGGTGAATCATTAGTCAACTACTTGTGATTATCCGTTAATTCAGACCTGTATAAAAGTGATTACTGCAGGAAATGTATTGGTCGTATGATTATTAAGACCTAGATTAATGTCCTTCTCTGATTGGATAAACTTGATTACGCATGATCACGTGGCCACAACACAATAAAGACGAGTCCAGATTTCACACAGGGATGCCACAAAACAATAAACATTTCTACAAACATCAATAATAAATGCTTGAAGTTAAAATTGTAATATGTGGATTTGAAGTAAAAAACAAAACGATATAAATAATAAACGGACAATTCTACTGTAGATTAAAGATTCGCGCCAAATATAATTGCCGTCTAGCACCCCTGTAGGTTATTAATGGCCGTTATTTCGTACTGTTGCACAGGAAAATATCAATGCTTTAGTTTTTACAATATGGAAAAACACATCGATTTAAAGCGGCTGAATGATGTCTGAATAAATGGAAGAGTGTTCTTATTGCGAGAAAGGATAACACGGGAAGGGAGTTGTGAAAGGGAAACTGAAAAAAGAACGTCGCCTTCCGTTAAAAACAAGGGGGTTTAAGGAGGTAGTTTTATGTTTTACATACCCTATATTCTAAGTATTAAAGTTATCCAAAAAACATATTGGTCATTGATGAAACCATAAGAGATCCTTGTGATAGATATATCCTCCGACGTGTTGGTCCATTCTTTCATACTTACAGAAAACACTTATCCGGTGTATTTTGAGAAGGATTTTTCAAGTGTCATTAAAGAACCCGCCCCACCCGTGAAGTATGTATAAAAAAATCTTCCGCAATGGGTCTGTTGTTGTATATTGAGAGATAAGATATAGATAAAGGTATATTAAAAGTTTCAAAGTTGAAACTTATACGGTACAGGAGATATTGCTGCTTGAATAAAGCTCATTAACGCCAGCGCGATATGAATATTAATGAAAAGAAGTCACGTGATCTGAACGAAACCAAAACAAAGATGGAGGAAGAGGTAAGCGTCACTTCCATGTGCTACCGATTTATGTGGATTCTATCGATGAATACTATTTATAATTTTTGTTTTCATTTTCTAGATTGAAACTTCGCACTGCCCGACATATTCGTTTGTTTATGTGAGTTTGCGCATGCGCCGGTGGGCGGTACTTTCCATATTTGAACAATTAAAAGTGCGCACTTTTAATTCCTTTTTAAAAGTATTTATTACGCTATTTCAGAGCAGGTTGAGTTTTAAAATTTTGTATTTACGGAAAGTTCAGAACTTCTGCTCCCCGAGAAAAATAGACATTTTCCATTTTCTTTTTTGATAAAGATATTATAGATCGACGAAGGAGACGGGCTCTTTAAAATTTCAATATTCACAATTCTCTGAATTCATTCCTGCGGTGTTATCTCTTGCGTAATGCACAGGATAGGTGTCACCATCATACAAGCAACGTGATCGTGTCTTGTCGATCAAACATTCTACGATAATTCATATTAATTTAATCCTTTGAATCGGTGTCCGCGATCCCTCCTTTTATTATAATTCTCATCAGTGATAAGAATAAAACATTCGAAACTCGTGAGTCCCGTGTCTACTATTAATAGTGATGTGCTCACTTTAAATCATAAAAATTTAAGTTAGAAAAAGACACATATATGCATATATAGTAGAATCGTATCACCGTTTACGACATGTTTGCGAGTCATCACCCCCCTCCCCCCCTCACACACACACAGACACACGCGCGCGAGCCTTTCCAAATTCGTCGCAAGGTTATCAACGCTGCACGAGGCATCATTTCGTGTCATTGAACATTAAAACAAGTGTCTAATTATATCTAGGTTACAATGTGTAGCAATAGTAGAAATATCTGAACATGTATAAAGGCGATATCCCCTGGTCCCATTTAAATTTCATTTCGTACACAGTGAGTACTCAACTGTAAAGTCAAATTTCGTGTTGATTTGTTTTGTTACACTCTCTACGTACAGCACTCTAAAAAATGATTGACCAATAATTGATTAATCGACACCTTGACCATTACCGTGTCATTCCATGGTTCATTGCCTTTTCAGATTAATAGAATGTTAAGAAGAAGGCGATGTTTTATACCCAAATAAAACATCTGAAATGTTCATCTTCTAAATAATTCCAAAGGGTGGCTAATACTTCAAGGTGGTACGAAGGTAAAGCGATTGCTTTCCATTTTTTCGGTTAAACGAGGATTTAAGGCATGTTGTACATGTGATTGGTGAATCATTAGTCAACTACTTGTGATTATCCGTTAATTCAGACCTGTATAAAAGTGATTACTGCAGGAAATGTATTGGTCGTATGATTATTAAGACCTAGATTAATGTCCTTCTCTGACTGGATAAACTTGATTACGCATGATCACGTGGCCACAACACAATAAAGACGAGTCCAGATTTCACACAGGGATGCCACAAAACAATAAATATTTCTACAAACATCAATAATACATGCTTCAAGTTAAAATTGTAATATGTGGATTTGAAGTAAAAAACAAACCGATATAAATAATAAACGGACAATTCTACTGTAGAGTAATGATTCGCGCCAAATATAGTTGCCGTCTAGCACCCCTGTAGGTTATTAATGGCCGTTATTTCGTACTGTTGCACAGGAAAATATCAATGCTTTAGTTTTTACAATATGGAAAAACACATCGATTTAAAGCGGCTGAATGATGTCTGAATAAATGGAAGAGTGTTCTTATTGCGAGAAAGGATAACACGGGAAGGGAGTTGTGAAAGGGAAACTGAAAAAAGAACGTCGCCTTCCGTTAAAAACAAGGGGGTTTAAGGAGGTAGTTTTATGTTTTACATACCCTATATTCTAAGTATTAAAGTTATCCAAAAAACATATTGGTCATTGATGAAACCATAAGAGATCCTTGTGATAGATATATCCTCCGACGTGTTGGTCCATTCTTTCATACTTACAGAAAACACTTATCCGGTGTATTTTGAGAAGGATTTTTCAAGTGTCATTAAAGAACCCGCCCCACCCGTGAAGTATGTATAAAAAAATCTTCCGCAATGGGTCTGTTGTTGTATATTGAGAGATAAGATATAGATAAAGGTATATTAAAAGTTTCAAAGTTGAAACTTATACGGTACAGGAGATATTGCTGCTTGAATAAAGCTCATTAACGCCAGCGCGATATGAATATTAATGAAAAGAAGTCACGTGATCTGAACGAAACCAAAACAAAGATGGAGGAAGAGGTAAGCGTCACTTCCATGTGCTACCGATTTATGTGGATTCTATCGATGAATACTATTTATAATTTTTGTTTTCATTTTCTAGATTGAAACTTCGCACTGCCCGACATATTCGTTTGTTTATGTGAGTTTGCGCATGCGCCGGTGGGCGGTACTTTCCATATTTGAACAATTAAAAGTGCGCACTTTTAATTCCTTTTTAAAAGTATTTATTACGCTATTTCAGAGCAGGTTGAGTTTTAAAATTTTGTATTTACGGAAAGTTCAGAACTTCTGCTCCCCGAGAAAAATAGACATTTTCCATTTTCTTTTTTGATAAAGATATTATAGATCGACGAAGGAGACGGGCTCTTTAAAATTTCAATATTCACAATTCTCTGAATTCATTCCTGCGGTGTTATCTCTTGCGTAATGCACAGGATAGGTGTCACCATCATACAAGCAACGTGATCGTGTCTTGTCGATCAAACATTCTACGATAATTCATATTAATTTAATCCTTTGAATCGGTGTCCGCGATCCCTCCTTTTATTATAATTCTCATCAGTGATAAGAATAAAACATTCGAAACTCGTGAGTCCCGTGTCTACTATTAATAGTGATGTGCTCACTTTAAATCATAAAAATTTAAGTTAGAAAAAGACACATATATGCATATATAGTAGAATCGTATCACCGTTTACGACATGTTTGCGAGTCATCACCCCCCTCCCCCCCTCACACACACACAGACACACGCGCGCGAGCCTTTCCAAATTCGTCGCAAGGTTATCAACGCTGCACGAGGCATCATTTCGTGTCATTGAACATTAAAACAAGTGTCTAATTATATCTAGGTTACAATGTGTAGCAATAGTAGAAATATCTGAACATGTATAAAGGCGATATCCCCTGGTCCCATTTAAATTTCATTTCGTACACAGTGAGTACTCAACTGTAAAGTCAAATTTCGTGTTGATTTGTTTTGTTACACTCTCTACGTACAGCACTCTAAAAAATGATTGACCAATAATTGATTAATCGACACCTTGACCATTACCGTGTCATTCCATGGTTCATTGCCTTTTCAGATTAATAGAATGTTAAGAAGAAGGCGATGTTTTATACCCAAATAAAACATCTGAAATGTTCATCTTCTAAATAATTCCAAAGGGTGGCTAATACTTCAAGGTGGTACGAAGGTAAAGCGATTGCTTTCCATTTTTTCGGTTAAACGAGGATTTAAGGCATGTTGTACATGTGATTGGTGAATCATTAGTCAACTACTTGTGATTATCCGTTAATTCAGACCTGTATAAAAGTGATTACTGCAGGAAATGTATTGGTCGTATGATTATTAAGACCTAGATTAATGTCCTTCTCTGACTGGATAAACTTGATTACGCATGATCACGTGGCCACAACACAATAAAGACGAGTCCAGATTTCACACAGGGATGCCACAAAACAATAAATATTTCTACAAACATCAATAATACATGCTTCAAGTTAAAATTGTAATATGTGGATTTGAAGTAAAAAACAAACCGATATAAATAATAAACGGACAATTCTACTGTAGATTAATTGTTTGTTTGATTATTGTTTTACGTCACTCCACGATTATTTCACGTATATGGTGACGGCATCTGCCTGATGCATTGCATACAAATTTAGACCTTTGCAACGGACCCACCCGAAGCAGTGAGGGATCTTTTACGTGCCACGCCTACCGTGACACGGGACCTCGGTTTTTACTGTCTCATCCGAAAGACAGAACACCGGTGTGCCCCGGGCGGGAGTCGAACCCGCGACCTCTCGATCACGAGCCGAGCACCTTATCCACTAGGCCACACCGGCTTAACTGTAGATTAAAGATTCGCGCCAAATATAATTGCCGTCTAGCACCCCTGTAGGTTATTAATGGCCGTTATTTCGTACTGTTGCACAGGAAAATATCAATGCTTTAGTTTTTACAATATGGAAAAACACATCGATTTAAAGCGGCTGAATGATGTCTGAATAAATGGAAGAGTGTTCTTATTGCGAGAAAGGATAACACGGGAAGGGAGTTGTGAAAGGGAAACTGAAAAAAGAACGTCGCCTTCCGTTAAAAGCAAGGGGGTTTAAGGAGGTAGTTTTATGTTTTATATACTCTATATTCTAAGTATTAAAGCTATCCAAAAAAAATATTGGTCATTGATGAAACCATAAGAGATCCTTGTGATAGATATATCCTCCGACGTGTTGGTCCATTCTTTCATACTTACAGAAATCACTTATCCGGTGTATTTGAGAAGGATTTTTCAAGTGTCATTAAAATTTCAATATTCACAATTCTCTGAATTCATTCCTACGGTGTGATCTCTTGCGTAATGCACAGGATAGGTGCCACCATCATACAAGCAACGTGATCGTGCATTGTTAATCAAACATTCTGCGATAATTTATATTAATTTAATCCTTTGAATCGGTGTCCGCGATCCCTCCTTTTATTATAATTCTCATCAGTGATAAGAATAAAACATTCGAAACTCTTGAGTCCTGTGTCTACTATTAATGGACATGTGCTCACTTTAAATCATAAAAATATAAAGTTAGAAAAAGACACATATATGCATATATAGTAGAATCGTGTGACCGTTTAAGACATGTTTGCGAGTCAACACCCCCACCCTCCCCGTCCCCTCACATACACACACGCGCGCGCGCGCGAGCCTTTCCAAATTTGTCGCAAGGTTATCAACGCTGCATGAGGCATCATTTCGTCTCATTGAACATTAAAAGAAGTGTCTAATTATATCTAGGTTACAATGTGTAGCAATAGCAGAAATATTTGAACATGTGTAAATGCGATATCCCCTGGTCACATTTAAATTTCATTCCGTACACAGCGAGTACTCAACTGTAAAGTCAAATTTCGTGTTGATTTGTTTTGTTACACTCTCTACGTATAGCACTCTAAAAAATGATTTACCAATAATTGATTAATCGACACCTTGACCATTACCGTGTCATTCCATGGTTCATTGCCTTTTCAGTTTAATAGAATGTTAAGAAGAAGGCGATGTTTTATACCCAAATAAAACATCTGAAATGTTCATCTTCTAAATAATTCCAATGGGTGGCTAATACTTCAAGGTGGTACGAAGGTAAAGCGATGGCTCTCCATTTTTTCGGTTAAACGAGGATTTAAGGCATGTTGTACATGTGATTGGTGAATCATTAGTCAACTACTTGTGACTATCCGTTAATTCAGACCTGTATAAAAGTGATTACTGCAGAAAATGTATTGGTCGTATGATTATTAAGACCTAGATTAATGTCCTTCTCTGATTGGATAAACTTGATTACGCATGATCACGTGGCCACAACACAATAAAGACGAGTCCAGATTTCACACAGGGATGCCACAAAACAATAAACATTTCCACAAACATCAATAATAAATGCTTGAAGTTAAAATTGTAATATGTGGATTTGAAGTAAAAAACAAACCGATATAAATAATAAACGGACAATTCTACTGTAGATTAAAGATTCGCGCCAAATATAATTGCCGTCTAGCACCCCTGTAGGTTATTAATGGCCGTTATTTCGTACTGTTGCACAGGAAAATATCAATGCTTTAGTTTTTACAATATGGAAAAACACATCGATTTAAAGCGGCTGAATGATGTCTGAATAAATGGAAGAGTGTTCTTATTGCGAGAAAGGATAACACGGGAAGGGAGTTGTGAAAGGGAAACTGAAAAAAGAACGTCGCCTTCCGTTAAAAACAAGGGGGTTTAAGGAGGTAGTTTTATGTTTTATATACCCTATATTCTAAGTATTAAAGTTATCCAAAAAACATATTGGTCATTGATGAAACCATAAGAGATCCTTGTGATAGATATATCCTCCGACGTGTTGGTCCATTCTTTCATACTTACAGAAAACACTTATCCGGTGTATTTTGAGAAGGATTTTTCAAGTGTCATTAAAGAACCCGCCCCACCCGTGAAGTATGTATAAAAAAAATCTTCCGCAATGGGTCTGTTGTTGTATATTGAGAGATAAGATATAGATAAAAGTATATTAAAAGTTTCAAAGTTGAAACTTATACGGTACAGGAGATATTGCTGCTTGAATAAAGCTCATTAACGCCAGCGCGATATGAATATTAATGAAAAGAAGTCACGTGATCTGAACGAAACCAAAACAAAGATGGAGGAAGAGGTAAGCGTCACTTCCATGTGCTACCGATTTATGTGGATTCTATCGATAAATACTATTTATAATTTTTGTTTTCATTTTCTAGATTGAAACTTCGCACTGCCCGACATATTCGTTTGTTTATGTGAGTTTGCGCATGCGCCGGTGGGCGGTACTTTCCATATTTGAACAATTAAAAGTGTGCACTTTTAATTCCTTTTTAAAAGTATTTATTACGCTATTTCAGAGCAGGTTGAGTTTTAAAATTTTGTATTTACGGAAAGTTCAGAACTTCTGCTCCCCGAGAAAAATAGAGATTTTCCATTTTCTTTTTTGATAAAGATATTATAGATTGACGAAGGAGACGGGCTCTTTAAAATTTCAATATTCACAATTCTCTGAATTCATTCCTGCGGTGTTATCTCTTGCGTAATGCACAGGATAGGTGTCACCATCATACAAGCAACGTGATCGTGTCTTGTCGATCAAACATTCTACGATAATTCATATTAATTTAATCCTTTGAATCGGTGTCCGCGATCCCTCCTTTTATTATAATTCTCATCAGTGATAAGAATAAAACATTCGAAACTCTTGAGTCCTGTGTCCACTATTAATAGTCATGTGCTCACTTTAAATCATAAAAATTTTAAGTCAGAAAAAGACACATATATGCATATATAGTAGAATTGTATCACGGTTTAAGAAATGTTTGCGACCAAAACCGTGTCATTCCATGGTTCATTGCCTTTTCAGTTTAATAGAATGTTAAGAAGAAGGCGATGTTTTATACCCAAATAAAACATCTGAAATGTTCATCTTCTAAATAATTCCAATGGGTGGCTAATACTTCAAGGTGGTACGAAGGTAAAGCGATTGCTTTCCATTTCTTCGGTGAAACGAGGATTTAAGACATGTTGTACATGTGATTGGTGAATCATCAGTCAACTACTTGTGATTATCCGTTAATTCAGACCTGTATAAAAGTGATTACTGCAGGAAATGTATTGGTCGTATGATTATTAAGACCTAGATTAATGTCCTTCTCTGATTGGATAAACTTGATTACGCATGATCACGTGGCCACAACACAATAAAGACGAGTCCAGATTTCACACAGGGATACCACAAAAGAATAAACATTTCTACAATCATCAACAATAAATGTTTGAAGGTAAATTTGTAATATGTGGATTTGAAGTAAAAAACAAACCGATATAAAAAATAAACGCAGAATCATACTGTAGATTAATGAGTCACGCCAAATATGGTTGCCGTCTAGCACCCCTATATGTTATTAATGGCCGTTATTTTGTACTGTTGGAAAGGAAAGTGTCAATGCTTTAATGCTTACAATATGGAAAAACACATCGATTTAAAGCGGCTGAGTGATGTCTGAATAAATGGAAGAGTGTTCTTATTGCGAGGAAGGATAACACGGAAAGGGAGTTGTGAAAGGGAAACTGAAAAATGAACGTCGCCTTCCGTTAAAAAAAAAGGGGGGGGGTATAAGGAGGTAGTTGTATATACCCTATATTCTAAGTATTAAAGCTATCCAAAAAAAAATATTGGTCATTCATGAATCCATAAAAGATCCTTGTGATAGATATATCCTCCGACGTGTTGCTCCATTCTTTTAAACTTACAGAAAACACTTATCCGGTGTATAGAAGGATTTTTCAAGTATCAATAAAATTCCAATACTAAAAAATTCTCTGAATTCATCGCTGCGGTGTGATCTTTTGCGTAATGCACAAGATAGGTGCCACCATCATACAAGCAACGTGACCTTGTCTTGTTAATCAAACATTTTACGATCATCCATATTAATTTAATGCTTTGAAACGGTGTCCGCGATCCCTCCTTTTATTATAATTGTCATCAGTGATAAGAATTCAACATTCGAAACTCTTGAGTCAAAGCTGATTGTATGTGTAGAATTCATGGTAGATCATTTAAAGAATTTCTGCTCCTTATGAGACATCAAAAGTTGCACTGAAGAGAAAGGCATTATCTTCATGTAGTTATACATATATGCATATATAGTAGAATCGTGTACCCATTTAAGACATGCTCGCGAGTCAACCCCCCCCCCTCCCCCGCCCCTTCCCCCACCCCTGCCAAATTTGTCGTAAGGTTATCAACGCTGCAGGAGGCATCATTTCTTGTCAATTAAAAGAAGAGGACCAAATGGCCTATATCGGACAAATTGCTTATTTACAATAAAACGACAGCTCATTTCTGAAAAAAATTTTGCTTTTTGTCTACAAGACTTTCTTTAAGGTTTGGTGATATGTTGTACAGTCGTTTTGGAGAAGTCCAAAATGTGTCAACCAATCAGAACTAATGGTGGCCATCTTGGATTACAGATCGACACGAAAAACACAAACTTGGTAGAGGACCTCGAGTACTTACTTCCTATTAGGTTTGGTGAAATTCTTTGCAAAGTTTTTGGAGAAGAAGTCCAAAATGTGTCAACCAATCAGAGCCAATGGCGGCCATCTTGGATTACGGATCGGCACGAAAAACACAAAATTGGTAGAGGACCTTGAGTCCTTACTGCCTATGAGGTTTGGTGAAATTCTGTGCAGCGGTTCTGGAGAAGAAGTCGAAAATGTGTCAACCAATCAGAGCCAATGGCGGCCAACTTGGATTACGGATCGGCACGAAAAACACAAACTTGGTAGAGGGCCTTAAATTCTGTGCAGCGCTTCTGGAGAAGAAGTCCAAAATGTGTCAACCTATCAGAGCCAATGGCGGCCATCTTGGATAACGGATGGGCACCAAAAACACAAACTTGGTAGAGGACCTTGAGTACTTACTTCCAATGAGGTTTGGTGAAATTTTGTGCAGCAGTTCTGGAGAAAAAGTCGAAAATGTAGAAAAGCTAACGACGGACGGACGACAGACGACGGACGGCGATTGATCATAATAGCTCACTTGAACCTTCGGCTCAGGTGAGCTAGCAAGTGTCTAATTCTATCTAGGTTACAATGTGTAGCAATAGTAGATTGATTGATTGATTGATTTTTGTTTTACGTCACACCACGAATATTTCACGTATATGGTGACGGCATCTGCCTGATGCGGGGCATACAAATTTTGACCTTTGCAACGGACCCACCCGAAGCAGTGAGGGATCTTTAACGTGCCATGCATACCACGACACGGGGCCTCGGTTCCGTTTTTACTGTCTCATCCGAAAGACAGGACACCGGCATGACCAGAGCGGGAATCGAACCCCGGCCTCCCGATTAGGAGTCCAGCGCGATACCACTAGGCCACGCCGGCTTAGCAATAGTAGAAATATCTGAACATACATAATAAATATAGAACATATTTACCTTATAATTTATTGCACCATATGCGCATTTCGACAACTTATTTCTCTTCAGTGATGCTTGTGGCCAAATGATTGGAATTCTCAAAATATATAAATATTTAAAGAGCAGTGTTGAACCAAAATGACCGAAAAGTGAACCAAAGAATCTATCTAAGGACAGAGGTATGCATGAGGGAAATACTCCTTAGTTTTAGAGTGATTTACTTAATTTGATGACTGAAAATTTTAAGTATAAATGCGATATCCCCTGGTCCCATTTAAATTTCATTTCGTACACAGTGAGTACTCAACTGTAAAGTCAAATTTCGTGTTGATTTGTTTTGTTGCACTCTCTACGTACGGCACTCTAAAAAGTGATTGACCAATAATTGATTAATCGACATTTTGACCATTACCGTGTCATTCCATGGTTCAGTGCCTTTTCAGTTTAATATAGTGTTGATAACAAGGCGAAGTTTTATACTCAAATAAAACATCTGAAAAGTTCATCTAAATAATTAGAATGGGTGGCTAAAACTACAAGGTAGTACGAAAGTAAAGCGATTGTTTTCCATTTCTTCGGTGAAAAGAGGATTCAGGACATGTTGTGATGGATGAATCATTAATCAACTACTTGTAATTATCTGTTAATTCAGACCTGTATAAAGGTGATTACTGCAGGAAATGGTCGTATGATTATTAAGACCTAGATTAATATCGTTCTCTGACTGGATAAACTTGATTACACATAATCACGTGGTCAGAAAAAAGAGGAGTCCAGATTTCCCACAGGGATACCATAAAACAATGAATATGTGTACAATGATCAATGATAAATGTTTGAAGTTGAAATTGTAATATGTGGATTTGAAGTAGAAACAAAACGATAGAAGAATAAACGTAGAATCATACCGTAGTTTAATGATTCGCGCCAAATATGGTTGCCGTCTAACACCCCTGTAGGTTACAATATGAAAAAAAGACAGATCGATTTAAAGCAGTTATCAAGATATCAATGCGTATTAATTTTATAAAGGAAAAGCAAATTGGGGGGGGGGGGTGACATAAAATTTACATATAAAAGTCTATAGATAAAAGCAAAATATAGATATCTTTACATGGGTATGCTTTTCGCTGTGTCCAGTATATGAATATGGTTTGAAATTTTGGCTGATCTATGAATGGGTATTGTGCTATTGCCTCCAGCTTATTGATTGCTTGACTGATTATTGTTTTACTTCACGATTATTTCCCGTGTATGGTGACGGTATTTGCATGATGCATCGTATAGAAATTTATACATTTTCAGCGAGCCCACCCAAAGTAGTGAGGGGTCTTTTACGTGCCACGCCTACAATGAAACATATAGGCTCGGCTTTTACTGTTTCATCCGAAGAACAGAACGACAGTGGCGAGTATCAAACTCATGACCTATTGGTTACGAACCGAGCATCTCATTCCCTGAGCTAGACTGCTTTGCTTCCAGCTGATCGCCCCTACCTAAAATCATTACCAGTTACTAACCTCATGCATAGAAATTGCTGAGATGTATAACTATAGTATTTTCATATTGTAAATATGCAACCTTATCGTGAATCATAAATTGCGAAGTTTCTCACATGCACTGATCAAACTGTAGTTGGTTTGTGTGTCTGTAGTTTAACGTTATACCAAGATTATTATGCATACATTGTTGACGGCATCTGCTTTATGCAATGCACAGATATTTTGACCCTTGCAATATACCCATCCGAGTTCTCAGATCTTGGATATCTATATATGGCTTCTGGATAATATCTGGACCATATCTGGATTCCATATACACCTACCGACTTGCATATTCACACAAATTCACAAGGATGTGCTCTATTGACTTGGAGGTCTAGAGGTCATAGTCAAAGGGGATGGACAGCTGAATATGGTTTCTGGGTCATCCTTTATATCCATCGTTGTTTGGGGGGAGAACGAAGTGTCTTGTGGACTTGGAGGTCAAAAGGTTAAGGTCTGGGCCACAGAGCATGAATAAGTGCAAATGGTTTCCGAATAATTATATCTTAATTTCCTTGTTCCTAATCGTCGCATAACTTCATTCATAGATTCGCCGCGAGTAAGAGATGTGGCCTTTAATGTGGGAGTTTTAAAGGTCAAAGGTCTAGGTCACAGAGCGTGAATAAATGAATTTGGTATTATTATGTACCATAACTGTATCCCCTTGGTATTCCCTTCTTGGGATAAAGCAAGTTTCATGACCTTCACCTAATGTCACTGTTAGCATATACACAAATATGTTGTACTTTGATATTCAATTTCGCTGCCGCGGGGATGGTATTTGTCCCAGTAGGACAGTTCTAGTTATTATACTATTTCGCTGCCGCGGGGATGGTATTTGTCCCAGTAGGACAGTTCTAGTTATACCATTTTTGTTTTTCAAGTACAAGACTGTGCACAGAAAACGTAATATGGGTCAATGTCTATCCTCGCTTTGTTTCCACATAATGTTTCATGCTTTTTATGATAGATATTGGACAATAAATATGTTCCACTGATCTTCTTGTTCTAATAATTCTCTTGTTTTATCGCTTAGCTCTTTAATAATGACATTTTCTTTTGTCCTTTATATATCTATACCGTCGTGTGGTGACTGCTGCTGCTGCATTGACATTATTTCCACATACGATCCTTAAACCACCCTCTGATTGGTCGATGCTAATAAAATCGAGAGCAATTTACATGTATCTTGCTATAACTCTAATATGAGTAGGCATACAAATTGAGACCCGGAAAGATATGTGGAAACCCAATCTGATTAAAACCATATCGTAAATCCGCTTCTCTATTTGTACTATAAAGGGACAAATAGAGAAGCGGAATAAAGATATGGTTTTAATCAGATTGGTGGATACCACTCAGTTAACTGTCGTGTTACTGGAATGTAACTGATAGCCATTTTCAGAGCTGAAGGAAGCATGTCAAAAGTGTGTGTGTAGAGGCGGAAGGGGGGGGGGTGAACCATGAATTTCGTTTCATAACATGAGATAAAAATTGGTCCATGATCGACCAAAAAAGGGGGGAGAGGGGCCGTCCCCTCGGACCGGTTCCTCAGGCCTGACTCTAATGGGTGCTTATGAAATGGTAAACACACACACATACCAGGATATCGCCCGCGTCTTCTTCCCTCTCGATGTCATACTCCACAACAAACAGTCCGGCAATGCCTTGGTCAGATCGTGCCCTTTGGTCAGCCTCGGTCGGGTAGTACTGGATTCGTGCAGATTTTCTGGATGGCCGATTGATCACGGCTAGAGCATTGTTTCCTACAAAAAAGCAACTTAAATACCATTTGATAAATGTGCAAAACAAAAAGGAATTCGGTATTTGTATAAAAGACAAAAATGTTAAATCCGACATAGTAACATTTAGTATTTTCTTATGTACAGCATGTGAATTGAAAAATAAACACCTTATCAAAATAATTTATGAATTAAAGGGACATAGTCCGAGACTGGAAATTTTTAGCATGAGAAGGATAAATTACGACAATATCTTATTTTTCCTGTATTACATAAATTATAAAGTTTGTGTTAATTGCAAAATTTTAAACTAAATCCCTCAATGTTTTCGTAGAATAAAGGTACTTGAGTCGAATTAAGTTCGGTTGGTATCAATTCCCCAAATAAGGCGATGCTCCGCCCATAATCAAGCGCGTGCGCGGATATTCACTGTAGAAAACAACAAAAATGGTTCACATGGAGGAATACGAGTACGAGAAAAGCAAAAGTGTGGTGGAAAATAACTATACACAGACTCAGAGGCCAAAAAAAGAAAAAAAGAAAAGTGGAACTAATGTAAGAATCGGGTAAAGTTCGAGTTTCATTGTCACTTGATTTCCTCTGACCGACCTCATCAATATTCAAGGAGTTGGTGTAGTTATGTTGCAAATTTAAAACGGGCATATCTCTTTAACGACATCGACTTTGGCAACGATACTTTTTACACATCTTAGATAATATACTAGCAATCGATTGCCGTTTAAGAAATCCGTTTACATTTTTGATTCTTTTCCCGATTTCAATCGGACCATGCTCCTTTAAACAAAAACCAACGACAGTTTATCGGTACTAAAATATACATACACAAAATAAAATACAGCCAAATAACAGAAACATTATAATGGATTCAGCATGACAAAAACCACAACAATCATTTGGGAGGGTATCTACGGGAGACAAGTTGTCTAAGGGAGGGTGTTAATTAATTACCTTAAATTCCATAGTCAGTTACAATCCTTCATCATAATTGTGTATTATTTTCTTACTTTTACTTTACATTATACAACTGTGTTTCCTATATGGATATATTAATGCACAATCAATATATGAATAATAATGTATGCAATTATGTTTATAAGAGCTACATGTACAAGTCCTTCGCTGTAGCCTGCTCTTTATGGCAAAATATAATGATCTGTATTATAACGATTTTATATATCAGTATGGTATTGCATATATAAACATTTTGGTTTTCTGCCAATAAAATACACTTAAATATTATAAAAATATTCCATATTTAGAGGAAGAAAAAGTAATAAAATAAGAAGAGATACAAATACAAACTCCCCCTATTTTCCCATATATTCATTGTTTGAAGTGTAATGTATATCATCGTCTAATCGGTACTGAAAGAGCAACACGGTAACACGATATATGTACTCGAACCCATGATTTTCCAGGCTACACAGCTCTCTCTTTATCTCTCTCTCTCTCTCTCTCTCTCATCTTCACTGACCTTGAATACCATCTGTTGTCAGAAGGTCATTACGTAAAGGAGGGACGGTGATAGATGTGATGTCACGTGATTCTTCAATGGCAACATCAATTCTGAGGTCAGGTACGATTTGGCCCGGGTCGATATAGATCACGTGCTCATAAGTCCCCTGACTGCGATAAAGAAGTTCTTGGTAGGTCAAGTTGAAGGTCACTTTCTCTTGTGGGCCAACATTGACATCAACAGAAAATCGGTTTGCCTGTCTGGGCCTGTAATAGTAATATTTCAGAGTTGGCAAAATCGGCATGTTGTATTTAGCTGAGGAGAGGGTGGAGTGGAGCCTAAAATGGAGTATAAAATGGAGGCAAACGTGGAGGGTGATCTGAGGACAAATTGTTACATTAAATGACCTTACTCTGATGTGGCCATTACGGAGGAACATCTCCTCCCTTGGGGTCTTGTCTTTACGAGGGTAAACTTTTCACCCTAAGATGGTATCTGTGAGATAATCAGTTATCTTTGATCGCTGTTACAGACAAATAGATCGAGGTGGGGTGAGAACAGGTGGTACATCGCCCGCGACACAATTTTATTCTGAAAGCTGCAAAATCTTTTTCTTTTTTGTTCGCTATATATGACTTTTAATTAAACAATGTATTCGTCTCATAAAATCTAAAATATGAACAATATACAATCGGCGGATAAATTCATATTTCAATTGTAACAGGTTATCATATCTAAAAGTTTGAAATAACAGAAATTGTAGAAGATGATCTGCAAATAAATTATTGAAAACCTATCTGAACAATCATGTTTCATAATGAATTGTTTCATTGAATAAAGATATGAAAAATGCATATCAATAAAAAAATATTTATATATGCAAAACTGCATGAATTAACGGATGACCATCTTAATGACCATAGGCCAGTACCATTATTACTCAATATTTTAGCAATTTGACCGATTTTATAGAATGATTTTATCATTTGTAGAGAGGCAACGTTCGCGCGTTGGAAATGATTCAATTATTAAACATAAATTGTATTCTATAAACAGTACATTTACTACATGTATTTTAAAATTGTTTTATTTGAAATGAGACAAAAGCATGAATTGTTAATTTTTATCAAACCATAACTATGATAAAAAAGTGCAATCTTAGAAAAAAAAATTCTATATTCAATCATGGTGTAATAGATCTAATAAAATACGCTCAAATAAGCTTTATCATTTTCAAATCATAAGATTAAGGTCATCCAAGTGAAGCAAAACTGTCATAGATCCATACACATTTGAAAGGTGAAAAGTTTAATGACTTGCTAGGTGTCGACTACAAGATCCCAGGGGAGGAGATGTTCCTCCGTAATGGCCACATCAGAGTAAGGTCATTTAATGCAACAATTTGTCCTCAGATCACCCTCCACGTTTGCCTCCATTTTATACTCCATTTTAGGCTCCACTCCACCCTCCCCTCAGCTAAATACAACATGCTGGCAAAATACGCCGGTCCACCGGCGATCCCCGGCAGATTTTATGAATGTCCGATAAATTCTGAACCTGTGCCGGACTCCGTGTCCGGTAAATTTTTGCCTCACATCGAATGGTTTTCTTTGATATTTCCAAAGATTTTACTTAAAAACAAGACAATAGATATTATCAAATATAAAAGCAAAGTTGAAAGATTACTTTACACTGAGAGTAATCGTAAAATAGTTACGTTTAATGCACAGGGGCTCGTGTCAGAGGAAATTCTAAAAGCCAGACATATATAACGTTTAAAATCTTTTTAATGTCTATGTCTTTTTCTAACTTTAAATTTTTATGATTTAAAGTGAGCAAGTTAGAAAAAGACATATATTTTCCACCTCAAATATATACTTGTGAACAAATTCGCCTTAAATGTCTCTATATAACACTATATACACATTTTATATTATATATATTATAATATATATTGCGGCGCCGACGATCCGGGTTCGATTCCCTGGTTGCGCCACTATGTTTGAGAGGTTGGTAACCTCCTGCTTCCATGTCGCGATATAACTGAAATATTGTTGAAAGCGACGTTTAAAACACCAATCAACCAACCAACCAACTATATACACACGCTTCGTTTCGAAACGAATAAGATTAATACTGACGAAGGTGACGACAATAACTCAAAACAGAAAGTTAGAAAGTTCAATAATTCGTGGCTGAAAGATCGACCTTGGCTCAGATACAATGAAGAAGATGGGGCTATGCGATGTGAACCATGTACAACATACGTGAACAGGTTGGAGGCAACCTCTCATTTGAGAGAGAATGACTCAAATGAGTAACTATCACTGTTTTCAGTAATCAATTTCAAAGAATGAACAGAAGTAAACAAGTATTATGATTTGAAATTCAAAAGGGCACATGATTATAACATACTGAATATAGTTTACAAAACAATTTGACATTTTTAACTGACTGTTTTGGAGTATATAGCTGAACAAATGTTGCAGCTATAAACTCCAAAATGGTAAGATGAAAAGGTCAACTTCTTTTGTATTTTATGTTCAGTATACCATACAGATGTGCCCTTTTAAGTTTAAGTCAAAATTTTGAAACTTTAATTTTTAGTACTTGTTTACTTATCTTCATTCCATGAAACTGATTACTGAAAACAGTGATATACTCATTTGAGTGATTATCTCTTAAATGAGAGGTTGCCCCCAACCTGGTGAAATCAGGGAAATGTCATGGTCAGTACCCAGTCTCATTTATCAAAGGGTGTTCCAATTTTAAAACTAGTGCCCTTTCCGATCATAAATCATCCAAGATACATCAAGATGCTATGCAAGAGTTGGCAAAATACGCATGTTTAAAATTAACATAGATTGATATATATAGAAATTGTTGGTGTCCGGTAGATTTTTGTCATATTTTTGTTATATCTTAAAGTTGAAATATGAATATATCTATTCGGTAGTGTTGGAATAACAAGGTTTGGCAGTCGCCTTCTCGAAATAAAAGGGAAGGATGGCGAGGTTTTACCTGGGACCGGCCAAACCCTGCGTTAAAAACACACACACACACACACACGCACACACACAATCACACACACACACACACACACACACACACACACACACACACACACACACACACACACACACACACACACACAATTGCTTAGAAACTTTAAGTACAACAAATAAAGTAACAAAACCAAGATAAGGAAAACTTCATATTAGCATTAATGTACCTGTATACATCAAAGTTGAAGTTGCTTATGTAATAAGGGACAGCAGCCATACAGTTTTGAGCACGTATATTTGTTCATTGTTCAACATCACACAAGGATTTTTTCGCCTACAGATAGGTTTCACTGAGAGCAACATTCACGATTTGAGTTACTTCCCTTGTTGCAATTATCCAAAATATCCCGTTGTCTCTGAGGTATATGACACTGAAGCCGGTGTGGATCTGTGAGGTGTTCAGCTCGTGACCTAAAGGTCTGGGGTTCGACTCCGGTTCGAATATTGGTGTTCTGTCTTTCGGGCAGTGAAAACCGAGGCCCCGTGTGACGCTAGGCGTGGCCTCACTGCTTCGGATTCGTCCACTGCAAAGGGTATAAATTTCTATGCAATGCACCATGCAGATGCGTTCACCATATACATGAAATAATCGTGGAGAGACATAAAACAATAATCAATCAATCAATCAATATATGACTGTGATCATAAATCAACCTAGATATATAGATACCCTTTTAAAAGGCTTTTTCAAAAAATTAAACAAAGTGAAAAGTTTCCACACAGCTGTAAATTTGAAAACCTACTCAAAATAATCAATTGAAATCAGTATAAGTAAATATCGCCGACAACGGGAACTAACTCGAACAAAATGACTACTTATAAAACTGTACATAGCCACCGTGGTGGCGGTCAGAACCTAATGACAGTGGTAACCTTAGAAGAAACCACCAACCCGTGATACAATGTAGATTATCTGTTACTCCAGGGACCAGAGACTAAACCCCGACCTGGCAGAATATAGGTACTGTAGTGAGTAGCACTGTGAGGATTAAGATATCCTGGTCCACGAGGCCTCCATTATGATATCCTGGTCCACGAGGACTCCATTAAGATATCCTGGTCCACGAGGCCTCCATTAAGATATCCTGGTCCACGAGGCCTCCATTAAAATATCCTGGTCCACGAGGCCTCTATCATGATATCCTGGTCCACGAGGCCTCGATTATGATATCCTGGTCTACGAGGCCTCCATTAAGATATCCTGGTCCACGAGGCCTCCATTGAGATATCCTGGTCCACGAGGCCTTCATTATGATATCCTGGTCCGCGAGGCCTCCATTAAGATATCCTGGTCCACGAGGCCTCCATTATGATATTATGGTCCTCGAGGCCTCCATTAAGATATCCTGGTCCACGAGGCCTCGATTATGATATCCTGGTCCACGAGGCCTCCATTAAGATATCCTGGTCCACGAGGCCTCCATTAAGATATCCTGGTCCACGAGGCCTCCATTAAGATATCCTGGTCCACGAGGCCTCCATTAAGATATCCTGGTCCATGAGGCCTCCATTAGATATCCTGGTCCACGAGGCCTCCATTAAGATATCCTGGTCCACGAGGCCTCCATTAAGATATCCTGGTCCACGAGGCCTTCATTAAGATATCCTGGTCCACGAGGCCTCCATTAAGATATCCTGGTCCACAAGGCCTCCATTAAGATATCCTGGTCCACGAGGCCTGCATTATGATATCCTGGTCCACGAGACCTTCATTATGATATTCTGGTCCACGAGGCCTCCATGCAGATATCCTGGTCCACGAGGCCTCCATTATGATATCCTGGTCCACGAGACCTTGATTATGATATTCTGGTCCACGAGGCCTTGATTATGATATTCTGGTCCAAGAGGCCTCCATGAAGACATCCTGGTCCACGAGGCCTCCATTAAGATATCTTGGTCCGCGAGGCCTCGATTAAGATATCCTGGTCCACGAGGTCTCCATTAAGATATCCTGGTCTACGAGGCCTTGATTATGATATTCTGGTCCACGAGGCCTCCATGAAGATATCCTGGTCCACGAGGCCTCCATTAAGATATCTTGGTCCGCGAGGCCTCGATTAAGATATCCTGGTCCACGAGGTCTCCATTAAGATATCCTGGTCCACGAGGCCTTCATTAAGATATCCTGGTCCACGAGACCTCGATTATGATATCCTGGTCCACGAGGCCTCCATTAAGATATTCTGAGCCAAGAGGCCTCCATTAAGGTATCCTGGTCCACGAGGCCTCCATTAAGATATTCTGAGCCAAGAGGCCTCCATTAAGGTATCCTGGTCCACGAGGCCTTCATTAAGATATCATGGTCCACGAGACCTCGATCATGATATCCTGGTCCACGAGGCCTCCATTAAAATATCCTGGTCCACGAGGACTCCATTAAGATATCCTGGTCATCGAGGCCTCCATTATGATATCCTGGCCCACGAGGCCTCCATTATGATAGGTTAAGTAGAATATACAGGAGATATTTTATGGGTATATAACCTGCGTGTAGGTCAAAGATATCAGGAAACATGTATGATATACTTACACTGGCTTGATGTCGCATGTATCGAAAAGCAAACCCAAGGGTATGAAATCTGTAGTTTCTGTGGTAAAGAAAAGTTTCAACAATTATTCTATCAGTGTTTTCTTGGATACTGAAATTTGTGTCGTTTTTACAGAGTCTAGTCATGTCAACGGTTAAAGAAACGTTGATTAAACTAAGAACTTTGATGCACTTTTGTGGAATTCTACTCTATGTACGGCAGACACTTCTTCATACTTACTTCTGACTGATATGACCGGAACTTTGTCATGCTTACTTCTGACTGACATGGCCAGCACTTTGTCACACTCATTTCTGACTGACATGACCGGCAATTTGTCATACTTACTTCTGACTGACATGACCAGCACTTTGTCCTTTCTTTTTTGCTGTATCGTATTTCTTTTTGGCTTTTTCTTTTTCGTTAATATTACCCGGGTATAATTTCCCACCAATTTCCCTGAAAATGAGAGAATAGAAGTGATTTTATATTAATGCCACATATATATTCCTAGTGTAAAGCATAGATGCTTTGCCTTGCCTGTCTTTTTTAAAATTGATTCATAAGTGCCTTTCCTGTGACGAGTCATAACATTTGTACGGCTTTCATATTTTATATGTGTATTTCTTATGATGAGACTTTTCCATTGATAATTTCATTAATTTCCATTTTCCATTCAGATAATCTAAGACCCTGTAGCATTGACCATAAACTTTGACCTACATTTAAACACTTAATACATACATGTCCTCATTAAGAATTTTGTTGCCCCTCCCACCCCTAGCAGTTTATCTTATCTTATTTACTTAACATTTATTTATATTTATATTACAATTATTTTGTTTTTGTGTTATTTTTATTGACTAGCAGTAGAAATTCGCTAAATCATTATTTTCCAAGGATAATAGAGTCTTTTACTAATGTTACTATTATAACCATGTGCTCACCTAGTTAGTAGAATTTGAAAATTAGCAAAGGACAACACCTTTCTATACACGAAGTAACTGTCCGAGTCTAACATTGGCCTGTTGATTACACGAGAACGTGGGATCCCTCACCAAGCCGAGGAGGAGGGTGACTTACGTGTCCCCAGAATTATATCTGATTAATGATGACAGTATCTCCCTGATGTAGAGAACAGAAATTACGACCTATGGCATGTTATAATTTTTTAATTTAATTGTACCCCCACCCCAAGTAAATTCAAAAATTAGAACATGACACCTATGTGCTCTTCCGAAGTACTGAGGGACGTTTTCTGGCACCTGTGTAGACCGGTTTTACCGTCTCGTCCGACAAGCTGTCAACAGAATTCGAACCTATAACCTCATGCGCGGATCCAAAGGGGCGAATCGGGGGTATGGATCCATCCTGAGATTCGGCGAAAGTTACTTTTTCTTGTTACTCTTTGAGTAAGTGGTTTGAGTAAGTGGTTCTACACATAAAAAATGGGTGGACCCCCACTCGAAAAATTCATTGCAGTGGACACACCTCCCGACAGTGTATATACATGTAATCTGTTTGATTTTGTTTTCTTTTCTATATTTTATAGACACTTCAGACAATTCCACGTCCCATGTGTAAAATACCTACATAACAAAGTCTGAAATAAAGGCTTCGTCCGGAAGAGTGACGTCAAATTTGGCTTCCTTAGCAACCGTGGTAGGGTTGACAACCTTACTGGTAACAAGGGTGGTAGCAAAGCGATACTTGATATCCGACTGAATATGTAGGTAATATATCTGTGGTTTCTACAAGAGAAATGCTAAAGTAATTTGTGATATGTAACTACAAATATGTATGGCATTGACAACAATGTATAACTAGGAATAGGAAATTATGTTGTAAAAATACACAATATCATAATACAATAGATTTACAATGACATACATAGAATATAGTAATGTTGTATTTTAGAAATAAAGGGAGTCGAACGATCATATTAATATTAATATATGTATTTCGGGAAAACAGTTTAATTTGTAAAAATACTCTATGTTCTGTAACTGAATCGATTACATTTTACCCAATATATTATATTTCATTCCCTTATAAAATACATACATAATTATAATCATTTATTTTTCTGTTGAAATACAAAACATCTTGTATTACACAAAGAATTATTATACATTTAAATTTTGATAAAGAAATAGTAACTTGAGGTCATCTGCTGGATGAAACAAATCATTTAATCTCTTCTTGTATCGTAATGAATTTCTTTACCTTTGAATTGTATATCTTGGAGGTAATAAAGGTCACATGTCATAATACTAGTTATATATCGTTTAAATTGTGAGAAACTAGACGAGCTATGAACAAACATTATACAAAAATGGTTATACTGAATTCGATGTTTTACTCTATTCAAATATCTACTACTCTACTCGGATACAAAGTTATGTTCATTACACGTCGTTCGTCGCAGACTTGTGGATTGTCACAGACACAACGAAAGTACAGTGTAGGGGTAAAAGACACGTGACCATCATCCAATCCAATCATTAAAAAGAAAGGCGTGGCTTACGTTGCTCTTGAGAGCAAGATCCAAATCCTAGACATGACAAGAGTAAAATTAAACTTAATAAGCGGCATCGAACAGTTTACGGATTTAAAAAATGAAGGAGTATTTTATAAGATATCATAATAAAAATTCATTTTATTTTATCCACCATCCCCCTTTGTTGTTGTTGTTGTTGTTGTTAGGGTAAGTTGGTGTTGTTGTGTGTTTTCATGCGTGGTCAAATTGTGTCACATACCGGGGCTGTAAGGAGTTTCAAAAGTGTATGCGGTTGGTGGGGGAACTTTTCGTTTCGTTGCGTATCGTGAAAAAAAATCGGCCCATGATCGGCAAAAAGTTGCCCCTCTCCAATCCCAAACCCTGTGTATTAAATGTGAATATCTGTAGTTAAAACAATTGACCTAGTCGAATCAAAATTGTTAAAAAGGGCAATTTGTTTTAATCAAATAAGGATGCATGAGAAATAAACATGATAATAATTGTGACAAGTAAATAAATAAATAAATAAATAAATAAAGACCATAAACATTAATGAAAAAAATCACATAAACAGATATTTTAAACATTTCGAATCGACCCAATTTCTACGATGTACATCGCAGACTTCATTATATATATATCTTTATATGTATCCAGTATTCTATCACAAGGTGCATGTATTATTGACAATAAAATAAGTCTATAGCAATATAATTGCCATCGTGAAATGACATACAGCGCTAGCGAAATAGTACAATGTAGTGTACTAAAATATTTTGAGCGTTTTAAAAATGATATAAATGAATTAATATTTTGATTTTTGAAGGACTGTTACGGTTACAGGGATACCACCTACCCACCCTGAGCTAAACTGGTGCGTTATTACCTAAAGAGTTTCCTCCCCTTCCTCTACAAAACTAGGACT
Source organism: Pteria penguin (assembly GCA_035048485.1). NCBI lineage: Eukaryota > Metazoa > Mollusca > Bivalvia > Pterioida > Pteriidae > Pteria > Pteria penguin. Next base: position 48,957,994 of record CM068585.1, read on the forward strand.
TTATTAAGTCTTTTTTGTAGACTCAGAACTTCAAAAATTTCATTATTTTAATAATAATTATTACTATTATTATCATCATTTTTATTGTTATTATTATTAATTTATTATTATAATTATTATTATTATTATATTATTATTATTATTATATTATTATCATCATTATTATTGTTGAATAATAATAATAATAATAATAATAATTATTATTATTATTATTATTAGTAGTAGTAGTAGTAGTAGTAGTAGTAGTAGTAGTAGTAGTATTTTCATTATTATTATTATTATCATCATCATCATCATCATCATCATCATCATCATCATCATTGTAATTATTATTATCATTATTATTATTATTATTAATGCACCTGTACACAATACAGGTTTCCTTAAGTAAATTTGATATCTATAAAAATTTTATATCTACCCCAATGCTTGTTTCACCTTCTATACTTTACAACAGTAATTAAGTAAAGGGATAATCTCAAAGTATATGTATCTATTTGCAGTACAACATGTGTGTTTAAATAAATCGGTAATTTATTCTTATCTATATAAGTAAAATCACCGAGAAGTAAGAGTGCAACAGAAACAGTAAATAAGTAGCTGTTAGGCGTGTAATAAAGTTACCGTGTGAAGATGCATAATGCCATGCCTTGACAGATATTAAATAATGTCGCAGCATGTTTAGTGGTATATTGTACATTTTGTGTATATCTTTTATTATTGATGTTACAGCTTGATCGGGCGAGACATTTGACGCATATTATAGTCTCATTATATAAGTAAGGATTTAGCTATATTATTCATTTCTAATTAATTTCTTATTAATTGATTAATTAATTTCTTGATTTACATATTTATCAATAAGGCGCATGTACCTTTCAGTAGAATAATTTCTATAAACATTTTATTACTTATCATTATCATTAATACTTCTGTTTACCCTGTACCTTACCTTTCTGTTTTCTGATAATGTTAAAAGAACGAAAGATATTGTGGAAGTTATGCGGGATAAGACAGAAGCACTGGAATTTGACTTGAAAAACCTAAATGATAGGATAATCGACTTGGAGGAGCAGAACAGGGCCATGAAAATGGACATTGTGGACGGCAAGGCCAGGTCAATGCGCGACAACTTGCTGTTCTCCGGAATAGCCGAGACTCCAGGCGAGACCCCAGCAGCGACAGAGAGTATTCTGCGGAATTTTCTCCGGGATCAGCTCCGTATGTCACCTGAGGACGTGAGCGGTGTCAAATTCGACCGAGTGCATCGCATGAATGGTCCGAGTTCCCCAAGGGTCATTGTGGCCAAATTCAACGAGTACAAGCAGCGGCAGGATGTCAGGCAGCGATCCAGGGAGCTCCGTGGTACCCGGTTTTATATCAACGAACACTTCCCGGCTGAAATCAACGAGCAACGTCGCGGTCTAATTCGTGTCATGAAGGAGGAGCGGAGGAAGGGTAATAACGTGCGCCTTGTATATAACAAACTGTACATCAACAACGTTCTGTATTCTCCGCACCGTGACGCTCCTATGCAGCATCGTAACCAGGGTAGAGTGTAGGACATTTCGGGGGTTAGACAGCCCGCTCCATGTGTACCGTTACGTGTATGTAGTTGGAACATAAATCGCGGCTTAGCTCGGAAACTTCAGGACCCTGACTTTTGTAGCGCCTTAGCTAAGTATGACATAATATTTTTATCTGAATGTTGGCAATCAGATGAACAAGTTGATATTTGTTCTACTTTTAATGATTTTTCTTGTTTATCTTTCCCTAGACAAAAAGGTAAAGGTGGTGGCCTCGTTGTATTGTATAGACATCATTTAACTAATATCTTATCGTTTGTTAAATGTGTTGGTGACAGTATTTTATGGTTTAAAATAACCAACGTACGTGATCAAGATGTATATTTATGTTTTGCATATATCCCCCATGAGCATAATGTATATTACAATGTTTATGACCTCGACCTGTATGATTGTCTTCTCAACGATGTAGCTGAATATAGTGATAAAGGGCCTATTGTGATTGCAGGTGACCTAAACAGTCGTATTGGTTTAGGGAGTGATTTTATTGAATTTGATGACCTTCCTGACCAACTATGTGAGCATGTTTCATCTGCATTTGCATATATTAATGATTCTGTTTTAGATAATAGACATTCTGAGGATACTGTCATTAATACGTTTGGTCGTCGTCTGCTAGAGTTTTGTAAATCTTCTGGTATGAGAGTGTGTAATGGGAGAAAGGAGGGTGATAGGACAGGTAAATTTACGTTTTTTAATCATATCGGCACGAGTGTGATTGATTATGTGTTGGCGAAAAAGGATAGGATGGATATAGTGAGTGATATGTCTGTGAATGATTTTAATGAGTGGTCAGACCATGCCTTAGTAGAATTTACCTTGACTTCATGTGTGGGTGTGCATCCCGTGAATGTTAGTGTCGAAAGTTCTGTGGAGAATGTTCAGTACAGGTGGAATGAAAGTGAGATGGAGAGTATGAGAGTTGATCTGAATGAAAAGTTGCATGATCTACATAGTATCATTGATGAGTTACAATTGTCAACTTTAAATATCAATGACGGTGTGGACAAATTTGTTGTCACTCTGAATGGCGTGTTTGATAAATATTGCATGAAACCCCTCACCTCCCATGGTAAAAGGAAACCATCAAAAAATAAACCGTGGTTTGATAACAGATGTAAAGCTCTACGTGCAGATTACAGAAGCGCATTGCGCATTTTTAATGGGGATAGAAATTATTTTAACCGTACCAACCTTATAGAATGTAGAAAAGCATACAAGGTGTACTGTAATAAGAAACGGAAGCAGTACTTGAGGTTTGAGGGAAATAGACTCAGCTATGTAAGATCAAACAATCCAAAAGAGTTTTATAAAATTTTTAATAAGAAGAAAAATGTGCAGAGTTCTTTGTCAGCTGATGATTTTTATTCGCATTTTAAAGATATTTGTAATGTAGATCAAGGTGATAGTATTGATGTAAATGACGATGTGGATTATGGTTTTATGAACTGAATGTTAATATTTGTGAAGACGAGATTTTTAGAGTCATTAAGAATTTGAATTCAGGTAAAGCCACTGGAATAGATCAACTTATGAACGAATACTTCATTAAATTTAAAGATTTATTATGCCCTGTTTTATGTAAACTTTTCAACTATATTTTTGATAATGGAGCATTTCCATCTGCGTGGTCCGAAGGTATTGTAGTACCCCTGCACAAGAAAGGTGACCCAAATAACACTCATAATTACAGGGGGATTACTCTGGTTAGTAATTTGGCTAAAATTTTTACATCTGTCTTGAATAATAGATTATTGAAGTGGTCCACAGAAAATCTTATTATAACGGACGCTCAGTTTGGTTTTCGACCTGGATACAGTACTACAGATGCTATATTTGCTTTGCATTCTTTAGTTTCATTGTTTTTAAATTCAAAGAAAAAGTTGTACTGCTGTTTTCTCGATTATCGCAAAGCCTTTGATTCTGTCAATCGATTCAAATTGTTTTACAAACTTGCAAGAAGTGGAATAACTGGGAAATTTCTTACTATTGTTAAAAAGCTGTATACTGATGTTAAAGCCTGTGTTCGTTATAAATCTACATTTTCAGAATTGTTTACCTGTACAAACGGCCTAATGCAAGGTGAGGCCTTGTCGCCATTTCTATTTTCAATGTATGTAAATGATCTAGAAATGCATTTGATCAATAGCTCATGTGAACCTGTTGTCTTACGTGATCTCTCTTTGTTTTTATTAATGTATGCAGATGATACTGTATTACTTTCTGAAACACGTGATGCTTTACAGCAGCAATTAAATCAGCTTAAGACGTACAGTACGGAATGGGACATTTCTGTAAATACTGAAAAAACAAAAATTGTTGTTTTTAGAAATGGCGGGAGATTGAGTAACCTGGATGAATGGTGGTATGATGGTTCGCCTGTAGAAGTTGTCTCCTCTTTTAATTATTTGGGTGTGACACTTAATAGCAATGGGAAATTTAACAAAACGTCATTGCTATGCAAGGTCGGAAATGCATGTTTAAAATTTTAAAAATCTGTAATGAAAATTTTTTAAATGTTAATACTAAACTTAATGTGTTTGATACTTATGTATCATGTGTTTTAAATTATGGTTGTGAAATATGGGGATTTCACAGTGGAATCGATGTAGAAAAGGTTCATATGCATTTTTGTAAGCGAATTTTGAATGTCAAACGCACTACTCCGAATTTTATGGTTTATTCTGAACTAGGGAGACTCCCTTTGCATATTATACGTAAAATTCGAATAATCAAATATTGGCTGAAACTTCTAAATACTGAAAATTGTATATTACACTACTTGTATCATGAAATGTTCTCACTTATTCCGGTACATAATACATGGTTATCAAATGTGCGTGATATTTTATGTAATTCAGGTTTTAGAGATGTGTGGGATAATCAATGTGTTTGGAACGAAAAAGCATTTTTATTTTGTTTAAAACAGCGGCTTATAGACATATTTATACAAGAGAGGGATGCTTTTATTAATGCTTCGCCAAAGTGTGTACTGTATAGATACTTGATCGATTCGTTTTCACTTCAATATTATTTACGAAAGTCTATTCCAGCTTCTCTTGTTACTTTCCTTTCCAAGTTCAGATTATCTTCGCATACGTTGCGTATTGAACAAGGTCGCTACTATAATGTTGAAAGACATAATAGGTTATGTCAGTGTTGTAATAATAGACAAGTCGAAGATGAGTTCCATTTTGTCCTAGTGTGTCCTTTTTATAATGAAATTCGCCGTTCTTTTATCAAACCATACTTTTGGATTCGCCCTTCAATGTTTAAATTAGGACAACTTTTCTCAACTGAAAATAAAAAGCAATTGAGTAACCTTGGGAAGTTCCTCAGAGACGCCTCTGTTTTAAAAGCTGCAATTCCTTAATTTTTTTTTATTACACTTTTCAGCCGCTTGTCACGAATATCTCACCAGTATGTATTGAAATGTATTACTTATTGTATATATTGTACTTTATGTATAGTTGGATCTATGTTAAATTATCCTATTCTGATATAATACTGTGCATATACCTCAATGCTTTGTATCTTTCATATAATTTGTCTTTCCTCCATATGTTCTGATTCACCTGAATGATCACTTTATATATAAACGCTCTGTAATGTATTTGTTTATGCATATAAACCATGCGGTTTTTTGCCAATAAATAAACAATAAACAATAAACCCCAATATTATTTAATAAATATGATTATGCATTGACTTTGTCATATTTATTGATTTATTTATCTTTTTAATTTTTTCAAGCATATTACTGTACATATATATGCATTGTATACGTGATTTTATCGATATCCATTGATTTATCTATAATATATTTATTTATAATAATTTTTTTTATTATTCTTGAGAAGAGAACATTTTCATTTTTATCTATAAACATCAATAATAAGTAATTAATGAATTAAATTTTTTTAAGTCGATAGATATGTTATTACTATTTCTGGACTCACATATTTTTTCTGCCTTATGTATGAAAATTACTGTGTGAGTGCGACGCCATTCCATATTGTATAGTATAGTTTATTTGCCTTTAGTCTTATGACTAATCAGCATTAAATACAGATACATCAATACATATATAAATATAAACATATGTCATATTGTATCCTGTATTATACACGTACGGAGGAACATATTTATTCTTCCAATAGGAGTAGAATTGGAGACATACAATGAATGTATGCAGTTTTCGTTCCAAATATCAATTTTACTAAATTAGATGATTTTGATTCCAAATATACCAGAGTTTAACTCTTTGCTTCCTAGAATATAACACAATGCCCTTCTGCATCCTCCTCCGGCTTTTCATTCCCGTTTTAGCTTCAGTCCAGAAAGGATATATCTCAGGTTTTAAATTTGAATACACTTTGGGGGGGGGGGTGTAAAAATACAAAATCTAAAACATTTGTAAATTCAAATTTAAGACATGACAGATATTTGTTCATAGATGGATGCAGTTTCATCAACGGTGTAACGGGGTATTGTACCTAGTTTTCTTTTGTACAACACTATATACACTTTCATACAGCAAAAGACAGATTTACACACGGTTTCCAGTCTTAATTTCTACTTGCCACAACCCGGTCATTCATAGGTGAAACTTCCTATGATTTCCTGCGAAACACTTTAGCACACAACAGGATCACTTAACCAACTTGTCAGTGTCAATATACTGGTTATAATACTTTATTTAACCAAGTTTTGTTCTACATTAGAATTTATAGAGATTATTCAGTCAAAAGAAATAGAGGCAGTAGTGTTGCACTCCTCTGTTACCAGACCTATTTACATATATTTACTGGCAACACTAGGAAACAATATGAAGATATTGAATCTCCTTAAAGAATAAAGTTGATGGTATAATTAGCATTACTTATTTTCCCTTTTTTTCTTACTATCGAGCTGTGCTATTTGAAATAAACAGAGGGTTTTCAGTTTTATTTGATACAGTCTAATGATTAATAATTTTTTATATAATATTTATATGTTCTACACGCCATGCATTTCTTTATCTAAAAGCTGCTTTACAGATTTTGGCTCCCTGTACCTTACACATTATTTAGGATACGTGGCACGGGGTTCGATCTCTTTTGTGTCCATATCGCAGCAATTCTTTATGCAATGCGAAGATAAAGAAAGCTAAACCCCCTTTCCACTCTACTGTATGGCAGGCGACAAAGCGACACTTACATCAGAGACATAAATACTTTCTAAGTCTCTGCTTACATCAACTCTCGCCATCAGTAGTTAAAATATTAAGCATTTATTGAACTGCACTTACCTCATTCGGTGTTGTCTGTGTTATGACCAGGTGACATAAACTTACAAAAATTCCAAGAGAAAGTACAGATATCTTCATCTCGGAACGTGCTACAGTTGCCATGTTCGCTTCCACTGAATGATTGTCGCTTGATCTGCAACTCCCTCACATAAATTGGAGTTCCGCGCGAAATTTACCTCGCGACTTTACAGCACTTCTAAGTATAGATAATACCGCTCATTTGAAATCTCAATCAGTGCGATCTCTGTTTACTCTGACAGAAACCTGTTATCACGCCATGCAAAAGGCTATAAATCGCAGATTAAAGTCACATTTATAGCGTGTAGTAAAATGTGCTACGATGGTATGATGTCATATCAAAGAGCATTGGTAAGGTGGTATGATGGTATGGTGGTACGATGGTTAGGTGATACGATGGAATGGTGGTATCATGGTACGATGGTAAGGTGGTACGATGGAATGGTGGTAGGATGATACATGTATGATGTAATACTTTGAGTCATTGGTTTGGTGGCAAGGTGGTATGAGGATACGATGGTATTGTGGTATGATCGTACGGTGGTACGTTGGAACGGTGGTCTGATGGTACGATGGTATAGTGGCATGATGGAGTGGTGGTATTCTGTAAAGTGGTATAAAGTAACAGCGTAGTGGTACGGTGGTATGGTGTGATGACGGTAGGATATAGTAGTATACGAGGGTATGGTGGTATTATATTATTGTGGGCGTTGATATTATAATAAATTATATGCATTGCTGTTGTACAATGAGCAGATCCAGGTCGGTTACGGGGTTACAAATCCACTCATTTCCTTTCTCTTTCGCAATGAAAAAGTTTTACAAAAAGATCATTTTTGAACATTTTAGTGGGTGGACCATCATTTTAAAAACTGTGTGATCAACTCCTGTAATTGTACGTATTTTCTGTTTTCTACGGTGATATGAGGATACACGTACATGTTTTATAAATATATTATTCTCATACATGTGCATTACGAAGATATTGCATGCATTCGAGATCAACGTAACGACATAGTATCCATGGACATAACTAGGCTCTTAACGATGTGGAAGCACAAAAGGCGAGGGGTCTGGGACCAGAGAAAAGTCCTGGTGGTGTGCCTAAAGGGACCCCCCCCCCCCTCTTCCCGGACGAAAACGGATTTTTGCTTTGAGACAAATTTAAATGCATATTTGAGGAACTATTTTGGTTATGTCGAAAGTGTATAAATGCAGTTTAAACTGATTGAAAATGCAAAAGTTAAATAATTTGGAGACAAATTTTTGAGACAAATTTAAATGCATATTTGAGGAACTATTTTGGTTATGTCGAAAGTGTATAAATGCAGTTTAAACTGATTGAAAATGCAAAAGTTAAATGATTTGGATACATCGTCATTATTTAAGCCTTCTATCTCTGCTTATTATAAAATGCACGAGTACCACAATCGTGAAAGATTAACAATCTTCTATTAAACATATCATTTAATCATAAAAAAGAGTACAGCATGACACAGATATATGTATATACTACTGTATGTACCAATGTATACCGAGCGCCATGTCATGACACAGATATATGTATATACTACTGTATGTACCAATGTACACCGAGCGCCATGACATGTACGTGTTCCCAATGGTACTCCATAACTCTGAATATTATAAATATTACAACTACAATTCAGGAGATCTAGGTTCGAAGTGCAATAAATCCCCAAAATACTTCTGTGTTTACATCTAGCCCCTGCATACCATCTGTCAATGACCTCTGTTTTCGAGCATATGATCTCATTAACCATTATATATGCTCATTAGAGCCGGCTGCTCATTGTAAATTATTGTAATGACGGATATCAAATGATCTGATCATTATCTACTGTATGATGAAATTTCAGATCATGTGAACACAACCACAGTTTTTCCAAAATGATCATATTAAATACCTAGATTTTATAGGTCGCCGTTAACGAGAACGTCTTTACCTGTTTCCCTTGAACCTGTAGCACGGATTGAGAGGGTACCTTCTACACAGGATATGTATTTTCTTGTGACGTAAACTTTAAAAGAACTTGATCAGTGACAGTAATATTTGGTGATTAAATATGAATGTGGTGCACTTTAAAATGCAGATGCAGAGTGCTTTGTATTTATGGGGTTTTCTCGGACTCTTCATACACACGACCTTTAGTCAGGTGAGTGTAGATAGAATTTCAACTTCATGTGTATAAAGTAGATGGTACAACACTTCGTAACACATATACATAAAATACGCATGGTCAACATCTTGAATCGATCTATCATATCGAATACACAAAGCGCACTTTGGTAGTGAACTAAATGTATCGCAATAACATGAATAGGATAACTTGTATTTTGCCGGTACTTTTATCAAACATGAAGTTATCCTTCATGATTCATGTGACGTTTATATCGATTTTACACACACATACACACCTACACACACACACACCACCACCACCACCACACACACACACACACACATAAAACAAAAAAATATTGAGAAAAGGGGAGGGGGAGAGAGGGGGTAGTTCCGCTATCTCAATGCACGAATATATAGAGGTAAGGGTATTGGTGTATCATAGTCACATTTTTTGAGAAATTGTACCAAGATATTCTTAAGCCGTTGTGGCACAATGGATGATGTGACCAAGAGGTTCCTAGTTCGACTCCCGCCGTGAGCGCACCGGTGTTCTGTCTATTGGATGATACTAAAAGCCGAGGTCCCGTGTCACGGTAGGCATGGCACGTAAAAGATCCCTCAGCGTGGGATGTTTCCATTGCAAAGGTATAAATTTCTGTGGAAAAAAGGCAGATGCCGTCACCATATACGTGAAGTACTCGTGGAGTGACGTAAACCAATAATCAATCATCAAACAGTTTAACTATCCCGGCCGCAACGTATATCAGTGGCGGATCCAGGATTTTCGAAAAAAAGGGGGGGGGAGGAAGGGGACACATATGAATGTCTAGTATTAGCCAAAACACTCAGCCATTTTGGATGCCAAATCTGGAGTTTTACTCACGTTATTTCTGATTTCAATCTGTTTAAAATTCGAGAATGTCTTTGTGCAGTGGTATCAACCCTATCATCTATACATGCCTTGGGAATTTGTGGCGTAAAAAAGAGAGTCTTACACACAACCACCTTACACCCCACAACCTTAAACGCCACACCCTTACACTCCACCACCTTTCACGCCACAACCTTACACGCCACCACTTTACACGCCACCACCTTACACTCCATCACTTTACACACCACCACTTTACACACTACCATCTTACATTAACCATCTTACACGCTACCACCTTACACTCAATAACCTTACACATTTTACATTCACCACTTTACAATTCACCACATAACACTCCACTATTTATGAGGTCACCACCTTACATTCCACCATCTTACATTCTCCACCTTACACGCCACCACCTTACACTCCACCACCTTACACACCACCACTTACACGCCGCAACATTACCCACCACCATCTTACACTCCACCACCTTACACGCCTACCGTACACACCACCATCTTACATCCGCCATCTTACTTGCTACCATCTTACACTCAACAACCTTACACGCCAAAACCTTACACTCCACCATCTTTCATTCCACCACCTTACTCTCCACCACCTTACACACCACCATCTTTCATTCCACCATCTTACACTTAACCACTTACACGCCACAACCTTACACACCACCATCTTACACGCCACCATCATACATTCCACCACCTTACACGCCACACCCTTACACGCCATCACCCTACACACCACCATCTTACATTCCACCACTTACACGCCACTCCCTTTCACACCACCGTCTTACATTCCACGAACTTACACTCCCAGCACCTTACACGCCACCATCTTATATCCTACCACCTTACACGCCACCACCTTACATACCACCACCTTACACACCACCATCTTACATTCCATTACCTTACATTCCACCACCTTACACGCCACAACCTTACACGCCACCACCTTACACACCACCATCTTACATTCCACCATCTTACACACCACCATCTTACACTACACCACTTACACGCCACAACCTTTCACACCACCGTCTTACATTCCACGAACTTACACTCCCAGCACCTTACACGCCACCATCTTATATCCTACCACCTTACACGCCACCACCTTACATACCACCACCTTACACACCACCATCTTACATTCCATTACCTTACATTCCACCACCTTACACGCCACAACCTTACACGCCACCACCTTACACACCACCATCTTACATTCCACCATCTTACACACCACCATCTTACACTACACCACTTACACGCCACAACCTTTCACACCACCGTCTTACATTCCACGAACTTACACTCCCAGCACCTTACACGCCATCATCTTATATCCTACCACCTTACACGCCACCACCTTACATACCACCACCTTACACACCACCATCTTACATTCCATTACCTTACATTCCACCACAATCTTACATTCCACCACCTTACACACCACAATCTTACATTCCACCACCTTACGTGCCACCACCTTACACACCACCATCACCTTACACACTACCACCTTACATTCCACCACCTTACGTGCCACCACCTTACACACCACCATCTCACACACCATCACCTTACACACTACCATCTCACATTCCACCACCTTACACGCCACCATCTTATATTCCACCAATTTACAGTACAATGTGTATGTAATGCTTTTGTTAATAAGAAGAATAATCGATCAAATTTTGTACCACAGTCTACCTATTGTTTTATAAATACCTATTTATCTATTTTATTATCTATAATTTATCGATATTATCTCTTCATTGGTTTATTTACACTATGTATTTATTTACTCATTTACTTATTCGTTTCTTTATTTATTTATTGCTTGCACCACCCCTTCCCCCACTTATTTTTCCCATTTTTAGAAACCGCGGATCTGCAATCGACTGGGGTTGCACATCATTTGCATGAAATAACAAGTTATCAGTACTACATATGATATATTTAGACTTGCTTTATCTTGTAAATTCTTCTCCATTCTATGCCTAGACATACAACATAAGACATATTTCAAAACTTTTTAAATTCAGCCAGATAATGATGTCAAATTCATTTAAAGTTGGTCAAGGTCAAGGTGCACTGTGCAAGCTGTAGGCAGCAGCAGTTTTCATCAGGTGAAACTATTTAGGGGGTTTTGCTTTTTTGAACAGACATTTTGATTGGTTGATCTTCCACCAATACAGCTACTCATAACGTAGCCCTACATCAGAATGTAGAAACACATTAGATTAAGATATTTAAAGTCGATCTTTTTTATATATACATATTTTTCAGAATCTCGGAACAGTAAATTGATATGAGGGTTTGATATAATGGAGGTTTTGTAGCAATTGTTTTCAAAATAAAACCCTGCATGCAAACCTCAGACTGAACAATGACTATAGCTACAAACTAGCTTCAAGCAAATAGTTAAACAGTTAAGAGATTGATTGATTATTGTTTTACGTCACTCCTCAATTGTTTCTCGTAGATGGTGAGGGGAACTGTATTTGCATAGAAATTTGAATATTTGCAACGGACCCACCTTAAGCAGTGAGGGATCTTTTACGTGCCACACCTAACGGGACACGGGACCTCAATTTTTACTGTCTTGTCCGAAAAACAGGACACCGGTGTGCCCAGAGTGGGAGTCACAACCACTCTCTGTTCACCTTCTAATTTTGATGATTCTGCATAATAGGAGTCGGAGTCACAGTCTGAATCTCAATCTGACAAAGAGAGAGAGAGAGAGAGAGAGAGAGAGAGAGAGAGAGAGAGTCGCTATTTTAACCAAAGATGTGAAAATAGATCATCTGACCTTGATTTAGACGAAAACGAAATATTTGACTTTCTGAGCTGTCATTATTATCATCAATAACAAGTTTTATTTTTATATACATTATACAGACAGATAAAGACACATCTTCTTCCAACTTTAAATAACATGAAGTAAAGAGCTCATATAAAAATAATAAAGGTGCCCTTCTAATGAATTTACAATGTCTGGTTTGATTCCAGTATTTCTAGATATTCTATTTCCAGAGATTCTCGACAAAAATACTAGGGGGATTCCGGAATCTGTTATCTGCTCTCTGATTGGTTAGAATCAGATTCGTTATAAACTATTCTCTACAAAGCTGATATAATAGTTTTTTATTTCTGTGTTAACAAGTCATTGACCTCATTTAAGTGCATATTCTCCAGAGAAACAGTAAAGTACACCGGCTACATCTAGTCAGCACTGCGCTTTGATTACCTGCACAATTATTTTGTTTTCGTGTCACGTTAAGTAGTAAATGCAGTTATTATCTCAAAGAAAAAAATATAAGCCACTTTACGGACGGATATAAATACATTGATTAATTGATAATTACCTTACGTCACTCCGGGATTATTTCTTGTATATGGAGATGGTGACGTCATCTATCTGATACAGTGCATCCAAATTTATACCTTTGCAACTGACGTACACAGAAAAGCAGTGAGAGCTCTTGTATTGCAACGCCTACCGTGACACGGGACATAGGGTTTCACTGTCTCATCTGAAAAACGGGACCCCAGAGTGTCAACGGTGGGAATCGAATCCTAGACCTCTCGGTCACGAGTCGAATACATCATCCAATAACCCATGCCGGTTCAATACAAACACAAAAGCACAAACTTATATAATACATGTACACATGTAAAATGAAGACTTATATAATACACATGTATAATACAGACTTATAAAATACACATGTAAAATGCAGACTTATATAATCCTAGACCTCTCGGTCACGAGTCGAATACATCATCCAATGACCCATGCCGGTTCAATACAAACACAAAAGCACAAACATATATAATACACATGTAAAATGAAGACTTATATAGTACACATGTATAATACAGACTTATAAAATACACATGTAAAATGCAGACTTATATAATACACATGCATAATACAGACTTATATAATACACATGTATAATACAGACTTATAAAATACACATGTAAAATGCAGACTTATATAATACACATGTATAATACAGACTTATATAATACACATGTATAATACAGACTTATATAATACACATGCATAATACAGACTTATATATCACACGTTATAATACAGACTTATACAGCACACATGTATAATACAAAACTTATATAGCACATATGTATAATATAAACTTATATAGTACACACGTATAATACAAAACTTATATAGTACACACGTATAGTACACAGCTTATATAGCACACATGAATAATAGACTAAAAAGTACATATATGTAATACAGACTTATAGAGTACACATGTATAATATAGACTTATATAGTACACATTTATTATACAGACTTATATACTACACATGTATTATACAGACTTATATAGTACACATTTTAATACAAACTTGTATAGTATGCACGTATAGAGAAAGATTTTGCGACATCCACTGGTTTGTAAAACGAAAAGAGAAAGGTGGGGATGTCTACATAATGTGGTAAGCTGTGAGTAGGCCAATCTGATAACTCATATTTCATATAATTGATATGTAACCATATATCTTATACACTATATAATACTTTATAATATGATATAATATTTTTCTAATCATTAGCATTACCAGAGCATGTTTGTAAAACACATGTCCCCGTCGTGGGCTTATTTCTTGGCAGCAGCAAAGCTTTACTATCGGTTCTTTGATTGGTCAGTTGATTTGAGCCTAGTTGGTTGGTTGATTGATTGGTTTGTTGGTTGATTGATTGGTTGGTTGATTGATTGGTTGGTTAGTTGATTGGTAGATTGGTTAGTTGACTGGTTGGTTGGTTAGTTGACTGGTTGGTTGATTGGTGGGTGTGTTGATTGTTGGTGAATTGGTTGATTGATTGGTTGGTATGTTGATTGTTGATGGATTGGTTTGTTGGTTGATTGATTGGTTGGTCAATTGGTTGGTAGACTGGTTGGTTGGTGGGTTGATTGGTAAGTTGGTTTGTTGATAGGTTGGGTAATTGGTTGGTTGGTTGGTTGATTGGGGTTTTTCGTCACTTTCAACAATTTTTAGGTTATATTACGACAGTAGAGGTTATCAGCCTCTTTCGCTAGTGGCGCAATCCGGGGAACGAAATCGAATCGTTTGAATCACAATTCAACCACTTACATCAGAATCCAGGTACTTACATCACGAGCAGCACTTATACATTACAAACCAAGTACTTACATCACAAACCAAGCATTTATGTCACAAGCCAAGCACTTACATCACAAGCCAAGCACTTACATCACAAACCAAGTACTTACATCACAAATCGAGCACTTACATCACAAACCGAGCACTTACATCACAAACAGAGCACTTACATTACAAACCAAGCACTTACATCATTAACCAAGTACTTACATCACAAACCAAGCACTTACATCACAAACCGAGCACTTACATCATTAGCCAAGTACTTGCATCACAAGCCAAGCACTTACATCACAAATCAAGCACTTACATCACAAACCGAGCGCTTACATCATTAGCCAAGCACTTACATCACAAACCAAGCACTTACATCACAAACCGAGCACTTACATCATTAGCCAAGTACTTACACAACAAGCCAAGCACTTACATCACAAACCAAGCACTTACACCACAAACCGAGCACTTACATCATTAGCCAAGTACTTACATCACAAACCGAGCACTTCCATCACAAACCGAGCACTTACATCATTATCCAAGTACTTACATCACAAGCCAAGCACTTACATCACAAACCGAGCACTAACATCACAGGCCGAGCACTTAAATCACACACCAAGCACTTACATCACAAACCGAGCACTAACATCACAAGCCAAGCACTTAAATCACAAGCCAAGCACTTACATCACAAACCAAGCACTTACATCACAAACCGACCACTTCCATCACAAACCGAGCACTTACATCATTAGCCAAGTACTTACATCACAAACCAAGCACTTACATCACAAACCAAGCACTCACATCACAAACCGAGCACTAACATCACAGGCCGAGCACTAACATCACAGGCCGAGCACTTAAATCACAAACCGAGCACTAACATCACAAGCCAAGCACTTAAATCACAAGCCAAGCACTTACATCACAAACCAAGCACTTACATCACAAACCGAGGACTTACATCACAAACCGAGCACTTACATCACAAACTGAGCACTTACATCATTAGCCAAGTACTTACATCACAAACCAAGCACTTACATCACAAACCAAGCACTCACATCATTAGCCAAGTACTTGCATCACAAACCGACCACTTCCATCACAAACCGAGCACTTACATCATTAGCCAAGTACTTACATCACAAGCCAAGCACTTACATCACAAGCCAAGCACTTACATCACAAACCAAGCACTTGCATCACAAACCGAGCACATACATCACAAACCGAGCACTTACATCATTAGCCAAGTATTTGCCTCACAAACCGACCACTTCCATCACAAACCGAGCACTTACATCATTAGCCAAGTACTTACATCACAAGCCAAGCACTTACATCACAAGCCAAGCACTTACATCACAAACCAAGCACTTGCATCACAAACCGAGCACATACATCACAAACCGAGCACTTACATCATTAGCCAAGTACTTACATCATAAGCCAAGCACTTACATGACAAGCCAAGTATTTAACCACTGTACCAAGTCTGACTAGGAGAAGTCAAGCACTTAACCACTTTACCAAGTCTGACCAGGAGAAGCCAAGCATTTAACCACTTTACCAAGTTTGTCCATTACAAGCCAAACATTTAACCACTTTACCAAGTCTGACCAGGAGAGGTCAAGCATTTAACCACTTTACCAAGTCTGACCAGGAGAAGTCAAGCACTTAACCACTTTACCAAGTCTGACCAGGAGAAGTCAAGCATTTAACCACTTTACTAAGTCTGACCAGGAGAAGCCAAGCATTTAACCACTTTACCAAGTTTGTCCATTACAAGCCAAACATTTAACCACTTTACCAAGTCTGACCAGGAGAAGTCAAGCATTTAACCAATTTACCAAGTCTGACCAGGAGAAGTCCAGCACTTAACCACTTTACCAAGTCTGACTAGGAGAAGCCAAGCACTTAACCACTTTATCAAGTCTGACTAGGAGAAGTCAAGCACTTAACCACTTTATCAAGTCTGACTAGGAGAAGTCAAGCACTTAACCAATTCACCAAGTCTGACCAGGAGAAGTCAGGCACTTAACCAATTTACCAAGTCTGACCAGGAGAAGTCAAGCACTTAACCACTTTACCAAGTCTGACCAGGAGAAGGCAAGCATTTAACCACTTTACCAAGTCTGACCAGGAGAAGCCAAGCATTTAACCACTTTACCAAGTTTGTCCATTACAAGCCAAACATTTAACCACTATACCAAGTCTGACCAGGAGAAGGCAAGCATTTAACCAATTAATTTACAAAGTCTGACCAGGAGAAGTCAAGCACTTAACCACTTTACCAAGTCTGACCAGGAGAACTCAAGCACTTAACCACTTTACCAAGTCTGACTAGGAGAAGCCAAGCACTTAACCACTTTATCAAGTCTGACTAGCAGAAGTCAAGCACTTAACCACTTTACCAAGTCTGACCAAGAGAAGTCAGGCACTTAACCAATTTACCAAATCTGACTAGCAGAAGTCAAGCACTTAACCACTTTACCAAGTCTGACCAGGAGAAGTCAAGCACTTAACCACTTTACCAAGTCTGACCAGGAGAAGTCAAGCACTTAACCACTTTACCAAGTCTGACCAGGAGTAATCATTGTTGGGAAGTGTGGGGATGTTTAAAGAAGTAGGAATATAACATATGTAGTGATCATGTAATGGACGTGGAACTTGTCCAATATATAGTGATCATGTAATGGACGTGGAACTTGTCCAATATATAGTGATCATGTAATGGACGTGGAACTTGTCCAATATATAGTGATTATGTAATGGACGTGGAACTTGTCCAATATATAGTGATCATGTAATGGACGTGGAACTTGTCCAATATATAGTGATCGTGTAATTGACGTTGAATTTGTTCAATATAATACTATAAATGATATATAATAATAACTAGAAAATATACATGTATTTGATTTATTGCTACATTTGCAATTTTTCAAAATATAGTCATACAAAAAAATTAACGCTGATACAGAAATGTGGCCTTCTATCCTTAATGTAGCCAGCGACATGCTTTACCAAGATGCGGATTTCTCCTCTGTTGAATGGATATTAAGATCTACGTGTAGTAATAATGACTTTTTCTATTCTTACTGTAGCATTTCTCTTGTAGAAACCACAGATATATTACCTACATATCCAGTCCGATATCAAGTATCGCTTTGCTACCACCCTAGTTACCAGTAAAGTTGTCAACCCTAGTACGGTTGCTAAGGAAGCCAAATTTGACGTCACTCTTCCTGATGAGGCCTTCATTTCAGACTTTGTGATGTATGTAATTCACTAATTGTACTTGACCCGGTTCTTCATTTCTTGCCTTGTAAATAATATAATATAATGGGATCTGGTAAACTAGTGTAATCTTGTAATGGAAGCTGGAAATAAAGAAAGAAGTTTAAATATGTTTTAATTGTTGTATTAAACATACAACAATTAAAACACATTTAAACTTAAAAATACCACGAAACACTCATGTCCACTAATTTTCGACCATTTGGACTTTATCAAGTGGAAACAAAAAATAACAAAATCTCTACGTGAAATCCATATCAAGGTGCCTTGATACCTTGCTTACCTTGCTAGACTGATTTAATCTGCAGTTATGGAGTTCACTTAGAGATTTTGGGAATATAGCAACACATACAAAGCGATAGAATAACGATATCTATACACGATAGTGTCAATGTAGAAAAGGCATACAAAACGAAAGAATACTGTTATATGTACGCGATAATGTCAACATAGCAACGCATACAAAGCGAAACAATAACGTTATGTATACGAGATAGTGTCAACGTAGCAACGTATACAAAGCGATAGAATAATGTTATATGTACGCCAAAACGTAACAACGCATACAAAGCAAAAGAATAACGTTATGTATACACGAAAGTAACAATGTAGCAACTCATAGATCTATAAATAAAAAGAATAACGTTACGTTTACGCGACAGTGTCAACGTAGCAACTCATACAAAGCGAAACAATAACGTTACGTTATGCATACACGATAGCGTCAACGTAGCAACGCATACAAAACGAAACAATAACGTTATGTATACGCGAGAGCGTCAACGTAGCAATGTATACAAAGAAAGAAAATAACGATATGTATATTCGATAGTGTCAATGTAGCAACTCATACAAAGCGATAGAATAACATGGCCACGATTATAACAGTGATATATACTAAATATCATATGTCAGATACATCCGCATACCTATGTGGTAGTCCGCATACCCACGTGGTTGTCTGCATACCAAGTGGTAGTCTGTGTACTAAGTGGTAATCTGCATACCTATGTGGTAGTCCGCATACTAAGTCTGCATTCCCATGTGGTAGTCCGCATACGAAGTGGTAGTCTGCATGCCCATGCGGTAGTCCGCAAACCCATGTCGTAGACCGCATACTAAGTGTTAGTCCGCATTCCCACGTGGTAGTCTGCATACCAAGTGGTAATCTGCACACTAAGTGGTAATCTGCATACCCATGTGGTAGTCCGCATACCCATGTGGTAGTCCGCATACCCATGTGTTAGTCCGCATACTAAGTGGTAGTCTACATACTGATGTGGTAATCCAGAGAATATTTCTTTTACTATGCAGGGAAATTGGTGGGAGAATATATCCAGGTTTGATTAACGAAAGGGAGGCAGCTAAAAAGAAATACATTAGAGCAAAGGAAAAAGGACAAAGTGCCGGTCATGTCAGTCAAAAGTACGTATGACAAAGTGCCAGCCATGTCAGTCAGAAGTAAGCATGATAAAGTGCCGGTGATATCAGTCAAAGTATGACAAAGTGCTGGTCATGTCAGTCAGAAGTAAGCATGATAAAGTGCCGGTCATATCAGTCAAAAGTATGACAAAGTGCCGGTCATGTCAGTCAGAAGTGACTATGACAAAGTGCCAATTATTCAGTCAGAAGTAAGTACGACAATGTGCCGGTCATGTCAGTCAAAAGTGAGTACGACAAAATACCGGTCATGTCAGTCAGAAGTAAGTATGACAAAGTACTGACCATGTCAGTCAGAAGTGAGCATGACAAAGTGTCGGTCATGTCAGTCAGAAGTGAGTATGACAAAGTGTCGGTCATGCCAGTCAGAAGTAAGTATGATAAAGTGCAGGTCATTTCAGTCACAAGTGAGCAGTACAAAGTGTCACTTATGTCAGTTATAAGTAAGTATGATAAAGTGCCGGTCATATCAGTCAGACTTAAGTATGACAAAGTGCCGGCCATGTCAGTCAGGAGTGAGCATGACAAAGTGTCGGTCATGCCAGTCAGAAGTAAGTATGACAAAGTGCAGACCATGCCAGTCAGAAGTAAGTATGATAAAATGCCGGCCATATCAGTCAGACTTAAGTATGATAAAGTGCCGGTCATGTCAGTCAGAAGTGAGCATGACAAAGTGTCGGTCATGTCAGTCAAAAGTGAGTATGACAAAGTGCCGGTCATGTCAGTCAGAATTTAGTCTGATAAAGTGCCGGTTATGTCAGTCAGTGGTACGTACTACAAGGTGTCGGTCATGACAGAAATATGATAAAGTGCCGGTCATGTCAGTCAGAAGTAAGTTTGACAAGGTGTCGGACATGACAGTCAGAAGCGAGTATGACAAAGTACCCGTCATGTCAGTCAGAAGTAAGTATGACAAATTGCCGGTCATGTCAGTCAGAAGTAAGTATGACAAAGTGCCGGTCATGTCAGTCAAAAGTAAGTTTTATAAAGTATTTGCCATGTCAGTTACAATTAAGTATTACAAAGTGCTGACTATGTCGGTTAGAAGTAGTTATAAAGAAGTTGTGGTCACGTCAGGGAGAAATAAGCACATGTGTATGACAAAGTGCTCGCCATGGCACTGCGTAGTTAGCATGAACAAGTATCGGCAGTGTCACTAAGAAGTATGACAAAATGTCGGTCATGTCACTAAGAAGTCAATATGACAAAACGTCGGCTATGTCTCTGAGAATTCAATCTTTCAGAGTTCTTGCCATAACACTAAGAAATCAGTATGTCAAAATGTCAAAAATCTCGCCATGTCACTGAGAAGTCAGTATGATAAAATGTCGGCCATGTCACTAAGAAGCCAAACTTTAATAAAAGGGTCCTTCAGCTTTACCTATTGTGGTCCTTCAGGTTAACTTATAGTGGTCCTTCACCTTTACCTATAGTGGTCCTTCAGCTCTACCTATAGTGGTCCTCCAGCTTTACCTATAGGGGTCCTTCAGCTCTACCCATAGTGGTCCTTCAGCTTTACCTATAGTGGTTCTTCACCATTACCTATAGTGGTCCTTCACCATTACCTATAGTGGTCCTTCACTATTACCTATAGTGGTCCTTTAGCTTTACCTATAGTGGTCCTTCACCATTACCTATAGTGGTCCTTCAGCTTTACCTATAGTGGTCCTTCACCATTACCTATAGTGGTCCTTCACCATTACCTATAGTGGTCCTTCAGCTTTATCTATTGTGGCCCTTCACCATTACCAAAATGGTCCTTCACCATTACCTATAGTGGTCCTTCACCTTTACCTATAGGGGTCCTTCACCTTTCCCATAGGCATAGTGGTCCTTCTAGTTGCACATCGTATATATTTCTGCATTGTCTATGACTATAACGTATTACAATATCTAATATTATGTGAATATCACAGATATATGTATATATATATATATATATATATATATATATATATATATATATATATATATATATATATATATATATATATATATATATATATATATATAATCATTTTTCCGGAAGAAACTTTTCCCCTTGGTTAGCCAAGAATAGTTAGTGTCAATAACTACATTTACCATCATTATATCACACTAAATCACCAAATAATTACTGACATCTTTATTTGGTTTTATGGTATTCTTTGTTTTAGGCCCAGACAGGCAAACCGATTTTCTGTTGACGTCAATATTGGCCCACAAGAGAAAGTGACCTTCAACTTGACCTACCAAGAACTTCTTTATCGCAGTCTGGAAACTTATGAGCACGTTATCTACATCGATCCGGGACAAATCGTCCCTAACCTCAGAATTGATGTGGCCATTGAAGAGTCACGTAACATTATAGATATCACGGTCCCTCCATTACGCAATGACCTTCTTACTATGCGCCAACTTCAAGGTATGACGACATCAATACGTGTTAAGGGCTGTCCTTAATCTGTAAATGAAACTTGAGTTACAACATTCCAATAAACTCAGATAAAACCTCTGGACATACAACAAGCATCGTATGGCTCAACGCAAGAACTACTCCAAGAGCTGATAAACGGCTAACATACACACTTCTGCAGAAAAAAAATTGCATACGCCAAACTCAAAATATCTATCAATACATATCTTGATCCCTATGACCTCATTCTCAGGTCTTGCAGTAGTGTATTCATGCGAAAACATTTCAGCCTCATGACACCCTCAGACATGCACCAAAAAGCTTTAATATCATTTCTTTTTCTTTTTTTTTTTTTTTTAAATTTTCTTCTAACTCTGTTCTACCAGAGGGCATGTTTAAATCACTACAAATAACATCACAACACTGGTAAATAAATTGAGGAAGACGTAAAGAATTTTTTAATTTTATTTCATTATTATTATTATTATTATTATTATTATTATTATTATTATTATTATTATTATTATTATTATTGACTACGTGCGTGGTACATGAAACATTAGGCAGGAAACTGTAGTCTATGGTCATATCTGGTCTGGGTTAATCCTTCACTGACCATATCTCACCATGGTTAAATGGCCGTATAGATAAGAACATTGAATTCAATCAGCGGTATCGTACAACTTATATCATTCCTTTTCCAATTCCGGGGGACTTCCTGAATACACAAGGGCAGATAACTGACCTTATTAATCCATAATGTGACATGTTGATTTATAGAATAAAACTACTACTCATCTCTTATTCAGGAAACAATGCTCTAGCCGTTATCAATCGGCCATCCAGAAAATCTGCACGACTCCAGTATTACCCAACCGAGGCTGACCAAAGGGCACGATCTGACCAAGGCATTGCCGGACTGTTTGTCGTGGAATATGACATTGAGAGGGAAGAAGACGCGGGCGATATTCTGGTATATACTTGTATATGTATCCATAATAACAATAAGGTGCCGTCCATTTGATAATCGGGGAGGGGAGTTTAAACTCGGCCAGATTATTTTTTTTTTACCTCAACATTGGGGCAAGGGAAATTTTTTTTTCGGAAGAGCCAGAGCAATAAATTTTTTTCACCAATAAAATATTGTTGTATAATAATACAGATTTGATAATAAACACTGTAATTTTTGACAAAATTCGGCACAAACCCATCTCAGCTATGTTATACGCTTTTAGTCCATCATAATGTTGCCATATACTGAAATGAGGGTGAGACTAAAAGGAGGACGGTGAGGAAGGTGGTAGGGGTGTGAAGGTAAAAGGCTACCCTGGGTAAAAAAGAACTGACAAAAATTACAAAAATTCTGAAAATCTTATAAATGTCGGTTCCGTCTTAGTCGCGAAATCAATCATAAATTATATAAAGAAAAACTTTTATGAAAATGTCAAAATTTGGCACCTTCAAACTGTCATAACTTTTAATAGGATGCAGATACCAGCAAAAGGAAAACTGTTTTGAATTTATCTCACTGAGCTATATCCAAATACATTAAGCACATAAAGATATGAATACGCTGCAAAATTCACCTGGGGTTGCTACTACCACCTGTCTACCCTTCATGGACCGTTTTCGGCATATATCCAGTACAAACATCACAGTGCTCAAAGAAAAAGATAAACGCATCTGACTCTGCCGTATGACAGGAATCACCACGGAAACGCACTGTTAATAATGTAATAATCTGAAGAAGGAAAAAACCCCCAAAAACAAAACAAAACAGACACAACTTGTCACAAGTACATCACAAAAACTTTCGATTAAGGTGCAGTTGCGATACCGACATGGGACGGTCAATTGATATAACAGTGGTCAATGAGTTGGAATGGTTAACCGGTTTACGGGTCCTCCTCCCCAATTTTTACATTAGCAGTATAATCAAAGAACATACATTAAAAATCTATTAATAATCCTCCATATAGAAAGCAAGCAAAGATACATGTATAGTAATGCTGAGTAAGACCAAGACATCAAAAATGTATAAATCAACATGAGTAAACTGTGCTCTGCCGATCTGTGAGCGAGCTGAGACCCTTAATTAATTGATCTGTAAGAGTCCCAATTAACAGTAAGAGGGCCGGAAGGAGGTTCAGGACCATTTCTCCCTTGAAAAAGGTTTCAACAAGGCCCACCATATAGTCCTCACCCGCAAGTTAGTCAGCGTACATGTTCAAGTAAAAATCTCTATATGAGAGCGTAGAAGGGGTCATTACATGAATTACTGTCCATTTGATGATCTCCGGGTTATATTATTGTAGAAATGATGATCTCCGGGTTATATTATTGTAGAATGTAAATCACGAAGGCCTTTCACTATTTTGAAACCCGACGAGATAAACTTATTGGAACCTTTAGCCCTCTTAAGTTTGTACACAAGATCACCATAGAAAAGGGATGGAAAGTTCCATTGGATAGAAAGTAATATTTCCGAAGTTTGATAAAAGTTCTGAATAGGACCAAAACCAATTTCCGAAGGATTTTCTAAGTTTATGATACTTTTTTTGTATGAAAGTCCAAAACATTAGTGCAGGCGCTGGCAAATCGAAGAAACTGAATTTTTAGATACCATATCATATGATGGAAGTCTAGTTTAGGACTATCTGTAACTATCCAACTAAGGGAAATTTACCAAAGGAAATCTAAAATCGTCATGTTTATCATAGATATTGGTATGGAATTTATTGTTAATTGTCTTAATGTATAGGTCCAAGAAAAGTGTTTCTGTATCAGAAATATTGTCGTTGTTTTACTGAATTAAGTTCAGGTGGGTACATGTTAGCTATATATCTTTCAAAGTCAGGGTTATCAATAACTAAGATGTCAAGATGCATGTACATGTAATTAGAGGTATCATCCAACATCTCAATAAGGTCGAATCGTTTAGATTTTTGAATAGGATACATGAACAGCCCACATAACAATATAGAAACACATCTGCTATAAGAGGTACACAGTTATTACCCATAGAAATCCCAACTATCTGCTTATCTTGCCATTAAACTCATTTAACAATTATGATAGGTTTGTCCAAGATTGAACTGATGAAGAACAAACGATCCACAAGCACTGTGTTACATGAATAGTGACTTTTTAAAACTATCTCCCTTTCCTTATATATCGTCTCTTTCCCCTTTCCCCTGAGGTAAGAAACAATGGTCTGAATGCAGCCGCTTCAACCAGGATTTCCTATAACTTCCGATGATAATCAGAGAAAAACAAAGCACAAGCATGGTTGTTGGTAGCCCGAGAAATCAGAGATTTCATACATATGACATAGGGATTTCATCGAGATTTCAAATACATTAGTTGCCCTTGGCACAGAGCTAATTTGGGAAATTATATGTATGATCCAGAAGGTATTTAACCATCTGATTGGAATATAGGTGGCAGGTTTAGGGTGCAAGTTTTTGTTTTTTTCACCTTGGGTATACCTTTTAATGCGTCTTCTTGGTCTCGTATTCGCTTTCGGTTGAGGTAAGTCTGAAGGATAAATGATGGGTATCTCATATCAATATCTGTCACACCTGTCGGCGACTTCTTTTAGTTTGTTTTGTTTTGGTCTTTGTTTTGGGTGTTTTTTCTTTTGTTGTTGTTGACAGGGGAGGAGGTGTTCTCTTTTTCTCTTTTCTTTTCGTTTCTTGATGGTGTTTTGGGTTATTATTATTATTTTTTTTTTTTGGTTTTTTATTTCATTTTCATTTATTATTTTATTATTAGATCCATTATCATTATTATCATTTAATCCCAATCATTTTCAATGTCTTTTGATAAAACAGTTTAACCACGTATTGACATAATTTATCCAAACTATTTAGTCATATTCTATAGAATGAATATACTAAAAGAAGTGGATATGTGTTAGCAACACTGCAAAATACGAATGACAGACGAGGACAATCTGCATGAACAGAGTACATATGTATACCATCTACTTAATACAATGCTATGTCAATCATTTACCCAAAACTCGGCTGAGAGATAGAAGTGTATCTGTTATAGTTTATATTTTACCTATTAATTCACTTCAGGTCGTCAATGGATATTTTGTGCATTTCTTTGCGCCGTCTAATATGAAACCTTTACCTAAAGACGTCCTGTTTATACTGGATGTCAGTAGCTCTATGGCTGGAACAAAACTGCAACAAATGAAAGACGCCATGACGAGAATCCTCGACGACCTTCACGAGGGAGACCGATTCCAAATCTATGCTTTCAGCAGTGGAATAAAAGTATATCATTCGAAATGGAATTCCATGGCAATAGCAAATAAAGAGACAATTCGTACAGCAAAGCAGTATATGAACAATTTAAAAGCTAAAGGCTGTAAGTGAGCACTTTGTATTTGTTTTGGTAGATTATTGACTTCGATTTGTCTGATACATGTCAGATATAATGAAATATATGTATCATTGTAATATTGGCGACGCTTCTATGTAAACTTCGTGATTTATAACAAATATTTTGTCACTGGTTGGTTTAGTTGTATAAAGCGATTTTAGTTTTCAGTATTGTTAACTTTACTAACGTGTGGTAATCGACAGTGCTGTTAACAAAGTATGATATTGCCCATTGTTTTTATATCTTGTACATGAATAGTACACATCTTTGTATTTATTTTGTAGGGACAGATATTAATAATGCAATAACATATGGTCTGACCTACTTTGAAGACGTAGGAATATCCAAAAATCGTTCCCAGATGATCATGTTTCTAACGGACGGTGAACCGACTAAAGGAACCAAAAATCTCGATAAAATCCTACGCAATGTCAGAAGGGAAAATATTCATGAAATATCAGTGTACAGTCTAGCATTTGGAGCCGGCGCTGATTATGAATTTGTAAAGAAGGTTGCCGTACAGAATAATGGAGTCAGTCGCCGTATCTATGAAGACTCGGACGCCGTTTTACAGATTGCAGGTTTCTACAACGAAATTTCTGCTGCTAGTCTCAAAAATATTTCATTTAAGTATCTAGAGGACGCTAATAGTGATGTTTCTAATTTAACAGACATGAACTTCAATTCTTATCTCTCAGGTTCTGAGCTTATAGTAGCTGGTAAACTAGATGACAACACAATTCGAGTATTTGACCTTAAAGTTCAAGGTCTGGGATCAAAAGGTGCAATAGAATTGGCTTTGACAAGGGATATACAACCAAATGTAGTTCCAAATTTAACGAGATCTGCTGATTATCAGATCATAACTGAAAAAATCTGGGCTTATATGACGATCAAGGAATTGCTGGAGAAGTCTATTGGATCGACTAACAAAGCAGAGAAGGATGAACTTAAAGCAAGGGCTTTAACTTTATCATTGAAGGTATATATATATATATATATATATATATATATATATATATATATATATATATATATATATATATATATATATATATATATATATATATGAGGAAGGAAATATAATATAATAGCAAAAAGAGACAGGATCCACAAGATCTACCATAGACATAGGAAACACGAGGCATAGTCCGACATAGTCGTAGCAAACACAAACAAGGTCCACTTTATGTATAGCAAGCACGAGGCAAGAGTCAAACATAGACATAAACATGAGACAGTGTTCACCATAGGTAAAGCAAGCATAGAGCATAGTCTGACAAAAGAACGGCAAACACGAGAATGGGCCAACATAGATTACATTGTAAATATAATACCGACTTACTCAGTAAACACGATACCGACTTGCATTGTAAATATGATACCGACTTACTCAGTAAACACGATACCGACTTATATAACAAACACTGTACCGACTTAGACAAGACGCAAAATTAAATTTTATCGATTTTTAAAAGCCCGTTTCTTTTCGCTTGTTATATTACATTTTTTTTCAATAAAAATCTACTTTCAGATTACAGGTATATTTTATTACTTAAAAATCGTTCAGATGCAAGCAAATATTTGAAAGATACACTTTTTAATTTAACAGCATATTTTCTCCCATATTCACAGAGTTATTCTCATATTTACTGCAAAATGATCAGCCTGTCTCCCACAGGGGGGTGGAAGATAAGCTACACGACTTATTTCGCGCTCAATGTTATCATGACGTCATAAGCAAACACGACATACGTCAACGTCAAGCAACCTAAATTTTGTTCATTTTCCAACATAAACGGAAGGGAAAATGACAAATTTAGGGGCAAATTATTGAATGGTAGATTCTATTTATCAACGATATAGTAATTATATCTTCTTTATATATCACTTGCTCAACCACTAACGCCACTAACAGATACGTTTGTCCGTCGCCATACTTGTTATTTTAATTATCTACGGAAATGAAATACGTACTTATTAAATCGCCATACGCAGACAGGAGGTCAATGCCTGTTCTTTTCCAAGGTCAGAGATCAAAAGTCGAGGATATACACCAAACATTATTGATTAATTGCAGTTTTTAAACATGACACAGACAGAAAAAATTGTGAAAGGGTCATCAGACTTGGAACACATACTCCTCAATTGAAAAGGACGACGTCAAAGGTTTTAAATGTCAAGGTCACGCCCTTATATTTGTTGATAAATAGCACCTTGTTAACAATGTGCATCCATTATTCAGGAATTTTTCAGTTATGGTTTGCTATATGCAAGTTTTATTCATTTTGAAGTGACGGGCATATTTTGAATGTAGGTGTTGCTCTTGTTAAAATGCACACAAAATGTACATATGCTCGTAAATAAACATCATAGATGTTCAAATATTATGTCAATATAAGTCGGTGTAGTCCAGTGGATTAGGTGCTCGGCTCGTGACCGGAAGACTCGGTTTCGACTCCCGCCATGAGTGCACCAGTGTCCTGTCTTTCGGACGAGACAGTAAAACCCGAGGTCCAGTGTCACGGTAGGCGTGGCACGTAAAAGATCCCTCACTGCTTCGGGAGTGTCCATTGTAAAGGTATAAATTTCAGTCCAATGCATCAGACAGATGCCGTCACCATAAACGTGAACTAATCGTGGAGTGACATAAAACAATAATCAATCAATCAATCAATCAATCAATCAATCAGTCCATTAATGTTATTTCAATATGATCACTGTTAAGGCTAGCTGACTTACAGATTTTGTTTAAGCTATATCCTAATTGTTACAATATATAATTAATATAATCTACTTCATCTACTTTAGTACAAGTTTGTGACACCACTCACATCCATGGTGGTCACCAAACCTGATGCCCAAGATATCGGAAATCTGGAGGAAAAAGAAGATGCTGCATGTGAGTAAAACTGAAATAATTATAAGCATAAATTAGTCACAAGCCTTCATAGGGTAAGTGGAGTATATATATCACCTCAAAACCCTATACAGATAGATTAGTTTTCCTATTACTCTTTGTTCAACTGATGGGAATCATTGACAAACGCCGAGACGATCCTGACAAGTGACTTTGCATGGGGTATACCTCTCGGAATTTATCTTAAAATTCTAAGTAAATTCTTATTTTTCGATATTTTGTTTTACCATGACTATTGCCTAAGGCGAGAAAATAATTAGGAATATTTCATCTATGTGAGCTTCTCCAGTGAATTCAAATGCTAATATTTATAATTATTATATCTACAATAATATTGAAAATATATGACTGATATTTTGCATTATCTCTTACGATAAAACCAAAGCCGAACCTATTGATACATTCGAAATGTTTAAGACCTCTTCTCATTATCGAATCGGGCATTATGTGAAACTCGAATCGCACACGTAAAGCTGGAGAACCCCATTTGGACCAATTTTCTCGCAATTGGCAAAATTTGCTCCATTCTACCTGAACCCATGTATATGTGACGCCATAGACAATGAAGCTTAACATTTTCCTACATTTCATCACTTCAGCAAAAACTCACAGTTTTTATACTGATTTGAATACTGTAAACCCCTTTAATTTCACTGCCTTAGAATTTGGCAAAATTTCAGTTTTCCATATTTTGCTGCCCTTAATTTTCGCGCTTTTTGATTGGTTAACACAATACTAGTAATACAAGTATTACTATATCATATCATCATCATGTAGAGTCTAGGTAATAAGGTAGGATAAGGCAATGGTTCACATTGTGATGAACGCAAATAATTCCGGAATCCGGATAATATATTCCGCGGCCTTTAAATTTTGTGATTTTTTCATCCATCGCGAAATTGGCGAAAAATAAGGGCGCGCGAAAATTTTGGGGTTTCCAGTATTAAGTATGAGAACACCTTCCACCAATTTGCATAATTATCAGAAAAAAGGATGTGCTATTTGAATCAGAAGCATTGCTCTTCTAAATCCACATGATCAGTATGTACATATTATATAGATAATTATACTGTGATGGGTACCTCGGCCTTTATTGTCTGATACGGTACCTCGGCCTTTATTGTTAAATACGGGACCTCTGCCTTTATTGTCTCAACTGAAAGGTATGATACTGTACCTCGGCCTTCATTGTCTCAACTGAAAGGTGTGATACGGTGCCTCGGCCTTTATTGTCTCAACTGAAAGGTATGATACTGTACCTCGGCCTTTATTGTCTGACCTGAAATGTATGATACTGTACCTCGGCCTTTATTGTCTGACCTGAAAGGTATGATTCTGTACCTGGGCCTTTATTGTCTGACCTGAAATGTATGATACTGTACCTCGGCCTTTATTGTCTGACCTGAAAGATATGATACTGTACCTCGGCCTTTATTTTCTGATCTGAAGGGTATGATACTGTACCTCGGCCTTCATTGTCTGACCTGAAAGGTATCATACTGTACCTCGGCTTTTATTGTCTGACCTGAAAGGTATGATACTGTACCTGGGCCTTTAATGTCTGACCTGAAAGGTATGATACTGTACCTCGGCCTTTATTTTCTGATCTGAAGGGTATGATACTGTACCTCGGTCTTCATTGTCTGACCTGAAAGGTATAACACTGTACCTTGCCCTTTATTGTCTGACCTGAAAGATATGATACTGTACCTCGGCCTTTATTGTCTGACCTGAAAGGTGTGATACTGTACCTTGCCCTTTATTGCCTGACCTGAAAGGTATGATACTGTACCTCGGCCTTTATTGTCTGACCTGAAAGGTATGATACTGTACCTCGGCCTTTATTGCCTGACCTGAAAGGTATGATACTGTACCTCGGCCTTTATTGCCTGACCTGAAAGGTATGATACTGTACCTCGGCCTTCATTGTCTGACCTGAAAGGTATGATACTGTACCTTGCCCTTTATTGCCTGACCTGAAAGGTATGATACTGTACCTCGGCCTTTATTGTCTGATCTGAAAGGTATGACACTGTACCTTGCCCTTTATTGTCTGACCTGAAAGGTATGATACTGTACCTCGGCCTTTATTGTCTGACCTGAAAGGTATGATACTGTACCTTGCCCTTTATTGCCTGACCTGAAAGGTATGATACTGTACCTCGGCCTTTATTGTCTGACCTGAAAGGTATGATACTGTACCTCGGCCTTTATTGCCTGACCTGAAAGGTATGATACTGTACCTCGGCCTTCATTGTCTGACCTGAAAGGTATGATACTGTACCTTGCCCTTTATTGCCTGACCTGAAAGGTATGATACTGTACCTCGGCCTTCATTGTCTGACCTGAAAGGTATGATACTGTACCTCGGCCTTTATTGTCTGACCTGAAAGGTATGATACTGTACCTCAGCCTTTATTGTCTGACCTGAAATGTATGATACTGTACCTTGGTCTTTATTTTCTGATCTGAAAGGTATGATACGTGACCTTGGTCTTTATTGTCTGATCTGATAGGTATGATACGTGACCTTGGTCTTTATTGTCTGATCTGATAGGTATGATACTGTACCTCGGCATTTATTGTCTGATCTGAAAGGTATAATACTGTACCTCAGACTTTATTTTCTGATCTGAAAGGTATGATACGTGACCTTGGTCTTTATTTTCTGATCTGAAAGGTATTATAATGTACCGTGGCCTTTATTGTCTGACCTGAAAGGTATGATACTGTACCTGGGCCTTTATTATTTTCTTATCTGAAAGGTATGATACTGTACCTCGGCCTTTATTGTCTCCACTGAAAGGTATGATACTGTATCTTGCCCTTTATTGTCTGACCTGAAAGGTATGATACTGTACTTCGTCCTTCATTGTCTAACCTGAAAGGTGTGATACTGTACCTTGGCCTTTATTGTCTGACCTGAAAGATATGATACTGTACCTCGGCCTTTATTGTCTGATCTGAAAGGTATGATACTGTACCTCGGCCTCCATTGTCTGACCTGAAATGTATGATACTGTACCTTGCCCTTTATTGCCTGACCTGAAAGGTATGATACTGTACCTCGGCCTTCATTGTCTGACCTGAAATGTATGATACTGTACCTTGCCCTTTATTGCCTGACCTGAAAGGTATGATACTGTACCTCGGCCTTCATTGTCTAACCTGAAAGGTGTGATACTGTACCTCGGCCTTTATTGTCTGACCTGAAAGATATGATACTGTACCTCGGCCTTCATTGTCTGACCTGAAAGGTATGATACTGTACCTCGGCCTTTATTGTCTGATCTGATAGGTATGATGCTGTACCTCGGCATTTATTGTCTGACCTGAAAGGTATGATACTGTACCTCAGCCTTTATTTTCTGATCTGAAAGGTATGATACGTGACCTTCGTCTTTATTTTCTGATCTGAAAGGTATTATAATGTACCGTGGCCTTTATTGTCTGACCTGAAAGGTATGATACTGTACCTGGGCCTTTATTATTTTCTTATCTGAAAGGTATGATACTGTACCTCGGCCTTTATTGTCTAACCTGAAAGGTATGATACTGTATCTTGCCCTTTATTGTCTGACCTGAAAGGTATGATACTGTACCTCGGCCTTCATCGTCTAACCTGAAAGGCGTGATACTGTACCTCGGCCTTTATTGTCTGACCTGAAAGATATGATACTGTACCTCGGCCTTTATTGTCTGATCTGAAAGGTATGATACTGTACCTCGGCCTTCATTGTCTGACCTGAAATGTATGATACTGTACCTTGCCCTTTATTGTCTGACCTGAAAGGTATGATACTGTACCTCGGCCTTCATTGTCTGACCTGAAATGTATGATACTGTACCTTGCCCTTTATTGCCTGACCTGAAAGGTATGATACTGTACCTCGGCCTTCATTGTCTAACCTGAAAGGTGTGATACTGTACCTTGGCCTTTATTGTCTGACCTGAAAGATATGATACTGTACCTCGGCCTTCATTGTCTGACCTGAAAAGTATGATACTGTACCTCGGCCTTTATTGTCTGACCTGAAAGGTATGATACTGTACCTCGGCCTTTATTGTCTGACCTGAAAGATATGATACTGTACCTCGGCCTTTATTGTCTGATCTGAAAGGTATGATACTGTACCTCGGCCTTTATTGCCTGACCTGAAAGATATGATACTGTACCTCGGCCTTTATTGTCTGACCTGAAAGGTATGATACTGTACCTCGGCCTTTATTGCCTGACCTGAAAGGTATGATACTGTACCTCGGCCTTTATTTTCTTATCTGAAAGGTATGATATTGTACCTCGGCCTTTATTGTCTGACCTGAAAGGTATGATATGGTACCTCGGCCTTTATGTTTGATCTGAATGGTGTAATAATGTACCTTGGCCTTTTGTTGACTGATCTGAATGGTATGATATGGTACCTCGGCCTTTATTGTCTGATCTGAATGGTATGATATGGTACCCCGGCCTTTATTGTCTGATCTGAATGGTATGATATGGTACCTCGGCCTTTATTGTCTGATCTGAATGATGTAATAATGTACCTCGGCCTTTTGTTGACTGATCTGAATGGTATGATATGGTACCTCGGCCTTTATTGTCTGATCTGAATGGTATGATATGGTACCTCGGCCTTTATTGTCTGATCTGAATGATGTAATAATGTACCTCGGCCTTTATTGTCTGATCTGAATGGTATGGTATGGTGAAGTACTTTTCATGTTTTATTTTACTTCTACTTAGAAATGAGTAGGCTTGGTGTAGTGGTTAAGCGTTTGGCTTGCGTAGCAGATGAATCGGGTGCGATTCCAGGATAGCGCCAGAATGTTTTGAGGGTTGCTTACCTTCTAGTTCCCTGTCGCAATACAACTGGCAATGTAAGACACCAATCAACCAACCCAACTATTAATACGCAAGATCGTGATTACTGATTGATCGTTTTGACTCGTACCTTTATTCACTCCATTCTTTTGTTTTCATTTGTTAAGTTAAGAACAATATATTTGGTACAAAACATGAACGGAATGAATATTTACGATATTACGTATTTAGAAATTTAAAAAAAATTGACGTCATCCTTATGCAATCCAATTAAACAATTTAAGATGTAACTTTCAGTGCTTTTTGATAACAAAAACAGCATAAGTGGTACTGCTAGTAGTGGAAGCCGTGGTAGCCAAAGCAGTGGCAGAGGAAGCTCGGGCGGAGGAGGTATGACTTTTTATTCTTATGCACGTCATTAAAATGAGAAATGTTCACGAAATTGGAGACAGTCTCCAAATCGGGAAATATTTTTGGGTGAATTTCTCCACATCGGGGGAACGGGTATTTTCTTTTTCCTGATTGAAGATACAGTGATGCACATAATGTAGTTTGTATTTTCGCGTAATTCAACTTCAGAATTAGAATGGAGGTCGGAACAAGATGCGGACTTGTCTCTCTCTCTCTCTATCTATCTATCTCTCTCTCTCTCTCTCTCTTTTTTTTTTTTTTTTTTTTTTTGATGGGTGCACCCATCAGTTTTCGAGTTTTCGAAGATATTTTGATCATTACATATAATTAAGACTTGTTTTAATGTCAGCGTGCCAACGTTCTATTCTGTAAATTAACACAGACGTCTTAATTTTGTATTGTCAAACATTACCATGTACTGTAGTCCTGATTATCCAAATTAATTTAACGTGTGACAAGTACGTATCATGTTGAAAGTAATCTCGGCATATTGCAGCAGAATGATGCAAACTAAAAGCTTTTTCTACAATTTATTCAAACATGAAAATAAAAGAAATTAAATTTTAAAATTTTAACAAATTTAAGGAAATTCAACAAATAATAAGAATTAGAATTTAAAACAATAAAACTTGTTAAAATCAATTGAAGTTGAATGAAATACTGAAATTCTGTAAAACTGATTTCTCCGTGATATATTTCAAAACACATGGGGTTTTTTTTTTCTTTTTTTTTTTCTTGGTAATCACGAGAATCGACATCCATCATGCCTCATGCGAAATATTTACATTGTATATTTGTCACGGTAATGGAAGTTTCTATTTATAGGTTAAAAGTTAGTTTGGCGTTTCTGATTAAGACTGTTCGGAGCGTAGAAACGTCAAAGTAACTTCTAACCGTCTTAGACGGCAAACGATTGGTAATTTGCATTTATGATTTGCACACCGAGCATGCTGATTAGTCTGCGTTTTGACTGATACCCTGAAACAAACATCAGCTGTCTATTTTCGGAAGACATTTTCTTCACGATTAAGACGACTAATTTGTCGATCTGTTATTGGTTAATTTTAAAAATTGCAGTCGAACAGATCAGATTTCCAAGATGAAAATTCGCAGCGTGATCGTCAATATCCATACACAGAAAATAATAATCTTAACAGCATGCGACGTACTTATTCCAGAAAGCCCCAGGCCCTCCAGTGTTGTTTACTCGTTTTCTAATAGGTCGCAAATCTGTGATAACGTAGTCATCTAATTCCTCTTGGCCGAGGAAATCAAGGTTTTGAAACGTAATAGCTGAGATCATACATGTATTTTACAATCGGGTCACCTCGCCCATTTACGTGACACACTTGAAAATAAGATTGGGAGGTAGTAGAAGACATATATTTCCTGAACTTCTTATCACATGACCACAAAATGTCGGATGCTGCTGGTGTCGCGTGGAGTAAAATAACATTTACCTTCTTCAACGCTGCAAATCTTGAGCATATAGATAATAAATAATATCAAACCACACTTTGCAATTACTAACTGTTTACAATACAATGAGTAACACTATGAAAAAACATATGGCTCATCACGAAAATTGTCACGTGATTGTATTCAAAGCGAGATAATCACAAAATCAAAATCACTCGAAATATAAGTGATTTATAGTATCCTGATATAAGCACAGGTACTGTATTACGTGAAGAGTGCCTTTTTAAAACTAACCCCCTCCTTTATGCATCGTCTCGTCCCCCTTCCCCTGAGGTAAAAAATGCAGCCGCTTCAACCAGTATTTCCTACAAGTTCCGATGATAATCAGAGAAAAGTAAAGTACCAACATGTAAAATAATGTCTATCCTTTTGATATCTGTCCTCAAAATTTCATTCAAGCATTTTTAAGGCACTAACAAACGCAAAGTCGAACGAAACAACTCGCGGACAGTTTGCTCACCAGTCGCCATGTTGATACAACATCGTCAGGGTGTAAAAGACAAGATCGGTATAATGACAAGAATGTCAAAATCGTGAGAAAAAGGAATATTAAAGCCATAAACATGGAATAAAGATTTAATGTTAATTTTGTTTTAGCCATACATTGAACTACTGCTTTATTCAAGCAAACACGGTAAAGTCCTTTTGTAACGTGATACCGAGCGTGCGGCTCACTTACATATCCATAATTCTTTGGTAACTATGCCATTGCATTAAGTTTCTTGTTCAATGAAAACGAGCGGTAAAAGTTCACAATTTATTTACACTAAGCACTACTTCAAAGTCATATTTCAGTAATCAGTTCTACGATATAAATCCAACATAATGAACGGAGCCATAAAGTAAATAATAATTCCCGAATAAATCTTATACATGAACTCTTCTAGCACTAGATATAGACTGACGCGCTGCTGAAATCAGCGCCCCCTATTTATACTAATTTGGGTAATCCTCAAAGTGAGGATTAAAATAAGCGATCCTCATAGTGAGGAGTGACATGTACAACAACAATGACCTAATTAACAATGA
Source organism: Pteria penguin (assembly GCA_035048485.1). Classification (NCBI taxonomy): domain Eukaryota; kingdom Metazoa; phylum Mollusca; class Bivalvia; order Pterioida; family Pteriidae; genus Pteria; species Pteria penguin. The sequence continues at coordinate 48,995,321 of CM068585.1, forward strand.
GCGCTATCTTAGCACCTAAATATAATAACAGTAGATTCTAAATAAGACATCGAAAAGATAGAAAAATGATAATGAAATATACGCTACACTTTTATGCAAATAAACCTGTAATAGATTGCTGGCGAGGAAACTGTGCGCGAGTTGTGTCGTTCGAATTTGCGTTTGTTGGCGCTTTTGAACATGCTTAAATGAAATTTTGAGGACAGATGTCAAAAGGTTAGACATTATTTTACATGCTTGTGCTTTACTTTCCTCTGATTATCATCGGAATTTGTAGGAAATCCTGGTTGAAGCAGCTGACTGTTGTTTCTTACCTTAGGGAAAGGGGAACGAGACGATATATAAAATAGTGGGGGGGGGGGGGGGGGGGGGGGGGGTTAAAAAGTCACTCTTCATGTAACCCTGTGATATAAGTACTAGATAATGAACTTTTTGTTTATAGGAGGTGGTGACCCTCATTTCCTGATCCGGATGAGAGGTGTCGGTAATCCTATCTGCTTTGATGTAATGGCAGAACCTGGTGACATTCTCAGATTGGTAAAAGATGACGTAAACGGTAAAATCTAAGTCTAGAGGATCTCGCATTCTTTTTTATTTATTTATTTATTTATTTATTCTGTTATTAATATGGTTATTTTTTGTACCCTGTATGACATAATTTTAACAACTGTATTTTGAAGTCTCCGTTCATACTTGCCAACCATCTTCATTCACTTCTGAAATTTAGCTTTTAGTGTTTATCACGCTTTATGCAGAATACTTCACCAGCTGTAAAAATATAACAGGTGGTCTTTATCGACAAGAGTCGGCATAAATTGTTTTGACAGCATATATTGTTTTGGCGGCATGGTTTGATATAGTCCTGGAACCCTAAAAATCAGGGCCCGGCTGGAATAAATGCCTCGCACTAGTCATACCCGTCATGAAAAATCAAGGCAATTCCAATAGCGAAAAAAGGAACACGTACGCTGGGAGTTGACACATACTGTTTGTTTAAACAATGTCACCGAAACACAAAAAAAAAAAAACATAAAAAGATTATAATAACACATAACATAATAACTGTTCGTCAGGGCAATGTGTTGATCTATATCAGGACTCCGGTGGACTCGATTGCGCTTTTGTTGTAGTAACTGACTTACCATAATGTGGTTTATTTATGATTTTATAGAATCTATTTATATTCAACAGGTTTTATCGTTAATGCCCGTATCATTCCTTCCTCCATCAAGACAAGAAATGGCCGTCAGAGGACGTACATGGGTGAAATCTTGATATTCCATCCGTTAGTAAGGGTACACCTCACACCCAGAAGGATTCTGGTCAATAATGCTGAAATCTCGTGGGAGGATGAAATACCTTTCATGTGTAGAGGCGCGACATTTTCTGTAACATTCGAGGATGATCACATCAGAATTCTCCGAATGAACTTCGGACATGGCATACAGTTATTGGTCAAATCCCGGCGTGCCAGAAATAACATGACAGTGGACTATCTGAATTTGTATTGCGATGACGAAACTGGATTTTCAAGAAATGCCCAGGGAATATTAGGTATTTATTATTTATCAAATCGTTTTAGACAAAGACAGATTGGCAAATTCAAGATGACATGTTGTTGTTGTTGTTCCTCACTGATTCGGGTGGATCCGTTGTCACGGTAGGCATGACACGCAAAAGATCCCTCACTGCTTGGGCTGGGTCCGTTGTCACGACAGGCATGGCACGTAAAAGTTCCCTCACTACTTCGGGTGGATTCGTTGTCACGGTAGGCATGGCACGTAAAAGATCCCTCACTGCTTGGGGTGGGTACGTAGTCACGGTAGGCATGGCACGAAAAGATCTCTCTCTCTGCTTGGTGTGGGTCCGTAGTCACGGTGGGCATGGCACGTAAAAGATCCCTCATTGCTTCGGGTGGATCCGTTGTCACGGCAGGCAGTGCTTGGGGTGGGTCCGTAGTCACGGTAGGCATGGCGCGTAAAAGATCCCTCATTGCTTCGGGTGGATCCGTTGTCAAGGCAGGCATGGCACGTAAAAGATCCCTCAGTGCTTGGGGTGGATCCGTTGTCACGGTAGGCATGGCACGTAAAAGATCCCTCACTGCTTCGTGTGGATCCGTTGTCACGGTAGGCATGGCACGTAAAAGATCCCTCACTGCTTCGGGTGGATCCGTTGTCACGGTAGGCATGGCACGTAAAAGATCCTTCACTGCTTCGGGTGGATCCGTTGTCACGGTAGGCATAGCACGAAAAAGATCCCTCACTGATTCGGGTGGATCCGTTGTCACGGTAGGCATAGCACGTAAAAGATCCCTCACTGATTCGGGTGGATCCGTTGTCACGGTAGGCATGGCACGTAAAAGATCCCTCACTGATTCGGGTGGATCCGTTGTCACGGTAGGCATGGCACGTAAAAGATCCCTCATTGCTTCGGGTGGATCCGTTGTCACGGTAGGCATGGCACGTAAAAGATCCCTCACTGCTTCGGATGCATCCGTTGTCACGGTAGGCACGTAAAAGATCCCTCACTGATTCGGGTGGATCCGTTGTCACGGTAGGCATGGCACGTAAAAGATCCCTCACTGATTCGGGTGTATCCGTTGTCACGGTAGGCATGGCACGTAAAAGATCCCTCATTGCTTCGGGTGCATCCGTTGTCACGGTAGGCATGACACGTAAAAGATCCCTCACTGCTTCGGGTGCATCCGTTGTCACGGTAGGCATGGCACGTAAAAGATTCCTCATTGCCTAGGGTGGATCCGTTGTCAAGGTAGGCGTGGCACGTAAAAGATCCCTCACTGCTTCGGGTGGATCTGTTGTCACGGTAGGCGTGGCACGTAAAAGATCCCTCACTGCTTCGGGTGGATCCGTTGTCACGGTAGGCATAGCACGTAAAAGATCCCTCACTGATTCGGGTGGATCCGTTGTCACGGTAGGCATGGCACGTAAAAGTTCCTTCACTGCTTCGGGTGCATCCGTTCTCACGGTAGGCATGGCACGTAAAAGATCCCTCACTGATTCGGGTGGATCCGTTGTCACGGTAGGCATGGCACGTAAAAGATCCCTCATTGCTTCGGGTGCATCCGTTGTCACGGTTGGCATGGCACGTAAAAGATCCCTCACTGCTTCGGGTGCATCCGTTCTCACGGTAGGCATGGCACGTAAAAGATCCCTCACTGATTCGGGTGGATCCGTTCTCACGGTAGGCATGGCACGTAAAAGATCCCTCACTGATTCGGGTGGCAAAGGTATATATTTCTATGCAAAGCATTAGACAGATCATGATGCCGTCACTTTATACAAAGATAATCGTGGAGTGACGTAAAACAATAAATCAATCAATTAATCAATCAGTCAATCAACATCATTCTATATTACAGTGCATTTCAATTGTTGGAATTCCCTTTCTAGTTTTCATAAAATACATTTACATCACAGCGAGTTTTGTTTTTTTACCGTAAATTTAAATTTCTCTGATGGTAATTATCCTGTAGATCGTTTATGTCTCCATTCAAGGGTTCGTCAGTTGTCCTAAATATTATGATGATGACAACATAAGTAGATTATTTCGCATAGAAACCATTTTAGATGCGTCCTGAATGTAATCTGCATACTTATATCCATTAATATCCATTATCATTCTAGGTGAATTTGTTCATGACAGAATTCGGGTAAGGCACATTCACTTCAACAAGAAGAACCAAGTAGTAGGGTCTCTGAAGGTGACGCATAAAGGAGTTACCTCCCGTGTCAGGACAGTGTTAACACCCACGGCAAATACAATTACAGGAGAGAAGGAGCAATGCTGGAACGCACATAGAAACATTCATAAACTTATGGAGAAAGATCTGAAAGACTATTTCATTAAAGACATTTACCAAAGATCGTGAAAGTAGTATACACCTCGGCTTATACCTCAGTGTAAATGAAATCTATCTTCATGTATTGTACAAAACCCCATTTGCTGTACATCTTTGCTACAATACATTAATAAAATGTCGAGAACTTTGAGCAAAACTACTTTGGGGAATTTTGAAGAGTGTGTTTTTTTGCCTTGACTACTTCTAGTCAATACAACAAGAGTGGCCATGTTAACACTTTTGCCGGTAAGGCATGTGGAAGCTTGGGACAAAATCTTTATCAAAGTCACGGAAAACTGGATAAACTTCATACATGTAACTCAATGGCGGATTTCGAAAGAAAGGAGGGGGGGGGGCTTTTTCGCGACAAGTATGAGTAAAACATCAGATTTGGCACTTAAAATGGCTGACTATTTTGGATTTTACTGGACTTTCACGTGTAAGGGCCCATTTTTTGGAAATCCTGGATCTGCCATTGTAACTCACACATTTATTACAGTCAGTGATAACAGCTTAAATAACACGTCCTCGGAGGGGGATGGGGAGGGCACATATCTGCGTTATGGACCACTTCTTACGGTTTTGTAGATCATATGGAGAAATGCGTCCGTTTACTAATTTGCATATCCGCCATATTGGAATTCTCTAGTCTAATGTGTTATACAGGAATATATAAGGAAATAATCAGAAAATCGCTGAAAAACGAATACATTAATCCTGGCTTTTTTTTTTGCCATGGTAGTACTGTTTTCCCTACACCGGTACGATCAAAATGATGTAAAAAGCTTATTTGTAGGTCGAATATAACTCCGGCGAATTAAATCTGAAGTTTCCAGGCGAATAGGACCGCAAAACCTATATAAACGTCGGAGATTTTACGAAATTGTGACATTTTAACCCTCAAAAAATGACGATTCTAAATACATGACGTTTGTCATGGGTAGATTCATTTTTTCAGATACAAATAATCTATATCAGCAAACGTGATTATGGAATGTTGAATATACTTTCGGCACTTTACATCGAAATATGTGTAAAAATGCGATTTTTATCTCTACTCAGAAAATTCCCGGGGCGCCGACGGGGTAGTATAGTATAGTATAAGTGATATTTTAAATAAAGAACATACTCCATAGACAATGGGTATCCTACTTATTTTGAACTGCAACAAGGGTATCATCTGAGGTTTTTAATTTTTCATTTTATTTCATATAACATTTATTTACACAAACGCGTGATACGCGTACGTGTGTAACCCCGTCAGGGGCCCCCGGACACGTGTCAGATCATTTGAAAATGAATTTCAGTTCATTTTTAATCAGTTTTGTGAATCAGAAGATGTAGTTTATATTTTCAAATGCACACAACTATCATAATATTTGTTTTGAGCATTTTCTATCCGTATAAAATTACAAAAATTGTTTTTTTAATCTTATGTACTGGATCGTTTTGTATGCTGACCTCTCGAGCTCTCCGGTAACTTAATGCCGTAAAACTGATTTATATACTTACTCCTTAGCTAATTATCCTTTCCAAAGAATATTTTTCTGTATATAGATCTACATATTCACGATTTTGGCGTACGCAAATGGGACATGCTGACGCGAGTTTGTGGAAATCTATCTTTCGCTTTCTTACACGTGTTTACATTTCTGCGGTAGTGGAACTCTTCGGTGCCGTCAAAGTCACGTGATTTCGCTCTGGAATATATATGAGAAAAAAGCGGATGCATTTCTCTATATGGTTTATGAGGAAAACTTTAAAGGTTGTGGGAAACTTAAATCATACACATTTATGTTTTTGCTTGAATAAACTATAACATCCTCATATTTTTTGTTTTTGAAAATAATTACTCGTTCTGGAGATATTGATATTTGAATATAAATGTAAAAGTGTGTTGCTTCGGCAAGTCTCGCGGATTTTTGTGACTGTGATCGCTATGATCACAGACTTTCAGTTAAATCATATTGTGAGGACCCTTAAGGCTTCCTAATACTGTATCCTGAAAAAATCCCATAGACTTCCTGTTACAACATTCTTCGAGGTCCTATGGACTTCGTTTTACAACATCTAGCGAAGATCCCACACACTCCCTATTACAACATCTAGCGAAGATCCCACACACTTCCTATTACAACATCCTGCGAGGATCTCAAGGATTTTATGTGACAACAACCTCATAGGATCCCACGGACTTCCTATTACAATATCCTGCAAGAATCCCACAGCCTTTCTAATTAAACATCATGCGAGATTCCCAGGGAATTCCTCCTTACAAAATTCTTCGAGGATCCCGGGGACTTCGTATTACAACATCCAGCGCTTATCCCAAAGACCTCCTAATACAACATCCTGCGAAAATTCCTCGGAACTTCTATTTCAACATCCTTGGAGAATACCATGGACTTCATGTGACAATACCCCTCCTGTATGGTGGCGGTATCTACATGATACAAGTGCAGCAGAGCAGTGTATCTCCTGTATGGTGGCGGTATCTACCAGATACAAGTACAATACAGCAGGATCCCTTCTGTATGGTGGCGGTATCTACATGATACAAGTACAGTACAGCAATGTCCCTTCTGTATGGCGGCGCTATCTACCTGACACAAGTACAACACAGCAGGGTCCCTCGCATATGGTGGCGGTACCTACATGATACAAGTGCAGTAGAGCAGTGCCCCTCCTGTGTGGTGGCGGTATCTACCTGATATAAGTGCAGCAGAACAGTGTATCTCCTGTATGATGGCCGATTCTGTCTGATACAGTACATCAGTGTCCTTCCTGTATGGTGGCGGTGCTTACTTGACTCAAGTGCAGTAGACCAGTGTCCCTTCCGTATGGTGGCGGTATCTACCTGATACAAGTGTAGTAGAGCAGTGTCCCTCTTGTATGGCGACGGTGTTTACTTGATACAAGTGCAGTACAGCAGTGTCCTTCCTGTATGGTGGCGGTGCTTACTTGATTCAAGTGCAGTAGACCAGTGTCCCTCCTGTATGGCGGCAGTATCTACATGATAAAAGTACAGTACAGCAGTGTCCCTTCTGTACGGTGGCGGTGTCTACCTGATACAAATGCAGTACAGCAGTGTCCCTCCTGTATGGCGAAGTGTCTACCTGATAAAAGTGCAGCACAGTAATGTCACTTCTGTATGGCGAAGTGTCTACCTAATACGAATGCAGTAGAGCAATGTCTCTTTTGTATGGTGGTGGTATCAACCTGATACAAGTAGAGTAAAGCAGCGTCCCTTTTGTATGGTGGCGGTATCTACATGATTCTAGTCCAGTAGAGCAGTGTCCCTCCTGTACGGTGGCGGTATCTACCTGATACAAGTGCAGTACAGCAGTGTCCCTCCTGTATGGCGAAGTGTCTACCCGATACAAGTGCAGTACAGCAATGTCCCTCCTGTGTGGCAGTAGGGCAGTGTCCCTTCTGTAAGGTGGCGGTATCTACATGATTCTAGTCCAGTAGAGCAGTGTCTCTCCTGTATGGTGGCGGTATCCACCTGATACAAGTACAGTACAGCAGTGTCCCTTCTGTACGGTGGCGGTCTCTACTTGATACAAATGCAGTACAGCAGTGTCCCTCCTGTATGGTGAAGTGTCTACCCGATACAAGTGCAGTAGAGCAGTGTCTCTTTTGTATGGTGGCGGTATCTACCTGATACAAGTACAATATAGCAATATGTCTCCTGTATGGTGGCGGTATCTACCTCATAAAAGTGCAATATAGCAATATATCTCCTGTATGGTGGCGGTATCTACTTGATACAAGTGCAGTAGGGCAGTGTCCCTTCTGTATGGTGGCGGTATCTACCTGATACAAGTGCAGTAGAGCAGTGACCCTTCTGTATGGTGGCGGTATCTACCTGATACAAGTGCAGTAGGGCAGTGTCCCTTCTGTATGGTGGCGGTATCTACCTGATACAAGTGCAGTAGAGCAGTAACCCTTCTGTATGGTGGCGGTATCTACCTGATACAAGTGCAGTACAGCAATATCTCTCCTGTATGGTGGCGGTATCTACCTGATACAAGTGTAGTAGAGCAGTGACCCTTCTGTATGGTGGCGGTATCTCCATGATACACGTGCAGCAGAGCAGTGTCCCTCCTGTATAGTGGCCGTATCTACATGATATAAGTACAGTAGAGCAGTGTCCCTCATGATAGTCAGTCAGTTGTAGTGACGATAATCAGTAGGTTGTAGTGACGATATTCAGTCAATTGTAGTGATGATAGTCTGTCAGTTGTAGTGACTAGTGACGATAGTTAGTTGTGGTGATCATAGTCACTTGTAGTGAAAATGGTCAGTTGTAATGATGATAGTGGATCAGTTGTAGTGACGATAGTCAGTCCGTTTTAGTCACGATAGTAAATCGGTTGTAGTGAAGATAGTCAGTCAGTTGTTTTGACGATAGTAAGTCAGTTGTAGAGACGATAGTTATTCAGTTGCAATGACGGTAGTCAATGAGTTGTAGTGACGTCAGTCAGTTTAAGTGACGATAGTCAGATAGTTGAAGTGACGATAGTCAATTGTAGTGACAAAAGTAAGTTATTTTTAGTGACGATAGTCAGTCAGATGTAGTGAAGATAGTCAGTTGTAGTGACAATAGTCAATCAGTTGTATTGACGATAGTCAGTCAGGTATAGTGACTATAGACAGCCAGTTGTAATGACAACAATCAGTTGTATAGTGACGATAGTCAGTCAATTGTAGTGACGATAGTCAGTCAGTTGTAGTGGCGATAGTCAATCAGTTGTAGTGACGATAGCCAGTCATGTGTAGTGAAGATGGTCATTTGTAGTGGCGATAGTCAGTTGGTCTGATGACAGTCAGTCAATTGTATGGACGATAGTCAGTCAGATGTGTTCACGATAGTCAGCCACTTGTGGTGACGATGGTCAATCAGGTGGGTTGACGAGTGACGATACTTAGTCAGTTGTAGTGACGATAGTCAGTCAGTTGTAGTGACGATAGTTAGTCAGTTGTATTGACGTAGTCAGTCTGTTTTAGATGAGATAGTCTGTCAGTTGTAGTGGTGAGTTTGTCAGTTGGTTTGATGATAGTCAGTCAGTTGTAGTGGTGAGTTTGTCAGTTGGTGTGATGATAGTCAGTCAGTTGTAGTGGTGAGTTTGTCAGTTGGTGTGATGATAGTCAGTCAGTCCTAGTCACGATAATCAATCAGTTATAGTGAGGATAGTCAATTAATTGTAGTGACGCTGGTCAGTCAGTTGTAGTGACAATAGTTAATCAGGTGTATTAACGATAGTCAGTCAATTGTAGTAACGACAGTCAGTCAGTTGTGGAGACGATAGTGAATCAGTTGTAATGACGATAGCCAATCAGTTGTAGTGACGATAGTGAAACAGTTGTAGTGACAAGGGACGATAGTCAGTCAGTTGTAGTGACAATTGTCAGTCAGTTGATTTAGTTACACGTGGGTCACTTTAATTCTCATACACAGCGAACAGTGCAAGTGCTAAACACTAAGTCATTTATAAAATCCCACAGTCAAAGGGATAAATGGTAGCTTTGATCAATCTCACAAAGGGAATGAACACTAAACATTTACAAAAATCCCACAGTCAAAGGGACTAAATGGTAGCTTTGATCAGATCTCACAAAGGGAATGAATACTAAACATTTACAAAAATCCCACAGTCAAAGGGACTAAATAGTAGCTTTGATCAGATCCAACAAAGGGAATGAACAATAAACATTTACAAAAAATCCCACAGTCAAAGGGACTAAACGGTAGCTTTGATCAGATCCAACAAAGGGAATGAACACTAAACATTTACAAAAATCCCACAGTCAAAGGAATCATACACATATATCAAAGCCCATAATGATAAAATCATGAAAAAAAGACTTATCAGTGTTTGGCTTATTCAAGTGTAGGGGACCGCGGTTATATAACCTAAAAATAAAGATTTTGGACGGATTTTTGGGTACAGTGTGTGTTCAGATATGTGTCTTGTAGGTTCTGATGTTTATTTTTGTTCCATTCAGAGAATTGACTACTTTTCGAAGAAATCTGTAGTCCCCTACGGACCGAGTGTCCTCTGCTGGAGTTTCGTGCGATTACACTCCGCAGTCATTGCAGTATTTGCCTGTCTTCAAAAGCCCTTTGCTCTATGTGTGTGTATACCCACCTCACCGTGGAAACGTTGTCCGTATAAATACAAATAATTGTTTGGCATCCATTCTCGGGGATTGAAGCGAAGTAAAATAGCATTAGAACGGATAGTTCCCTTCACCACTAGAGTTGGTGGAATTCTCCAGCTATTATTTCCTTCACCACCAGGGTTGGTGGGTTTCTCCAGGTAGTGTTTCCTTCACCACCAGGGTTGTTGGGATTCTTCAGATATTCTTTCCTTCGCCATAAGGGTTGGTGGGATTCACCAGGTAGTGTTTCCTTCGCCAAAAAGGTTGTTGGGATTCTCCAGGAATTGTTTCCTTCGCCATCAGGGTTGGTGGGATTCTCCAGGTATTGTTCCCTTCGCCATCAGGGTTGGTGAGATTATCCAGGTACTGTTTCCTTCACCACCAGGGTTGTTGGGATTAATCCAGTTATTCTCTCCGTCGTCACTAGGGTTGGGGGGATCTCTAGGTATTGTTTCCTTCTCCACTAGGGTTGGCGGGATTCTCCCGGTATTGTTTACTTCGCCACCAGGGTTGATGGCATTCTCCAGGTATTGTTTCCATCGTCACCACGGTTGGTGGAGATCTCCAGGTATTGTTTCCTTCGCCACCAGGTTTTTGGGGATTGTCCAAGTATTGCTCCCTTCACCACTAGGGTTGTCGGGATTCTCCTCCGCCAACAGGGTTGTTGGGATTGTCCAGGAATTGTTTCCTTCACCACCAGGGTTGGTGGGTTTCTCCAGATATTCTTTCCTTCGCCATAAGGGTTGGTGGGATTCACCAGGTAGTGTTTCCTTCGCCAAAAAGGTTGTTGGGATTCTCCAGGAATTGTTTCCTTCGCCATCAGGGTTGGTGGGATTCTCCAGGTATTGTTCCCTTCGCCATCAGGGTTGGTGAGATTATCCAGGTACTGTTTCCTTCACCACCAGGGTTGTTGGGATTAATCCAGTTATTCTTTCCTTCGCCATAAGGGTTGGTGGGATTCACCAGGTAGTGTTTCCTTCGCCACAAAGGTTGTTGGGATTCTCCAGATATTCTTTCCTTCGCCATCAGGGTTGGTGGGATTCACCACGTATTGTTCCCTTCGCCATCAGGTGTGGTGGGATTCACCAGGTAGTGTTTCCTTCACCACCAGGGTTGTTGGGATTCTCCAGATATTCTTTCCTTCGCCATAAGGGTTGGTGGGATTCACCAGGTACTGTTTCCTCCGCCAAAAAGGTTGTTGGGATTCTCCAGGAATTGTTTCCTTCCCCGTCAGGGTTGGTGAGATTATCCAGGCACTGTTTCCCTCACCACCAGGGCTGTTGGGATTAATCCAGTTATTCTTTCCGTCGTCACTAGGGTTGGGGGGATTCTCTAGGTATTGTTTCCTTCTCCACTAGGGTTGGTGGGATTCTCCCGGTATTGTTTACTTCGCCACCAGGGTTGATGGCATTCTCCAGGTATTGTTTCCATCGTCACCACGGTTGGTGGAGATCACCAGGTATTGTTTCCTTACCCACCAGGCTATGAAGGATTCTCCAGGTAGTATTTCCTTCGCCAGTAAGGTTGGTGGGTTTCTCCAGGTATTGTTTCCTTCGCCATCATGGTTGCTTGGATTGTCCAGGTATTGTTTCCTTCGTCATCAAGGTTGATGCGATTTTCCAGGTATTGTGTCCTTCACTATCAGGTCTGTTGGGATTTACCAGGTATTGTTTCCGTCACCAGCAGGGTTGAAGGGATACTCTAGGTATATTTCCTTCACCATCAGGGTTGGTAGGATTGTCCAGGTACTGTTTCCATCGACATCAGGTTTGGCTTGCATTCTCCAGGTATTGTGTCCTTCACTATCAGGTCTGATGGGATTGTCCAGGTATTGTTTCCTTAGCCACCAGGGTTGGTGGGATTCTCTAGGTATTGTTTCCTTCGCCATCATGGTTGGTGAGATTCTCCAGGTATTGTGGAGTGGCGAGGAGGGGGAGAGAGGATTGTCCAGGTAGTCTTTCCTTCACTACCAAGGCTGGTGGGATTCTCCGGGTATTGTTTCCTTCACCACCAGTGTTGGTGGGATTCTCCAGGTATTGTTTCCTTCGCCATCATGGTTGCTTGGATTGTCCAGGTATTGTTTCCGTCGTCATCAAGGTTGATGCGATTTTCCAGGTACTGTTTCCTTCGCCACAGAGGTAGGTATATTTTCATTCACCATCAGGGTTGGTGGGATTGTCCAGGTACAGTTCCCTTAGACAGCAGGGATGGCTTGGATTCTCCAGGAATTCTTCCTTCACCACCAGGGCCGGTGGGATTCTCTAGGTATTGTTTCCTTAGCCATCAGGGGTGGTGGGACTATCCAGGTAGTCTTTCCTTCACTACCAGGGTTAGTGGGATTCTCCAGGTAGTGATTCTTTCGCCCCAAATATTGTTGGGATTTACCAGGTATTGTTTCCGTCACCAGCAGGGTTGAAGGGATACTCTAGGTATATTTCCTTCACCATCAGGTTTGGTAGGATTGTCCAGGTACTGTTTCCATCGACATCAGGTTTGGCTTGCATTCTCCAGGTATTGTGTCCTTCACTATCAGGTCTGATGGGATTGTCCAGGTATTGTTTCCTTAGCCACCAGGGTTGGTGGGATTCTCTAGGTATTGTTTCCTTCGCCATCATGGTTGGTGAGATTCTTCAGGTATTGTGGAGTTGCGAGGAGGGGGAGAGAGGATTGTCCAGGTAGTCTTTCCTTCACTACCAAGGCTGGTGGGATTCTCCGGGTATTGTTTCCTTCACCACCAGTGTTGGTTGGATTGTCCAGGTATTGTTTCCTTCGCCATCAGGGTTGGAGGGGTTGTCCAGGTATTATTTCCGTCAATACCAAGGTTAGTGGGATTCTCAAGGTAGTGATTCTTTCGCCCTTAAGTATTGTTGGTATTGTCCAGGTATTGTTTCTGTCGTCATCAGTGTTGGTGGAATTCTCCAGTTATTGTTTCCTTCGCCTCCTGTTTTAGTGGTATTGTCCAGGTAGTGTTTCCTTCAACATCTGGGTTGGTGGGATTTTCAAGGTATTGTTTCCTTCGCCATCCCGTTTAGTGGGATTGTCCAGGTATTGTTTACTTCGCCAAGAGGGTTGGAGGGATTGTCCAGGTATTGTTTCCTTAGCCACCAGGGTTGGTGGGATTCTCTAGGTATTGTTTCCTTCGCCATCATGGTTGGTGAGATTCTCCAGGTATTGTGGAGTGGCGAGGAGGGGGAGAGAGGATTGTCCAGGTAGTCTTTTCTTCACTACCAAGGCTGGTGGGATTCTCCGGGTATTGTTTCCTTCACCACCAGTGTTGGTTGGATTGTCCAGGTATTGTTTCCTTCGCCATCAGGGTTGGAGGGGTTGTCCAGGTATTATTTCCGTCAATACCAAGGTTAGTGGGATTCTCAAGGTAGTGATTCTTTCGCCCTTAAGTATTGTTGGTATTGTCCAGGTATTGTTTCTGTCGTCATCAGTGTTGGTGGAATTCTCTAGTTATTGTTTCCTTCGCCTCCTGTTTTAGTGGTATTGTCCAGGTAGTGTTTCCTTCAACATCTGAGTTGGTGGGATTTTCAAGGTATTGTTTCCTTCGCCATCCCGTTTAGTGGGATTGTCCAGGTATTGTTTACTTCGCCAAGAGGGTTGGAGGGATTGTCCAGGTATTGTTTCCTTCGCCATCATGGTTGGTGGGATTCTCCAGGTATTGTTTCCTTGGCCACCAGGGTTGTTGGGATTGCCCAGGTATTGGTTCCTTCACCTTCAGGGCCGGTGGGATTCTCCACGTATTGTTTCCTTCGCCACTAGGGTTGTTGGGATTATTCAGTTATTCTTTCCTTCGTCAATAGGGTTGGTAAGATTTTCCAGGTATTGTTTCCTTCGCCACTAGATTTAGTTCTATTGTTCAGGTATTGTTTCCGTCGCCGCCAGGGTTTGTGGGGTTGTCCAGGTATTGTTTCCTTAGCAACCAGGGTTTGAGGGATTCTCCAGATATTGTTTCCTTCGCCACCAGGGTTGGTTGGATTGTACCGGTTTTGTTTCCTTAGCCACCAGTGTTGGTAAGATTTTCCAGGTATTGTCTCCTTCACCACAAGTGTTACTGGAATTCTCCAGGTAGTGTTTCTTTCGCAACAAAGATTGTTGGGATTTTCCAGGTATTGTCTTCTTCGCCACAAAGGTTGTGCGGATATCCAGGTATTATTTTCTTCACTGGGATTCTCCAGGTAGTGTTTCTTTTGCAACAAAGATTGTTGGAATTATCCAGGTATTTCCTTCGCCATCAGGGTTAGTGGGATTGTACAGGTATTGTTTCCTTCGCAATCAGGGTTGGTGATATTGTACATGTATTGTTTCTTCAGCCACCAGGTGTTGTGGGTTTGTCCGGGTATTCTTTACTTCACCACTAGGATTAGTGGGATTCTCCAGGTATTGTTTCCTTCGCAACCAGAGTTGTTGGGATTCTCTATGTATTGTTTCCTTTGCCATCAGGGTTAGTGTGATTTTGAAGGTATTGTTTCCTTCGCCATCTGGGTTTTTGGTATTGTCCAGGTATTGTATCCTTCACCACCAGGGTTAGTGAGATTCTCCAGGTAGTGTTTCCTTTGCCACAAAGATAGTTGGGATTCTCCAGGTATTTTTTCCTTCGCCACGAGAGTTGTTGGGATTGTCCAGGTAGTGTTTCCGTCACCACCTAAGCTGGTGGGATTTTTCAGGTATTGTTTCCTTCTCCACAAAGGTTGTTTGGATACTCAGGTATTGTTTCCTTCGCCATCACGGTTGGTTGGATTGTCTAGGTATTGTTTCCGTTACCATCAGGCTTGGTGGGATTGTCCAAGTATTGTTTCCTTCGACATCAGGGTTGACTGGGATTCCCCGGGTATTGTTTCCTTCGCCACCATGATTGTTTGGATTCTCAAGGTATGGTTTCTTTCGCCATCAAGGTCGGTTTGATTCTCCAGGTATTGTTTCCTTTTCCACCAGAGTTGGTGGGATTCTCGAGGTATTGTTACCTCCGCAATCAGGGTTGGTGGGATTCTCCAGGTATTATTTCCTTCGACTCCAGCTTTGGTGGGATTGTCCAGGTATTGTTTCCTTTGCCATCAGGAATGGTGGGATTTTCCAGATATTGTTTCCTTCGCCATCAGGGTTGGTGGGATTCTCCGGGTATTGTTTCTTTCACCATCAAGGTTGATGGGATTCTCCAGGTATGGTTTCTTTCGCCGGCAGTGTTGCTGGGATTGTGCAGGTATTGTTTCCTACGCCATCAGGGTTGATGGGATTGTCCAGGTATTGTTTCCTTCGCTACCAGAGTTAGTTGGATAGTCCAGGTTTTTTCCTTCGCCCCCAGGTTTCGTTGGGTGTCCAGGTATTGTTTCCTTCACCACAAAGTTTGTTGGGATCCTCGAAGTATTGTTTCCTTCACCACCAGGGCTTGTGGGATTCTCCAGGTATTGTTTCCTTTACTATCAGTTGGCGGGATTCTTCAGGTATTACTTTCTTCACCACCAGGGTTGGTGGGGTTGTCCAGGTATTGGTTCCTTCGCCACCATGATTGTTTGGATTCTCAAGGTATGGTTTCTTTCGCCACCAGGGTTGGTTGGATTGTCCAGGTATTGTTTCCTTTACCACCAGTGTTGGTGGGATTCTCGAGGTATGTTTATCTCGCCATCAGGATTGGTGAGATTCTCAAGGTATTATTTCCTTCGATTCCAGATTTGGTGGGATTGTCTAAGTATTTTTTTCGGTCGCCATCAGGGTTGGTGGAATTTTCTAGGTATTGTTTCCTTCGCCATCAGGATTGGTGGGATTCTCCAGGTATTGTTTCCTTCGCCGTCAGGGTTGGTAGAATTGTGCGTGTATTGTTTCCTTCACCACCAGGTCTGGTGTGATTGTCCAGATATTGTTTCCTTCGCCAAAAAGATTGTTCGAATTCTCCAATTATTGTTTCCTTCGCCATCAGGGTTGGTTGGATTGTCCAGGTATTCTTTCCTTCGACATCAGGGTTGGCTGGGATACTCCAGGTATTGTTTCCTTCACCATCAGTGTTGGTGGAATTCTCTAGGTATTGTTTCCTTCGCCATCCGGGTTGGTTGGATTCTCCAGGTATTGTTACCTTCGCCACTAGTGTTGGTGGGGTTGTAGAGGTATTCTTTCCTTCACCACCAGAGATAGTGGGATTCTCCAGGTATTGCTTCTTCGCCACATAGATTGTTGTGATTCCAAAAATATTGTTTCCTTCGCCACCAGGGTTGGTGGGATAGTCCAGGTATTCTTTCCTTCGCCACCAGGACTGGTGAGAGTGTGCAGGTATTGTTTCTTTCGCTATCACAGTTGGTGCGATTCTCCAGTTAATGTTTTCTTGGCCACCAGGTTTGGGGGGAATATCCAGGTATTGTTTCATTCATCACCAGGGCTGGTGGGATTCTCAAGGTAGTGTTTCCTTCGCAACAAAAGTTATTGGGATATCCAAGTATTCTTTCCTTCGCCATCAGGGTTGGTTGGATTCTCCATGTATTGTTTCCTAAACATCAGATTTGTAAGGATTGTCCAGGTATTATTTCCTTCGACATCAGGGTTGGCTGGGGTTCTCCGGGTATTGTTTACTTCACTACCAGGGCTAATAGGATTTTCCAAGTATTGTTTCCTTCGACATCAGAGCTGCTGGGATTCTCCAGGTATTGTTTCCTTTGCCTCCAGATTTGGTGGGATTGTCCAGGTATTGTTTCCTTCGCCATCAGGGTTCGCTGGGATTCTCCAGGTATTGTTTCCTTGGCTACCAGGGTTGGTTCGATTGTCCAGGTATTGTTTCCTTCACCACCAGGGTTGGTGGAATTCTTTAGGTATGGTTTCCTTCACCACCAGGGCTGGTAGGATTCTCCAGGTATTGTTTCCATTACCACCAGGGTTGGTTGGGTTGTCCAGGTATTGTTTCCTTCATCACAAGGTTTAGTGGTATTCTCCAGATAGTGTTCCTTTGCCATCAGGGCTGGTGAGATTCTCCAGGTATTATTTCCTTCGCAAGCAGGGTTGATTGGATTCTCCAGATACTGTTTCCTTCGCCAACAGGGTTATTGCGGTTGTCCATGTATTGTTTCCTTCGCCATCAGGGTTAGTTGGATTGTCCATCTATTGTTTCCTTCACCGCCAGGTCTGCTGGGATTCTCCAGGTAGTGTTTCTTCGCCACGAAAGGTTGGTGGGATTATCCAGGTATTGTTTCCTTCGCCACCAGTGTTGGTGGGATTCTCCAGTTAGTGTTTGCTTCGCCACTAAGGTTGTTGGGATATCCAGATATTATTTCCTTCGCCAGCAAATTTTGGTGCGATTTTCCAGGTATTGTTTCCCTCGCCATCAGGGTGTATGCGATTCTCGAGGTATTGTTTCCTTCACCACTAGTATTGGTGGGATTCTCCATGTATTATTTCTTGTACCATCATGGTTCGTTGGGATTCTCCAGGTATAACTTTCTTTCGCCACCAGGGTTGGTGGGTGTGTCCAGGTATTGTTTGCTTCACCACCAGGGTTGTTGGGATTGTCCAGGTATTGTTTCCTTCACCATCAAGGTTGTCGGGATTGTCCAGGTATGGTTTCCTTCGCCATCATGGTTAGTGGGATTCTCCGTGTATTGTTTCCTTCGCCACCATTGTTGGTGGGATTATCCAGGTATTGTTTCCTATCGCCACCGGGGTTGGTGAGATTGTCCAGGTATTGTTTCCTTCGCCATCAGGGTTGGTGGGATTGTCCAGGTATTGTTTCCTTTGCCATCATGGTTAGTTGGATTCTCCAGGTATTGTTTCCTTCATCACCATCGTTGGTGGTATTATCCAGGTATTGTTTCCTTCGCCACCGAGGTTGGCGAGATTGTCCAGGTTTTGTTTCATTCACCACCAGAATTGAGGGATCGCCAGATCCAAATTTAACCACGCCCATTACGCAGTTTCATTGTGACGTCACAGTTAAAATCATGTTTGACGGGCCATTTATTTATGACGCCATAATGAAAAAGTGTGCCAAAAGGCTTGATGTCGGGCATTTGACGATAAGTCAATTGACTGATCGCCATATGTCCGACATCGCATCTTTTGGCACTTTTTTCATTATGACGTCATAAATAAATGGCCCGTCAAACATTAATTTAATTGTGACGTCATAAAGAAATCACGTAATGACGTGGTTAAAGTTGGATCTGACGATCCCTCAATTGGTGGGATTCTGCATGTATTGTTTTCTTCGCCATCAGTGTTTAAGGGATTATCCAGGTATTGTTTTCTTCGCCACCAGGATTGGTGGGATTCTCCAGGTATTGTTTCCTTCGTCACCAGGGTTAGTGGGATTATCGAGGTATTGTTTCTTTCGCCACCAGGATTGGTGGGATTCTCCAGGTATTGTTTCCTTCGCCACCAGGGTTGATTGGATTTTCTGGAAATGATATTAAACTTGGATATGTATTTTGGCTGTTGGTTCATTTTTTCAGACAGGAGATCTATCCAAAACCCAACAAAGGGGAGAGGCTAAATGTATCTTCAACACAAGCTTTTTCCCACTCGACTCACATTGACTTGTGTTTGGTTGATGCAATTGGTGATTGCAATTACGATTTTCAGTTCAGTTCAGTTCATTTATTTCTTTATGCCTTCTGGCACATCAGATATTACAGATATAAATAGGAATAATTTAACACAATATATACATAGATTAAAATATATGCATAGATTATTATATATTATATTATTTTGACAACTAACTAAAATAAACTTACCTTCAATGAATCTATTTTTGTTATATTATATACACATTCTTCACCAATATCGACAGCTCGTATTTTCATGTTTATCGATGTCGTCCGGTAAAAGCGGCTTTGTGACGTCATAGAAGTCTTTTCTGATATCATCAACTCTTCGTCGGTGAAAAGACATTTTAAGTACGAGATTAAAACGAGGTTAATTTTCATCAGCATTTTGTTTTTAAGAAAACTGTGTATTAATATTATATGGATGTTTGAAACGAATTTAAATGATAACTTGTTCTCCTATATTCACCGAGTAATCCTTACAGGAGATGTGAAATGATCAGCCTGTCATCCACAGCGGGGTAGATGACAAGTTACACGATCTATTTCGCGCTTAATTCTATTATGACGTCATTAACAAACACGACATACGTCAACGTCAAGCGACGTAATTTTTGCTCATTTTCCAAAATAACTCAAGGGATAATGACAAATTTACGGGACAAATCAATCAATAGGAGAAAAAGATTCAACCTTTAATGCTCGATGATGAACAAGTAGTCCACAAACCCTCGTAACAAATTGACTATTCCATGCCTCGGCAAGCCTCGGCATAGACATAGTAAATTTTGCATTCGGGATTGTGGATTTCTCAATCGTCACCGGACATTAGAGATAATAACTATCATACTTTGAAAAAGCAAAATATCTCTCAGGTTGAATGCCTATCTTTGCATGCAATGAAATACGACATATGGCATCGATGAATAATCGGTAGGGATCGAACAGTATTAGTCAAGGAAAGTGCATCGTTCATTGCTAAGATGGAGTAAAATTCACATACATTTAAATGTGGAATATATACACAGCAACACTGTAGAAACAGATGATAAACTAGTTTATGTTGGTCTATATGACTTTTCATTGAATGATACTTGATGCTGCAAACTTATAAAGGTTTACACCCAACATGAACAATTATTTCAAAGCAGTGAAGAAAGTTCATTTTCCTGAAACATGAGCATGAAGGAAGAGATAGATTTCCCATTATATCAGTTTAAACTAACGATAGGGTTCCACCATAACAGTTCAACAGACCCTTACACTGTTACTGCGGGACTAACGTTTTGGTTAGCAAATGATTACGTTTCCAGTAAAATTTTTGACGTTATGATAAAAACCTGATTGTCTCTGACGTCATATTGCAGAAAAAGTTATGTCGTCAGTCCCACAGTAACAGTGAAAGGGACTATAAGGGAAAAGATTCTTATAGTAGTAGTTCAACGTGCGATAGGGTCTCTATCGCAGCAGTCCTATTAGCGATAAGATTCCCATCATATCACTTCAATAAGCGATAGGACCATTATCATATCAGTACAATAAGCCAAAAGATCCTCATCGTAGCAGTTCAGATTAGCAATATCGTCCCCAATGAAGCAGTTCAATAAGCAATGGAATTCTAACTGAAGCAAGTCAAAATTATCGATAGGATCCCCATCATAGTGCTCGGGGCCTCACCAATGCGACCCTGATTCGATTCCCGGGGTAGGAAGCGAGAGGGTGGTCTGTCACCAACCTGGCTTTGTGGGTTTTCTCCGGGTATTCCGGTTTCCTCACACATAAACGACACCCTTACACCAAGATCTGTGCCAACGAGCAGTTGTTAATTTGTTTCTTAATCGTTGTAAAATATATAAAGTTTTAAGTTTTTTAATGGGGTTCGCCGCCATTAACTGCGGTCCTGATATTGAGGGAGAAAATACAACATATTCCCGCAAAAATGACGTAAAGAACAATGGTAGGTTACTGTGACGTCATAAGGTTGCCAACTCAAATCGACGTTTCTAACTCATAGTACACAGGCGCCGCCTAACGGGCGGCGAACCCCATTATCAATAGGATCCCCACCAAAGTGCTCAGTACAAACTAACGATAGGATCCCCACCATAGTGCTCAGTGCAAACTAGCGATAGGATCCCCACCATAGTGCTTAGTACAAACTAACGATAGCATCCACACCATAGTGCTCAGTGTAAACTAACGATAGTATCCCCACCATAGTGCTCAGTGTAAACAAACGATAGTATCTCCACCATAGTGCTCAGTACAAACTAAAGATAGTATACCCACTATAGTGTTCACTACAAACTAACGATAGCATCCCCACCATATTGCTCAGTGTAAACTAACGATAGGATCCCACCATAATGCTCAGTACAAACTAACGATACCATCCCACCATAGTGCTCAGTATAAACGAATGATAGGATTCCCACCATAGTGCTCGGTACAAACTAACGATAGCATCCCCAAAATAGTACTCGGTACAAACTAACGATAGGATCCCCATCATAGTGCTCAGTACAAACCAACGATAGAAGCCAACCATAGTGCTCAGTACAAACTAACGATAGCATCCCCACCATAGTGTTCAGTATAAATTAACGACAGTATCCCCACCATAGTGCTCAGTTCAAATTAAAAATAGGATCCCCACCATAGTGCTCAGTGTAAACAAACGATAGGATCCCCACCATAGTGCTCAGTATAAACCAAGGACAGTATCCCCATCATAGTGCTCAGTTCAAATTAAAGATAGGATGCTCACCATAGTGCTCAGTGTAAACAAACGATAGGATCCCCACCATAGTGCTCAGTACAAACTAACGATAGGATCTCCACCAAAGTGCTCAGTACAAACATACGATAAGATCCCCACCATAGTCCTCAGTACAAACTAACAATAGCATCCCCACTATAGTGCTCAGTGTAAACAAACGATAGTATCCCCATCATAGTGCTCAGTAAAAACTAACGATACGATCCCCACCATGGTGCTCAGTACAAACTAACGATAGCATCCCCACCATAATGCTCAGTACAAACTAACGATAGCATCCCCCCATAGTGCTCTTTGTAAACTAACGATAGGATCCCACCATAATGCTCAGTACAAACTGACAATACTATCCCACCATAGTGCTCAGTATCAACGAACGCTAGGATCCCCACCATAGTGCTCAGTACAAAACTAACGATAGCATCCCCACCATAATGCTCAGTACAAACTAACGATAGCATCCCCCCATAGTGCTCTTTGTAAACTAACGATAGGATCCGACCATAATGCTCAGTACAAACTAACGATAGCATCCCACCATAGTGCTCTTTGTACACTAACGATACTATCCCACCATAGTGCTTGGTATCAACGAACGCTAGGATCCCCACCATAGTGCTCTGTACAAAACTAAAGATAGCATCCCCACCATAGTGCTCAGTACAAACAAATGATAGTATCCCCACCATAGTGCTCAGTACAAACTAACGATAGCATCCCCACCATAGTGCTCAGTATGAACGAACGATACGACCCCCACCATAGTGCTCAGTATGAACGAACGATACGACCCCCACCATATATAGTGCTCAGTTCAAATTAAAGATAGTATACACACCATAGGGCTCAGTTCAAATTAAAAATAGGATCCCCACTATAGTGCTCAGTATAAACTAACGATAGGATCCCCACTATAGTGCTCAGTATAAACCAACGACAGTATCCCCACCATAGTGCTCAGTTCAAATTAAGATAGTATCCCCACCATAGTGCTCAGTTCAAATTAAAGATAAGATCCTCATCATAGTGCTCAGTGTTAACAAACGATAGGATCCCCACCATAGTGCTCATTACAGATTAACGATAGGATTTCACCATAATGCTCAGTACAAACTAACGATACGATCCCCACAATAGCGCTCAGTACAAAATAACGATAGGAGCCCACCATAGTGCTCAGTACAAACTAACGATAGGGTCCCCACCATAGTGCTCAGTACAAACTAACGATAGGATCCCCACCATAGTGCTCAGTTCTTAGTGATAGGATCCCCGCCATAATAGTTCTATAAGCGATAGGATCCCCACTGTAAGAGAGTGAACAGGAAACATGCTAGGGAGATTAGTTACCTTCACATAATATATACATTTGTACATTTCCACGAGGGAAATCCCTTACACAACCCCACAGAGCAATGCCTTATTGAAGGGAAATTCTTTCCACTTCCATCCTCTGAAGGAAAATCCTTAACACCCCCTCCTCCCCCTCTTACACAGCAATATCCTATTGAAGGGAAATTCTTTACACCGTCATCCTCTAAAGGGAAATCCTTGACACACCCTTATACAGCAATGTCCCACTGAAGAGAAATTTTTTACACTTTCATCCTCTGAAGGGAAATCCTTGACACCCCCTTAGAGAATAATGTCCCATTAAAGGGAAATTCTTTACAATGTCATCCTCTACTGGGAAATCCTTGATACCACCTTACAGAATAATGTCTCATTGAAGGGAAATTCTTTACAATGTCATCCTCTAAAGGGGAATCCTTGATACCACCTTACAGAATAATGTCTCATTGAAGGGAAATTCTTTACAATGTCATCCTCTAAAGGGGAATCCTTGATACCACCTTACAGAATAATGTCTCATTGAAGGGAAATTCTTTACAATGTCATCCTCTAAAGGGGAATCCTTGACACTGCTTTACAGAATAATGACTCATTGAAGGGAAATTCTTTATAATGTCATCCTCTAAAGGGAAATCCTTGACACTGCCTTACAGAATAATGTCTCATTGAAGGGAAATTCTTTACAATGTCATCCTCTAAAGGGAAATCCTTGACACTGCCTTACAGAATAATGTCTCATTGAAGGGAAATTCTTTACAATGTCATCCTCTACTGGGAAATCCTTGACACTGCCTTACAGAGCAATGTTCCAGCTTTTATATTGCATAACAGAACAATTTTGCCTAACAATAACTTTCATTCAATAGTTAAAATTGTGCCATTTCTGTAATGACACCATCATGTTATCTGTACAAGTGAGAGTCTGTGCTGTAATGACATCATCATGTTATCAGTACAAGTGAGAGACTGTGCTGTAATGACACCATCATGTTATCAGTACAAGTGAGAGTCTGTGCTGTAATGACACCATCATGTTATCAGTACAAGTGAGAGTCTGTGCTGTAATGACACCATCATGTTATCTGTACAAGTGAGAGTCTGTGCTGTAATGACACCATCATGTTATCTGTACATGTGAGAGTCTGTGCTGTAATGACACCATCATGTTATCAGTACAAGTGAGAGTCTGTGCTGTAATGACACCATCATGTTATCAGTACATGTGAGAGTCTGTGCTGTAATGACACCATCATGTTATCTGTACAAGTGAGAGTCTGTGCTGTAATGACACCATCATGTTATCTGTACAAGTGAGAGTCTGTGCTGTAATGACACCATCATGTTATCAGTACATGTGGGAGTCTTCATTCCTGTTCTGAATGTCATGGTTATTCATTCTTTTTTTGCAGAGGCTGAAGGTCATATGACTCATATCTACATTTATTTATGTATGGCCAATAATCTATTCCATAAGAAAAATGCCTCAAAGTGACACAGATAACTACTAGGGACAGTGTAGACAAAGATGAGACAGATAGACATGTATCGACTGTGACAGAAAGATGAACAAAGTACATATACTACAAAGTGATACTATACATGTACTTCACAGTAAACTTCATGATAGTAACAATCAAGTTCTTAGAAACTGTTTTAAGAAGTTAAAATATTGGTATACTGTATATACATTAGTATATTGTACCTGATGGTTATGTAGGTTTTAAAAATGTTTACTTTAGGTAAGCAAATACGGGTTGTAAGCAGATAATACTCTCAGTAAGGTGATATGAATGTGTAATCAACAAATCTGTGGGTATATCTTAACTACAGGTTGAGTGTAAGTAGAAAAATGTTGAAAGTGATTCAATCTCTCTTCGAGTGACTATTACTAGACGATTCAATCTCCATACAAGTGACTATTACTAGACAATCCAATCTCCATACGAGTGACTATTACTAGATGATTCAATCTCCATACGAGTGACTATTACTAGATGATTCAATCTCCATACGAGTGACTATTACTAGATGACTCAATCTCCAAACGAGTGACTATTACTAGACGACTCAATCTCCATACGAGTGGCTATTACTAGACAATCCAATCTCTATACGAGTGACTATTACTAGACGACTCAATCTCCATACAAGTGACTATTACTAGACAATCCAATCTCCATACGAGTGACTATTACTAGATGATTCAATCTCCATACGAGTGACTATTACTAGATGATTCAATCTCCATACGAGTGACTATTACTAGATGACTCAATCTCCAAACGAGTGACTATTACTAGACGACTCAATCTCCATACGAGTGACTATTACTAGACAATCCAATCTCTATACGAGTGACTATTACTAGACGACTCAATCTCCAAACGAGTGACTAT
This sequence comes from Pteria penguin, assembly GCA_035048485.1. NCBI lineage: Eukaryota > Metazoa > Mollusca > Bivalvia > Pterioida > Pteriidae > Pteria > Pteria penguin. Next base: position 49,020,398 of record CM068585.1, read on the forward strand.
TACTAGACAATCCAATCTCCATACGAGTGACTATTACTAGACGATTCAATCTCCATACGAGTGACTATTACTAGACGACTCAATCTCCATACGAGTGACTATTATTAGACAATTCAATCTCCATACGAGTGACTATTACTAGACATTAGTATACTGCATATACATTAGTATATTAAATAACATGGCTGATAAAATTTTAATGTATAAATATGTTTTAATATTTTTAATATTTTAATATAATACTTTACCACATAATACATTCAAAATGTGAATATATCATTTTCAATATGCATATTACACATAAAAACAATACAGTACTATATCCATAGGAGCAATTGATCAAAGTAATCCCAATTTCACTTGATACAAATAGTTCAGCAATATTTTAAAACACTAAATATATAAACTATTAACAAATCAGTTTGAATCCCATTACCCTGATTTCTGTCTATAAACACTTCTCCACTGAATGATATTCTAGTCTAAAATTTAAAATTCGATTTTTCACTCTTAATAAAAATACATTATTTATTTGTCTTCATTACGATATTTAATAAATGAGTTCTCCCTAGAAAGAGATGTTTATACCTATAAAAACATATCGTACACCAACATGTTTTTATTGACAAGTTAACCATATTTCTCCAAGGAAAAATATTTTCCATAAATCTAAAAACTGAAAGAATCACTTTGAACACTAATGCTACATCTTTTTCAGAAATGATCTCCTTTAAATAGTGACACAGTGTGTTACAAGGTGTGTGAAATGATTTAATGGTAGTGTAAAGTAACAGAATCACTATTTTGAAAAGAATTCTAAGTGGTCTAGTCTGAATTTGGGTCATCTTGTCACAATACTGACCGTCCTCGACAGTGGTCAATTACGTGATTATGACTGAAAGTATATAAACTCACTCTGACAGTAAAAGATATGCAATAGTTGATACCCTAGGATTAAGTAGGTACTCTTCGGTGACATCTGTCAAACATCACTTTCACATGTTCTATTCTATAGACTGCAAAATATGTTCAACAAAATATCTTCTTATTTATATGACAATATATGATAAAAAAATATTCTATGCTTTTATAATATATTAACAAGTTTTATAACATGTGCCAATATCTAAAACTTTACTATGTAAAGATTTCATCCCTTTGCAAGTGGACATGATCATAATTGTGCTGAAGACCTAAAATCGTTCTACTCTAATAAACAAACTCTGTTATTCAGATAAAAATAATATATACAAATTACAATAAAACAATATACAAATTAAGATAAAATATATCCCAAGTATATTACATATTAGCTAAAATGATTTATCCCCAATCTGATTCAGAATAATATAAAATCTGTGGTCACACTCACCACCTTCAATAGTGGATGTAATGACATAAACTACTATGCAAAACATTTCATGATAGAATATCAACATTCAACAAAGTTTAGATAAATATTTTCATATCATTATTACTTGTACATATGTTTGTGATTGGTATAGAAAGTACAATATTATCCATTAAATAAAATACTATATCTCTACTATCAACAAAAATAATGACTGCCTTCTGTCACAAAATATAATTAAATAATTATGACTGAATAGAGCATTTTGTATTATCAGTAGTCCATGATAAAAATTATTTCATATAATTCTAAGTCTGACTTTGAGATTTTTCTTAAAGTAAGTACATAAAACCTTAAATCTTTTCTTTACAACTTTAACATTTATCTGTTTTTAAAATATTTTTCATGGAATCACCGATGAGGAAGACCACTATTGTGTGATTTTCAATTGCCGAATGATATGTTATGCAGATTAAATGTCTGGCATATCCCCGATATGACCTCTGTTTTGTATAGATGTGTCAACTGTGAGTCAGATTGGTTGCTGTGGTCGGTATCGTTGTGGAAAGGAAAGTCAAAAGAGTGGTGGCAGTTGTCATGGTGATATTGGAGGAGCCAACTGTCATGGAATCTCCTTCAGGAGCACTGTGGAGTCTGGATAAGGCATCTACAGTTCCAATCAGAGCTCTGAAAGTAATTAATATTATCAATTTTAAGGTACAAAGCTGTACACAGATGGAAATATTGGCTCCAACTGTTCCTCCTTAATGATATGAAAATAGTAAATCTAAATTGTAACTGATGGAAAGGTAGACACATCGGCAGTTTGACATGTGGATCACAACATACCCACAATCTCTGTGACATGGAAGGATGACTAGAAAAAGACGGTACACCGGTCTACAATGTCTTGCCAATGTTCCTGCTAGTATCAAGGGCTATATTTCTGGAATGTCTTATGTGCAGTGTAATTTTATTGTAAATACTTGTCTACACTCATTTTTCTTCAGTAAATTTTTTTTCTCCTTCTTTGAAATGTTTAAAAATCTTCTAGTAAGAATTTGTTGTTGTATTTTCAGAATTGCTTAAAAGACAGACAGACCTGTTCATCCCTTTCTAATGGTTCATTATCCTGTTTACACAAGACAACACTCTATTTTAAAATCATACATGGAAAAGTATACAGAGAAAGCGTAAAAACAACTTGTCCTAGAATTCTCATACAACTTACCCTAGAATGCCAATGAAAATCAGGGTCCAGTCCACGATGACTTGACATATCGTTAATGACCTAAAACGATATCCAATACACACTGAGTGGTGACATCAAACATGATGAGTAATCTCTGATATTTCACAATTGGGGAAAATTCATAGTTCAAAATGCATTGAATTTCGTATCTATCATCATAAAGTACTACCATTGCCACATCTGATGAAAATTTTTAAAATGTCAATGCTGCTAGCTCATGCAATGACCAGAATGCTCAAAATCTTCAAGACATAAACAAATCAATTTACAAGTGTTCTTTATGTGCTGATTCAGCTTTAGTAAACAACTATATCAGAGGAGTTCTTTTATAATGCTTCACAATGATGCTGTTCTAAAGTAATATTTCAATGTATGCCATACATGTATAATGCTAAAAATATTAAAACATTTGTGTCATTATATGACATGAACTCACCCTTTGAAAATGGACATATGAAAGAGACCTGGCAAGGTGAAGGCTAACATGGTGCAGCATGTGGCTCCTACCAGTGCCATCAAGTTAGCAAAGTTTGGAATGACTAGAACAATAGAGCCAGTGATCAGCACCATAATAATACGTAATATATTCTGAAATAAACATGTATCATATTATTTCTAAATCATCAGCACCATAACAAATTACGTAATATATTCTGAAATAAACATGTATCATATTATTTCTAAATCATCAGCACCATAACAATACGTAATATATTCTGAAATAAACATGTATTGTATTGTAATAACACAAATCATCAGCATCATAACAAATCATGTAATATATTTTGAAATAGGAATGTATCGTAATATACCACAAATCATCAGCATCATAACAATATGTAGTAAACCTAAAAACTATAACACAATGTATATATTGTATATTAGGTAAAGTGCACTATAGTTTATACGACCTTCCTTATTATGATGTACATATTATTATACATGTACTCTGAGAAAGCGTAGGACCTGCGACGTTTTTAAACGTAGAATATTCTGAATATTTTCATATATAAGTTATCACCAGAACCACACGTATGTCTATACATGGACTCTTAAGGTATTTAACACTACATGTATGTAAACTGTGACCAGCAGCATCTTCAAAGTGAATAAAAGTCCACTTTTTAAGTGAAAATCTACAAGCTGTCCACTTGTGCAAGAACTGTTTTCTAATATTTCTCAAACATCATCCACCATAATGATGCAGTATTGTAATTTAACATTTCGGTACACAAAATCCTAAATACCAAGCAAAAAATTTTCAATTCTAACTGGTGCAATTATATTTTAAATACAGTTTCCCTCCTTTAAAAGCTCAAAATTTACATCTGGCAAAAAAGGTAACCATGACAATATCTAATTGTGAAAAATAAATATCACAAAATCAAAAGCTTTGTGACAAGATACATTATTATACTCTTCATGGAAGCAAGAAATAAAAAAAAAAATTATTATACTCCAAACAGAAGCATGAAATAAAAATTGTGGACATTGTGTCTCTTGTCCTTTATTTAACATTATTATACCTTGCCAATGTACAGAAGGTATTATTTTAATAAAGCTGTTTTCACATTAAGAATCACTTCTTTCTCCAACACCAGCATCTACTAAATATATTTGTGTATATGTAGTTCATGGAACTTCTCTTTAAATGTCTGTTTTTATATCAGAATGGTTCTATTGTTAGAAACATTTATTATGATTTATTAAATGTACGTTTATAGTTAGATCAAAAGACAAACGAGAGTGTTGAAGGAACACACTATTAAAATGTGACTGGTATCAGACAAATGGACAGACAAATGAAGAAACAGACAACAAAGTTATCTCAATATGCCTACTAAGGTGATCTCAGGTGATATAAAAAAATAAATCAAAAGTTCTTAATTATTTTGCAATCGCTGAATACCATACTGAACACATAGATACACCTGTTTTTCATTACTTAAAAATGACAATTATTTTTGTCACAAAGCATAACTGTTGGCCAATTATCAATCCTCATATTTTAATCCTTTACAAGTTATTATGTTGTGACTTACTCCTTTCCATATATGTTTATTTGGTTCTGTTATGAAGTAGACCTCTAGTATCTTCATCACAGGAAACATCATCACTGCAACAAAACAGACTTATCACCAACTAGAAACAATTCATCATGCTGGTAGATGGTCATAAAAAACATTACATACATGAAGATCAACATCAAATCTTGACTCTAGACTAAATTTAAGTGATTTCAATTGAATTACAGAGTATGAAATTAATATCTTCTTTTTTTCTGATTAAACTTTGTTTATTTTTGACAGTTTGTTTTTTAAAACCTAATATAAATATATATATATATATATATATATAATCCCTAATTCTAGACTATATATGGGCATTGAATGGGTGTACATCAAGGAATTCACTCATAAACATTGAATTATCCTGACATCAAACTATGAAATTAATAAAAGAAAAAAAAAAACAAGAACGTTGACAAAAGGATAGAATATCAAAACTGTGACATCATAATATATACACAATGTGAATTTTATCGAGTTATTAAATACACTGGCTGAAAGCGGAAGCAATGGAACGTACTTGGGGAAATTATTGATATCGTCCAGTAGATGAATGATCACTTTGTTGAATTATAAGTCACAGATTTGTTGTACTAGTTTTTAATCTTTATCAGAGACAGTTGAACAGACACTCCTCAGTGGTGCCGGAAAAATCTCAATTTTTCAGAATAAATATGCTCTGACCAAAGTCCACACAACACTGATACAAAATTCCACACAACACAAATACAAAAACCCACACAAAACCCATAAAAAACCCAAAACAACATGGATAAAAACCCACTCAACACAGATACAGAAACCCGTAAAACATGGGCACAAAAACCCACACAACTCAGATACAAAAAGTCAGAGAACCTTACACAACACAGATACAATAAACCACACAACACAGATACAAAAAGTCAGAGAACCTCACACTAACACATTCTCTGATTTTGGTATTCAAAAGACACATACTGACAAATTAATAGTAAATATTGAAGAAACAGGATAAGAGAGCTTTCATTTCGTTTTTCATTTTGTGAATACCACTTTGAATCTGCATCATGACATACCCTTAACAATTATTACTACAGTCTCAAAACAACGCATACATACATAAAAAACATGCCTCGTCCCTCATATTTTGGCCGATCTTGGACCAATTTTTTGTTGTCATGTCATGAAACAAAACAAAATTCAAGATTTGCCCCCATCCCCTTTTTGAAATGCTTCCTACATCACTTCACGATAATTTCACATATATGGTGACAGCATTTGCCTGATGCATGGCATTTTACTGTCTCATTCATATGAATCGAACCCGGGACTTTTCAGTCATAAGTTGTGCACTTCATCCACTGAGACACACAGGCTTCCAAAGAGTAAAAACCTTGAGGGTAATCATATTCATTTCCTATGGCCATACTAGAGGTAATACAAACAGTTGGTTCTGATCGTTCTCAAAACTCACTTTTATGGTTTGGTCACCACCAGCAAACCAATCAAAGATTGGACCATCAGACAATATCTCAAACTTGACAAAATCTCTTTTATATAGTTGACTTATCAAGCATTTTCTTCGTTCAATCTGACTGTAAAACTCTTAATTGCAAAACAAGTGATAAATTTGTGTCACATCATTATTATGATTTTTTCAAACTACCCTTATTACAATTCAGAAATGATGATTTGGATGACTTTTTGTCACCACAGGTCACATTAGAGAAGAGGCCACGCAAACCAGTTACATCCAAATGAAAAACAATTTGGGAACTTCACTTAAGAAGAGCGGATACTTATTATGATTGGTCATAAAATCAGGTTTAACCAAATATGTTTTATAAAGTTGGTGTTAAAAACAATAAGGATGTCCACAGAAACAATTAACTCCCCCATCTAAATTTCGACATCATTTTTAACTTTTCACATGAGACACCATTGATTCTTAAACAAAATGATCAGCAACTTTGGTTTTTCATTAAAACTGATTAGAAAGCAAAAGTATTAATAATTGATTTATATACACAGATACAAATTTACACATATACACACAAAAACACATTATATACACTCACATACCAATACATACGTATGTACACACTCATATACATACCCACATACATACATATATACACACTCGCATACATATATATACAGTCACATATATTTTCTTACCTGGATATGTGAAAAATAAAGCAAGACATAAAAACGATTTCACAATCATGGCAAAATCTAGAGATTCTCCTGAAATGAAATTAAAAAAAGTAAAGATTAAAAACAAAATATAAAATATATAAAATGTCTTTGTTCTGAATAATTCTGATTTTTTTCTTTAATTTCATTACAGCTTATATGACAATTATCTTTTACACATTTGTCATTCAAGATGAACAGATTTACAAAACTCAGTGTTAACTGAGATTTCAGTTTTACATGCTGAATTATCAATGTAAGTCTGCAGAATTATCAATGTAAGTCTGCAGAATTATCAATGTAAGTCTTCAGAATTATTTGTCATTTATTAATCATAACCTAGCATAACAAACCTTTTGGTAGATTAAGTGTAATTATGGCATTAGTTTCTGGACCAAAAGACTGAAAAGAGAGATATAATCTTAGTAGCAAGATGACACACAATATTGACAACATGCATGTAGTATGGAATGACTGAATGCAACAAAATGAGGAATTGCCCAATTTCACAATGTCAAAATTACATTTTAATATTTGACAAGCTATAACGTCATGGCATCATAAGAAAACAGCATGCCAACTTCTGTGATGTCAAACATTTTGTGATCAGTTAATTGCCATTATTACAAATATTGCAATATTATACTATGATCACTTTGTCAGGTTTTACAAACGCAGCCGATTATTTTCATTATCATTATTCAATGTTTATTTTTTGTTAGTTTGCTTATTGTTATATGTTACATTACTTATTTCACTTATATAGTGAAAGCATTTGATGCATTACACAGAAATTTAAGCCTATACAAAGGACCCACCTCAAGCAATAAGGGACCCACTTCCAGCAGTGAGGGACCCACTTCCAGCAGTGAGGGACCCACCTCAAGCAGTGAGGGATCTTTTATCCACCATATCTACTGTGATGGAGAACCTTGGTTTTTACAGTACTAACTCAAGAAAGTGAAAGGTCACAAGTGTGACTTGAACCCAAGAACTCTTGACCCAGAGCTGAGCTCACTACATGTATCATCTGAGCTGGGTCAACTCTACTGCCACATATGAAGACTAAAAGACAAATTACCAGATGGGCTTAAAACCCAAACCTTTCATCCCTTTGTCTATCACACTACTTACTGAGCTATATCAGCTCTATGTAACATCTATACCTAACCTATCAGATGCATGTATGATATATATACCTCACCAATCAGATGCCTGTATAATACATATACCTAACCAATCAGATATCTGTATAATATATATGCCTAACCAATCAGATGCCTGTACATGTATAATATATATACCTCACCAATAAGATGCCTGTATATAATATATATACCTAACCAATCATATGCCTGTATAATACATATACCTAACCAATCAGATATCTGTATAATATATATGCCTAACCAATCAGATGCCTGTACATGTATAATATATATACCTCACCAATCAGATGCCTGTATATAATATATATACCTAACCAATCATATGCCTGTATAATATACAGGATTTTGTACCTAATGCCTTACCAAGACACATCATACTTACTAAGTACCCAGCACAGCCAAATGTTATGTACAATGTCGTTACTAGTAACATAGTGCAAACAAAGAACCTGAAAGGGAAAAAAAAAGACGTAATTATGCTTGTTGAGTTGCTTATACCTTTACAAACATCTGTATATGCTGTTTACAAATTCTGATTTTTCTGCAAATCACCTTACTATTGAGTAGCAAAAGCCACCTGTATGAACACGATGCATAACTGCTCTGTGATAGGTTGATGGGTGTTTTACATCACTTTCAACAATTTTCAGTTTTCAGACATGGAAGCAGGAAGTAACCATCCTCTTAAACATAGTGGTGCAATCCGGGAAATGAACCCAGATCGCCGGCGCTGCAAACCAAGTGCCTAACCACTATGCCAAGCCTGCTACTAATATGATTAGTATGACAATTTGGGATATATCTCATACATTAAATTTTTTCCCTGGTGTTGTAATGTCCTGCATTTTCATAATTCTGATTTCTGTCCTTTTTTGTTCTATACCTCCACCACTGGTACTGGTACTGTCTGCATTATTTCTTAACATCCCTAAACTTCGGCTGCGGTGGTGTCAATATTTCAACATCACAGTTACGAAAGCGCAGGAATTATGTCATCAGAGAAAAAATTTCTTGGATGAGATATACCACTAATTTTTAAATCAATAAAAAATGTGTGTTACATGTAAAATTAAATGATTGTGAGAGGAAGTAAAAAAAATAAAAAATTTGAAATCTGAGGTTTTGGAAATAACCAGTAAATCCTCCCCTAGATCAATAGCTTATGATGTCATTCAGGCCTTCAAGCTAACTTTCACGAAAATTTAGTACAAAATTTATGCAACTTTTCCCTTTTTTTTAAGGATAATTTTAAGATTTTCAGAAAAACGTTAAGATATTTTTAGGACATATATTTACTTTGAAGCAGCTTTTACTTACTGACTTACATACAGCTCTCATTCCAGTTTTCAATCCTGTTGATAACTCTTGCATTATGAAGCACTGAGATCTAATAGACTCCTTGTGCTTCACTATGCCTCGTCATCAACTGATTTGAGAAACTGGAATGAACGCTCTGGAATAAACACCGAGAAGATTTTGTTAATCAAATCATATAAATGTGTCTTAATTGTACCATTACATATCATGCACTTAATCAAATCTTTTTCTTTCACACTAATTTAAGTAAGAAATGAATAATGACTGTTACAGGAAAACTTTAGGATTTTAACACAAAATTTGGGACATTTTTATGATTTTCCTTCATATTCCTTTAAAGGCATTTTAACTTTTTAGGATTGTAGCAAAGTGTCTGAAAATTTAGGATTTTTTAGGATTCTAAGATGGACTTGTAGCCCTGATCATTACCAAATCCCTACTCCACCCAAGGGGTAATAAAGCATTCTTTCATGCACCAAAAATCAAAAATAAAACTGTCAGCAATACATATTTTCTATTCTTAAATTATTTCTTACCTTTTAAATTTATATCTGATATCAGCTGCAAGTGAACCTTCTAAAGACAAAATCATACCAGCACCCTGTAAAAGAAAAAAACCGAAGTCACAAGCAAACTGCAGAGGAATAATCAGGCAAAGGAACCATGTGATCAGAGCACTTGGTACTTAAAGTTATCAATAAAACTTTCACATAATCTCTGGGCCTATTTTTTAGTTTAAAAAAAGTTTGGGTAATGATTTCTTACCTCATAACAATATATAGCTATACAGAGAAAAAATGGCAAGCCTTTCAAAGACATCTTTTTTGGATGCATCCTGTAAATAACAAAATAAAATTCAGTTCATGCTCGTCATTTATAAAGATCTTTGGACAGTGTAGATACTAACGTGAATTTATAAACTATTAGAGAGTAAATTGTTTTATAAATGACAATTGTTTTAGTAATATTCATGTATATCAATATGCATACATATAGTGTTTGCAAACATGGAAGGTTTACCTATTTTGAACTAAAATTCTTGTGATACTTTGAAAATACTTTGGTGTTAAAACGATCCGTATGAGTTAATCAACACTACCACCAGAATGAACAGGCAGAATGTCACCAAAACTGTATGTTAATATGTGTCAAGACTTAGCACTGAAGTCAGACTGTATTTACATGTGCCAAATTTCCCCCTCAAGGAATGATACATTTGGACAACAGCATTGTTATGACTACATTAAATCATACTGAAGAACAAATTTAAAGATCATTTGTCTTCACATGGCTTTAAAATTGTCATAATCTTATTGTGACCTATTCAATTCAAACCTACCACCCATTATCCTTCTACATAAACAAGACACTGCAAAAATCTTCAAGAACCATGACATTGTAGCCAGTAATGAGAGCTGTGATCATCAGGTGACTTTGTATGTTAATAATAATAAAGCTGGTGGTCTTATCAAACCCATTCTGGCTGAGAATGAATTTGACTGTAAGTGAAATTTCATATCTTGTACACAATTTTATGTCAATACACAATCCCATTAGATTTTTGCAGTGACTTGAAGTTTTTACGTTTATTATTATCTTTCGTTTTTGGAGAGTAAACTTGACTCTGATACTACGTATGTCAATGTGCATCGAAAACCATAAAAATATATATTATAAAAATATTGAAAATATAGACAATTTACAGAATATATAATATATACATTAGGCAGATAAGTCATACATAAATACTGACAGTTTACATTAATATCATCATAATATTCTATTAATATGTAATACATATTGAAGAATACATGTATATCATAAAAACGAATGGGTATATGGATACTTAATTTATATGTTAATTAATTCTAAAAAGAAAAATAAATGTGTATTTACTGGAATTTATGACTGCACATTGACAGAAATATGTACTGGTTTTACAGGAAACAATCTTACAATTTAACCATAGCTGGGAAACAAGTTGTTTATGTTTTTTCTTCTCTTTCAATTGTGGGGTTTTTTTTTTATCTCCCTATTTCTTTGTTTCCTATGGGTTTTTTTTCATAATATATTGTTTTTATCTTCAAGTTTATGCTTACATGCACAATATTGTACGGTTGTATGAGAAATATTTCTTAAAATTTCATTCTATCAGTTCCCCATCTAGTAATGAAAATATAATTTGCTAGTACATTTACACTAAATTAAATTATAAGAGCTATATTTTTTCAGAAAAATGTATGCCATACACATAGACATATATAAGAATATTTGTGTATGTACATTTATAGTTACTATGGTGAAATTGTAAGAATGAGAAATGACAAGGGTGAAGAACAGTGCATGCATATTGTCCCACTATCTGATACAGCTACCTGTTTACTCTGTCATGTAAGAAAATAAGCAATGTAAATCACATCATACATATATTCCTTTACATTTGTGATCATAAAACTGTATAAGTCTTTTATATTATATGCAATAAGGGAAAAATAATTATTTAATATACTCATTTTAGGTACAAGTTTCAATTCTGTCATCTTACCAAAACTAAAATGACAGATTTTACATTAAACAATTTCTTCTGAAATACATACTTTAAAAGGCATACATCTATAATTCTAATGCATTTTGTTTGTAACATGTGATCTAACTGGCTGTCTGATTTAAAAACTGCAAGGGTATTCATGATACTCCTGCAGTTTTTGATATGATGTCATGATACCCTGCAGTTTTCTGATTAGTGATGTCACGATACCATACAGTTTTTGATATGGCTGTGATCAGCAACTTAGCTTAGTAGGAAACCATAACTATGTGCCTCTAGTTGTAATTATTTTTGTCAAATGCATTAGAATGGGGTTACTATGCGAGTGTTTTACAAAAACTGACAGAGCATCAGTGAATACCCTGTCAGAAATTTCTGTTTCACAGCTCGGCTAACGCCTCGTAGTGAAACTTAATTTCTAAAAAGATATTGGCCAATACCCTGTCAGTTTTTGTAAAACACTCGCATGGTAACCACTAAATGTATTTTGGTATCTTTTGACCTTTGATATGAGAATATTAACAAGTCTATGCTCAAGTTTTGTCAAAATAATTTTATCTGTCACCTTACTATCTTTTTTCTGTGAGCTAGATATAATTTTAATTCATTGTTACATTTATCATGCATTAACATAAAGGTCTATAGATTTTGCCATACATTAGGGGCTATAGATTTTGCCATACATTAGGGGCAATAGATTTTGCCATACACATAGGGCACAATGGTGTCCAGATATCTCTAGGTTATCTACAAAGTTTTGGATGTAGTGATGGCATAATTCAAATTTAAAGATTATACAGATATGATTTCTGCATAGACACAAACACTCAACTGATACACACACACATAATATATATATATATACATATATAAATAAACCAGTATTATTTAGCCTTTACTTACTCCACATTATTGATGTGTTCAAAGTCAAACCAAAATACGACTGCAAAGGCAAGTAAATTGGAACACTGGGCCATCAAACTGTAAAACAAATCATTAAAGTATAACTCAATTTTTGAGTACACTTCATATTGGAAGAAGAAACTTTTATGCTAAAAAGCAAGAATATTAGATCACTTATCAATGAAAACATTAAAATCACACAACTATAGAAAATTCAGGAAATTAAGGATTATTTCTCATTGTTGTAAACGTTGCTGTGTGTGGATGCAGCAGTGACTGGAAGTCATCAGCGATTTGTACTTCATGCTGCCTATATTTTTTTCTATTTCCTACTGCTTCCACATACCATAATCCTTATATTTATATATTTCATAAGTATCTTGCAATTTTTCTTATATCTCTTCCCTCTTGGTACCTTCCAGAATTAGGTAAAAAGTGGCTATGCAGGGGTGTATGTAAAGAATCCAGAACAATACCAGTGTGTCAGGTGACAATGCATTGCACACAACAGAAAATGTATGCTGTAAGGTTGGGTTTTTTTTAGCTGCATATAAGGGAAATGTAGTATGAATGTTAATAATGAAAGAATTATTATATGCAACAAACCCACCAATACAGGCGAGTGCCAGGTATTGTACCCATTGGTAGGGTGTAAAACATCCTGTTCTTCCATATTTTACCTATATGGATTTTGAAACAGCTAAATGTACAAGCATCTATACCCTGACCTGCTGCTAAACAGCACTAATTTACTATCAGAAGATGTTAAATAAATCTATAAGTCTGTTTGATTTGTAACAGTTATTTAGTGCAATGTGTCGATTATTACTGTACACCTACAAGACACAAGCCAGTGACAAGATGGCTTAGGTCACCAAAGCTCATTCATTTAATAGCTTAACCATTAATTAAGCTAACCAGTGAGTAAAGTTTGACAATAATGTTTAACTTGTAAAGTTAATCTAGTATTCAACTAGACTCTTAATGTTAAACACCCTTTACTCTAACAGAGCTGTGATTCAATAAATCTTTTTGGATGGTATTACACATGTACATCAGAAAGCATGCATTAATATTTTAATGGGAAGAGCTCACCTAAATATGCTATAACTAGGTCATGTTTTACTATTTATAGAAAACGCACAAAATGCAAACCAAACCCAAATTAAAGAATCAATTCACAGGAAAATGGATCGACAGAATTACCTTTGGCAGTTTCTTTACAGCTTTGGTTTCACAGCATGATCAAATTTTGAAAATTGCACTTGTACTGCAGTAAGTGTACATGTACTATTGCAGACAACAAAGGCTTCTTCCGTTACGTACGATACATCTTGTATTTCTTTGTAATTGACTAATTCACTATGATTGAATAATCTTAGGATTTTGTTATAGCTTCCATTTGAATATTCATTAAAAGTAAAGAATTTGCAGTCTTTCATTAAATCAAGATCTGCTTCATATAGATGGACTGTTTTCTGTGCTTATCAGGGTTGGGAAAATACGTCAGTTTTGAAATACAAATCCGGACCGTCAATTTACGGTTTTTATGTGCTCCTTAAGACGCAAGAGGGTAAAGATGGGACACTGCTGGCCGTAATAGTAAAGGATATCTCGGTAATTGTGAATTATAACGAACAATTCAGTGAATCCACCAACACTAATTTGTTGAGCATTGTCAAAATGAAGTATCCTAGATGTTCATGTATTATGTTTTCCCTGATAATTTTTATAATTCTTTGTAGAAGCCAACTTTCCACCGAGATCCGCTGTACTGAAGATCTAAACCGCCCCTAAAAGATTAAGTTCACTCATCTTTTTTCAGTTTTATTTTTTAAATCTATCTGAACATACAAACATTATTATCATTCATGTATTTATCGATTTATTAGCGTTTAAACAGAGACGGATGTAAACATGACCCACCTTTGTCACGAGGAGCGCGTAAAATTCGAAAAATTTCGGTCCGGATCGGTATCTCGAAACTCGCGTATTGAAAAGCTGGAGCATGGTGTTTTCGAAAATACATACGTAAATCAAGCGGGAATTTATCAGGGTAAGTTTACTTTAAAAATATTTAAAAAGGATTTGGTAATGTAAAATTTAATTAAGTTCTTGAAAAAATTGTGCGTGACGAACCAGTATTTTTTTTATTAACACAAAAAATAAGACACTCATTCCCTGAGTACTAAAATTAATAATACATCACTTACTGATTACGTATTTAATAAATATGATATCAATCAGTTTAAAAGGTGTAACTAAGGCCATAATAAACAAATGCCACAATTCTCATTCCCCCTTGCCATGATTTTTCGTGCCCGTCCCATTTTTTTTTTTTTCAATTACATTTTGAAAATTATATAGATGATCAGAAATATTCTGTGTACGTTATACATGTGAAGATATATGAGATTTTATTTATATTTGTTGAATTTGTGATTTTGTGTTAATGTTATATTCACAGGAAGTCAGATAAAACTATGAAAGCTTAACTGTTAAAATGATTGTTATATGAAGTGTTTGCCAGATCAATATAGTCATATTCAATGTCCAATTCCATTTTCAAGAAAAACAAAAAATTCAAAATTCAAATTCACCTGCCCACTCAAAATATTTTAAAAAGTTAGATGAGAATCTAGCAATTTTATTTTTATTATGGCCTGAAGTTATTTTATCTTAATGAAATGGTAAGATGAAGCTTAACAATTCATTAACTTAACAAAGAGCATTCTGGGAAGACACCCCCACCCTCCATAGTAAGCAGGGACAGGTTTATTGCTTCCCACCTATCTCAACCATATGTCCAATCCAAACAGTCGGATAAGGCAGGCCACAGAGACTACAGTTTACATAGCCTCTGAAACCCCATACTAACACTATAGAATACAAAGCAGCTATCTTATTGTGTGTCCATTTACAACTGTATGTCTGTAGTGGTACATGTGGTATGAATTTCAGAAGGTAATCAATTTATGTGAGATCTTTAAGATTCTCCTCACCTTGTGACAGCTAGACTCCCCAGGTGACGTAATAGTGTCATCATGCTAAGAGGGGGTAATAAAATACACAACCAATGAGCTCTGAAAAACAGTAACGAATATGGTTAAATATACACAACGAAATAAACTACCAATGGGCGCTGAAAAACAGTAACAAATATGGTTATATATACACAATAAAATATACAACCAATGGGCACTGAAAAACAGTGATGAATATGGTTATATATACACAATAAAATACACAACCAAGTGCTTGGCTTACAGTCCAGACAATCCGGACTTGATTCCCATATTGTGCCATTATGATAAAGAGGTTGAATATGTAATTCTAGCTTTCATGTCACGATATCACTCAAAAGTTGTCGCAGGTGACTTAAACCATCTCTAATGGTAGCATCAATACATGGTCCAAGCTGCTCAAACAGCAGGGACCGTATCACACATGTAACTTCAATTAAGTAATCACTGGACACTTCATCCACCTAGAGCTGTTACTGATGTGAGTCATGTGACAAACAAGGAATCACAAGAGCTTACAGATACTGGATGACAGAGTCATGGAGGACTAATCAATGAAAGAGAAATCGACAGATGTAATGTCACGAGAAATCATAATAGCTTACAGATACTGGATGACAGAGTCATGGAGGACTAATCAATGAAATACAAATGGACATGTATAACTACTGGTAAAATTTATTGATGCGATATAAAAATTTGCCATGAAAACCTTAAAGATTTGATGAAGTCATTTAAAGAAGAATGACTACTTACATTTTCATGTGGGGGAAATAGTCTGATAGATTTTCTGATATGAAAATCAAATATGCACAGCAAAAACCTGAAATTATACTCCAGATTTCAACAAAATAATTGTAAATCAATTTCAATCCACTTGTATATAATTTTTTCTAACCCGCATTTAAAATCTTGATTTTTTATTTATTTTTTATTGGTATAATTATTTCCTTAATTTTTACATGCAATTATAAATGATAGCAATTTCACAAACTTTCCATCCATTCAGCATTTTGTTAGTCTGTGTAAGGACAAACGTATATGGAAATGGTGTTAAAGGGATCAGTAAGAATCGAACAGATTTGTTGCCCCTTTCTTTTTTGTGACATATACTGATCAGGAGGACACGAGGTAAATCCAGACACAAAGTAAATCTGGACAGTTCGTTAAGATCATATTAAATGAACAAATTTTTAAATGCCCAAAGGCCTGTAGTTTAGGAAGATGTTCTTTAAGTTGTACCGTCAACATTACTTGAAACAAAAATAGTGATCATCTGGATAATTATATGGTGATCTGGATTTACATTCCAAACCAGTACAGTTCATACTTATCTACTGAAACCAGATATGAAAATTCAGATTTACAAAACCAGATTCTTCATATGAATACATGTATATGAAAATCTGTAACATATATATCCCTTAACCTACAAAACATCTAGATATATATACATGTCAATAAATCTCATATCTATAAACCACCTGTGACTATAAGTAACCCACTATCAGAACTATAATAATTCATTCTGATTTCCTCCCTATAATTTACAATTAGGCAACAAATCATTATAAATGTGTACATGTAAACTGTCACTCTTACATTGACAATGCCATCTGTATAAATCTTCAGCAATCATGGATGTTAGACATAAAAGATTTTACTCAGTTACCCAGTTTTAGAAGTTGTGTGTTTTGTCTTTTACAGTTTGAATCATAAAGATATGTAAACTTTTAACTGTATAAAACAAATTACAAGATTCCATTATATTGAAACCTCTGTACACTTTACAATACATGTACTAATGTAACAGGTAGAAGAAAAAGATGTGGTTGGACTTGACAATCGAACCCAGAATCTACTATCATCACGACAGACGCTCTTACCATTGAGCTATCCAGGTGGATATTCGTCCGTCACATTCCTCCCCTGCCAGAGGTTTCCAACCCTGGAAACCGAAACACATAACAACCCACACATCGTAACCCTCATACTGCACATGCAAGTCATGAGGGCAGGCCATAACACAAAATGTAACAGGCAGGAGAAAAAAAATGTGATCAGACCACAAAATCTTCTGATATCAAGGCAGGTGCTCTAACCATTGAGCTATGCGGACTGATACCCCTCCATCCGCAATAATGATAACCATGATGAAATGTTAGTTATGATTCACATTATCAGTCTGATCAAGCGTTGTATGCAAAAATAAATTAAAATAAAGCCCTCTATCATAATTCCTGCATACGAGATACAAAGCTCTTCACAACAAACTAAAACACTTCTCATAAGTATTATTGTTTGGTCGTAAGTTTCTTTCATTTTTGAGAATTATTTCTTTATTTTGTGGATGAATTGTAAGTGCTTGGTTTAGAATAAGGCCTACTCCAAAATAATCTCACTATTAGCAGTGGGAAACTTTTGTGCATAGTATATTCTGTATACACTATATTCTTGAGATTGGCTCTACATATATGTCCCAGTCACTGGACATAAATTCATAATCCAGACCAGTCCATAAGTCTGGTGAGGTTCATAATCTGACCTTCTAATTACGTCCCATAACATTAACTACTCGACCATGCTAGGATCAAATAGTACAACACCACTAATATAAATGTTATGTGGAAGGAACTTCATGGAGGAATCATAGGCCTCACAGATACATCGATTGGAACTGCAGTAAACAGTTACTGGCTTCAAAGCTTTTATACCTTTATGTAAAGGAGGATTTTGGATCACATTACAACATTCAATCTGCCTTGTCATACTGTGGAAGTAATGTGGACTGTAGCACAACAAAGTCTTAACAAAATTTCCGGTCCACTTAGTCATCAAGTCAATATTTTAAAAGGCAAAAGGATAGACAAAAATCAATATTCTGCTGGTGTACACTACAATTTTTCTTCAACGTTTAGTCAAAGTATCTTGCTTCCAAAGTCAAAAATGTCTTGGAATGCTGATTCAATGAGATATTTTATCAGCCAATCAAATTCTCTGAATTACTATCTTCTGCTTATACACTGACGAACAAGGACAATTAAATAGACCCTTTTATATTAACTGTGGAACTGACATTTTCAGTGACAAATAATAATGTTTCCCATAAAATTTAAACATCAAAAGTGGTGTACTTGGTTGCATCTTTCAACCTAGCCATGCACGTAGGTTCCATACTGTAAAATTTCTAAACTTTGACAATGCAGCTATTCTACAATATTGTTACATTCAATTTTGATAATTGCTTAAAACTGCTAGTCTGTATGGAGTGAAGGACAACATGTCTCTTGCAGAGATGGCTTAAATTTGACTGATGGACAAAGCCACAGATGACCTATAAAATGATCCCTTGGTCCTACTAACGGTATGTCCTGTAGGTGGTACAAAAAAGAAAAAGTAAAGAATAATCATAAATGTCAACCGAATAATCTGTGGTAAAAAGGAGGTATCATACAAAATGCAGTAAGTAAGTGCTGTGATCGAGAATCAAACCATGTTACCAAGGGAAATAATGCCTGAGACAGAGAGAGAGAGAAAATAACATAATGTTTCACAGATAATTAAAGAAGTCAAAACTATCAAAAAGAAAATCACAAAACACTTAATTTTTACCTTGCTATTAAACGATCACACAACTGTTCATTTGAATACTGAAACACGGACAGAGCACACAAAATGTATTACAAAACAAGTGTTTAGAAATGACACATAAAAACACACACAAAATATGTCACTCCATGTTTACTGTTTTACTTCTGTTCGTACATTACTACTAAACCACTCAACATGTTAAAAGGCACAATGTCCAACAATATCAAACCTGGATCATCTTATGTCAACAATATCAAACCTGGATCATCTTATGTCAACAATATCAAATCTAGATCATCTAATGTCCACAATATCAAACCTGGATCATCTTACGTCAACAATATCAAACCTGGATCATCTTATGTCAACAATATCAAACCTGGATCATCTTATGTCAACAATATCAAACCTGGATCATCTTATGTCAACAATATCAAACCTGGGTCATCTTATGTCAACAATATCAAACCTGGATCATCTTATGTCAACTACATCAAACTGGATTATCTTTTGTCAGTTATACAAAACCTGGATCATCTTATGTCAACAATATAAAACTGGGAACATCATATGTCAATAATGTAAAATTTGGATCACCTTACATTAACAATATCAAACCTGGATCATCTTTTGTCAAATAAATCAAACCTAAATTATCTTATGTCAGTTATATAAAACCTGGATCATCTTATGTCAACAATATCAAACCTGGAACATCTTACGTCAATTATGTAAAATCTGGATCATCTAATGTCAACCAAATCAACCTGGATTATCTTCTGTCAACTATGTCTAACCTAGATCATCTTTTGTGAAAGCAGTGATTACTAACAATATAAGGAAACAAAATAGATGATTTAGAAATCTAGTAAGTTAAAATGTACATCAAGCACTTCCAAAACTAGGTACTTAGATAGTAACAATGTACATGTACCCACCTGCTTGTGAAATGATGATGGCAACATCCACAAAAACTCTTCCTAAATGACCCAGAGCATGATAACCTGCAAACAAGAGTGATTCATTACTATTTTCTTTTTATAACATTGCAACATGTCACAGTCATGAATGTTTCGTGTGTATATTTCTAACATCACATCCAGATTATCTCACTCATACATATAGTTGTGGCACCAGTCTGGTGCATGGGTGAGGAACCTTGACCTCTACAATAGACATATCCCAAGCAAGCCATGAACCTTGACCCCTACAATAGACATATCCGAAGCAAGCCATGAACCTTGACCCCTACAATAGACATATCCCAAGCAAGCCATGAACCTTGACCTCTACAACAGACATATCCCCAGCAAGCCATGAACCTTGACCTCTACAATAGACATAATCCAAGCAAGCCATGAACCTTGACCTCTACAATAGACATATCCCAAGCAAGCCACAAACCTTGACCTCTACAATAGACATATACCAAGCAAGCCATGAACCTTGACCTCTACAATAGACATATCCCAAGCAAGCCATGAACCTTTGACCCCTACAATAGACATATCCCAAGCAATGAGGCATCTTTAAAGTTCAAATACACACAGCACCTCGGGTTTGACTGTCTTATCTACAGGACAGATTGGGCTGTAGAACGGGATAAATCATCTCAAGGTATTTAGGGATATCCTTTCTGACAGTCAGGTTCAAAAGTCAATCACCACATTACATGTAGTTATGCAGAAGGAAATGCCACACATATATTTCATCCAGTGTAACAGTTTATTTCAAGCATTGAGAGAAGGTATAGAGATTTCAATAAAACACAGTACTCTTATAGGTAAAGCTACCAATCTGAACTGTATACAGGCTAGTCACAGGTAAGTGCCGGAGAGGCTACAGTGGCTTAAGTCAAGCTAGGATTATTTCATTTATATAATGTCATTACTTTCTAGTCAAAATCTGAGTAAATTGTTCTCAATATATTACTATTTAATTTGTCAAGTCATGAAATGTTCCTCCTTAAGTTGTATAGGAGATATTGTACATGATTAACAGACTTACCCACGTCACCGTATGACAGATCTACGCACAGCCTCACTTCCTAAAACATATACAACAAAGCGTAATAGAATAATAAAATACACGTAGGAAAGTTGTCTATCATGACCATATAATATTTTTGTGTACATGTGCACTGACTGCCTACACCAGACTTACGGTAAGTATCATTTATTTTCCATCATGGAAGATGATACAATATCTGTATTAATGCTGTTTTATTTGACAGATGGGAAACTAATGGATTAACAGTCATGAATTAACCACAAACTCTCTGTCAAGAGTCAAACCCACTACAAACTGCGATACATCAACTCATTTCTATGTTTTTTCTGCCAATACAGGATACTCCTATAATCCTAATGTATCTAAACCTTAATAAGAGCAATTTTACACTGAACTAAAACTGTAAAAAGAAATAAGAAGCCAGCATAATGACCATGAAAAATAACTTTTACGCGATAAGGGGTTTTAGATTTGTATGATATGACATCAGCTACCTTGTGATCCTTATGAGACCGAGACTGCTCATGCTCCTCTATGAGATTCATCAGCTCCTCTGCACTCTTTGTTGTGACTTTAAGTCCATCTTCCACACTGTCAGGGTCAGCCTCATAGTCAGGATTCACAGACCCCTGTACCTCAGGACTGCTCACTCTGTTCTCTCTTATAAGCTGGTACTTGCATTCTATTATAAGCAACATGGCTTTGACACTGAAATATGGAGAATTCAAAACAGTCTAACAGTAGTCTTGCATGATATATAAATATATGTATATTTATACTAATTTGATATTTTCCAAACTATTTATGAATACTTTAATTCATTACTGTTTTACATCACTCCAAGATTACGTCATGAATACTGTGACAGCATCCACTTGATTCATTGCATAGAAATTTATACCCATCTGAAGCAGTGACATGGAACCTTGGTTTTTATTATGTTATCCAAAAAACTAGACACCAGTGTACATACAGTTGGAGTCGAACCCAAGACCTCTTGGTCCCGAGCAAAACACCTCTTCCACTGAGCCTCACCAGTTTTATATGAATTGTAGTATCCAGGAAACCTAAGCTACACAGAAATAAATGCATCAAAAGTCTTACAAAAGAAACAATTATCACCAAATTTCTTTCTTGTTTTACATAATTACTTTCAAGATTTTTACATTTATATTGTGACAACTCTTTTATCTTTAGTGTCTTGTTCAAATTTGTGTATAAATAAGCTTATGATAAAAATTAAACTTATAGTTAAAAGAAAGATGTGAAAGACAGCATTACAGACCGATAATTAGCTTTAACTGTCACTATGCTTTGTAGAAAACACAAAATGATGGAGCAAGGCATCCATTGCTTCAATGATAATACAGGATATTATGGTTAAACTTTAATGGTCAAATGCAAAGATAATGAAAGAAATGGTGAATATAAGTTTAAGTATATACACTTAGATATATTAACACAAATTAAAAGCTTTTCTTTATAATGCCTGTGCTTCAAATTCTGGTACATATACAGTACAGTCCAGGTGGAACTTTGAATAACCACTGTCCACAGTGGGCAATCCACCTGAAATTTCAGTGGGCATTAGGAGTGGACATTTACATGAGCTATCAAGCTGTCCACTTACCTGTATGTTAATTCTACCTGGCTCTTACAAGAAATCCACTGTATCCAGTGGACATTTTTAATGCCCACTCTAAAATTGCCCACTATGACCAGTGGGCAAATTAAGTTCCACCCAGACTGTACTGTATTTGGTCTTGTTTTAGATTGTGATATGTTTTCAAAATAAAACAAACATGTTGAGCAAAAGTATTTACAACTAAACACACCATCATACTTTCTCGAGCTGTTTTTCTTTTTATGCTTGATTGCAATAAATATGTGAAGTTGTATTAGATAAAATCACAACCCTGATAGAATCATACACCAGTGTGCAGATTTCATAGGAATATACCTCCATTATCAGGAAACATTGCCACACAATTCTTAATATTCTAACAGTGAGTGATCTAGGAGAGACAAGCACTACCAAATGAAGAGAGAAAAAAGAGGGGAAAATACTTTCACATTTCACCTTTAAAAGATCATCACTGTATGGTAAATACACATGAATATTTTACTGAATCTGGACTTATACATGAGGCTCAAACTCTCATCATTTCAAGTGAAACAGACAGTAACATTTATATTTTTATGAAACCCAAACTTTCTTCAAGACAAGTTCGACCAGTCATCCCCTTTAAACAATGATACAAGCCGAGAGGTTGGACATCTTCCAGATTATCACATGAATGTGTGTGTTGCAAAGCATGACCTTTTTGTACTTACCTTATAACACCAACCAAAGACATCACTGCCATACCCTCCAAGATTCCAGCCTGCAAAAATATTGCATACAATTATTCATCAATTTTATAAACAGATACATGTGAAGCTGCAAAAACTGTTCAACAATTTCTTTATACTAAAATTTCCTTAGTTGACAATAAAAGCATTATGTTATTTTATGATATTATAAAAGATTAATCTATCTGAAAATGGGAAAACTCAACACTACATGTAGGGTGACTCACTCTAACCATAACATCAAGTTATATTTGTGTATCTGAGAAAGAGTTATAATGGTAATTACCTGATTTTCGTCAGTGTATTGTAACACATTAAAGTATATGATTTACAGCGACAAATACTGAGGATATAAGAATAAACTTTAATCAGCAGGTTATAGACCCTGTCACTATTACTGTGGGACTAACATTTTGGTTGCCAAATGATAACCTTTCCTGTAAAAGTTTTGATGCCATAATAAAATATTAATTGTCTCCGACATCATTTTGTGTGAAAAGTTATGATTTTGCCAATCAAATTGTCAGTCCCATAATAATAGTGAAAGGGTATATAAGTTAAAAAAGGTCAACTTCTTTTCTTTTCAGTACAGGACAGTCCAGGTATTTGAAAGAATCTGTGCAAAACACAGTGGGGAAAAACACCTGAAATCACAGTGGGAATCCAGGTGGAAATTTACCTGTACTAGTTCACACCTTTGTTAAATACACAGTGTATTGTGTAATTCTTAATATTACGCCTGGATGTGGCCCACTCTGACGAGTTAAAAAAATTATAAAACGCCTGGACTATTCTGTATGTTATAAAGATGTGCCCTTTAAAATTACATGTTGTATGAATCAAAATTCCAAAACTTTTATTATATAAATTTCTGTAAATTGACAACTGAATACCGACTGTGTAGAGACAGATTGTTGGACATATGAGTGACTGCCACTCAGATGTAAAGTTGTCCCCAACCTATAGTAGATCTAAAACATACTGTTATTTCATGTCTACTTGAGGAAGAGACAAACTATTGTCCCAAAGTAGTGTCGAAGACCTGGAAAACTGTTACCTATGGCCTTTTGGCACCATTTTATTACCCAGTTGTTTTTTGCAATAATATTACGACATGATCATCACATTTGTCAACAAAACGTGACATTCCTGAAACCTGTCATCTGCTGTCTTGGCTGCCAGTAGTATACAATAAGTAATCTTGGTCTGCAAGTCACTTGAGCAATTGATCATGAAAACCCTCTTGGATGGCAACAGTTTGTCAAGTCACTGACAAATTAGTTTGAACTGTTGCATAAACTGTTACCACCTGGCACATACTTATAGTGTACCAGTTACCGACTAAGACCAGATACCAGTTACTATATTATTTCGAATTTTGAAACATGAATTTATGAGATTTTTTCACTTGATTGTCTGAAATACAATTAGAATACTAAATGATAGATATGAAAATTTCGTCAATTCACATTTTGAATACCCTTAATAATGTAGCAGCTGGTAACTCATCTTAGCTAGCGACTGGTCCTTCGCCAGTATCTTGAAGTAGTCATGAAACAGTCAAAAATATGTAATAAAAATTCATTTAGTAGATTCGGTAATAATATTGTTTGTATCATGCATGACTCGTAAATAAAGAAAAATATAGTAATTACCTCCTTGAAAGCATACGGCAAACCAAGGACACCGGCTCCAATAAACGAGATAAATATGTTAGCAAATATTTTGACGGGGTGTCGGGACCCCGACCCTGCAGAGGAGCCACCCACTGTCATCTTTACAAATCAACAATTACAGATAATTATAGATCTACAAGTGAACAGCGAAGAACCAAAGTTCTTTGGGTCACTTTGTTTGAGACCTGATGTCATTTCATTTTTTTTCCAGTTTGTTAAGATGAATGAGCGTGTGACATTTCTCTCCTTCCTAACTCATTCAACGTGGAAAAGTTTCTATATTTGTAAACTAATCGAAGCGACATCTGCTACGTGCCCCCGGAAGTGAAAATATAAAGAAAGGCAACTCTTGCGAGGGGGTCGTAATCTTAATTTTCTTACTAGGCTAAAAACATTCAAATACATACCGGTCAATGTACATAGGTGGTCGCCGCTTCTTGTGCTATATAATAATGTCAATACAACTTTGGCGTTACTGAGTAAATAAAATGGTGGTATAAGACACAACATGCAACTCTCACTTGTCAAGTAAAAAGCGGAAAAACTGACAAGAAACGCCATCCTACCTTCGGAAAGAAGGATTTTGGAGAGAGAAAAAAATCCGATTAGCATCAGAGACTGTAGACAGCCTACAGTTGTACCCGTGACCTTCCGATATGTAGATGGCCAATGCTTTAGCTATGTGAGGTACATTGGCGGATCTAGAAATTTTTGAAAAAGGGCGGGGAGGGGCCGGTACGGCGGTAGTCCTGCAATGCAAGACTCCGTTCCTCTTCAATTTACTTGCTGGTCGGAACGGCTTGTCAGCGAGGTCATGTTTATAGGACCAGGGGAGGGGTTGCAGCCTCCCATGACTAATGTTTTGCACTATTTGGTCCGGAAAGGAGGTTGCAGTCATAAAAATGGTCGAAAATGACATTTTTTCGTAAAAATATCCGACCAAACCTTGCAACCCCCTCTATAAATCCACCAATATGGTAGGTCCACCCTCAGCCCCACCAGTCAGTAGAACTGGAGTGGCTAGAGTGCTTAGTGCTCGCGAGAAGAACCGGTGTTATATAGTAGTTTTTCCCCATAGTAGTCCCCCCTCCGGAAAAATGGCTATATAGTAGTTTTCCCCCCATGGCGGAAAAACTACTATATAGTAGCAGGGATGTGTTATATACGTCCCTGACAGTAGTATTTCCCCCATAGTAGTTTTCCCTTACCAGTGGCGGATCCAGAAGGAAGAGTGCCCAAGGGGGGGGGGCGAAGACCTAACGAGGCGCGAAGCGCCGAGTGGGGGTAGGTGCGGGAGGGGGTGGACCTCCCCCGGGGAAATTTTTTGAAATAGGATGAAAATGGTGCAATTTGATACCATTTTTGGACCAGTTTGTTCATTGTCCTTGGTCAGCTTGAAGGCCGATCGATGGATACCGTATTGCATTGGCGGATACTGTTAATCATATTGATCGAATAACTGTAGGTCATTTATTTTCCTACTGTCCGCGCCACTCATTTTGTAAACCGAAAAATCTGGATTTTCACTTATTTATCTTTAAAATAGTTTTACAAAATTAATATTAATCGACAGATCTTGTTTAGTCGTAACTTTTGGTGTATGTTATATGTTTCTACGAAGAAGCATTCGTATTTTACAGGGAAAAATCATTTTAGATGGGATGTTTTCTATGTTAATTTTGACATGACGTCGCCGATGTTTAACATGGAGTCTATGGGAAACTTGGCGACGTCACGTCAAAATTTAATATGGAAATCGCCCTATCTAAAACTGATTTTTTCTATAAAATATGAACGCTTCTTCATACAAACTTATAGCATACACCAAAAGTTACGACTAAACAAGATCTATCGAATGGTTTTGCCTTTTTGAAATTATTCTGAAGATGAATAACTGAAAATCCAGATTTTCCAGCCTCCAGAGTGAGTGGCGCGGACAGTAAGTGCCATTACAAAGGTAACCTAACTGTGATAAATAAATAGTCTCATTTTTTTTTAAGATTTGAAGGTTATGGGTTGGTAATGTTTAAATTTTCATAGTTACAGACAAACAGCCAAAAATGTTTAATCTCATCATAATTTTTGCAGACCCTTTCGCTCCAAGTGCGGGATTAACGTTTGGAGCGGCAAAAACTTAACTGTTCCCGCAATATGACGTCAGGCACAATTAACTTTTAACTATGACGTCATTAATTTTACGGGAAACGTTAGTATTTTGCCGCTCCAAATGCCAGTCCTGCAGTTACGGCGAAAGGGTCTATAAAACGTCTCAATGAAATACCCGTGTTTAGACTATAAGTTAAGATATTAGGCAGCGTGAAAATAAAATTGTAATAAAAATTGTAATAAAATATATCACTAGTATAATTTACAAGCACTGAAAGAGTGACTTGTCTCATAAATAAGTTACAACACTTACTGACTACAATCTATTGCTTTTGAAAGACTGTCACCAGCTTTGCCACACCATCACTAAACCTCATTCAGAAGATTGGGTAACATGATCTTTCGTGGTTGCTTGCGAGCAAACTCTAGCACGACATCTCTAGTGTCCACGTTAAAATCTCTGTGAACATACATAAGGGCTAGGACTGACGTGCGGTCCTGTCCCATGGTGGATCGGAGGTAGGTTTTAAGTAGCCTCAAGACACTTATGCTCCGTTCACACTCGCAGCTAGTGACTGGGAATGTGGCACTGATCTGTAGCACTGTTCGTATGTTCGAAAAGGCCATACCGGCATACGGTCGCATTCCTGTAGCGCTGCTGTAATGGTCATTGGTCGCTTGTCCTTGCCGCACCACATAAGATAGTACTGATGAAGCTCTGCATCAAAACATTCTGCATGCGGTAGGTCATCCATGAAGAAGTCGAAGTCAGCTGATTTTGGCTTACACTCCATGAATGCTGGTACCAACTTCGTTCCTAGCGTAGCACGTTTGTGGAGTGGCGTGAACCGGGTGTCCATTTCGTTAAGGAGATGGTCCAGGAATGATATTGTCCGAGTGTGAGTTCGCTTTGCA
Organism: Pteria penguin; assembly: GCA_035048485.1. NCBI lineage: Eukaryota > Metazoa > Mollusca > Bivalvia > Pterioida > Pteriidae > Pteria > Pteria penguin. The sequence continues at coordinate 49,048,858 of CM068585.1, forward strand.
CCCCTTCGCCCCATTATATTTCTTTTTTTTTTTTTTTCCCCTCTTTTCTCTTTCTCTTCTCTCCCCGCCCCATTTTTTTTTTTGATCGGCGCTGCCGGGGGGGGGGGGCGAATGCCCCCTCCGCCCCCCCCCCCCCTTTTGAATCCGCCACTGCTTACGTAACGGTTTGGAAATTATACAAGTTTGTTCTGTATCAGTCAGATGACATTTGAAATACAAATACATGTACTATAGTAATAGCCAGTGGATCAAACCGATGGTGTTATGGTTAATGGGTTTCAATATACTGTTAAGTGTTTTGTGTGTGTGTGTGTGTGTGTAGGTGTGTGTGTATTTATTTTTTGTTTTATTTATTTATTTACAAGTCTTTCTCTTTATATGTTTACCGGCATAGTATGCTATTTTCTTCTATTATTTCATTGTAAAAATTGTCGTTTTATACTTGCGTATAGATGTCAATCATGACGCCAGGCTGTAACTCAAGATTCGATCCCAGGCAATTTTTCGTAATACATAATAAGTAATGATAGGAATTTATCAATCAAAATGTTCCAATAATAAAAATAAGAATTGAACGTGCAAGAATTCCTTGAACATTCAATTCCTAAATAAATTAAGACAGATGCATTATATATATCACAATATCGCTCATCATGTACAGAGTACATGATGAACATGAAAATAACAGAAGGGAATTCCACCCAGGTGTCCACGATTTGCAATCTACGACAAGGCTTTCCTAGTCGCAGATGTTGTAAATCATGAACACAAGAATGTGATTTCCTTATCCCTTACACAAAGTATGAAAGGTTTCATCTTAAAATATCTATGCGCTAAGTTTCAAAGCTCTACACCCTTTTGTGTAGAAGATATAGTCAAGGTAAAAATTTGTGAAAAGTAGGTCACACTATAAGGTCAAGGTCATTAAGGTACCAAATAAAAGATCTTATCACAAGTAATCTATATATGAAGTTCAAAACCCCTTCTCCTTTTGGTACAAAAGATACAGCCAATGTTTAAGTTTTTGAAAACGTAGAGCACTAAGGTCAAAGTCACTGGTTAAAAAATCATGGTCCCAAATAAAAGATCTCATCATAAGAAAACTATATGTGGAGTTTCAAAGCCTTGTACCTCTTGGTACAAACGATATAGTCAAGGTTTTTGCCACAGGGTAAGAGTCACAGACAGGTCAAAAACTAGATGCCCCCGAATTTCATTCCGGAGGCATAAAAACGAACTTGTTTTTCTTTTTTCCATTCGTATATATAGAAATTTCTCGGATTAAATAAAGATATCTCGAATGAAATTCTAGTAGATAAATCTCTGTTCTAAATATATGCATTTGTATTTGGAAAAGAGATTAAAATTGAAGACATTTCTACTTAAGAAAATGAGATATCTCTAAATTAATTGGATATATATCCGTATCAAAAGTTGAGATATCTCTATTTTAAATAGAAATCTATTTATTGTTAACAAGGTAACAAGCTGGATTTACTTAACATGTATGTGTGAAAAGAAAATCCGGAATTTCACATTGGGGGGAAAATCCACTATATAGTAGTTTTTCCCCGGGAGAAAAATGGCTATAAGAGGAGGGAGGGGGAATGGCTATATAGCCAAATATCCCCCGAGGGAAAAACTACTATATAGCCATTTTCCGGAGGAAAAACTACTATATAGCCATTTTTCCGGGGGGGGATGGCTAGGGGGAAAAACTACTGTATAACACCGGCCGCCTCCACCATCCACGAGGAATTAGAGGTAAACATTAATAACTTTAATAATAAAATGATGTTGATTATAATCAGAGACATAGATATATGTACTTATAAGTATCTATGTCTCTGATTATAATAGTATATGTGTAGCAGGGTTCGGTAACGGTACGAGTGCCTGTCTTCATGCAGCCGATTCCGCAGTCACAGTAAGAATTTTCTAGTTTGTAGCTGTAGATAGATATAATGATGTACATATATATGCATCTCAAAAATTTCAAAGTTGAATGATGTTAAACAAGAAAGAAATGAAGTTTAATTTTAATATGTATAGCTGTTAGATCAAAACATGGAAACTTGCATTTTAATGAAAGTTTGGTTGGACGACGATCGACACTGAATTGTATTTTCCGTGGAGTACTGCTGACAACTCCCCAAACAGCTTTATACATGGAGATGTTCTTCTACAAGAGGGTAAACGGTAGACTGCGCTTCTCTTGAGACAAGAGAAGTGCAACTGACCGTGGGTGTCCGACGATGGGGTCCCGTCTTTGTAGATACACGGAGACCGCCTGGGTGGAGAGTGGACTTTTTCTCCGTAGAAGATTGGTACTCTGAGTTGAACAGACGGGCCCGATACTAGGGACTATATCTTAACTTCTGATCCGCATGGTGTGTGACGAAGCCATGTAATGATTTTTATGTACATGTATGAATTTCCATGATGAATTCATGTAATATTTTGATTGATTAATTGATTATTGTTTCACGTCACTGGTGATATTTTGAACTTTCATGATGAAAATTAATTTTATCAATAGTAATAATTTTGCTTTCTCCAGTGGCAGATCCAGGATATCCGAAAAGAAGGGGGGGGGGGGCATTTGAAAGTCAAGTATTAGACAAAATACACACTGTACTGTACGAAATGCGATGCCTTGAATATCTACAGCCCTGTACTGTATGAAATGCAATACCTAGGATTATCTACACCACTGACTGTACGAAATGCGATACCTAGGATAATACACAGCAATTTACTCTACGAAATGCAAAACCTACTGTACCACTGTGCTGTACGAAACACGATACCTAGGATTATCCACCTCACTGTACTGTATGAAACGCAATACCTAGGATTATCTACCTCACTGTACTGTACGAAACACGATACCTAGGATTATCTACCTCACTGTACTGTACGAAACACGATACCTAGGATTATCTACCTCACTGTACTGTACGAAACACGATACCTAGGATTATCCACCTCACTGTACTGTACGAAACAGGATACCTAGGATTATCTACCTCATTGTACTGTACGAAACACGATACCTAGGATTATCCACCTCACTATACTGTACGAAACACGATACCTAGGATTATCTACCTCACTGTACTGTACGAAACACGATACCTAGGATTATCCACCTCACTGTACTGTACGAAACACGATACCTAGGATTATCCACCTCACTGTACTGTACGAAACACGATACCTAAGATTATCCACCTCACTGTACTGTACGAAACACGATACCTAGGATTATCTACCTCACTGTACTGTACGAAACACGATACCTAGGATTATCCACCTCACTGTACTGTACGAAACACGATACCTAGGATTATCTACCTCACTGTACTGTACGAAACACGATACCTAGGATTATCCACCTCACTGTACTGTACGAAACACGATACCTAGGATTATCCACCTCACTATACTGTACGAAACACGATACCTAGGATTATCTACCTCACTATACTGTACGAAACAGGATACCTAGGATTATCCACCTCACTATACTGTACGAAACACGATACCTAGGATTATCTACCTCACTGTACTGTACGAAACACGATACCTAGGATTATCCACCTCACTGTACTGTACGAAACACGATACCTAGGATTATCTACCTCACTGTACTGTACGAAACACGATACCTAGGATTATCTACCTCACTGTACTGTACGAAACACGATACCTAGGATTATCTACCTCACTGTACTGTACGAAACACGATACCTGGGATTATCCACCTCACTGTACTGTACGAAACACGATACCTAGGATTATCCACCTCACTATACTGTACGAAACAGGATACCTAGGATTATCTACCTCACTGTACTGTACGAAACAGGATACCTAGGATTATCCACCTCACTGTACTGTAGGAAACGCGAAACCTAGGATTATCCAGCCCACTGTATTGTATGAAATGCGATACCTAGGATTATCTACATTACTGTACTGTATGAAATACGATACCTAGGATTATCCACCTCCGTGTACTGTTTTAAGTGCGATACTTATGATTATCTACATCCCTGTGCTTTATTAAATGCGATAGTACATGTATGATTAAAAATGATGTCATATAAGACTGCACCTACGTATCTCTATCGTTTGTTAATTTAAGCTGAAGTGCGCATTGGCTGCATGGTGCGCATTGGCTGCATGGTGCGCATTGGCTGCATGGTAACTTATTCTTGATTAATACAGAGGATATCTTATATATTAATGAATGATATTTTTGGTAGCTAGAATATTATCCAATATATTTGAAGACAGTAGTTGTTATTAGAAATGGTTTTTGTTTTCAATTTCTAAGGCGGTAAAGCTTTATAAGGGCTTTAATCAAATCCCATGAAAGATTATGACTATTGATATAGCTTTATGTTATTTATATATCTCATACCAAACATTTTAAGATAAGAAAAACTGGTGCAACGTGTTAATTATATGTGTTGAATATACAATGAAATTCATTTAATTAGAGTTGCTTTCCTTTTTGTTGTCAAAGGATCAACTTCAAAGCTACTACAGTTGTAAACTATCAATTGAACTAGTGCAATATATAAATGTAGATATGTATTGGAATATGTAGATTATAAAATGGAACTTAAGTACGTATTCATTTTCAGTAAATCTGGATTAAGTTTTATTTTGACACTGGTCCTTAATTTCAGCTGTTAATTCAATGTCACTGGCATTACAAGGTTTGCAGATGGACTGGCCAGCAAATTCCTGAAACGTTCCATAAGGACATTCCTTGCACGTGATTTGACCGACATCATCTTGAAATGTTCCAACTGGGCAATACATACATCCAATTTGACCAACACTTTCCTGAAAAGTACCCGCTGGACATAGTGAACATTGTGACTGTCCAGAAAATGTCTGGTAACTCCCAACAGGACATAACACACACTCTGATTGGCCAGTTGTATTTTGACAGCTTCCTGGACTACAAAAACTGCACTGTGGTTGGCCAGATCGATTTTGAAACGTTCCAATAATACAGGTTTTACATTTCAACTGACCAATCAAATCTTGATAACTACCAGGAGGACATAAATGACAATATGATTGGCCAGTGTGATTCTGGAAGCTACCAGGGTTGCAATATTTACATTCTGATTGGCCAGTTAAGTTTTGGTAGGTTCCTGTATGACACTTCTTGCACTCTGATCGGTCAATTTCATTTTGATACTGTCCCATGGGACACAAGCCACATGGGGGAGTGCTGAATGGTAACTTGTATGTCCCGAATCCACAGGTAGCTGAAAAACACAATGGTAATGTACGTCACGATTTCGTCATAAAACTTCATCAGCCGTGTGTCTGTAGATAATGCAAACAAAGGTTATGTTATTTAGGAGTGCAAAAATGTAACTATTCCACAGATTTCATGAGATATATCTATATTTGAAATAAATGGATCAGTTCAGTTTTTAAGCGATATATTTGCGTGGGGGGGCTGTTTGTTTTGTTTTTTGCTTTTGAGGTTTATTGTTTTTGTTTTTGGGGATTTTTTTTAACTTAGTTGAAAAAAATCAGTTGAATGTATTCAGAGAATATACCTGAATTCTGAACAAAACTCAGACTGCTACAAAACTTTCACCTGTTTATTCAATACAGTATAGCACTACCATTGAAATGACTATAAACAGACAAGCACATCCGTATTACACATTATACGTAATTTTCCGTTAAATTTTCTCCTTAATGCTATTTTTAGTAATATCTAGTAGAAATGGTCTTACAGTGTAAGTTTTGTAACTAGTTACATACAACATAGTCAGAGTACAACTAGAACATTCATGAAACTGCTGACAGAATCCTTACCGACAACATTGACCTTGAACGAGCACAGTGAATCGTTTCTTGTAGTATTGGCTAATAACAAAGCAACTGTTGTAAAACCAATGGGAAAGAGGGCTCCTGCCTTCACCCAATCGGGAGAGATCTTCCAGTCACGTGACCAGATATATGAAGGTAGGGTCACTTTTGTAGAGTTTGCATTTGGAGGAATTTCCACGAAAATGTCCTTTGGGCACCGGACTTTACGGTTTGTCACTGGAAAATATACATAATACAGTGTAAGTACGACGACTTAATTATAAAAGACAAGAAAGTATAATATGATATCTATTTCTTCAAAGAAGGCCATATAGATCTATAACCAATATTTTATCTCATTGTCATATGGTTTTTAAACTAATTTCTCAGTTTAACAAAGGATGTATGTACAAGTTAAAGAAGGTGTATGCTGTTACACATACGATATAGATTGAAAAGTACAGAAAATATAATATTAAGGACTAAAGATAGCATTTCGCTTACAAGGTTTATTTTCAAAACAGAGTTCTGACAAGCAATTTCAGCACATTCGTGTAACTAAAGTGGTGACACTTCACTATTATAAGAGGTAAATACATTGTGTTTCATGTGATACTTTTCATTGCCAAATCGACAGAGACCATCAACAGTGCTCCACAAAAATAAAGCACAAAAAGTTCCACATTTGTAACTACATGTATCTCGTCAAGGACTTGTATCTTGTTTATAAGTCCTTGATCTCGTGATCCAAAGGCCTATAAAATTCGAGAGCAACTCTATTATGTATAATATAAACTGTACGTACTGTTTACTACAAATTTTTTACTATTCCAAGAAATGCAGTTACAAGTTTCTGTATACTGACCAACACACGTGTGTCCATCGTCGGCTAGAGAATATCCCCATTGTAAACACTGGCAGTGGTAGGAACCCCAGGTATTCTGGCACGACTCTGCACAAGGCCTCTCCTCATAGCATTCGTCAATATCTACATTAATAATCAAAGTACTTATAATACAGACAAAGGGGACATTTACCAATACTGGTCTAAATTTAAGAATAATAATTTTTTAAACTGTTAGTGTAACTGAAATTATTATATCTATAGAAGAATATCAGACTCTTTGTGATGTTATTGTTGACCACATTGTCAGACAGAAATGTATCTCAGACCCCGCAAGTCTGCAAACAAAACATTATTGTGCATCTGAACAAGAGACGTCGACCGATAGAACTAAACAATATCCTGAAGTATTGAAATGAGCATACACTACATAGCTGAATTTCGTTATTTATAGCTGATCCAATCTGAAAATAGAATTCACATCATAGACGGTTGGTTGGTTGATTGGTGTTTTACGTCGCTTTCAACAATATTTCAGTTATATCGCGACATGGAAGCAGGAGGTTACCAACCTCTTAAACATAGTGGCGCAACCCGGGAATCGAACCCGGATCCATCATAGACGGCAAGGAACAGTAATTAACATGAATCGCCATTGGCTGATGTGATGTAGGGGATGGACTACTATTTTAATGTATCAGGCGCTGTGATTGGATGAAATCTTTTTTATAAATCTATGAATAAAGATTGATTCTGCTGTAAAATCATGAATTTCCATTTCATTTCTCTAATGTAAAAATTCTATGACCTAAAATTGGGCTGTTGGTTACATATGAATTTTGGCAAATTTTTTTGGGGTGACCCTCTTTCAGCATAATTCTCTCGAAATTAAGGTGCATAACCTATGGTAAACTGTTAAAATTCTGATAGAAGAGGGTATGACAAACATTTTGATATATGGATTATATATAGCTAAGATGAAGGATGTGTAAATCTTGGAAGTTTGGTGATATAACATAGGACCCTATGTGAAATAGAATTACTGTTCTTTGACCTAAAAAGATGCGCAGCGTCATCTGGCTAAGATTGCTCAGTCCTAACTACTAGCTATAGGCCATTTCCGTAACGGATGCATGGTGTGTATTCTTACACAGAATTGTAATCTTGTGTAGTATTAAGTTTATACTCTTCCTAGTTGCGGAGATAAAACTTGCCCAGAAACTTACCTGGGGTAAATGTGAGTACATACCTATAATACTTACCTGAGGTAAATATGGGTACATACCTATAAAACTTACCTGAGGTAAATGTGGGTACATATCCATATGTATCTAGAAACTTAACTCATGATCACGTGGAATATAATATGTCTATTGGTACTTAACACAATACTTTACGTTACATGTTGGTACATACCTGTACAGTATCTGCCATCATTATGGATCCGGAAGCCGTCCCTACACCCACACCTGTAAGTCCCAGGCATGTTGATGCATTTATCTACACAATGTCTTGTGTACAGACACTCATCAATATCTGAAAATTATATATTCTTTAAAACGGTACCATTGTATTTACTAGTTTATGAAAATTTGATACTATTTTTACTGAAATTTTGTCCCAAAATAGCTAATCCAGGGGCAGGGTAACATGCAGTACTTCCTTACGCTTGTCGTGACGTAAACAAGTGACAAAATCAATCTTATACTTTCAATAGTTCAAAGAAACAAATCACAACGTAAAGTTTACTGTCAGACTTGGGGTAGTGGACATACAGACAAGGCATATGATTTATTCAGACATCCTATTTGTACCTGACCAGTGGACGCTACATCAAGATATCCTGTTTTTATCTCTGCGGACGGTACATCCAGACATCCTGATTGTACCTGAGCAGTTGACGCCGCATCAAGATACCCTGTTTGTACCTGAGCAGCGGACGCTACATTCAGATATCCTGTTTGTACCTAAGCAGCGGACACTACATTCAGAAATCCTGTTTGAATTTGAGCAGCGGACGCTTCATACAGACACTCTGTTTGTACCTGAGCAGCGGACGCTACATCAAGATATCCTGTTTGTGCCTGAGCAGCGGACGCTACATACAGACTTCCTGTTTGTACCTGAGCAGCGGACGCTACATTCAAATATCCCGTTTGTACCTGAGCAGCGGACGCTACATTCAGATATCCCTTTTGTACCTGAGCAGCGGACGCTTCACCCAGACATCCTATTTGTACCTGAGCAGCGGACGCTACACTCAGACATCCTATTTGTACCTGAGCAGCGGACGCTACATTCAAATATCCCGTTTGTGCCTGTGCAGCGGACGCTACACCCAGGCATCCTATTTGTACCTGAGTAGTGGACGCTACACCCAGACATCCTATTTGTAACTGAGTAGTGGATGCTACACCCAGGCATCCTATCTGTACCTGGGCAGCGGACGCTACACCCATGGTATCCTATTTGTACCTGAGCAGCGGACTGTTCATACAGACATCCTGTTTGTACCTGAGCAGCGGACGGTACATACAGACATCCTATTTGTACCTGAGCAGAGGACGCTTCACCCAGACATCCTATTTGTACCTGAGCAGCGGACGCTACACTCAGACATCCTATTTGTTCCTGAGCAGCGGACGCTACATTCAAATATCCCGTTTGTGCCTGAGCAGCGGACGCTACACCCAGAAATCCTATTTGTACCCGAGTAGTGGACGCTACACCCAGACATCCTATTTGTACCGGAGTAGTGGACACTACACCCAGACATCCTATCTGTACCTGAGCAGTGGACGCTACACCCATGGCATCCTATTTGTACTTGAGCAGCGGACTGTTCATACAGACATCCTGTTTGTACCTGAGCAGCGGACGGTACATACAGACATCCTATTTGTACCTGAGCAGAGGACGGTACATACAGACATTCTATTTGTACCTGAGCAGTTTTTGTTGTTATTATCCATGGTATATCCGTCGTAACATCCACAGTGGGCGGATCCATGAGTGTTATAACACATCTGTTCACACCCAAAGTTATCATTTGCACATTCATCATCATCTGAAAATATAGTCTTCGTTATTCCACTGAATTCGTCATTACAGCATTCGGTCTTTTCGTTATACAGAGTTACTTCCCATAATTGCTTTACGTCAGATACCGTCCCAAATGGGAAGTAACTCTGTATAACGAAAATACTCAATACCCGAGTTGTAAACGAATAGACATAGTTACTGCTAAACTGGGAAATGACTTATACTTATTCTGTTGCATTCTTTATGAAAATGACTGGATTGTTTTTTATCACAATGTTTTTGTCGATACAATTAATATCGTGATCACATAAAACCTGAAAATACAGCTGTATTGGTTAAGAGTGGATGATGTTATCATTTTATTTATCAGTTATTAAAGAAATAACAACTACCTAGCTGTGGTTTAATTTATTGTCCAGTTATTCCCCCCGAGTCGCACAATAAACCACGACCAGGTAGTTGTTATTTCTACTCCAATATATTTCTGCAGACGACAAGTATTGTTGTTACATAAAATTCAATAATTCCGTTTTCATCACCGGTCGAACACTATGAAACACACAGGGGAAAACCTCTCAAGTCATATTAGAATTTTGAATATCTTACTAATACTATTGTTTACTTTTTTAACATAAGCTAGAAAATTAAAGCTATATCAGCCAAGTCATGGAATAGAATGACCAGTAGAGTATATAGGTACTCTCCTCCATTCGTCGTGTCTCGTACGCCGGTATAAAATCTTAAATACATTTTATTTAACATATTGTACAGCGATTATTTATCATTTACAGGTCAGTTTCAATATTTAAAAAAACCCCATAATTATGATGATACATTCATTTCGCGAACGTCAGGATGTACCATGTATGTACATGTACAAACACAATCCAAACATCTAAACTATATACGTAATGTGAAATACATCAAGTATGTACGACTTACCGATGCATTGATCAGTTTCATTAAAGTTACCATGGTAACCCAGCTGACATATACAGTCTAACCTTGACCCTTTCCCTGTGCCGTTGGTCAGTGAGTGGTCCGGACATGGGACACACACTTTTGATGTTACCTCTCTGTACATATTTTCTGGACATTCTGAATAATACCACAAGAATTGATATAGTAGAATTTAACTATCAATACATATAATAATGTTCTATAATAAATTTAATTTACCTTAAAATACAATAAAATAGACGTTACTCAAATACAAATCAAATTTAAGTTAATTGTATATTAATATGTAATAAATTATTATATGTACATTGTATATCTAATACACAGAATATGCGAACATACACTGCAATTCATGAGGATTTAACATGAACATAAAATATTAATAAAAGTTCAATGTTTTAATTATATCAAATACTTAATAATATTTTAATAAAGAAAAACCAATTTATTAAGGTTTCAAAACTTGAAATTCGATCATTTCACACTATTTTGGAAAATTATTATTATAGGCAATCTTATTGAAACGCGACTTGTACTTCGTTCCTCTACGCTACTCTCCATGTACAAGGAGAGTATCGTAGAGGAGCGAAATACAAGTCGCGTTTTAATAAGATTGTATTATAGGTATTATTTTCTTTGCACTTTTGATACACACTATATAATCTGTTTAATTATTTAGTTACCTTTGCAATTAAAATATCCGGCATTGATGTAACCAGCATCACAAGTACAGATGTATCCCCCTTCAATGTTATCACAGCCGTGTTCACAACGGTTCAGGTCGGCACTTAGACATTCGTCTACATCTGCGGATACAATTAACCGTCTCCACATTATTATAATAACTGTATTAACAATCGCAAGCCAGGTAAATTCTGACGAAAACAAGCGGAGAAAACAATTTAGATAAAATTTAAGAAAGAAAAAAGAGGAGTTACCGGCTCAGTTATGTGGCAGAAGTCACCATGGAGCTATACAATACATGAATATAAATAATATAATAGAACATTTAACACATTACAAAAATATTTGATTGTAGTGCAATTACGATACCGACTTAGGACGGTCATTTAATTTGACAAAAGCCAAACAAATGGTGTGGTTAACCGGTTTACGGGCCCACCTTCCCACTCACCGTAACAGCAGAACAATCAAAAGACGTACATTTAAAAATTTATAAATAATTAAAGCCAAAGTGCAATACAAACATCTGAAGAATATTTTTTTTTTTGTTGTACAAAACAAAAAATGACTAGTAAATCATTAAAAGATCCAGAAAATTGATAAAAATTATCTAATTTGTATACCTAGATAAAATCAACATCTCAAATGCCATCTTTGATCTTAAACCATGTATAGTGTTAATTTATCTATCGCTCTTCAAATTGATTTCACTTTTTATCTCGATTTGATCGTGTTTAAAGGTGAAGAAGAAAACGGTTATATATATATTTCTTTAGATTTTAGTCTATTGAATATTAAACCTGATGGACTTAACCTCACATGATACCTCGTCAGTACTAAGTGTATACCTCTCTCCTCATCAGTACATGTACTAAGTGTATTACACCTCTCTCCGCTACAGCCACACTGGTATGACCCTGGCACAATGACTTACCCTCACATGACACCCCGTCAGTACTGAGTGTATACCCCTCTCCGCTACAGCCACACTGGTATGATCCTAGAACATTGATGCAGGCATCACGGCAATTGTTTTCACCCTCCATGCATTCATTCAGATCTAAAAATCATAAAGTAACATATTTCCACTTCGCAGTTTCACTAGTATGTTCCATTACTGGTGTAATGCATGAATCTGCAATATCCATCAATTTTATCAGGACAATATCAAGGAAAGAAACAACTTTACAAGGTATACATATACATGCATTTGATGCTCTAAAAATTGTTTGAATGGAAGACTTCGAATAAATAAACGATGAGAAAAGAACAGATTATTAAATTACTATATGCTTCGTGATTTTTATTTTCTATATTCAAAGATGTAATGAGATGGTCAGTGTTTGCGTATTGACGTATACAGACGTCATCAACTTAATTACTGCCGATAGAGTGTGTATATTAGTCAAGTCTCGGACTGCAGTAACACGGGTTCTGGGTTTGAATCCTCGTCATAGCATTATATAGGTGGACACGCACACTTGTATGACCCCGTGTTTACCTCAATATGACGACCCATCCTACGACTGTTTGTACATAGGGTACAAACACACATAAATGACCCTATTTCTACCTGAACATGATGTCACATCCCAGTTTGTACCCAGGATGAGGTCATTCACACGTGTATGACTCTGTGTTTTCATGAACATGACGCCCTATCCAATGACAGTTTGTACCCAGGGTGAGGACATTCACACCTGTATGACCATGTGTTTACCTGAACATGACGCCCTATCCCACGATAGGTTGAATTCAGGGTAAGGACACTCACACCTATATGACACTATGATTATCTGAACATGACGCCCCATCCCACGACAGTTTGTACCCAGGGTGTGGACACTCGCACCTATGTGACCCCGTGCTTACCTGAACATGACGCCCCATCCCACGACAGTTTGTACCCAGGGTGGGGACACTCACACCTGTACGACCCCTCTGTATTGACACACTTGTCTTCACAATAGTAAGCCCCAGGCTGAGAGCACTCATCAAAATCTGAAATCAGTTAAGAAGTATGAAAGAGCTATTGCATGCTACGCTAGGTCTAGATCTATATGTAGTTAAATCAATATAGACTAAACGTTCACAATATAAAGTAATAATGTACTTGTAGAATTATTGTTCATATCAACTCTTTAAATTATCTATATTTGTTATATTTCATTATAAATTTGGCCTATGCCATGCATTCTGAAAACTTAGGGTAGATATATCATGCTATCAGCACTTCCATTTCTAGAAAAAAAAAAAACAACCAATGGTTTTAAATGAACTAGTGCTTGTATGTATTCCCCCTACTGTAGGTTTATTTCATAGCATAAACAAAGCTGCTCTAGCTAACATATTTTAAGTTTCATGGACCATTACTCCTGTACGATATCACCAAAAATGACCTTTACTTTTGACCTACTGTAGTTACAATCTTTATACATAAGTTACGCACCACCTTAGCTGATGGGTCACTTGACGTGAGTTTAAATTTTCAAGTATTCACTTTCAATACGTCTATTCAAGATCGATAGAACGAGATACATAAAAAATGTACTAAAATTATATACGAGGTACAAAGGATTACACAGTTACATGGACAGTGGAATATCTGATAGAGGAGATGTATGGGGACTGTAAAAGTGAACATCTCCCGCTGTTGTGTCACTCCAGTCAAATATTAATAAAATATAGCATTAGTGATACAGCTTACCTAAGCATGTTCTCCCGTCATCTTGTAGTATAAGTGATACAGCTTACCTAAGCATGTTCTATCGTCAATCTTGCAGTATAAGTGATACAGCTTACCTAAGCATGTTCTCACGTCAATCTTGCAGTGTAAGTGATACAGCTTACCTAAGCATGTTCTCCCGTCATCTTGTAGTATAAGTGATACAGCTTACCTAAGCATGTTCTCCCGTCATCTTGCAATGTAAGTGATACAGCTTACCTAAGCATGTTCTACCGTCATTTTGCAGTATAAGTGATACAGCTTACCTAAGCATGTTCTCTCGTCAATCTTGCAGTGTAAGTGATACAGCTCACCTAAGCATGTTCTACCATCATCTTGCAGTATAAGTGATACAGCTTACCTAAGCATGTTCTCCCGTCATCTTGCAGTATAAGTGATACAGCTTACCTAAGCATGCTCTCCCGTCATCTTGCAGTATAAATGATACAGCTTATCTAAGCATGTTCTATCGTCATCTTGTAGTATAAGTGATACAGCTTACCTAAGCATGTTCTCTTGTCAATCTTGCAGTATAAGTGATAAAGCTTACCTAAGCATGTTCTCTCGTCAATCTTGCAGTATAAGTGATACAGCTTACCTAAGCATGTTCTCCCGTCATCTTGCAGTATAAATGATACAGCTTACCTAAGCATGTTCTATCGTCATCTTGTAGTATAAGTGATACAGCTTACCTAAGCATGTTCTCTTGTCAATCTTGCAGTATAAGTGATACAGCTTACCTAAGCATGTTCTCCCGTCATCTTGTAGTATAAATGATACAGCTTACCTAAGCATGTTCTATCGTCATCTTGCAGTATAAGTGATACAGCTTACCTAAGCATGTTCTCCCGTCATCTTGCAGTATAAGTGATACAGCTTACCTAAGCATGTTCTCTCGTCAATCTTGCAGTATAAGTGATACAGCTTACCTAAGCATGTTCTCCCGTCATCCTGCAGTATAAGTGATACAGCTTATAAGGGGGCCAGGTAGCGCAGTTGGTAGCGCGCTCGCTTCTCACCAATGCGACCCGGGTTCGATTCCCGGTGTGGTACGTGAGATGGTGGGGCTGTCACCAACCTGGCTTCTTGGGTTTTCTCCGGGTACTCCGGTTTCCTCCCACACAAACGACACCCTTACGCCAAGATTCGTGCCAACGAGCAAGATTTATGTAAGTTGTTAACTTGTTTCTTAATCGTTGTAAAATAAATAAAGTTTAATAATAAAGTGATACAGCTTACCTAAGCATGTTCTCCCGTCATTTTGTAGTATAAGTGATACAGCTTACCTAAGCATGTTCTCCCGTCATTTTGTAGTATAAGTGATACAGCTTACCTAGGCATGTTCTCCCGTCATCTTGTAGTATAAATCCCCCAGGACAATTACATTGTACTCCCCCTTCAGTGTTGATACACAAGTGTGTACAGTTGTGCACATCTAACCAGCACTCGTCTAAATCTACGGAAAATAACCTGAACAGTATTGCAGTTTTATAAAAATTTATATTTGTAATCCACTCCTTTTATATCTTAATGTTTTAGATACAAATGAATGTCTGGAAAGGGATAATTACATCATAATTTGTATTTCATTCTACAAAGTGTCACTTCTATATTTTGCTTCCAAATATATATTCTACATTAAAATTTTCCAAAAAATATTTACAAGCAATCAGTTTATAAGTTCATTATAGATAACAATGTTAATCTTCTTAATGTTACCTAAGCAGGTTTTCTTGTCAAAGTCTAGTTCGTATCCATCCGGGCAATTACAATGAAAAGCGCCATCTGTGTTATGACATGTGTAGTTACATCCACCATTGTCGGTTAGGCATTCATCTATGTCTAAAGACAGGGAGAGTATCAAAATTATGTCTTCCGCTTTCATACAACAAACAAAAAATTAAAATACAAAAATCATACAGTAAGCATAACCAAAGGAAAACACACACACACACACACACACACACACGCACGCACACACAAAACACACACACACCTACACACACAATACACACACACACCTACACACACAAAACACACATACACATACACACACACGCGCGCGCACACACACACACACACACAAAACACAAACAAAACAATATCAACAGCACCCCAAAAACAAAGAAACAAAAAAGACTTAACAAATCAATAAACAAACAAAACAAAACAAAAAAAAAAAAAAAAATAACCACAAAACAACAAAACCAAAACGAAGAAAATGTATTTATGAAATAAGAATGCCACCGACGGCAACTTTGTCCATATAAGTTGTTATCCTAAAACTAGGTCAAACTCTTAGGTCAAGGTAAGAAAGTTAAAACTGTGATACCGACAGAGAGGTCTTGTCAAGAAATACACATGTGAAATATATATGAAAGCCCTCTCATTTAGCATTTAAAAGTAAGTCATGGCGTCAACAAGTATTGTAGGCCCACCGGCAGAAAGGTCTTGTCACAAAGAGAAACATATGTAAAGTATGAAAGCCTTATTTCTTACGATTCAAAAGTTATACCCAGTATTAAAAGTTTCTGCCACAGACAAACAGACAGCCAGACTGGCCAAAAACTAGATGCCCCCAGATCATTGATTCTGGGGTGCATAAAAAGAACCAAACGACAAAAACAAAAGCATCCAAAGAAACAAACTCTTGAATTATTTAATACAAAACGAATACAAAAGAAATTAATCTAAGAAAACTTCTTATGTTGTTTACAATACCTTGGTTAATTAATGAAGTTTATCCAACTATTTTCATGAAACTTACCCATACAAGATTTATTATCGTCCGATAATCGGTAACCATGGAAACAAGAGCAAAATGCACTACCCTCAGTGTTGTTACAAATGTCCTGGCAACCGAAATTGTTCGTTTCACATTCATCTATATCTGGAATAGTTTTGAAATTGGAATCTACATAGTTTATTCAGTGGTCTACGTATCAAGTGCATGTACGTGTATACCTGCATATTCAAGCATGCATACTATTTATCCGGGACACAAAAAGCCCGTGGGCCTTCAGACCCTTTATTCCGGACGAGGCAGGACGGACAATGGACGAAATACGAAGGAAATAAATAAAAATAGGTCACCTGAGTGGCCTTAAACTGTGAGGCATATACTATAAGGAAAGTATGCAAATATCGTACTGGCTTTAACCAGATTG
Source organism: Pteria penguin (assembly GCA_035048485.1). Taxonomy (NCBI): domain Eukaryota; kingdom Metazoa; phylum Mollusca; class Bivalvia; order Pterioida; family Pteriidae; genus Pteria; species Pteria penguin. The sequence goes on from CM068585.1 coordinate 49,066,133, forward strand.
CCGCATTTTATCCTTTCAGTTAAAACAGTCATAGAACACCTCTATCATATCTCCCTTTGAGGTCACGATAATGTAAACAGTTTTTACTCTGCTATTTATTTCTTGTGCATTAAGAGTGAAATCAATAAAATGCAGTATTAATGATAACAATAACGTATATATGCAACAAGTATCTGCAACTCTGCTTTTCGTGCTAAAGTTTTCGACTGAGATGTCTTTAGGGACCTTGCAATATTTATCACCGGGGTGGGACCGGTGCAAAATGTGATACGACATACTGTGCACTTTTTATGACCATACAACATGGGACAGAGAGATTTTTCACAGAGATTCTGCATGGGACAACTGAACTACTTTTTTTTACAACAAAGTACTGATTTTTTTTTTGATGATTTAAAATAAACTATGACCAATTAAAACATGGATAACAATAACATAAGAATTAAAGTAAACCTTAATAAACTTAAACAAAATCATATAACAACCACTCTTTGGCTTTGCAACATAAAAATAGATGACTGAAATATGAAATATCATCCAACATATAAAGTCATACAATCACAAGAATTATTACATAAAAGAGGAAACATAGTCAAGTGCCACGCCACGAAAACAGCCAGCCTCTGTTTACGATTTAAGACAAGCATGATCTCTGTCGCTGATGGTATTAGAGAAATATTTGTACATTTGTGATGAAATCTCTGTAATTTGTTGACGATGAAACTGAATTTGCAGAATCTGCAAATGAATCTGAAGAAAGTGAATCTGAAGAAAGTGAATCTGAAACTCTGCCTGTTGTTTCTCATACAGCACGCCATTCCATCCGTTTACCACTGAGATTGCAAGATTACTCTTTGTGACTTCATGAAACAATGTCATAAATTTGTGCTTATAAAGATAATCTGTGTGGTTTTATCATATGTAAAGTATAATAATAATGGATCACTTTGCCTAGTATTTGTTTGTGTATAAGAAAAAGATATAGGAAGTATGGACAGTGGTCACACTTTCACATATGACATAGTCATGCTTCATTTGAACAGTTTTGTTATTAGTATTTATGCTTCATTAAATGATATGTAATATAATTTTACAATTCATGCTTTAGGAAAAGTAATTTACTTATGGATATTTCCAAATACACATACATGTACAAACATTTTATATTGTGTGTTAATTAGCTGATAAGATGTTAATACATACATACATAAACATTAAAACTATACCAAACATTGTGATTTGTGATGGGACATGTACTTTTTTCACTAAAACTTGATATGGGACAATGAAGTATGCATGGGACATATGCATTTTCTTAAATCAAATTTCCAAATGCACCGATCCCACCCCGGTGATAAATATTGCATGGTCCCTTATGACGTCATTACCTTTACATGTGACGTTGTGACTTGGATTCCCAAGGAAGCCAGGAAGACAATGACAATCTCTGTAAGAATCTGCTATACCAGAGGTGTTCACTGAGCCAGAGAAAGGGGGACAATCCACACAGATCTTGTCTCTCTCATTGATATATTGGTGTATTGGACATACTAAATCAAAATTTAAAGTAAATTATCTTTTAGAATACTGATTGCACGATGTAGTTATGAAAGGCAGGAAAAACATATAAATAACATCGATTATTGTTTTCAAATCTTTTCTGATATTTTATCATACATTATACCAGATTTATTGTATTATTCTGGCATAAGACAGTTATATAAACTTCTGCTTTTTTCTAGTGATCTAACGTTGATAATGAGAAATAAACTGAGTTGCCTACCTTTGTCTTTAGAAATAAACTGAGTTGCCTACCTTTGTCTTTAGAAATAAACTGAGTTGCCTACCTTTGTCTTTACATACTTAAATCTGAAATTTACTGATAACCGTAAAATAGCTCGCCTCATCTCAAAGGAAAACCCATGTTGGAGTCATATTGCAGTGTTTGTCTTGCAGGTATATATTGTCTCTTAGTCAGTGTAAGTGCTCTTGTTACATTTACACCCTCAGTCTGTCTCAGTGCTTGTCTTACTGATACATTTACACCCTCAGTCAGTCTCAGTGCTTGTTCTGCTGGTACATTTACACCCTCAGTCTGTCTCAGTGCTTGTCTTACTGATACATTTACACCCTCAGTCAGTCTCAGTGCTTAACTGACTGGTACATTTACACCCTCAGTCAGTCAGTGCTTGTCTTACTGGTACATTTACTCTCTCAGTCAGTCTCAGTGCTTGTCCTACAGGTACATTTACTCTCTCAGTCAGTCTCAGTGCTTGTCCTACAGGTACATTTATACTCTCAGTCAGTCTCAGTGCTTGTCTTACTGGAACATGTACTCCTTCAGTCAGTCTCAGTGCTTGTCGTAAAGGTACATTTACTCCCTCAGTCAGTCAGCCATTGTTTGCCGTACAGGTACATTTACTCCCTCAGTCAGTCTCAGTGCTTGTCTTACTGCTACATGTACTCCCTCAGTCAGTCAGTGCTTGTCTTGCAGGTACAATAAGTCCCTCAGTCAGTCTAAGTGCTTGTTTTGCTGGTACATTTACTCCCTCCGTCAGTCAGTGTTTGTCTTACAGGTACATTTACTCCCTCAGTCAGTCAGTGCTTGTCTTACAGGTACATTTACACCCTCAGTCAGTCTCAGTGCTTGTCTTACTGGTACATGTACTCCCTCAGTCATTCAGTGCTTGTCTTACAAGTACATTTACTCCCTCAGTCAGTCAGTGCTTGATTTATTGATACATTTACACTCTCAGTCACTCTCAGTGCTTGTCTTACAGGTACATTTACTCCCTCAGTCAGTCAGTGCTTGTTTTACTGGTACATTTACACCCTCAGTCTGTCTCAGTGCTTGTCTTACTGGTACATTTACTCCATCAGTCTGTCTCAGTGCTTGTCTTACAGGTACATTTACTCCCTCAGTCAGTCTCAGTGCTTGTCTTACAGGTACATTTACTCCCTCAGTCAGTCTCAGTGCTTGTCTTACAGGTACATTTACTCCCTCAGTCAGTCAGTGCTTGTCTTACAGGTACATTTACTCCCTCAGTCAGTCTCAGTGCTTAACTGACTGGTACATTTACTCCCTCAGTCAGTCAGTGCTTGATTTACTGGTAAATTTACACTCTCAGTCAGTCTCAGTGCTTGTCTTACAGGTACATTTACTCCCTCAGTCAGTCTCAGTGCTTGTCTTACAGGTACATTTACTCCCTCAGTCAGTCTCAGTGCTTAACTGACTGGTACATATACTCCCTCAGTCAGTCAGTGCTTGATTTACTGGTAAATTTACACTCTAAGTCAGTCAGTGCTTGTCTTACAGGTACATTTACACCCTCAGTCAGTCTCAGTGCTTGTCTTACTGGTACATGTACTCCCTCAGTCATTCAGTGCTTGTCTTACAAGTACATTTACTCCCTCAGTCAGTCAGTGCTTGATTTACTGATACATTTACACTCTCAGTCACTCTCAGTGCTTGTCTTACTGGTACATTTACACCCTCAGTCAGTCTCAGTGCTTGTCTTACTGGTACATTTACTCCCTCAGTCAGTCTCAGTGCTTGTCTTACTGGTACATGTACTCCCTCAGTCAGTCAGTGCTTGTCTTACAGGTACATTTACTCACTCAGTCAGTCAGTGCTTGATTTACTGGTACATTTACACTCTCAGTCAGCCTCAGTGCTTGTTTTACAGGTACATTTACACCCTCAGTGCTTGTCTTACAGGTACATTTACACCCTCAGTCAGTCTCAGTGCTTGTTTTAAAGGTACATTTACTCCCTCAGTCAGTCTCAGTGCTTGTCTTACTGGTACATTTACTCCCTCAGTCAGTCAGTGCTTGTCTTACAGGTACATTTACTCCCTCAGTCAGTCTCAGTGCTTGTCTTACAGGTACATTTACACCCTCAGTCAGTCTCAGTGCTTGTCTTACTGGTACATGTACTCCCTCAGTCATTCAGTGCTTGTCTTACAAGTACATTTACTCCCTCAGTCAGTTAGTGCTTGATTTACTGATACATTTACACTCTCAGTCACTCTCAGTGCTTGTCTTACAGGTACATTTACTCCCTCAGTCAGTCTGAGTGCTTAACTGACTGGTATATTTACTCCCCCAGTCAGTCAGTGCTTGATTTACTGGTAAATTTACACTCTCAGTCAGTCTCAGTGCTTGTCTTACAGGTACATTTACTACCTCAGTCAGTCTCAGTGCTTGTCTTACAGGTACATTTACTCCCTCAGTCAGTCTCAGTGCTTGTCTTACAGGTACATTTACTCCCTCAGTCAGTCTCAGTGCTGGTCTTACAGATACATTTACTCCCTAAGTCAGTCAGTGCTTGTCTCACAGGTACATTTACTCCCTCAGTCAGTCTCAGTGCTTGTCTTACAGGTACATTTACTCCCTCAGTCAGTCTCAGTGCTTAACTGACTGGTACATTTACTCCCTCAGTCAGTCAGTGCTTGATTTACTGGTAAATTTACACTCTAAGTCAGTCAGTGCTTGTCTTACAGGTACATTTACACCCTCAGTCAGTCTCAGTGCTTGTCTTACTGGTACATGTACTCCCTCAGTCATTCAGTGCTTGTCTTACAAGTACATTTACTCCCTCAGTTAGTCAGTGCTTGATTTACTGATACATTTACACTCTCAGTCACTCTCAGTGCTTGTCTTACAGGTACATTTACTCCCTCAGTCAGTCTCAGTGCTTAACTGACTGGTACATTTACTCCCTCAGTCAGTCAGTGCTTGATTTACTGGTAAATTTACACTCTCAGTCAGTCTCAGTGCTTGTCTTACAGGTACATTTACTCCCTCAGTCAGTCTCAGTGCTTGTTTTACAGGTACATTTACTCCCTCAGCCAGTCTCATTGCTTGTCTTACAGATACATTTACTCCCTCAGTCAGTCAGTGCTTGCCTCACAGGTACATTTACTCCCTCAGTCAGTCTCAGTGCTTGTCTTACAGGTACATTTACACCCTCAGTCAGTCTCAGTGCTTGTCTTACTGGTACATTTACACCCTCAGTCAGTCTCAGTGCTTGTCTTACTGATACATTTACACCCTCAGTCAGTCTCAGTGCTTGTCTTACTGGTACATTTACTCCCTCAGTCAGTTTCAGTGCTTGTCTTACAGGTACATTTACTCCCTTAGTCAGTCTCAGTGCTGAACTGACTGGTACATTTACACCCCCAGTCAGTCAGTGCTTGATTTACTGGTAAATTTACACTCTCAGTCAGTCTCAGTGCTTGTCTTACAGGTACATTTACTCCCTCAGTCAGTCTCAGTGCTTGTCTTACAGGTACATTTACTCCCTCAGTCAGTCTCAGTGCTTAACTGACTGGTACATTTACTCCCTCAGTCAGTCAGTGCTTGATTTACTGGTAAATTTACACTCTAAGTCAGTCAGTGCTTGTCTTACAGGTACATTTATACTCTCAGTCAGTCTCAGTGCTTGTCTTACTGGTACATGTACTCCTTCAGTCAGTCAGTGCTTGTCTTACAGGTACATTTACTCACTCAGTCAGTCAGTGCTTGATTTACTGGTACATTTACACTCTCAGTCAGCCTCGGTGCTTGTTTTACAGGTACATTTACACCCTCAGTGCTTGTCTTACAGGTACATTTACACCCTCAGTCAGTCTCAGTGCTTGTTTTAAAGGTACATTTACTCCCTCAGTCAGTCTCAGTGCTTGTCTTACTGGTACATTTACTCCCTCAGTGAGTCAGTGCTTGTCTTACAGGTACATTTACTCCCTCAGTCAGTCTCAGTGCTTGTCTTACAGGTACATTTACACCCTCAGTCAGTCTCAGTGCTTGTCTTACTGGTACATGTACTCCCTCAGTCATTCAGTGCTTGTCTTACAAGTACATTTACTCCCTCAGTCAGTCAGTGCTTGATTTACTGATACATTTACACTCTCAGTCACTCTCAGTGCTTGTCTTACAGGTACATTTACTCCCTCAGTCAGTCTCAGTGCTTGTCTTACAGGTACATTTACTCCCTCAGTCAGTCTCAGTGCTTAACTGACTGGTACATTTACTCCCTCAGTCAGTCAGTGCTTGATTTACTGGTAAATTTACACTCTAAGTCAGTCAGTGCTTGTCTTACAGGTACATTTACACCCTCAGTCAGTCTCAGTGCTTGTCTTACTGGTACATGTACTCCCTCAGTCATTCAGTGCTTGTCTTACTGATACATTTACTCCCTCAGTTAGTCAGTGCTTGATTTACTGATACATTTACACTCTCAGTCACTCTCAGTGCTTGTCTTACAGGTACATTTACTCCCTCAGTCAGTCTCAGTGCTTAACTGACTGGTACATTTACTCCCTCAGTCAGTCAGTGCTTGATTTACTGGTAAATTTACACTCTCAGTCAGTCTCAGTGCTTGTCTTACAGGTACATTTACTCCCTCAGTCAGTCTCAGTGCTTGTTTTACAGGTACATTTACTCCCTCAGTCAGTCTCATTGCTTGTCTTACAGATACATTTACTCCCTCAGTCAGTCAGTGCTTTTCTCACAGGTACATTTACTTCCTCAG